>BSBM01000143.1:7657500-10057500 GCA_027924585.1 Larix kaempferi
TATGGAGAAACAATGAGTTAGAAAAAACATTTGGACCAAAGTACCACAATGCTTATTAATAACATTTAAAAAAACAATTTTTGGATTAGGAATTGTGGTTTATCACCACGTTTCTCTTCGACACTCGCCATCAAAATACGTATAAAAAAAACACGTCTTTACATCCTCTTCCATTTAAATCCTCATCGCATAGTAATAAATAAGGATTATTATGCATGCACATCCTCACCTTACAATGTCAATTGGATCAAGGCGCATAGACAACCATAAATTATCAAATGTGTCAAAGAGTAAGCCCTTCCAATAAAAATTAAGACCCACCCTTCAAACTTCATCACCGAGTCCAATTTATGCAAATATTTTCGAAGTGGGGGAAGGTTTGGCATTAAATGGTGTAAAAATTGGGCATAAATGGTTTAAATGTTATACAGGGGCGCGTGCATGCTCCTTACGTGTACACGCAAAAAACACGCATGCGTGGCCCTATTACTAGTTTAAAGAAAACAAAGTTCTCTATTTCTCAAGAATTCTACCAAAAACACGGTTTTCACTTCTTCCGTGGGTTTCAAGCTCTCACAGGTTGCTCATTGGATCACACTCATTGATATTTTGGACACTCTTTGATCTATTGGACACAAAATCACCCTTGGAATCTATCAAACATCTTCAGTGGTCTTGGAATCTAGTGGATTCATTCAAGCTACCAGTTTCCATTGCAAGTGGAGATCATTTCTATAGAGGTATGGTGAATTGTAAATGAGTCTTTTCATTCACAAGATTTGAGATGAGACCATGCATTTTTGTTTTTGTCATATTCCCACAACAATATCCATGCATAGACAACAATGAATTTGACAAGAAGATTTCCCAAGTTCACATCTAAAAAAACTCATATGAACACTAGACAAGATGAAGTATGCAACCTCCTCATTGTGTAAGTAGTTCCCAAGTTAATTTTTTTCTTTTCACCTCATATTATGCTAGCAAAAAAAAACCACACTCACTAAACATAACTAAAAATATCACTTCAACTCATCCACAAAACCTCAACTCTCTCATCTCTTATTCAATACCATTGTATGGAAAGAGGATATATGTAAGTATATGCACCTTTCCTTTCTCTATGAATCCAAATATGATAATATTCATCCATATTTACCATCCTTACAATATCCCCTCACCTTTAATAATGATTTTTTTTCCAAAAACCAAGACTTTCCCACTTCATGCTCTATTCAACATGATGATTGTTGGTATAGTCCCTAGTTCCCCACTCTCCAACACCTCCCCACCCTAGATATTGCACATTGAAAGGTCAAATTATATTCCCCCTAATCACCCTTCCCAAGTCAATGATCCTTGTTAGAAACCTTTGCATCCTCCTTAAGGTTTTGCACAAAACAAGGTATACATTCATTCTATTGTGATGCATTGTTGAATTCAACCATGGGTATTTCAAACTCAAAATCACATTCTATCATCTCAAGGTTTATAGATCTAAGGAAATATTTTGTTGTTGTTTCTTCAACTCCTTAATGTGTTATATAACCTAGTAATTTACGATGGTAAAGGACATTGCCTCAAATGAAAGGATATACCATTCCACTAGGAAGACAAAGCAATCAAACTAGGTGCAAATTTTAGAATTGAAAACATTAAGGGAGAAAGCAAAAAATGCAACAAATTAAGGTTACCTTATTTGATGTAGAAAAACTATCAAACTAGTCCCAAGGCATCTCTAGCCATCTCTGTTGTAGGGTGTTACTACCATAATTTTTATGAATTCATGTCTAGGAAAGACACTAGTTTCTCCTCTCTACACTTGACCAAACATCATCTATATTGAATGGAATTGTAAGGGATAATGATGTTTATTCGAACACAAATAAACCAACATAGTCTGTAGTTGTATATGTTAATTTGTAAAGTGGTAAGCTATGTTGGAATGTGTCAGGTTCATTATATAATGGCACTAATATCTTATTTGTTGTTTCTTTTGCAGGGGTAGGCCTGATAGTTGTGTTAAAGAGACTTTTGGAGATGGGAAAACCACGAAATGCAAAAAAAAAATAGAAGGAATCTGCCCATTGAAAAGGTCAATGACTTAAGAGAAAAGGACAGGTTGGCAATGGAAAGATTGAGACATGGTCCTATCAATGCCCCAGATCATGCCACTGATCCTAACATAGTTGTTGACACAAAAACCTCTTGTTCAGAACCACGAGTAAAGCGGTCGCGTCTAACAGACCCAACTCAAATTCCAACATTAACACAATCTCCAACCAACAATCCATCAACAAGTCATTCTGAAGTTCCTCATGATACAAGAATTTTGGGAGATGCTACATGTGTAGAGATGGACATACAAGCCTTGCTTGATTTGCAATCTCCCCAAGAAGACCACAACCCTGTCAACCACACTCCCATTATGGCCCAATCTATGAACCAAGAACCACAACAAACATGCTCGGGTATTCATGTATCATGTCCACCCTCCCTACCTCGACTCTCTAGTGCAAGAAGAAGAACTCCTAGATGTATTCATGTGGATGAGAGTGCTATGTCAGGGCTTGAAGGCAAGTTTCCAAAACACACTATCGAATGGCAATGCAACAAAATTGTCAAAGAATATTTTGAATCCAAAGGTGATGCAGGTAAATGTCAATTATTGCTATTTTTGTTAAAGTCGCGTTCTTTAGCTATTGTTAGGAGAATTTAGGGCATAAAGATTGTTAAAATTTCAGAGGCCAGTAGTCATATTGTTAGAAATCTCCAATCTACATTTAATGCGATTGGGAAGAAGTCTCGTACAAAAGATCTTTGTGCGGCTCGTCATGTGTTAGCGGAATCAGTTGTAAGCAAGTCCACAAGGCAACGTCGCCTGCTATCACACACTTTTCACATACTCAAATTAAATAGAAAAACTATTAAAAAGTACTCTATTATAAGATAAAATCTTGACACTCTGGGTGGAAACGATTGTTGGGATTTTTTTGGTAGGTTTCCTCGTGCAGATAGGAAGCTAATTGATGCTATTAAGGAGTTAGTACAAAATTTTTGGCATGATCATACTAGACCTTCATCAAACTAAAGAGACGTGCTAAAATTGAGAAAAGGTTCTACTGAATGTGAGCCCCATGTTAAACACTTCCTTGACACCACACAGATTGAACTCTATGAGAGATTCAGGAACGAGCACACACAATTAAACCTGGGCCAAAGGTCCTTTGAGAAATGCAAACCATGGTGTGTTCGTATATGCATTGATCGGAACACTTGTTGTTGTAGATACCATGTAGAATATGAATATTATTATGACAGATATAAACATATATTTTGTGATTCGCATACTAACATTGTGCAGGGCTGCAATGAATCCATACTACCACCAAATGCATCAAGAGACTTTATCCACAACATCATGTGTCCAAGGCCCGAAGGACAAAAGTATTATGAAAAATCCTGTCTATATGGGACATGTTCTATGTGCAATGGGTTTTCTCTTTTGAACCGTTGCATTCATGAAAGCAAGGACACCGAATTTGGCATGATGGGTGTGGAGATGCAGAGCTTCAAGTACATGACCTATCAATTAGATAGTGTCAGAGAAAGTAAAAAGATTGCATTGGTAAAGTCACAGGTACAAATGAATATTGCATATTTTTCATATTACATGTTCAGTTTATGGCATATACATTTTTCCAAAGGCCACATTGTAATATTTCCCTTGTTTCCATGGTAACAGGTACCAGTATGTGACTTCTTGACAGAATTCTACAAGAAAACCAAGCAGTATGTTCAACATGTGCATGTAGCGTGATGGCAAGATGAGCAGTACATAAAATGTAGGGACACATTTCCCATTGGAACCATAGTGTCAATTGTGTATTTTGAAGAAAATTACACCCTTTAGCCACAAAATGAAATCTAGAGTCAATACTACCTTTCATACCAAGTTAGCATCATGGTACATATTATGTATAGACATGGGCCAGAGAGCAACAATGACAAGAGGATAATACTGAAGGAGACAAACTTTTACATAAGTGATGATAGAACCCATGATCTACATTATGTACAACATTGTTTTTGAATTTTCTATGATCAGTTGAAGGAGAGAGATATACATATGGATCAGCATTGGATATGGTCGGATGGTTGTGCGGTCCAGTTCAAAAATGCTTGAGTATTCCAATGGATGAGTACTTTGCATAAGACTTATAATGTGCCGCATATCTGGAACTATTTTGAGACTGGGCATGGCAAAGGCGAGCATGATGGAGCCAGTGCATGCATCAAGACCGCATTACGAAGGTAAGAGATGAGGTTTGACAAGGAACCTCATATCCGAGATGCATGGTCCACAGTTCAATGGTGCTCCACAACAATGTCAGAATGAGCAAGAGATCAACAAACATCATCGGTGGCAGGACGTGTGGCGAGAAATTTTTGGCTAGTGGTTGACGTAGATCGATCACGTTCCTATAGTTGCGACACAGTACAAGGAACACATGGATTTCATTCAGTTAGGCTCAAACAACCACTTATTTGAAATATGGATGTGAAAGCTTGCATGCTTTTGCAACCCTTGCAGCAACGGCGAATGGGATGAATGCGAATGCATGGACTGGGTTGATGAATGGGATCGTGTGTCACTTGCAGTAGACCAACGTGCAGTTGTTGAAACAACCTAGTTAGAGGAGGGCCAGTCAGCGATTTCTATAGACTATGACCATATCTCAGATCTTGTACAACCAGGACACATATACACAGTTGTTGCACTGAAAGACAATGAATGGGGAGTGGATTATTGGTTGGAACGGTGCATCCAAGGTAAGCAAACCCTCTACGGATCATTAATCGATGATGAAGGAATTGAATTTCCTACTGGATCGATGGTGGTTAAGGGGGGATATCTTACACTAGATGGGAAGTCAAGAAAGACTAGTGGGCATGTATTCATGGATTACAGACCAGGTTCAGTGGTGTATCACTTCACAAACTTGATCGTTGGCACAAACATCCATCTTCAGACAATGTCAAGCAAGGTCTCAACCAAGGTACGCTACTACCTGCCTCATTCAAAGCACGAGAGATTGATGGAGACAATTAGCAACAGAGAGGATCCAGATGGATTTATTGAATGAGTCCAATCAACTTTACATAAGAGAAAGAATTGTATCAAAGAATGTTATGTTCTACATCAAGGTATGTGTAGTTTTATGTTATTTCGTTGGTACATGCATTTTTTGTTGATACATACATACATACATGTCTTTGCCTATGTTTTTTATTTTTCCTATATGTATTAAACTGTTCCATGCTTCTCTTTTATGTTGAATAAAATGGTGGTGTGATTTGGACCAACTTTGAGTAAATTGAGTTAGTATTTTCTTAAATATATCTATTTATGTTTGTAGCATTTGAAGATAGCAGTTTTGATAGGTTCTCAAGATTAGAATTACCTAGGTTTTAGGAAAAATTTTGAAGTACATAATCTATTACAATGGTCTTGAAAATTTAAATTGGTATATGAAACCTTCTAGGAATCCATGTATGGATAGAAGGGTCTTCCACTTGGGGTAGGGAGTTATCATAAAGTTTTAAGGGTGGTATTTTTGAGATCTATACTTGAGAAAAGCATTGGGGAACTGTGAAATTCCTTATCGATCAAATATCTCTTTAGTTTTGTGTCCACCCAAACCTTTTTCATGCTTTGGGTACCTTTAGGTATATCCCCAACCCAAAACACTCTTATCTTATGATGATTATGTTGGTTTAGGGTTTTGGTTCCCCGTGCTCTTATAACCCAAAAAATGCTTATATCCCCAACATTTTTCATAGATTTGGTTCCCCATGCTCAATGCTCACCCAAATCTAGCTAGATTTTGGGTTTCTACCCTTATCCAAGCATCGTGTCATCAACCTAGGGTTTCCACTAATATATTTTAAAACATGCTCATTTATGATTGGAGATTGATGCTTTATTCCTATAGATAACCACTTAGAGGGACTTGTCATCATCATCACCAACATCATCTCTAGGCTCCTCATCAACATCTCCATCATCATCATCTTCTTTGTCATCACCATCACCATCACCACCATCGTCAATGTCTTCATCATCGCCACCATCTTCATCATCATCATTAACTCTAACTCTAACCCTAATTCAATTTCCTTCTATAACTCTAGCCCCAACCCTCACCCAAACCCTAGCACTAATCCATATTCTTCATCATCGCCATCACCATCACCATCACCATTGCAGAGTTAACCCTTGTGTGCAAAAATTGCACACTCCCTCACTGAGCAAAACCCTAGTTTCCAAGATTGACATACAAGATGGCATCAGGGCCACGGGACCGGAGGAGAGAGTCACCCATGACACTATCCCGGCGTCCTAAATCCAACGGAGTCGACGGTTCATCTATCGGAGCCACGGTCGTCATTCTATGGCTCGTTCTATCTCTCATCCAAAAGGCCTTCAGGGACACCTGCTGGATAACTGTCGGAGGCATAGAAGTCCAACCGTGCAGCAAAACCAGGTTTCGTGGAGTCGTGTAGTTGTGTCTAGGCAGGTTCCGGTTGGGAACGCTATCCATAAGTGCCTACTGGATGGTTTTCCAAATTTGACCCCAATGTGAGGGCCATCCAAATTTGCTCAAGGGGGCCATTTCTCATCCGGAATCCCCTGGGCATGCGTGGCCACCGTGGATAGGTCCATAATGGCCATGTGGACCTGTGGGAGGCGACAAAATCCAAGTTCTCTCACTGGGTTGGATTCCGTGGCCCCGGGGCAAATCCTCCAGGTGTCCCTGAACGGCCCCGGGGTGCCCAACTAGAATTCCCATGGCACCCGAACCGTGGCTCAGTTCATGAATCTGTCGATTCCGGTGGGTCCAGGATGGTGGGTTTTAGCTAGGGGACCCCCCATAGCATCCCCCAAAGACCCAGAAGCAATGCCAACGAGCCATCTCCGGGTGAGGGCAATCCAGATTTGCTCAAGGGGTGCATTTCTAGTCCATAGGCTCTCGGGCATGCGTGGCCACCGTGGATAGGTCCACAATGGCCACATGGACCTATGGGAGGTGACAGAATCAAAGTCCTCTCATCAGTCTGGGTTCCGTGGCCCCGGGGAAAATCCTCCAAGTGTCCCTGAACGGCCCGAGGGTGCCCGACTAGAATGCCCGTAGCACCCGAACCGTGGCTCGGTTCGAGAATCCGTTGATTCTGGTGAGTCCAGGATGGTGCGTTTCAACTAGGGAACCCCCCATAGCATCCCCCGAAGACCTGGAAGTGGTGCCAACGAGCCATCTCCGGAGCTAGGGTTTTGCTCAGTGATGGCCATTCCAGGATTTCCATTTATAATAAAGGCATATGTTTTACTGGTTTCGTCAAGAGAAAGTATCATTTTCAATAACAAGTGGAACCAGGGAATCCTTCATTCTGTTCCATTAGCCCTTTGTTCAACATTTCGTGCTCTAGTAAGTGGTACTTCACCTCTATCATCGAAAAATTGGGTCTATAGGTACCTTCCCTTTCATATTCCTCGTAATGCACACATAGTCCATCCTTATCTTGATAAACAAGAGTTTTATAATAGCTTGAATTTTTTGTGCCGGGTTATCTCCCTATATTAGGTTGTCTGATTGGTTGACAAGCTTGCCTGAAAATCTGTACATTGAACTTCTTTGTTTTATTGCTGAGAATTGGAAGGGATTTTCAAGTCACCTGCAAAATGCTCCTTTTTTGAAATATGTAAGTTCTTCCAACAACATTGATCTGGCTAGTGTATCAAATGCTGCCATCCACACCCGAATTTATCATTCATCAAAGGAGTCACACATATTGTGGCTAACCAAATGGTTTGGGGAGCTTGGAAGTGCCGCCAAATATTATTCCATGCCTAAATCTACCCAGAAGGCAATTATAAATTTAGATCCTCGAGAAGGTAAGAAACTATATGAGTGGTTGAATTAGTATCCTAAAATTACAGAGCTTTCTATCTCAAAGTTTGCTGAGCGGCTCCTAGATATAGTATTAGACTAAACAGACAATAAACTTGTTATCACCACTGCACATTTATTTCACTATTCATCTACAAATAACTATGTCTGGCCCGAAGAGCTTACCATTCTTTGCAATAATATTCCCCTAGTGGATGAAGGTGGCAACATCATTAGGGTACGAGGCTCTCTGAAGTTTCTCTAGTCTGCATCCACGAGTAATTAGGCCAAGTCAATGGGCCAAGGTGTCCTTGAACGGCCCCGCAGTTCCTGACTAGAATGCCCATAGCACCCAAACCGTGGCTCGATTCTCAAATCTGTCGATTCCGATGGGTCCAAGATGGTGGGTTTCTGCTATGCCCCCCCCCACAGCATCCCCTAAAGACTCGAAAGCGGTGCCAACGAGCCATCTCTAGAGCTAGGGTTTTGCTCAGTGAGGGCCATCCAGATTCGCTCAAGGGGTGCATTTCTCATCCGGAGGCCCCTGAGCATGCGTGGCCACCGTGGACAGGTCCATAACGGCCACGTGGACCTGTGGGAGGTGACAAAATCCAAGTCCTCTCGTTGGTCTGGGTTCTGTGGCCCCGGGGAAATTCCTCCAAGTGTCCCTGAACGGCCCCGGGGTGCCCGACTAGAATGCCCGTAGCACCCGAACCGTGGCTCGGTTCGCAAATACGTCAATTCCGGTGGGTCCAGGATGGTGGGTTCCAGCTAGGGGATCCCCCACAGCGTACCCTCAAGACCCGAAAGTGATTCCAACGAGCCATCTCCGGAACTAGGGTTTTGCTCAGTGATGGCCATTCCAGATTCGCTCAAGGGGTGCATTTCTCGTCCGGAGGCCCCCGGGCATCCATGGCCACCATGGATAGGTCAACAATGGCCAAAAGGACCTCTGGGAGGTGATGGAATCCAAGTCCTCTCGTCGATTTGGGTTCCATGGCCCCGAGGAAATTCCTCCAAGTGTCCCTGAACGGCCCCGGGGTGCCTGACTAGAATGCCTGTACACCCAAACCGCGGCTCGGTTCGTGAATTCATCGATTCCGGTGGGTCCGAGATGGTGGGTTTTAGCTAGGGGACCCCCCATAGCATCCCTCCAAGACCCGGAAGCGGTGCCAATGAGCCATCTCTGGAGCTAGTTTTTTGCTCAGTGATGGTTGTTCAGGGACACTTGGAGGAATTGCCTCGGGGCCACGGAACCCAGACCGACAAGAGGAATTGGATTTTGCCACCTCCCACAGGTCCACATGGCCATTGTGGACCTTTCCATAGTGGCCTCGCACGCCCAGGGGCCTCTGAACGAGAAATGCACCCCTTGAGTGAATTTGGATGGCCCTCACTAAGAAAAACCCTAGCTCCGAAGATGGCTCGTTGGCACTGCTTCCGACTCTTCGGGGGACACTGTGGGGGGTCCCCTAGCTGAAACCCATCGTCTCGAACCCACCGAAATTGACGGATTCGTGAACCAAGTCACAGTTCGGGTGCTACGGGCATTCTAGTCGGGCACCTCGGGGTCGTTCAAGGACAATTGGAGGAATTGCCCCGGGGCCACGGAACCTAGATCGATGAGAGGACTTGGATTCCGTCACCTCCCATAGGTCCACATCACCATTGTGGAGCTATCCACTGTGGCCACACACACCCAGGGGCCTCCGAACGAGAAATGCACCCCTTGAGCGAATTCGGAATGGCCATCACTCAGCAAAACCCTAGCTCCGGAGATGGCTCGTTGGCACTGCTTTCGGGTCTTCAGGGGACACTGTGGGGGGTCCCCTAACTAAAACCCGTCATCCTAGACCCACTGAAATCGATGGATTTGTGAACCGAGCCATGGTTCGGGTGCTACGGCCATTCTAGTCGGGCACCCCGAGGTCATTCAGGTACACTCGGAGGAATTTCCTTGAGGCCACAGAACCCAGATCGACGAGAGGAATTGGATTTCGTCACCTCCCACAAGTCCATGTGGCCATTTTGGACCTGTCCATGGTGGCCACACATGCCCTGTGGCCTCCAGATGAGAAATGCACCCCTTGAGCGAATCTGGAATGGCCATCACTGAGCAAAACCCTAGCTCAGGAGATGGCTCATTGGCACCGCTTTCAGGTCTTTGGGGGACGCTGTGGAGGGTCCCTAGCTGAAACCCGTTGTCTCGAACCCACCAAAATCGACAAATTCACGAACCGAGCCACATTTCGGGTGCTACGGGCATTCTAGTCAAGCACCTCGGGGCCGTTGAGGGACACTTGGAGGAATTTCTGTAATGTCCCCAGTTTGACCCCATGGCATTAACATTATAAATGATGTAATATTGTTATGAAATCATGGTGAGGAGCTCAAGGCCCCGCCATCGATTTCGTGATGCATATGGTTTGCATGCTAGCAATGCACAGTGGAAATTCAAATATCATGTAATATGCCTTTTATTAAAAATACCCACAACTAGATATGCAATGCAACAAAGAGATGGGGGCATGATTTCACAAGGAATTGGGAGGGAAAAACATTCAAACCCTTGAGCCACTAGAGTCAAGCCAAGTGTCAATGAGAGAACCCATCAAACCCTCAACTACTCATGTTGACTTTTGTACCCAACCATTGATTTCTCCCAAGAATTGGTTGGGGAAGTTAATGCCTTGGGAATGGGGAGGTATGGCTGTCCAAAATCGGGTATGGGCAAGCCACCCTTCATGGAAAAACGTGTTGGCCTCTTGGGGCAAGAGGAGAGCCACGAAATGGCTGCCCAAGCCATTATTCACGGGGGCCTTGCTCTCTCACGCAGCTCAAGCTGCCTGGGCATTTTCCTCCCTCGTTTTTCTGTGTCTCCCTCCATCTTTTAGCTGGGAAGGGGCGTTTTTATGTTGGTTACCCGTGGAGAAAGAGAGGAGAACGTTTTGGGTCTTCCTGGGGGTCGTTTAGGCCATTGGAAGGGATCCTAACCAGTGGAGAGGAATCGGTTTTGCTCCCTGGGGTTGAAATCGAAATCCCACAGTTCGTCTGGGTGAACTACGAGTTGGGAGAACCAATGTGGACCCTGTTTTGTGAACACCTCTGTTGTAATGTGTAACCCTGTCAATAATCGTTTTTGCTGTGAGAAAGAAGAGTATGATGGGCATGGGTGATGGGTAATCCCTGGTTCTAGCTTGAGATTGGGAATGAGCATCCATTGTGCAAGTGCAGCCTGATAAACCCAGTTAGACTGGCTTGGCTAAAATAAAATGGTTAATAGACTGTGTGTGAGCGTGAATGTCCCCTTTGTCCTTGTGAAAGTCATGCCCAGCTCGGGGGTGGCCTTCGGACAGACTCAGTACAAGCTGTCGAAGAGCCTATGGCTGGGTGGAACGTTGCAGCGACATAGCTAGTTGCTTGGGGACGATTGCAATAAAGATAAGTGTTTCTGTCTATGTAATTACTTCTGCAAATGTTTATCAATGATTGAAATTGATATGTATGTTGAATGCATATGAAGTGTGTGTGAATGTTGTTTCCGCTGTGCATAATTGGTTGTTTTATATCTGCACACCCATTTATTATTTATATGAATCTAACAATGGGCTGAGATCATGTGAAAGCCCCGAGTATTGGCATCATGTTTCCTGCCTTGTTTTGGGTCAGCAGGTGGGTACATGACAATTTCCCTGGGGCCATGGAACCCAGACCAACGAGAGGACTTGGATTTCATCGCCTCCCATAGGTCCATGTGGCCATTGTGGACCTGTCCACGCTAGCCACGCATGACTGGGGGCCTCTGGATGAGAAATGCATCCCTTGAGCGAATCTGGAATGGCCATCACTCAGCAAAACCCTAGCTCCGTAGATGGCTCATTGGCACCGCTTCCGGGTCTTTGGGGGACGCTATGGAGGGTCCCCTAGCTGAAACCCACCATCCTGGACCCACTGGAATCGACGGATTCATGAACCGAGCCACAGTTCGGGTGCTACTAGCATTCTAGTTGGGCACCCCAAGGCCGTTCAGGGACACCTTGGCCCAATTAACTTGGCCCATTGACTTGGCCCAATTACTCGTGGATGCAGGCTGGAGAAACTTCAGAGAGCCTCGTACCCTAATGATTTTTCCACCTTCATCCCCTAGGGTAATATTCTTGCAAATACTGGTAAGCTCTTCGGTCCAGACGTAGTTATTTGCAGATGAATAGTGCAAAAAATGTGCAGTGGTGATAATGAGTTTATTGTCTCTTGAGTCTAATACTACATCTAGGAGCCACTCAGCAAACTTTGACATAGAAATCTCTGTAATTTTAGGATACTAATTCAACCACTCATACAGTTTCTTACCTTCTCGAGGATCTAAATTTATAATTTCCTTCTAGGTAGATTTAGGCATTCTCGAGGATCTAAATTTTTAATTGTCTTCTAGGTAGATTCAGGCATGGAATAATATTTGGTGGCACTTCCAAGCTCCCCAGACCATTTGCTCATCCACAATATGTGCAACTCTTTCGACGAAAGATAAATTCTAGTGTGGACGACAACATTTGATACACTAGCTAGATCAATGTTGTTGGAAGAACTTACATATTTCAACAAAGGAGTGTTTTCTAGGTGATTTGAAAATCCCTTCCAATTTTCAGTAATAAAACAAAGAAGTTCAACGTACAAATTTTCAAGCAAACTTGTCAACTAATCAGACAACCGAATACAGGGAGATAACCAGGCCCAAAAAACTCAAGCTCTTATAAAACTCTTGTTTATGAAGATAAGGATGGTCTATGTGTGCATTACAAGGAATATGAAAGGGAAGGTACCTATAGACCCAAGTTTTCAATGATAGAGGTGAATTACCACTTACCGGAGCACGAAATGCTGAACAAAGGGCCAATGGAACACAACGAAGGATTCCCTGGTTCCACTTGTTAGATAAAATGATACTTTCTCTTGACGAAACCAGTAAAAAATATGCCTATATTATAAATGGAAATCCTGTTACAATTTTCGTCGGAAGAAAAGCATAGATACCTACAACCGCCATATTTCCTTCTGTAAGCCGCTCACCCATCGGAGTGTGCAATTTTTGCACACGGGGGTCAACTCTACAAAATTGTCTATCAGGAACTTACATGGCCATTGTGGACCTATCCACGGTGGCCACGCACACCTGGGGGCCTCCGGACGCGAAATGGCCCCCTTGAGTGAATTTGGAATGGCCATCACTGAGCAAAATTGTAGCTTCAGAGATGGCTTGTTGGCACCACTTCCGGGTCTTCGGGGAACACTGTGGGGGGTCCCCTAGCTGAAACCCGCCGTTTCGGACCCACTGGAATTGACGGATTCGTGAACTGAGCCACGGTTCGAGTTCCATAGGCATTCTAGTCGAGAACCCTGGGGCCGTTTTTGGACACTTGGAGGAATTGCCCTTGGGCCACAAAACCCAGACCGACAAGAGGACTTGGATTCCGTTGCTTCCCATAGGTCCACGCGTCCATTGTGGACCTATCCACTGTGGCCACACACGCCAGGGGGCATCCAGATGAGAAATGGCCCCCTTGAGCAAATTTGGATGGCCCTCACATTGGGGTCAACTTTGGAAAATCTTCCAGCGGGCACTTATGGCTAGCATTCCCAGCCAGAACCTACCTAGACACACCTGCAAGACTCCCCGAAACCCGGTTTTGCTGCACGGTTGGACTTATATGCCCCCAGCAGGTATCTAGTAGGTGTCCCTTAAGGCCTTCTAGATGCAAGACAGAACGAGCCATAGAATGACGACCGTGGCTCCGATCGACGAACCATCGACTCCGTTGGATTCAGGACACCGGGATAGTGCCAGGGGTGCCCCTCTCCTCCAGTCCCGTGGTGTTGGCCCGGTTTTGCAACCAGGCTTAGTGCTATGGGCACCTGCTAACTAGTAGCAGCAGTTTCAATGGAAATAAATAACAATAAACTAATTAAACAAGACTAACCATTGATCTATGCAAAGATATTAAGCAAATAACAAAAATAATTTAAAATCAAGAACAAGATAATGTAAAATAATGAATTTGTATTGAAAGAATGGGGCAAGCAAGTGCTTGCGGAATCAATACCTCTAATGATGAGGTTGAATGGCTCCAAGGATGAGCAACTCCAATCTCCAATGGTCTCTTCTCCAATGTGGTTTGCAATGGCTAAAATGCTCAAGGGAGATTTCAGCAGCATAAGGATGAGATAATGGATGGATGTGAAATGAGGAGCCCCTACCACCTTTTTATAGGTTTTGGTGGTGGGAAATACCATTTGTGGTTTTGTGGAAACCAAATGGTATTGACCAACATGGTTTAGGTACTTTTCCCTCCTTTTTCCTTTTTTGAATAAAAATAATATTTTAATTCCCTTTTTAATATTTTTGGGAATTTGGACCCTTTTTGAGGGTTTTTTATGATTTTCTTGGAAAAATAATCTTTTTTAATGGAAAAAGGGGTGTACTAAGGTCTTTTGGTGACCTTTTGTTGGTTTCAGAGGCTCAAATGGTGGAAAAGTGGACAAATGGGTCATGTGAATAAGGGAATGAGCTAGTGAGCACTTTTTAGGTGTTAACAGATTGCCCCCTGATGTGTGAGGGCAGGAGCTCATCGTATGGCCGATAGACATCATAGTTCTTTTGTCCTTTTTTCTGGGGTTTAGGGGAGAGAAGAGACCGGTTGTAGACTGGAGCCACGGCCCTTGGAAGCTGCAAAAACAAAAAATATTACATGGCCTCAATATGAATGAGGTATAATCTCTGATGAAGGACGAGGCGGGCATTCCCATGCTCGTATCAAGACATATACAAAACAATTAGTCCCAAGAAGGGGGATCTAATACGTGAAGAAATATACTGGTACATCATAATGGTCCAGAGGGGACATTATTGTGGGATATACTCGTGATCATGGCTGATCTCAATAACTGATACACTGGAATAACTGTTGAAACTGAAGGTGTTCAATCATCTGTATGGACTTAATGACTGTGAGCCATCTCTGGGAAGTATTTGTATCTGTATACTCGAGGGAGTATAAAACTAGGGTACATCTGAATATTGTCGCCATACGCAACCTGGATATCGATAGAAAAAATGTGACTGGTTGTATCCATAGGTAGACTCTCAAATGTGGAGGAGTCAGGTGGTATCCGGGGCCTTCGACTAATAACTGAACGGACCAATACCCTGTGCGAGTCTCAACGATGCGGTCAAGGTGTTGAAGTCGAGCATGTGAGAAACAATCATTCGGAGAGGCACTGAGGATTCCTCTCGAAATGATTCGTAGGCACTCATCATAAATGGTAATGAGTCCAAGACACAGGGACCTCTAGGTCTATCCTCTGGAATCAATGTGGTTGTCGTCGACAGAGGGAGACCAGCAACTAACAAGGCAATGATGTTTCCTTGATAGGAGCACGAGGTGTATAACTGAAGTGATGTAGTACTGCTGGTAGGACTGACATACTTGTGGGGATGGGAAATAACTGGGTCAAAAAATGGGTAGACTCAAACTTATGGTTGACCTGGCAGCGTAGGGAACTGACTTGTAGGTGTAGGGATCATAGCTTTTTTTTTTAGGGACTGAAGGGTATGTATTGACTCCGGGGGGGGGTGAAGCTGATGGTAGCTGTCGAGGGATTATCAAGGTGACGTACTGCAGAATACTCTGAACAAAGGCGACCAAAATGGGGAAGTTGACTAATGAGTAGATGTGATCTGTCGTGGCGCCAAGAGGCACCATTGATTCCTTCTTCGTAGTTTTAATGAGCTCCAAGAAGGGATAAAAAGTGTGTTCTGAAATGGTACAGTCCTGTGGATTTTGTGAGCCCAGGACGGTTCGTGCTCATGGTTGCTTTCATGTTTAGGGAGTCTGAAAGCGGTAAGTGGACTCTATTGGTATTATTTTTCGTAGTTTAGTCTCCAAGGCCCGAAAAAGCATAAAATGATGCGGATGGAGAACTCTTCTAGCCGATGTGACTAGAGTATACCTTTTTCATAATTAGTCTACGAGGTCTGGAAAAGGGGTAAACTTATACCAGGTAGACGCCCTTTCAGATACGTTTATCGAGCATGAAAGGAAGCAAGATTACTCGGCGATCTTTTCATTGTTTTAGGAGTCAGAAAAGAGCTTAACAGAAACTCCCTAAGTGCCTTTTTTGTAAAAAGGGGTTGCTCGGTCCGAAAAAGGGGTAAAATTATACCGAACAAACATGGATTGATGAGGGCGAGGAAAGGTCTCGAGCATCGTCATCCTTGCGGAAAACTGGATCCGGTGACATAAGGATTGTTGGAAACGGAGAACGGCCGATGTGGCACGCAAACCGAGGTGACGAGGGGGCGTGGAAAAAATGCCTGAAAAATCTAAAGGTGAGAGCGAGAAATGATCTCAAGCGTCATCATGAGCGCGAAAAACTGAATCCGGCTATATAAGGCATGTCGAAAATGGAGAACGACCGATGTGGCACGCAAACCAAGGCGACGAAGGGGGCATGGGAAAAAATGCCCGAAAAATCTAAAGGTGAGAGCGAGAAATGATCTCAAGCATCATCATGAGCGTGGAAAACTGAATCCGGCTATATAAGGCATGTCGAAAACGGAGAACGGCCGATGTGGCACGCAAACCGAGGCGACGAAGGGGGCATGGGAAAAAATGCCCGAAAAATCTAAAGGTGAGAGCGAGAAATGATCTCAAGCATCATCATGAGCGCGGAAAACTGAATCTGGCTATATAAGGCATGTCAAAAACGGAGAACGGCCGATGTGGCACGCAAACCGAGGCGACGAAGGAGGCTAAAAAAATGGTCAAAAAATGGACCCCGTGAAAACGGGAAAAGGAAGGAACCTGTATGAAGTTCTCGCTGTGCTGATCCCAATGGTACCAACGGTTTGAGAAATGGACTTCGTATGATACCGCAATGGTTGTTGGAAAATTGGTAGATTTTCTATAAATAGGACGTGGGGCCCAAATGACTTGTCATTGTTACGTGCGAGTTTGATAGAGCTGTCAGAGCTATTTCTTGATTTTCGGGAGATTTCACCGTTGGTTTTCGATTTAGCGAGTTGCAGGTAACTCTATTCGCCTTAGCCTTTTCAATTATGTCTTTTTTGTTTGGCGGCGGGTCCCCGAAGGCCGCGAAATTCCACGTTGACTCTCCAACGTGGAACCGCGCGGGTTTCGGGGCTGAACCCGCAATGAACCGTGCGGGTTTTAGGCTCACAGTCGCGATGTTCAACGCGACTGTGAGGTCGAAACCCGCGATGTTCATCGTGAGTTCATGGGGGATAGTCGCGATGTTCATCGCAACTGTCCGGCCAAAACCCGCGATGTTCATCGCGGGTTTTTTCATGGATCCCGCGATGGTCATCGCGGCTTTTTGTGGAAAAGCCGCGATGGGCATCGCGGCTTTTTGTGTAAAAGCCGCGATGGGATTTTTCTAAAAAAATTTTATGCTAGGGCTAAAAATTTCTTCTGTTTTCCTTGCAGGATGTTGCGGAGAGCTCAGTCCTTGTGGCGGGAGAGGGAGATCGATGGTGATCTCATGCTGACGATTGAGACTGATGCAGGGGTGAGACAGACCCTGGCTATGAGCGGACTTTTGAAGTTCGCTCAGATCCCGCCTATACGTTCAGTGAGACGGCTCCTGAACAAGCTTGTGCAGTGGTGGGTGCCGGCGGAGGGTGCATTCGTTATTGGGGGTGAGAGGTTAGAGATCACTCTCACGGATGTTTATTTTTTGACTGGGTTGCCTCGCTTGGGTGAGGTGGGCGATATCATGCCGAGGTTGCCTCTAGGTGTAGATATGGAGGACCTTTTATAGACTTTCTGTTCCGATGATGCTGTTTTGGTAAACAGCTCTATTAGTCTGAGATCCCTACGTGAGTGGGATATGCGAGTTGTTGGTGCCTGCGTGCTGCGGGTATTGGGTGCTGCTGCACCACATCGTATGTCTGGGGGGCAGACGATGATGGTAGATTCCGTTCTTCAGGGTACTTATTATGCCTGGGCGCAGATGTTCCTGGCTGGTGTCCGGAGAGATCTGGACAAGGCCATTAGAGAGGGAGGCAAGTTTTGTTATGCCTCGTTTTTATGCTGTTTTTTCTTCGAGCGGGTGCCGACCTTACGGCCACGGGTACCTGTTCGTGCTGCTCTTCCGAGTGAGCCTCGTATGATGAGGTGGGGGCAGATGATGCCTCGTGGCGGCGGTGGTGTCCGCGGCTACTTCACGGAGGATTTCTATCAGCAGTGGGAGCAGATGCCTCTGGTGATTGAGGACTATCCCTACGCCGGCATGGACTACCGAGGTGACCCAGAGATGCCTCGTGCCCCAGGACAGGCCTGGAGTTTAGACGGTATGTTTTTTGTTTTATTTGATAGTATATCATATGTTGTTTGATTTATCATTGATGATTTTTTGTTCTATAGTATGTGATGGCTTACTTGCTTTGTGCAGATGTGGGTCCAGTGCCACCGCCTGACTACGTGGCTCGGCAGGGGCGGGCGATGGTGGTCGCCCATCCACCTGTACCTGTACCTCCTCTGCGTGGTGGAGGATTTGCAGCTCGTGGGCGAGGGGTTGGCCCTCGTGATGACGCCATGGATGGTGTCCGACAGACTCTTGCCCGGATCGTAGCTGGGCTTCCCGAGGATGGTTGGAGAGACCTGGATCGGGATATTTTGCAGGGTTGTTTTGGTGCGCCGCCCGAGTGGCAGTCGCTCTTATTGAGGGCAGCGGTGTTCGTGGCGAGGCACAGGGATCGGGATGCTCCGGCAGGGCCGGCTCAGGGGAGGATACGTCAGCGGGACGATCCAGCGGGGCCGGCAGAGCGGAGAGTTCGGGTTCGTCATGACCCGGCGGGGCCAGCGGAGGAGGATCCGGAGGAGGAGCCAGAGGATCCTAGGGATCCAGATGAGTAGATGATACTGTATCTACCCCCAAATGCTTATGAGCATATGGGGAAGTATTTTTTGTATGACAGATGTATTTTTTGTATATCGGGTGCTGAGAGCACTTATGACATGTTGACTATATGAGATATATATATATTTGGATATATTGTCGTGTATGCACGTGGATGCACCTTTGTCTTTTGTATATGCCCGTGGAGGCACCTGTTATGCACGTGGATGCAGTATGTTTTTTGTTTTATGTATGCCCGTGGAGGCACATGTTATGCACATGGATGCATTATTTGGTTGTTTGTTTTATGCCCGTGGAGGCACATGTTATGCACATGGATGCATTTTTTGTTTATGGATATGACATGATGTGGTTGGTGTGCCAGTCCAGGACACTGTTGGCCATATTATCTGCTATACTATTGAGGTGTCTTGGGACATGTGTGAATGTAATGGATTCAAACTGTCTAACCATTTGTTTAGTGCACAGGAATTTTCTGAAAAGGCAGGGATCACGTACCTGGTAAACATTGTTGAGCTGGGAAACTAGGAGCTGTGAGTCCAAGAAAACGTTGAGGTAACGGATGCTCATTTGGAGAGCAGCGGCCAGGAGACCGGTCACAGCATCGTATTCAGCTTGATTATTGGTAGCGGCACCTAAACATACTCCGTCAATGTGAATTAACTCATGTGAAGGGGAGTATATTACCCAAGCTGCGGAGGCGAGATTGGGAGACCAACGGCTTGCACCATCAGCGAAACCGACATGGCAGAGTGGAAGAGGCTCCATCTGTGGTCATGCAGAGAAAAACAAATATTTAGGTTTTTGGAATTTTTTTGTGAACAAAAAATGTATGCCTATACTAAAATGGACGATGGTGTCCATCAGATTTTCTATGGGTAAAATCGTTTAAGGTACAACTCGTTGCGTGGGTTGCGTAGGGTGTTGCCTTTTGAATCGGTCAGAATGTATGCCCCCTGCCCAAGGCAGGTGTGTATGATGTAGGGGCCTTGCCACATAGATACGAACTTTCCTTTCCCGGTTTTATCATGAGATTGATCGTAAGCGAGGACAAGGTCTCCCTCAGAAAAGGTTCTCGGGTGGACGTGTTTGTCGTAACTTAGTTTCGATCGTTGTTTAGCTACTTCCATGTTTTGAAGGGCGGTGCGCCGATCTTCGTCGGCCTGCTCTAGGAGTAGTAAACGTTGCTCGATCGGGGAAGTATCTGGTAGGAGTTCGACGGCGATATGTAAGGCTGGGATCTGGCACTCAATAGGGAGGACGGATTCGACACCGTGAATTAAATGGAAAGGGGTAAAACCGGTGGCGGTTTTGGTCGAGGTGCGGTAGGCCCATAGTGCCGGGAAGAGCATGTGGTGCCAATTGGATTTGTGTTTGTCTACAGTGCGCTACAGGATGGTCTTCAAAATTTTATTGATCACTTCGACCTGGCCGTTTCCTTGGGGATAGTAGGCTGAAGAAAAATGGTGTTCAAATTTCAACATGGTCGATAATTCTTTCCAGACGGCGTCTTCGAAGTGAGAGCCGTGGTCAGAGACTAGTTGTTTGGGCACTCCGAATCGAGTGATAACATGGTTGAAGAAAAACCGTGCTGCAGTGTCGGATTTGCAATTATAAGTTGGCATTGCTTCCGCCCACTTGGTAAAGTAATCTACGGCCACAATGATGTGTTTGTGACCGCCGGCTGACGGGGGGTTGCAGTCGAGGAAGTCGATGGCCCATTTGCAGAATGGTCCGACGGTGATAACTGGATGAAGGGGGGCGGGGGGGGTTCTTGCTTTGGGGGCAAAGAGTTAGCAGTTCTGGCAATGCTTGACTGCGGTTATGCAATCAGTAAACAGTGATGGCCAAAAATAACCTGCCCGAATGATCTTCTGGGCGGTGGCCATGCCGGAGAAATGGCCTCCGCAGGCACCGCTATGACAATCATTGAGGACTTGTTCTGCCTCACTGTGGGATAGGCCGCGGCGTAGGATGGTATCAACGCCGCGTCGGTAAAGCACATCCCCTAATAAGAGGTATCGGGGGGCATGGTGTCGTATGCGACGGCGTTCATCACGGTCGATCTGTGGTCGAAACTTTTGCGTGCGAAGGTAAATCAAAATGTCTCCGTACCATGGGTCGTCAGATGAAATGATGAAGATTTGATCGTCGATCAAATCCGTTTGGATAACGGGTGATGATGAAGAGGACGGGAGGTCGGTGATGAGGTGAGCAAGCGCGAGGGATTTGGTGCTCTTAGGAGTCTTGAAAGTAAGGTCATATTCCTGGAGGATAATGACCCATTTAGCGACACGACCCTGAAGGAGCCGTCGGCTGAGGAGATAGACCATGGGGTTGGAGTCGGCCACGACCGTGGTATGACTGAGTAGGATGTAGTGTCGCAATTTTTGTACGGAAAAGACTACAGCTAGGGCTAATCTTTCCTCGTATGGGTAATGCAGAGGTGGGCCAGACAAGGTCTGGCTGACGTAATAAATCACATGCTCTCGGTGTGAGGCATCTTCTTGGACCAAAACTCCGGACACAGCATGTTCGGATGCCGAGACATAAAGGGTGAAGTCTTGAGAGAAATCCGGTGGGGATATCAAGGGGGCTTGTGTGAGAGCTTTCTTGAGGTCTTCGAATGCCGTGTCTGCTTGCTCATCCCAAACAAAGGGTATGTGGGTACGGAGTAAGCGTAAGAAACCATGAACTTTGGTTGCATAGTCAGGAACGAAGCGCCTAAGGAAATTGGACCGCCCTTGCAAGCTCTGAAGCTGCCGAAGCGTGCGAGGAGGGGGAAGTTCTAAGATGGCTTTGACTTTCAGGGGATCGACAGTGATTCCGTCTTGGGAAACAATGAAACCCAACAACCGGCCCGCCGGGACGCAAAAGACACACTTGTGTGGGTTCAAGCGGATTTTATATTTGCGACAACGCAGGAAAACTTGCCGGAGGTCGTTAAGGTGGTCTGATCGTTTTCGGGAACGAGCTGTGAGGTCGTCAAGGTAGACTCGCAGGATATGGACCAAGTCGTGAAAACAGTAGGTCATGACTCACTGGAAGGTGGCACCAACATTTTTAAGGCCAAATGGCATGACGCGATAGGCAAAGGTGCCCCATGGGGTGGTAAAGGCAGTCTTGTACTGATCCTCCTTGCGGATGTGAATCTGGTTATATCCGGAAAACCCACCCATGAAGGATAGGACTTCATGGCCCGCACACTCATCAATGAGTTGGTCAATGAATGGCATGGGGAAATTGTCTTTTGGACAAGCATGGTTTAAATCACGGAAGTCAGTGCATACTCTAAGGGTGCCTTGCTTTTTGTTGACCGGAACAGGGTTCGACACCCAGGTGGTGTATGGAATGGGATAAATGAATCCTGCTTTGCGGAGTTTCTCGACCTCAGCTTTAACGGCAGGTAGCTTGGAAGGGTGAATGGGTCGCTGTTTCTGACGAACAGGGGGTACCTCAGGCCATGTATCAATGTGGTGTTCGATGATGGCGGGGTCGAGACCAGGCATCTCGGTATAGGACCAGGCAAAGACATCACGGAACTCTTGAAAGAGCTTTTTGTATGCCTGAGTTTCTGCTTGAGTGCAAGATGCGCCCAATGAGATGAGCTCAGGTTTCCCTGGTGTTGTGGAAATGTCTATCTGTATAGTGGGGGAAATGTTCGACATGTTCCCTTCTTCAAAGGTATCCGGTGCTGGGATGGGGTCCCTTAACCAATCGACCTTACTGGGTATGAAATCTTTCGATTCGACCGATAGCTGGTTGGATGCGTTGGATGTAGATGCTTCCGGGAGGAAGTACGAGCGATGATGCATATCATCCCAAGGGTAGTCGGGTGCAGTTAGTGTCTCCAAAATTTGCTCATCAGTATTGAAGTAGTCAGACCATAAATCAAGGGGTTCTGGTTTGAAGGTTGTTGAAATCATATATATTGTATTGACTTCTTCCGACGAGGATGATGGCGGGGGGTGGATCTCCTCGATGAGGGGAGGAGATATCTCTAAGTCGACGTTGTTTAATTCGTACAATGCTGCTCTATAATCGGGTAGATCAGGACAATGGTGAGAGTAGTGGCCGTAAACACTGCATATAGCACAAGGATGGTTGGTGCGCAGAGATTTGTCGCGAGGCTGTAGAGGTGGCTCTAGTCTAACTACTGGGATGCTGATGTCATCGTCCAACATATTCATATGCTCTTGGAGTGCCGGTAAGTGTGGGAATTGATGAGTTGGATGGCCTATCTCATCGCACAACGAGCATTTAGGGGGGGCTCGAAACACCGGTGGGGGTTTAACTGCCTTAGGAGGTGGTATAGCAGTGTATGGTTGTGGACCTCTACCCCCAGTGGGCTTGATAGGAGGGGGAGGATTTGTTGACGATGAAGGGATATTGAGGTTAGGAGGAGGTTTCGTTGACGACGAAGGGATTGCGACACCAGGAGGAGGTTGATTTGTGGTAACAATAGGTTGTACCGGTTGGAGGATGACGTTTGGTGTCGGTGGTCGAACAGGAGGCGGAATATACCACACGGGTAATCCCAATGTTAACCCGGGTAGACTAAGGGTAGCCATAACTGGGGCGCTTACTACACCCGAAGGAGGAAATAGGAAAGGGATGGTGTGGATGGGTGTAACACCAATGTGACTGGGGATCAATGGTGGTTGACTACCGGATGTTTGTGTATTCTGTGAAAGAGTACAGAGGTTTGCGACATGGGTCTCCGGTGACGGTGGTGGAATGGCCTGGAATATAGAGGTCATTGGTGTATCCGAATAAAGTCCGGGTCCCACGGAAGACACAAAGGAGGTAGTTGCACTAGAAGTGGGTTGTTCAATCATGGGAAGAACATTCTCGGGTGCTGCAGGGGCGTTGAGATCATAGTAGGTGAGTTGGTCGATTTTGACCACGCGTCCCTCATGGGGGAACATCATGGTACGAAAAACGGAGGAGGCAACTGCTTTCATGGCGTACATGTAACTGCGGCCAAGTAAAAGGTTATAATCGAGCTGGGCGTTAATGACCTCTATGTCGATGAGCACAGTTTTCCCACCTAATTGGACGGGCACTTTCGGTAGTAAACCTTGAGGTTGAGCTGACCGGCCGTCGTAGGCCCGCAATGCAGTGGTGGATTGCTGGAGAGTAGGGGATCCCAACTTCTGCCAAACAAATGTGGACATGACGCATGTGGAGGCACCCTCGTCGATGATACATCGATGGATGACAAGATTCTGAATAGAAACGAAAACTTGGACTGCTATGGTGGAAGGCAACCGTGGTTCAGACTAGTCTAAATCAAAGGTCATCAATTTCGAATCATTTGGGTCAATCGCCCCAATGGAGGAAAGTAAAGTCTTGCGCTGAGTAGGACAGTTTTTTAAGACTTCTAACGCAGACATGGCTGCAGGAGATTGAGCTAAGTCATCTTCAATGTTGTAATTGGACGCAGCCCGTGCATTGGGGTTGTTGTTGATTCGGCGAAGGGGGAAGCGAGGTGCTTTAGAAGCGCCATCGAGTGGAACCTGAGGTATACGCAATGTCTGATCAGTGGGATGAGCATTAGTATCCTTTTCGGCGGGGGGGGCTTCAGAATTCGGTCCGTATTGATTCCGACGGGTTTGGATATTGACGTCGGCAGTGGACATCATCAATAAATGGTGGGTGCCTGAATCAAACATGGGTTGGTCCGGAGCTGCGTAAGTAATTTGTTGTGGTTGCACGTTGCCCTGTGGGGGGGCTAACGGCTGAGTGTTCACCACTCCTTGTGTTGGAAAAGGGTTTTGTAGTACCAAAGGTTGTTGTGGAGGTGGTGGGGGGTTGGGTGGCGGCTGAGGAGCTGCCTGCCCTTGACGATGGGCGTCATTTGTCCATAGTTGTCGAGCTCGCTCCAGATGTGGGCAAGCGTGGGTATAGTGACCATAGACACCGCAAATGGAACAAGGATGGTTTGTTCGTAAATTAGCATTTTTGGCTTGCTTAGGTGGTCGATCAGGATTCTGATGAGCAGGCGCTGCGTTATTATTTTGCGGAGGATGGGTAGGTTGTGGAGCTTGGTTACGGTTTTGATTGTTTCCACGGTTGCGTCCTCTTCCGCGGTTTGGTTGCCCACCCTGGTTGCGTTGGTTATTTTGGTATTGGGGCTGATGTTGTTGTGCATACACATGCCCTTGAGCATTGGGGGGATTCTGAGGAGCCGCAGGTGCGGGAGCAGGTTGCGGTGGATAGTATGCAGGTGGAGCTGGAGGTGGTCCAGTTGCCTGTTGGGGTTGTTGGTACCCCTGAGCTGGTGGAGGTGTGAGGTTAGCTGGTGCAACCAGTTGTGGGTAATGCATGGGCTGTTGTGGGAACTGCATGGGGGTCTGTACCGTAGGTTGAGCATAGTATGTAGGAGGTACATATGCTGATGGCGCTTGGCCATAACAATGTTGTGGACAAGAGGGTCCATGAACGTGATGGGTCTGGTTTGTTGGAGCATAAGAAGTTGTCGCTCCGGAACTAGATGTAGCCCTAGAAAGGTCTGGGGCAGGCATGGTGCTCACCATACTGAAAGGTTTTGCTTGCGATGTAATTTGGCCAATAATGCCATCAGCGGCATGTGATGCCCCCGGTGTGTCACCGCGTGCAGAGTCGCCTCGTGGGGCGTCTGGTATGATCGTGTATAGGTAACCCGACTGGGCGTAGATGAGATCAAACTGTTGGGCTTTGAGGATGGCCTCTTCTTCAGACTGGGGTCTTTCAGATGCTACATCCTTCGCAATGAGAGGAAGGAGGGATTTTAGAAACCAATCTAGGAAGATTCGGTCGTCTAATTTGATTTTGCATAGGCTTCGGCGCCGACGCCAATCATGAATATGGTCAGTGATATGCGTGGCCGTGTTTTGTCTGCAAGACAGTAGGATCTCGATGCCCGCATCATAGAGGACAGGTAACTGAAAGAACTGTAGGAAGGTCGAGGCAAGGGAGGTAAATGTGGAATGCGTCCCATGGGGTTGCTCGATATACCATTTGGCTGCAGAGCCAGTGAAGGTGCGTTGTAAAAGCCGGAGGCGGATTGAGTCGTCCACTATGGAGTTGGAGGAACACCATAAATGGAAGGACATGATGTGGTTCTGGGGGTCCTCTCTTGCCTTACCCTCAAACTTAGGGATGTCAGAGGGGAGTTTGGTGGGCATTTGAGGCCACGCCGGATCATGTCTGATGGGGTCATTTGTGAGCCTAGCTAAATCTGGCAGTTTCAGACTTGCCATGTATGGTAGACTAGCAGATGTGGTGACTGGAACTGGGACATGCCTGGCCATAGTGGTATGGTGTAGGGGTCCAGTAGCGCCTAAAGGTATGCTAGGTATGGAGGGTATATGCCCTCCAATAGGTGTAGTCTGGTATGGGCCAGCGCCTCCAAGTGCAACTTGGGTTACACTTGGGTTAGGAATCGCACTAGGGATTCCTAGGATAGCACTTCCAAGTGCAACATGGGTTGCACTTGGGTTGGGAATCGTACTAGGGATTCCTGGGATGGGGTTTGTGGAAACCAAAGGGGGTATGACCCCCATGTTGGGTATACTCATGACAGGTGGTGGCCCTGTGTTAGGCATGCCTAAATGTGGAGTGTTACCCGTATTGGGAATACCCAGAGGGGTGGTTGTTGCCGTGGATGGTACTACAGCAGAAGGGTCTGCGGATGTCTAACCTATGGTAGTTGTAAATAGTGGATCAAATGGTGTTCTAGACATAATGGTGGTTGGTGGTAACTCTGTGGGGTTTTCGGATTCTACCTCCAAATCAAAGGTGAAGTGAGGTGTGTCAGAATCGGATGACTGCCTAATTGATTGACGATGTGTCGAATCAAGGGATAAGGCTCTGCGTCCGTGACGTGGAGAGCCAAGTGGACTAAACTCTGGGAGTTCGCCCTGTAGACGACGAGAGCGTCTAAAATTCTCAATGGTGAGAATATGTGTTTGGGTAAAAAAAAAAAAATTATTTAAGTATCAGGTGGTGATATATATAAAAGACTCAAAACCCTAATGCAACCAAGGGTGCAAGAAGGGGAGTGAAAAAAGAAGGCTCTCAGGCCAAAAATCAATCCTCAAAAAAGGCACTTATTCTAGCAGCTGTGCTACAATAAGTGGAGGAATGCAACAACTGGTTAAAATACCAACATGCAAGTGGATCCTAGAAAAAATAGGTGTAACTAGACCACAGGTAGGTTGAAATCATGCAATCACCTAATCTAAAAGTATTGTGACTCAAACAGACGATATCCTCTGCAAGGTGATGAAATCCAAGTCAGACAATATGAATGTTGAGACAACGGCTAGATATCCCCCTACCGGGAGGGACACCGGGTAATCAATCCTAAAGACAGGCTACTAGGATACTCCGTTCATGACGCGTCGAGAAAAGGTAAATCTGCCGTTTGGTCCTTTGATCGCAATATCCCAATACAGGGATATCCCGAGAACTGCGAATGGTAGCCCTTCGGTTACTGAATGGATTTCGGTATTCCACTCAGGCTTCCGGAACCATCCTCGCGACTTCAACCCTCCTAAGGGAGAGGCCTTCCCACAAACCGGTTGTGACCGCGCCAAAAAGTACTAAGAGATTTTAGCTCCCTAATTGGACAACTTCTATGTCTCAGATGTAAGAACTGAGGGGTGTTATTGGAACACCTATCCCCCCAATACTACCTAGCTACAAGAATTCTTTTAGTGTTCCCCAAGTGGGGTTAAAAGTGTGTTCAAATTAGGGTACGTTTTAAGGCTTAGTTCAATTAAGTGATCGTGTGAGTGCACGTGAGGTGTTGTAAACTGAACTTGAAAAAATTAAATGCTTTACAGGAAATTTTCAAAAAAATAAAGGATTTTTCGAAAATAAAAAGCAAATATTTATGACTTTTTTCACTAAAAGGAATTTAAATGCCTTTCAAAAAATAGCTCAAAAAACAAAGGATTTCTTGGATTTATGAAAGCAAATAATAGACTTCTTTTTAAAAGAAATAAATGGATTTCTTCGTTTCAAGAAAAAATTGCTAAGGGCAAGATTTTTAAAGAAGTAAACAGGAAAAAATTTGAATCTAGATGAAAATGCAAAATGAGTCTTTCTTTCACTTTCTTGAAAATTTTTAAAAAGATTTCTAGATATGCACTTTAAATAGTAAAAATTTTTTTCAAAGCTGTCAAATATGCAGAATTTAATACTGTAAAAAATGTGCTATGGGCAGAAAGTACAGTAAAAAAAAATTTCAAAATCGGGATGGCCGAATGAAAAATTCAGCCGCGCGGGTTTTGACAGAAAAGCCGCGATGGACCGCGCGGGTTTTGGTCGCACAGTCGCGCTGGACCATGCGGGTTTTGGCCGCACAGTCGCGATGGACCGCGCGGGTTTTAACTGCACAGTCGCGATGAGCAGCGCAGAAATCGGCCGCGACGCCATGGTGTGCAGCGCGGAAAAACACAGAAAGGTCGCGATGGACCGCGCGACTGTCTGGCAAAAAGCCGCGATGGACCGCGTGGAAAAACGCAGAAAAGTCGCGATGGACCGTGCGACTGTCTGGCAAAAAACTGTGATGCGGAAGCTGTGCACGGAAACCGAGAAACGAACCCGAAAATTGAAAATTTTGGGCTATTTATGGGGCCAAAACTCGGAGCAGCAATGGATCTGCTGTCTAAGATGGCAGATCTATGGATCTAAAGGTTAAAAACTCATAAAAAACTAAGATTAAAGGCAAAACTAGAGATCTATAGTTCAAACCAAAGCGGAGTCGCCAAAAACTGTTGGCCCGGTTTTGCAACTAGGCTTAGTGCTATGGGCACCTGCTAACTAGTAGCAGCGGTTTCAATGGAAATAAATAACAATAAACTAATTAAACAAGACTAACCATTGATCTATGCAAAGATATTAAGCAAATAACAAAAATAATTTAAAATCAAGAACAAGATAATGTAAAATAATGAATTTGTATTGAAAGAATGGGGCAAGCAAGTGCTTGCGGAATCAATACCTCTAATGATGAGGTTGAATGGCTCCAAGGATGAGCAACTCCAATCTCCAATGGTCTCTTCTCCAATGTGGTTTGCAATGGCTAAAATGCTCATGGGAGATTTCAGCAGCATAAGGATGAGATAATGGATGGATGTGAAATGAGGAGCCCCTACCACCTTTTTATAGGTTTTGGTGGTGGGAAATACCATTTGTGGTTTTGTGGAAACCAAATGGTATTGACCAACATGGTTTAGGTACTTTTCCCTCCTTTTTCCTTTTTTGAATAAAAATAATATTTTAATTCCCTTTTTAATATTTTTGGGAATTTGGACCCTTTTTGAGGGTTTTTATGATTTTCTTGGAAAAATAATCTTTTTTAATGGAAAAAGGGGTGTACTAAGGTCTTTTGGTGACCTTTTGTTGGTTTCAGAGGCTCAGATGGTGGAAAAGTGGACAAATGGGTCATGTGAATAAGGGAATGAGCTAGTGAGCACTTTTTAGGTGTTAACACGTGGCCCCGGTGCCATCTTGTACGTCCATCTTGGAATCTGGGGTTTTGCTCAGTGAGGGAGTGTGCATTTTTTGCACACGGGGGTCAACTCTGCAAAATCATCCACCGGGCACTTACAGCCAACGTTCCTAGCCGGAACCTATCTAGACACACCTGTAGGACTCCTCAGAGCCCAGTTTTGCTGCACGGTTGGACTTCTATGCCCCCGGCAGGTATCCAGCAGGTGTCCCTGAAGGCCTTTTGGATGCGAGACGAAACAAGCCATAGAATGACGACCGTGGCTCGAATCGACTAACCGTTGACTCCGTTGGATTCAGGACGCTGGGATAGTGCTAGGGGTGCCCCCCTCCTTTGGTCCCGTGGCCCCGGTGACATCTTGTACGTCCATCTTGGAAACTAGGGTTTTGCTCAGTGAGGGAGTGTGCATTTTTTGCACATGGGGGTCAACTCTGTAAAATCGTCCGTCGGGAACTTACAACTAGCGTTCTCAACCAGAACCTGCCTAGACACACCTGCAAGACTCCCCGGAGCCTGGTTTTGCTGCACGGCTGGACTTCTATGCCCCCGACGGGTATCCAGCAGGTGTCCCTGAAGGCCTTTTGGATGCGAGACGGAACGAGCCATAGAATGACGGCCGTGGCTCCAATCGACGAACCGTTAAATCTGTTGGATTCAAGACATCGGGATAGTGCCAGGTGTGCCCCTCTCCTTCGGTCATGTGGCCCCACTACCATCTTGTACATCCATCTTGGATACTAGGGTTTTGCTCAGTGAGGGAGTGTGTAATTTTTTCACACGAGGGTCAACTCTGCAAAATCATTCACCGGGCACTTATGATGATGATGATGGTGATGATGATGGTGATGGTCATGGTCATGGTGATGAAGATGATGACGATGGGGAAGATGTTGATGATGGAGATGTTGATGAGGAACCTAGAGTTAGAGTTAGAGTTAGAGTTAATGATGATGATGGATATGGTGGTGATGATGAAGACGTTGATGATGATGGTGATGGTGACAATGACGGTGATGGTGATGGTGATGGTGAGGATGAAGAAGATGGCTTAGTGCTAGGGTTTGGGTGAGGGTTAGGGCTAGAGTTATAGAAGGAAATTGAATTAGGGTTAGAATTAGAGTTAATGATGATGATGAAGACATGATGATGATGGTGATAGTGACAGTGACGGTGATGGTGATGGTGATGGTGAGGATGAAGAAGATGGCTTAGTGCTAGGGTTTGGGTGAGGGTTAGAGCTAGAGTTATAGAAGGAAATTGAATTAGGGTTAGAGTTAGAGTTAATGATGATGATGAAGATGGTGGTGATGATGAAGATGTTGACGGTGATGGTGAGGATGAAGAAGGTGGTTTAGTGATAGGGTTTGGGTGAGGGTTAGGGCTAGAGTTAGAGTTAATGATGATGATGAAGACATGATGATGATGGTGATGGTGACGATGATGGTGATGGTGATGGTGATGGTGATGGTGAGGATGAAGAAGATGGTTTAGTGCTAGGGTTTGGGTGAGGGTTAGAGATGGATTTATAGAAGGAAATTGAATTAGGGTTAGAGTTAGAGTTAATGATGATGATGAAAATGGTGGTGATGATGAAGACGTTGATGGTGATGGTGAGGATGAAGAAGATGGTTTAGTGCTAGGGTTTGGGTGAGGATTAGGGCTAGAGTTATAGAAGGAAATTGAATTAGGGTTAGAGTTAGAGTTAATGATGATGATGAAGACATGCTGATGATGGTGACGGTGATGGTGATGGTGATGGTGATGGTGATGGTGAGGATGAAGAGGATGGTTTAGTGCTAGGGTTTGGGTTTGTGAAAATGCCCACATAAGATCCAAAGAGATGATGTAAACCTCACAATGAAAGAATTTAAGAATAATAGAAGATGAGAGAAGCATTAGAACATAGATCCAAAGGAACTCTAATTGAGGCAGAATAATTACACATGTTACATTAAACTGAATAGTAAACTAGTAAATATACAATGCTGAGTATGAGGATTCAAATTCACTAGGTGGAATTCGAATTAGCCTTCATGCACAGATCCATAATTAGTGGAGAGACATCAATGCATAACTAGGATTCCACCTTCTCAACAGTGAAGACATCAATGCACAAGTAATGGTCAACCGGGAGTCAAACTGAGTCTAACTGAGTGTGGTTGGTGTAATTGGCACATGGAAGCACTAATGTAGTGAAGGAGGCTCAGTGGAGGGCACAGATGGAGCTAAATAGAGTCAGAACAAGCTGTCTAGTCACACTGGAGATCCATCGGAGTGGTAAGGTCAGTTAGGAGTCAGTTAATCCTTAAATCAAGGAAAGAACTAAAGATAACTGAACTAAACTAGACTGGTAGGTGAAGAGAGGTGCCCTTCTCATGCAGTAGGTGAGAGGAGGGTGCACTAAGCTCTAGGAGAGCTGAAACTGATATGAAAGAAGCTCCGGGGGCTATTTTGTTGAGGGCTAGGTGTTAGTATTGATGACTAGGATGCATGCAAACCCTAATTTTGCATGCATGACTTAAAATGAAAATGATAGAAATGCTAGGAGAGCTAAGATGGAGTATAGGAATATCCTAATAGGGTGAGGGTTAGGGATAGAGTTATAGAAGGAAATTGAATTAGGGTTAGAGTTAGAGATGAAGATGGTGGTGACGATGAAGACGTTGATGGTGATGGTGAGGATGAAGAAGATGGTTTAGTGCTAGGGTTTGGGTATCCTAAGAGTGTAAGACTCTAACTCTAGAGCACCTTGTTTGCATGGATAAATGGGCCAACTAAGTGCACCTGTACTAGGATTATCTGAGGCATGCAACCATGTATCCTCCTAGAGATCTGCCCCCCTTAACTTAGACTGTAATTCTCACGCATGAGTGCCCTGGGAACTGCACTCTCTCACTGTGCATGCAAAACTAAATAAAACAAAAAATGCAAAATTAGAACTGAACTACTAATTTAGGAAAAACATCTAAACTAGAAATTAATGGAGGATGGCGCATGCACGCACTCCCTATCTCTCTCATCCATAAATGCTAGTGCATCCTGTTACATCTTGTTTTCACACCCAAGTGGCAAAGTCCTAATCCTCTTATGCTACAAGTGCGACTTCCGAAGATGATTGCCACTGTCACTTCAACAAATATTTTCCCAAGTTTTAAGCCTACTTTAAAGGCCAAGGGAGGCTTCTAGATCAAGGTTGGAGAAAAGGTCTTAGGATTTCAAACTTGTTTGAAGATTAAGATCTGTTTTCCATTAAGTTAAAGTCCCATGTGAGTGCTTAATTCAGAAAGTTGCAAGTGAATTAATCCAATAGACACCTTTCAGAAAAAAATATTTGCTCATGTGTAAAATAAAAGATCATTCATGGATAAATAAAGATATTCACAAAACTTAAATCAACAATGAACCATAATGTTGTAGAATCAAAATTCACATTAAAACATGTTGGCTTATTTCCCAAAATCATCCACAAATGATATTATCTAATAATGCCAAGGTTATAGTTATTATTTTACGAGTGATTATTGAATGAGACCCTCTTCGAGAGAGTAAAATCTTTGCAAGAGGGCGTTACCCAATCTATTAAGGGTCCAACTAGGTTGTAGTGATTTAAATCACTTCAATAAAGATGGCTGAAATCTTATCTTCACAAAATTAATTAATTAAATGTTTTTCCATATGATCCATGAGCATATAAATATAAAAAGATATGCTGGAAATAAAATCAGTAAACCACTTGCGCAGGTTTGGTAACTTCTAGAATGTAAATGATTAGATGATTGTAAACATTCATTCAATAAACCATAAACATTTAGGATATGTTGTGTGTAATTGCTTAAGACAAATTTGTGAAATAATAACCATTCAAATAACATGAAATTAACACTATGATCCATAGATGAGAGTTGTGAATCGAAGACAAAATCATGTATGCAAAAATGTAATCAAAGACAAACTCATATACACAAGTGCAAATCCATCTATTAATATGCAAAAATTATCCAATCATGTACACTTTTTGGAAAACTGGAACATCGTTCCCAGCATCTATATAATGGAAACTCATGCCCCGTACAAAAAAATGCAACTCGTGCCCTATACAAAATATGGCCCATGGTGCCATGTACAAAATATGGAAACTCGTGCCGAAAATGCCACATCATGGCTACTGTACATAGGAGGGTCTCTCAATCCTCCTGCCCACCCTCAGAGCTCCCAGGTGCATCTCCAAAATCAATCTTCCTCTTCTTCATGCTAGAGGAAGCTGGGTCCTTCCAGCGTCTTTGAGCACGTCCCCCTGAGCCCTGAAACAACAACAATAATATGTCAACTTTTCCTGGCAATTATACAAGTATAAAACATAATTTCAAAATAAAAATAGTTTTCAAATCTTGGATAACTCACCGCATGCGAGACTATAAGTCATGAGGGGGTCTCCCTCCTCCATGATCCAAGTCTCTCGGCAATGCCACCCTGCAACATTTAGAACAATCAGATCAATGCTAAAACTAGATGCATATAGTAATTTTCGTTAAAATTGAACGAGATTTTGATAAACTAGTCAATCTCACCGTGAATAAAATCGGCTGGTCTTTGGGGCTGGCAGATGGAGCAGTCGGTTGGACAGCCTATTCCGATGCTAGGGTGGATGGTAAAGGGGAGGATGTAGCCACATCAATGGTGGCTACACCACTGGGGGGAACAATGGAAGAAGGGGGGGTGGCAGGAGGAGGCATGGACTGGGGTGGGCGAAGTGGAGATGTACGTCTAGGGCTATAAACCCCAACTGGTTGTAGTATGGATGGGCACACCCTGGAAGAGGAAGCGAGTGTGGTGAGGGAATGTGGGGGGGGCGAGGTCTATGTTGCAGTAGAGGGATGGGTGACTGTAGATGGGTGGTGTTCCGTGGTCGGATGGGGGAGGGTGGGAACATGGGAAATTGATACGGAGGTGGAGCTGGATATGATGCGTAAGGGGGAGCTAGATGGAATTGTGGTGCTATATAGGAGGGGGGGGTTGTATGGAAGGGGTTGGGGAATGGGGCATGTATGCTAGGGGATACAACTGGCATATAGGGTGGCTGAAAGGTCGGGGAGGGAGGAATAACGGCACTGGCAGGCCGAGGTGCTCGCACCTGCATACACATTGATAACCTCATAGTTTAATATACAAAATATAAATATACACAGACAAGTCATTGTATTTGAAATTAAATTTATGCTTTAATACACACGATACCTGCGCACGGGGAGAACTGCTGGTCCCCGGTGGCGGTGGTTGGTCACTGGAGCCCACAGACACCTGTACGAACACTACAATTTTTAGACTGAATTTTAAAAAATAATATTAACAATATTAAACACAATGAAAATGAGAATGACAACGATGGTACTTAAAAACATGACTGCAATAAATTTATATTCAAGTTAGATGATATTCAATATTCTGAAAGGATAGAAGGTGGCATGGCATGAAATTAAAATTAAATAAGGTGAGAGGGCATAGAAGGTGACATGGTGAGCTTTTCCTTTTCTAGAGTCATCCCCATGAGTAGGTGAGCTTTTCCTTTTGCCCTAGAGAGATGTGTAGTGTCTCATAAGAGAATGGAATTCATATCCATTTACAAATTTTAATTGGAAACCTATGTAATGTGTTTGGGTTCTTAATGAAGAGTTCCTGGGTTTTGATGTCTTCTTATAGATTTGTAGTTTCCTACAACCTCGATTCACCCAGTGGAAAATTATTTGCATCCCTAGAGTGAGGATCTTGAGTCCCTTTATTTCCATAACATTTACATCATCAAATAAAATGGCATCTCATTGTTTAAATTTGCAAAGAGGTGCTAAATAGCAGTTAAGTTAGTGTGCATGTTATTTAATACACTTTAGAGTGTTGATCATTAGAAAAAGGAAGAAAGATAAATATTTTTCATGATTAACTTACTTACAAGCTTGAATGTGCCATGTTCTTTTGCATTGAATGAGTAATTATGTGTTCTTGATTGCATAGCTATGTTGTCAGAATGATATCACTTGATTGAAATCAAAGAATTATTAAGTGAAATGAGTTAAATGAGTATTCTTGATGCCAAATCTTTTACCAAGTTGAATTTGAATCAAGATAATAGCAAGGCCCCATAGACCATATTTGTAAGATTATCGCTCTTCCTTATGGTCCTTACATCATTTTCAAAAACTTTAGTGACAATACATGTGATAAGTTGTTTTATATTGTTTATATGTCTTTCCTAATAGCATGTTCTAGGAGTAGTAGTATGATTACTTTCAGTCTCAAGTATTAGAATAAATTGGAAATCCCGTGATAATAAACTAGGGTAATAAGGACATGAGAAACATCAAGTTCTTGAATTTCTAGAATCTTGGCCACTATGATTCTCTTTTGGACACTATGAAGACATTGACGGTGATGTTGGTGACAACATTAATGAAAAAGGCTTGAGGAATGGCAAAGAAGATGATGATGTGGATGGCTTGAAGAAAACACATGGCATGAAGAACCGTGGAGGTGGGCATTGGAGCCATTGGAACACCTAATGAGCCAAATGACCCATTCTGTGGTCATTTGTGGTTTGATGGGGCAATGGAACCCTTGGTGATGGTACATGCTACCATTTGATGATGGGCTTGATGTCCATTGAAAGCATGTTGATTAAATACTAAATGATTGACTCTTGATGGTGGAACCCACATTGAAACCCACATACAAATTGAATCAGCCCTTATCTAATGGCACTTATGATGGATGTTGAAGCCCTTGAACCTTGAAGATGTCCATATGTGGAATCCTTGATGTATGGTGATGAAGACAAAATGTATTGTTGCCTTGGGGTTCTTGGAATTGTTTGTGGTCTATTATTGTGGGTGTGATGGAGCCCTTTCCCTTATAATTGCTTGACAAAACCTTTGATGCCGAAGTATTTAACATGATGATGTAGAAGCCCACAAAAAAAATGAGGAAGCCCTAAGTTTCTAACGTGGCCTTTGATGTGTTTGTGTGAAGTCAAACCAAAACAAGCATGCAAATAAAACATTGTATGTGAACTTTTATGTGTCCATTCAAAGGACAAAGTCGGCTCAACAATTAAAAATAAAAATAAAATGAAAATTACATAGACAGGTCGATTGCATATCCTGTGATATGATGTGCATGTACAACAGAAATACATGACGATGTAGACAGTATGAAGAGACTATGATATTTTGGGCAACAGTATGGTGAAAGGAGAGAATGATGTATTTGTGTATATGCTGGTTAAAATTATGACAGAGTGATGATGAGCAGAAAGTGATATAAATGTGGATATGTTTGATATCTTGACAGCAGAATGATAATTTTCCTATGGTTAATGACAGTTTGATGACAGGTTAAAGATGTGCATGTAGATAGAATATCGATATGTTTGAGAAGATTTTGGACATGATGAAACAGGGACAAAATGATGATTGAAGACAAGGTGCTAGCAGCAGATTGATGAATGAGATGATGTGAATAATGACATGACTGTGATATGTATGATATGTGACAAATATGTAATTGTAAATACAAGAAGGATCTTGTATCCATTTTCTTAGTAGGATCTAAGAAAAACTAGGTTGGGTCCTAGATGATGATTTGGTGCTCATTGTATCAGTTGGTGCTGAATTGCCTCACGGTTGTAGCTGTTGAACCAAATACAAAAGATTACAAAAACTATATCTAGTCTCATATTATGTGTTGATGTGTTTCATTAGTTGATAGTTAGTTCATTGATGAATATGATGTGAATGTGAAATGATGATATAAGAGTTGGTGATTGAAGTTGAAATTAAATAAAGTATAGGCTCACTTATTCACCCCCCCCTCTTAGTGAGCGTTGTGTCTAACACAAATGTTTATAGTTTTCTTAGGTTTTCATGTTTTATAAGGTTTAATTTTTTTTTTGGGTGGGATTATACAAATATATAGCTCTCAAATAAATTAGACAATATTATAAACACAACTGTAAAATACGATAATAATATGGTAATTACTCAGTGCTAATTAATTTCTAATTACTGAACACAAATTACTTGTAACTAGATCTAATTATTCAAAGTAAAGAAGTTACCTGTGTGTATGGTGCCGCAATCTCCTCTGCTACCGCCATGGCTCCATCGAGGTCAAAGGAACCGACGCCCTCCCACCTGGGGGAGGGAGACCCAACACCGAATAACTGAACATTAATACAAATAAATTCAACAATGTGTAATTCAAAGTTAAATATATTAAACAATACGATATCAAATAAAATGCAACAAGTACTTGAACATTAAGTAAAACAATAGCAAACCTGATCCATGAAGCTCCCTGTGGCATGCTGCTGCGTATCACCATGGCAAGAATGACCACAATGAGAACAATGATGTGCCATTGTTCCAGCAAAACTAGAAGGCCCCGCCTGGCATGTCTCGGCCACCACCCATAGATTGTGTAGCTGTCTGTGTCTCATTGATGTCCTCCCGGATCTGGGAAGACATGGCCACAAATTTGGTATGTCTAAGCATGTCATGTGTGGCACGTCTGACGGAGTCATGAATCTCATCTAGACCGCTACCAAACCCGGGTGGTTGAGGAGGTGGGTTTGGCTCTCTCCTGGGTGCAGGAGGTCCTCTAAGTGGGTTGCGGTGTGCCTGAGGTTGATCTTGGGCAGAGCCAAGACTGACACCCTGAAACTCACTGATGTCAAAATAGTTGACATGGTACCCTAGCTCAAACATAGCCCACAATTTCCGAAGGAAATACTGTGGGACCTCCAAATTATTGCATGGGGGCCTGTCAAACACCATGAACCACCTCTTTCTCCAGTTATCTCTCCATGCCTGGTAAATGCACCAGTCCATGCAAACCTGAGCCCTCGTCACAGTTGGAGGCTGTCCCGTCGAGGGAACTATGAACTTGCTATACAACTAGGCTTTGGTGATGTTGAGGTCTTTTATCTGCTCTTTGGACAACCCAGTGGAGTAGTGTTCCCTCATTCAAGCCCTGTATTGGCTCAAGTTTGTTATCTCACTGTGTGCAATATTGATTGATTCAATAATGTTTTGAAGTGATGAAGCCAAGGAAACCCGAGAGGGTTCCTTGGTACTGTTCAATTCATTACTTAGTGCCCTCAATTGATTTAAGTCTTGGTGTAATTGATCTTCAAGGTTTTCATTGGGTTCATTGTCGGTTCCCATATTGTCTTCTGGAGGTCAGGTTTCATTGGTTTCATCGGATGGTTCAGGTGTGTCTGACATCTTGTTAGGTGTGTAGATGGCCTACAATTAAATTTTCTTGGTTTTTTAATGGATTGTAATTTTTTTTTTAAATTAAAATTCAAATGGAAAACAAAAATAAACACAAATTTGTGCTTTGAGGAGCACCTACTTGGAGAACCGGATGGCACCGTGGTGTAGGGGCGATTGCTTGTTGTTGAGGATGACTTGGGTGCACGGAGAATGCGTTCGCAGGGTTGAGAGTGCGCTCGCGGGTTGGAAAATAGACTAACGGGTCTATCGAAAATGACAGACCCGTGAGCTCTATTTTTTTTATTAAAAAATAGAGGCATGCACGTGCCACTAACGTGTGCATGCCAATTTATGCATATGCATCAAAGGCGCATGCGCGCCCCTTTTTTCCACGTGGGATGAACCACGTGGACGTTCGACATTACCGAAGCAGAGACGCATGCGCGTCGTTTTATTTTTTCCGCTCACGCACTGTTGTTGTGGTTATTTTGGGTACCAGCTTCGTGCGGGTACCCCATATTATAAACATGGTCAACGATAGTCGTGCGATAGTCCACCATGTTCAACCATAATTAACCATAGTAAAACATGGTAAATGCATGTTCCATACACATGGATATTTTCATTTTAACTAAAAGTAAACTTATTTATGATTTGAGAAACATTGGTGGAATAACCCATAGTTAATTAACCATTTTTAACATTACCAACCATGTTTAACAATCATTAAACATAATCATTCATAGTGAAACAATCATTAAGCATTTACTCCATGGAGTGATATTATTAACAACATAGATCCATCTTAACTATGGCTCTATCAAGCACCGAGAGAGATCAAGCCTATTGAGGTGCAAACTCTTTTAGAGTCCCAAACTTAAGGAAATGTTTACACCTTAATGGATTTGATCATTCTTTAATATAATCAAACATCCTTAACCATAAGCTCTAAAATACTTCAACGAATCTCATTATAAATTTGTGTTTATACTATTATATTTTTAATATGTACTAATATTTATTTCATAAAAATAATATATAGTATTATATATATATTATTATTATTATATTATAATAATATATCATTTAATATCTACTATAATATATATATATATATATATATATATATATATATATATATATGTTTGTTTTTATTATCTTCTAATAAATAAGAAACAAAATGTAGATAAAAATTGTCTTAATAATGGCTTATAACAAAATATCCTAAGAAATGAAGGCATTATCCTTGTTCTAAGAGACTTTAAAGAAAGAAAAATGACTAACCAAGCTATTATCTTAAGCAATGATTCTAACCCTAATCATCTATGGCTAGATGAGGACCTTGTGTTAGCTAACACATACAAAAGAAACTTTAAAGAATTGGTTGAGAATTTGTTTTGTACTAAGCTAATCAAGCTTTGTAGTTTTCAATATCTAATAATTTGCAATGGGCTTATGAAATGGTAGATCCAACTAGATGACTTGTATCCATGGGCTTGGTGGTAGTGTCATGGATAATGTAATATATGATATCCCCATATATGGTCAAATCATAATTTTGACATCATAACTGACCATGATCCCAAGTCTAACCATAGACCTTCAATCCCAACTCTAAACTTTGACATGCACATAATAACCATAACATAAAATGATAATAACAAAAAGCAATTGATCTTTGATAAAAATAAAACCAATATATTTTTAAGATATTTAAATAATGAATTAATATATTATTAAGTAAGGACAATATTGAAGAACTCTATCATAATTTTATCATGTAATCCTCTCTACTTCCATTAACAAGTTCTCTATCATGGTATTATTTAGAAAGGAAAATAGAACAACCAACCCTTGGTTTGCTAAATAGTGCAAACATGCTAGAGAATCTATTAGAGATGTTTCTAATTAGACCTTAAAATTTGACATGATACATAGGTATAAATCCCTAATTAAAAGGAAAAATGTGATATATAAATAGATAGCAAAATAAGTTTTTGCACCTTTCTAAGATAGATCCTAAGAAATTATGGAGGAAAATTCTAAGTTGTAAAACTTTAACCAAAATAATATGATTCCCTTGAGTGACTAGAATTCCTACCTTAAAAAGCTTTATGAATCCCCTAATGCCATAGACAACATTTAAACCCTTTCTATAGAGAAAGTAGATTTGTCTTTAGAAGAGATAAATTTTAGGGTTAATCGATTCACAAAACGGAAAGCCAAGGACATCAAAGGATATCAAGAAGAAATCTTAAAATTTGGTGGGCCTATCCTCATCCCTCACAACCATAAGCCCTTCAATTTAGCGATGAATCATGCTTTCTTTAAACCCTAGAAATAAATTTTCATTTTTCCTAGTTTAAAAGTGGAGATAAAAACAATCCATCGATACCATTATGATTAGTCCTCTTTTATCCAAATTATATGGAATTATTTTGGATAAAAAGATCAACATATGTATAGGGAGTCACATAAAAAGAGCTAAAGGCTAGGAAAGATTGATGAGCTATCATTCAACTCTAGACCATCTTGTTATGCTAAAGACCACTATTAAGGCATGTCTTAGTAATAAAACAATCTTCTATGTTTCTTTGTTGTCTTTAGAAAAACATTTGACATAGTGCTCGAAACTAACCTTTAGAAAAGATTAGAAGAGATAAAAATCTCTTCCAAGTTGAGAGTTGTGGCGATAAAGTTGTATGAGAAGCTTATTTTCAAGATTAGAAATGTTGAGGTTAGGTTAAAAGAAATTTTAATTTTAATACACGAGTCAACCAAGTGTGTCCCTTGTCCCCTATGATTTTTTTGTGTATATTAACAAGCTTGTGGGTTGTTTGGAAAATGCAGGTTGTGTTTGCACAACTTTATCTAGTATAGACACCATCCTTCTTCCCTATACTAATGGTATTGTTATTATGGAAAAAATTCCTTATGATATCAACAAGAATTTGACATAGTTCTTGAAAATAAACTTTAGAATAGATTAGAAGAGCTAAAAGCCCCTTTCAAGTTGAGAGTTGTGGAAATAAGGTTGTATGAGAAGGTTATTGCCAGGTTTAGGAATGTTGAGGTTTGGTTAAAAGAAATTAATTTTAATATAGGGTTCATGCAATTGTGTCCCTTGTCCCCTAACCTTTTTGGTATATAAATTGCCAAGCTAGTGGGTTGTTGGGAAGATGATATCAATTAATTTTTCCCTAGTACATGCATGACTGTGAATACTGACAAAACAAAGGTTATATGATAATCATATCCCAAAATATCAGTTATTTTAGTTATGTTAATTTCACATATGATAAAAATATCTTGGAGCAAGTGACTTCATATAAATATCTTAGAAATAATATTCATCACAAGCTTAAGTAGAACTATAGTATTGAGAAAATGATTGATGGAGGGTGGAATCTTTATTATGGTAATCACATGGAGAATGATAGAGTAAATCTAAAATCACTTTTAATATATATTCTCAAAATTAAATGAAATACATGATATCATATCCTACTCATAAAAGGGAATCTCTTTGGATCCCCATTGAGAGCATGAGGATGACTAGGCACCTAATGTATAAGAACAAAATAAACAATATTGGAGACAAGAGCCTTCCCATCATATTTCTTTATACTCTATGCAAAACCACTTACAACTTAAGCGAGGTTGACATAAAGATGTCATGTCTTGGCTAAATTATTAGGGAGTTGAGAAAGAAGTCACTTGGAATAATATTAAAGTATTATTACATCTAAATTCAAGGAGAATTTGTGGTGCCATAAAGAACTAAAGGATAAGAGAAAATTAAGATATTATAAGTAGGCGAGCAGCCCTAATATAAAATATCAAACCATAGCCAAACATGGCACGCCTTATATGAAAGAATTTTTCATCTTTGTGATACTAAGAGGGTTGAAGATGAAAATCACTTTCTCATAAAATTGGTAAGTACACTTACAATAAAGCACAATTTCAAATATTTACTACAATAGTGGCCTTCTTAACCTTAACCTTTTAACTTATCACTACTATCATCATGTCATGGGGAAATAATTATCTTAAAGCTTTTCAAACACAAATAAAATTTTAAAGAAAACCAATTAATTCCTACAAATTATTTAATACATTGATATGAACACATTAAAATCAAAATCATTATATTAATTATGATATACATCTGAATTAATTAATTTCAAAGAGTTAACATCATCATCTTCGTTCCACACAATCAACAGAATCATATATCTGATCTCCCGGACATATATATTGAAAATATAAGTCTTTACAAATTGATAAGTGAATAACTTAAATTAAAACTAATGCATAGTATCCAAAAAGGACTTTCCTTCAATCATAGTCCCTTCCTTTTTCAAATTTTCTGTAAGATCAGATATATATATTGAAAATATAAGTTTTTACAAATTTCCTTTTTCAAATTTTCTGTAAATATTATTGTCGATTGCTCAAGAGATCTCTTCCTTTTCCAAAATGCTGATTAATATTATTGTCGGGTCAGGTTCGACATGTCGTGTGCTTTGCCCCACAATGCAGAATAAAGACCCGCAGCGATCAAAATTCCTCCGATAACGCTGCACGTTTTGAACATCAACATTAATAATAATAGAATTAGGTAGGGCCTTGAAATGGACTTTGGATCGGAATTTTCCAAAAACAGACAGACGCATGTTTTATTCTCAAAGTCGGTAATATAAAATTCTTTCCCTTCTGAGAAGTATTATTTAATGGCTGATCGCGGAAGACAAAAAGATCAATAATCTGTCACTGCATGTATTATTTACTTACCTTCCCACACGAAGATACACATGAAGAATGATAAGCTCTAAAATTGCCGTGACAATCGTTCCTACTGGATTGAAAATTGCAACAAATACAGGCCCTTTTTCGCTGATACACCACGCTTGCAAAAACGTCCCTAGAGCTGAACATATAATTCCCTGCAACAGGTAATATATATATGCCCATCTTCAGCATGCAAAATGATGTTCCAAACCTTTGGATATTATTCACGTAGCATAGATTTGTTTAACCTTTTAACAATTTGATTTATTAAATGAAGTTTATACCTTAACTTTCTTACTTAATGTTTAATATAAATGGAGTAGAGATGAACTTACACTCCTATGTAATTGAACGATTTCTTTTCCCATAAAAAAATTGACCAAAGATGAAATTCTTACCGAGTACAAGACAGTCACAAGCTCAATATTCCATCCTATAGCCCAGAGATTAGATTTATTATGCTCACATATGACCGCAATTAGACCAGATTCTACTGCTCCAATAAGACACATAAGCGTTGTTAATGATAACTTAGCTGGGTACCTTTTCAGAATAGGGGCCTGCATTCAATTTCACCAAACATATTATCAAATATGTCATGAATTATTGCAACCAAACTCCTGTGTACATGTCTTGATTTATAACCCTAAAATATATTAAGTTATAAATCTCTCTGACCTGTTAAGAGCTGGTATCTAATATTTCAGGTTATACAGATATGTGTGTGAAATATCACCTGGAAAGCAAGACATGCAGACCAAATCATGATGCTGCCAAAGACCAAGATGGAGCCCAGTGCAATGTTATGAGGATTAGATTTGTTTGTAGTTGGATGTCTTTTTATACCGGGTGACAAAAACTTAATAGCAGGACCCTTGTAGAAGGTCATTACCATTGCACCACTGACACACATAACTGTGCCAACAACCTTTGCTTGTCCTCCTAAACTTCTGATATTAACTTTCTCCAGTCTAGACAAAATACCCAGTATTAAACGAACATGAAGAATAGATTATCAATCCAATATTAATCTAATAAAATGTATTTTAAATCCATATAAATCAATAGAATCACCATGCAAAAGAAAAATGAATTTGCTTGTCTGAAGGGAGAAAACTTAGATTCGCATGACAAACCAATATTCATTGCATCAGACAAGAAGGGCAGATTTAATATCTTTTAATTGTGATAATTAGAAAATTAAACTATTAGAGATCCCTTTTTTTTGAACTATTTAGAGGCTTGTATTTTTTTCACTTCTCGTAGACTATGATAAATTTTGTCTCATTTCTTTTATGATTAATAATTGATTGTTAAATGACTCTAGAGTCTACGCTAATAAAAAAACTTAATCTGGATATCTTTATTAATATGATAACAGCTTATACCTTAAGAGTGTGGCTATTGCAAATGTTAAAACTGGTACTAGATTCAGTGTTGCTGAACCAAACGTAGATGAAGTATAATACAATCCCTGAAAATAGCAATTCTGAGCAATAGTGTTTCTGTAACAAGACATTAACCAATTGATTATTTATTAGTTTATTGCTACTCTGATTCTACAATATGAAAGACAATACACAGTGGGATGGGTAGCAACTGCTTACCCGCTTGCAAGCAAGAAAACTTGAAATAATATGGGCCATGTGAAAGGAGGGTGTTCCTTTCTGCAACAGTGGATGCAGCCATATTAAATCAAATCTATGGAGCCAATATATGGGTATATATATGCAATATACTTACACTCGGCTAATGTTTACTTTGACTCCAATTCCATAGTGACAATTGGTTATTTTGCAATGATATCATTAAAATACTTATTTTAGGTCATGAACGTAGGGAAGAATTATTGCACACCTTTCAAAAAGATAAGTGAATGGAGCGATGGCTAGGGTTGCAATTCCCAGTCTGTATGTTACAAAAACGAAGTGATTCATTCCATCTATGAAGGAAACTCTGGCGATGATGTACAAGCCTGCAAATGATACCTGAACTATAATCAGAGCAAGGTGGGGTTTCAAACTCTCAATTCCATTGAATGAAACCATTCTGGCAAAATACTTTACTCTATTAGCCTTAGCCTTATTGAGACCATTTGAAAGAGACGGTTGTCTATTATCCTTCTTATAGCCATCGTGATTACTGCTCGAGTAGCGAATCCATTAGAATCGTATGAAACAGATTGAATATATTAATATTGACTCGCATAATAGGCCCATATAACTAAATATTTTGACTGGAATAATACTCTTTACATGAAGACTAGGCCCATATGTATGCAAACACTTTGTAGTTTAAATTATTCGGTGGGCAGAAGAGCACCTATTCTGATACTGTCTGGCAGTTTTATAATAATAACATAAAGAGGAATACAGTGGAAAATGCTTGGTTGGCTGCTAATAATCGCACACATTGTGTTATTCCTAATATGGAAAACCCTAAGTTATGCATCCTCCCTTTTATTATTATAAAATGATTTTATATTATTTAAAAATATGGAGTGTATTTGTTTTTTTGCCATTTCTGACAAGTATCCTCCCTTTTATTATTATAAAATGATTGTATATTATTTTAAAAACATGGAGTGTAGTTCTTTTTGCCATTTCTGACCAGTAAAGAATATGATTTATTTTTATAGTGTTCTAATTTAGAGGTTGAAACTCTCTAATGATTAAAGCCTCTTTTGGGAAGGATACACATTAATAAAATAGAATTCTCATTTTTCAAATCTATATAACATGTTTTTTAATGGTTGAGGTTTGATATAAAGTAAAGCTCCTTTATCTTAGTTAGGAAGTTATTTAAATTGATTATAAAATTTAATTTGAATAAATGTATTTTTTTTTTTATGCTTTTCTTTAAATGGTAGGAATTCAATATTATATATCATATAAGTAATTTACAAATGATGTTAATTTTGAAAAAAAAAATTAGTTAATTTTAATTTAAATGATTGTATTCAGAGTCTTATATTATATATATTAATATTTACAAAAATAATATAATCATGATAGAATAGACAATTGATGTTATCGTTACAATCATTTCATTGCTAACACAAGATGTTTATTTATCCACATATGAAATGCTGTTTTATTAAAATTCAAACCTCATCTTATTGTATATAAATGTCAATTTAATTACATCCATTTCAATAATAGAGGACATACCTACATAGGTTTTATTTTCAAATTGATTTTATGAAAACTTCTCTTAACTTACCCAAATAAGCTACTCAATTATAATGAAATTAATAACTATGAAATATAATAAGTCTTTTCAGAATTTCATCAATTTTAATGAAATTAATAACTATGAAATATAATTAGTCTTTTCAGAATTTCATTAATTTTAATAAAATCAATAATAAAATTAATAACTATGAAATATAATTACTCTTTTCAGAATTTCATCAATTTTAATGAAATCAATAATTATGAAATGCAATTAGTTTTTTCACAATTTCATCATGTTTAGAGATAAAATTGATCAACTCAGAAAAATTAGAGAGTTTGAAATTTTCAATAGATATTAATTTTGTACAATATGTTTATTATAGTTATTATTATATAATCTTTCCTTGATTCTTACATAATAGCAGGAAGGTGAATTCTCAGGTGAAAAAAAAAAAAAAAAAAAAAAAAAAAGTAAATAAGTTTAGTCCATTTCCAATAAAAAAAGTAGTTTGTGGGAATTACTTCAGGCTCTATCCTTTGAATAAATAAATATTATATTTCCATTCATTCTTAATTTGTAGTTTGTGTTTTGAAGTAAAGCTCATGAAAAAATGATTGCATGATGCATCCTTGTATATTATTGGATATCACACCTTCTATTTTCCTAAATTTTAATAGAATTACTTCCCTACTAATCGATGGTTACGCCACAAACCCTGTGCATGAGACGTTCTTCTCTTATAGATGTGTGCTTCCAAACCATGCTGTTCTCTATTTACTTTACCTAAGTTGCATTTGCTTCTAGCGTAGGTTGACTGCTAAAGGTTCAAATCCATATGCACAAATCGATTGTAGTTGAATATTGTCCGTTCAAAGCCAAAAACTGTATAGGAATACTCTAGATGTTTTTCCTTTACTGAGACATAATCCTTTCTTGCAATATGTTCAAAACCAAAAACGGTATATGATATTTTACATGTTTTCTCTTTACTCAAACATAATCTTTTCTTGCAATTTGTGTGCAAACATAAGATCTATGGTATTTTTTAAGGATTCTAATATTATATTTAAGTATAGTATTCTAGGCGATTATTTTGGATTGAAAAAAAACATATATATAGATAGGTAGGTGAATATCAAATAAAAACCCGAAAAATAGCCAATTGGCGAAATTTCGCCCCTAAAAATTACCTTGATAAAATCTACTTACATTTTGGCTTTGCAGAATTAGTGAGATTTACTTTGGGAAAACCCATGTTACTTATGCCCTAACTATGTGGTAGTAGAGAATTTAGTAAAAAAATATCTTATAATTGGCTTAAATCATTTCTAGTCAACATAAAGAGTACCCTATAGACTCACAAAATGAAAGAGTACCATAGAGATTCACAAAAACATTATTGCAATATAATAACCTTTCAATAATATGATGGTTGATACCTTCCCAGCATAGGGATACAAACATCTTGTGAATTGAAATGGATTGAAAACATTCTAAAAGTTTGGTGGGTAGCTTCCAAGCCTATGAATGTGGATAGAAAAAATTCTAAAAATGTGGTTCTCCCCGGAATATGAGTTTTAGAAAACTACCAAACCTGTTTACTTATTTTGTTGACATTGATTATTTTTTATATTCAATTTTTTTTATTTATAAGGCAAAGCAAAAAGATTATTATAGTTATTTCACATATTCTAGAAGGGGATTGGCTAATAACCACCAAAGTGAACTTTTTCATCCCTTTCTATTTATGTATTATATATAGTTCTTTAAAGCTAGATTAATTTAGATGGTTAAGGTAATTTATTTGGGGTTAAATGTTTTTGAAGACTAAGTGTATGATATATCTAGTGAGCTTGAATTTTAGGTACTCTAATAGTACTAGGCCTAAATGATATCAATGACACTATATACTATTTTCAAGCATTTCATGCTAAATCTATGTTTTCAATTTTATCAAGATCCTTAAATCCTTTTCTATTCCTCGGATTGATTTTTAGTCCAAACTCCAAAGTGAATCTCACTTCTTTTGGTTATTTGAAACCTTTTTATATTTGATTAAAATTCTTTTTTTCATAGATACCCAATGTCTTTAGAGTTCCAAAAATTTATTGTCAAAACCCCTAAATTGCGTTCATACAATAGATAATGTGCACATTGAACATTGTTGTTCTCACCAAATCATTACTTGTCTATATTTTAGCATAGAGTACTACTTTGTTGTTTGTCATATTTTAGGTCCAATTTCATGTCATTTCCTATTGGAAATGCCTTCTCACCTTTTGTCTTTTCACTCTCAAAATATTTTAAGCTTGAAGATTTCTATTGTTGGTAGAAGTAGAAAGTAGGAAGTTATATTGTCAATTCTACAAAAAGAACATATAAACTGTTAGTGCATCTTTATGAACAAATTTGTTCATTATATTAGCAACAAATCATAATTTGATGAAAAAAAAGAGACATGTTTTATCAATCTTATTGTTTAACATCAATGTCAACATCACTTGTAGTTTATTATCTCAATACATTAACATTTGACAAGAGTGTCATTCATAAATTAATACCACATTCATATTAGTGAGCATATGGTGACAATAAAAAGCCAAAAAAAAACATTCTCCCTAATTCTCAAAAGTTACACACTATATAAATTTAATCTAATAACAAGCCACATAATTAATCTTAGCATTATAAAAGATATGCTATATGCTAAATTTCTTTGCTAACTTGATTTTACTTTCTAGGATATTAGGGCTAGAAAATATTGTGAGTATTAAATAAAAAAAGTGAACTTGAAGAGATACACATAAAATCATAAAGCAAAAGCAAGTAAAATTGTGTAATACCCCTACCTTTCCTTAGTGGTTATTGGCCTCAATGTAAATATTGGGTATATGAAATGTGTGTTTTCCCTAGTGTGGAGCTCAAGTCCAAGGCCCCACTAGTGGCTTCTTAAAGTTGTTGCATAGGAAAGTAGTTGACATTTGAACTATTCATGTGCTACTAAGCCATGCGACATTGTAATCGATGTATGTTTAATATTGTAATGAAATACTAAGGAAACTGGCTAAGTGAGGCAGCTAATGAGAAGGGGCTAAGGTATCCACTAGTGAGAGGTGAGGGGGTTACAAAATGGGAACCACGCTGCCACCCATACAAGAGAAACTGTTTTGATACCCCATCATGACCCATATTTCGGTTACAGAGAGTGGGGGAAGGAAAGTCGGCGCAAAGAGGATTGGGGGGGGATAAAAACCGTTTGGAGATCTGAAATGAGGGTTTTTTTCATTCTCCCTCGAAACCATTTCAATGATCTGTGAAAACAAAACCATTTTATGCTATACTACAGTTACCCAGAATCCCATGGAGCAAGAATTACAGAACCCATCAGTGAAATAGAGAAGGAAAACATGATTATGTGTAGAACCGAAGTTACAGAGCCCATGGTCATAGAAAACCTTGTGTGGATGCACTATCTATTGATAAGTTCCTTGTAAGAAACCCTAGAAGAAGTTACGCAGTGTTAATAGATGAAGGAGGCCGTGAGAAGACCAGAATCGATGTGCAGAGAGTCGAGTTGTGGGACAGAGTTTAGTCCACAACCCTGTGAAGAGCCCAACATATTTAAGAGAGATAAAGGGTCAGATCTAGAGTTGGAATGCTTGATAAACTCAATGAAGGTTGTAATCTCATAGAACTTGCAGTTGGACCTTCTTATGCCCATCCTGAATAGCACTTGAAGGGAAGGGGCCTTGAGGGACTGTGTAGCAGAGAAGAGGGATGTCCTTGTGTTGGGTGAGGTAGATAATGTGGGTGACATGTCTGCTGAGTGTTGAGATTCCTGTAGTTCTGTGGATTGAACTCACTAGCTTAGAAATATCCTCCTTGCTTCCATGTATGCTTGATAAACCCAATTGTAGGTTGGCTTAGCATTGAATTCGATCTTGACTGTTAGAGAGCCTAGTTATCCCTCCTTAGTGGATACACAGCCCAGCTCGGGGGTGGTCTCCCAGCTGAAAGAGTATAGGCTGGACAGAGACTTAAGGTTGGGTGGAACGTTTCTCTCACTTATCTAGTTGCTTGGACGACTTCAAGGTACAAAGGTAAGTGTTCTGTGGAGTGAATGTTGTTATTTCACGTGTTATTATTATGTTGTTTTACTTAAGCTATTGAATGAATGTTATATGAATGTGAACAATACGTAGACCATGTGTAAGCCTGATTGGAAGGCTGAGTGTAGGTTGAATGCTTCACTCAGTTGCATGAGTTTAATGCATTATTAATTTTACATGTGTTATATGTATGGTTAGCCATAGCTTCGTTTATTATATGTATTTTGTTATGAGGTGTTTACCCTTGTAAATGGACTGCTTAACCTCACCTAATCATGGGGAATGGTTATATGGCATATGGTATTCTTAATCCTCTCTGTGAATTAGAGGAAAGATGGGGCTATGGCAGGAGACAAGTAGAGACTTGTTGAAGGATGGAAGGCATCTTAGAGGGTTTATAGACAAAACTTTAGAGGGGAAAATGAGGAGGTTAGATACCTCAGTTGGGTAGGGGGATTGTACCATTGGATAGAGCTCTCCAAGATATTTCCAACGGTACAAACCTTGCCTCACTTGGACCCATGATGAGGAATTTATGACCCTTAGAAGTTGTTTTGGAAACTTGTGTGGAGTAAGGGTCTTGAGCAAGACCCTTTCCACATCTGCAATGCAGATTGCGGATTGCGGAAGGTTGTTTGAAGGGAAGTGGATTTCCGCATTTCTGCATCCACAATGTGGAAGGTCGTTTTATGGGAAGTGAACTTCCGCATTTTCGCATTCGTATTGCGGATTGCAGATTGCAGAAGTTCGTTTGATGAGAAGTGGATTTCCACACCTTCACATCCTCAATGCGGAATTGTGGATTGTGGAAGTCCGTTTGGCACGATAAATTGCAGTTTCTCATTTCCCAATCCCGCAATGCGGATTGCGAATTGTGAAAGTCCATTTGGCACGATAAATTGCAGTTTCTCATTTCCCAATCCCACAATGCGGATTGCGGATTGCGGATCGACGACCGTTGCAGCTATGTGTGGTTTTGGAAGTAACAAAAAAAAAAAAAAATCATGAATGATCTTCAGTGGCCTCCGAAGGCCACAAGGGAGGTCGGGGGATGTTACAAATTGGAACACTAACAAGAGATAATGTTCAAACTAATCAATTTGAAAGAGTGAGAGGAATTGGAAGCATAATAGTCTACAATATACATTACTAAAACTCTAGTGGAGATTAACAAAGTACTTTTAATTGTAAACTTGTAGAAGTTGTTATCTATGTTTTTTACCTAAAATTATTTGCATTTTACTATGAATATGAATCTACATCGTAAATTTCATAATAGACAAACCTGAATTCCCAATATGGATAGAATAAAAGTCTTCCAAATATTTTTCTTTATAGAAATCCAAATGCTCTAGCTACTATGAATGTTAAATTGGCATATTAATTAGTCTTAGTCTCTTAAAATAAATTAGACATAAACATCTTAACTTTACAATGTAATAACACACATAATTACAAAATACATGTACCTTCATAAAATGAATATCCCCTCACAACCGAAAACAAAAACCAAAGAGCATCATGTTACTTTAAAAATACTCAAACTTTACACGAATTTAATTTTAGTACACAACATTAGGAAAACTAAAAAAACTTAAAAGATAGTACCATTCAAAATTACAACAAAGATTAAGAATGTGTATGAACATTCAGCAATGAATATCACATTCATATTTCTTATCTTTCCTTAACAAGAATATATAGTTTAGGATTCAGGTATACGAAGACTATCTAAGCTAACATCCCCTTAATAGTGGAGTGGTAAGTTTTGAATGAAAACATATTCCATCTCATATCTTATTGTAGATTAGGGTAGATGGAAAATATTGCATGTTGAATTCCTTTTTTTTGTTTGTGTATTTGACCTTTGTAATGCATCATATGAATACATTTAACGACATAATTTGTCTTTAATTGTAATAATTAGGGGCACAATATATTGTTCAATATGTGTCTCACTGATATCCAAACTAGAGAAGAAGAAAAAAATGTCATTGCAATATCCCAAAACGAAGACCCTTTATATTATTATTATGTTTGATTTTAGTGTTGAGCTTGTAGGATCTCAAGCACCTAGACTATTTAAACTTATTATGTTTGAGTTGGTGTTGAGTTGTAGGCTTTAGAGCACCTAGACTACTTAGTCTCATTACAGTTAAGTTGGTGTTGAGCTAAAGGCTCTGGAACACCTAGACTGCCTAGACTCACTTGTTTGAGTTGGTGTTGAGCTAGAGACTTTAGAGCACCAAGACAAAGTAGACTTGTTATGTGTGATTGATGTTGAACTGCTAGGCTCTAGAGCATCAAATATAATAAAATATCTTATGATTATATTATTTATCTCCTTTTAAATTTCCAAGTGATGGGGATTAATCCACTAAAGAGGGACCAAGCAGGCTAGACAATAGGTTGACATCTAAATAGTCTCCAAATGAAAAGCCAAAATAGAAAATAGGACAAATGTGAGGATGAACACATATTAATAAATTTAAAAAAAATTGATAAAGAGAGTTAAAAGAAAGTCTAAAACTATTTCCTAAAGAAAGATAAAAAGGAAAAGAAAGAAAAAACAAAGCATGATTTTCCTAAATAAAAGAAAATTCGCCTGAATGAAAAATAGGATCCTTTTTCCCTAAGAATAAATATAGTAGGGAGTGGAAATTATAGGGGGTAATGGTCCCTAGCTCACTGGAGGTTTCAGCTGTAGTTCCATGACTGCTCAATTTTCCATGAAAGAATATAGCTGAATCCGAGAACGATTGCAAGATGAACAAGGGGAAATAAATTACAGGACTCTACATAGAGCTAGTAAAAAACCTTGTGGCTGCTCTGTTGTAGTAATCAAGATAGACAACATGACCTTAGTCTCCTCACTCTAGTGTGCTTGGTCCGGCTTGGGGGTGACCTATGGAATGAACAAGGAACTGTTCGAGGTCTATGGTTGGGAGGAACATAGAATTTCCCCATTCAATTGGTCACTTAAAAGACTGATAAGTATATTTTACTTCTTAAATTCTGTCCTAATGATATCCTACAGATGTATGTTGAATTTATTTAATTATGTTTATTTGACTAACTTTTGTAATTGTAGCTCTAATATCCTTTAGGCCTCTAATGGAAGTATTGTTGAGTTTATCTTAGTCTATTTGTAGGACTGATATTAATTATGATTTAGTTTTAAAGGTTATTTAATTGTATTTGTATAGATCTATGTGATTAAACTCAGAATGGATGTATTAGTTATAGATAATATTTGAATTATATTGACATAGAGGTTAAATTAAATTGATTTATGATATTCATATATTTTATTGTTTATTATACAACCTAGAAGTAATTCTATTGAGTATTTTTCATCAATCGAAATTATGATTTACTTAATTTTTATAGACTAACTGTATTTGCATGGTAAATTATTAGCCTTAATATCAAAACTATTATGAGTTATTTAACCTCCATAAATAAACATAAATATATATTAAAATAGTTAAGTATATAATTATGATAGCATAGGGCTACTGGCCTAGAAATAAAACTCTCATTATCAAGCATATGATGGAGAGGATTCACTTAAGAATCCAAGGCCAAGTCCTTAACCAATCTAGCTTTAATAATATATTAATATTATAATTAATAAATAGAATATATAGAACTTTTGTAAACGATACAACATAATATAATAAACACAAGGCAAGGCAAATCGAACTCATTTAATACCATAGTAAGTGTGTAGCTAGTGTTTTCACACCAGCTCGTGCTAAAGAGGATTCAGGAACCCTTAGTAACAGTTCATGTAAATGGGTAAAAACCAGTAAATAAACAAATGATAACTAATATATGTGAGTGCAATAATGAAAATAAAAACTAAACAAACTAACTACTGCAGTAATAAAATAACTAGGAATGCATGAATGAAAATTTGATTTTCTGTATTAATGTGTAAAAAATGGTTTACAATATAAGTTTACCTCAAAAGGTGAGGTTGTAGGAGCCCTTGCAGTTGTACGTTGAGTAGTGCAACAACTATCTAGGGTTCCTTTCTCTTCTCCAAATGCTCAATGGGTTGGACAAGTTTCAACAAAATGGGCACAAAAGCTTAAAATGGTGAGCTAGAGTGTTGTATGAAATTGGGAAACATAAGGGTATGAAGTGTGAATGATCTTTCAAATGGGGGGGCCTCCATCACCTCTTTATAGCAATTTTGGGTGGTGGAGTGTTGGCCCATGGTTTTGAGTAACCAGTAGTATTGGGCAATAGTATTAGGTATTTTCCCTCTTTTTTGAGTTTATTTTGACTTTTTTTCTTTTTTCTTTTCTTTTAGGGTTTTTGGACCCTTTTTTGAGGGTTTTTCACCTTTTTTAAGGAATTGATTTATTTTTGGAGGGAAATAATGAGTTTTTTTCCCATTTGGTTACCAATTTAGGGTTTTTTGGAGGCCAAAAGTGTAGGAAAAGTGGACAAATGGGTTATGTGACTAGGGAGATGAGCTAGTGAACAATTTTTGGGTGTTAACAAATTGACCCCTAATGTGTGAGGGAAGGAGCTCATCGTATGGCCGAGAGACATCATAAGGTCATATTTTTCCAGGGGTGTGAGCATTGTGATGGCAAAGAGCAGAAACTGGTTGGAGACCGGAAGATGTGCTCCATATGAACTGCAAAGGCTAAAACTGAAAATACATGACCTCACTAATGAATAAGGAATAATCTCAATATATGGATGAGGAGGGCATACCCATGCTCGTATCAATATATACAAATAATAATGAGGCCAAAAAGGGGGCCTGAACAATACATGGAGAACTATTGTGTACATCATAATGGTCTGGAGGGGATACAAATCTGGGACAGACTCATGGTCCAACCATGAATGATTTGGATAACTGATACATGGAAAAAATGGTATCATATTGAATGTGGTACCATAAAAACTAATTTTTTGTTGTAGCTAAAGGTGTCCAACAACTATATGGACTCAATGAATGAGAGTCGGAGTCTCATAGGTACACTGAACGACATCTGAACTTGATACTCTAGGAAGCACAGAGCTGAAGGGCTTCCGACACTATCTCCAATGTAGCTCGAATATCCACGGGAACATACAAGTGGGGGGTTCCAAATAGACTCACCAATGTGCTAGAGTCAGGGGATATCCGGGATCTTCAACTAATAACTGAAGGGATCAATACCCTACATGAATTTCAACGGTGCGATGATGGTGTTGAAGTAAAGCACATGAGAAACAACCATTCTAATAGGAACTAAGGACTCCTCTCAAATGTTCCGTAGGCACTCACCACTGATGGAGATGAGTCCAAGGTACAGGGACCTCTGGTTCTATCCTCTGAAATAGATGTGTTGGCGTTGACAGAGGGAGACTTGCAACTACAAAGGCAAGGATGTTTCCTTGACAGGAGCGCGAAGGGTACAACCAATAGGTGATAGTACGGAATGTGAGACGGACATACTGTGGGGGGACAATAGAGGGCACAGAGTGGCAGGGATGCAAACTTCCTTTGTTCAGAGTATGAGGGCAAGGTTGTCACCTACCCAAACTTTGAGAAATATTATTTTATTTGCAAAATACTTTATGTTAAATTATAATTAAAAAAAATTTTAATTATGACCAAGTTTGGTCAAGGATAATTGTAATTACTGATTATTATTATTTAATAAATTAAAATATGACACAAACACCCAAGGGAACTGTTAAATGAGTGTTCACTGACCCACTAGGAGGAATGGAAGTTGTTACAAGGTATGGGACAAATGGCAGCATTTGCACTCCACCACTATCTATTGGTTATGGGACAACTACCCCTAAATTTGTGGCATTATCCCCCAGGTGGGTGGAAGAGAGCAGGCAGCTCATTAATGACCAGTTAACCACTAAAGGGCCTAAGCAGCCTAGATAAGGCAATTCGAATTGGGTAGGAAGCCTACAATAGTTTCTGCAGAAATATTCCTCAAGTGCATCAAGTGATCACTGAGAGATTCGACCAGGGAGGCAATGTGAGAGTGCAACTGTGAGTCTACTAATTATACTGAGAAGGAAAACTAGAGGTGCTAGTGTAGGTCTCTTTGACTACTGAGTCTTTATGACTGGATCATTTATATTCTACTGCAAGTTGAGGTACTAAGGCTTCGACAGAATCTTCCTCCTAGTGGTTCAGTGAACAGGGTCGGGGGTCCTAAGGAAAGTAACTTGGTTGTCTTCAGGAATAGGTTGGGTGGAACAGGTTCCTTAGGATGTTTGTTTCTCCTACAGTCAACCAGGTTCTACTGTTCTTACTTTTGTTTACAGTTAAATGATTTTCTGCATGGTAGAATTATTATTTATAGTTATACATAAAGAACTAATTCATTTTCTGACTTAAGGATGATATGTTTCAAGAATGATTCCGTAATTGAATTGAATGATTAAATTATTTTTCGTATTTTTCCCATACTGTTATCTATAGAGTACTCTAGTACAAAAAAACAAAATTAATAGAGATGAGTGATTGGCAGAATGCCATTTGAATGAAAGGTTAAACACAGTAGTTTTTCTTGTTACACTCTGTCTTTTAAATCATAAATAAAATGCAGGAAATAGTACAGTATAATATAAACAGATGCATAGCATTCATCTATTTCAGATAGTAATCACATGCACTTCAATATTATAAATTCCATGTTTTCAAGCATTTATACTCTATGAAATATATAACAACTGCAAAAACTATTTTCTATAACAAAGTGTTATTTACAGTTGACAAGTAAACACTTAATAATATTTTCATCACTATTATCACATCTATATTAATATAGATTTCAATCTTAGATATAAATCATTTTTACTATAGACTCAAACCCTAAGATATAATAAACCCTAGAATCTGAATGTTTATTTAGAACACAGTTCATAAACTTCTCATCAAGCCATTCATGACAAACATTAGACATTTATTTCTGAGGTTATAGCAGCTATGTTTAAAAAAAAAAAAAAAACCCTAGCTAACATTTTATAACCGTACCATATTTTATACATTCGAGATTACTAACAAAACACTAAACATCACTTAGCAGAAAGTATGATTCTAGCATCAATGTCTAAACAATAGATTACAACCTTAACTAGAAACATATACAGTATCTACACCTTTTTCATGCACAGGTTAAGGCTCAGTTCGGGTACAAAATCTCAGTACAAGCATGGTTTCCAATGAAAGTTACAGGTAGGGTTTCATTCATAATACAAAATAGAACCCTGTGGCACTAGCTATTTCGAAAATGTATAACCGACCAAACTTTATCTCATCATGATTCCAAAACATAAATATAAACAATGATAACGAAGTGCAGGAAACACCTATCAACAGTTATGCAAACCATAACTCTCGGCCAAAGACAACTATCATTGTTCTGCATCACAGCAACAGTTATACAACTGTTATCTCAACCATTATTTTAAACGAAATATTTCATTTCAAACGAACCATTGTCTTACAGAAAAAGGTGAACCCTCAACTTTTGATTTACATTCAAAACTATAAATAAAACTTTAACAGAGTTTACATTTCATATTTTTCACAATTCCAACATTACACACGGTCTATCCCTCATCAACTAGAAAATTAAAACGAGGTCAAGGTTCCAAAAAAAACTACACAGGTTTTACCCTTAACAAACAGTAGTTCAAAGTCTTTTTCAAATGACGTAGCTAGGCATCACAGAGCCGAATAGCAACATAAACAACTGAGGTTTATCCTCTTACAGCATGGAGCAAAATAAACATTAAAGCATAGCACTAGGCCATTACTCCAACAGGGTCGTGTATTTCCAACTCTCGGCACATCACACTCATCAACTAAACCATGCCAAAGGCACCTACAAGGTTTCAAGAACCACCGGGGCTTACCAGGAAGTAGATGCACTATCTCCATTCCAAATCGTATGCATAGCAACCTCCTATGAAGGGGGTACCTGCCAAATCACCGTTTGAAGGGTTAAAAACAAGAAAACGCGAATATAAAAATAAGCATCACAGTATTGCATTCATTATCATAAACACTTACCCTTAAAATCGAAGCTCCTAAACATTGACATGTTACACCAACAAAATGACGAAGCATGATAGCTTTTACAGCAAACTTCAAGTTCAAAACTCAAAGACTATTCCATAATTTGGAAAATCGAACCCCAGTTCAAGTTACAATCAACAACTGATAGGAGAACCATACACAACTACCAGGTCTGTATCGTGGCTATAATGCATAAGAGAATAAGCCTGTAATTTTTAAACTCTATCCCACAGATCCAAGGTTCGAAACCAAGGAAGGAGTACTCCTCACAGAAAACAACTAAACCCTACATTGCAGCAAATGGTCGGCTCGTCTACCTTACCACTAAATGCAATAATGAATGCCAGAAAAAACAATTTTCCTTACTTACCAACATGAGATTAGGGTTTCATTTTCATCCCTAGATCTTATGAAGATCAATGATGAATCAACTACCAGTTGGGCATGTTGATAATCGAGCAACGATTGCAATCAATACTGCATTGAATTACTTCATCTACCAAATCGCCAAGTAAGCAGACCGAGAGCTAGTGCATGGTACAATTCAGCTTATTTTGGTGCTCTTTGCAACACAAACCATGTGAAGACCTTACAACCGGGCTTTTACCTCACTTAACACGTTGAACAACGTTAATGATATGCATGTCAACACCAGTTTGGAAAGCATGCCAAGTACCAAACTTAATACCCTGTCAACAGTGAAATCATTGCAATATTAGTGCACATTTTATATAGTTCAAAGTTTTTGTTTTTAGGCATCATAACAATGGTATTATATGCCAACGTATTATGTGATTGCATAGTCACTATGTAATGTTTACATTTCATTTCTATGGCTCGTGTATAGATCTATAGAATAATATATTAGCCATATATATTGTCAATCATTTGATAAATGGAGACCATAGATATAGTTTGGGATTTTATGTATGCATAAGAATAATGTTAAATCATAGCATAAACACCATATTCACAATATATTTCATATTTTAGCCATGTATTGCAAAATCTAATGATAAATGTAATACTATAGGTATAGTTTAAGTGGTGACGATATACACTCTAATGCTAAGTTCATAGCACAAGCACTAGTCACTATACTTTTCATATGTTAACTGTGTAATGATAATCAAATGATAAATTCGGGACTTAGAATAGTCTACGTTCTGTAGATGCAAAATGTAATGATAGCTCAATAGTATAAACACTATTTCTACAAGCTATCTAATAGAATTACCAATGGACATTGGTATCACTGCTTTTATATTAATGACAATAGTTATATGATAATAAACATAGTATTATAAAAACAAATTGACGACGTGATTTTATATTACAGAAGAGTTTGTAAGCCAACACGTAAACTAGAATTGGAACCAAAATATCCATACCTCTAGTAATTTGTTTCTCAAGGAAGTAATTAGCATTTTAATATAACATTGACAATGAATTGAAAGACACATGTACTCTTAACACATGTTTGTCGTAGAAATTCTTACCTGCGTTCTGCACATGGAAACATGATTCAAATGCCTTAGTTAAACGTAGCTAAGTAAACCCCAAGGTACCTCATAGAACCCCTTCATCATCATACAAACAAACTGTCAGCACATCTTCAAGAACATCATAATAATACAAACCTATGTACAGCATGTAATCGCATTTAGAACTTAAGCAGATCTGTAAATTGTATTCTCTTGTATAATCATAAAAGAGCTTTCATTAAGGAGATTAGCATCCATTTAAATCTAAAATAGCAAATACAACTACATCATATTTTATTTTGAGAAATTTGACGTGTCATCGTTATTAATTATCCTAGTTAAGAATTTTAATTATTTTATATGTTCCACATTAACAACTTCGATAATTATTGATATTTAAAATAAAAAAAAATAAAAAAAAATTGGTATTTTTACGGGATGTTCCATGTGGTATCATAGCTCACGTTCGAACTCTAGGCCTGAAAAGGTCCAAGAACACACAACAGAAATTTTTATTACAGCAGAAATTTTACTAATTAAAAATTTAAACTATTGTGTTATACAGAAATTGTTTTTAAGCTACATGTATGGAAGGATCAACTGAACATATAGAGGATATATTTCGACCCAACAGTCATAGCACAGGACAACATTATGAAGAAGAAGTCCATGGCGAATTGAATGACAATTCGTTAGAATTGTTATGTGCATTTCAAAAGTTAAAAGCAGAAATCAGATCTGTAAAACAAGACAATGAGAAAAATTTGAAAGCATAAGAGGAACTTAACCAAGTACTGTTCGAACAGTGCCCAAATGATCAACATGATAGAGAAATTGAAAATACATCCAAGATTGAATATTTACCTCATCGAGACAGGGGTAAGAAAATGAAAACTATTGATGCAAACAACATCTTAATATCATCATAAGCTGCCCATGAAAAACGCAAAAAGAAACGAAATTATTCAAATGATAGCAGCAAAGGAGACTACAAACCCAAAAGAAAAAGTCACAAACAGTATGAACAGATTTATGGGGAGTTCAAGAAAATCAAACCCCCAACCTTCAATGGTAAAACTGAGAAAGGAGAGACAGCAGAAGCATGGTTGTCCGGCATGAAGAAGTACTTCCAAATTTATGATTATTCAGAATCATTGAAGGCAAAGATGGCAATATACAACTTGATAGGGAAGGCAGATATTTGGTGGCAGGACATCAAAAGAGTAAAGGGAATCAAAGAAAAGGATGTGAATTGGAGTACTTTTAAAAGATACTTCAAGAAAAAGTTCTTATTTGAACAATACTATGAAGAAAAATCCAAGGAATTCTATGATTTAAAGCTGGGAAGTATGAACATGAAAGAGATGAATAGTAAATTTTTGATATTGTTGAGGTATGTGCCATACCTTGTGGAAGAAAAACCGAAGATTCAAAGATATATAAACTGTTTACCTTTCAACATCAAGGACAGAATCGAGTATGACAATCCAAAGACCTTAGAAGAGGCCATGAGGAAAGCAACTTTCTATTATGACACTAATCGGAAAAGAGAAGGGATATCAAATTGGAAAAATCATAAACCCAGCAACTTTGAGCTGAAAAAGAAAAATTTCAGGTTTAGTGGAAATTCTGGTTTCCAAAAGAAAAAATTTCAGAATCAGAATTTTCAAGGAAACAATCCCAAAAATAATCAGCAGCAAAATTTTACAGCTCATAGAAATAATCCCAACGCTACCAGAACTAATGACCAAAAGGAAACTATCAAATGTTTTAAGTGTCAAGGTCCTCATTATGCTTCAGAATGCCCGAAGAGGAAGCGGGCAACTAACAATATTCATTACATACAGACTAGACCTATTGTTGGAGACTTGGCAAGCGAGATGCCAATAATTAATGTAGCTCTAGACAACAGGAAAGCATAACATAAAGTCTCTATGGTAGAGATTGAAGCTATGCTACAAAACCACCTTGTTACTATTTTCATTGATCTGGGTGCTAGCCTGAGTTATATATCACCAGATATTGTAGAAAGTTTTAATTTGAAAACAAAAATATTCAACAAATCCTGGTTAGTTAGACTAGCAACAGGAACAAAAAGGAAAGTATCTGATTTTATTGAAAGTTGTGCTTTATCCATGAATCAGTTAAAGACACAAACCAAGTTGAATGTTTTACCTTTAGGATCCTATGATATCTTAATCGGAATGGACTGGTTAGAATCCCATCAGGTCATTCTAAATTGTTATGAGAAGAGTTTTACATGTTTAAATGATAAGGAAAAAACAGTAGAAGTAAAAGGTATTCTAAGAAAGACATCACTTAGACAGATTTCAGCTATGCAAGTAAAGAGAGTAGTTAGAAAAGGATGTCAAATGTTTGTAGTAAATGATGAGCTAATTACTAAACAGGACAAACTGAAACTAGAAGATATACCTTTCCTAAAATATTTCAAAGATGTTTTTCCTGAAGAGATTCCAGGATTACCCCCTAAGAGAGATCTAGATTTTACCATCGAGTTAATACCGGGAGTGGTACCGAATTCTAAAGCTCCATATAGGATGAATATACTGGAATTAAATGAGTTGAAATCACAGTTGAAGGAACTGATTGATAAAAACTATATAAGACCCAGCATGTCTCCCTAGGGAGCACTTGTTATATTTGTTAGAAAGAAAGATGGCACTTTAAGACTGTTCATAGATTATCACAAGCTGAATCAGATGAAAATCAAGAATCGATATCCGTTTCCCTGCATAGACGATCTATTTGATTAGCTGCGTGGAGCAATGATATTTTCAAAGATTGATTTAAGGTCAAGATACCATCAAGTTCGTGTGAAGGATGAGGATATTTTTAAAACAGCCTTTAGAACTCGATATGGACATTATGAGTTCGTAGTCATGCCATTTGGATTGACTAATGCTCCGGCTGTATTTATGTGTTTAATGAACAATATTTTGCACAAATACTTGGATAAGTTTGCTATTGTGTTCATAGATGACATTCTAGTGTATTCTAAAAGTAAGGAAGAGCATGATGAACATCTACGTATTATTTTACAAGTTCTGAGATATCATCAGTTATATGCTAAGTTAAGTAAATATGACTTTCACAAGGATAAGATTTAGTATTTAGGACACATAATTTCTAAGGAAGGAATCTCAGTTGACCCCGATAAGATAAAATCCATTAATGATTGGCCGGTTCCTAAGGATGTGTCGGATGTACGATCATTTATGGGTATCATTGGATATTATAGAAAATTTATAGAGGGTTTTTTAGAAATTGCAAACCCCATAACCTCCTTATAGAAGAAAGGGAAGAAATTTATGTGGGATCAGAAATGTTCAGACAGTTTTAAGAAGCTAAAAGAATTACTAACTACAACGCCTATTCTGAGGATTGTAGATCCTAATAAGGATTTTATAATATGCACCGATGCGTGTAATGACGAACTTGGTGGAGTCCTAACACAAGAAGGACATGTTGTTGTATACGAGTCTAGAAATCTGAAAATACACAGGGTCTATCCCTCATCAACCAAAAAATTAAAACGAGGTCAAGGTTCCAAAAAAAACTTCACAGGGTTTTACCCTTAACAAACAGCAGTTCGAAGTCTTTTTCAAATGACGTAGCCAGGAATCACCGAGATGAATATCAACTTAAACAACTGAGGGTTATCCTCTCATAGAATGGAGCAAAATAAACATTAAATCTTAACACTCGGCCATTACTCCAACAGGGTCGTGTATTTCCAACTCTTGGCACATCGCACTCATCAACTAAACCATGCCAAAGGCACCTACAAGGTTTCAAGAACCACCGGGACTTACCAGGAAGTAGATGCACTATCTCCATTCCAAATCGTATGCATAGCAACCTCCTATGAAGTGGGTACCTGCCAAGTCACAGTTTGAAGGGTTAAAAACAAGAAAATGCGAATATAAAAATAAGCATCACAGTATTGCATTCATTATCATAAACACTTACCCTTAAAAATGAAGCTCCTGAAAATTGACATGCTACACCAACAAAACGACGAACCATGATAGCTTTTACAACACACTTCGAGTTCAAAACTCAGAAGACTATTCCATAATTCGGAAAATTGAACCCCAGTTCAAGTTACAATCAACAACTGAAAGAAGAACAATACACAAATACCAGGGTTGTATCGTGGCCATAATGCACAAGAGAATAAGCCTGTAATTTTTAAACTCTATCCCACAGATCCAAGGTTCGAAACCGACGAAGGATTCCTCCTCACAGAAAACCACTAAACCCTACATTGCAGCAAACGGTCGGCTCGTCTACCTTACCACTAAACGCAACAATGAATTCCAGAAAACCAATTTTCCTTACTTACCAACGCGAGATTAAGGTTTCATTTTCAGCCCTAGATCTTATGAAGATCAACTATGGATCAACTTCCAGTCGAGCACGTTGATAATCGAGCAAAAATTGCAATCAATACTGCATTGAATTACTTCATCTACCAAATCGCCAAGTAAGCAGACCAAGTTCAGCTTATTTTGGTGCTCTTTGCAACACAAACCACGTGAAGAGCTTACAATCGGGCTTCCACCTCACTTAACACGTTGAACAACATTAATGGTAGGCCTGTCAACACCATTTTGGAAAGCATGCCAAGTACCAAACTTAATACCCTGTCAACAGCAAAATCATTGCAATATTAGTGCACATTTTATATAGTTCAAAGTTTTTGTTTTTAGGCATCGTAACAATGGTATTATATGCCAATGTATTATGTGATTGCATAGTCACTATGTAATGTTTACATTTCATTTCTATGGCTAGTGTATAGACCTATAGAATAATATATTAGCCATATATATTGTCAATCATTTGATAAATGGAGACCATAGATATAGTTTGGGATTTTATGTATGCATAAGAATAATGTTAAATCATAGCATAAACACCATATTCACAATATATTTCATATGTTAGCCATGTATTGCAAAATCTAATGATAAATGTAATACTATAAGTATAGTTTAAGTGGTGACGATATACACTCTAATGCTAAGTTCATAGCACAAGCACTAGTCACTATAATTTTCATATATTAACTGTGTAATGATAATCAAATGATAAATTCGGGACTTAGAATAGTCTATGTTGTGTAGATGCAAAATGTAATGATAGCTCAATAGTATAAACACTATTTCTACAAGCTATCTAATAGAATTACCAATGGACATTGGTATCACTGCTTTGATATTAACGACAATAGTTATATGATAATAAACGTAGTATTATAAAAACAAACTGACAACGTGATTTTATATTACAGAAGAGTTTGTAAGCCAGCACGTAAACTAGAATTGGAACCAAAATATCCATACCTCTAGTAATGTGTTTTGCAAGGAAGTACTTACCATTTTAATATAACATTGATGATGAATTGAAAGACACGTGTACTCTTAACACATGTTTGTCGTAGAAATTATGCACATGGAAACATGATTCAAATGCCTTAGCTAAACGTAGCTAAGTAAACCCCAGGGTACCTCATAGGACCCCTTCGTCATCATACAAACAAACTGTCAGCACATCTTCAAGAACACCATAATAATAAAAACCTATTTACAACATGTAATCGCATTTAGAACTTAAGCAAATCTGTAAATTGTATTCTCGTGTATAATCATAACAGAGCTTTCGTTAAGGAGATTAGCATCCATTTAAATCTGAAATATCAAATACAACTACATCATATTTTATTTTGAGAAATTTGACGTGTCATCATTATTAATTATCCTAGTTAAGAATTTTAATTATTTTATATGTTCTGCATTAACAACTTTGATAATTATTGCTATTTTAAAAAAATTTAAATTTTGGTATTTTAGTGGGATGCTATAAAGGTTGACAAGGAAACATATGAAACTGACTTTGGGGAAGGGGATAATAGGTTAAGGGACTAGGGATTATGACTGCAATGGGGGAGACTCAGGTGGGGAACTGATGAGTGATATCAAGAGAGTCTAAGGGTGACACATCGCAGAATACTCTGAACAAAGGAGACCATGGTGGGGGTGCTTTCATAATGGGGAGGATGAGAGGTGATCTGTCGTGGCAACGAGAGGCACCGTTTGGGCCTTCTTCATAGTTTAAGGAGCTCAAATAAAGGATAGAAGTGTTCTCAAACTAGTACTATCGTGTGGATTGGTACGAGCCCAGGACAGCACGTGATCGTGGGTTCTTTCAATTTTAAGGAGTTTGAAAGCAATCAGAAGACTCTGAAATGGTGGGAATGTACCATCGTGTGGATTTATACAATCCCAGGACGGTGAATGATCGTGGTTGATTTCAATTTTAGAGAGTCGAAAAGAAATAAGAAGACTCCAAGAGGTTTTTTTTCGTGTGTTAGTCTCCAAGGCATGAAAAAGCATAAAAGTATGTAATGAAGAACTCTTCTAACCGATGTGGCTAGAGTATTCCTTTTTCGTATTTAGTCTACTAGGTTCGGAAAAGGGTTAAACTTATACCAGATAGATTCCCTTTTAGGTACTTTAACAAGCATGAAAGGAAGCAAGATTGCTCAGCGATCTTTTCATTCTTTTAGGAGTTAGAAAAGAGCTTAATAGAACTCCCAAAGTGCCTTTTTCGTAAAGGAATTGCTCGTCCCGAAAAGGGGATAAAAGTATACCAAACAAATGCAATAGCCAAGCAAGGAGGATGATCCGTGTCGTCTCTAAGAAGCACGAGGGGGACAAGAGTTCGACTGAATGAGTCGGCTCTGTTATGGCGGAAGCTAATAAACAAAATGAGCAAATGCAAGATTACGCAATACAGATAAATACAAATACGCACAGACAATATGTTGGGATGCAAATTGTTCTTCTATTACTTGCAAACAGATCAAGATTGATATATGTTACAATGTTATACATGCTTAGATAGAATTCCGATATGCTTGGGTGCCTTCCCGTTCCGTTCAGTTACAAAGAAGAAGTTAGAACGGTTTCAACAGTACAACCGTTACAGTCGATTCGAAGACAGAGAGACAGTTTGTCGAAGTTTGACAGTCGCTGGTCACATGGCGATGCTACTTGTTGATGCGAACTGTGAGGTTGTTGAACATGTCGAAAGTGAAGAACATGTTGCAGTATGTCAAAGTTGAGACTCGTCGGAGTTGTGTCAAAATCGAAACTTGTCGAAGTCGTGTCAATTCAAAAGTTGTTGAAGTTGTATCGACATTGATGAATTGCCAACTATGACGTGGATCAGACCTCCTTCCTTAAGAAACAATGGACCCCATTGTTTTCTCGTGAAGGTGAGGAAACTTTTCGGTCACTTCAATAGCAGAGTATCACTTTCCTTGAGATGGGACCTGGCCATCTTTGGCAACCTGAAACAAGGAAAGGGTGCATGATATGGTCGAAGTATATCCACATTGAATATTGGATGCATACCTAAGCATGCAAGAATGTCGAGCTAGAAATCATTTTTGCCAGTCTGTCGAAGAATACTGTATGGACCATATCGCAAAGGCTTGAGCTTCTTGAAAGGACTAGTGAAGCACTCCTTCTTAAGATGTATCCAGACCTTATCCCCAATTTGGAATGTATGAGGAATACGATGCTTGTCTTGTCGGGACTTAGCTTTCTCATTTTCTCGATGCAATGTATCCTGTGCTTGCTTCTGGATGTCGCAAATATGTTCTCGAAACTTGACTGTTTTATCAACTTTTGGTTGGCTGTGGTATGTGTAGGAGTTTGGCTGTGTCAAGGAGCTGATGAAGTCGATAGGCGCTGAGGGCTGAAAATTGTAACATATCTCAAATGGACTCTTTCCTGTAGAGCTACGCTAATCATGATTGTAGTTGTGTTGGATGTATGGAATACTTTCATCCCATGTGCGTCGATGCTAGTGATTGTACATGCGAAATAGTTGTACTACCAAGAAATTCACAACTTATGTTTGTCCGTTAATCTCAGGATGGAAATTTATCGACAATGAGAGTCGTGTTTCCAGCTATTGCCTGAGGGTCTTCCAAAAGATGCTGACGAATCTGGAATCTCGGTCGGAAATGAAGGTTGTGGGTAAACCAAAGTGTTTCAAAACATGTGTAAAGAAGAGTTGAGCAGTCTATTGCATTGTTGTGGTCTTCTTACATGGTACGAGAATGGTCATCTTGGAAAATCGGTTGACTTCTACTAATATCATATCATGCTGATGTCTGGTAGTAGGATAACCCGTCAAGTAGTCCATAGAAATAGATTCCCATGGTCGACTAGGAACTGGTAGAGGTGTATACAATCCCTGTCATCAATTAGGTGGCTTAGCAATGGCGCAAACCACGCATGATCGAATTTACTTGTTGACTTCTGATTTAAGTATAGGCTAGAATAAATACTTCTACAAAATAGCAAGTGTCTTTGCTACTCTAAAGTGTCCTGCAGTCTTGTTGTAGTGCGCACCCCAAATGAGTTGTTGTCGTTGCTCACAGGTCGGTACACAAAGTTCTCCAAGCTTGTATAGCAAGGTGTCTTTCAGGAAGTAGTCAGAATCTGAGTTCGATGACTTGTTAGTTTGTAAATGACGATAGACTGCTAAGAAGTCTTTTTCATCCTCGTACAATTGTTTCCAAGTGGTCGTGTCGTATCCCTGCATACTCATCACTGTCAAAAGGAGAGTAATGGGTGGTCGACTAAGGCAATCGGCGACGGCCTTGGATTTACCTTTCAAATACTTAATCACCAACTGGAATTGTTGTAGGTAATTAATCCACTTAAGTTGTCAATTTTTCTACAACTTTGATTGTGTTGGAGTGAACTGTAGAGGCGTGTGATCAGTAAGAATAACCGTTTCATTTCCAAGGATGTAATTCCTCCATTGCTTGAGAGCTTGCACAATGGAATACAATTCTTTTTCGTACGTCAAGTATCTTCTAACTATGTCATTAAAAGTATCGGAATGAAAAGCGACTGGGTGACCAGATTTAGTGATCACTACACCCAAGGCATAGTCTGAAGCGTTCGTCTCAATCTCAAAGGGCTGATGCAAATCAGGTAACACAAGTACTGGTGTAGTGCAGAGCTTATATTTGAGCTGTTCAAAAGCTGCTTGTTGTGTTGCTATCCATTGGAAGACAGTTTTCCCATTTCCTTTCGTCAACTGATTCAAATTCCAGGCTATGTGACTGAAGCCGAGTATGAACCGTCAATAGAAATTCACCAAACCAAGAAAAATTCTTAGTTCTTGAATGCTTCTAGGAATGGGCCAATATTTGAGGATCTCTACTTTTTCTAGATCGACGTGAATTCCTGCAGAGTCAATTACATACCCTAAATATTTGATGTTGGTCATCGCAAAAGAGCACTTGTCCATATTCAGATAGAGCCAATGTTGCTGGAGAGTGTCGAAGTTGTCCGACATGTTCTTCCCATGATTGACTAAAAATCAATATGTCGTCAATATAGACAATAACCCATTTGCCGATGAAAGGTCGAAGAAGGTTATCCATATGCCGCATGAAGGTCGCAGGTGTGTTGGTTAAGCCGAAAGGCATGACTAACCATTCAAACAATCCTTCCTTGGTCTTGAAAGCAGTTTTCCACACATCTAAGGGCTCGATTGGAATTTGATGGTATCCCGACTTGAGGTCGAGCTTAGTAAAGAATTTAGCACCTTTTAGACAGTCAATGAGCTCGTCTATCCACTGCAGAGGGTACCGATTCTTCATTGATATTTTGTTGAGAGCTCTGTAGTCGATGCACATGCGCCAAGTCCCGTCTTTCTTCGGAACTAGGACAACTGGACTTCCACAAGGAGAGGAGTTGGGTCAGATGTGACCTTTGTCAATTAATTCTTGGATATTTCTGTGAATCTCTTCATTTTCGAGAATGGATCTTCTGTAAACAGATGCATTAGGTAAAGAAGAACTAGGAATAAGTTCAATGGAGTGTTTTACCTGAAAATGTTGAGGTACTCCGTATGGAGCTTGAAAGAGGTTCCGGTACTCATAGAGAATATGATCGACTTGTTGCTTCAATCGAGAACTGCATTGGTCGGTGACTCGACTTGTTGATGCAGTCTTCTTAGAATGTTGCGGCTTGATCATGATTAATGCAAACTTCTGAGGATGATTGACGAGCTTCTTTGTCTATTTGGAAGATATCAGTGCAACCGTCGATAAAGGTTGACGCTCTGGTATGCTGAACCATCGATTTCGGATTCTGAAAATCACCTTCTGAGGCCGTACTGATAACTTCCATGTCTATCCCATAGGTAAGGTTTCCCAAACAGGGCGTCATCTACAGAGACTGGTGCCACATCATAGAGTACTTAATCTTCAAAAGGTTTTATGAAGTAGGAGAGTTTGCATTATTGAGTGATCCATAGTTCTTGTCCATCCTTCATCCAAACTATGTTGTACGGCTAAGGATGTGGAGTGGTAACAAGACCTAGTTTCTTCACAAGTTCTTCAGAAACGAAGTTTTTATGGCTCTCAATGTCCACAATCAGATGCAAGGGGCTGCTCTAGACCCATATCCGTGTATGAAATAGTTGTTATCATTCCTTCTCGTTGACGATAGTTGAGGATGTTGGAGTGGTCGATGTCAAAAGGGTAGTTGCATCTGGATCTGATTCTTCCACCGTCTTGTCAAATGCATTGGAAGTCAACACTTTCGTCAAAAATGTCTTTTGGGATTTGCATTAAGACGTATCATTCCAAGATGAGTGGTGTTAATCGTACCATTTTACAGCTGGCGGTTGTTTTCTACGTTCCCTCTTGTCAAAATGATTCTTACTGTGTTCTGGGATTTGGCGGTGTTGGCTGAGAATATTTCGACTTGTCTAATTTGACTGCTGTCTTCTTGTAGGGTGGTCGTCCTGATGTCGGCTTTGTCGCAAAATGTGTTTTTCCTTTCTTCTTGGTTTTCAGTTTGCTGGTGTAGTGGAAAGCATCCACAAGCGTATTGACAGTCATAAATTCCATCTCCTTCTGAATGTACTAGGACAATCCGCTAACATACTTCAAAACAAGCAATTTCTCTTCTTCTTGGACACCAAGTCTTGCCATAAGTCGGTAGAACTCGTCGGTGTAACTTTGTACTGATTGGTCTTTCCATTGCCTTAGCTACTACCACTTCTTATATTGCTGCTCGAGGTATTTAGGTGGGTAAAATTCTTTTTGGATGTGTTCGATGAATTTATCCCATGTATCGATGGGTTCTCCACTTTTCTCCATCTTTGTCGAGAGGTTCTCCCACCAGCAATGCACGGAGGTTCACATCTTTAAGGATGCAATGGTGCCTTTTTCAACTTCAGAGAGTTGATTTACAATGTAATAGGATTCCAATTGTTGTACCCACTTGTCGACGGATTCCGCGTCAATCTTATCTTCAAGATTTGGTATGTCTAGATTCATTTTCACTTTGAAGGGGCTGATTTTATCGGAGTGAGTTCCCGTCGAGGATCGTCCAGATGTCGAAGCGAATCACAAGAGAATCTCATTGAACTGGGTGAACATTTCAGTCCATTGTCGAGTTAGATCTTGCTCAATAAGTTGTGTTGTCTCGTCAGCTGCATGTCTATCATATGTTTCTTTTGTCATTTTTGGAGATTGTGTCTGCTTGGATTACTGAGATTGCGAGCGAGTTTGAACCGGCATAAGTCAGGTAACTTCGAGAGAAGTGTATACGCAGAACTTAAGCATGAACAAAACTAAGTGCTCTGATACCAATGATCTGTGTCGTGTCTAGGAAGCACGAGGAGGACAAGAGTTCGACTGAATGAGTGGGCTCTATTATGGCGGAAGCTAATAAACAGAATGAACAAATGCAGGATTACGCAATATAGATAAATAGAAATATGCACAGACAATATGTAGGGATGCGAACCGTTCTTCTCTTACTTGCAAATAGATCAATACTAATATATGTTACAATGTTATACATGCTTATATAGAATTCTGAGACGCTTGGGTTCCTTCCCATTACGTTCAGTTACAAAGAAGAAGTTAGAACAGTTTCAACAGTTCAACCATTATAGTCGACTAGAAGACAGAGAGAGAGTCTGTCAAAGTTTGACAGTTGTTGGTCACATGTTGACGCTGCTTATCAATGTGAACTGTGAGGTTGCTGAACATGTGGAAGGTGCAGAACGTGTCGCAGTATGTCAAAGTCGAGACTCATCATAGTTGTGTCGAAATTGAAACCTGTCAAAGTCATGTCGATTTGAACCTTGTCGAATTTGTATCGACATCGATGACTTACCAACTATGATGTGGATCAAAGGAAGTGATCAATCAAGGGAAAAATGTGAGAAACAAGATAGAAGGTAAGGGGTGAACATTGATGGGGCCTCCTTGAGAGTTGATGAATGGTGGAAAAATAACACAATAAATGTAGTATGGATGGAGCGCAGGGCTCATGGATAGGCTACGATGGAGAAAATGGAAAAAAATGACTGCAGACTATGTGGCATGCAAATCGAGGCGACAAGGGACATGGAAAAAATGTCCAAAAAAAGATTAAGTGAGAGCGAGAAAAAATCTAAAGAATCATCATGAGCACGGAATTATGAATCTGGCAATGCAAACGGTATGACAAACGAAGGTCATATGACCCCACAATGGTGCAAACGGTGAAAATGTCGCAAAGCTCTTGCAAGAGCATTTTATAGGTAGCAACTTCTGTTGGGGTGCATGAGGCACTTAATGTAATATTGTCAACTATACCAGGGGTGGTTGAAATTTTGACCTGGATGGTAGGAGATATTTTGGGGTTGTTTCTTTCCTCGAAGGAATCGAGGGTTGGGATGGGGTTCTTAAACTAGTCGACTTGGCTATGGATGAAGTCTTTTGACTCTACTGAAAGTTGATTGGCCACAATAGGAGTAGACTCCTCACGGATAAAGTATGAGCGATGATGCATGTCATCCCAAAGTAATTCAGGTGTAGTTAACACTTTGAGGATTTCTTCGTCGCTACAAAAACACTGGGTGGAAAGATCGGTAGAGGGGAAGATGGATGCTAGAGGAGAAATTGGTTCACCATCTGTGGAAAGCATGTAAATGGTGTTAATTTCTCTAGAGGAGGAGGATTCAGGTGGGTGAATATCCTTGATGGTAGTGATGGATGACTCTAAAGAAGATTGGCTCATCTCATGGAGGACTAATTTATACTCAGGTAAATCAAGACAATGATGTGAATAGTGGTCATAGACTCTGCATATGGCGTAGGGGTGGTTGGTGTGCAATGATTTGTTGCGTGGGTGGGGGGTGGTTTGTAGTTCGAAAATTGAAACATTGGGGTCATCGTCTAACGTCTTCATTTGTTCTTGGAGGTTTGGTAGTTGTGGACAATTATGGGTAGCATGGCCCAAGTCATCACACAAAGAACACTTAGGAGGTGCGCGGAATGTGGGGGGAGGTTTCGTGTTTTGGTGGCACATGGTGCATTATGGGTGTGTGTGGCCTTGGCCTCATTGTTCTTGGATGAAGACATTATTGCCACACTGGGGGGTGGACGATTCGCAGTGGTGATTGGTTGGGCCAGTTGGAGGAATACTTGTGGTGTCGGAGGAGGATTAGGAGCATATAAGTACCACATGGGTAGTCCTAGTGTCAACCCAGGGATATTCAACATGGCCATCACTGGTGTACTTACTACTCTAAGGGTGGGAATGAGAACAGGATTATGTGGATCAACGTGGCTCCAACATGACTAGGGATCGATGGTGGTTGAAGAAAAGGTCATGGTTGCGAGTTAGGCACCGAATTTTTTGACGAAATGATGCACAAATCAGATATCTCAACGGTCGGCGGAGGGAGGGGATGGACCGAAAAGTGGAGACCATTGGAGTCTCCGAATAAATTCTAGGTCCAACGGTGGAAACCAAAGAGATGGGTGCACCAAAAATAGGTTCTTCAACCATGGGGAGAACATTTTTTGGTGCAACAGGTGCATTCGGGTCATAGTAAGTAAGCTGGTCGATTTTAACAACTTGTCCCTCGTGGGGGAACATCATAATGCAGAATACTAATGAAGCAAAAACCTTCATGGAGTACATGTAACTGCATCCTAGTAGTCGGTTATAGTCGAGCTCTGCGTTGACAACTTCAATGTCAATAAGGATAGTTTTACCAGCTAATTGGATTGGGATGTTAGCCAGAAGGCCTTGGGGTTGAGTTGAACGACCATCATAAGCTTGTAAAGAAGTCGTGGATGGTTGTAGCGTAGGGGCTCTGAGATTCTGCCACATGAATGTTGACATAATGCATGTAGAGGCTGTAATGTCCCTTTTTAAAAAATTTAATAAAATGCCCAATTTTTCACTTTTTCCCCAATTTTGACCTTTGACTAGTTTTGATGCCTAAGTCTCCAATTTGCCCCAAATGCTCCCAAATATTCTGTGGAGGTATATGACTGATAATAGGACTTGATTATGAGGTTTAGGGACAATATAAGGCCACCAAAATACTTCTATAAACTCCCTCAATATTCTAGACAAAGTATGTAATTTCACTAGCAATTGGAGGTTCAAATCTCCCCAGGGTAAGTACTGAAAATGGATTCCCAAATGCCTCAAGACCCACTCAAATTTATGAAAATAGGTAGGGTATGTCTCAGGGATATTATTAATGTCTCATAGGCTTCATTAATAAGTTATTAAGTCTTTTCTAACCTTCCCCCAAACAACTACAAAAATCACTAGTTCGACCCTTGGGGAAATGGCACCAAATCTTATCCAAATGTAAATAAACTGAGTAAAATGACTTTAAATGCTTAAGTGTTGAACATGAAAGTTGTAATACTCATCAATGACAGTCCATTCATCATAAATATATGATATAAACATTCTTTTATTCAAAATATTCAACATTACCATGGCATACATCAATACAATGGGGAAATGGTCATTGTTTGCTCATTAATAATAATTTTTACATACAACCACTTGGTATTTCGACCCGAGACTTTATTAATATGAATAAAATAGTATATTAATCTTATCACAATCATAAATACATCATGATAATCTCTCCCAAGAAGTACAAGATCTCACCCAAAGCGCAATCCCTCAAGGAGCAAGAATATGCCTTCAAAATTGGAAATGGTTGAGAGAATGTGATGCATTAGAAGAAAACACAAACTGCCCTGTAGATGATACCTGCAAATACAAAATCCATTAAATCTCCATTAAAGACCTGAATGGCCTTCCCAAACACCAACTTGGATGGGAATCTTTCACCCTCGAAATTGGGTAAGGCAAGAAACTAGTCATCCACTAGCTCTCTCTCTACACAATTGCAATTTTCTCAAATGATAAAAATCCATTCTCATACTTTATTTCTGTATTTTATAAACAACCTTAGCCTCCTATGGTTCGAATTCCTCCCATTAGCTTCTAGGGATTTCCACTTAGGAAATATTCCACATTTGCCACTTGTATCCCTAGTTCCCAAACTTCCATCTTCTCCCAATTCGAGTAGGGACCTCTTTGGCTTCTCCAACTCCCATGAGTGCCTTCTTGGAGCCTATTTTTGGGGATTACATGTCATAATGGTCATATGTCAGAAGTCATATCTGAAATTTTTCATAGATGTCATAGATGCTTCATCATTGTTGTCATGGGGGCTAGGGAATCTAGCCCAAGTGTCCACAAGTTTCCAATTTGACTCTTCATCTTCCATGGAGGTTACCATTCCATCCCAATTCGACCTAAGATGCTCAATTCTATGTGTATGAACTTAAAAGCTCACCCGATAATGTTTTCCTTCTCATGGATTCGAAATGGAAAGAGAGATATGCCATGTGGTAGTGAGGAATCAAGTTAGTGTGGGTCCCACATCCTCCATATGTCTTCAAAACCATTTTCCACCTAGATTTTCTCTTGAATTTATTTACTAAAACTCTTTATTAAATACTTGAACTATTATAATGTATAAACATTATTAATTTGCTCCCTTATTGCAATTCCAAATGTATCCATTCAACCTAGGGAACTGGTAGGATTGATGGGATTATCTTGCTATGCAATTATTTGAATGGGGACATTGCAGTCCTCCCCACCCAAGATTGCTTGTCCTCAAGCAATTTCAGATTTGGATGTTGAAAAATATTCTCCTCTTTCCCTGTGGAATCTTCATTTGGTAAGTCCTTCCAAGGCACTAAATATTATTTGATAATTCTACTCCTCAACCTCCTTTCCCGTGTCTTCAAAATATTTTTTGGAACAAGTGTGAGCTGACCTTCATCATCCAAAGGAGGAAGTATTTCTAAAGTGATAATTTGCTGACCAAGAGCTTTCTTGAGACAAGAAACATGAAATACATTATGTATTTTACTCCCTTCCAGAAGTTTTAATTCATATGCTACTTCTCCAACCTTCCGAACTACCTTGTATGGCCCATAGTACCTTGGTTTTAGCTTTTATGCTCCATTATTTTTTAGATATGTTTGTTTATATGGCTACAACCTCAAATATACTAAATCATTAACCTGAAATGTCCTTTCTTCTCTATGTCTATCAGCATATTTTTTTTGTTGATTATGAGCAACCTGCAAATTGTCTTTCAAAAAATTTAAAATTTCTTGGCTCTCTTCCACCCAATCTTTAGCCTTTGGGGATCTACTATCACCAAAGATAATTTCAGCGAATGCGAGTGCATCATAACAATATAATTCTTTGAAAGGAGACATCCCTATTGACATATGATAAGTGGTGTTGTAGCAAAACTCACCCAAGTGTAGTCATTTTGCCCATGCTTTTTGTTGCTCTCCCACATAGTTTCTTAGGTACCCTTCCAACCATTGATTCACCCTCTCTATTTTTCCATCAGTTTGTGGATGATAGCTGGTACTTGGAGTCAATTGAGTGCCCACCAATCTAAAAATTTCTTCCCAAAAATCACCCATGAATCTACTATCTCTATCACTAACAATGCTCTTGGGGAGCCCATGAAATCTGAAGATTTCTTTGAAAAAAATATCAACCACTTGTGCAACACTAAAAGATGATGTAACAGAAAATAAATGAGCAAATTTTTTCAACCTATCCACTACCACATATATGCAATCCTTACCCAAATATTTGGGCAAACTGGTGATGAAGTCCATTGAGATACTGTACCATTTTTGCTCCAGAATGGGAAATGGTTGCAATAGGCCAGCTAGGCATGTAAGTTCTGATTTGTTTTGCTAACATACTTTACATTCATTCACATATTTCTAAACATATTCCTTCATCCCCTTCCAAAAAAATCTTTTCCTCAATTGCCTATAAGTTTTGAAGATCCCCGGATGGTCAGCTAGTGGGGAATCATGTGCTTCTTGCAAAATTTTGTACTTGAGTTTTGAATCTTGAATCAAATAAATTGTTCCCTTATAATATATCATCCCATTCAAAATCTTGTAGTTAGCATATCCTTTGATTCCATCTAACACATTACAAACAAATTTTTCTTTGGCATATTCAACTAGTAGCATGTTTTTCCAATCCTTGGCAATATCCATGAGAGAAAAAGAAGGTCTTCTAGATAAAGCATATGCTACTATATTATTCCTTTCTTTGACATATTCAATATCAAAATCATAAGATTGAATCTTGCTTACCCACTTTTTTTGCCTTTCATTTAGATCTTTTTGGGTGAGAAAGTGTCTTAGACTATTGTGGTCAGTTTTCACCACAAACTTGCTGCCCACCAAGTATTGTCTGAATTTGGACAATGCATGCATAATGTCTAGAATTTCTCTGTCATAGATGGAGTAAATTTTTTCATGAGGCTGCAGCTTTCTGCTCTCAAAGGATATGGGGTGTTGGCCTTGCTTTAGGACAACCCCTATTCCTCCACTTGAAGCATCACATTCCACAACAAAAGGTTGAGTAAAATCAGGAAGTGCAAGCATGGGACAACTACTCATTACCTATTTCATTTTTTGGAATTTCTTTTCATCCTCTTCATACCACTTTAAAGAATCCTTCTTATTCAAATAAGTGAGTGGAGAAGTCAACTTGGAGAACCCTTTCACAAATTTTCTGTAATAGGTACATATCCCAATGAAGCCTCTTAATTTTGTAATATTTTTTGGTGATGGTAATTATAAGATAGCCCTGATTCTTTCCATGTGTACCTTCACTCCTTCTTTCCCAATAATGTTCCCAAGATACAGTATTTCTTTCATCCCAAATTCACATTTTGATAACTTAGCAAATAAGGACTCTTCTTGCAAAATTTCTAACACAGTCTCTAATTATTGCAAATGCTCTTCCCATGTTTTACTGTAAATGAGAATGTCATCAAAGAAAACCAAAACAAACCTTCTTAGTTGCTTGCAAAATATACTATTCATGCATGCTTGGAATTTGGTTGGAGCATTAATTAACCCAAAAGGCATGACAAGGAACTCAAAGTGGCCATAATGACATCTAAAAGCAGTCTTTTGCACATCTTCATCATTCATTCGAATTTGGTGATAACCTGATCTACGATCAATTTTGGAGAAGTATTTGGCCCCATGTATCCCATCCCTGAGCTCATCAATCCTAGGAATAGGATACCTATTCTTGATAGTATTTTTGTTCAAGGCTCTAAATTCTATTCACATTCTCAATGTCCCATCTTTTTTCTTCCCTAGCACTATTGAAGAAGCATAAGGTCTAGACCTTGGTCTAATGAGTCCCAACTCTAGGAGTTCTTAGATGGAATTTTCAATTTGGTCTCTGAAATTTTTAGGATTTCTATAAGGTGGTATCTGAATGGGTGAAGTACCCTCCTCTAAAACAATGTTGTGCTCAACCCCCCTATCTGGTGGTCTACCATGTGGAAGATCTCTAAAAACTTTTTCATATTTTTGCAAGAGTCTCTCTATCTCCTTTGGGTGTTCAAAAACCTTTATGTTTGGCTTGGGATATGTGATATGAAATTCAACATCCCATTCTATGTACCCATGCCTCAATATAGATCTCATACTATTGCAAGTCACTACTTGATTTGGATAAGTGTGCTTCCCTCTCACAACCCTTAGTATTCCTCTTGAATCTTGGAATTTCATTTCAGGAATTTGATAATTTACTGTATGCTCTCCTATATAATACAACCATTGCACTCCCAAAACCACATTAGTATCAGCAAAATCAACCACATAAAAAATATCAACAAAAGTATAGTTACCTACGGTGACTTGCAGCTTTGGAACCCATGTTTTGCACTGCATTGTGTTTTGACCGAGAATGACAACTGTGAAGCCATCGAATGGTTCAATAGGTATCTTCCTTTTCTCCATAATCTTTGCATCAATGAAGTTATGTGTGGCTCCTCCATCTACCAAAACTGAAGCTCTTTGTCCTAGTACCACACCCTTGCATCAGATAGTATGATAGCGAGGTATTGTTGAAAGTACTGTCATTCTTGCTTTGTCCGGTGAAGGATGATTTTGTTATTGTCTTTATTCTTCTACTACTCTCTCATATGCCTCCTCTTTCTCTAAAATATGTCCATCTTCATCCATTCCCCCATCATATTCATCATTATCAGAAAATACTTTTATGTATTGAGCCTTTCCTTTAGTACATTTGTGCCCCGGTGTCCATGGTTGAAAGTATGTGAAGCACAATTTTTTTTTTCGAAGTTCATCCCTGTTTATTCATTTTTTCTAATTCTTTTCAAATTAATCTCTTTGCTAAGGTTTCTTATCATATTCATCTCTTTGCCAAGGTTTATTTTCAAATTTGAAGTTAGTCTTGGGAGGAAATCTTGTTCTAGGAAGCACATTTTGGAGATCCCTAGTCAAGATCATTGCATCTTTTAATGTAGTTGGCTTATGTGCTTTGACCAAACCTTTTAAGGTTTCAGCCAAACCTTTAGTGAACAGAAATACCAACCTTTCCATAGACACATCAGCCACCCTCACTGATAATTTTTGAAATCTCATCATATAATCAATAGGAGTCCTAGTTTGCTTCAATTGAGCTAGTTCCTTGAAAGGAAATTCTGGATCTTTTTGTTCAAATCTCTCTAGTACCGTATCAACAAATTCCCCATATGTTTTAACCTGATCATGACCCAAGGTTTTCATGCCATGAAACCACCATTCATTGGAATCTCATTCCAAGTGCAAAATGGCCATTTTTAATGCATCCTCATCCACCATAGGATTCAGCTGAAAATATACATCTTGTTTTTGCACCCAAGTGTTAGCAGAATTTTGAGAGGAACCATCAAACATAGGAAGTGAAATTTTACCAATAGCACAATTTAATTCTTTGTTTTGGAGTAGAGCCTTATTGTTCTCCTTTCTTTTTAGTTTATTTGCAGCAATAAAGTATTGATCAAATGGTAGAATTCTCTTACAATCTTCACTCAAATCATTCCATTCATTTGCTATTGTACTAAGATCCACTTGAATGTCAGCCTCTTCTTTGGGTATAAGAAATTTATGTCCAGTAGGCCTTGGTGTGCTCTGAAATTCATCAGGTCTATTATGGGCAGGGTATTTTTTAAGGATTCTAATATTATGCTTAAGTATAGTATTATAGGCGATTTCTTTGGATTGAAAAAAACATAAATATAGATAGGTAGGAGAATATTAAATATGAAACATACAATTTACTACTAAAACTTGTGAATTTTGGTGAATATTATTATAAAAAAAAAACATATTTTATGTAAATATAGGCGATATTAGAGACTAAAAATGACCAAATAGAGAATTTATTTTTTGAAAAAAAGCCCAAAAAATAGCCAATTGGCAAAATTTCGCCCCTAAAAATTTCCTTGATTATGGGGTCATGTGCTTGAGAAAATATGTCCACCTGTTGTCTTCTTTTCTTTTGGTTGTGAACTACTACTTCCTCCTATTTCTCCTTTTAGGCATACTAGTTGACTAGCCATTAATTCGAATCCCTTCATCATATTTTTGTTCATGTATTCAAAGAAAGGTTTTAGGACTGAAATAAATTCCCCCTTATGTTATGTTGTTTCATCCTCCTCTATACCCATGGTTTCAACAAAAGACTCTTATTCTCCTACTATTTCTTCTTCAACAACAACACCTTCAGCTTCTGGTTCTAAGGGTGGTGGTCTATTTCTTTGAATTCTTGTTAATACCATCAGGTTCCAAGACCATGCTATGATACCACTTGTAATTTCCATTTTTTAAATCTTTACTAAAATGCCCAATTTTTCACTTTTTCCCCAATTTCGACCTTTGACTAGTTTTGATGCCTAGGTCTCCAATTTGCCCCAAATGCTCCCAAATATTATGTGGAGGTATATGAATGATAATAGGAATTGATTATGAGTTTTAGGGATGATATACAGCCATGAAAATACTTCTTTGAACTCCCTCAATATTCTGGACAAAGTATGTAATTTCACTAGCAATTGGAGGTTCAAATCCCCCTAGGGTAAGTACTGAAAATGGATTCCCAAACGTCTCCAAACCCACTCGAATTTATGAAAAGAGGTAGGGGATGTATCAGGGATGTTATTAATCTCTCATAGGCTCCATTAATCAATTATTAAGTCTGTTCTCACCTTCCCCCAAACAGCTGCAAAAATCACTAGTTCGACACTTGGGGAAATGGCACCAAATCTTCTCCAAATGTAAATAAACTGAGTAAAATGACTTCAAATTCTTAAGTGATGAACATGAAACTTGTAATACTCATCAATTTAATTCTATTCATCATAAATATAATAGAGAAACATTATTTTATTCGAAATCTTCAGCATTACCATGGCATACATCAATACAATGGGCAAATGGTCATTGTTTGCTCATTAATAATCATTTTTACATACAACCAATTGGTATTTAGACCTGATACTTTATGAAGATGAATAAAAGAGTATATTAATCTTATCACAAACATAAATACATCATGAGAATCTCTCCCAACAAGTACAAGAGATCACCCAAAGCGCAATCCCTCAAGGAGCAAGAATATGCCTTCAAAACTGGAAATGGTTGAGAGAATGTGATGCATTAGAAGAAACCACGAGATTCATTGTAGCTGATACCTGAAAATACAAACTCCATTAAATCTCCATGAAAGACCTGAATGGACTTCCCAAGCACCAACTTGGATGGGAATCTTTCACCCTCAAAATTGGCAAAGGCAAGAAACTAGTCATCCACTAGCTCTCTCTCTACACAATTGTAATTTTATCAAATGATCAAAAGCCATTATCATACCTGATTTATGTATTTTCTAACCAAAATTATCCTCCTATGGTTCAAATTCCTCCCATTAGCTTCAAGGGATTTCCACTTACGAAATATTCCACATTTGCCACTTGTACCCCTAGTTCCCAACCTTCCATCTTGTCCCAATTCGAGAATGTACCTCTTTGGCTTCTCCAAATCCCATGAGCGCCTTATTGGAGCCTATTTTTGGGCTGACATGTCATAATGGTTAGATGTCAGAATTCAGATCTGAAATTTGTCATAGATTTCATAGATGCTTCATCATTGTTGTCATAGGGGCTAGGGAATATAGCCCAAGTGTCCACAAGCTTCGAATTTGACTCTTCCTCTTCCATGGAGGTTACCATTCCATCCCAATTCAACCTAAGATGCTCAATTCCATGTGTATGAACTTACCAACTCACCCAATAATGTTTTCCTTCTCAGGGATTCGAAATGGCAAGAGAGATATGCCATGTGGCAGTGAGAAATCAAGCTAGTGTGGGTCCCACATCCTCCATATGTCTTCAAAACCATTTTCCACATAGAGTTTCTCTTGAATTTATTTATCCAACCTATTTATTAAATACTTGAACTATTATAATGTATAAACATTATTCATTTGATCCCTTATTACAATTCCAAATGTACCCATTCAACCTAGGGAACTGGTAGGATTGATGGGATTGTCGTGCTATGCAATTATTTGAAACAAGATTCCAGACTGAAACAGAAACTTGAAATGATAATGTGGAAGGCATGCGTGGTTCAGATTGGTCTAAATCAAATTCCATCATCCGTGAGTCGGAAGGGTATATCGCAACTATGGCGGATAACAGTGTTTTGTGCTGTGTTGGGTAGTTTTTCAAAACTTTGAGGGCTGACATAGCAGTAGGGGACTGAGATAAGTCATCCATGATATTATAATTAGGGACATCACAAGCATTGGGGTTGTTATTAATGTGATGAAAAGGAAAGAGAGGAGCATTGGGGGCCCCATCACATGGTGTTGGGGTTATTCATAATGACTGATCTATGGGAAGAGCGTTAGCAACCTTGTCGATGAGAATGGTTTCGGTGGTGGAACCATACTAGTTACGATGTGTTTGAAGGTTGATGTTATCCGAAGAAATCATTAGAAGGTGATGGGTACCTGATTCAATGGGTTGACTAACAGGCGCAACATAAGTGATTTGTTGTTTTGGTGCGGCAGTCCCTTGAGGGGGAGTCAACGTTTGGTTTGTCACTACCCCTTGCGTGGGTAGGGGTTTATGTAACACTATAGGTTGTGCATTGGGTTGCAGGGGGTTCAATGGTGTCGGAGGTGCAACATGTCCTTGGCTTTGGGCGTCATTGGTCCAAAGTTGGCGACCTCGCTCCAAATGAGTACAATTGTGTGTATAATGGCCATATACCCTGCAGATAGAACAGGGGTGGTTCGTACATAAATTGGGGTTTTTACCTTGCCGAGGTGGTCAATCAAGATTTTGATTGGCTGGTGCGGCATCGTTATTGTTCAGGGGGTTGGGTGGTGGAATGCCTCTATCCGGAGGTTGGTTGTTCCCTCGGTTATGACCTCTTCCCCTATTTTGTTGTCCTTGTTGGTTTCATTGGGAAGTTTGGTTTTGTTGTTGGGTTTTTTGAGAATAAACTTTCCCTTCGGGAGTAGGGGCATTGCATGGTTGAGCAGGTGTTGGGGCAACCTGCAGTGGGAGATAAGTTGGAGGGACTTGAGGTTGTGCTGGTGTAGGTGAAACCGGTTGATGGTAGTAGGTAGGAGGTGTGGCTAGGGGGCATATGTTGGCGGTATGTGACCTTAGCAATGCATTGGACATGAAGGTCCATGTACATGGGGGGCTTGGGCCATAGGAACATACGAAGGTGTTGCCCTTGAATGCGTGGTGGTGCGGGAAAGGTCTAGACCACCAATGGCGGCATTGTTTGTTGGGTTATATGTTTGGGTAGAGGCATGAGGTATATGTACATATGGTTGTTTATGAGACGCAACATGTCCAATGATGTCGTCGGCAGCGTGGGATGCCCCCGGCGCATCCCTGCTGGAGGAATCACCTCGAGGAGCATCAGGTAAAATGGAATATAGGTAGCCTAACTGAGCATAGATGAGGTCAAACTGTTGAGCTTTTAGAATGGATTATTCTTTAGTCTGGGGCCATTCGGATGCCACATCCTTGGCGATAACTGGTATGAGGGATTTCAAGAACCAATCTAAAAAGATGCGGTCGTCTAACTTGATCTTACATAAACTACGACATCTACACTATTCATGAATATGGTCAGTGATATGGGTAGTTGTGTTCTATCTGCAAGATAGTAAACTATCAACATCGGCATCATAACGGACGGGTAACTAGAATAAATGCACGAAATTCGAAGCAAGGGATATAAAGGTGGAATGTGTCCCATGTGGTTGTTCAATGTACCACTTGTAAAAGGTAGAGGCAGATCGATTCATCCACTATGGAGTTGGAGGAACACCATAAGTGGAAGGACATAATATGGTTTTGAGGGTCCTCACCATCTTTCCCTTAAAACTTGGGGATCTCCGAGGTGATTTTGGTAGGCATGGGAGGCCATGTGGGGTCATGTCAGATTGGATCGTTGGTCAATCAGGCCAGATTAGGGAGGTTGAGACTAGCCATGAATGGAAAACTAGTAGAAGGATGTGACATGGTCGCAGGGGCTTGTGTTCTAGGGCTTGTGTTCTAGCCATGGCGACAATTGTGGGGCCATTGCCGCCAGGGAGTGGAGCAATGGTGTGGGTCATGATGGGGATCAACGGACCTCTAGTGAAGGGCGGGAGAATCGTGTAGGAAGGGCTAGTGCCCCCAAGTGTACTACTATTCACCAAAGGGACTATAGTTGGGATTGAGCCACTACCCATAAGTATGGACGTAGTGACAAGGATGTTAGGTGTAAGTCCTATAGATGGTATAACAAGGATGGATGCTGAAGTGGTAGCCGAGCTAGTGGTGGACCCACCACCAACGATCCCGCCGTAAAGGGGGTTGGGATTCATGCCATCCATGGGGCTAGACGAATATGTGTATATGGGTAACTCTGATTCGGAATCAAAGATAAAATAAGGGGCGTTGGGATCTGGTGATGAGGCCACGTGCCTATGACGAGTGCGGTCAAGTGAACCGTGCTGTGGGGATATCCCCTGTAGGTGACAAGAATGTCTCGGTGAATTAATGGTGAAAGGTACATAAAAGTGTTGAGGGGATGTGGTGAATAAAATGCTCAAAACTACTAGTGGAACCGTGTTTTCAAAAGGATAGCTCAAAAAATATGGCACTCAGGCCAACAACAATGCTCAAAAACACGTGCTACAACAACGAGCTACAACAAGCGTAGCATCAATAAAATGGTCCAAATACCAACAACCAGCACTCCTAAAAAATAAAAAAGGTGGAATCACTAATCCAATGGGGGTATAAGAGCATGCAAACACTTATCTAAAAGATATGAGAGATCACAAAAATCGTATTCCCTGCAGAGTGATGAAATCCGTAGTCAAGCAATACGAAATGGAGAATCAAGTGGCTAAAGGATATCCTTCTACTGAGAGGGAATCCGGGCAAAAAGAGCCCTAGAAGAACCGCAACTAAGCTACCCCGTTCATGGCACATCCAAAAAGGTGTCCAACAGCTTCAGTTCTTTGGTCGTCGTACACCCAATATGGGTGCTAGTATGCATGACGAGAACAACGAGTTGGTGTCCTTCAGTACATAATGGAGACTGGCATTCCACTTAGACTTCCGAAACCAATCTTGGTACTTTCCCTCCTAAGGAAGAGGCCCTCCGAAAAATCGGTGTCAACCGTACCAACAAGTAATAGGGGATTTTGGATCCCTAGAAGACAATAACTATGTCTCAAATGCAAATGAAAAAGGGGGTTTTATTTGGATGCCTAACCCCAATGTCCTACCTAGCTACAAAGTTCTTTTTTTGTTCCCCAAGTGGGGTTAAAGTTGGTTCAATTAAGTAAATTTCAAGGCTCTATTTGGATTATGGTGACAGAGTGTGTGCACAAGTGGTGTCAACCCAAGATCGCCGCATGATCAATGATGAAATAAAGTGCTGAAAGAAACAACTGAGACTACAAAATAAAGCTTTTATTTTTTCTTTTTTTTCAAAACATAAAAATTGCTAATTGCTGTAAAATGTATGCACTAAATAAGCCTACTGAAATATGATGCATGAGATAGAAATGCAAGAAGGATGCATGCACACTAAAACGTCTCAAATGCTACAGCAAACAAAACAACAGAAAAAATCCAAGGCAAGTGGGAGCAAGCAAACAAGGGTTTGTTAGTGTAGCCAAGGTGAAAAAAGTAAAAAATAGGTGCAGGCTGCAGCTATGAGGAAAAAATTTGTGCTCTGGATGCGGCAAACTGCTGAAAAAACGCACCGAAACAGAAAAAACAGGAAAACAAGGGGCGGGTCTGGGCAGAAATGGCGTGAATGGGACCCAGGTTTCAAGTTCAGAAGTGCGCGAAGGACGCAACTTTCAGGAAGAAAGGTGCCCAATTAAGTAATAATATTGACTGGAATAATACTCTTTATAAGAAGACTAGGCCCATATGTATGAAAACACTTTGTAGTTTAAATTATTCAGTGGGCAAAAGAGCACCTAATCTGATACCGTCTGGCAGTTTTATAAAAATAAAATAAAGAGAAATACAGTGGAAAATGCTTCGTTGGTTGCTAATAATCGCACACATTGTGTTATTCCTAGTATGGAAAACCCGATGTTATACACCCTCCTTTTATTATTATAAAATAATTTTATATTATTTAAAGAACATGGAGTGTTTTTATTTTTTTGCCATTTCTGATAAGTAAAGAATATGATTTCCTTTTATAGTGTTCTGGTTTAGAGGTTGAAACTCCCTAATGATTAAAGCCTCTTTTGGGGAAGGATACAGTTTATAAAATAGAATTCTCATTTTTCAAATCTATGTTTTATACAGAGAGATGTGTTTTAATGGTTAGTCATTCTGATTATAAAATTAAATTTGAATAAATGTATAACTTTTTCTTTTGTATGTTTTTTTTAATGGTAAGAATTCAATATTATATATCACATTAAATAATTTACAAATAATGTTTTTTATGATGCTAATTTGGAAAAAGAATTTTTAGTTCATTTTAATTTAAATGATTATAAATGTAACTATAAAAAAAATTCAAAACCTTATAAATGATGAAGTAGTAAATTGTTAATATCATTACAATCATTCCTAACCACGGGATGTTTATTTACCCATATACAAAATGTTGTTTTAATGAGATTAAAACCTCAATTTATTATTATATAAATGTTAATTTAATTACATCCACTTCAATAGTAAAGCATATACCTACATGGGTTTTATTTTCAAATAGATGTCATGCAAACATCTCCTAACCTACCCAAATACGCTACTTATAATGAAATCAATAAGTAAGAAATGCAATTAATCTTTTCACAATTTTCATTTAGGAAGAGTTTAGAGATGAAATTGATGAAGTGAAAAAAATTAGAGTTTGAAATTTTCAATAGTTATTATTTTTATACAATATGATTATTATAGTTATTATTATATAGTCTGTGTTTAACCTAATCGTATTGATGATAAAAAGCAAGTTTAGTATATTTCTTGGCAGTACTAGTTTGTGGGAGATAATTCACCCTCTATCCTTTGTATAAATCAATATTATATTTTCATTTATTCTTAATTTGTTGTTTGTGGATTGAAGTTTAATTTAAGGAAAAATCATCCATATTAAATGGACTCGACCCTAACCTCGAAAAACTGAGTAGATTTTACTATGCATTTTTACTATTCACAGATTAACATATTACTCTTGAGAACTCCGCGCAAGACTTTAATAATTATTTACTATAAATTTACTTAACCCTTTTGGAATAAAAGATATTTTACTATGTAAAATTTTGCAAATCTAGAAACTTAGAACTTTGTGCAAGATATGTTAGGACAAGATCATAAATTTAAATTTAGCAAAAGTCTTTGTCCCATTTTTATAAAGAAGGGTATTCAAACATTTACCAACTTCAACACAAGAAATATGTGCGACATGAAATTTACTTTTGTGGAATAACCCAACTATATGCAAATATATATTACTTATGTTAAATACAAAAACCCATCAAAGTCCCGAACTAGGGTCATGATGACGACAACGATGATGATGAAGATGATGAAGATGATGATGATGTTGATGAGGAAGAGGGTGACGACGAAGATGACAACGATGATGATGAATATGATGAAGATGATGAAGATGATGATGATGATGATCATGTTGATGAGTAAGAGGGTGACAACGACGACGCCAACGATGATGATGATGATGATGATGATGATGATGAAGACGATGAAGATGAAACTGAATGAAACCCAATATCCTTCTTAAGGAATGAAACATGAAATAAATTGTGGATTTTTCTTCCTTCTGGAAGTTCCAACTAATAAGCCACCTCCCCAACTTTTTGAACTATCTTATATGGACAATAATATCTTGGTTTGAGATTTTATGATCTTTTCACTTTTAAGGATGTTTGTTTGTATCGTTGTAGCCTCAAATAGACCAAATAATTCACTTGAAAAGTTCTTTCCTCCCTATGTTGATCCACATACTTTTTTGTTGATTTTGGGCAACTTGCAAATTGTCTTTTAGAAGCTTCAAAATCTATTGACTTTCCTCAATCCAATCCTTAGATTTTGAAGCTCTACTATCACCAAAAATGTTCTCAACAAAGGTGAGTGCTTCATAACCATAAATTTCTTTGAAAGGAGACATTCCAATGGACATATGAAAGGTAGTGTTGTAGCAAAAATCACCCAAATGTAGCCATTTTACCCATGCTTTCTGTTGCTCACCAACATAGTTCCTCAAGTACCCCTCCAACCATTGGTTCACTCTGTTTGTTTGGCCATCAGTTTGAAGATTGTATATTTTGCTTGGATTCAATTGAGTTCCCACCATCTTGAAGCGTTCTTTCCAAAAAGCACTCATAAATATGTTATCCCTCTCACTCACAATGTTCTTCAGAAGTCCATGCAATCTGAAAATTTCTCTAAATAATAGATCAGCCACTTGTGCATCAATATAATATAATTCAATAGAAAATAAATGAGAAAATTTGGTGATTCTATCCACCACAACATAAATACAATCCTTACCCAAAGCCTTAAGCAAACCTGTGCTAAAATCTATTGAGATGCTTTCCCATTTTTGTTCTGGAATGGGCAATGGTTGCAATAGACCAACAGGATGTGTATGTTCAGATTTGTTTTGCTTAAATATCTTGCATTCATTCACATATTTTAGAACATCTTCTTTCAGCCGTTTCCAAAAGAACCTTTCCCTTAATTGCCTTTATGTATTGAAAAAACCAGGATGGCCAGCTAAAGGAGAATCATGAGCTTCCTTCAAAATATTGTGCTTAATATTAGAACCATGAACCAAATATATTATGTCCTTATAGTATATTAGACCATTTAAAATCTTGTACCTATCATCACCTTTGACCCCATCTAGCACATCACAAGCAAAACTATCTTTGTCATATTCAACTATTAGCATATTTTTCCAATCTTTCGAAATGTGAATAAGGGAAAATGATGGTCTTCTAGATAATGCATCTGCTACAATATTATTATTCCCCTTTACATATTCAATGTCAAAATCAAAATCTTGGAATTTTCTTACCCACTTTTTTTGCCTTTCATTAAGATCCTTTTGTGTGAGAAAGTGCTTCAAACTGTTATGATCAGTTTTGACCACAAACTTGTTTCCCACCAAGTATTGTCTAAACTTGGACAAGGCATGCATGGTGGATAACATTTCTTTGTCATATATGGAGTAGAGATTCTCTTGTGGCTTCAATTTTCTTCTCTCAAAAGCTATACGGTGTTGATTTTGCTTTAGGACCTCCACTATTCCTTCTCCTGATGCATCACATTCCAAAACAAATGGTTTAGAAAAATCAGGTAATGAAAGTACTAGACAACTACTCATTACCTCTTTCATTCTTTGGAAATCCTTTTCATCCTCTTCATTCCATTTGAAAGCACCCTTCTTGGTCAAATTAGTAAGTGGAGATGTCAATTTTGAGAACCCCTTCATAAAACTTCTATAGTAAGTGCATATTCCAATGAAGCCTCTCAATTTTGTGATGTTTTTGGGTGATGGCCATTCAAAAATAGCTCTTATTTTTTCCAAGTGCACCTTCACTCCATATTTCCCAATGATGTTCCCAACATATAAAATTTCTTTCAACCCAAATTCACACTTGGACAATTTAGCAAACAAAGACTGTTCATGCAAAATTTCCAAGACAACTTCTAGATGGTGCAAGTGTTCCTCCCATGTTTTACTATAATTCAAAATGTCATCAAATAAAACCAAAACAAACTTACAGAGCTGCTTGCAAAATATTTGGTTCATGCATGATTGAAATGTGGCTGGATCATTGGTCAAACCAAAAGGCATGACAAGAAACTCAAAATGGCCATAGTGACATCTAAAAGTTGTTTTCTACACATCCTCCTCCTTCATTTGAATTTGATGGTAACCATATCTAAGATCAATTTGGAGAATAATCTTTCTCCATGTAGCTCATCTATTCTAGGGATGGGATATCTATTCTTAATTGTCTTCTTGTTTAGAGCTCTAAAATCAATGCACATTCTCAAGGAACCATCTTTTTTCTTCACCAAAACAACTGAAGAAGCGTAGGGACTAGAGCTTGGTCTAATGAGTCCCAATTCCAAGAGCTCTTGAATAGCCTTCTCAATATCATTTCTGAACTTTTTGGGATTTCTATATGGTGGTATATGTATTGGTGAAGTGCCTCCAAAATAATGTTGTGCTCAACTCCTCTATCAAGTGGCCTTCCAGGAGGGAGGTCTCCAAAAACCTTTTCATATTTGTGTAGTAGCTGCCTTATCTCCCTTGTATGTTCTGAAATATTTATTTGTGGCTTGGGGAAAGTGATGGAACATTCAACATCCCATTCAATATCCCCATGCCTCAATATGGACCTCATATTGTGGGAGGACACTACTTGATTCTGATAGGTATGCATTCCTCTCACTACCCTTTGTTTTCCTTCTGAATCTTTGAATCTCATTTCAGGGATTTAATAGTTCACTGTATGTTCCCCTATAGAGTACAGCCATTGCATTCCCAATACCACATTATTATCAGCAACATCAACCACATAAAAGCTATCAAAAAATGTGTAATTACTTATGGTGAGTTGTAGCTTTGGAATCCATGTTTTGCACTCCATATTATTGTGACCTGGAATGATGACTGTAAAGCCATCGAATGGTTCAGTAGGTAGATTTATCCTCTCCACCATGTTTGAATCAATGAATTTAGGTGTGGCTCCTCCATCTACCAATACCGAAACCCTTTGTCCTTGTAGCACTCCCTTACATCGAATGGTGTGAAAACGAGGCACTCCTGAAAGCACTACCATTCTTCCTTTGTCAGGTAAGGGAGGATCTTCTTATGTTTTGTCATATCCCTTTTCTTGGGCTGAAATATGTTCTTCCTCCTCCATGTCCCCTTCACCTTCATCTTCATCAAAAAATACATCAATGCATTATGCTTTCCCCTTAACACATTTATGCCCTAGTACCCATGGTTGGAAGCATGTGTAACATAGTCTCTTTCTTCTGAGTTCTTCTTTGCTTGGTCCCTCTTTCTTGTCCTTTCCAAATGCATCTTTTTTCCATGGCTTCTTATCAAATATGAAATTGGAAGGAAAGTTGGCCTTGGGGGAAAACCTTGTCTTTGGTAGCACATTATGCAAATCTCCTTCCAAGTTCATGGCATATTTCAATGAAGTAGGTTTGTGGGATTTAACTAAACCCTTCCAAGGTTCAACCAAACCTTTCGTAAAGAGCAGTACTAATCTTATCATAGATATATCAGCCACCTTAACTGATCATTTTTGAAATTCTAACATGTACTCATCCGATGTTCCACTTTGCTCCAACTGTGCTAGTTCTTTGAAAGGAATTTCGAGGTCTTTTTGTTCAAATCTTTCCAATACCCTATTAAAAAATTATTCATCTGTTTTAACCTGATCATGTCCCAAGGTTTTAATGCCATGGAACCACCAATCATTGTCTTCTCCTTCAAGATGCAAAATAGCCATTTTTAGAGAATCCTCTTCCACCGTTGGATTCAGCTGAAAATATACATCTAACTTTTGTATCCAAGTGTTTGCAGAACATTAAGGTGAGCCATAAAAGGTAGTAAGGGGTATTTACCTATGGCATAATTCAATTCTTTACTTTGAAAGGGAGTCGTATTATGTCCTCTCATTTTGAGCTTGTTTGAGATAGTACAGAATTGATCAAATGGCAATGTCCTTCTTCAATCTTCACTCAACTCTTTCCATTCTGCTAGAATTTCCTTCATGCCAAATTGAGTGTTAGTATCTTCTTTGGGATCAATAAAATTAGGTGTGGTATCTCTTGTTGAGATCTGAAATTCATGAGGTCAATTATGAGACCCTGTCTTTGAGAAAATACTTTCACCCATTTCCTTCTTTTCCTCAAAAGGAGAACTATTGTTGCCTCCTAATTCCACTTTGCTTCCAATTTGACTAGCCAACAATTCGAACCCTTTCATTATCTTCTTTGTCATGTAGTCAAATAATGGTTTCATGAATTTCCTAAACTCCTCATTCTCCTCTGTCTCTTAGGTTCCTTTCTCATCCTTAGTCATGGTTACAAAAGAATGCACTTCTTCTCCTACTTCTCTTTCACCAAAAATACTTTCAATTTCAATTTATAAGGGTGGGAGATGATTTTTATGAATTATTGACCTCATGAATGCTCATCCACATCAGGTGCAAGGACCATGATATGATACTAGTTGTAGTGTCCCTTTTTTATAAATTTGGAAAAATTGGAAAAATTGCAATTTTTGGCCAATTCGACCCTTAGACTAGTTATGACTCCAACGCTCCCAAATGGCTCCAAATGCTTCCAAATTGGGTATGAAGGTATTTGAAAGGTATTAAGACATAAAAATTAGGTTGATAGAAGTCTGGACACTCTCAAAAGACTTCTGCAACATTCATTTAACTTCAGGAGAAATTGGGGAATTTTACTAGCAATTTCGAGGTTCAAACCCCCAAGGGTAGAGGTCACTAATGGATTCCCAAATGCAGTACGAACCTCCCAAATTTCAGAATAGAGACATGGATTAGTTAAAGTACTTCAATGGAAACCCAAATGAATAATTAATCAATTTCTAAAGGCTGCTACAACTCTCATAAATCAAAGGTTTGTGGACATGTCTTTACATAGGGGAAATGATAGGAAACTTCACAACTTGCTATGAAATTCGATATTTGTGTTCCAAAGGCTTATGTAATGTATATGAAACTTATTCAGGACATTAATGAATCTCCATACATTATAAAGATCACATATATGAATTGATACAAATCGAAATAAAGCAACTGGGTGGGTGCACGAAGATGGTCCCCATTTTCGTTGCAATGGGGGCGCACTAGCGGAAAAAAAATGACACGTACGCACCTAAGGCAGCGCGCATGTGCTACTAGGTTCGGTACCAAACCAAGGCGCATGCGCGTGTGTGCAATGGCGGCGCGCATGCGCCTCTGTTAAAAAAAAAACAGACCACAATTTCCGCATTGTTCTATTTGGACGGCCGAGCGCAACCTCCACCTCTGCGTGCACATCAATTCAACCACCAAAGGTGGCCAAATCAACTCCAAAACCACCCAAAAACACCCACAAACTCATCAACAAGGCGATTGATAGGTAAATATCAAGTTTTTTTTTCATTTTATTCATTCTTTGTATCAATTTTTTGATTTTTTTTGTTTATTTAATTGTAAATAATTTTCAAATTTTGAAAACAATGAACCAATTTTCTATTGCAGATTGTAAACTGAGACAATTAGTGAACAAGATGTTAACCCCGAGTCCGGTGGAACACAAGAAAAACCAAACCTTGGACCCAATGCCAAAGAAAACCATGAACACAATCCAAATGCCAAACAAAACCAAAACCCCCAATCTAATTTTGAACAAGATGACCTTAACCATTATGTAAATGAAATGCGAGTGCACACTCGCGAACTTAGAAACTCAGGGGAACCATCTCGATTGTCTCTTTCCACATCAATTGAGAATTCAATTGATTCCCTCATCCATGCACACCAACAATTGACTGACATGACTCAATTTAGAGCTAGGATGCGGGAGTACTACTCCATAGGAATCTCCAAGGAAGCAATAAAATATTTGAACATTACCAAAGCCCAATTATATAATATGTTCACCGATCCAAAAACAAACCAACCACCGAACATTACAAAGCCACGTGTCTGCATGGATTGGTGTCATTACCAACCCTGGAGGGACAATTGGATGCGGAGGTGGTTCATGGTGTATGATAAACCTCCCTGCAATAATAGGGAGGTTCCACAGTACTTCCTTCGCTAACTGTGGGATGAGTTTTGCCTCGGTTTACATGTCAACTATTTTGACATAACCGAGTTCCAGGGTGTTGGGCGTGGCTCCGCCTAAGATCGACCTGCTTCCAGGAGGAACCCATTGAGAGGGCCACCAGCTTCGAGGCGTGACCCCAATCCCTCTCCCTAGCCACCTCAATTTCCCCATAAGCTTGATCAGATCGAGGTGGAAATGAGGAATGTTGCACATGGTCTCCTCAGACACACCTCCTTTGTAGCAGTGACTACAGTGGAGAGGTTGGGTGACCTTGATAGAGATCCAGGTGTAGGGCCTTCACGACAAGGCCAGGATAGACCCATGACCGATGGTAGCCATGATGGGAATTCCAGTTTGACGGGGACAATGCCACATCTTTGTCCCCATTGCAGGCACACTTGCCCTGGCCTGATCGAGGGCTGTTATATGGATCAAGTCAGCAATTTTTTTAATTTGTTTTCAATCATCACTTGATAACTTGTAAATTATTTTAAAAGTATTTTTGTTTGACTTAAACTATTATTTCAATGTACAGTTATTCAGAGCTGATACACCAAGATGGGAGAACATAGGATCTTCCAACCTGGATGCAGCAATGGCAGCTACAACTAAAATTGCGGCACCCCACACAGAGGTATTTTCAGTACCTGACACAATATTGTTATTACTTATGTCATTTATATTACTCGAGTATTTATATTTATGGCATACACGTTGATAGTTCGTACAATGTTTTTGAATATCTTGATTTCCTAGACAATGACTTGTTTAACATGTTCATAACATGCATGCATTTTGTTGTCCACAGGTGTTCCGTGACTACAGTGATAAAGCACCCCCGCTAAAGATTGGCACATCACCATATACATAGGTACAATGTGTAGTTATAAGCATGCTTTTAATTTGATTTGTTACGACTTACTATGGTTTAATTTATTGTTTGTTTACTAAATTGTGATATTACAAATGTATATGTAGGTGCCACCAACAGTTGTGTCTCCCCATTTTAGTCCTATGTATCCACCCTCTCCCATGAGTCCCCACCCTCACTTCCATCTAGACCCATCCCTACGTCCACCCCCTCCCTTCCATCCAGCCCCCCCTCTTCGGCCATACTCCCCCCTCCATCCATCCTCCCCCACTCGCCCACCCCCCTACATCCATACATCCTCTCCAATTTATCCACGCCCCCATGTCTATCCATCCTCCCCCATTCGTCCATGCCCCCACTTCCTTCCACCTTCCTCTCTTCGTCCACAACCTCCCATTTGTCCATCCTCCTCCCTCCATGCAGGATTGCCCTCCCATGCACCATCCCTCAACACCCCCCCTAGCCCTTTTCGTTTGATACCCTCTATCCTACAACCGGCAGGGGTTCATCATCCACATGGTCCTCCTCCACCCCATACCACCGTGTCTTCTCCCACCATATCATCCCCACTTCCCACCACTATTGTGGAATCTACTCTTCCAATATCCTCATCAGTATGTCCAGTGGTTGCACTTGTAGTGGCTGCCACTACATCTATGCCCCCCCCCCCCCATCACTGCATCGAACTTGGTTGTCTAGCCATCTGCTCCACTTGCTAGCCCAGAAGGCCAACCATGTCCATCGTCGAAGGTGTTCACGGTGAGAATCAAGCTAATTTATGAAAATATTTTTATGCATTAACAAAAATTAATTTAAGTAATTTTATGACTTTTTAATGAAATGATTGTTTTAAATGTTGTAGGCTGGTATTGCTGAGAGGCTCCCATAGATCTAGGACACCTGTACGACGTTTCCCACTCATGTCAGAGGTGATTTATTTAATATTCGAATTCTACATTTGTTTTATAAATGTGGTAAATGTTGCAAATGCTTGAAAATGATGGTATCTTATATCATTTGCTCCAGAGCCCGGAGAGACGGTCTACTCCTAGACGGACCAAGATGCGAGGCACCAGTAGCTCGAAGAGTAGGAAGATCGACTTTGGATCTGCACCTAAGAGTGACGAAGGTGGTCGCAATGCTTGACATGCCACATGTTATGTACATTAGCCACGATGTGGCACTTTTGTGCACCATTTTTTATGTACTTTGTATCTACGGCACGAGTTGCCATGTATTTTGTATATATCGCATGAGTTGTCGCATTTTGTCTAGGGAACGAGTTGCCATTGTACGTACATTGGGAACCATGTTCCACTATTCGCCAGAAATCGTATATGTTTGGATGAGTTTTGTAGCCTCGATGTATATGGATTTTCAATTATGTGATTTATATATCTCGTTGTCTAATGTTGTTGTCTCATGTTGTGTGTATCATGATGTGATGTTGTGTAAATTTGGGTTTTACCTAGATCTTAGAAGAGAAGTTGGATATCATAGTTCAGCTTGGTTTATCTTTCCACATGTAAAAGCTTCTAATGGTATCTATGTTAAGAAAACATTGTAAACAGAGGCTAACTCAAACAAAATCATGTGTGAGAATTAATCTAAAAACAAACGGAATAAATGGATGGACAAATCACACCTCATGGCACATAAGATATATATTGGGAACTTGATTACTAGGAAAAGAACACTTAAAAATAGAAAATGTCCATTGTCGTCAAAAGGTTAAAATGAGATCCAACATGATTTTTAATAGCTCTACATAATGAGATCCAAAAAGGCCATACTCTACATAATGAAATGTCGTCGCTAGTATTTATTTTGACCATTTTGTCCACTTAAGATCATGCAACAAATCAATAACCAAGATATGGAATCATTTCTTAATCAATTGTCACCATACAAATAGAACAACCTTGAGCACGATGTGTAGCTAGCTCATTAATTCTCACTCACGGATATAGCCACCTTTGATTTGATGACCATCACATCCACTACCATTTATAATTAGGACTTCCTTAATTTATCATTATGTGATAGCAAACTAATTTTATGTAGACACGTTGACTTAAACACATGTATAGTTGACATTACAATAAATGACTACTATGAGGTGTATTTTTGAGGCTATATCCACCTCAACACACCAGCTTGTTACCCCAATACCCCAAATGTTGTCGAATTTTGTCTCGAAGGGATAGAGGGGTATTAGGACATCATAATTGATCTATTGGACACTCAGACACTTTTTAAAGACATTTAAGACAAGTGCATTACATCAGTGCAGTCACAAATACACCCTCATCAAGTTGCATGCATCCATTAGTGCACCATCAATACTAGAACATGTAAGCATTACTACATGTTCGAGTAAGATTTACTAATGTTATGATAATATTAGGTTTTCCATCCATTGAAAAGGTTTCCATATGTGTGCATATCCACCATATAAAAATATTCATGGTACAACCAATTTCAAACCATTACGTTTCTAAATTAGGTATCCGGTGCTAGGTACAATGGTTTTCTAGTTGTATACACCCTTGCTATATAGATGAGAAACTATGCATATATGTGTATAGTGGTTTGGATTCAAATGTATGCACATGAATATATATGTACAATGAAAATGATTTAATCTTTACATGTATTATAATTTAGGGCTAGATATTAGGCTACATAATAGGGTTTCATTGTGATTAGAATACAAACTAGGGTTTATGCTACCAACTAGGGTTTTTAGGCTAGACTCTCATGTTTCTAGGCTAGGATCCAAGATCTAGGGTCACCATATTAATGTTTAATTCCACTATTATGACATCATTCTCACCAATACCATGCCCACTACTACAATCACCATCAAGCCTCTCAATCCCACTTTGAACATTTCCCATACTTCCAAGTTAAAATTGATAGGTCTTGTTGGAAAAATCTTTTTACTTATCTATTCACATAGACAAATCCACTCCTGTGAAATATTTGTTGTAGCTTGGCATGTGCAAGTTCACAAGCAATAATACTTGAGAGATCATTTTACCCCATGATCCATGGAAGATTCATTGGAGTCATATGAACCTCATTGTCATCACCCCAACCATGGTCAAGACGCCAAGATCCATCCTTAGTAGACAAAACCTCATCTTGGCACCCATACCACACTCAAAGATAAAAAAAAAATCTTTGAAAGGGCATGTTAGGGGGTTGAGGGAATCTTGATTTTTTTATAATCACACATGAGAGGTTCTTAGAGTCAAATACATTGGATATAAATAAATTCCCCAACGCCTTCATCATCTTCATCATCATCTTCATCACCATCACCATCATCATCAACGCCTTCATCATCATCACCATCTTCATCATCATCACCATCACCATCACCATCAACTTCACCACCATCACCATCATCATCAACTTCACCATATTCATCATCATCACCATCTTCGTCATCATCCCCATCTCCATCTTTTGGATGCGAGATGGAACCACCACCATCTTCATCATCACCATCACCATCACCATCAACCTCACCACCATCACCATCATCATCAACGTCACCATCTTCATCATCATCACCATCTTCATCACCATCACCATCTCCATCTTTTGGATGCGAGATGAAACCATCACCATCACCCTCACCATCAACCTCACCACCATCACCATCATCATCAATTTCACCATCTTCATCATCATCACCATCTTCATAATCATCACCATCTCCATCTTTTGGATGCGAGACGAAACCATCACCATCTCCATCATCACCATCATCAACTTCACCACCATCGTCATCATCATCACCATCTTCATCATCACTGTCATCTGTAGGTCCCTCATCACCGTGTCCATCAACATCACCATCGCCATCATCATCAATGCCTCCATCATCATCACCATCTTCATCATCATCACCATCACCATCACCATCATCATCAACGTCACCATCTTCATCATCATCACCATCTGAGTCATCATCACCATCTCCATCTTTTGGATGCAAGACAGAACCATCACCATCACCATCAACCTCACCACCATCACCATCATCATCACCATCACCATCACCATCAACCTCACCACCATCACCATCATCATCACCATCACCATCACCATCAACCTCACCACCATCACCATCTTCATCATCATCACCATCTCCATATTTTGGATGCGAGACGGAACCATCACCATCTTCATCATCACCATCACCATCACCATCAATCTCAGCACCATCACCATCATCATCAACGTCACCATCTTCACCATCATCACCATCTTCGTCATCATCACCATCTCCATATTTTGGATGCAAGACGAAACCATCACCATCACCATCACCATACCCATAATCATCATCACTGTGCAACAAAATCGGGTTCTGCGGAGTCATGCAAGTGTGTCTAGGTAGGTTCCAGCCGGGAACGCTAGCCACAAGTGCCTGGTGGATCATTTTCTAAAGTTGACCCCTGTGTGCAAAAATTGCACACTCCCTCACTGAGCAAAACCCTAGTTTCCAAGGTGGACGTACAAGATGAGGGTGGGGCCACCGAGCCAGAGGGGAGGGGCACCCCTAGCACTATCTCGGCGTGCTGAATCCAACGGAGTCGACGGTTCATCGATCCGAGCCACGGTATTCATTCTATAGCTCGTCACATATCGCATCCAAAAGGCCTTTAGGGATACCTGTTGGATACCTGTCGGGGGCGTAGTAACCTTCGTTGTGTTCCATTAGCCTTTTGTTCAGCATTTTGTGCTCTAATAAGTGGTACTTCACCTCTATCATCGAAAACTTGGGGCTTCCCTTCCATATTCCTCGTTATCCACAGCTAACACAAGTTAGAGATGCCATTCAAACCCAATTGAAAGCTAAGGAAGTGGTTTTATGCAACGTCATCTTTGGGAATAAACGTTTATGTAAACCAACAGAAGCTCGAACAATACTCCCTACTTTTAAACACATTTTGGAGAGAGAAAGAGGACAAGTTCATCAAGTGACTTCATTCATTTGTATTCTCGTAATGTACACATAGTCCATCCTTATCTTGATAAACAAGAGTTTTATAATAGCTTGAACTTTTTGGGAGTGGTTGTCTGATTGGTTGACAAGCTTGCCTAAAAATCTGTACTTTGAACTTCTTTGTTTTATTGCTGAAAATTGGAAGGGATTTTCAAGTCACCTACAAAACGCTCCCTTGTTGAAATATGTAAGTTATTCCAACAACATAGATGTGGCTAGTGTATCAAATGTTGTCTCCCACACTAGAATTTATCTTTCATCAAAGGATTCACACATATTGTGGCTAACCAAATGGTTTGGGGAGCTTGGACCTGGACCACAATGGCCACGTGGACCAATGGGAGCCAACGGAATCCAAGTCCGCTCGCCGGTTTGGGTTCCATGGCCCCGGGGCAAATCCCCAAAGTGTCCCTGACTAGCCCCGGGGTGCCCGCCTAGAATGCCCATGGAACCCGAACCGTGGCTCGGTTCACGAATCCATCGATTCCAGTGGGTCCAGGATGCTGGGTTTCAGTTAGCGGACCCCCCACAGCGTGCCTTGAAGACCCAGAAGCGGTGCCAAAGGGCCATCTCCGGAGCTAGGGTTTTGCTCAATGAGGGAGTGTGCAATTTTTGCACATGGGGTTCAACTTTGGAAAATCATCCACTAGGCACTTGTGGCTAGCGTTCCCGGCCGTAACATACCTAGACACACTTGCATGACTCCCCATAACCCATTTTTGTTGCACGGTTGGAGTTCTACGCCCCCGGCAGGTATCCAACAAGTGTCTCTGAAGGCCTTTTGGATGCGAGACAGGATGAGCCATAGAATGAAGACCATGGCTCGGATCGACGAACCATCGAATCTGTTGGATTCATCACATTGGGATAGTGCTAGGGGTGCCCCTCCCCTCTAGCCTGGTGGCCCTTCCCTCATCTTGTATGTCCATCTTGGAAACTAGGGTTTTGCTCAATGAGGGAGTGTGCAATTTTTGCACACGGGGGTCAACTTTGGAAAATCATCCACCAAGCACTTGTGGCTAGAATTCTCAGCTGGAACCTAACTAGACACACTTGCATGACTCCCCGGAACATGGTTTTGTTGCACAGTTGGAGTTCTACGCCCCCGGCAGGTATCCAACAAGTGTCCCTGAAGGCCTTTTGGATGCGAGACAGGACAAGCCATAGAATGAAGACCGTGGCTCGGATCGATGAACCGTCAAATCCATTGGATTCAACACGTCGAGATAGTGCTATGAGTTTCCCTCCCCTCCATCCTGGTGGCCCCACCCTCATCTTGTATGTCCATCTTGGAAACTAGGGTTTTGCTCAGTGAGGGAGTGTGCAATTTTTGCACATAGGGGTCAACTTTGGAAAATCATCCACCGGGAACTTGTGGCTAGCATTCCTGGCTAGAACCTACCTAGACACAATTGCATGACTCCCCAGAACCTGGTTTTGTTGCACGGTTGGAGTTCTATGCCCCCGGTAGGTATCCAGCAGGTGTCCCTGAAGGCCTTTTGGATGCGAGACAGGATGAGCCATAGAATGAATACTGTGGCTTGTATCGATTAACCATTGAATCCATTAGATTCAACATGCTAGGATAGTGCTAGGGGTGCCCCGCCCCTCCGACCCGGTGGTCCCGCCCTCATCTTGTAAGTCCATCTTGGAAACTAGGGTTTTGCTCAGTGAGGGAGTGTGCAATTTTTGCACACGAGGGTCAACTTTGGAAAATCATCCACCAGGCACTTGTGGCTAGTGTGCTCAGCTGGAGCCTACCTAGACACACTTGCATGACTCCCTGGAACCTAGTTTTGTTGCATGGTTGGAGTTCTACGCCCCCGACAGGTATCCAGCAGGTGTCCCTGAAGGCCTTTTGAATGCGAGACGAGACGAGCCATAGAATGAATACCATGGCTCAGATCGACAAACCGTTAACTCCATTGGATTCATCACATCGGGATAGTGCTAGAGGTGCCCCTCCCCTCTGGCCTGGTGGCCCCGCCCTCATCTTGTACATCCATCTTGGAAACTAGGGTTTTGCTCAATGAGGGAGTGTGCAATTTTTGCACACGGGGGTCAACTTTGGAAAATCATCCACCGAGAACTTGTGGCTAGCATTCCCAGCCAAAACCTACCTAGACACACTTGCATGACTCCCTGGAACCCCTTTTTTTGCACGATTGGAGTTCTACGCCCCCGACAGGTATCCAGCAGGTGTCCCTCAAGGCGTTTTGGATGCAAGACAGGATGAGCCATAGAATGAATACCGTGGCTCGGATAGATGAACCGTCAACTCCATTGGATTCAGCACGTCGGGATAGTGCTAGGGGTGCCCCTCCCCTCCGGCTCGGTGGCCCCACCCTCATCTTGTATGTCCATCTTGGAAAATAGGGTTTTGCTAAGTGAGGGAGTGTGCAATTTTTGCACATGGGGATCAACTTTGGAAAATCATCCACCTGGCACTTGTGGCGATGATGATGATGATGGTGATGATGATGAAGATGTTGATAATGATGATGATGGTGATGGTGATGAAGATCATGGTGTTGATGAAGATGGTGATGATGGTGGACACAGTGATGAGGGACCTACAGATGATAGTGATGATGAAGATGGTGATGATGATGACGAAGAAGGTGATGATGATGGGGATGGTGATGATGATGGAGATGGTGATGAGGGACCTCCAAAACCTCAAGCATTAACATGGGTGAGGTAGGTATAAAGCCTCCCTCAAGGACATTTCCAACCATTAGGTGACAATGATGAACATGTTAGTGCTACTCAATCACAGCTCCCAAATGATCCTCATATTCATCGAAGTACTAGACCAATATTGAAACAATTCCTAAAGCTCCAAATGGAGAGAGTGGTAGAGAAAATGGGGGTAATATCCAGATTTGGGTGCTGCGGGCATCTTGGTAAGACCTAGGGTTTGAGGATCGAAATTCCAAGATAGACATGTAGACTTGGATTCTATAAGTTGAGTTATCTAGTGGTGTACTTGTGTGACGTGACAAACCCTTCTAATAGTGATCATATCCCACTTGGAGTCCAAATACCCCCTATTGAGGGTACGTGTGGTGGGTCACGGATTCTAGGGCTAGATTAGGTTAATAGGGCTACATTAGGTTTCTAGGATTCTAAATTAGTTTTTGAGAGTTAGATTAGTGTTTCTAGGGTTAGTTTAGCTTTGTAGCATTTCTAGGGCTAGATTATGTTTCTAGGATTCTAAATTAGTTTATGAGGGTTAGATTAGGGTTTCTAGGGTTAGTTTAGCTTTCTAGCATTTCTAGGGCTAGATTATGTTTGTAGGGTTATATTAGTGCTTCTAGGGTTAATCATGCATGAATAAGCAATCACATGGCTATAAATCATAACTTAATCATAACTCAGACATCAAATAAACGATATAAGATAACGATATCAAATAAACCATCTAACATGAATAACATTAACCATGCATGAAGAAACAATCACATGGCTATACTATGTACCTCAGTCAATTAGGCCTTCTGGATCCTCTCATTTTTTTATTGTCTCGAACAACCTCTCATGCTCCGCATGAGGTAGTAAGTAGTGTACCTTATTTGATGACTTCATTGACATTGTCTGTAGTTGGATGTTTGTACCCACGATCAAGTACGTAAAGTGATACACTCGCGACCCTGGTCTATAATCTGTGTATGTGTAGCCATTGCTCTTTGTGTTAGTTTTTCAGAATTTACTTCAATCTGATCTAGGATCTTAACTGAGAGAACAGCATGTACAGCATATCTACAACATATTAATCATGGACACAATAATGCAAGCACACAAAAGACACAGAGTTTACTTGGGGAAAACCATAAAGGTGAAAAACCCCAATAACTTCCTCAAAGATAGATAGAGCAATGATACAACCCAAGCATAAGAGATAGACATCTCCTAGTAGCAGCTTCTCCTCCTCCACAAGTGCGCCACTCTCCAAAGAGTGTGTGTGAGAATAGAATGATCAAATAGAGTGCCTCCCGCACTCTATTTATACTTGACTTGACTTTCCTAATAACCTTTACTAGGTCGGCTTTAACTTAACCACATAACATAAAGCTGACTGGGCCAACCCCCAATAGGGTGGTCTAATAACCCTTTGAACCACATGAATTATACAGGGCTGACCCCAACAAGGTGGTCTAATAACCCATCAAGTATAAGTTACGACACTTACAATATAAATGGCGACACTTCCGTATAGAGGAATAATAACATCTCTATAGGAATACAATATACATATATGTGAAATACATTCTGAAGTTACATATACATCAACACTCCCTCTTAACTAGGAAGGTATTTCTCGACACAGGTCTTCTAGCACAAGTCTTCTTCTCTGGATCATCATCAACAAATCATCGTCCTCGAATCATCGTCATCGTCACTACTGCTGCTATCTCAATCAATATCTGATCTACTCATCATAGGAAGTTCTACAGAGCCAGTTTTTTTTCATATTAGATGTAGGCCCACCACCTGCAGGTCTTCATCATCACTGGCCATACTGTGGAATCCTCAGGACTTATTACGTGAGTCAACAAAACCTCAAAAGAGCATCCCAGGACTGATTACGAGCACACAGCTCAACCTATCGGATCTCCAAGGACCTTTTACATGCTACTGCACAACCTATCCATGGCCACAAAGTATCATCTTGATACTCATGATCATCATTCACGAAGCACAACCCAGATGCACATCACACAACACTTACATCTAAGCCATGGTAGAACACATATACAACCATGCGAAAATGGCACAGCACTTATATTGCAGCCATGGGAGAACACATCTACAACCATACGAGAATGGCCCATCACTTATATCGCAGCCATGGGAGAACACATCTACAACCATGCTCGAATGGCCCCAGCACTTATATCGCAACCATGGGAGAACACATATACAACCATGCTCAAATGGCCCTAGCACTTATATCACAGCCATGAGAGGACACATCTACAACCATGCTCGAATGGCCCTGGCAATTACATCACGACCATGGGAGAACACATCTGCCACCATGTTGGAAAAGCCCAGCAATTACATCGCGACCATCGGAGAACACATCTACAACCATGTCCGAAAATCTCATGTGCATCTGTGTCTTCGGAACTCATCACACATAATCCAACTGATTATGTAATGTATCCACCTGATACATGTCATGCATCCACTTGATGCATATCACATACATGATCCACCTAATCATACAATGTATCCACCTGATACATATCATGCATCTACCTGATGCATATCATATACATGATCCACTTGATCATACAATGTATCCACCTGATACATATCATGCATCTACCTGATGCATATCATATACATGATCCACCTGATCATACAATGTATCCACCTGATACATATCATGCATCTACCTGATGCATATCATATACCTTATCCAACTGATCATATCCAGAGCAGTAACTGGAGCATCATCCTAATGCTCATCACACAGCGCTTACATCCACAGCCATGGGAGGATCCTCCTACCACCATGCTTGGAATGGCTTCTGCAAATGTGTCCATCACTTCTTCCTTGAAGTGTCATCAATCTAAAGAACACCAAGCCTCCCTCTGAAGTACTGAAACTTCACTCTGGCTAGTGGTTTCGTCAACACATCTGCAACTTGCTCATCCGTCGCAACATACAGGAGCTTCACTACTCCTCTCTGCACCATATCCCTGATATAGTGATATTTGATCTCTATGTGCTTCGACCTGTCATGGAACACCGGGTTCTCAGACAGCTTCACACAACTCTAGTTATCACAAAAGATACCAGTAGCATCCAACGGGAGATCAAATAGCTCAGACAGTAGCTTTCTTAGCCATACTGCCTCACAACTAGCCAAACAAGCTGCAACATACTCTACTTCATCTATACTCAATGCTACATAGGACTGCTTCTTGCTAAACCAAGATATCACACTTGATCCCATACTAAAGCAGCACTCGAAAGTGCTCTTCCTATCTGCAGCACTGCGTGCTCAATCTGAATCAAAATAACCCTACAGGTTAAACTTTTGATTCGCATCATACTTCAGCCCATAATCAACTGTACCCTTCAGGTACCTCAGAATATGCTTTACAGCAACCAGGTGAACACCTCTAGGATTTGTCAGCAACTGGCTCAATGTGTTCACCGCAAAGCAGATATCTGGTCTTTTGTTCGTTAGGTACATCAAGGACCCAATCATCTAATGATACACAGTGACATCAACTGTATCAGATGAAGCATCACACAGAAGTTTCAGGTTCGATGCCATATGTGTGGCCATGGCCTTGCAGTCCATCATCCTGAACCTCTTTAGGATCTCCATTGCATACTTCCCTTGTCCAAGGAAGATTCCATCTGTACTCTACCACACCTCCAAGCCTAGAAAATAGTGCATCATCCCCAAGTCCTTCATCTCAAACTCGACAACAAGCTTCCACTGCATGACGAAAATCAATCTATCCTCACCTGTAACAAACAGGTTATCCGCATACAAAAGTAGTATCACTGGATTGCCTTCTTCAACCTTGTAGTAAAGGTTGGAATCCGCTTTACTCTTGGTAAATCCCAAACTAGATAGAAAGTTGTCTATCCTACCATACCAAGTTCTGCATATATATGAATTCCCGTCATGTGTCTCAAAACCAAGTGGCTGCTCCACATACACTTCCTCTTCGAATACACCATTCAAGAAGGCTATCTTGACATCCATCTGGTGTATCTTCCATTTCATCACTGCAGCCAGAGAAAGTACTATTCTAATGGAAGTGTATCTATCTACATGAGCAAAATTCTCTTCATAGTCAATCCCTCTTTCTGGGAGAAGCCACGAGCTACAAACCTCGCTTTGTATTTCTCCATGCTACCATCTGCATCATGCTTGATCTTATAGATCCACTTGGAAGTCACGGCAGACTTCCCTTCTGGTCTTGGAACTGCATCCCAAACATCATTCTTCATAATCAATGGATCATGGCATTCTTCCATTACTTCATCCCAGATCCTGGGAACTTCAATATCTTCAATAGATATCTTTGTTGTTGGAACAAATGTTGTAGTCCTTTTTTTGTAGGTGATGGTTTACGATCTTTCCTACAAAACAAGTTAAATTGCATGATTAGAAACATCTCTTAGTTTTCATAACAAGTTCTTACTCATAAAGAAATATGTCATATAGTCATGCAATTAATTTAGCCAATGCTTCAATACAACATTTATCCATATCCAATGACTTTCTAGATGCCTTACAATCTCTACCAGAACATTGTTAAGAGTGTGCACAACTCCCAACATGTCAACAAAGAGGTTTCATTCTAGATAAGTAGCAATGGAATGTTGTACAGTGCCATAGGCCACTTACCCATTATATGCATATTAGTAGTATGTTGTTCATTAATGCAATTATTCTAATATGCCAAAATACACAGCCTAATTCTAGGAACATCAGTATATACATCATTGAACAGTATTATTTAAACAATCAAATATGCAAGAAATGATAATTCAAATACTTATCTTTGTTTGGTTGTTGGGTGGACTCCCTCTGAATCTTTGCAACCTTTCTGCAATTCCATTCTGATGTGGATTGTGAGAAGTGGTCGACTCCCTCTGAATATCTGCATCCTTGCAGAAACTACTAGAGTGTGCTCCCTCTTGATCTTTGCTTCCTGGATTACCTGTCCTTGAACTTATATCCATCCTCAATCACTATGCATGCTTACAAATATCATTATTGTGATATCCTCGAGATCTCATACATTTATTAGTATATTCTCAATACTATCAAAACACAATAATCTTAAGCATGTATAGAAATGATCATTTCAAACAGAAATAATAAGCATTAGTATTCAAGGACTCTTATGGTTAGTCATATCATAAATTAAAGTAAGAAACATAATATGCCTAAACCCATGATTACTCAAACCTATACTTTCATGACTCTTCTAGTTAGACATATCATCAATTAAGGTAAAAAACATAATATGCATACACCCATGATTATTCAAACCTATACTTTCATGACTCTTCTAGTTAGTCATATCATCAATTAAGGTAAGAAACATAATATGCATACACCCATGATTATTCAAACCTATGAATAATCATTATCAATCATGCCATGTATACTTATATAAGAGATCCTATCACAAGGTAGGATTCTAACTTGATATAGGAAAAACATACCTAGATTAGTATGTTAGCTAGTTATGTCTAACATACCCACATGATGTCTTCTTGTTCTCTTCAATGACTTGTGCTAGTAACCTGCATATCTCGTAAGTTAACCATTATAGAACCAAGTTATACATACCTCATAAATAGATCTTCTATGTGATCCATGACAATGGATGAATCTTTGTCTTCATGTCACCATGATCATATGTTCTTGAACTAGAACATGATTTGTCTTTCATGGTGTACCTTTCATGTTAGCGGACAATATAAACCTCATACAACACCATAATGCATTAGTACAATCATAAGTGTCAACACCCTAATCACTGAATATCTTCTATCATACATTCATAATTTTATTAAGGTGATACGACAAGTCTAAAATCAAGATTGTACTAACCGTAATAACATGAAGACAAACATACCATAAACTTAATCATGAACAAATCTCAAAACATACCATAAGGGTACATTCAGGGTTCAGGTTCTGCTACTCCAAAGGAGGAGGATGTGGCTCTCCCAGCAGGCGGGAAACAGAGAGGTAGACAAAAGAAGGATCTAAGCAAGATCAAATTCTTCGCCTGCAACGATTATGGACATTATGCAGAACAGTGTCCGCATAAGAAGAAAGGGAAGCAGGCGAAGGACGAGCAGGTGATAGTAGCGAAGGAGGTTGATGAGTTCTCTTCTCGGTTTGAGAAGGAGTTCTCATTGGCCTCATTTCAGTCAGGACATGATCAGAGGTGGAGAGTGGACAACACTCTCAGCAATCACATGACAGGAGTGAGAGATCCATTCTTGATCCTAGAGCATACACCCTTGCAGCTGGCTCTGGATGTACAGGGGGTTGACCATTTGGTTACTGGAGTGGGAAGAGTGAGATTTTTGCTTGACCTTGGGGAGATCCTAGAGGTTTCAGGAGTGCTCTTTGTTCCAGGACTGAGAGGGAGTGTCCTCTCAGTGGCATCTTTGGCAGCTGCAGGCTACTCAATAGTGTTTCAGCAGGATCAGTTCTTCACCTACCCTAGAGGAGTAGACCCAGTCTTATTGGGTCACAGGATCGATGGTGAATACTTGGTTCATGGATAGCCTACTTCGGGCACATCAGGATGGCTGAGTACATCCTCTTCAGATGCAGAGGAGGATGATGAGTGGGATGCTCATAGCAGAGATGAGGCTAGGAGGAATAAGTTTGTTCAGCAGATAGGTGGGTGAGATGCTCACCATGATGAGGATCAGGGGAGTGATTCTAGATTTCAGATGGATGAGTGATACTCTCTTGATAGTGATGAGTCTCAGGATATTGATCCCTTGGGCTCATATCAGATAGATGAGCATGATGCTCATCCATGCACCAGTCAGAGATTGAGCTGGTATGAGATGGTTGATATGGACTTAGCTTAGGAGAGAGTTGAGTCAGCTCAGAGACAGAGGGAGTTGACTTACAGAGCTGAGTCAACTCAAGGACATAAACAGGTGTTCTATCGAGTAGTGGATCCTCTTGAAAGCATTATTCAGGACCGGTTACAATAGCAGAGACTCAGAGGGAGTCTGAGTTTGAGTGCAGTGACAGAGTCAGCAGTGGTTGATCAGGGGGTTTCTTCTGAAGCCACACTTATGGATATTGATCAGAGTTCTTCAGGTCAGAGGGAAGTGACAGGAAGATCATTTAGATTAGTGTCAGCAGCAGGGGACTTGATGGATCTAGGCATTAGTGGTAGGACTTCCCTCATTAAGAGGGAGTGTTAGAGTGTGGTAACTTCAGGATGTCCTCCAAGATTCAGATGCCTTGCATGGAGGTACATCAGTACTATAGGCATCATGATGGAGTAGAGGGTGATATGCACTCTACTTAGTGGCATGATCCCAATGGTGGCTACATGCAGAAATTCTGGGGTGATTTGACCTTTGCATGCATGAGTTTTGAAAGACCTGTCAGCAGTCATTGAATGCATGCAAAAGTGACTTTTGCATGCACCAAGAATTAGGGTTTTGGTAAACCTAATTCATTGGTGAGATTATTTATAGATGCAGGAGGTCCCCAGTTGAGGTTACTCAATTGCATTTTCAGAGAGTGATAGTGATGAGAGTGAGGAGGGTGCAGTTGTGCATGTAGGGTGACTTTCTGAGAGAGAGAGAGAGAGAGGAGCTGTTGTAGGAGCTAGGAAGGTCATATATGAGCTGGATCAGTGACCTTCAGCTCCAAATTCACTAGGAACCCAGGTCTATGGACTAAGACAGTCCAACAGAAAGCATTCTGCTCACTTTATAGGAGGATGTGTTCCCTTGGAGGAGGGCACATTTCCCAAGGAGGGAGAAGCTTGTTTGGAGCTGGATTGACCGATTCAGAGTCTGAATCTTCCAGGATGGCCTTTCCTCAGAATTTGAGGAAGGTTAGGGATGATTAAAGCTCATATCTGTTGAGATCTGGTCTGGTACGATCATTTGACATCCAGAGGGGAGGGCACACTTCTGCATGCATAGGAGGTCGAATTCTTCATAAGGAAGCCTTCAGAGAGAGCAAATCATATCAGTGTGATATAGAGAGGCAGATCAGTCAGAGGCACCTGCAGAGACACTCAGATCCAATTTACCAGTTAGGGCTTACTCTTCCAGTGCATGCATCAGTTGATGCATGCAGATCTAGAGTTTGTCTGGTTCAGGGATTGAGTTACCTTCGATGTAATCCTCTATTGTACTTGTATATTTATATATATGCTCTGGGATCGAGAGAGAATATATCCCCACATATTGTTGGTTTTCCCCGATTGGGGTTTTCAGGGTATATTTGATGTTTATCTGTGATTGCATGTATGTTTCAATTTGGTAAAGATATCTAGCTGTTGAGTTTATATTTATATGAGTATATATTGATATCGAGGCTCAAACTGCTTGAGTTCTCGGGGTGATTCAGAGGGAGTAGTGATCTCTAAATCAAAGATTTATAATGCATAGTCACCCGTGGATTTGACCCTGAGACCTCTTGCTTGTAGGAAACAACTCTCAACCACTTGAGCAAACCCACTAGGCTATATATGTTTTATTAACTTATATCAACTTAATATATAAATATATATGCTTTATCAACTTATATATTAACATAATATATGTATGTTTTATGTTAATATATTTAAATTTTATAAAAAAAATATAAATTTAAATAATTTATAAATAAAAATATTTACTTTATCACATGGGGCCAAATCGACTGAGTCACTGTCTCCAATGTCGACTAAAGCATGGAGTCACTAGATCCCATGTGGAATGAACCATGTGACTTAGATTAAAAGGACATAAAAACATTCATTTTGGGACTATTTTTTTGGTTTCATCCATCAATTGAGTCGTCATCTCCCTTCTCTTGTCACTAGTTGCAATAGTAAATCACAGTCGCACCAAGAAATCACACAATAATATATTTTCAGTGGAGCTTGGGTTATCAGGTCTGTCACATTATGATTCATAGAAATATTCATGGTGGTATGGTGGATTGAGTGGATTCAAATGTGGGTGAAGTAAACAAACGACATAGGCAGAATCAAACCTGAACAAATTTTTGGACGGACTTCAACGAATTTTTTGTTTTCTTTGGAATTCAGAAAATTTCAAATCTCAAAAATGAGATTCAACAAATCATGTGGCTTAGGTCTATGGGAACCTCATATTCCCTACTACCCTCGTGATACTTTACTTTCATCCTCACATGTAGGAACGAGTACATGCTACTCAATTCCTCTTAATGCCCTCTTTTCCATGTTCCTACATGTAGTGGCACTATGCGTTGTAGTGCTTCTATCACATATGTAGATCCACCTTCCCATAACACTTCTACCTATTTCCTATCCCTCTATTAGGACCTCCATTCTAGCAACATCCTCAACCTCCCCCTTTTCTTCAAGGTTATATTTATGCTCAGCAAAACAAACCCACCCAAACTACACCCAAAAATTAGAATGTGCAACTCAATCCCAACAAAAAAAAAAAAAAAAAGAAGAAGGAAGCAAATAATTGAAACCATGAATGTGGAGGCCAACCCCCTAACTCTCCTAGTAACACTAGACAAAATGTTAACCTTGCAAACAAATATCCTACTAAATATTCCAAACAAAGCAAGAACCCATAATTGTAGACTAATCATCCATGTTCATTTTATAGAGTTTACAAGAATTATACCCACCAATGTATACATCATGCTAGAGCTTGTAATTTGTGGGATGAGTCCAACAAGCATGAGACTGCTAATTCCCCTCAAGATTACCATAATGCTCCACCTATTAACCCTCCCATGTTGCAATCGATGGTACTACAAAACCCATTTCCACCACAAGGATTATTCCTATCAAATTCAAAGATGCCTCACCCTATTCGGCCATCTATCCAATCTAATAATAGTGACCCTTCTTTTGAGAATACATTCATGGCCTACATTGACCTTAATCTTCAAACTTAACATAATCAATGGCATGCCAACTGAACCTACCAATCTCGACAAGGATAAGGATTCACCTTTACTAGAAGGACTTTGAAATCTCCCACGACAAAATGTGGACCCTAGCCCAAAGGTACTTAATAACCCCTTATGGAACATAGCTCATAACCCCAATTCTAGATCCACTCACAAATATAGATTTGTGGATGACTTGTCTTTGTCCCCAACTACCATTTCTACCTTGGAAATCCTACAAAACTATCCTATGCAATTTAATTCTCTTCTATCTACATTAGGCATGGTAGATCCTTCTAACACTCATCTGATCACCTTTGATTTAGATAAATACAAACCCTAAATGACTTCTTTAGTATCCTTGTAGGTTCCTATCACCATCAAGAACTTGATTATCCATCGGTGTATTATTGATGAAGGAACCTTCGCTTATGTCATCAATGCATATTTGGAAGAATCTTGGCTGACTTGAATTGACCTCATCCCTTATGATGTTACATGTGTATGATGATTGACCTTCTCAACCGCAAGGCCTCCTCTAAAATGTTCATGTATAACATACTAGTAAAATTATCTTGATATATATTGAAGTTGTAAATGCCTAGATAGACTACAACATCCTGCTTGGCCATAGTTACATGTATGATATGAAAGCAATCTCTTCCACTATATTTTGATGTATGATGTTCCATCGGAACGAGAAGATCATCATGCTTTATCAACTCACATATCATGATCCCAAGTCTAATTCTAATCTAGAGAATTTTTTCTTTTTGGTTGAGTGAAACCTTTCCATGCCTTTATCCACATGAGATGGTCTTTAAATATTCTAAGATGCCTCATTAATTGGAACTTTTTCAAGGCCTCCCCTTCTTACCACCCAAGAGGATGTTTCATAGTTATGCATTATTACCTCTAAAAATACTCTTGCTCAACAATAGAGTTCACCACATCCTACCCCTATGGAAAGACATCCATGGGTAGGACTTCCTATTCATCAAATACATTTCCTCTTTCCCCATCCATGGATCATTAGAACCCCTATGATTCCTACTCTTGACCTTCCAGGGCTTACTTTAGGCTTCCTCATTTGGCACCATACACCACAAAAACCTCAACCCACTCCCCAATGGGTTATAACCCATGTTCAATTGATTGGTACTTTTAATTTCCCCCACCCATGGTTATGAAGGAAACCGTCACTTCCACCCAACTTACTCTCGAAAAAATACTATGAGAAAAACCATGAACATGCAAATTCAATCTACCCCAGACATGATCATTGCCACCCCCTCTACAACACTTTCTATATCACCTACACCCTATTCCATATGTGATATCCTCAAACATGCCAGGAATCAATGCTTGCAGTTGCCTATTTTTGTAGTCATATCCATATTCAGGAGGACAATATTGACTGAGCCACTCTAGTAGTTATATTAATGTTCTTGACACTTCCAAATAGCGTAATAAGATGTTGTGACCAACCACCTATGTGCATTATGTGGTATCTATGTCCACTATTCACACCATTGCATGGACCTCCAAAAAAAAATTCAACCTTGGTTGAACTTCACTTTAGGTCCTTAGAACCTCAGTTTATATCCATTGAAGAGATACCCCCACATGAGCCATCAAGCGAAGGAATTGTATCCATCTATTACATTTCTTCCTCAAGTATGTCATCCTCTTCATTATAATCTTGTAATTACCTACAATAGATCACAACTAAATCTAGAAATATAATGAACAACAATACTCATAACAATTTTACAAAGGAAAAATAAAAGAGAGAGTAAAGAGAAAAATATTGGAGCAAAACACTAAACTCTTGTTCAATAATCCATCGATTCCATTAATTTACAAAGAATGAGCAATGTTGTACATATAGGCAATTTGAATTCCTAAAGAAGGCAATTCAAATTGTACATTGTTGTGTGAATACCTAGTTGGGATTAACTTAGAACTCAAATACCCTAATTGTCCATGCAATATCTCAAAGATGAGTTAACAGTCTCATAACTAACCCGTGACAACAAGTGGAGGATTAGTTTCCTAATATCGGGGATCTAATCCGTGCATAATTCATGCATGATAGGAATATGCTAATATTAGTAAAGGAGGGTGATACCCTTCCTTAAGTCATGGAATTAGTTTCCTTAATAACACCAGAAACTAAAATTGGGGAAAAGGTCCTAAAATCAAGGAATGTGCCCTAACTAGCTAAACAAAATCCACCTTAAATATAGGGATGAAGCGATCCCATGGCTTAGATGGAAAAATTTAGTCAAAATTGGACCATTAAGATCATGAAACCATATCTAAAGTACATAGGTGAGAGATTAATTCTAAGGAGATGGAATATATGTTCTAACATTCATCACATTCTTTGTCATCGTCACCTTTGGTGGTGCCCAACCCCCCTAATATTTATACCCATACATTTTGAATCGATGAAGAGATACTTGAAGATCTCACAAACTCTAATTACCCATGGGATGATATGCACCACCAAGCTGATATCGCATGAATATTCAATCCAATTCTCCATCGAATCAAAATACTTTATTCCTCCAGGACATGTTGATTGGTTTAAAAATCCAACCCATGCCCTGGATATCTTTGAGGAGGGGAATATGACCAATATATCACCCACTATTAAAGTGGATATTTTTTCTAAAAATGGTGTCATTGAGAAAATATTTATTAGCTTCTTGCACCTCCAAAGAGGTCGCATCCTACAAATCTCTCTTTCAAGTATTATGTGATGTATTTTCTTGGTCTTACATTGAAATCGTAGGACTCAAGCCAGCCATAGTGGAACATCACATTGACACTTGGGCCAATTTCAAACCTCTATTCCAAAAGTAGCAGCCTTTTCATCCTTCCAAATCTCTGACTATCAAATCCAAAATCGATACAATTTGGAATGAATATTTCATATACTGAATTGTGTATACCACCTGGGTATCTAATTTAGTCCCAGTCAATAAGAATAATGGCACAATTTGTCTTTGTACTGATTTCAGACGTTTCAAAAAATATTGTCCCAAGGAAAACTGCCCCATCCTCTTCATTAACCAAATCATCGATGCTTATGCAGGGAAAGAGGTTATATCATTCATGGATAGTTTCTTGGGGTACAACCAAATCCAAATTCATCCTCGAGACCTATACAAAATTGCTTTCACCTCTCTTAAGGGAACCTTTGCTTATTGAGTCATGGCCTTTGGACTCAAGAACATTGGAGCTACCTTTCATTGTGCCATGTTATACTGCTTCCATAATATAATTTATATTATATTAGCATATTTGAATGACCTCGTAGCTCATTCAAAGAAATGATCACAGTGCTTGGAACATATTTGCAGAGTATATATTAGGTTTCATCAATATAAAATTCACTTAAACCCACTTAAGTTTGTGTTTTGCATTATGCAGGTTGGTTGCCAGGATTTATCATTTCCAAACAATGGATCACCATTTATACTTTGAAACCTCAACCCATCCTTGATCTCCCCCCTCCAAATACTTTGCACCAATTACAAATCCTACAAGGTAAGGCAAACTTCTTCTGTCACTTTATATCAAACTACGCCATGTGTGTTCATGAATTTTTGAGATTTTTATCTTCTAATATCCCTTTCATATGAGATGAGTAGGCTCAAGAAACATTTTATTACATTAAATATGATCTTACTTTAGCACCCCTAATTATCCCCACAAATTTTATGAAGGATTCTATCCTTTACATCTCAACCTCTTCATTTTTCAGTTCTAGAGTCCTCGTTCATTTTTCAGTTCCTGAGTCCTTGTTCAATAAGTTGATAACCGTATTGAACATTTAATATACTATGTTAGTAAGAACTTGTCTGGACCCTCCTTGTCATACAAAACCTTTGTCATATATCTTGTGTATGTGTGTCATCAATGGAAAATTCACCCAATATATTGTTATCCTTCAACAGTATGATCTCAAATTCACTACTCCTAAGAGTATGATCTCAAATATGCTCAAAGTGGAGAATTGATGCTCTCATACCAAGGAATAGCACTAGTATATTTGATGTTCCAAAACAAAAATGGAGCACTAGCACTCCTGGAAAAAAGGTAGCATCGGCTCTCCAAGAACATCGTGTATCTCTAAAAAACTCATGAACTTCCAAATAAAGAGAGGTGAAAACCCCTTTGGACATGCACCCATGCTGCAAAAAAGTGCACCAATTTATTGGTCAACTTTACCCCTAATTTTATATCCATATTCCTTGATGTAAAATCATAAAACAAATCCACCATTATCCTGCAAATAAAGGGAAAACCCTCAAATGAATTAAAAGGGAAAAAGAAAGAAAGAAAGAAAAATCAACCAATAAATAAGGAACGATATTGAGAAATAAAAAATAACAAAAAGAAAATCACTAATGAGGATATGCAGTCATGTTTCACAAAATGCATCATTTTTATTTGTTGAACATGACCCTCATTTTCTAGTCACATATGTTGATAAGGTGATAACAGTATTGAACATTTAATATACTATGTTAGTAAGAACTTGTCTGGACCCTCCTTATCATACAAAACCTATGTCATATATCTTGTGTATGTGTTTCATCAATGGAAAATTCACCCAATATATTTTTATCCTTCAACAATATGATCTCAAATTCGCTACTCCCAAGAGTATGATCTCGAATATGCTCAAAGTGGAGAATTGATGCTCTCATACCAAGGAATAGCACTAGTAGATTTGATGCTCCAAAACAAAAATGGAGCACTAGCACTCCTAGAAAAAAGGTATCATCATCTCTCCAAGAACACCGTGTATCTCTAAAAAACTCATGAACTTCCAAAGAAAGGGAGGTGAAAACCCCTTTGGACATGCACCCATGCTGCAAAAAAGTGTACCAATTTCTTGGTCAAGTTTGCCCGTGATTTTATATCTATACTCCTTTATGTAAAATCATAAAACAAATCCACCATTATCTTGCAAATAAACGGAAAACCCTCAAATGAATTAAAAAGTAAAAAGAAAGAAATAAAGAAAAATCAACCAACAAATAAGGAACGATATTGAGAAATAAAAAATAACAAAAAGAAAATCACAAATGAGGATATGCATCCATGTTTCACAAAATGCATCACTTTTATTGGTTGAACATGACCCTCATTTTCTAGTCACATACGTTGATGTAAAACCCTAAAATAAGTCCACTGTTAACCTACAAAATAGAGGCAAAACCCTCAAATCAACAAAAATAACATGGGAAAACTAGCTAAAACATTAATAACAATAGTGATAAATGGAATAAAATAGAAATAAAATGACTAACATGAAGAATGAAATAATGAAAGAGGGGAAATATGCTTACTTGATTTCAATACTCTTTATCGTTTCCTCCATTCATGGCAATTTGTATTGCATTCTCATGCAATGACACCTCTTCCTATTCTCTCATGTGAAATGAAACAAACCCTCACTTTTTACTCTTTTTAGGCATCATCTTTAGATTTTCCCATTTCTTTTAACAATTTTTTAAAAATGAATTAATGTTCAGTGCTTCAACATATTATGAGCACCGGTGCACCCATGCATAAAAAGGAGCATTGATGCGCCAACACCTTATAGGAGCACCATTGTGCCCACACTTTAAATAGGAGAACAGATGCTCCCTTACTAGATAGGAGCACTAGTGCACCCATACAAAAGAGAAGCACTAATGCTCCAAGATCAATAGGTAAAAACACCATGCCACATAGAGAAACCTAGTGAACCTACAAATAAAGGGAGGTGAAAACCCCCATGGATATGCACTCATGTTGCACAAAATTGTACTATTTTTTTTTTCAGACTTGTTTTCATTTCCTAGATAAATAAGTTGATCTATAACTATAAAATAAATCCACCATTAAACTACAAAATAGATAATATAAAGACCCTCAAACCAACAAACAAATAGAAAAAAAATAGCTAAGAAATTAGGAAAAATAGTTAGAAATGGAAAATAATAGAAATAAAATAAATAATGGAATGAAATGAAATAATGAAGAGGATGAAAAAGGGTTACTTGGCTGCAATACTCTTTGTCTTTCCCTGCATTCATGTCTATGTGTATTGCATTATCTTGTATAACAACCTCATCTTCCTCTTTTCTCTTGTAGAACAATATGAAATGAAGACATGAAGCAAACCCACTTTTTCTTATTTTTAAACATTGTCTTTAGGTATGTCCTACCTCTTTCAACAAATTAAAAGAAATGTGAATTACTACTCAATGCACCAATGCACACATACCTAAAAGGGAACAACGGTGTTCCCAAACCTAAAAGAGGAGCACCAATTCACCCATACCAAAGATGAGCACCGATGCACCCACACATTAAAGAAGAGAATTAGTGTTCCATAACCAAAGAGGAACATCGGTGCACCCTTACCAAAGAGGAGCACCTCTTTTTGGGGTATTGGCACTTTGTTGCACATGGATCATGTTGCATAGATGCTCCTAAAAAAATGTAAATCAATTCTATGCTAGGAAAATTGGAGCACCGATGTATTCTAGGGTTGTTGACACTACAATGTGCATTGGTATAGAAGCATTGATACTCCTAAAACAATGTGGAGCACCGGTGTGTCTTGACCAACGTGAGGCATTAATTTATTTTTGGCATGACATTGCTTCAGTGTGCTTGTATCTATGGAGCATTAATGTATTTGATAATAAATAAAACTAGTGTGACATAATGGTTTAGGCGCACTAACAAAAAAACATCCGCTAAAACCTTCGGTCACTCACCACCACTAGCAACCTCGACTATAAATGGAGAAGGAGAATTTTGGGGGGTAGGTTCCACCAAAATCTCCACTAGAAGATATTTTCCTTGTAATTTGGAGAAATAAGAATAAGTGGTTAACTATGAGTTTCAAGGGGGGGGGTTTGTGTCAAATGACACCATTACAATACTAAAGCAGAATTTAGCATAGTTGAACATATAGAATGAGTGTATTCTATATATAACTAAAAGTGTAACTAAATCCCATAAAATGAGGAATATATAGTATACTTTGATCACCATATGTTAACATGAGATCTTGATTTCATGCCTTGACCTATGCACCAATCGATCTGGTTGAGACCACCTTAATTTGGTTTGGATGACCAATTGACCACTTATTTGACCTACCAATTGATCTCCCACTATCTACAGTGTGACACCAACTAACCCAAGAAACTCTAGAGATGGGAAGATCCTTCTCATCTATTGGTTTGTGGATGGTAATTAGTATTTAAATTATTCTTTGTGTATAAGTCTTTGAAAAGACTCTATCAAAAATTAGAAGTAAACTTGGTATCCTAATCTGAAAATTTGCTTTAAGCACTCCATGTAATTTGAAAATGAATATTTTCACAGTGTTCATAGCCTTATGGTAGATTGAACAATATTGAAGTTAGCTTGCTTGGTTAATTTATTGAAAACAGCCATGATGGAATCATATTACCTATATGTGATTGGCAATCCAATAATGAAATCCATTGTTACCACCTCTCATTTACAATATGGGAGTAGCAAACATAGCAACGATCTATTGTTTTTTGGTGCCCAACCTTGACTCGCTAACACTATTTAACCTAGCAAAGTCTCCAAAAGTATTTCTTTGTTTTGTAGAAATCATTTTCTAGCCCTCCATACGACCTAAATATGGAAGCTTATGTATTTTATCCATCGTAATTATTCCCAAATATGAAGGGTTGGGAATATATATTATATTTTTTCAAGTAAGAATTCCATCATTGTCAGTTGATACATTCATATCTCTTCTATTTTTTCTCTTTAGGTTGTCCTTCTTCAATACGATATAATATTCATCTTTAGCAAGGGACTTAATAACTATTTTCTTCAAATCTAATTTGCAAATGATAACAACCGCTACATGCATATTTCTTCTAAGTGCATCTACAACTCGATTGTCCTTGCCTTTTATTTGCTTGATTTCAAGATCAAACTCGTAAATAAATTCCAAACATCTTTCTTGCATGGCATTCAATTCTAATTGATTGAATAAATACTTTGAGCTAATACAATCAGTCCACAATTTAAACCTATTTCCCATCAAGTAGTGCCTTCACATCTTTAATGTATGCATTACTACAACAATCTCCAAGTCATAAGTATCATAATTGTTCTCATGTTAATCAACCATCATGACTCATGAACATTATATGGTTATATTACATGATAAATCCACCAATTCTATATATGAAAGCATCTATGCACATAAAAAATTATTTATCTCAATCATCAATTTTTAAAACATTATCAAGCACTTAAGTGCTTTCAACTATTAAAATGTTTCCTTGCACCTATAGGACCATTCCAACTTCTTTCCATTCTTCTGCCAGGAAGTGATTGAATATGAAGTTCTAGAAATTCTCTCTATGAACCTTTGGTAATAACCAACAAGACCCATAAAATATCTCACATCTATTATATTTATTGAAGTGGGCCAATTCATTATGACCTCATTCTTTTTTCGGTCCATTGATATTCCTTATTCCAAGATAATGTGACCGGAATATTAAATTTTCTTCTAGTAGAAATTGAATTTGTTGAGTTTCATGTATAGCATATTCTCTCTCAACACTTGCAAAACCACTCCCAATTTATTTGCATGCTCTTCTTTAGATTTAGAATAAATTATTATATTATCAAGAAAAATAAGTATAAATTCTCCAAATATTTACTAAATGACACTATTCCTAAGGCGCATGAATGTAGCTTGTGCATTTATGCAACCAAATGGCACAACTACAAGACATATATCTTTATGAAGGTTTTCATATATTTTTTCCTTAACTCTAACTTGATAACATCCCTTTCTCAAATCAATTTTTGAGAATACCTTTCCCCTTTCATTTACTCAAACAAGTCATCAATTCAAGGCAATTAATCATTTTTTCTTCTCTTCAATTCTATCCACTTGTATGATGTCAAAACACATCATGAGAGTTCCATCTTTCTTTTTCATAAATAATACAAGTGCTCCCCATGGAGAAACAATTGGGTGAATGTATCCTTTATTCATCAACTCTTGCAATTAAATTTTAAACTCTGTTAGTTATTGGCTATTCATCCTATAAGGAGCCTTGGACATTGGTGTAGATCTTGATACAAGATCATTTGAGATATCAATGTCCCTCTTTCAAAGGATTTCCTAGAATTTCATATGGAATGTATCATTGAATTCCTGCAGTTCAAGAAAATATTCATTCTTTGTACCTTAGTATTTGACCTATTCCAATATGTGAGCTGCATACAATAATTGGTACCCTTTTCTAAAACAATTATTTTAGCTACAAAGATTAAACCTTCCTAATAGGGTTTACCCTTGGAATCCATATTACCGTCTTTGATTTCATATCTTCATCAATGCATTCAAAATTCTTATTGTAGAAGTGAATCTCATCTCTATGTGTTTCTGGCCAATCCATTCCAATGATGACATCATAAGAAGAAAATAAAAAAATATTCAAATCTGCTTGCGAAAGGAGTCCATTCAATTCTAATGAATAGATATCCACCATTTCACTAACCTTTCTCTTGGTTCAAGTGGTCATTTGTACTAGCCATGGATTACTAAGAGCATAAGTTTGAACAAATGTAGGAGTATCATAATTGTTTTTAGACCATGGATCAATTGAAATGGATATATGTTTCCTTGCAAACGTACCTTCCACCTTAAACCACCACTAATAGGTAATATGTCTGAATGACTTCTGATGCAACATAAATTCAAGGAATGGTTCACACCACATCATTCACCATATTAGGCTCTTCGATGTTGTGAATAATCATAATTTTGTTGTTTTCATGAGGGCAATTCATGTATAAGTGGTCCTCTCAACCCCAACATTGAATTAGATGTAGCCTTGGTCTCTTTACCAAAAACTCAATTATCTTGGTCCCACTTTGAGCTTGTTGATTTTCCTAGAAGTTCCTTGGGTGGTTTTTAAAGTGAGGAGGATTAAACCCTTACTTCCTTTGGTCTATCTTCTTTCTTTTCTTTTCCTTTCATGTCTTTTAGAAATAGGACTTTATTTTCTTCTACTCATAACAATACTTGGCATTTCCGATTGTCTTGTCAAGTGTTTTAAGTTCATCAAATTTAATCATGTCCATGTAGGATCGGGTAATTCCACTTAACAAACAATAATTTTCACATTCTCACTTATGATATATTTGGCATACCTAGGTAACTCCAATAATTTGGTTAAATATTCATCCATGGTTTTTTTACCACAAATATTATGCATGGAATTCTTGGTCCTTATCTTCATAGTAACAATGAGAGAGATATTTCCACTAAAACTATTTCTTTAATTGCCAGCATATAATCTTCCTTTCATTTTCGTTCTTTACTTTCCGTAAGTGATCCTACCAAAGGGAATATCTACCTTTAAAATTGAATATGGAAGCTTGGGCCTTCATAGTTCCAGTATAGTCATGAAGTTGGAAATGTTTTCTTATCCTAAGAGTCCTATGAGCTTTGTCATCTTGTATATATTTAACCTTGCCAACAAATATAGGTGGTTTTTCCTTCTAGAATTTTCCTTGAAAGTTAGCTATGAGAGGCCTTTTCCTCAAACGATTATTGGGAGAAGACTTTATGTTTCTCAAGGGTTTTTCAATTGTATATGACTCAATAATAGAGGGTACAAACATATGTGGTTTGTATGTCACATCTCATAAGTTTTTTCTTCCACTACAAGTCCTTCGGTGTTAATGCTCATTTGAGTTTCTCCATCTCCCATCAATATAATTGTTAGATTTTTTCCCCCGATGCAACTACCGTTGTATGTTTGTCCAAACTTAAAGCATAATTGCATTAAGTTTCCACCCTCAAGCTCCTCATGTTATCTACAATATTGGGAGGAGTCGATTGGTTTCTACATCCATTGGGATCTACTTCTACATTCCTCACATGCATAATTCACCTACTAATTGTGTTTCATAATCATATGGATAGTTCGCATCATCAATGGTGATAATTTTATTACTCCAACCCAAACTAGGTATTTCTTCTTTTAACTACTCTAAAAATTAGTTCTTTTGTATAAGAGAAACTTTTAGTTGCAAGATATTTCTAGTGGTGACTATGAATTTTCTCAATATGGTCAAGTTCAATGGCCATGAGACTACTTACATCATATGTTAGATTACCCTATGGGGTCATAATAAGAGTACCCAATGTCTTCCCCCAACAATACTTTATGCATCAAATTAGAAAGGGAAAGCTAGAGTCGGGGGTCTTGGAAAAAATAGCACGGATGTAGGATGAATTCCACCCTCAATAACCATCCACTACTACAATATAGAGCCTTGGTGTCAAAATTTGAGTTACCTGATATTGTTTTTTTTTTCACAATCCAAAATATGATGCAATTGGAGGTGTTTTCATATGCATTTTTGGCTTTCACAATCCAAAATACTATGCAATTGGAGGCTTTGTCAATTTGCATTAGAGACACATTTTGTCAATTCACATCATTTTTTTTTGTCATATTTGATGTCTCTATTATCAATGCATATGTGAATACTTATCTCACTAGCATCATGTTTTACATTGAGTTTTTTTATATATCATCATATGTTCGTCATGTTAATGCACGTATTGTGTAGGGTCCGGTTCGGTTAGGAAAAAAAATTGTAAATAAGTAATATGTCAGTTTTGTATTGTGATTATTGATAAGAGATCAACTTCTTTTTTGAAAACATAATTCAAGGTAACAATATCATGACTTAGTTGTAAAGAAAGACTCATTTCCCTAACCCTAACCCTAATCTAATCCACATCATACCATACATAATTGAACATAGAGTGACTTTATTTTCGTATCATACAACCTAATTCAAGTAAGACATGTTACTTCATAACTAATCCAAGACAATATAATAATCAATTTCACATCCCACTACCTTCATACATCCATATGTGTTGACCATGCATTTAAAGTCAAGGAATTCTTAAACAAAAATTTATTCTTTTAAGCAACCATTTTGCTTTAATTAATCAACTCTATTTATCCATGATCTAGATTGCTGACAATTACAATTCTTTTGTTTGTTCGGAAATTAAATATACAACATATGAAATTCCTGAAATTCATGTTAATATTAATTAAATATACAACATATGGAAACCCTGAAAACAAGTTGATATGAATATTAAACATACACCATATGATAATCTTGAACACATTTAATATGAATATTAAATATAAAATGTATGCTAATCCTGAACACAAGTTAATATGAATATACCATTATTTATACTATAAGTCAACTTAAACAAACATTTCCATAATAATGTGATTACTACCTATGCTCATACTCTATTACCAACACTTAAGAATTTGACAGCTAGTGGATCACTCGTAGTCAATATAGGGTTGACTCGATCTACGACTATCCAACACAAGTTCAGACAATACAATTACTTGGTTAACTCGGAGTCCCTTAATCGATGAAGATCTAAGATTGACTCTAAAACATATAAATAGGTGGTCAATCCACTAGAATGTTGAACATGTTATGGCTTGCACGAGGTATATGGGAAGTGAACTTCACTTCCATAACCTCACATTTTTCACGTCGAGGCCATATGCATTCGCTACCAATCCTATAAATATATAATGGAACACTACACGCATTGCGTGGTACCGATCCATAGATCATGTGCATGCTCTGCCATAAAATAAATGAAATGCTACACACGTAGACTTGCCATCAATCCACAGGTGGATCGCTTCCATATTAAACGAAATGCAAACATAAGGAAATATTACAGCCATTTGGCATCGATCTACAAAGATCGATCACCATCAGTATTTGCACAATATGTAAGAAAAAGAACTGTGGTGAGCCATCTGATATCGAATGCAATCTGTCATCGATCCACAGATTGATCCTCATCCACCATTAAACAATATGTATATGGTAAGAGTAACTATGGCATTGATTTACAGAGATTGATCGCCATCCAAGTTCAACGGTGATCATGTATGAAGAAATGAGACATGAATTTCAGCATCGGTCCATTGGGATCGATCACCATCTGCATCAAATGATATGCATATACAACGAATTCACACAAGCATTCAGGTCATCGATCTACAGAGATCGATCACCATCCATTTTCAAACGTGCTACAAGCATAATGAAATGCCACGGTAATTTGGCATTGATCCACTGAGATCAATCACCATTTCATTCTATTGGTATGCAGAGGAAGGGATTTAATTCAAACATTTTGGGCATCGATCTACAAAGATCGATTGCCTCCCACATTTGAACGAAAAACAGTAAATGTAGTGTTACGGCAGTCCGGCATCGATCTACTGAGATCTATCACCATCTATGCCAATGGATATGCAGAGATAATGAAATAATACAAACGTTTTGGCACCGATCTACAGAGATCAATTGCCTCCTATGTTCTACGTAAAGCAAGCAGAGTGGGGTGTTACGACAGTCTGGCATCAATATACTGAGATCGTTCTCCATCACCTTCAAACGAATTGCATGTATAAACGTTGAACAAGATGCAAGCACATGAAACATTACAACGATCCGGAATCGATCTACAGAGATCGATCGCCATCCTCTCTCAAACGAGTTGTAGCTATAAACATTTAAACAAGATACAATCACATAAAATAATACCACGATCCGTCATCGATCTACAGATATCGATCGTCATCCTCCTTCAACGAGTGGTATGTATAACATTTACACAGGATGCAAGCACATGAATGGTTACAGCGATCTGGCATCAATCTACAGAGATCGATCGCCTTCCTCTAACAACGAGTTGTATCTAAAACATTTAAACAAAATACAAGCATAGGAATAGTTACAGAGATCGATCACCTTCCTCTTTCAATGAGTTGTATGTAAAACATTTAAACAAAAATGCAAGCATAGGAATGGTTACAGCGATCCGACATCAATCTACATAGATCGATCACCTCCCTCTTTTAACCAACTGTATGTAAAAAATTTAAACAAAATTAAAAGCATATGAATGGCTACATCGATTTGGAATCGATCTACAGAGATTAATCACTATTCACTTCGGTGGTTATGGAGAGATACAAATGAATACAACACTCAAGTATCAATCTACAGAGTTCGATCGACATCCTCTTCAACGGGTTGCATGTATAAGTTTTAAACAATAAACAAGTTTAATAAAACAATGATCCCATTGATGGCGAAGTAAGGACGCCATCGTGGATGGGTCATCCAATAGAAGGAAAACTTTAAAACGCATTAGTGGTTATATTTGACAATGCCAGAATTATTTTCTCAGATTACCAACTCAAAGCAGAAAGGAACAATGGTACATACTATCAAGTAGACCCACGCATTGCCATGGGTGCCCTCACGCAAGCCCAAAAATAAAATGAATTTATACAAGGTTATGTGCATACCACGGTTGTATCGTGAGGTTCACGATTACTTCCATTACTACGAAAATCCAACTCAAGTTCAGTTCCATGGTATAAATTACTAGTAATTCCAGCCGTGTAATATATGTATCTACTATCTAAAATCACTTGCAATTTTACACATATATTCAAACTAAATAAATGTTACCTGACCGTACGAATGCTCGAGTTGTTAGCAGTGATACCGGAGCTCAAGTACTTCTCTATCTTCTTCCAAGACTTCAGAATTCACTGGCGGACACCTCAGTTGACCTCCTAACCATATCGGGAGTACTCTTCTTCCTCCCGAACCCCGGAGCAATCAGGTCGTAGAGCTCACACACAAAACTAGAGGTCCAGAAGTGGGATTCCCCCCCCCCACCATGACATCTTTCCAAACTCACAATAGAAGCAAATCAATGTCTTACAATCATTACAGTAACCATCCAGCCATAGGGTAGCCTCCCCTTTCCTCTTGCCTTCCTTAAATAGGAAATTTCTCTGTGACACATGTCGCTTCATGCAAATATGCCTAATATCTTAATTATTTAAAATATAATTTTCTCACCCAACCATGTGTCCAATTCCTAAGAGAGTGCACCTACATTCCTATATTTACTCAAGTTTGTCCCCCCTGATGCTTCAATCTAGTTTCTATTTTTGTGGGTGCAAGTGGAGATGTCTACATGCTACTGTTTTAGTATACTATTTTCTCCTCAACAAATATTCTCCATTATTTTAATTACAAATAATTATTTCATGTGCAAATGGCCTAAATGCAAACCTATATGCTTAATGCATAATATTCATCAATTGTTCTCATCTTGGGTCTAGGTACCACTTTGTCTGGTCCATCTGTCCCTCATTTTATTTTTATCAACATGGTACCACATCGTTGGGTCATTTCGTTACTACATCTCCGTTTCATCTGATTTGCGGGAACTTCATGTAGGGATTTAGGATTCGTTACCTTCAATCCTTTGTCTACACTCTATTGGAGACTAATGGCATTGAGGAGTAAGTATGTTCTTACTGCACGCACCCCAACCTCGTACATGAACAATTCTGTTATGGTCCACTTCGCACGACTTCACGCTCCCTCGAGTAAGCGGGTAGGTGCTTTTCAACTCGTGCGTGGAATTCGTAAGAAGTCGACATTGTCGTCGTTCCTCCGTGTGTGATTTTATTCATACTCTATGACCCACTTATTTCCTTTGTGAGTCCATCGATGAATCGTTTCACCTGTCACTACACACATGATCCAAAGCACACACTAGTAGCTCTGCTCTCATTTATCATAATTCACTTCATAATCTACTAATCGTTAAGCAACTATAATTTATTCATAACATCATATATCGTCAATCTGCTAATCATTAAGCAAACATGCATTTCTTTCATTCACATCATATATTTCATAACTTAGCTAACCATTAAGCAGCATATGCAAATTCATTTATACGCATCATATATTTCATAAAACAGCTAATCATTAAGCAGCACATGCATTTATTCGTCATTTTAAATTAAGTATCCATTTCCCACAAATGTCATTCAATTCATTGTTTTCGAACTTATCAATTTGTCGTCGTGCAAATCATCAGGTGTTTCTCAATTATTCAATATATATATAATCAAAGGGTCATTTTATTAAAGTTTTATTCAGTCGGGTCACTCGACAAGTGCCCTTAAAGTCTTCATCAGTCTAGGGGCATTACATATTGATATTGCATGATAATGATGTGTAACAATAATTTAGGTTACATCCTATTATGAGTCAATGCACAAAAATGAATGCATTACATGAGCATCATATGGAATTTATCTTTGTATGTATGGTTACAGTTTTACATTAAAATTATTTATTGATCCGTACTTGTGATGAGTATCCTAGTATTAATTACTAAATATCAATAATATCTAATATTATTAAATAAAAATCTATGTCATTTCCATCCTTTAGAAATTTTCCTCTTGAATTATCATGTATATATTTGTAGTTTATAGTCAGTGTCATCCACGTTCCATGTTCTCAAAAATTAACAAATAAGTATCATGAAAAATGTAGTATAATGAATTCAATTTTACTATAATGTAAATCTAAAATTCGTTAAAAAATGTTGGATAAATTGTACCTCTAACATGTATAGAATGACTCTGACTAAGATTTATCAAAATCAATCCAATCTCAATAATGTTATCCTATCTCACAAGCACTCCTTGTGATGTTATTCATGTAGAAACTTTCCATTTTTAATTAAACTTTTATGAAACAGAGAAAAGAATGTTAGTTTTAACAATTAGAGTTATAAATCCAACTCTTCATAAAATAACTCATATATGTTAATCGTATATAACATTCACAAAGTATCAAATTACAACTCACCTATGTCCCACCTTCTTCAACTTCGTTTGATTTTTTTTCTATTCTCAAGCATTCCTCCTCTCTTTCTATATGCTCAACATCATCTTTGGATCCCTCTCTGCTAGAAGATATGATAATTAGGTGTATTGAAAATTATATGATAGCAAAGTAAGTAAACAAATTTCATTGAATAAAATATTTGTATAATTTGCATGCGCATTTGGATAGCATCATCGTATGAAAAGGTGCTATGGTCAGAGACGACGATTAAATTAGATTTTTATGCAACTAGCATGTTACTTATATAATAAATGCTTCTAGCTTTTATATTTAATAGAAACCGGCTATTGCACGATAACCAATACTATCGTGACCTACTCATGGCAACATATTTACTTGGACTTATATATTAAACATGGATTTATTTTAGTAGTAGAAGAGAGAAAAAAGGAAGAGGAGGAAGAGGGATAATGTAGGGGAAGAAAAAGAGGGAGATGAAAAGGAAGAGGAATAAGAGTGGGTGGGTGAAAAAAAGGGGATAATGTAGGGGAAGAAAAAGAGGGAGATGAAAAGGAAGAGGAATAAGAGTGGGGTGGGTGAAAAAAAAGGGGATGGAGAAGAAAAATATGGAGAGAGAGATAAAGAGGAATGGAAAGGAGGTAGAGGAGAAGAATAAAGGGAGAGGAAAGAGAGGGATAGTAAAAGTAGGAAGAGGAAGAGGTATATTATAAACCCTAAACCTTTAATAGAAAGACGAAGATATATATTATAAGCCTTAAACTCTTGTTTTGTTTTTTTCTATAATTTGGGATTTGAATTCTTAAAATATGCAGTAAAATCCATCTTGCATCCTTAATCTCAAAAATAAAATCTCACATCAATCCCAAATCCCATCCATTCATATCCCAATTCTCAAATCAAATATGCAAATTAAAAAAATTGGGGCAAATGACAAATATTGCCTTTTCTATGTTGAGAATCTAAAATACCCAACGAAGGGCCCTCAAATATTCCTTAGCTGATAATATACAATGCCTCACAAACCTTTTCCATATACAATGAGCTCTACCCCACAATATCAAGAGAAAATGAATTGAAAGTGGACTCATTTTTCACTTTATTTTTTAAATGCATAGACAATGTGATGCAAAAGTCAATTTTTCATCCTTGTTTTTTCCCTAAAACGATGGCTTTTTCCATCATGTTTGTGTCACAGTTACATTGGTGTTTTAAAAAATTGTGCAATGTAATTATTGCACTAAGAAGCATATAGTTGATGCTAATACCTGTGCTAAACAACCTTCTCAACACATTTGCGATGTATGAAGATGCTAAATAAGAAACAAGACAATGTAAAGACAATGAATATTTTCTCAAACCCTTTCTGCACACCATCTTTATAAATTTCATATGATGCAAACATGATGAGAAAGTTGACACAAGAAATTGGCATGCACCAAAGATCATGCCTCTCAAACATCCTTGACAAGGTATTTGTGGCACACAACTGTGATGTTAGAGCCTTGTATATTGTAGTAGTGGTTCAAGGTGAATTTGGAATCTAGAAATATTAAAGAGGAGAGGCCTTGACATTGAACCATTGACTTAGAGCTTAGTCACAAAGCATTGAATATCAAACACAAATCAGTTCTAGGGTATTTATAACAAATTTGTTGACATAAGAGCCTCGACTTCTAACCATTGACCTCATGGAATCATAGGTCAAAGGTCATAGCCACTATAAAACTTTGAGGAGAAAACCCCAACCTCTTACTTTGGGATGTTGGAAAATTAGGTTTCAAATAGTGAATCTATGTCAAGAGTTTTGAAGGGTTATCCATGATTTAATAAGTCTACATCCATGGAACCAACAACCTTGACGATCACATAATCATAAAGGAAGCATCTTCAAGGAATCCACAGAAATTCATAAGTCCCTAATTCCTTCTCTATATTACCTCTAAGCATCAACCTTTAAAGGAAAATGAGAAGAAAAAAAATTGAAATCTATAATGAAAATGTCCCTAAGCTAACAAGCAACCCAAAGTCTACTCTAAGTTAACATTTGGCCTCTAACCATGTCAAAAAAAACTGAATGTTTTACTCACAAAAATTCTTCTTCAAATAGTTCACCTTGTCAACCTAGAACAAACTCAATGTTTCGACTTATGTTCTGATACCGAACTATCACATCCCCTTTCATGGATTACCCTACCACGTAATAAGGATGCCCACCCTTAACAATTTTGGCCATTACCAAATTAATTTTCCCTTATTTACAATAGATATTCTAACAATAGTGAATATTTTTGCACACTACATACACATGCCATATATTTCCATAGCAAAGAATAGAATTAAAATGTAGATTTATAAGTAGAGATAGAATAATTATCTTTTGACCAAACGAAGTCCAAGGAACTAGTGCATGTGAACAATTTTCCACCCAAACATAGGTATCTATCATAGATTATACCCCCAAGCTAGGATATGAGGCCACCAAGGTAAAGGAACCAAATTACTAAAAATCACAATTCACACAAGACAACCCAATTGCTTTCGGGCTCAAGGAATAAAGTGAACAGTTCATGTTCATTGTTAAATTCACGGAAGGTTTTCTTCAATGTATATAAGAATATATTGAATAATGAATAATCGATAGAATTATCTTTACAATGAGCGTCATAACAATATACTTATACGGATTTATCGATCACGAGGAAAAGGGGTATGTACCCTTTGACTTTTTCATTATTATTATTATTATTATGTAACACCCTTTGGTCGCATATTTGCATTACCTTATTATTATTATTATTATTAAACACCCCTTCATCGCATATTTACATTAGTTTTATGGGGGTCATACCCATATTATAGTGTAGGTGCAATTCACACTCGTGATGGCCACATGAGTGGGTCATACCCTACAAAATAGTATTAGATTAGGTAGGTTCATAAGACTATAATATTATTTATAATGAGGACATGAGGATTCATGAAAGCATAGGTTGTGTGATTCATAAGTTAAGTTAATTTAGTCTAATTAAATTAAAGAAGGGGTTATTAGGGAGGTGGAATAAAATAAGTGAATATGAACTATTTATCTAATTAGGGGATTTTTGCATGCCATGTCTCCAATTGGGGGAGAGCTTGGGAATATTAAAAAAAGGGGAAATGAGAGGGGGGAGGGGTCTTTCCAGCTTCTTTCTCCTCCTCGTTGGTTCTTAGGGGATGGGAGGAGATGGGATTTTTGGAGGCTAAAGGAGGATTCTATTGATGAGAATGTTTCTCGCTACTCTCAATCAATGACTAGGAGGTTGGTTGCAAAGTGGTCCCCCACCTATGGTTTTTTGTGATGTTCCATCTACTCCATCTACATCGTCCAAGGGATATATATGTAAGTTTATTTGTGGTTACAAGTACGCATCATTTTCCTTCTGCCTAGTTTACTACACGTTTACTATCACTACTAAGATTTTTTTTTATTTGGTAAATATTAATTGTGTGGAAAATTATTGTCTTTACTTTTTGTCAAATCTAGAATTGGAGTTAAATTGGGTGTTACATATTATTTGTTGTTGTTGTTATCATTATATTTATGTTTATGTTTGTTACATTGCCACCCTCTCAAGGAATAGTTTTTCTTCAAACTATAATAGGATCCTCTCTAGTTAAACATGCTATCTTGGTGGCATCATCTTCATGTTTGTATAGTTGTAGGGCCTTTACTTGGTTCTTGCTTTGAGTGTTAGAAACATTCCTTTTTAGTATGTGCTTCATATCTTGAAGTCTTTGGACATGTTTGTTGAAGGTGACCCCCTGATTCTTCTTGGTTGCATACTTTCAACTTGCTTATGTTTTTGTATTCTTGTATGTGCTTTATGTTCTTTTTTCCTTATTGGTAATTCACCTTTCTTCAAAAGACCTTTTCACACCATACAATTTATAATGTTGAGCTTGCCAATTAAACTCCAATTATTTTTTAAGGTTGGTGGTGTTACCCTCCAAATGCTTTATAGTGTTCCATACCTGATTGCAACAAAGGAGGGGTTCTTTTTTTATGTAAAGGCCAAGTTCGGGCTTATTTTATGTATAAGTGTTGTTCTTGTGGGGATCTAGACCTAGGGTCTGGTCATGGAAGGTCCTCTTGGTTTTCATTCTAGGGAGTGTTGGCTTAGTGGCACATCTAACTGCCCCTTGATGTGGTGGAGGTCCCCCATCATGCAGGGCATTTATGCCTAGGGTTGGTGTTTGGTGCTTCTTGGGATGATACCATTGGGACACATGGCTTAGAGGCTCCCAGCCACAATTTTTTTTTTTTGTCGAGGTGATTGGGCATGTAATAGTTTTCATACCCATCTTATCACACCTCATTATGCCCACTTTGACCTATTTCTATTATGTATTGACCCTCATCTTCGCCCAAGCATGCCAAACTGGTGATGATGTCATCCTTCTAAAGAGGTCGTACCACCTAAAGGAGGAGGGCATTAAGCGAAAAAGAACAATGTTGGGGTTAAATGGGGCATGACACCCTCCTCCATGCTCAACATTTCATCAAGTTGCGGAAATTAATTATATTTTATCATAATTACTTTATGTTGTATGAGGTTTAGTCCTCGACTTGTGGGTGACAAACCCTAAAAAACTCATTGAAAAATAATTTTAAGTTATCTTAGACATTTTAGGTTGGTCAGCTGGTAAAGGAGGTTAAGTTGTCCTAAGTCGCATATAAATAAGTCAACTCTTCCTCATTTTAACTAAAGATCATGGGATCAAATAAAGTCATCACACTTTTTCTTATTGTCTACTTGGGATAGTGGTGTGCACCTCTCTTCTTGGTATCTTGAAGCTTTGATGTGGTAATTTCTAGGTGTTTGAAGGTTGATACTTAATCTTGCCAAGATTTTTAAGGAAATGGATTCTTAGGAAGTTACTCTTTTCTCTCTTTTTCTTTGTTTATGGTAATATATCTTGTTATCTTTCTCTTGCATTGTCGAAGACATCCAAGGTAAGAGTTAATTAGGTCGTTTTATGCATAAAATATCTATCTTGTAAGTGAGACATCCCTCCCTAGAGGGTCTCTATTGTTAGGCCTTTGGCACCTCTATTTAGCCTAATTAGGTCAAATCCAACACAACCGTAGGGTTTCTTGGTTTTCCCTAATTTATCAAATTGGACTATCAATTCTTGAGAGGAACGCTAACGACAATTCCTCAGTGGCCTTGAAGGAAAGAGACTTATGTATTTATTTCTCTCATCTTCACTAGCAATCTTTTTATCAAATTTATGTACTATATTATGCAAAAATGCAAAAAAATCACATATTGTGAAAAACACTATAATTTTCATATTTTTTGCAAAAAAAAAAAAAATGTATCTTTTCTTTCCCTAGTTATTTTAATGGTTATTTTATGAATTAGTTAATTGCAGCAATCAATTTTAAATATTGTAAAAATATTGTAAAAATCCAAAAAAGTTTAAAAAATATTGCAAAAAAGTCAAGTTTATGTGTTAAAAGTGCCCTAAAGGAGGTGTCATCACCCTCGAGTTAGGTGGCGATAGTTTTAAGGGGTTGTTTCAAATCTGGTTATTGAGTTATTGCAGGTTCATCTCGAAGGAAAATTCATACCCTAGGTGTTTGAGGAATTTTAGATTAATTCCAAGGTTACCAGAGAGGACCCCGGGGGATTTTAGGCCAAGGAATTCTCTAGTTCACCTTGACTATGGTAAGTTGCAAAGCTGAAGTGTAAATCAAAACCAAATCGTATATTTCATCCACCAAAACAAGTGCACCCTAGGGGGGATAGGTGCGCCTCTCCTTTCTAGTTGTCGAGAGGTTAATTTCACGTAATTCCAACGGTTGGTTGGAGAGATATATTTTGTTTTATATTGCTGGTTTTTATTGTAGAAAATTGCAGCAGTAAGTTACATATTCATAATTTCTCCTAGCCTTCCAAATTTAAAGGTTTATTGTAGACGTATATCGTTAACTCCATTAGGCACTAGTCTACTAACAAAGGGAAGGTGTTGTAGGGATAGATCTACTTTCTATTATGTACCTTACGGGTCTATACTTATTATTATTTCGGGGAGCCTCCCATGGACCAAGGAGCAAGGCCTAAAAAGGAAGGGGGTTACATCAAGGTGACTGTGTATACCTCCTTGAATAGTTGTAGATAATAGCACCAGGTCCACATATTTCAACTGGGTTCACATACCTTATTTGGGTCCACTTATCTTCAATCATGGAAGAGTGTTATTTTTTGAGGTTCCACGATCAAGTATATGTGGAAGAGTATTATTTTTTAGGTAGTAGGTGGAATATGTGCCCAACTACATCAAGCATTCCAAACCTAGTACCATATCCATTTAAATGAGTGGTAGTAGTAGAATCCTATTAGTAATTTCAACTCTTGGATTTGAACTAAGACTTTATGACATCTACCTACTCCTTTGACTTCTTGTCCATCAACAACTATAACTATGAGGTCCTTTGTGGGGTACACAAAAAGGTTTATTGTTTAGTGACATTGATGTCTATACAATTATCAGAACTAATAGAATCTACAAGTATCACTATGCTTCAATTATGTATGATTAATTTAACTTTCAAAGTCTTGTGTTGTGATTTCCCAGTCATTGTTGCAAGTGGAACTATAGCCTTGTTTTCCCCTTTGATTGGAATCTAGATCATGCAACCTTCCTAAGAAGAGGCAGAATCTATTTTCTAGTAGTTATTGTGTTTGTTCCTTTTGAGAAATAGTTCATTTTTTATACACATTATTCTCATTCCCATTTGGTAGTGTGCATGAGATTGATGACAATGATACATATTCAATTGATTTGCCAACTTCATACCCCAATTACTTTTCTCTCTACTAACTCTTTTTGTGACTTCTTAATCCAATCCATTATTTCCATGGCACTATTGGCATTGTGTTTATACCAGTGAACATCTTTGTGCACTTATTCATAATTACTCATTTTGGTTGTGTTTTTGCAGATCAATTTTCTTGTTATTTTAAGGGTAACTTATTTTAAAAGAAGAAGAAAAAATTGAAAAGGTAATTTAATAAAAGTAAAAAGTAAAAAGAAATTTAAGGGGACATGACTCCAAAGAAGGACATAGGGTGTATGGAATTTAATAATTGTCTTGTACAATTTAATCCACTTTTAAAAATGAGACTGTATGAAATCTGATGGTAAGGCATACAACGGCGTACAGTGATTGGGTGGTTGTAATATGAATTGCAAGACAACAATGTTTCATTTGGATGAGACAATGAATGGTTGCTAGTGCAGGATAGGTATGGCAGTGTATGCTTGTAAATTGATTGTATGGAATTTGGCAAAAAAAAAAAAGTATGAATTTTTATTTACAGTGGAGCATACAGACTTAGTAACAATTACAACAACATTCAAACAATGTACAAATATGTTTGTCACTGTGCAAAATAGTATGGACAGATAAGTGTACAGATCGGTCGTTATTATATAGATTGATTTTTCATTTGATTATGGATTTACACCACAAAAATAGGGTTGCTTGAGGTATTTTAACCATGAAATCGACTAATATTGGCTCGGATACCAAATGAGCCTCATGACAGACAGCATATTTATATGGATTGACTGGTCATGAGGCAATGGGGTATGTGCCCTTTGACTTTTCATTATTGTATTTAATATTTATTACTACGATGATTGTTATTATTATCATTATATGTATATTTATACTTGTTACATAAATTAGCTTATTGTAGGGCTAAATGACCCAATCATCAATCAATCATAGAATTCTCATTCACTAGAGTGTTGAAAATGTACCAAGGAAAGTGTTTTCCACCTTGTGATGCATAGGGGTGGATAATGCATTAAGTGTGGTCCCTAGTCACTTTATTAAAGTGAGAAGCACTTTATATTTTTAAAGTCACTTTATAAAGTTTGCTCACGGTTCTATTTTTTAATTGACTTTATGAGAAATAAAGTGGGCGAGAAATTAAAAGGCTCTTTAATGCACTCAAGTGAAAAAGTGCATTAAATTCATTTGATAAATTATTAATGATCTTTTAATGTGAGCCTTAGATCTTATTAATCCAAGATATAATCTTGGCCATTGGATCTCAAGAGGAAGTTGCCATGAACAAAAAGAGGAGAACCTAGGGATTGAGGCATTCATTGTTCACTTCCCAAATTATATTTTTGGAGGAGAAGAGAAAATCAAGAGAAGAGAGGTCAAATCCTAGAGAGAGAGAAGAAACCCTTGCATGGAAATTGAGGAGTTGAGGATGAGAACGATTTCCAAGGAGGAGGGCACGATTTTCTAGACAGTTTGCAGAGCATTTAATGCAGGTCATACAACAACAATTTAGCACAGAAATTGAGGAGGAAGTATGATCGTATAGTAGTAGAGAAAGGGCACATATTTCAAGGAAAACTTCAAGCATAGATTTTGAGGAGGTCGTGCAGGTCGTATAGTAGCAGAATTTGCACCGATTTCGAGACAAAATATCCACATATTTTTAGGAGACTGTATAGGCTATTTTTGGCACAAAAAATGAGCAGGTCATACAACATTTAATGATGGTCATACTGCTGTAAAAATTATGGGCACGTTTTCCTATGTAAAATGCTAAAAATAATGCTGGCACGTGTGGTTCGTACTACTATTATCAAGCTTCAAAATTCAAATCGAGTTTGGCACACTTTTCGAGATGAAAAATTGAGATAAGTACTGTAGTTCTGATTTGTAAATTGTCTTTGAAAAATTAAAAATCACTCTCGCATCAGGTTTTTCCTGAACCAATTTGGCTAAAAATATGAGTCTTAAAATTTGTGGTTTGGTTGTCCTATAATTTTATGAGTTGTTTAAAGTTGAAATTTTTCCTTATGTTTCAAGAAAGATTGAATTTTCATGTATGTAAAGCTAATTTGCAGCTATGGGATTTGGGCATTAAGATTCATGTGAAAAGCAAAACTTGAAATCGGGTTGGGAATACAAAAATTTGCATGCGCAACTTAAGAAAGATCTTTCATTTCTCTACTCAACAATCCCTTAGGAATATTCATTAGTGGAAATTTGAGGTTTAAAATGGACCTCTTAACAAAATTTCCTAAAAACAAAGCGCTTATTTTCAACTAATAGAATTTAAGATTGTGATCTAAACCCCATGGGTGAATACTGTAGGAGGGAAATAAAGAAAATTCTAGTTTCATGTATCTTCAATTTGTCTCTTTATAGGTTTACTTAAAGTATCAAATGTAGTACTCATTGGACGTAGAATTAAATTATGCATCCTATTAGCATATAAATTTGATACTTTTAATAAACCCATCATGAGATACACTAGGAAATACATGGAAAACATCTTTATTTAAAATATATTTTTTTTCTATTTTTTTTAATTTATCTCACAATGGATTTATTAAAAGCATAAAGTCTGAATACTCATTGGATGCAACATTTTATTCAGTATCCAATGAGTGCTCACACTTTATACATTTAATAAACTTATAAGGAGATCAACTGAAAATACATGGAAAAAAAGTAGTTTAATGTCTTTCCCTCCATAACTCCTAACTCTTATTTTATTATTTTCCTTAGGAGACCCATTTTTTACCCCAAATTTCCTCTTATGCTTTCTTTTCAATGCTCTTCAGTGTAGTAAAAATGACTTATGAAGATGCAAATTTTATGTGGCATGCAATTTGAAGAGCCAATTAATGACTAGGGCCTACATATGAAGGTTAACTAGGGCCTAAATTTGAAGAGTTATCATGTACAATTACAAGTTTTGGATGTCATTTATGAGTTATCAAACTATTGCCTAGGAGGAAAATTGATTATGTTGTTCATCTAGTTTCAAGGGTAAGATAATTATTATTGCTTCAACAATGTCATACCTTATTGGTATAATATGGGGGAAGATGTAGAATACCTCCCATGTAATTGGTTACAGTAGAAGGAAAGAAAATGTAATGTATCATGCCCAACATATTGCATTTAACCACTTTGAGATCTAGAATGAAAATGGGATGGTGTGTTTGGAAGTAGTGCATAGTTTCAAAGGAAAGGAGTGGAGATGGTCAAGGGGAAAATTATTATTCTATGGAAAAATAAACTAAGTCTTTTCTCAATTGAGTTTTATGTTTACATTTATGAGTCCTTGAATGTACAAAATCATGAATATCAAGTAAAATTGAAATTGATTTGGTGAAAATATAGTAGGATAAGGGAGAATGTGATGCATTGGTTCTTAGCCCATCATGTTTTTGCTAAGCAATTGCAACTTGTTGGAAGTAAACATAAAATCCGACCTACCCAACTTTGTAATGCAAAGAGTGATGAAACAACCCATATCTTCTAAATTTTCCTGAGGACACAAAGATTACAGTCTAATTGGGTGGAGGTTTTGAGCTGCATATGATGGATTGAGGAAGTCAAATTCAATGTATTAATATTTTGTGACTTCGTACGCTGCAAAATTTGCTAGAAAAGAAAAAAAATATTCTCAATGCAAGGCAATTTTAGTGGTTGGGTCATCTTTAAATTAAAAAATTTCATTTATTAAATCTAAAAAGGAAAAAATGAAGTTTTTCTATCATGGTTGTCTTGTCCATCAACAAGGTTTGGGATAGTGTTGCATCAGAAATGGCTAGGTCGATTAGATTAGGGACAATAAAGAAGAAGGTTTTTTATGGCTTAGATGCTAATTTCCTAGTGAGTTATTTCCCTATTATTGGAGCCTTTTGTTTAGTGTTATCAAATTAAATGGTGTAAACAATCCCATCAAAGGATGATTTAAAATCCAAAGAATGGGAATGTGGTGGTTTAGCATGTAGATTGTAGTCTTGGAGTGTTTATCGTTTTGTTTATATATCTAGTTCAAGTAGTATTAGTTTATGTTATATGTTGCACTATGTTGCTTTAATAGTTTTCTTTGATATTGAATGGAAATGAAATCATCATTTGTTTTTGCAACTAGTCTTAACTCTAGATTATGGATTTAGGTTATATAAGCAAATAAACAACCTTTTATGTTTTGTTTCCTTTGGTCATATAATGTTATCATGAGATAAATATTAAAAAAAATATAAGTTATTGTGTGTAGAGCAAAGGGATACAAAGCAATTCTCATTGTAATTAAGTTCCTTGCACAAAGCAGAAAGTTTTATTGTGAAGTGATCTCTAAATGTGTCTTTAATTGTATACTATGACTTAATAGTGTCATGATATTCTATCGGAATTATTTAAATCCACTAGACTATGTAATATGATTAAAGGAATTGTAGGGCCCCTCCTGTAGGGTCCTTCCGTGCTAAACCTGAAAGTCAACCACTTAATACAAAAGAGATTAAAAAGCATAATTACTAGATAAATAAATTAAATAAATTAAAATAACTTAGCAAATTAAAATGAAACGATAACCTCTCAACCGATCCATCTTGTCCACTGTCGTCTGCGTCTTCCGTAGGATCTCTCCAGCAAATCTCGTTTAACCATTGGCAAAGCAACCGTTAGCTTCGCCACCCAACCATAAGCTCATGCTTTCAGTCGCATGGCCTCCCCCGAGCTTTGGGTCGTAGAGCTCACTCACAACACTTTGTGAAACTCAGCTTGGGTTTCCCCCCCAGTAAAAATTCCAGCCAAACCCTCAATAGCAGCAAGTCATGAGGCAATTCAAAATTACGATAATCATCCAGGATCTAAGTGCTTTAGCCATTCCCAAAGCCTTCCTTTTAAATAAACATTCCATGCGCCACATGTCGCTTCATGCATAAATACATAATTTATTAAATTTCCAATTTAATAATACTTACCCATCCACGTGTCAGTTTTTCTAGGAGTTGCACCAACATTCCTAAGTTTGCTCATGTTTTTCCCCTAGATATTTTACTTAACTCCTAGTTTTGAGGTGTAGGTGGAGTTGACTAGGTGTCCATGCTAAGGATACTACTTTGCTCCTAAAATAAAGATTTATATTATTTTAAATGCTCAAAATATTCTTCTATGTGCAAATGACTAAATAACACTTAATATTATTCAAATACCAAAGTAATCATTTATGTGTAAATGCCTAAAGTACTCAAATGCATTTCTAAGCAATGTTCTAGGTACAAACTTATATGTTTTTATGCAGTTAAGTTTAACAATCATTTTCACTAGGACCCCGGTGTCGCGCCGTTGGGCTTCCCCATTCCTTAATTTCATTTCCCCGACATGACACCACTCTCTCGGGTCCAGTCATTCGTAGTTTCAATTCTTCGGCAAGGTACCACATCGTTGGGTCCTTGCGTCCACTCTCTCCATTCTCGACAGGGTACTGCACTGTCGGGCCCTTCTGCCTTCATCCTTTCGTTTTGACTTGCGGGAAATTCATGTAGGGATTTCAGGAGTCATTACCTTCCATCCTCCGTCTACATGCTATTAGGGACTAATGGTGCTGAGGAGTGAGTCTGTTCTCACTGTGCACCCCCCAACTCGTACGTGACCAACTCCATTGTGGCCCACCTCGTACGCCCTCACGCTTTCCTCTTGAGCAAGCGGATCAGTGCTCATCTGCTCATGCGTGGTATTCCGTCGGAAGTTGACATCATCATCACTCTCCCTATGTGTGATTTATCCGTACTCTACGACCCTTCACATTCCTTTGTGTGTCCGTCAGTGAATCGTTTCACCTGTCGCTACACACATTTCTCACAAACATATATTAGTAGTATTGTCCTCAATAATCATAATTTGATTCATCAATCTGCTACTTCGTTAAGCATTTATATTTTACTCATAACATTACTCATTCATCTATTCAGAATTGCATCTTGTCAATATCTACTTTCTTCATTCTCATTTCATAGCCAATCATACAGCTAGTCATTAAGCATCATTCACATGTACAGTTTTCACATCAAAGTTAATTGTTAAACAACATGAAATCATTCATTCACAATAACTACCCAAATACACATATATTATTATTTCATTGATTTACAATCAATCGTAATCATAAATATACTCAAAATAAAATCAAAGGATTATTTTATTAATGTTTCAAACAGTCGGGTCACTCAGCATGTGCCCTCAATGTCTACAGTAGTCTAGGGGCACTACATACACCCCTACTTATTTATAACTTCGTCCCGAAGTTTAGAATAAATGCGGAAAGCTATGACGCATCTCAGTTGCGTCCTCCCAAGTCACAAAGCTAGGACTGTAACTGTCCTACTGTACTTTGACTTGATCAATCAAGGCTAAGCATTTAAGCAAGAACTAATCAATCAATTATCCCACTCCACACATATAATTTAATTCATTAATTCATTTATCAACTATAGTCATGCACATCATCAGGTGATTCTCCCTTATTAAGACACATCCTAACTCGAAGGGCCACTTTATTGAAGTTTGTTCCGTTGGGTCACTCGACAGGTGCCCATAAAGTCCACGGCCATTTTAGGGGCATTACATACACCCCCCTCTTGTATAGAACTTCGTCTCGAAGTTAATTTTGTTCTTGTACTTTCGACGCTAGGCTTTATCTTAATTTATATTCTCATCTTCATGTCATTGTATTCTATTTTTCTCCAACAATCATGGCTATAAGCACAAGTGGTTCTAATCATCAGTTTTCCTTCTCATCCAACATGGTTCCAATACATCCTCAGGATCTCAATCGTAATTTTGTAAAATATCAATCCGGTAATACATTCAATAGTTGTGAGTCCCAACTAGATTTCCTATATCTCCTATTCATTCTTAAAGGTCTACGATGTCCAACATTTTCAACAAGTTGCATTGCGTCAATAGCCACCCAATAATTTATCAACATAACAAATCCAAGTAAGGTTTCAAATTTATTTGGTTATTCTCTTCCACCAATATGAAAAGGTGATCGTCATACCATATTTGGTAAAATATTGATGGTAAATTATAATCACAGGTTAACAAATCAAGAGCGGTTAAAATATATATATATATATATATTCTGAAATCCAATTCCCAAAAGACTACATCCAAAGCCTAATTTTTTTTTAAATGTTTGTTGGTTCTCAATTTGACAGGATTCCAAGCGTCAGAACTTAGTGGTTTAGTCAAACATATAAATCTTTAATTCATATTCCTTCCATCAGTAACATCATGTCTAGGTCAATGAGCTTATCGCGTCCTTACCTCATTTCATCATTTATGTTGTCATATGACCTCTCCGTCAGAATCATCAAGCTGCACTATGTGTGTTTCCTTAGTTCCTCATCAAGTTCCATCTCGAGCGCTAGTCGTCTTTTCCTCAAGGTTTGACCATGTCCCGAGCTTAGCTTCAATGCATTCAGTTCATTGAGTTAATTGTCTCCATACTTTGTTTTACTAAAATCGTCTTCATTTGGTCTTTTCGGTGGAATTTCCTAATGGATAATTCTTCTTTCACTGTTGCCCCGATCTCGTCGAGTTTGTACTTTTTCGTTCATCAATGTCATGCTAGAAAATTAGTTTCATGGGGCTTAGCTCCTTGTGCTAGTGACGTAGATATCTCGCTTTCCAATTATTAAGTCGGTTTCACTTTCTCGATAATCTGTCAAAGTCTCGTCAATCGAGCACCATGCTATCTTACGAATCTAACTATATTGTAGCTTTCATAAAAAAAAATTTAAACTAAGACATAATGACGACAACTTTACCCTAAAAGCATTGCTTCATAATCTTCATGTAATGATGTTCTTATTTATTCTACAATTGTGAACATATTAATAATGTATAACTTCAACACAAACATGTAACTATAATGGCCGTTTCATTCTACCATACAAACATGTTATTAATATATAACTTCACTAATTTTATTTTTATTCAATATATGATTACATATTTTAATATAAAAATCCTTGATACAAACATAAAATGTAGATCTTATTTGCATATTAAAATATCTTTATCACCCTTCATGAAAACTAATTACCAAACTAATTAAAGTATCTTTATCTCCATTCATCATAGAGTATCTAACAAAGACAAAGGTTTTCTTTATACCCAAGTCGTACTTTACCCATTCACAATAGTTTATTATTAATTCTTTTTGATAATATACATAGAATAAACAAAGTTTATAATGTGCTCATTCATGAATCCACTAGTATAAAGTTGTACTTTATCCATTTACATTAGTTTATTATTAATTCTTTTTTGGATAATATTCATAGAATAAACAAAGGTTAAATTGTGCTCATTCATGAATCCATTGGTAAGCTTTTGGTTAACTTTGGGTTTTCAACACATATACATGTAACTAGCCTTTCCCTCACTTCTAAACTCTAAAAGAGTGACGACACTTGCACTAAATTTTCATTCCAAAGTCGAAACTATATACTTTGCTTCTAATATAACTTCCTATCAATTATGGATACAATGGTATATAAATCTAGTTTAGTCACTTCATAACTAGGTTCGCCGTCGTAAGCATTTATCAATATCTTATTCTCAACAATGATGCATTTATGCGGGATTATAACTATCGTTTCCTAACTAAAATAATAATAATTGAAGAAAGGAACATATATATTGAAACTCACAATCATAACTCGAACTGAACTAATAACAGTTAAATCTTTACATTTCTCAGAATATAGTAAAACAGAACTCTAGAATTTCAGACTCGACAGCATCACAATTTAATATTTATAATTCTCAAAAATAAATAATACAGAGATCTATCAGATTCGATTGCATAATGCATTGAAAGACTCTTTAGACAACTTTTTTTTTTGTTTTACTAACAACATAAATAAAAAAAATAAAACTTATAAGAAGGAATCCCATTCTATAGCGAGTATATTCATGTATTTCTTACATTAGATTCAATATTCATCCATGTATCATTTCAGTGAAGTACCTAAAATATTAGTCCATAATATTCATGCTCAATATATTAAGAATCGTCCAGAACACCTTATAACCTTTATCGCAAATTCCATTTTCCAATGTGAAAAGTGGCTTTGAGTTGCAAGCACATAGACTGATATAAAGGCCTAACAGTTAGGAGCATTTTTTTACCTTCTTAAAGGTCAAAGGTTTGATTATTAGGGTGGGGTCGCAGGTAGAGGGTTTAGGTATGTACACCTTTGTAAACTACACAGTGAAATTGCTACATGGAGAGGGCCCCTTGTCCCACAAACAAGGAGGTCTCATATATCAATTTGGTGTTTGGCTAGGTCATAACCTTAAAATTATATTATTATTACTATTATTATTATTATCATCATCCTCCACTACAATGCTTGTAATTATTGTGTTTGTAAGGATTTTTGTGACTTGTCTTGCTTGTGATTATTGTGTTTGTGATGCTTTTTTTTGTTTTGAAAAATTTGTGATGCTTCTTAAATAAGCTCACTAATTATTTTTGGCTTGGACCTTGTTGATAATTTCTTCATGTAAATATCATTGCTTCATAACCAACCCTGAATGTTCTTAAACTTGGTAATAATGTTCTCATACAACCTTATCACAACATCTCTCAATTTGAAAGGAACTTTTAGCTCTTGTAATCATCCAAAGGTCAGTTATAGGAACCGTGTCAAATGATTTTCTAAAGTCAACGAAGAAACACAAGAGATTGGTTTTTTTTATTAAAAAACTCCTCTGTAATGACCCTAATTATAACAAGGTGGTCCACAATTGAGTGATAGATCCTAAATACGACGTAAGATGGTACATTGGAAGTATATATTACTTTAGTCTTCATGTTTTTCTTTATAAATATAGAAATTGGATTATAATATACTGTATTCAGAAATATACTTATAATATCTAATGTAATTGACAAGTTATTGTTTGGTATGGTGTAGGTAAGACAGTTACTTGTACCACTACAAGGATTTGTCACTATCAATGAAAATGCAAGGAAGCTTGCTTGGTTTAGTGCATTAGAGGCGAGAGGAGATTGAAAATGTTATTGTCCTTGCTCTAATTGCAGGGGCTTGCAAAAAAGAAGACTTTTAATAACAATAACTGAAAGACATTATAGGGATAAGGGGCACGCCAAAGGGATTTATGAATATCGTCCCCTAGTAAGACTAGGTCGTTATTCAATTTTTAATATATTCATTGTAATATTCATCATCATGTCATGAATTTCAGTAAAATGTCTTTTTTTTTTGCTATATGTTCTATACACACTAATTTTTCTACGTTGTTTGTAAATTTATAAACAATGCCCCCAAAATGTCGCCCTCTAGAAAGTTATTTTCCAAGTACTAGCAGAAATACTCATTTACATCCTGACGAACTTCTACATCAGAATATTGAAGATGATCAAGTAGTTATTTCTGATGATATGGATGTAGATAACATTAGTGATACAAATCATGAAGATGAGATACATAGATTGATCCAAGACACATTTTCTCCAATGGATGAGGACAACCAGGATAAAAGTCTTGATGTTGATCCTCTACTCGAGAAGTCACGTCAACCTCTTTATGAAGGCTCAAAAACAAATCTTCTATCTGTTATATTGTTGTTAGTGAACTTGAAGGTTTTAAATGGTTTATCAAACACCTGTCTGACATAGATACTAAGGTATGTAATTTGTTAATTATTTTTGTCTGCATGTTCACATCGACTATAGAAAGGGTTGACTTTTTTCCTATATTATTTCTATTGTTATCTAATTTGTAAAGTTTGGATGCGATATTGATGATTAATATTGTTTTCATTGATTGATTCTTTTGAATTTTGTAGATTGTTAGGTGAATTTCTATTACCAACTTCAAATATTTTACCACGCACATATCGAGAGATATATGTCATTATGAAAGCATTTGGAATGGAGTATCAAGCTATTGATGCATGTCCTAATGATCATATCATATACTATGGACAATATGCATTAGAAAATGAATGCCCACAATGTCAAACAAGTAGGTATCTAACCGATAAAGTGACAAAAAAGGTGCCTCAAAAATTTCTTCGTTGTATTCCGATAATTCCACGTTTCCAGCGGTTGTTCAGGTGTCAAAGTATAGCACAGTTTATGGATTTCCATGCAAAGAACAGAAGTCGCGACGATGTTCTTCTAATTCCTACAGATGGTTCTGTATTGAGGTACTACGAGCACCTGCAAATAGTTCATTTGTTTGACACAATGCATATCAGGAAGAACATAATAGAAATATTATGGCGAATATTAGATGGAAGGACTGACAAAGAAAAAATCGGAAAGATTTGTACTGAGATCCAAGAAGCTAATCATGCATTGGAAAGTGTGATCGTTAATCCTAATGGCGATGGCCGTCAACAGAATATTAGTCTTCCTTGGTGCTTGACGGAGCAACAGAGCAATATTGTAAAAGAGGTCATCAAAAAAATCAGGTTTATGACGGGTTTTTCGTCAAACATAAAGAATATCTTGACAAAAAAAGGTGATTTTGCTAGGGTTAAAACACATGATTGGAATATATTCATTAAGGTAATTATGAGTCTATAAAATATTTCATTATCGGTATACACTATTTTATTAATTTTATTCTCTTATTTTGAAATAAATATTAATAATTATGTGTTTTTTGATACAGTATGTTCTACCTTTATCTCTCCCAGACGACTTTGGCAACAACATAAACCATATTATTTATGTTCTTGGAAAATACATGAGGTAAGTAATGTTTTACTTGGAAAATGTACTTGTTCTATGGTTTGTAGCGGAACTTATTGACATATTAGGTTTTTCATTCAAATATTATATATGCCTTGATATTGTTTTATTGCATCATTTGTAGGTGGCTTTCATCAAAAGAAATCCATAAAGAATATATAAGGCATTGGAAGAGAGAAATTCCCCGACTAATGTGTGAAATGCAACAGTATCTACCTCCAGCATTTTTCAATGCACAAGAACACTACCTCATACACCAAGTTGAGGAGATTTAATTATGTGGACCAGTACACACAAGGTCGATGTGGATGGTGGAGAGGCAGTTGAAGTCATTGAAGGATTTTGTTAGACAAAGAGTGCGTCCCGAGGGTTCTATGGTTGAAGGATATATGGTATATCAATGCATGGTGTATATTAGTGAATATCTACCTAAATTAGCAGAAAATATGAATGTGCCTCGCATTTGGCATCTCGACTCCATCAACAAATTTGAAGGGGAGGTCCTATTGGGGAGAGGTACATTGAGGACTGTGAAAGGTAATTATTATACGTTGTTTAATTAATATATTACACATGTATTTTTTCCAATTTTATATTATTATATTGTTTTTTAACCTTTTTTTAATAATTATGCATTTTCAACTATATTAAACTATGTGCCTTTAATGATATTGAATTGTTATTTTTTCCTATAGTTGGTCGAGTGTGGGATGCTTTACATTTATACATTGCAAACAACCTTGATTGGATGGAGCATTGGATAAAAGATTGTGAAGAATTATTCAGTAGGTTATCATGGGAAGGGGTCAGTAACATGATTAAAACAACTCATCGTATTCGACATCAATTTCCTGAACTTACATCGCAAAGGGAAGTTGATTTAGCCCGTGGTTTAAAAGATAAAAAGGCAAGTAAATTGTTTACCCACATTTTTTCTAGTTACTTCGATCCATTTTTCCAATTACATTTCGTTTGTTTAAGTTTTCAATTATATTTACTAAGTCCTATATGACGTTTATTAATTCACAATGTATTTTTAACCTGTTGTCAATGTTGCAGTTGAAACATCACAAGGCTATGTGGTGTAATGGTCGTAAATTTCGTATCAAAAAGTTGGATGATAACAAGAAAACCTCGGATTGTGGGATAACTGCAATGTTTAAGGTCACCAATGTTTCCTCTAGAAGTGATAGACATCCAGAAGAAACCGAGAATAGGTACTATGGGCATTTGGAGAACATTATTGAGTGTGATTTTAATTCCTTTAAAATAGTTTTGTTTGAGGTGAAGTGGTATAGGCTACGGATGCATGAACGTGATCCTGAAAGAACTATTATTGAGCATGCTAATGGATTTACCGTGGTTAATACAAGGGCATTTGAACCGGGTACAGAGCCTTATGTTCTTCCAAGTCAATGTGAGCAAGTCTACTACTCCGATACGATCCAAGAGGAAGACCAGTAAAGTATAATCATGTACTAGATGATGAAGATAATCACGAAGAAGAAGAAGAAGATGATGATCAGATCAGGCTACAGTCGATGTGTTAGATGAAGAAGTTGAAGAGGTTGATCATGCAAATGTAGCAGACGATGATCTCATTGATGATATGGATGACTATATTAGCGAAGATGACTTTGATGTTGATGACAATGTGAATGATACTTTCATCAATATCTATTCATAACCAGATCCTGATACATATGTTGAGTTGGATGAATAAGAAGATGAATGATATTTAATTGTTGAAAAGTAGAGGTACGCAATGTTTTTAGGTTAAAGTAAATGCACTCACCATATGTTCATTTTGTTGATTAACTTGGTTATGTTTGAAAATTAATTTGGCAATTAGGTTCTTGATGTGATTTTTACGAATATATTCATTGTTAATGACCCTCTGAGCCATCTTGGTTTGAGTTCAAGTGCAGTTTGTTTATATGTTATTTTTTTAATTTTTTTTAAATTCAATCAATCAAGTATTTTTTCTTGAGATAAATTGTTGCTTTAATAAGTCTTTTTTCCTTTGAAAAGACTTTTGGACGTGCTATTTTTTAATCTATGTTGAGTGACAAAAAAAAATCTTTTCAATATTTTTCATGGAGGTTCCCTTGTCCCATGTTCCATCTATGTCTCAACATAGCTCTGTCCCAAATCAATGTCACTTAGCTCTGACTCTTCGTGTTGTTAACTTTCTCTCCTATTGCACATAAGAATTTTTTCAGGATTGTTTGAAATCTCTCAAACAATAATGGTGGAAGCACCCCCAACTGGAACCAACGTCAATTTTTTATCTCATGAAATGGTACTAGATGTCAAAATGTTTTGTCTTTGCATGAAAGGTGGGATTCTTAGCCAGACAAATTAATGACAATGTTAATATCACACTATACTATAATAGATCTTTGACTTAGCCCTACATCTAAACATATTTTCATAATCCAAATGACCACCTTACAAGCATGAGTAACCGCCATATACTATGTCGCTACTGCCCACAACTTGTTTCTTTCTCATCCAACTCATTGCTTCACCAAATAGTAAAAACACATATGCTCTCGTAGATCTCCTTCTATCTACATCCTCTACCTAATAAAAATCGACATAACCTTGTATGTCCAATAAGTGTGGGTCCTATGAAATATTACTATGACAAAAGATGGAATAGGGCATGAAGTACCTTGCAAATACCTAAATACCCTCTTAACTACAACCCAATGTTCGCATCAGTATTATCCATGAATCAATTCAAAACTATCACTACTTAGGAAATGTATGGTCTAGTACAAACTATAGAATACATCATACTACAAAATGCAATATCACAAGGAATAGAAGCCATATCCTCCATCTATGTGAGTTTTGTAGGACGTTGTTCAACTAAAATCTTAGTTTCCACATAAATCAAAACACTCAATGGTCTACAATCTACCATGCAAAAGCACCCTAAAATGTTGTTCACATACTTACAATGGATCAACCAAATATTTTTGTTTGCTCTATCTCTAATGATTCCTAATATAAATTTTGTAGCCTCCAAGTCCTTCATGTCAAATTGTGCTAAAATATGAGACTTCAAATCACAATTCACATCCCTATTGTTACCAAAAAATAACGTATCATCTACATACAAAGTGATAACAAGGAAATGACCACCATCTTGTTTGTACTACATATAGTGATCTAATTTGGACCTTAGAAATCCCAATCCTAACACAAAATAATAAAGTTTTTGGTATCACATTTTGGAATTTGGTGGAATGGACATAGTAATATATATCTATTATTATTTAATTAATATATATTATAATTTAATTAATATATATTATAATTTTGTAAACAACAAACAAAACAAAACTGAAACACGCCTATCGAGCTTGGCCAAAACGCTCTGTTGCACCTCTGTTGGGTTCGACAGCACCCCCTGCAACCGGCTCTTGGGTCGTGTCCTCCTTCACTGTGCAACTTCCATCGGTCTTTTGGTGGAACTCGGTCCGGCATTGTCCTCATTGCACTCTGCTACGAGTCTTCTGTTGCGCCTTTGTTGGGTTCGACGGCACCCCTTGCAACTAGCTCTTGGGTCGTGTCCTCCTTCACTGTGCAACTTCCACCAGTCTTTTGGTGGCACCCGGTCTGGCATTGTCCTCATTGCACTCTACTACGAGTCTTTAATGTGCATGTTCCACCTAGTTTTTGGTTGCACCCGTTCCAGCATTGTCCTCATTTCGACTTGCTACGAGGGCTATTGAATTTGGTTTCTTTGTGGAACCCGCTTCGGCCGTGTCTGCATATCCCCGCATACCCTCAATGGAAACAATAAGTTGAAACCCTCCTCTATTGAGTCGAATCTCTGCATTTTTGGGTGCAAATTGGGTGCGAATTAGGTGGTTTTGAGGCCGACTTGTTTCGAATCATATTTTAGAATGTGCCTAGTTCTCTCCAATGTACTGTTTTTGTTTTGATGTGGATTTGATTCTTGTTTTGGAAGCGATGCCTGTCAGGGTTTTGATGAAACGTAATAAATGTTTGTAGACTTGAGGTTTTAAAGGTGCAGAAAACATAATGTCTACGTTTGGTGGTTATCCAAGCCTGCATTTTGGGTTATCTTTCGTTTTGTTTCCAGGAACCTGTCGCTTACACAGTTTAAATGATAGACTGATAAGATGTTTAAACTCCTGGAACCTAAAGGTAGAGATTTCGTGTTGTATGCATACTCTTGTGTTTTCGCTTTGGTAGGCAGAGACTATTTTAATGGCAATGTACAGCTAAATTCGTAGGTAATAGTTTTGATGTGAATCGTTGGTGATGGAAAGTATGAACACCGTGTAATAAAGTTTCACTACTGTTGATAAGGGCTTTGAAGGCCAAAGCTAGATTTCTTTTTAATGCTAGGTATCGATACTGTAGGGTGCATTTGCTAAGACCTGGGGATTTACAGTAATGTGATTCCTTTAACAAATGCCTCCATCCTTGTTTGCGATGTTTCTATGTTTAAAAGAATGGTAGGGGGGGATTCGATACTTGCATCTGCATCTTAACTGTGTTGGCTTCCAAGAAAAGATTATGTAGGATAATATTCTGTGGTTCAGTTCGTTCACTTGCATTTATTTAAGTTTGGTTTTTAGTTTGGGGAAAGAAAACTGAATTCTGAAAAGAATGGTAAAAGATGTAAAAGGAATTGACCCAAATTATAAATTAAATTTGAAACACAGTATGACATTTCAGAAATAAAATGCAATTTAAATATATCAGTCTTTCAAGAATGCAATCATCAATTTAGGTAGGGGAGAATCATAGACCTAACTTGTGAAGACACTTTGTTTCCATACATTGTCAAAGTTGTTGGGACTTTTATCAGGTCTAGTTCTAGCAAAATTAAATGATTAATTTTTCTAGGTGACATTAACATGGAAACATGTCTAGGGTCTGAGAACTGAAGGAACTTTGATTTAACCACTAGACCCAACCTTCTTGTTGTAACTCTTCTTATGGTCTTAGCTTTTTGTCTTTTCAGTATAGTGTACATCAATGTGCCAATTAAAATATTCATCATAGGTTATTGATATGGGATATCTTTACATCTGTTAGGTATACTTAGATCATCTTTGCTTCTTTGGAAAATGATAATGCATTTTTTTCCAATTCTTAAGAGCTTGGTTTCAAATTTGCATCTAGGGATGAGAGTTGTCCATATTATCAGTCTAAACAACTTGGGTATCATTTGGGGTGTCAGGTGATTAACCATATATCCCTTGTTTGTTAGTTTCTTTATCTTATGATTCTTGTGTAAACACGGGTATCAATTACCATATCACAGTGTTTAAGATGTTGACCGTGGAAAGGCACCTAATGCTTCCACGGTGTCGGTTGATCATGGACACTCACTGGCCATAACACCGCGTCAGGTAAGTGTTAGTGCATAATAGTAACTTAATTTTCATTACAATATCAATATTTGAATGATGTTAAAATTATATTGCTTAATTTAATTTATTGTTTGATGAATTTAGTCACGTGCACTCGATCTGGGTGATGAGGGGTTTGAGGAAGACATTTTCTATTCCACTGACCCACTACACACTTTTAGAGTAGCCTTGAAAAAGGAAAACATAGAAATGCTTTCCTTGGCTCGAAAAAGGCCCTTGACACAGGAGAACAAGGCAAGGATTCTAGAGCTAGAAGATCAAATACAATCTTATGGGGTAAGTGGCATCTTCACAAATGTTTTTAAGCTATGACATGATTTCATATCTGATATTATGTTATTTATTTTTCCAAGTGATCTGATAAAGTAAATTTTATTGTTTGTGGGATTTTTTAAAACCCGTAACTAGAGAACCTGCCGAGACAGGTATAGGTAGCAGTGATGGTCCAATGCAGCAAAAAAGAAGCAATGTACCAATGAGGCTTTTTGCCACTCCTGCGGCCGGCCTTGAATCCATTAATGATGCGGGCACTGATGACAGGCGGCAAGATGCCATGCCGGAGCATGATGAGACGGAGCCTAAGACTCCACATGACTTTGGAGATGAACATACTGTAGACGACCAGGAAAAATTTTCTAGAGCAGCACGAGTTAAAAGCACTGGATCACTAGATCTCACCTTTCTGGTGGATGACTCTTGTGTTCCTATCAAGGTTCAGAAGATTGCATGTATTTATTAATTAATTTATTGATTTTAATCATGAAATTGAAATAGACATACGTTGAAAATATTATAAATTAATGGATTACATGTTTTTGCAGGAAACGATGGCTTCTACAAGCATTTGAATGACAAATCCTTGGAGCTGTTTGGACCCACCATTCGCACACGGTGGAATAGCCAAGATAGAAATAAGAGAGATGAATTGATGGACCACATGGTCAACTTGTTCGGCAATACTTTCAACAGGAAAGTTGTTGTAAAGTTAGCCGGTGAGAATTTGAAATATACCAGGTCCCAATATAGGGAAAGATTGCAAGCTGACCTCAAGCATGAGCACCCTCCCATGGTTCCGAAGAAAGAGTGGAAGGCACTCATAGATGATGCAAAGGAGAACTTGCTAAAAAGATAAGGAAAACAACCACAGCCTAGTAAAGCAAGGTACAACATATATCATCTTTTTACTTAAATAAGCTCAATTATTATTTTCTTTTTTGTTTTTAGTAAGATTTTTTATATCTAAGGTGTTTCAAAATTTTCATATATAGGCTACCTGACACCTCCAAAGCAACCAAGGCTAGAATGGAAAAGCACGGGAAACATAGACTGGGCTAGGGTGGCTATAGAAAACTAAGAGCAAGAATCGTAAGTATTAAATGATTAATTGTTGGGAATATTTATTTAACAGTAGCGAACAAATATCTGATTTTGATACTGGAAATTTTAAAATGTGTTATCATGCATTGCAGGGAAATACGTTCCAAGCTGCTGCCACCGAGGAAGACCTAAAGCTTGGCTTCAAGTTTGGTTTTAAAAGTGTGGTTGAATATCGGAAAAGCTTAGGGTAGACTCCAATCTCCCTGATGACGTAGATGCAGGTATATCACCAATTGTAGTATCCTATTAAAGTCTATTCAGTTCTGATTATATCACCCATAACTAAAAATTTATGTTTGTTTTTAAGCAACAATGCAACCACAGCAATGAATCTAGCGGTACTCAGCAAGTACCAGTTGATGTTGGGGTGCACATGTCCCATGATAGTGTGGAGCATAGTGTCCATTTTGGTATGTATGCTTTGGAAATAGAAATATCTACTGTGATTAGATATATATATTTCCTGACGTATACTTATAAATTTTCTTCTTTCAATAGAATACCATGCAGCTCAGGAGCATGAACTGCAAGAGGAAGCAACTAGACTTCCAATTAACACCCCAGCTGTCACATCTACATAGACAGGTGAAGAGAAATATTGTAATTTTAATCAAAATAATGAAATATTTATTTCAATAATATTTCAACGTCATATATATATGCTCATTTCCGTTGTTGCAGTTCACACCCCTTCAGAACTGCCTCCACGCCCTGCTCAGCAACGTACAAGAAGTGGCATACATGACGGCATGGAAACACAAACAATAATAGGAGATATCGCAGTAAATACTGTGCCAATTGATGATTGTGATACCATACAAGTTTTTTCAATGCAAAAAAACAGAAATCAACGAAAAAGTAGATGCAACATAAATTCATGACTTGTATTTTGATGTATATCGATGTTGTTAGTATGAAACATGGATTCTCTAAATATTAGCTATTAGTAACATAATCGAGTTCTTAAAATATAATCATTTTTCCCATTTATATGAAAGGTAACATAGATAACTTTTATTTGGTATAGTTACGAGGTACTTATCTTTTATGTGATGCTCTTAGGAATTTTCCCATTTATATCTTTTATTTTCTTAGAATTTGAATTTTAAATTTAAATGTCATCACAAGTCATTGTATGCTTGTTTATAATTATTTTGTATTTTAATATTCAAATTTTGTGTTTTCTCACACATCATCACTCCTGTATGTGTTGCATGTAGATATATTAGTCTGAAACATTGATTCTCTTTATATTAGTTATATTAGATATGTTCATGTCATGCCTTCGATCATCATCACTCTTTATAATTTGATTACTACCCAATATTGCATCTCGAGGGCCAACTTCAGCACAGGGACCACAGAGGAGTGTTGAAGTTGATAGAGATCAAATTTATGTTATAAAATCTTTTACTGTTGCTTTAGCACTAGTCAGAAATTTGGATGGTAATTGTGAGGAAATTTTTCTTTTGTAGACCATATTCCTAAATTGAAAGGTAACACAAGTGGCTTTTATTTTCTATAGTACAAGGTACTATATTTGTACCCACACTTCAGATCTGATTTTTGGTTTAATGTTGACGTGGATATCTTCAACTATACATCTCTTATTGTTATATGATCAATATGTTTATTTACTGTTGCTGCATATGTTATAATTTGATTACTGCCCATTACATCTCGAGGACCAACTTCAGCACAGGGACCACAGAGGAGTGCTGAAGTTGATAGAGATCAAAATTATGTTATAAAATCTTTTACTGTTGCTTTAGCACTAGTCAGAAATTTGGATGGTAATTGTGATGAAATTTTGCTTTTGTAGACCATATTCCTAAATTGAAAGGTAACACAGGTGGCTTTTATTTCCTATAGTACAAGGTACTTATCTGTTATGTGATGCTATCAGGATTGCATAGAGAGAAATGAGGGATATTTTTATTTGGCATCCCACCACCCTTCCTTATATTGTGATGATGAACTTTCAAGTTATATGGAACGTCTGTACATTTGAGAGAGATATGACTGGTTGTACCTTCCCCACCTTGATTGAGCTATGATTGGTCTTGTGGTACCTTATCTTTCACTTGTGTTTAATGGGGTCATTTACCCTCCTTGAGTAACTTTTTTAAAACCACCTTGTTAAAGTTTTGGTCTTATAGAGTACTATGGTTGTTTGGCCACATTTGGAGCATACCCTTGGTTCTAAGGGTCATGGGTCTTGTACTACCCACACCTATGTTATGACCATTGTTTATATTTTCTTATTTTATGACCATTGTTTATATTTTCTTATTTTATGACCATTGTTTATATTTGTACCCACACTTCATATCTGATTTTTGGTTTAATGTTGACGTGGAGATCTTCAACTATACCTCTCTTATTGTTATATGATCAATATGTTTATTGTATTACCTGTTACTGATTGAGTTATTAAATACTTTTGTACTTTCCCCACCTTGATTGAGTTATTATTGGACTTGTGGTACCTTGTCTTTGACTTGTGGTTAATGCAGTCATTTACCCTCCTTCATTTTTTTTATACCACCTTGTTGAATTTTTGGTCTTATAAAGTACCTGACTTTTATCACCTGTGATCAGTTGTGGTGTGCTAATAATCACTTCTCTTATGCTGAGACTTGGTTGAAGTTTATAATTTTTGTGACTTTATTTATGTTAAGTTATGTACTTGACTGTCATTGACCTAATCAACTCCAGTCATCTCTCTCTCTCTCTGGTTTGTACACACCCTCTTGTAGGGTCAGCTGGTTCCTAGAGAAGACTGGCCTCTTCGAGGCACAATCAGTCTTTTCTGAACACTTCTGAGTATTTTTACAAGAATGGTTTCACACCGAAGTTGGTATCTTCAACTATATCTCTCTTTTTGTTATATGATATATATGTTTATTTTATTACATGTTACCAAAGATTAGTTTATCGTTTTAGTTCACTTTTTTTTCCTTGGAAAAAGTCCGTAATTTTATTTCAAAAAGATGATCAAAATTACATATTGCACATGTAGTAGAATCAACAAGGATCCCTACATTTTCACATATTTCTGTCCCATATAGGCAAAAACAACAGCTTATTAAGAGCTGAACCAAAAAAGAGAAACCCAAAGTAGTACTTCGCCACAAGAAGATGTAAATCTTGAACAGCAAAGAGAAACCCAAACGTTGCCACAAGAAGAAATTAGCAAGACGTCTTCAGCTTCCATCAGAACCGAAACCCTCAACAGAAGAAATAGTAGATCCAAGTCTGTGGACGAGCAGCAGACTCAATGGATCTGCCAAACCAGCGAACTCAGCCAGCATCTCCTGATGAAGAAAACGGCCAGACAAAAACCAGAGCACCGCCGTAGCTGTGCGCCCCGGACCAAGAACCCCAGACGGCTCCCCCGACACCGACCCAATGGGTCTGCGCGATGCTGACCCATGAGCGTTTGCTACCCGTAGGCACTGAGTAGATAGGCTTAGAGCAAGATCGATTGGGAAGCACAAGATACTCCACAAAATTCAAGAAATCTTCGTGTTCGTTCAAGAAAATGTCGTCTGGCGATTGTCGAGTCCAAGAAAGATCCATTAACAATAAATCCCTCCGTTAATGATTCAACGAGCTTGCTCAGAGATTTGTAATGTAGCGTCGAGGATCGGCTCTGCCTCCACTCGGCTCTGTCCCCTTTCGGCTCTGCCCCGCTCGGCTCCGCTCTCCTCTGCCCGTCTCCCTTCTTTTGGGGCTTACTTGAATCTTATCTTGCAGAAGATAAATTTCAAGCGTTTATTACGCTTTCCACACACAGATCCGTTCCGGCAGAACAATCCAGATTCAAGGATAGAAAGAACCCCGATGAAATTTGCTCGGAGTCAGGCGGTGCCGGGGTACGCTTCTTTCTCCCGAGAAGTGAGATCTTGAAGCAAATGCCTGACATCGTAGCGATCTATCACAAGATTCTGGTCGCCGTTCCATGGCAGGAGCACGTCCAGGGATGAGCTTGGCCACGCAGGCATCCTCTCCTCTATAGGTATCTATTCGTCGATGCTCTCTACGATTGCAAAGTTCCACCTAGCAATCGTCGAATCTGCAAAAATGCCTGCCAGGGAGCCACTGTCCACTGAAAATGAAGCACCATCAAAGACCCGCCGTTGCTCTCGCACGCCAACACCACGATCAAGCGCCGCAGAGCACAGGCGTGCTTCCCTTCAATCGAGTCCGACGAGAACGCACAGCTGCACAGGGTATTCGCTAGGGGTTTTCATAATAGGCATAGCCCCATAAGGGAACCTGATAGAACCGCCGCAGCCACAGTTTGTAACAACCGCATAGAAGACCGCTTTGCACCCGAGGCCCTTAAGCGCGATGCCACCGATCTGTCCTTCAGTTAACCTGCAAAAAAAAAACAAAAGCTATGTACAGGAGGGGCGGCTGGGCGAAGCCCTGGCCGCCCAAGCTACTGCAAAAATCGATGCTAGGGTTTTCGCTCCAAGCATCGTTTTAGTTCACTTGTCAGTGTAACTCATTATAATCTGTTGATATGGCAGTTATGAATATACCAAAGAGCCTGTGTTAAGAACTTACTAGTTGTACATTTGGAGTTCTTGGTTACAAGAGGTAAGTATGCATGTGAAACTTAGTGATTATGCCACATATCCAATTCTAAGAGTGGGATCTATCTCACTCCAAATAACATCAGGTGATATCCTTGACCATATTGGTGTTTTGTATGTGCCTAGATTAACTAAAAATCTATAAGTTTTAGTTTAAGTGATGATAGATCTCAAATATATGGATGTGTTTCATGATCAAGACGTCCTTATCCAAAATAGATGCTTGGGTCTGTTAACCCCCAATTGTGCCTACCCTACTAGAGGGTTAAGATCCAACAAGATTCCATTAGGTTGGTCACATTATTCGTTGATGCAGGCATGCACATTGATTCCATTAGGTTGGTCACATTCTTTCACTCTACCATGCTTGCTTCTTAATTTGAATCTCAATATGTCCAATCTCCTAGTTGTAATCAACCCAGCAAGTATAGTAGCATACTCAAAATTGGATTACAAGCCTAGTGAAACATTAGTCCCGGAGGAGTGTCCTCATTTTGGATAAGCTCCAAACTTATTATTTCTTTTATGTATGATTCTCGGATGTTTACTTTTAAAATGGTAAAGAGGAACTTGGGATGGCTATGCGAAATCTAGCCAATTACACTACAAGGTTGCTTTGAGCAGGTCTCCTCATAAACTTGATGCAATGGCTTGCAACTATTGTTGCCATGTCTGAATTCTAAGATCCAGTTGTATAGGTGTCTCTTTTTTCAAATCCACCCAGTACTTGTATTTGACTGAGGGGTATACTTTCACTAGACCTAACTTGTGAAGACACTTTGTTTCCATACATTGTCAAAGCTGTTGGGACTTTATCAGGTCTAGTTCTAGCAAAATTAAATGATTAATTTTTCTAGGTGACATTAACATGGAAACATGTCTAGGGTCTGAGAACTGGAGGAACTTTGATTTAACCACTGGACTCAACCTTCTTGTTGTAACTCTTCTTATGGTCTTAGCTTTTTGTCTTTTTAGTATAGTGTACATCAATGTGCCAATTAATATATTCATGATAGGATATTGATATGGGATATCTTTACATCTGTTAGGTAGACTTGGATCATCTTTAATTATTTGGAAAATGATAATGCATTTTTTTTCCAATTCTTAAGAGCTTGGTTTCAAATTTGCATCTAGGGATGAGAGTTGTCCATATTATCAGTCTAAACAACTTGGGTATCATTTGGGGTTTCAGGTGATTAACCATATATCCCTTGTTTGTTAGTTTCCTGATCTTATGATTCCTGTGTAAACACGGGTATCGATTACCATATCACAATGTTTAAGATGTTGATTTCCTTAAGTTGTAAGAATCTGAGAAAGAAAATAAAGATGATGGATCAGCTTAAGTAATTAAGTATTGATTTCATGGGATAGAGTCTTCTTTTTTCAATTGTTGTATTTCTTCTTATTGTGTCCAATAAAGTAGGTGGAACTAGTGGCTCATGTATTCTATCCACTGCAGTTAGCATTATCCTTAGAGTGAGAGTGATTACTCAAGATCTAGTGCAATATATTCCTTTTCCACAAAAGCATAGATTAAATGTCTAGCATAAGTTAGATGTTAGTACCTGTATTAGTGTTTGACTAGACAAATTGTTTTATATGATACAATGTGAAATATATTTAGGTTTAACCATAGCATGAATCACAATCATTCATTGGTGATTGTGGATCGTATGGGATCCCTAGTTCTCCACTCTTCATGTTGATGTTGCACTGTGCATCACAATCCAAATAAGAGGCGATTTGAATCTAATACTTTGATGGTTACATTATGCCTAGGAGTTCCCAAAACTCATTTTCACTACTGTAAGGGGATAGGAAAATCCCTAACCATCCTCAAAATTGCCCATATTTGTTAGGAATTAGCCCATAATTAGTCCAGACTCAGAAGAGATAAGGTTTTGATGAACACGAGGTCAAAAATAGTTTCAATTTATACCCAACATGTTCAGGGTTGACCATAAAGAATGGCTAAAATCTGCTCATAATTGTTGGTTTCTTAGGGATGAGGTTTCATTGTCGTTGGGAGGTTGAGATATACCTTTGATCTTTCGAAATTCTTGCATGCCATTAGATGTTGATCTTGACTTGGATGGGTTTTTGGTTCAAATTACATTTTGGAATGGTAATTCCCTTTTACTATTCTCTCTTGCACAATATGCTACACTTTCACATGCATAAGCTTCATTTTTTTTTTGCAATTGTGCCAATTCCTAGCACAATTAATTTTAGCACTCTTTTAATTAGTTAAATATATGCTTTCAGTTTTGCCTCTTGATAAGGTAATGTTACATTGGTGTAAGCATACACAAAGGATTGGAGAGATGTATAATTTCAAAGCAATGTAAGTATGATTCCATAAAATCAATACAACATATGATCTTAATTTAATTTGATTTGTTGGTATGTGCACATGTACATGTGATGTTATGTGATGTTTCCATTTAAACATGCATGATAGTTAGTGACATTAAGCATGCATGATTCAAGGATTGCCATTTAGTCTGGGTTTTTTTTTTAACACTTCCAGGTATCGTCTCAATATCGACGAACATTCATGTAGGCTATAGAAGAGGGTTCCACGCAGATGCTAAACCTGCCACAAATATTTGTCGCTATATTGATGCACGTCTTCTATATGTTTCCACGTAGATGCTGAACCTGCCACAAAAGTTAGTGAAGCGATGCGTGGATATTGTGACAGACATTCGTGGAGCTATAGAAAATGTTTCCACGCAGATGTTGAACCTGCCACGAAAGTTAGTGAAGCGATTCGTGGATACTGCGACGCACATTCGTGGAGCTATAGAAAATGTTTCCACGCAGATGTTATACCTGGGACGAACATTCGTCTCTATAGCAACGAACTTATGCTACAAGTTCATCTCTCTAGACACGAATGTTCGTGGCAGGTTTAGCATCTGTGTGGAAACATATAGAGGATGTGCGTCGATATATCAACGAATATTCGTGGCAGGTTTAAGTAGATCTGAGAACTATTGTATAGGTGACACGTGGCCACTATGAAGCGAGGATATTGCCACGACGAGGAATCTTCGTCTCTATATCTACGAACATTTCGCCACAAAAAAACGAAACCCATATCGTGGCAACATGGACAAAAAATCATGGCAATTACAACGAAAAAACGTGGCAAATTTGACCCAATGTACTAGTGTGCAACACTAACCGAGGTTTCCAAAAAAACGTAATTTTAGCCCCCCAAAAAAATGATGCTATTAGTAGCACCACTTTTTGATTTGGGTTAAAAATAGTCACTAAATGCAACCTATAAAAAAATGAGAACTCTCAAGAGTTCTCATCAAGTTGGATTATATGTTTTTAGCTCTTTTTGACTTATTCAATCAAATCATTGAATGCATGTGTGAAGTTGGTGGGAAAGTTTTCGTGTAGTTATGGAAGCATAAGATGAATATATTTTTATGACAATTATAAAAGTCATTTTTTCTATAGTAAAAAATAATATCAATTGTCTTTCCACCAATCCCCTCGTCTCCATTAGAATCTATCACTCATTTTCCATGCAAAATTCACACACTGCGTAGCTTCATGTTGTTTTCACCATTACCGATTACCCAACTATGAAAATAACCAGAAATTAGCATTGTGAGAAGGAAATTGCAAACATTAGAATGAAGAGGATGGTATAAGTGAGCATAGAGGTTGGGCATGATAGGAACCCTTACCCATTGTTTATTTGTTACTCTAAGATGCTTGAGAAGCCATGAATTGATTTTACAAGAGGTTTTCTAAAAGCATACAACAAGTTGGACTCTTTATGTGCACACTGAAATTCATTGTAAGGGTTGGGTACTCTAAGGGACTATTGGGCAAAAAAAGAGTAGGCCTTCCTTGTGTTGTGTGGGGCAGTGGAAGAGAATTCTGTGGTTGGGATGGCTAAATGAGATGACTGTAGTGCTCAGTGGTGAGCAAAATGGCTAAGCATGGGAGCAAATGGGTTTTGGGTTGAGAGAGAGAAGCTTGTAGGTGTTTCATTTTCCTTGGTGGCCTTATAGTCGGGATTGGGGGTGGTATCTGCAAGTAATACCTACAGTTGGGGGGGTGGGAATTGCTTACACAACCCATTGTTTGGATCTTCTTCAATTAAAAGATAAGTATTATATATTGTCTATGAATGTGAAATGATTATATTTTACTTCACGTTATGAATGTATTTGTTTATGCATGATGTGTGTGAATATAGTTTTAATTCCATTGTGTTTTATACTCATACACCTACACATGCATTTCTTATTATGTTGTCCATGGAAGGCTTAAAATAGTTTTGAATTTGAATAATGGCTCCATGGGGCGAAATTTGGGAACATGAAATTCATAGCTACCCCCTCCTATAGTCAAAATAACGGATGAAAACGCTACAGCCACTTACATATCCTAGCTCAGCTTGTGGAGAGCATTCCTATTAAGAGATGCATTGCTTTGGTGGAAAGGAGTCCTTTAAACAATTTAGTGCAGTGTGTATTTTAAATGTGACTGACATGAACCATATTTTGATAAGCACATTTGTTGTTTTTCTAAACTTACAATTAAAAGCATTGGTCATAAGGTTATGTGCACTTGTTTTATGATGATTTGTCAAAACGAACCACATAGAGTAAGCATTTTAGTACACAAGACTTGCTCGGTATACTAGACAAGGCCATGTGAACTCCAAGAGGTCTGCATTAATGAAGAATAGCAAAAGCACTAGAGATCTAGAAAGCAAATGGACTGATTGGGTTATGTATGTTACCTTGCAATGCTATGTCATGTATTACTCAGAAAAGTATTAGACTAAATTCAAAAATCTTGAATAGATAGCACATGGAGTAGGTAGGTATCAAAGCGACTTCAAAACAAGGAAAGATCAACCATCAAGGTATGAAAGAATGTAGAGTTAGATATTCTACCCTCTCTAACAAGTTAGTGGAGTGAATCCGAACGATACCAAAAATGCAAAGAAATTATAACCCTCATCCACCATCATTCAACGCCCTTTTTTTGTACTAGGGGAATCGGCAACTAGTCAAGGCTTGTACTCATGTGACACAAGGTCAATTCCCATTCACTACCACTATACCCCTAAGTGCACCCACACAACCCACCAACATGGAGCACGAGTAAGCCAAGGTTTGAACCTGTGACGTCGCAAAGAGTGCCTTAACAGTAGACTCTATTGGCAGTCATTCTACACCCCTGTGGACTATCATTCTACACCCCTGCAGACTATCATTCAGCTCCCTTTTGTTCCTGAAGAACTGTTTGATTACAATTTCAACAAGAAAGGTTACCTTACTCTAATAGAAGAACCTAAATAAGCAATGGCCTAAGTAATACCCAAAGAAGCAACATAGGGCAAGCCAACTCTCTATCCAGCTTTCCTATCTAGAATGATAGCAAAGAAGAGTAGGACCACCATGATTATTGTATTTCCTCACCTCCAAGTGTAGTGTGGATTAAAAACCTTGCAAGGTAGCTTAGCTCTCCTCAACACAGTTATTGCACTAAGGAGGGGATCCTGATCTCTAGGTGGAGGTCCAATGTGCCTAACAAGCAAATTATTTTTTCCAATTCTTATATTTGTATAGGCTGTCACTTGTGAATTTGATCCCTCATTAGCTTTTACTGTTCAACACCCACCCCAAATCATATGACTTTGGTGGATACTTCATACCTCCCAAGTGTGGAGTTAAGTTTGATACCTTTGCAAAGCCAGCTCAAAATATATATATAGATATTGTTTTCGGTATGTTGTCTTTTTATATATGAATGAAGCTTTGTAACCAGAATTATTATCACTCGAGTACTTCCAAAATATCTCAGGTGTCTCATTTCTGATTTGAAGTATGAATGCTTGACAGCCCTAGATTTCAATTCCAGGATGCCCCTCTTAAATCTTCATGTCCTGAAATGTATTTATATGAACATTATAAGAAACCTTTGGCAGGTACCTGTTGAAGTGTGATTTATAAAGCAAGATGCAGCTTAATCAGTCAGTGTTCAGAGTCACCGAACTTCACTATTGTAGGATGGTCTTATATCCAAACTGCAAAATTGCAAATGCAAATCAAGTCCTAAAAATGTTGCCGACTTACAATGTTTATTTTATCTATGGGATCCAAATCTCACAACTCTTGTCAATGTTAATTTTTCTTTAATTTTTCTAGAGGCCTGGTAGTGTGACCTTTGGGGCCATAGAATGAAAGTGCATGGATGCCAGCTTTTTAACAGACGAAAGTATTAAGATCTTCCAAATGTAAGGAGCCATAAATTGCCCATTCATGTCACAAACATTCTTTTATTAGCCTATATATGCACGTCTCCACTTGGAAATATCACCTAAATTTGAATGGAAGGTGTGTTTACCAATCTTTACAAGGTGATTGTTTCTCTCTTGTTGTTACTTGTTAGTGGAACAGATGCCTGTCTTTTATTTTTGTGATTTCAGCAGCCAGTTTACAGATAACTTCACAAAAAAACATATCACAATATATTTCTTTTAGCAGTACAGGTATATAAATTGAACTTTATTGCCCTCTGCCCATATACACTATTGACCCCACTAGTGTTTAAAGGCTCTCCAACAAAAGCATATATAAAATTAATCTACAAGTTGCCACCTGAATCTTCATTCTCCCAAAAATGGGGAAAGATAATATGGAAAAGGTATATAATATAGATTTCCAATTTATGGATGCTGCTCAAATGAGATAAGCCTGTCTCCATCCATCTTAAATACAGCGAGCCTACCACTGGAAATACTTCAGCAAATTTGCAAAGGCAAATAGATACCCCACTAATTCGCTGCGCCAGAATTTCATTCAGCAAGCCAATATAAGCTCACATGTACTAAAGCATACTAAATCAGCCGAAATATACTACAGTTACTATACATGATACAAATAAATCTGGCTTCAAAGGCATTGTCCTGCACCTCCTCTCAGAATCACACAATCATCAAATCAAGAATGTTGAGGTAATCAGTAATCTTGATTTTCTTGTATAGCAGACTCTGACCACCAAATGAGAGACCAGTGATCTGTTCCATACAGCCTATCCTAAAGGCCTGTAACCAAAACAGAAAAAGGGTATCAATGAGAATAGACAGTTATTCATAGTCTTAAAGCGGTATGGCTCATACTTGCATACAGTAATTATCAAATTTCAAACCAAAACAATGATGACAAAAACCGGAAAAAAATTAACCTACCTTTCAGGATAGGTTTGAGAAAGCTCAATAAGCAAAATGAATGGAATCTACTTGTGCTTCTTCAAAGGAACAATCGCTTCCAAATTATTCTCAACAATCCATCTTGAAGGATATGTAATCATTGAAGTCTCCAAATGTAAATGCCAAACCATGGCTTTTGAGCAACCATGTGCCAACCCTTCCATCTGGCTCTCATCTGCAACTAGTTGCTCAATGAATGTTGTATCCTGCAAAGAATAGTTAAACAGCACATGCCATCAAAATTTTGCTCGTGGACTTCAGCTTGTCAGGTACTCAAAACTCTATAGAGATAGAGCTGTGGGAAAGAAAACAGAGCAAAAAACAAAATCCAGCCCAGGGTTTGGATGGAACATTAGCAAGCAAAGCATGCATAAACCAATACTATTCCACCCAGATTTCTGCTTATGCACCTTAAGTGTGGAAAGTTAGCTGATAAAAGAGACTACCCATAGAGTGACATAAAAAAGAAGGGCATGACTGACCTGCAATCCATCGTTGTCAGTATCTAATTGCCGGATAAGTTCTGAAGTAGGTCGTCCCCATTTTTGTGGGTCCCAAAGTATAGTGCTATTGAAGGCAAACCCTGAGTTATTGATATGAAATCTATAAAGCTTCTTGCTCTTTTCATTTGTATGCCACCCAATCACTCTAGTTGAGTTACAAACTGGGCCTTCCGGAACCACCTTGTTTTTGTTATGAACAAGCATGCCAACTGGCCAAGTCCCAAAGCGCCTGCACATCAGGTAAATGTTTACTTGCTTCATGAAATGAATCGAATAGAGCAACCAAGTCATAAGAAACTTCACTCACTAAATTATACTTGTTTGGATTCAACTATGAATGTATATAGCATCAAGCTAAAGTAAACAGCACGCAAGAGTTTCAAATCATGTTTGTGATATATGAATTGTATTAATAATTAATGCAAGAAGAATTTTTGTTTTAAATAGAAGAAGAAATTATGCTAGTGTTTACACAACCAGAAGTAGTCAACGGGAATAGATGTTATATTAGCTTCCATATATCACAGGATGATTCCCTAAGCCATCTCCAATCGATCAACAAAATAAAATAGAATGACATACAACAAAAATATGGTAAAGCTGTGAAGTGGAAAAATAGCTGACCAATGGAAAAGAACTTTAAGCTATATAACTTGAGTACTCAAAAGACCCATCCATCTACATCAACTACAAACTACCTGGTCCTAAGAATGTAATCTGATTAAAATCCCAGCACCATGGACATCTTCAGTGTCCCGGGTAGAAGTCTCATGGCCTTTTTCATCATCCTATGCCAGCACTCCCCCAATGGATCTTGGATGAGAGAACAGGTAGAAGAAAGACAGGTTTAAAGGCCAATAGTCTTATGCATGAAAAGAAAGGAAACAGGTAAACTTAAGTGCACATTAAATTGCACGCTGTTACCCTTCATATAGCATGAGGAATGTCCCAGTTTGAAGACCCTGCCCAAGCAGGTTGGTTTTGGAGGATTTTGGTTTTGGAGCCAATTTGTTGGTGCTTTGATGCATGTTGTTTTATGGATTATCACCTTGGTGGCATCATCATTCCATATGTTGGAGGTTTGCATATTTGATCTTGATGAAGCACTCGCCTTGATGAGGGTCTTGCATTCTTGTTTACTCATTCGTTGACCCCTCGTGCATGCATTGAGAGGAAAACCCATCAACTAAAGGTTTCTCCTTAGTAGCTGTAGGAGATCCTGTAGTAGCCATGCAGGCCACAGTGTCAGAGGTAACTCCATAGTGAGTACCACTTTCTTTGTATTTGCATTGCATATTAGAGAAGAAAAGAACAAGGCATAGTCCTTACATCTGGCTGGGTTTTTCCCCATAGTGGGTTTTCCCAGGGTATATCTTGTTTATTTGTGTGGGATGTGTTATTTTGCTCTAGTTAGTTTCCTTTCAGCTCTAGTTTATTTATCATTATGTGAAATTCAGTTAACACAATGAATTAAGTTGTAAAATCCCTTGTGGCGAACTGTTCTAGTGGAATATCCCCTCCCTTATTGTTGCTCAACTATGGAACAAGACAATAACATCATCAAAATGGAACCCCTTCTCCTCCCAATGGCCCGGTATTTAACATAGCCCAATAGCCATCTAGGGTTAGTGTTAGGGTTTGTACATGCCTCAACTCCCTATTAGGGTTAGGGTTTTGGACTCTCTAGAATGTTCTTGAATGTCCACACATGACTAGCTTCACATGTGTGGGTACTAAGAGTTGACGTGGAATCCACTTGGTAGCATGGTGGTCAACAAGATAGGTCAACTTGCAAGAGGCATAACTTCCTCATACGAACTCTGATTAAGGTGCTCTTTGCACCATTGGAAAGGTCTTGGAGTGTAGAATAACATCGAGGGGGGTCATAGGAATAGCCTATGAAGTTTGGACCCCAAAAAATATCATTTAAGCCCTCAAATGGGCCCTAGAAGGTTCTGGACCCCAAATCTTCAAAGTAAGACCTACCCCTAAAATGGGCCCCATAAGCCAATTCGTCCAATCGTTCCACCCAAAAAACACCAAAATAGATGACAAATTATATATTGATCCAATTCGGATCAGTTAATATAAGAGTGGAACTAGAATAGCTGCATAGCTAATGATAGCTCATAATATCAACAACTTTGCCATCACAAGACAACAACCACATTCGTGAACCTTTAACGCAATGCTCTTTTATATAAATAAATACAACTGATAAAACACACTCGAAACTCAAATGGTATAAGCGAGAAAGAATTGCATGGCAAGACAAAGTCGAGAATGTACACCTTAAAATAAAATAATCATTTCAAACAAATTTATGACTATTTTCCCCTTAATTTTCTAATGAACATTGATAGTTCCCTTTTAATATTTTGAATTAACATTGATTAATAACTTAATCAGTGCTTCCTACTGCTTGGGCTTTTCTTTGAAGTTACACACATTACACTCAAGTCATGAACCTAGACTTTTAACTTATTATTTAAAATTTATCTATCTCCATGTTTCATTTGTACGTTTGTGTTAAACACATACATATTCACGTCACATCATGTTGTTATATGATATATTATGTTTCAAATTGCTTTACAATGAAAAATAAATAGTATTTCAAAAGTTCGAAGAATTTATGTATAAAATGCATGTTTATGTATTTATGAGAATGAGATGTCTACTTCCTATTTTAGTCGTACTAAATTTTTCAGTACATATTTTTTCTGTATCGAATCGTATTTGTATCTGTATCCATACTCAAATCATGCTGCTATGGTGGCGACAATGGGCAACTGTTTTACACTTTCGGAGGCATGTCAGAACCAATCTGCTCCTTTTTACATTTGGAGAATTCTCGAAGCCAGTTTAAAAGTAATTTGAAAGGTTAAAGAATTTCATCAACTTTTACATGTATTGGATTTAGTATTCCTGAGCCCATAGTTTTAAAAATCAGTGAAATCGGAATCGGAATCGGCCGATTCACCGATTTAAAGCCAGACCGGTTCAAACCGGTCTCCAAATCGAATCGGAGGACCGGTTCAGTACCGAACCGGCTGATTTGGTATCAAATCCGCCGGTTTAGTACCGAATCGGTCCGATCCACCGATTTTTGACAAAAAATCGGCCGGTTTTTTGGTGTGGGCCAGTGGGCCATTAAAAAATGGTTTTTTTAATTTTTTTTTAATTTTAACCTATATCTCCATGGTGCTGTAGTAATTGGTGATATTAATGGTAATGTTAAATTCTTAAAGTAAAAGTGACATTCTCCTTATCTTTTATTTTTAATTTTTAACATTACCATTAATTGTTTCAGGATGTTTGAGAGTGGTTCCAACCTCATCGGACTTCATATGCAAAAAGGAGACTTTTAGATCCCATTCAAAATTCAACGGACTTAATAGTTTTCAGTATTTTAGGATTGCAAGGTTTCCACCAGATTCTATCATGTATGAGGGTATGGAATGTTAAGTTTAAACCAATTAGACTAGCAAGATCACTGAAAGAAACATAATCACAAGATAGACACAGATTTTACCCTAGGAAACCCTCATGGGGTAGAAAACCCAGCAAAGCTTTCCTCAATAAGATGATCAACCAAAATACAAGATGTGCTCCAAGACTTGTCCTTCTTCTCTACCTCCTATGCAGACCTCCCAAACACAAGTGCGCTACTTTCTGAGTTTTGCAAGTGTGTCAAATGAGGAGCTCTCCTCCTCTACTTATACTGATTCCCGACTAACCAAAATCCCTAATGGGGCCAACCTCTTGTAGTGAAGTCTAATAACCCCTAAATAATAAACTCAAGGCCGACCCCCACATGGTGGGTCTAATAACCCTGGTTACCACAATTCATCGGAGGAATAAACATCTCCGGATACATAATAGAATCTCCTCGGAGGGATGAAACATCTCCGGAATAATAAAGTACAAATATAATATTCTTAGAAGTTACAATATTCAACATGGAATTGACATTTAATCAAGCACATCAACCCCTATATGTACCTTGATGTTGGTGGTGTTGATTGTTGAATTCCTCTGTCATGACCTTAATAAAAATGTACTCTTCACTCATGCAAAATCACTTATCAAGCATCGAAAGCTTTTTCTACGTTATTTTAGCGATTGGATTAGGAAGTTTCATCAAAATTGTAGTGTGTTGAGTCATTGACTAATGTCCTTGGAGGATCAACTTTGAAATTCGAGTTAGAGGCAAGGGCTAGAGCCTAGAGGAGGGAGGCATAGGGTGCTATTGATGAATAGGATCCCAATATAGGTAAGGATTCGTTGACATGTATGATTGATGATTTATATTTCACATTCATTTTTGTAAATGTCTTTGCTAATTTATTAATTTAATATATATATAATATATTGCATATATATATATATATATATATTGCATTTCCTCATTTCCACAATTTTGGGGGGTCACGTTTCCCCTGTTTCGAAGTTTCTCCGTTTCGTCCTCGTTTCCCCGTTTCATGCAACTTAGGTTGAAGCTGTTCAAACCCTCGTACAACAATTTTGAAGCAAACATGTGCCTGTTATGACCTTTGCAGCAATAAAAAGTCATGAAAATCACCTTAAAGGCTAAAAATAAATTGTGGGCAGTACTGTGGATGAAAGCAGCCCTAAACAACAAGTATAGGTGCTCTTTGGCCTTCAAACAACAAGTTTGGGTCATAACAACAGTCCTAAAATCTTGAAAATGTTGTTTTTCTTTCAAATTTAAATATTTTATGTATTTTTGAGTAAACCGATTCATTAAATTCAAATCGGCCGATTTATGACCGATTCATTACCGATTCCGATTCCGATTCCGAGTTGACCCTCGACCGATTCCAAGTCCAATTTCGATTTTTCAAACTTTGACTGAGCCTAGGGGAGCACATGATTGATCTTCAATTCACTTTGAATTGAACAGGAGGGCACATTTACCCCCAAAATATTCATCATTCAATCATAGGAAGCTTCCTAAATGAATTTTAGAGCCATGCAGGAGTGCTAAAGAACTGAGGCATATCTGAAAGAGTCAACAAAAACAATATTTACAAGCAAAGGCAAGCTTTGGGGAAAAAAATGCAAAGATCACAAACCAGAATTGGAGTTCAAGTAACTATAATGACACATTTATGCTATGCCTGATCACTATGAAGGGGTCTCAGGCAAACAGAACATTGTAGAAAGTGAGCATTTTCATAGTTATATTAAGAAAATTGGTGTCAACTACGAATTCAGGTGTAAATTAAAAGAAAGATTAATACGTAGTTACTAATGAAAGAAACATAGAGCTAGAATACCTGAATAACAACAATGAAGAAACTATATGAATGGATGTCAAAGTTTATTAGAAAGAGCTTCTAAAAATTTATAGTTTGAGTTAGGTGCTTTTCTGATCTTTTCGCCCAATGGAAGACAGTATTGACAAACAAAAAGACATATGTCCTCTTCCCAGGAAATTAGGGTCCTTCAGGAAGTTTTATGCCAGAAATTCTGATTTCTTTAAAACAAATAGAGGATAAAGGACAATGTTAAGGAACATAAAACATAAGATTATTTAACTAATAATTGCGGAATCCATTATTTAAATTTTATTCAAAATCATCCAATAATTTCTAGACTATATGCCTAAAACGAAACCACATTTGCTTCTCTATTTCTAGGGAAAATATTTTTTACTCTTGTGGGACCCATTTTATACCATAATACCAGGCTTATAACACCAGAAAGCATACATAATATATATTTTCAGCAATTACAAACACACAAGTTTCGGAAATTACAAACACAAACAAAAAGTGATCTCATGAAAGGTAAACCATGCAACATCGACTTGTAGAGCCAGTATGATGCAGCCTCTCCTTAATGGCTGTACTGTTGTGAAGCAGAAGAATTCAAGAACCAAACATCAAAGTGATCTAGACTTTAAAAAGAAACAGAAAAAATGGAAGAAGAGAGATGAGATCTTTTTCTGACTATAAAAGGAGATTTTCAAAGGATAGAAGCACCTGTAAACATCAACAATTGCATAGGTATAAGACAGCATATTCTGCAATGACACCAGAAATGAAAGAATATGCCATTCATTTACTGGTGAAGTTCACGAAGCATTAAGCCATCCAGTAGGGTTCCATTCTCGTTGTGGTCTGCCCCACCCAAAGGGCATGTCAAAAAGCGATGACAACAGGTGCAAGTCCTAGGAGAATTTGTAGAATAGATAGCTCTCAGACTTGGCACAAAAGATGAAGGAACTCCGTCTTATGAGGTATGGTCCCTAATGTCCGGGCATGTTTCTCAAAGCAACTTTCAAAAAAAATTCCTTTGTCTTCTTGTTTCAGGCTTGACAGTCTGTAAGGCACAATGGCATTGGGAATAAGTTGATACCAAATAGGAATTTTATAATATAGCCTAACAACCTTTTGAGAAGCAGCCCATGGTTAACTCCTTGGAAAATGCTTGGATTTGCACCAATGTTGCTCGTGTTGCTTACTGATCAGCAAGTTGCTGACTGATTGACAGTCTTTCATGAAACAAGAAATCAGGCTGAAAATTTGCCATTTCTTGAAAAACTTGACAAATTCACTAGTTATTGGAAAAGCTTGCAAGTCATGCAAGTTTTACAATTTCTTCTAAAAAATCAGATTTCAGGCATGTTTTTTCCTATAGACTCTAGAGTGCAATTTTGGGGGGAAATTTTGTCATATCTACTCACTGATTCTGATTTCATCTCTTAGAACTTCATTCCAGCATGCCGTTAGAGGAGAAACATGGTGTCATCTATGGCAATGAATCTATTTTGGACTCGACGACAATCTTCATCCCACTTTTTCAAAGTTTATTACACCCAACAAGCATATCCCAGGTCTGTTTTTGCTCTATTTTTGCGGATTTCTACGACAAGAATAGGGGTTTTCTGGTCATATCTATGGAATTTATTGCAAGAGATTTCTGCAATAGTATTACTATTACTTTGTTGTCTAGTATCATTAAATTTCAAGGCCTATTTTTTCACAAACAACCCACGATATTTTTTCCCCTAGGTTGCATTTATCTTCCTCCAACATAATAAACGAATTGTAAATGTTTTGGGCATATATGGAGGTTGTTAAGGGCAGCATGGCAAGGTAAAACGCAGGTTTTGCCCAAAGGTTCTGTACAGAAGGATTCTCCATGTTGCATGCCACTTTACAAGAATCCCCGGCAAAGATGTTGAGCCCTGTTGAATTGTCACCCCAGAAGTTCAGCAACAAGCTTTCTCAACTGTTGAAAAAGCTAAGAAGAGGAAGGAAAACAACCTCTATTGTTTGAAATTCTAGTGGGTGGAGTAGCAAGGATACTTCCAATGATAGGGCCCCTTCTTCATCTTCCGCTGTTGAAACCTTTACTACGTCTCTTGCTACTGAGAGTGTTATACAACTCCACTACCACATTCATGTGCCTTTCTCATGCCGTCTCCTTCTAACCTCTATTGATACCATTTTCACTCCATGCACCCAACCCAATTCTCAAAGTATCAAATGGGGGTAGATACTTCATGAACAAGCACTTAAAGCCATAAATAACTTTTGGTTTTATCAGGCTCATCATTTAATTATGGTAGATTCCCATACTGGCAGGTTATGATAGATGCTCATGTTGTGTGTTGCCCTGGTTTTAAATCCCTTACTTCTAACGATCAGAGCAGTAAAACTTTGACCAAGACTTACAAGGATGTGAAAAAAGTCCTCACAGTACCTCTAAGAAGCGCAAAAGATTGACCCAAAAACTACTTCTTGATTTGGTGTTCATGCACTACCATCTTAAGCTCCTCCACAAACAATTGGAAGCAAAGAGTGATTATGCCATTTGGCTAGATGGCATTGATCCAACATCACATTGAATCTTAAAGACAAAGGAACCAACTTTCCAAGATGAGGACCTCACTCTGTTGGACAGTAACCCAATAGACTTGACAACAAGGCAAGGGAATGGATTTCCCATTCATTAGCCTGATGGTTTTATGATTAATAATATCATCCTATATCATTTTATGCCAGAGTCCATAATCCATGCTATTTAGACTTTGTACAATTGAACTTTAAATTCTATGTTATATAATTTTTAGATATTGGTGCAAGTAAATTGTTTAAGATTTCGATGTCTGTCGTTCGATGTTTATGTCCATTATGAAAGTTGAATTTGTTTAGTATTTACATGACCTTTATGTCTATTTTATAGATATAGTTTTATAGGTTTGTAATGAAATTGGAAATTCTTGATTTTCTTGTGAAATTGTAAATATTTTATGTATTTTTGGATATGCCAAGTTATTGCCCTGCTTTACACAGTGTGGCCAAGTTGATGAGTAGACTCTCCCATGTGCCTTTGCTAAATCATTGTCCTTTTTGAGTCATGTGGCATAGTAAAGAGGCTAAGCAAAGAACTTGCAATTAATCAAACCCCAAATATGAGATCTAGAGACGAGTGATCTCAACCACAATCAATTTCCAATGCTATTGCAAGAGAATTCCACAACATGTATGGAGTTGTGGTGTACCTCATCCTTAACAACATTAAGCTTGGAGAAGACACTTATGAGAAACTTCATCCATTTAGTGGAAACAATTCCCCATCCAGATATCAAAGAAGGAAATCAGGGTAAGGTGGGCATACCATAGCCAGGTGCTCAGTTGAGAAGAGAATCACAGGTACCCAAAGGCAAGGCCAATGTCAGCAATATATATGAAATTTTGGATCTTCGATAATGCTATGGGTAGCGATTTCAAGGGGTTTCAATTTCTCTAGATGGTGTATCATGTTAGGGTTTTCAGGGAATGGTTCTAACAGAGCAATTTTTTATAGCAGCCCTGACCTACAATTAACTATGAACTTTTGGAAACCATCCTTGTAATTTTGAAATATATGTATAATAAATTTTCTTGTATCCCCTCGAAACAAAATCCTTCCTTAAGCATGCTAGGAATGTAAATCCCTTTTCCTAAACTTCTTTCAATGTGATACTATTGGCCTTGCTCTCACACACATCATCCACCCATAGTCACCAATTTGCAGATTTTTATTAAAAAGGTTTGAATTTTGGCAAATTTTAAGAACCGGCGATTAAATTCACCAGATTTGCCACTTTTTTGCAGACTTGCCAATTAAGGACTTTGCTAGTTTCGCTGGGGTTGGACCTCAAGAATTTAACATAGAACTCATTATATGCCAGATTTAGCCACAAAGCACTATATTCCAAGGTCTAGATTACGTCAACATCTCATAATTTCGCATTATGTCCTACACACAGGTGACTAACAGACATTTTGTAGGATTCATGCAGTGCAAACTTAAATTCTTAATTGAAATTTTATTATCTTTATTTTGCACTAGAGATTTTTTTCTGAATTTGATTGTCGTCAAATTTGAACACAAATACAAATAAGGTGACCTAACATTCTTCTTGCATTAAACCCTCTTCTGAGTTTCACTTCAAATAGAATTATATGAATGGCAAATATATGGTGATTCACTTTTACTAATTAGATGGATGAATCCTGAGGTGCAGGTTCAGAATATTAATCTTCTAAATTTGGCTCAACATATTGGGGATATATCAAGCTCTTTAGTTCAAGTTTGATATCAGCACATCCCTCGTGAATCTACCTCGGCTGCTGATCGTTTATCTAAAGAGAGATTGGTCTTACCCCCAGGTACTTATCAGTTGGACTCATATGAAGGGCAGGATATCAGGTCATCAGCTGGTAGCCTCACTGAAATGAATATCTTTTGAAGATGAATGGCTGGCAGTGAGTTTCTCTTTAAGAAATTTTTTGTATTTTTGGTAATGATGTAACTTCAGTAGGGACTGGGTTGCATACAGCATCTAGAACTCTCTGTTGTGAATTTTTATGTTATTACATGAAGGAGCTTATCTTATGAATGTGCTATAAGCACCTTTGGAATGTATTTTGGTTTCTGCTGTGAAATAAAGTACAATTTTTTCTGCGGGAAAAAAAGTGACTTAACATTCACCTGTAGACATTATTCTCTAAAATGAAGGGAATGTTCCAATTACTATCACAGGAAACATTTTTTAAAACATATTTCTTAAATTGAAAGGAGCACAAGAAGAACATTGTCTCAACATTCAAAGGCAAACCCAAAGTATCATAAAATCCCCACAAATGACCAAATTAACTTGCATGGATTTAAAAAAACAAAATCTAGAGTATTAAAAATTTAAAACAGATAAAGAGGGTTGAAGTTCCAAGTTTAACATTTATAGAAGAAATGTAGGAAAGGATTAAAGGAGTAGCGAACAGGTTCTGAACAGCTAGGCTTGCAAATAATAAATAGTCTAACAAATTAGTTGAAACTCTCAATCGTGAACAAAAGATCAATACTAAGTTTTAAAGTATGGAGAGAGAGTTATCATATGCAAAAGCAAACTAAACAAACTATTGGTTGGATATGAACCAATACAAAACTCAACAAACTATTGGCTGTATATGAACCCATACAAAACTCAACAGACTATTGAACCTACATCTATATTTGAACTTTGCCATTGAAATCCATCCACATCAATTGGATAGTAGATTCCTTCACTGTGAAGATCGTACCTGCAGCTATCTTTTTCTAACATTGATTACATAAAATTACAACAATGTTGCTTAGAGGAGAAATTCAATGTTTCCTTATTCTTGTAGTCTAGATCAAGATGTACCAATAGGCTAAGTCACAAGGTTGGGCAAATTTTATTGATTGGGTTCAAAATTCGTCGAATCTCAAAAAAAAATTGAAATTCGTTGGAGATTGCCAAATTTCAAAGGAAAATTTTAAATGTGAATATCAAGATGGAATCTCAAGACAAATTTCAAGGCAAATTATTTTTAAAAAATGACATTTTTACTCATTAACTAAAAAACAACATTATGTAAAAAAACGACATGTTGTGGACCATTCTTGATCATTGGCACATAGATGCCATCATACCACTTTTGGATATCATCTTTAGTTGAGAGACCTCCTTGTTTCTCTCTTGTGGCATGTGTGGTGGCATTCTAATGGCTTGTAAAAGGGGTCTTCCCCTTCCTCATGGGTCAGTAATCTATTGTGGACACTTGTTCTTGAGTTGGATGCTCCTATTTTTTATTGATGGTCTCCTTGGTTCATGTATCAATGAGTTGGCATGGAGGCTGGGGTTTGGTTGTTATGTGGACATTCATTGCACATATGCTGAGGTTGTTCCCCACTTGATGGATTATTGCACATAGATCTATTTGTTGGTTGAGGGTTTGACCCGTTGATGTATGGAAGCAACACCTTGCACTTGTTAACTTGTTCTACATTCATTGGTTTTCCCTTGATGATTACCCACTCTTTGGAGATTTGTTTACACACTCATCTACGCTATTTTTATGGGACGTTTTTGGAGGGGCGTCTTAGCTTTGGGAGTAGTTATATTTTGATAGAATGCCCAAAATTGTGCCATCTCAACGCCATTAGATGCAAAGTGGTTGTAGGATTTCAGAAAAGTGGTTCTAACAGAAAATCCAATAAATAATGAGAAAGTTAGCAATTCCAAAACAGTGGTTTAAAGAGTCGCATCGTATTTTTGTCGTAGATTCCTTTTGAAGCCTTTTCATGGAGAGCGTTCACCTTATTTGAGGAAGCGCTCCACCTTTTTAGGCCTTTTCCTTGGAGCACTACCTTTGGAGAGCCTTCGGAGGCTAGGTTTGACTTCTTCTTGTCATCATTCACCCTCATCTTATGGATACACCCCTTTCTTGGGCCTTTCTTCTCTTGGATATTGTACTTGTGGTTTTGACCACCATATTTCATGGATGTTGTTAGAGTTGGTTAGGGTTTTCTAGAGTATCTTGATTCCTTTACTCCATCCTAGGCTAGATCTAGGGTTTTAGCCTAGCTTATTCATATTTTATTGTAAAATGAGAGAGCTACAACTTATATAAGGGTTGGCTCTATCATTCATTTCTCATGTTTGGATTGGGGGAGAAATCCCACTAGACTTAATGAATTATCTCTTGATTCTTATGGATGGTTGAGGCTAATGCTCCATTGAAGGATTCCTTTTTTATGCTTGGTGTGATGAATGGATCTTCAAATTGTCAATAGTTTGAGGTAATAAATAATAGGCTCTCTACCATTTATGTGGTTGCTCTCAATTGGAAGTGTATTTTAGGTGCCCATCTTCTGCTCTAGATCATGTGTTTTACAATGCCCTCCATGATAGTTTTCCTCCTTGAAGTCCATTTGAAATTTCTACTCTAAAACTTTCCCTTTGATTGATCTTGAAATCAGCCCAGCCATTAGAGAGCAGCTAGGTTGTGGACTACAACTCTATCCCTTTCTAGTCTTTCCCAAGAAACCCTCATGCTATCCTTGGTTGACCCCATTTTCCCATTCGATAAGAGACTGGTCTCCAATCCCTTCATCGCTTATATAATTTCCTTTGCATAAAAACACATTATTTTGGTAGGTTACTCTTCAATTTCACCTTGTGCTTCATTGCTAAACCCCAATAATCATATTTAGGGACTCCTCCCTTGAGCTAGAGAAGAGCTATCCTAAAGAGCAGAAGAGGGTTCGGTGTGGTGACATTGGCCTCCCTCTTATTTATCCATACGCCATCATTAATGTTAGGGCTTTAATCTCAAGATGTTGGTTTGTGTGGTAACAAGTACCATCCACAAAATAAGGGGAAGTACTCAGTGGGATTCCCCGAGATATATATTTCGTGGGGGAAAAACGTACCAACCATATTCTATTAAAGTTGTCAATGATGGTTCTAGGGATAACTGACTTTATATTTGTTTGAACAATTCTACCAAAATCATGACTTTTGACTCAATACTTTGAACAAGTAGTTAGGTGGGTTGGCTCAAGTGGTTAAGTGCCCTGAATTACAAGCAAAAGGTCTCGGGGTCAAGTCCTCGAGCTGGCTACCTCTGTGAATATTGTTAGCCTAACTCGATGTCATGCTGAGTTAGGTTTCCAAAACTGCAACCTAAAAGCATGACCAATACTTTAAACAAATATACCAAAAGCATGACCTTTGACTCAAAACTTCAAATAATTAGTTAGGTGGGTTAGCTCGAGTGGTTGATTGTTGTGAACTACAAGTAGAAGATCTTGGGTTCAAGTCCCCAAGCTGGTCGCCTCTATGAATATTGTGGGGCTTGTTATACCTCATCTTGTATGAGGTCTCACATTGGGGTTTTCAGCTGGTACCTTGGAGCATCTTAATGGACTTGGGGGATCTACATATTCATGCAGCTTCTTCTCTTCTTCGGGATGGATGTTTGATGAAGAACTTTGGTGGAGGAGACTCACTTTTCTATGGTGATTTAATCAATTGGTGACTAATTGAAGGTTGGGATATGGTTTAATTAAAAGTTTAGCCTCAATGACGTTGAGGTTGATTTAACCATTCAATGGTTATTTTAATCATTTAGAAAGATAATACTTGAGCACCCTTCTTCATTAGCCTCTTTTCACACATTGGAGAGGTTATTTGACAGTTATGAGTGGCTATCTTGTGGAGGGCTCTCATGTGACACAGAATCCAAGGCACATGGGAAAATATTTTACTATTTGTTGATGAGGTGTAGCAACTTTGGCACACTTCTCTAGGTTTCCCCTCTCGCATGCACATGGTTTGAAGTGAATAGGTTAGATGGTTTAGAAAACAACACATGGTTTTGGCACATGCATCCATGTTTTATTATTTGTTGGTTGGAGGTGGTTGAAATGGCACATTCTTCTTGGGAACATCTCCTTGGTGGTCTTTTATTCATAGTTAAACACAAATTTGGCAGCATTCTCTCTCTTGGAGTGCCCTAGCTTATCTCACACATGTGAGAAGGTTTGCACAACTCCCTAGGGTGCACTCATGTTGAATATAATATTTTATTGAGTTGTAACCACCTTGGAATTTATTGAATATTTTAATGAGGTGGTCGCATATGGGACAAAGAACCTTGTTCTTTTGAGAAGTTGACCAACTTCCTTTTTGAGGAGCACTCTAGTTAGTTGGAATCTTATACATTTACCAATGAAAATTGGTCGAAACACCCTTCTCTCACATGTGTCGATGAGTTTGTTGCGGTCCTAGGGGGATATTATTCTATTGTTATTTCACACATGCATCTTGGAGGGCACACCTTGGAAGAGTTTCTAATTGCTATGTGAACACATCAAGAATTACTTTATTATTTTGCATGAAGGCATCTTGGAGGGTGCACATGTGGAGCATATTTTATTACTTCTTGAAGCTTTTACACGGTCAAACAAGGCATGTTTTAGTTGGGCACTCTCTCTCTTGGAGATTCCCTTGTAATATTTTATTAATTTTTCTGGTGGAGCAAATTCTCCTTGAGGGAATGAAGACCTTTTGACTTGGAGAAGACCTAACTAACTCCATTTTGTATTATTGTTGGGCTTGTGAAGGAGCTGGTTAGAAAATTATTATTTTGAATCTGTATTGTAAGAGAGATCTAAATCCTATATAAAGGAGTTTTCTCTCCATTGTTTGCATGATGGTTGGATTTATGAGGATTTCTCCCTCTTGGAGCATTATTTTATATCTTTTGGAGGATGTAATGGAGTATGAAATATCTTCCTATTTCTTTCTATTTCATGTGAAGCTTGTGTTATTAATTCTAAATGTTATGGATGTCTGTTAGAGATTACTTGAAAACATATGCTTGAGAGGCCAAAGGGAAGGGGAATATCTACAATCTTGGAAGGGTTTTCCCCTTTACATTTCCTTTGATGTCATATTTCTGAATGTGGTGTCTATCATCTATCATACATTAGGAGTTGTTGGGTTAGCACTTCATTGTAAGACACACCCTCATACTGTTGTTTGAGAGTGGCACATTTAGGGCCTCCAAGTTCATTTCTACATCATTTAATAACAAGTTAAGGCTATTTCGGCATGTGTAACAGCTTTACTTGTCTTAACCATTCATATAATTTGTTCTCTTGGGCTTGATATTTTGACTCCGTGGAGTACTAATCTCAGTCCTCCATCACCCCTTTGTTTTCACTATACTACAAAGACAATGTTTTAATGGGCTATCTCTTCACAGCACCTTCAGCCTCCTCGTCATAGTCTTAGCAATCCTATCTTAGGGATACCCCCCTTGTGTTGAAGAAGAGCCAACCTAACGTTGAAGAGGCAGTTACTGAGGTGATAGTGGGTAGCCCCTCTAAGTTACCCTTAGGTTTGCATTTTGTGCTTGGGACTTTAACACATTTGAAGTGCAAGTTTGGGAGGTAACAGGGCTCACTCAATGTCCTGCTTAGTTAGGTTGCCAAAACTGCAACCGACTGGTTTATCCTGGGTACCATCCTCGGAATGACGGGAAGTAACCCATGGGTTTCCCCAAATTGTGCCTTTCAATGGAAAAAATAATAATAATAACTTTTAAATAGTTATAGATGTCAAAGATATTCATTAGGATAATCGATTTTATATTTGTTTAGATGTTTCTATAAATCACACATGCATAAAAGTTTTTGGCAAAAGGGACAGAGGTTAAACACTAAAGATGCTAAGAAGCCTTTGGCTTAGGTCAACGTTGTCCTTTTCCAACGGATATGTGCTCTTGAAAATCTATAAATTGTTAATGTTGTATCAATAGCATGCATTCATCAGAACTTGATCCATTTTAGCTAGTTTAATAGAGAGGATCAATAACTTTTGCATAGCAAAAATTACCTTTTGATCTTCAGCATGAAAATGTTAAATTTTGGTTAGGGTTAGGGTTTCATGCAGAAAAATCAAATTTTATATACTTTAATGCAAAATTAAATATAACAAATTAATACTGAAGCAGAATAGTACAGCAGTAGCTAAACACAGTAATCAGACAGTATAATTTAAAACATAATTTTCATCTCTTTAACCTTTAACACTACCAAGAGGTCCTCATGTTAAAGTAATCTTCAGTAACATGTAATCACAATAACACATCTAATTCATAAGAAGATCAAGTTAGGGCACTTACCTGTAGTGTGGGACCCCTCCTATATACACAGAAAAATTTACTTTCAGTAAAGACTGTGCCTCTCAGAGGCCAGTCACACACTTGGAACAAGTTAACCCTTGTTAGAGGGTAAATACAAACCTGAGAGAGAGAGAGATGATAGGGTTGTAGTACAGTCAAACAGGGATGGTCAATGACAGTCAAAACACAGTGACAGTCTCAATCAAGTCCCAGCATAATAGATGACCAATAGATATAAGCACAAGAGGTCTGAACCCTAGGTGATGACTTCAATCAAACACAAAGGATCAGCACGTAGATCAGACCAAAAAACAAGTTTCAGCAAAATGGATATGTTCAAGACAAATCTCAGCAATATAAATCTACTAAAAGAGCAAGGCTCAGCATATAAACATGGTCTGATCACTATAGATCTGACTACCAAAACTCATGGCTTCCACAGACATGCACACAGCAGGGTAGGACAGACCCTAGGGCCTTACAGCCTCCACAATTTTTCCACTAGCAGACTGGATCAGACCTGCAGGCCTCACGGCCTCCACATATAAGCAACCAGCAGGCAAATCGAAGATCAAGTTAGACTCACAGTTGGGTTTCAAGGTCATGGCTTCCCCAACAGGCAGATCTATAGCAGATCGGACTTCAACATGGATTTCAACAGGAAGAATTGCCCTCAAAATAGCAGATCAGACCTCAAGCATATCATAACAGGAAGATCGGGCTTCAATCTAACCCACAGCAGGTAGATCTAATCGATGGAGCTCACGGCCTAGTCAAAGCAAGTCAGCAACAGCAGATTGGACTTCAATTAAACCCTTAACAGCAGATTGGACCTCAGGCAAGTTCACGGATAGATGGATTTGGGCTTCACAAGGTCACGGCTAGGAGAAACAAACCGTCACATAAAGCAGCAACAAACATTAGCAACCAATAAACCTAGACGTCAACCTTCAACAATCATTCAAACCAGATCTGAGATATTCAGTAGGTGGGCGGCTTCCAAAACGGGTGAGTAAGCAGCAGTGAAACCCTTGACGTCAAGCAGAAGATCAGAGCTGAGAAGTGTGATCATAAGTTGATGATAAATGAGGAAACATTAGATCTCAATAAATAGGATCTTAAACTTCTAGAAGGATCATTAATTTAGATCTTTAGGGTTCCATTAAATTAGTAGGGTACCAACACTTACCAAATATCAAAAATATAATTAATGTGTCTTAGGTGGGTATCAACACATAACGGTCAAAACAATAAATAACATAAAATATAATTAGGGTGACTTTAGGTGGGTACTAGGCTCAAGTCACCATTAGGTGAGGGTACAAGGACCAACAAGATCGTACAAGTCAAAACCATAAAACAAAGAAGGGTACATGACCCACAACCCCTAGGACCAAAGGGTGTCCCACAAAGGTGGGTAATTAACCCTAATGCCCATAAGACCAAAACATCAAGGTGGTACAAAACAAGACAACTCAAGGTGGGTAGAAAACCCTTCTAACCACAAGTTAAGGTGGTGAACAAGACAAGGTACTAAACCTTCAAACCATAAGACCAAGAACAACAAGGTGGGGAGACCAAGGGTGAACAACCAAGGTGGGGTTACAACCAATCATCTCTCTCTCAAATGTACAATTGTTCCATACACAACCTGAAAGTTCATCATCACTGTATAAGGAAGGTCCACACTGGATGATGTGATCCTGCGGTCCTCCAGACTACTCCTGAGGTCAAATGCTAGTGACTCCATCAAGGGGTGGCCAGTCCCTTGAGAAGACCATCTAGCTCAACCATCTCGAAGACCTAGGAGAGGAGGACATCACACATCATCATCTTGGTCCACTGACCAAGATCCACCTGGTTAACTAACCGGGTATGTACCTGCAAGAACTACTTGGTCCTCGTGACCAAGAATCTGCCTGGTCCCAGACCAGGAGGTCTCTATCTCAACCTACAGAACCTGCTTGGTCCTCATGACCAAGAAACTGTCTGGTCCCTGACCAAAATACCCTAGAGATAAATAGGGGCCCTAACCACATGCTGGGGACTTTGCCATGGCATCAACCTGCTTGGTCCCCGACCAAGAACCCCAAGAGATAGTTGGGGGCCCTAGGGTGCCTTCTAGGGACTTGCTCTTTACTCTGCCTGGTTAACTTGACCAGGAACCCTAGTGAACTGATTAGGGTACCATCCTCTCTGAGAATGGGTCTCGCAGCTACACTAACTTTAACAGAAAATTCATGAGGCATTCTTTAATGCCACCAACTTAAAGTAGATCTAGAAAGATCCAAAAATGCAAACTATGCAAACTATGGCTGTCACTCTTAGGGCTCAACTGCAAGTGAGTATTAAGTGAGGTTAATGGTTCAACTTCCAAGAATCTTTCCAAGTCTGGGTACCTTGAATAGGTCACAACTTTATTGAACAATCCACATACTTGAAAAATCACAAAATAAAACTGTTTTTTTCAGATGGCAAGAATATCAGCGTGAACAAGTGCATTGCCTCACTCTATTTCAAATTGCATGAAGACCAATTTGGTCAACGTGAAAACTCACTTTGTTTACCTAGTCCACAATTGCCACCAAAGTCAAATTGTACACCCAAAATGATAAGATTGGTAAAATAAATTATCACTACTCAAAAGTACATAGCAAGGTGATTCATTACATATTTGAATCTCTGGAAAAAAATAACCTTCCTTGTAATGTTTTAAAATATACTCTAGTTGCTTAAGCTTTTTTTAGGTAGTATTTTAATAAGTCTAATAAGAAAAAATTGCACAAATTCAATATATCTTGAGTGCCACAGTTAACCTTTTAAGTTTTAAATAAATTTATGTCTCAGTAAATTTTGGATATCATGAATAACTTTTTAACTGTCAATTTGTTGATTCAGACAACCGAGTTGAATCAACCCCTCTAAAAATGCAGGAGCAAACAACATCCTTTGGCTGTCACTTTTAGGGACCTGTCGAAAGAAAATATCTAGAGGAAGTGACTCACTGCATAAATAACAGGGTTCCTTTATTTTGTCATAGATGTCAATTTTGTCTTTCCAGCTAGTTTCCATGGCACTCATTGTAGTAATGTAAATTTTTAGAAAATAAATGTCATATCAAATCCATTATTCAAGTTGCCACAAGCAATAAGGATTTGGGTTTGGAAGTGTAGTTTGATTAAACATAATCTATGGCTTTACCTGAGCCATGCAACAAATGGTGCATGTAAGTTTGTGCACATACATAAACAACATTGTAATTTAGAATTTGCAACTATGAGTAGTAATGTAACACAATGACATGCAGTGAAGAATTGTTTTAGTACCAGGAACAATGGAATATGTATTAGTCATTTGCCACAAAATAAAAGAAGAAGTCAAAGGCTGTCGAAAGATTAATATTGGAAAATACAATCAAAGAAAATGCAGTCAAACTCCTTCAAACAGTTTAGTTGGTTGAAATTTGGATACTGTCTAGCTATGATGAAAAATATTGTTGTGGCTTACCTATTATGAAAGAAAACACGTTCGGTATATGATGTTTAAGACATACATCATTATCATAATTTTTGAGTTTAAAACAGATCAACAACTATATCTTACCTGACGAGATAAATGCTTAAACAAGCAATTGTTACGATGATAGTGTACCCACTAATGTTCATAGATAGTAGTTAAGAATATATCTTTAACTATCTCAGTCTATGATTAATGACATTTAATAAGTATAACACTGCAAGTTGACTAAGGGATGATCCTAGACCTGTGAGATTGTGTACAGAGTTGCCAACACAAACACCTAAAGTCCAACAATTGTACTTGATCCCAGCACTTCATATTCCTCCCAACGTAGCATGCATTTCCAATATGGAGTAGCGTTGCGATAGAGAGGAGAGCAGCAAAACGTGTCTATGGACAACTTTATGTGTAAGATATCTTCCCAAGATACTCAATGGAGATTTCCACACTTGGCTTCCATAAAAATGCCATCCCGGACCGGATTTCAAGCTCACCCTTTATGCACGTCACACCAACAGAATTGGCTAACAATATCCAACAAATGTATTATTGCCTCTTCACATGCAAGTTCTACTAAGTTGATATAATGCTCATTGATATCTAGTTTGTATAACACTCGAGCTGACCATCCTTAATCTATCATATCTCAGCTGCTAAAGGCAACTACCATACATTAGCCAATTTTTTCTCGTATAAATAAATCTCGAAAGAAAATTACCCAAAAGGGTCTCCTCTACAACTTTTTCAGCTTCCAAATATTAGTCGTGTGTTATGGGTTTATTCAGTTTTCTGGAGGCCCTAAGATGGATTGAACATATTTTACTTTTTTTCCCAACTGATCCAACTATTTTTTTATGTATCCTTGTAGGTTTGTAGTAATAGGGGAATAACAGCAATCATAAATGCAAAAGTAAGATGGATCACCCTTGCAGGCATATAATAGAGATATTAGATCAGTAAACCTGCCCTAGGAAAACATAAACCATAACGATAGTGGCAAAGTGGAAACATGGACAACATAGGAATCTTAAGAGCTTTTGCCTTTTTGACATGAATTGGGGACTAAAGCTTTCATGGCTGGAAAAAGGATTTACACAAGTTAAGACTTCCACAAAAGACCATGTTACTCACATTTTGTTCCCTTTTCAGGCTCAAGACTGACCTCCAATACTAGAATAGTTTCATCTTCCTTAATGGGGACTACTCAGTTTCATCAAAGGTTGCACAGGGAGCCCTCATATGAAATGATTCCTCTCCAGGTGATATTTTAAGAGAGGTTTCAGGATCATTCAGGGTGATTGAGGACGAGGGGTGATACTCAAGACTTGTAACAACTATGTTCCACTTGATGGGACCTCTTATCTTATATTTCCGATGTGGTTGATGCTGAATAGGTTGCCCTCTAATGAAGCCAAGGAAAGAAGTGAAAGCTGTTTATGGATCTCCCAGCTGTTTTACTCGGCTGACTTCTGGAAAATGTGAAGCAAATAAAACCTACTTCGAATCAAAAGCCCAAAAGCTTCTGCTACAAAAATTTGTTCCACGACCTTGAAAATATTAAACCAATAAAGTCACAAACCATCACACTCCCGTAAGCAACAAACAGTAATCCTACAACAAACAACTGAACATCTGCTTAATATAGATGTTCTGAGAAATGAATGGTAATTGCATTCAGTTCCTCCTGCTTTAAATAAATTTATTAAATGCAAAAGAAACTTCTTAACTACAAGAAATCTGTTAAGGCCTACAGAAAAATTGGTAGCATGGAGATTTCAAAAAGAAAGGATGGAACATGAAGAAAAAGGCAAAAGAACATACTTGATTTCTCTCAGCTGCTCAAACAACTCCAGCGTGTATATGTTACTGTCGTCCACAAAGTACACAATGCCATTAAGCCGATGCTGCTCAATGTGTGCAAGAGCTACATTGCGTTGATGGGCACTCCGATCCTTTACATCGGTAGCATTCTTGTCACAAACAAGATGCCTGTACATGACCCCTGTTTTCCTCAAAATCTCGGCAGTTTCAATTGACTGAGCTGGCATTTCCACTAAAATCCACAGCAAAGGTGGTTGCACAAGCCTTAACGTCTGAGCCAGTCTATTCAAGTACATGGCCTGAAATGGTTGGTTATAAGTTGGAGTCACGATGATCAACAGCTTTCTGGTCGCAAAATCCAGTGACCTAACTGTTGACAAGAAAGCAAATGGATCTGTTCCAGAATTATTTTCAGCTTCCCTTTCCTCTAACTCCAAACTCTCCTCCCTGTTTTCAGACCCATCAATCCTTATCGTCTCAATCAACCTTCCCCGGTTCCCAACTTGGCTGTAATCCAATCGGGCGTTTGTGGGTATGTTCTTTACTTCAAATGCAAATTCCTGCCTCATTTTGGGCTTATCATAGGCAAGGCTTGGTGAGAAATTCAATGTGCTAAAGGGTATAAATCCAATGAGAACACCCACAATGAAACAAAGAAGAAAATGAAGCAGTGCCCGCTTCCATACCTGTACTTTCTTCTTAGCTAACCCCATAGTAACAGAGATCCACCAAGACAAATAGGCCTTTAGTTAACTGCAAGATCCACCAGATTCACCGTTGCTTCTCCAACATGATCGGAAAATAAAAATCAACAGAATCCCACATAATTTCTCATAGGTTTCTCTACCACAAACAACTTATATTTCATCAAATCTCATGGCATGATTTCAAACTGAAAACACAAATGCCTGGATACTATGCTCCACAGCATGAGCTCGCTGCTCAAGTTTATGAATTCAGAAAATTCTCTCACCATACATCATGGGGAGAATTCTGCATTTACGAGCTCAATGCCTTCTCCCTTCTTAACTGAAAATACACACATGAATAACATGTGGGTTCCTGCCAAACTTTTAATGCATTCGATCTGTTGCAGGGGACTGCTCTTCTCTGCCCATGCCCGTGATCCTGGAAACGTTTACACTACGGTTCATAAACGATGAAGTCCACCTATTTTGAATAGTTTTGTCTTTCCGTTCCCTGGGATGCATGATTTTAATGAATCTCGGGACAACTGAACTAACTTTTTGGTAATGGAAAATCATTTTTGAAGTTATGGTTGTTTTTAATTTCCCTTTCTCCTTTCTCTTGAAGTCTAAGGAATATGTCGGATTTGTTGAATATTGAGTTGCATACAAGCCATGGTTCTTACCAACCTCTAGGTGGGATTCGCGTTCTAAGTAATTTATATATAAATCATTGTCACTAAGCGCTACATGACACTACCCTTTGTACTAAGCCTTACATGAAGCTGACCTCTTCCTCGTATATAGGAACAAAAAGAATTAGATTTTGTGTGTATTTTTTTATAATAAGTATAAAATTATATTATTAGTATAAATAATGAAATGAGGATTTTTCTTAAATTGAAGATTAAAGTTTCTAATTGAGAGATTGTTTATGTTTGTTTATAGTTTTTGTCATAATTTATTTAATAAAAGTTGTATCTTGGTTTGGTTGTTTTTATTTCCAAATCTTAGATTCTTTAATTGGTGTATATTGATTTGGTCGTTTTTTAAGACTTTCCAAATCTTAATTAAGAATCATATCACTTTGTCATTTTTTATGGTTTGTTTAAACATCGTTGGAGATTCAATGTCATTATATGCTTTGTGTCATCTAATAAAGTCTATGAGATTTATGGGTCATTTTTGGGTTTGAACTATTTGACTCATGCGTCTGCTTTGCTTGTCTAAAGGAGCAATCATTTTAAGGAGACTAAAGAAAGGGTCATTGCATTATGAGTGATGAAGCTCTCTGCCATATCTTACAAATGCAACCTATAAATTCATATAAGAAAAGCCAAAGACCAAAATAGATTAAAACATATGCTTAGCTTTGTTCATCTGGCCAAAGGCCATTTATAGCTTTATAGTGTGTCCACTCAACTTAATTGCCAGCTGAAGAAACAAGAAACTAAATGCACGCAGCATGAGGCTAGAAAGAAAATATAATTAATGCATATGTGCATAGCTCGAAGGTTGAAAGTTGCAACTAATTATCCCTACATGATGTTGAAAAACTATTAAAGTGCCCTCGAGGGAGGTGCGTTGTTGGTAATGTGTTGTCCTTGGGAGTGCACCCTGACATTCCACATCAATTCTCCCTAGTTTAACTTGAAAGTGTTCTCACTTGCTTCATGATTTAGACATGTCAAGTAAGGTTGAGTGTGGTGCTACAAGAAGAAGAGGTGTATATGTCCAAAGGATTGTGCAAGGTGGAACTCTTAGTGGCTAGTGTGAGTGTTATCATTTGGATCCGAGCTTTGGTAAGTATATGTAGTTGTTTCTATTGAAACAATGTGTAATTGTTGTGTTGAAACAAGGAATTTACATACGTGGAGAGAAAAGGTCAAAGTTGTATATAACATATGAAGAACTATGGTCCATCTAGGAAGCAAACACCTAAGAGAATCTAAACCAGAGAAGTGGATAACATATAGTGTATTGGCGTAAGTTGTAGACTGAGTATCTAAGCATTGCCAAATCATTTTTCTCTATGATTCCTAACCTAGTGCAAGAAACTCTATGAGACCCCATGGTGCATTGGTGGCATCATAACAAAGAAAAAGCACTAAAGGAGTAGTGTGAAGTTGATATAAGATTGTGTCTCTAAGAAAAAGCACTAAAGGAGTAGTGTGAAGTTGATATAAGATTGTGTCTCTAATCTGACAAAGGCGGGAAGCAACTTCCCTCAATGTTGAGTATCAGGATTCAACTAGAGATGGTGTTGTAGGGAGATCAATCCTAGTCCTGAAAATTGAGTGTCGACTATCTAAAGGATATGTGCATTGGTCATTGTATGTGTTTGACGATGCTAGAAAGACATTGAACCCAATGTTAAAATGTTTTGTTGTAACAAATATGATGTGTCTATAGGGAGAGATATCTAATGGTGTATATGGTCATTTGCAATGTCACAACATATATATGAAGTGGAGATGTGAGAGAAGTCAATCCATAGAGGGGCATCTTGAAGACTACATTGGTTGAATGTGTAGATGCAAGTAGTGATCATTGTTGCATATACTTGCATAGTGTATTGTTATCGGGGGTTGGAAAGAAACCTACATAGTTATTCCAAAGTTTGTGTTTCCCAAGGGTGCAAGCTTGGGATTACCTTCATGTAGTGTGAGAGCATATAGAAACTATGCTGAGAGCCAAAACAGGGGCACTCTAAAGAGGCCCATGTGTCAATTGTATAGGATCAATGGAAGGAAAATTGACATCCTCAGTAAGAGACATCAAGTGCCATATGAAGTGTGCAACTGCTCTAGGGTTAAAGATAACCATCCAACTCATGGGTTATTATAAGATGGATCAAGAATTCATTATAGAATCATTCGTGCATGAGTATTGATATGAACAAAAGTTGACATAATGGAATGAATGAGTGAATTTTAATGTCCAAGGCTATGGGATGTTGATGTTGGTGCACAACACAAGTCCCAAAAGGTGGACTATGACTTAGATATATGTTGTGTTGAAAGACTGGAAGAGAGAGAGAGAGAATATTTATGCTACATCTTGTAGTGGATGAGGAATAATAGAGTTGGAGTGACTCTTCATCTAGAAAAGTGAAAGAATGTTCTGCAAGATCTTATAAATATGAGTAGCAAGTAGACACTATCAAAGCCTAATATGGATTATGTGCATGGCCACATCAATGTCGTGTTTCTTGATGTTGCTCTTTTGAGGAAAAGAGGCTTGGACTTGCTCAACAATTTGTGTTCGTGATTGCCTTGGAATAAGATGTTGAGTTTGTTGATATTCTTGATTTGGTAATCATGTTAAAGATCTTGATGTCATAGTAGTTGAAAGCACTATGGTAATTGGGGCTTGAGGGAGGGAGGGAGAGAGATGGAACCAAAAAAATGGATTCCATTACGTTCTTTGGTGAGGTTGCGAGAGAAGTAAACAATGGATGGGTTATTGTGAAAGGAGGACAGAGCGACTAGAGAATGCAAACAAAAGAGTGAGGTGTGGCTATGGAAGCAGAGGTTGAAGGAGGTTAATATTCACTTCAAGAAGAATGATGATGTAAATGTAGAAGGTTGTTTGGGGCAAGGTACAATAGAGAGAGAAATAAATTTATGCAAGTTGACTAGTTAGACTATAGGATACAAGGACAATTGTGTGACAGAGGTAAGTTCATAGGCTTTACTTTCTTTAAAGAGTTTATAAGTGTTGCAGTGGGCATCATATAATGCATTTCAATGGTGTTGATATGGGATTCTCAAGAATAAGTCAAGAGAGTCAAGGGGGAGATGTCGCATTTGACAATGCTTGAGAAAGGCCTTATGAAAAACATTAATGTACAATGTTTATTAACCAAAAGATGGTAGTCATCCCGTTATACTCAACTGAGGTGATAAGGAGAGAAGTGTGGTGGTGGAGAATTGAAGGCAAGTTACAAAGTCTTAGGATATGATATTTGTTTGGATACCATTATCAACATGGTTAGGTGGTCTTTCGCTTGACAATTGTGAGTAAAAATGACATATAAAGAATTTTCCTTCATCATCAAGGGTAAGGGTCTGTCATTGTAGGGTTGGGGAGACTGAGCAGAGTGGTTAAGAGGTGGAATTTGATCAAGAAAATCATGTGCATGTTGAGAGTGCTCTAGTAGTTGTTTATTTTTGTATAGATTTTTTGGGGTGGATTTGCATTGCAAGACTTGACAATTTGAAGGATCGTGAAAGTGGGATTTATGGCAATGACACTAGTGAGGAGGTAGTGAAGATGCATCAAGACTAGTGTTAGGGTTAGGTTTAGGGTCAATAGTGGGGGAGGATGATGGAAGTGTAGTATAGAAAGGAGGAGGGCAAGTAGTAGGAATATGAGGGCATTTATAAAGTTTATTTTTTACAGAGAGGGCACAAAGGAAGGTTGCGAAAAATCACTAACACACCAAAATTAAAATTAATAATCGATACATCTTTGTGGTTAGTGATATGGATTTGGAACCAAAACTTAGCCAAAACCTCAACATATTGCTAAATGCTTTGGCTTGGGGATTGTCATCACTGCATCCATCCACACGTCAAGTTTTATAGGTAATGAGGAGGGTAAAAATGTTGTTCTAGGGCATGGAAAAATCATCCCATGTGTTGATGCATTTAGAATTGGAGTTGGTTGTTGTATTTTCATCGGATTCATTGTAAATCTATGTAGCTTTAGTGTGAGATTGTTGCCATGCTTGTGCCACACCTTCTAAGTGTTTTCCCATGAGAAGCAAGCATTGTTCTTCATTAATCTTCGAACAAGTCATGAAATATGTAGTTAGGCTACAGATTCACGAGTTTAGTAGTTCACCTTGCATTTGCCCCCCATATTTGGGTAATTTAGATGTGTGGATCCAACTAGAATATAAATATGAATCGTAGATTGACATCTTTGGACCTTTGTGAGAACACTGGCCAAATATTAGATGATGGCGGAGATAGGAGAGTCGTCTTCATCTGAGAAAATTTCCCTACATGGAAGTATTTGGTGAAGAGAGATGTTTGGAAAGGCAACGAACTTATAGAAGATTGGATCTTAGGTGGGAAGGTGGCCTCTAGAAACTTAGACACTAATAGAAAGACAAGTGTTGGTTGGGTTTTGGAGCCCAAAGATGTGGATACTAAAACAAAAGAAGCTTGGAAAGTCAACACATTATTGGAAGAGTGGGTCTGAGGTGGGAGAGTGGCCTCCACAAACTCAAACATTGCTTGAAAAAACAATTGTCGGGTGGGATTTGGAGCCCAAGGATCCCGAGTATGGAAAATAGAAGAAGCATGGGAACACGATGTTTAGAGTTTGCACCGAAGAAGGATCTAGGTGGGAGGGCATGCTCCAAAACAAAACCATATCTAAAAAGAGATGAAGAAAAATGCTAAGAGAAGCCAAAGGAACATAAACATCCAGGTTTTGCGCTAAAGTGAGATCAAGGTGGGAGAGTGTTCTCCAAAAAAGAATGAGATCTAAAGAAGTAGTGTGGGGGGGGGGGGTTGGGGCTGGCATAGATCAATCTAAAAATTTAGGGAAGAAAAACTAAAAACCAAAATAGATCAGAATGGATGCTTAGATTCATTCATCTAGCCAAAGGCCTTTTATTATTTTACAATGGGTCCACTCAGTTAACTCCCAACTAAAAGAAACAATAAACTAAATGCACTGGGTCCAATCAAGCTAATTACAATTGAAAGAAATGATAAATTAAATGCATGCAACAATCTAAAAAGAGAAGGTAGATAATGCATATGCACATAACTCTAAGGTTGTAAGTTGTAACTAACTATCTCTGCATGCTACTGGAAAACTAGAAAATGCCCCTTAAAGGAGGTCCATTGCTAGTGATGTGCCCTATTCAAGGAGTGTGTTGTGATGTTCCACGTCATTGAGGCATAAATATATCAATGTCTTAAATGCAATGCCAAGTGGATGGGATGGGAGCATTTACTAAAATTATGGGCTTAATTTTCTTTGAAGGTCTATCTAATGGTCAACAGTCTCACATGATCCATTATACCAAGTCAATGTATAATTTTTCCACTTAATAGATTGTGAGATTATAGCCCTCAAGCAAGAGACTTCCACATGCCCATGATCAAAACATCGTATGCAACAAAAAGCTATATTTTCATAATCCAATTATTTCATCCAAACACTATCCCCAATCTCCAACACAATTTAATCATGAAGGCCTTTACTTAAATCAACATAAATACACATTTTGGGTTTAGGCATTGGGTCATTCTAGATGATCCTAGTCTTCCATTGTACATAAAAAGGGGAGAATTAGTGGTACATAAATATATGTTACTCTTCCAACAATATCTTGAGTAAGTGAGGCTATGTGTGAACATATTTATGTGATCGAGTAAGTGTTGCATATAGATAAAACCGAGAAAGTATGTATTGATACTTAAACAAATTTTAAGTATGTTCAATTATAATTTACTTCTTGTAAGAGATAAAAATCTTGTAATATTAGACTCTATCAACTTTAAGAATTAATATTAAAAAACCTAATCTATTTGAAAAGGTATTTTTTTGTTACACCACAATAAAAACATCATTTGGTTTAAATGTTAGGTATTAAGGATTATTAATTCCACCCAAATTATCCACAACTTGGATTTGACCTCAATTCTTCATATAATAATGTGCCATTTAAGTACTGTAGATGACAATAAGAATACAATTGTAATGAAAGACTTATAACTGTATCAATGATCAAAATACTTCATAAGAATTTAACATACAATACATTATGTTTGCTTTTAGTTAAATCAATCCTGTACTTATTTATTTTGTTTAAAAAAAAAATTTAAAAGTTTTTAATTTATGATGCAACAAGCATGTCATAGTTGGCTTACACTATTTAACGTGAAACCTTGAATGTTAATGTCACAATTCAACACCAAGGAAAAAAACCTTGAATGTTAATGCCACAATTCAACACCAAGGAAAAAATGGTCATTGACTCTAGGGTTAAGAATTATGTTAGTGGTCGTGCTTGATTATCTTATGCAACCATCATAGCTCTTACTCTTTCGGAAGGCTAAACATACCACATGTTTTGAGGGGAACTAAACCTTAGAAAGCGTGAATATCATTGTCAACTAGTGAATCCCTAAGCTTTGAATAGTGTGAAAAACATAATCTTGTCCATGCCCTCCATACATAGATAATAAAGAACATTAGTTTCGATAATATGAGACAATGTTTTGAGTTGTAGAGTATCTTTATTTTTATTTTTTAAAGAAGAATGCTAAACATTCTACAATTTCGATTTTTTTTATTTATTATTTTTAAAATCAAGTTATGCTAAAATTACAATTTTATGTTAATGGAATTGCTATTTTAATGTATAAATGTTATCATCATCTTCGAATACCTTAAATATAACTAGGTTGCACAATGTCAATGTTTGATATCTACAATTACATCAATTCAAAATGATTTTTCCTAGATTTCAAGTAAAAAATACATATTTTCCTTCTTATTATTTTGAAGCACTAAAAAAGTCAACTCACAATATTTAAACTACAACTTTTTGAAAATATTATAACATTTATTTCTTTTATATAAAATTAAATTATAAATTTACAATTTCTTTTTCATAGATAGGTCGAATTTATATATTTATATTTATTTTATTCCTATCTTTTGTTGATCTCTTCCTAAACTACTAAATATTAACATATTTATCATAATTTAGAAAAAAATTAAACAACCTCCACTTTATTCTCAAAATTCTATTGATTTTTTTTCTAGATAACCTTAGATTTTTTATGACACAAGGCCAAGTTAACAATAGGACTTGAAACCATTACAACAACATTTTCATTATGAGTTCAACATGTCACTTATAAAAATAGAATTTGGGTAGGAAGGAAAACACTACATCCCACATTTACTCAAATTAGATTCATTGATTTAATTACTTATTAGCACAACCACTTAACTTGTGGTCGTTGAACACCGATAGGCCACAAGTTAAGTGCCACAAACAAGTTGTCTATTACTTGTTCTCCATGGCTAATTGCAATCACCTAGTCTATGTCTCAGCTACCTGTTATCACCCACCTTATTCTAGTTAAACAAGTTGTCTTCACGGTTCCCATGCATTAGCTACGAGTTATCCATGCATCAACTATCGATTATCCATGCATAAGCTATGAGTTATTTTTTATATTATTTTTTGTTTATAAATCTTCCGTGAGTTATTTTTTAGTCCCTGCCGTAGGCAAAGACTATATGTTCCATGTTTATCTATTAATTGACAACAATATTTTAACTTTCATAAAGTTAAGCCAAAGTCCCTTTAAAATTTATATTTATAAATATTTTTTTGAAAAATCATATATGCATTTTATTGGATGAGAGGTCTTGAATTGACCATTTTTATCATTGCCGAGTATTCAAATAATTAAAAAAAAACAAAAATATAACTTACCTTAACTTTATACCTTAACCTTACCCACCTGCCTCCCAGCGATTCAGATTGCTTGGCGTGCAAGCAATAAGCCTGTCTGTCTGTAGTGCTGTACTCTATTGCTTGCTGCTTTGAATATTGTAACTTGCCCTTGAATGCTATAACTTTCCCTCTGAGTTGAGAGTCCCAAGGTTGGAATTTTTGAGAAAATGCCCGAGCATTTTTCCTGTCAAATACATTGATTTTTTTTGTACTGTTAAATAATGACCTAAAAAAAACGTCATTAATAGCCATTTATTTAAGAGGTACTGGGAACTATGTGCAGTAGGCTACTAGGCACTAGGGCCTAGTTGGGTGCTGCAACCTGTAAGTAGTTGGAACTTGGTCTTATGGATTTAGGTAAATCTATTAAATGTGTAGTGAATGACTCATTACCAAACTGATGATGGAATGTGGCTCGAACCTTGAATCCCCGATGTGCCAACAATTGGCGAGCCACAAGCATATTGCTGGTGCTACACTCCGTTTCCTTATTTGTTTACTATGGAAGGTTGGAATCCTGGAAGGGGAGTTGGAGTGTGCAGGCGGGTACCACATTAGTTTGTTGCATTTGTTTGTTGTGGAGGGCCTAGGCTGGAGGGAGGATTGCAACCTGCGGCTACAGGCACCGCTAGTCCACTGGCGAATTTACTGTTGATCGTGAAGGGTTTTCATCTTAGTTAGTCACCGACCATCGTTGACTTGCCATATTCGAACGGGTACCAGAGTGCATGCATTATTTGGACTCCCAACAGGTACACTTCTTCATCTTTCTCCGAATTTGAAGAATTTTAAGCAACTCTATTTCACTGCATTTCCTAATTTCTTCTATCAAGTTCTGGATTTTGGAAGTAGCTTGTGTTCCACGCAGGTTTAATTCCTTTGTGAAGAGCCACTCTACTGTTTCCCTTGCCGTTCGCGGAGCAAATGCTATGGAAGGTTGGTCTTTTGGTTCTCTCTATCCTGCTGGTTCACTTTGCAACGCAGGGCATGCGACTCACATCTGTTTGCAGAACTAGGTATTAAGGAGACGCTGCCACCATAATTATATCTTGATCTCAATACCCAATATCTCATCACTAATGTCAGCTTTGTTTCCATAGGAGTTGCATACGATAATCATAACATTTGAGGAAAAGTTGTCCATTGTTGAATGTATGCCAGGCGCTTACTCTTGCACTTTTATGACTACGATTTCGTATCATTATTTCAACACACCCCTCATTTCTTTGGGCTCTAGGTAAGAATCCCTTTGTTCTGTATTCAAAGGATTTCAATATTTCTCTTACACTCATAAATTTGTTTCGAAAACATGGTTGAACATAATATTTATCATCTTTTGCAGGTCGTGGGCATAAATGAAAGGCACCTGCCTCATGTCAGGTAGTATCCCACTTGACCTCATTTTTATCATTGCCTTCAACTATTAAGGTTTGAGTTATTAGATATAACTTATAATTTTGATTGCAATTCTCATAAGTATCATCGTGGGTGTTATTTGGAGTTCAGATTGATTCTTGTAAGTTAACTGATTTTAAATGCATATATACGAGTTTTTTGATTCGTTAATAACCCTAAGGGTTAATAAGGCTACATGACAGTTCAACTTTGAGCTTACGAAGGCTCTAAACAATTTGACTTGATATTGCCATTTTATACCAACAAATTTAATTGATTTCTTCTATGTACATTCATCACATGAGTCTTGCTAAACTATGGCTATAAACATATTTTGTTTGCTCATTTACTGAGTAATATGACCTTATTGATCTAAGGTTTTTTATGTCCTATTGGTTTGATTGCATTTGTATCGTAACTGTATGTGAAATATTACAAATCCTTTGCTCATTTTCAAGAACTATATAGAAACGATGTATAGGTTTTACTGGTGAATTTGGGGTAGTTCACAAAAATGTAATGTCATCTATTTTTATTAGCCTGTATGTTGGTATTCCAAGGCTTACCTGTTTAAAGTACTAAATTGTATGTTTTTATTATGTCCTTGATAGAGATCCCTCTGTGATGTTTTATGTATCTTTACTATGTAGAATCAGGGAGTTGTTGTCATATTTAAAAAGCTATACTTTCAGTCCCATAACCAATACAATCATATTTGGATATATCACTTCGGAGCAAGCATTGGTTGATTTCGCAATTCTAATTACCATTTTTAAGAATAATTTATAGGCGGAAAAGAGTCGAGTGATAGTGTAAATTGATAAATATGTGAAGATTATGAACAATGATAATATTTGTAGCAGCAAAGGACTTGTAGAGTATAAGGCAAGAAGAGGAAGAGGAAAGATTTTATTGTTGTGTGTTTATTTATGTACTGGAAGGCTTGCAAACAATGAATATGGTTTTTTTTATAATTCCTTTGAGAAATTCGATGTACCATGGCACAGCTGATCGAGACAGAAGATGCAGTATAGCGATTTTCTAAGGTTACTAATCTTCCATGTTTCCTATCGCTTGCCCTGTTTGTGTCCTCAACCCATTTCAACCTCTGTTACCGATAGATTTTAGCAATTATAACCAATTTTCACAATTTGATTTATTTTTGTGAAATTTCCATGGAGTCTTTTTATATACTTTTCCCACTTGGAACAAACTTAAATCTCATAAATTGATCTGGGATTTTTTCATTTCCTGGAATCAAACCATGAGCCTCACAAAACTCTTTCCCATTTCCTGGAATCAAACCATTAGCCTCACAAAAATTTCATATTATCATCACTTTTATAACCTTCCCATAGGCATTCGCTTTATTATCTACCTAGGAATCCCCAGTGTGACACGTCCCAAGACGATGCAAGACCTTCTTATAGCCACGCTTTTCCAACACTCCCATCAGCTTCCAGAAACCCTTTCGTGCCGCTCAGTCCACGCTGTCCGTCTATCTCCCTCGCCTTGCAGTGTGAGAAGCCAAAGGTTGCATCATGCATGGGCACACGGGGAGAGAGGGGAGAGAGATACATAGCCCCATGAATTTACAAGCGGGGGATGGAAGAGAGTTCTTCGGCATAATTAACGAGGTTTAACTTTGGGGATGAAGTTGGGGGCACTAAATATATATGGAGGCACCCAATGTCTAGCTGCCCATCATGGGGTGAAGGCATCCCTTGAGCTCAGAAAAGCAAAACAAAAGAAATTATTTACGTGAATACTTATTGGATAGTTATTCATGTTGGTGGGTCGTTGGAGAAGTCAATGATGTTTGGTAAAAAGCAGGGGAAAAGGCACAAAGGTAAGGGACACAAAGAATTGATTTGCATGGGGAAATGGAGACACAGAGAATTGATTTTCATGGAAAAATGGAGAACTATGAGGAAAAGATGACACTCTTCGTTTTGAATTTTTGTATGGTTTAGGCTAATTGGGCCGATAACTATGTCGAGAACTATGAGGAAAAGATGACACTCTTGGTTTTGGCAATTTAAGATTGGTGGTAGCAGAGATTTGAGAAGAAAAGGGAGAAGAAAAACAAATGAAGCATCTTTGGAGATGGCATTTTGCGATTGGTGGTAGCATAGCTTTGAGAAGAAGAAAAAAATGAAGCAATCTTTGGAGAAGAGAGCGGAGGCAAAGCCAACAATGGGTTCTACATTTGTAAACCCCAGTAAGACTTATACTGATGGGTAGAATTTTAAAAGTTTGGGAAATGGTGTTCGCATGATTTGAAATAGTGATTAAGAGCCCATTGCGGTCTACGTGTAAATGTTTTGAATGTAAGTAATACACTTTATGCTGGTGTTGAATTTCCATTTTGTGCCTTTCTTGAATTGAATGTTGCGTGTGTGCTTACATTTAATGTTGTGTTCTCTGAGTATTGATTCACATCCCTGTGGGTTGCATGTGCACTCGATGTTGCATCAATTTGGTATCAAAGAAGGAAGGGTTCCTGTAGTGATTGCAACTCCCGCAAGAAAGGGAATCTGGGTGGACGTGTCTTTGAGAGAAACTCCAGATTTATAATTTATATTTCATTCATTATTGTAATTTTTATTTTTACAATTTTAATATTATAATTTATAATTTATATTTCATTCATTAATTCAATTTTTATTTTTTACAATTTTAATATTACAATTTACAATTTATATTTCATTCATTAATGCACCCTATGATAGTGTTCTATTTATTCCATAACTCCAGCTCAAAATAATTCCCTTAAGTTTCCATTTTATTGTAACCTAATAATTATTCCTCTCATTTAATTTTTGTTGATCTTTTTACATTTTTATCTGACCTATTCCCTTCCCATTCTATATTTATTTCTTATAAATATTTCCTGACTATCAATAGTGTTCTGTGACTCATTGTGAAAAGCTTTATGCTCAAATTATTAGGTAATTTGCGGTTGAGATGTCAATCCAAGAGAGTGTTAGTTGGACCTACGATTGATAACCCAAATATTGAAGCCTTATGGTCATAATGGTTGAGATATATGAATAGCGAACGTAGAACTAAGATGGCCCGCCCAATTTTGTGGTGGATTGGATAATGATGATGGTTGTTGAAATTGGGCATGTGGGATGCTAGGTCTAGTTTGTCTGGTAACAACTGATTGTAAAGATATTCGGGGCAAAAGGAATGAGCATTGAATTAAGGTCAAGGAAAGGAAGCCTGAGCATGCATAACAATTTAGAAGTTCCACTAGTTAGGAGTTTTGAAGTGACAAGGGAAGCAGGGAAACCATAAAGGACACACTTTGTGGAATAGAGTGTAGTGAAGGTGATAAATGTATCATCCCTCGAGCAAGAGTGGTTGGATTTCCGAACCAACACTACACCATGGATGTTACATTTACCTTACACCTATTATATCAGTCTAGAAGATGGAGATGCAATGCTTGTATAGGATTAGAAATTCAACTGCAAAAGCTTGCAAAGATGCTTTACAGCTTAAATAAAAGTTTCGACTCTTGACTAGAAACTGTTGTTTTCAATACCAATAATAGCTTGGTAATTACCCACACTTAATATTGCAGTTGATTGATTGACAAAGTTAACACCGGCACCTTTACGTCCCCACTTTTTGCTTGGACAATACATTAGTAGGTAAGCATCTTAGAAGCATGAAATTAGTTGTATGTCACCATAATTATGTCTATTTAGACAATAGTTAGATCCCATACTGCTACCACTTTATCACTATCCCTGTTTTTACAAGAAGGAAACTCATCATTAAATAATTGTTTATGTGAAAAACAGTCCTATATGGCTGGGGTATCCATCTAGTCGTAATGGTTGGACAATGCAGATTTGCAATCCAGTTTTCAGAACTCTTCCCATCTTTTTCCAAAGTTGACGCTAATGGAAATCTAAAGCCATATTTCTAAATCCATAATGTACAAAGTCATAGAATTCCCAAAGATTGTTCAATGTAAATGAGTATTCGACCATGCAGTCCCAAAACTTGCCACCAAAGTCATCTAGCAAAAGGTTACAAAACATACAACATAAGCAAGATCCAAAGTCCTGCTGCAGAAAGTCATCCTCACGAGCACCCATTATTTTATCCAGACTAGGGGTAGGTGTAAATACCAACTATCCCACCATATGCATATTATTCAATGTCCGACTGTATACTGTACATACAAGCAGAGATTTTGAAAAAGGGGAAAAATACTAAAAATCCATCTTTGATCATTTTCAAACTGCTATATCAGCTGCATGTGCTTAGGGTTGTGGTACAGAAGATTGAATTTAGGACTCAGCCGACAGTTCAGGGGTGCAAAACTAACTCACCTTAAACATATATGAGCTGAATTTCTTCATATGGGTCGATTGAACCTTTGTGCTAGTTCTTCTCGTACCCACCACTCATCCCACCAACTTTACCCCAATTTGATGCTTGGAATTTAAGTATTTACATGACAGTGGACACTCATTTGGAAATGGCTAGTTTCATATAACGCATACATATTGAAATATATTGCACTATCATGGAATGCACAGTGCACCCTGATTTCTTCATCAAAGGGGAAAATGAGACTCGAGATATTCCAGGTTTAACCTCAGTGGGGAGTTTGAACATCTTCACTTAATGGATATTGAGCTAGCTTCGCGGGATCTAGGAACAGTTCACATTCTACATAAATTTTAAAAATAAGAAAAACTTTGGACTTTTTTTTCGGAGGAAAAAAACATACTTTTGATATTCTATTAGAATAAAAAAGTATTGCATAGTACAGATTACCAGACTAACCCAAGAATATCAAAAAGTACCCCTTAAAAAAATTGGGTTCTTGAAGACCCTTAGTTATTGAGTCTTCATATAATTTGCACATTGATATATTCAAAAATTCGCACATATAATTAACTTTAAATCTTATTTCTTGTCTCCACTTGTATATGGATAACTACATAGTTAATAGTTTTTTTAGTAATTGTAGTATGCTTAATGCAGACACTTCCGTGGTTCTATTCATAAATTTATTTTGATGTTATTTCTAGTTAATATTCAAGTCTTGTATGTTGGATCCACTTGTACAATTTGTATGGATAGTTATGGAGTTGATAGTCATATTTTAGTAATTGTTGTGTGTTTCATGTATACACTCCTATGGTTCTATTTGTAATCAGTACACTTTATTAGCTTCATGTATTAGAGATGTGACAAATCCGTAATGATACAAGATTGTGAATTGTTTAAACATCAATAGTTGGTTTCTAGCTATTGGAAAGTGATCTTTGTTGCACGAAAGAAAAATAAAAAATGTTACCATATTTGATGTATAATTTTATTGATCTTTGTAGCACCATGAATGGATAGGTCTTTGCAATCCCCTAGGACTCCTCTACAAAGACTTGTTTCAGCGATATATAACTATGTTTAGGTTTCTCTACCATTTGTTACTTTGAATCTTTAATCTTATTTAAACATTAAAATGTATAAAGTTTTTATTTAATGGCGGTACACAAATTTGACAAAGACAATCCCAATCTGTTAGAGGGCACAATCGCGATTGATTTTTTCAATGATTTCTCAAATAGATAATCAATCAACTTAGCTGGAAACATACTACATCCAGAGTCTAATTGCATGCAATTAAAATGCTTACAAAATTTATATTTTTATGGGTTTTTGGATACATACAAAATGTTCAAAATCATTTATCCAAGGAAGAATTTGCTAAATTTCCATGAAAATAATAAAAAACAATTAATTAGAGCATAAATAAAATCAAAATTTTAATAAGCTTTGTTTCTTGATTATGTCTTCTAGGAGTAGAATAATCGGATAGTATTTTTCCTTTGCATATTATAAATTTGATAAATATTGTTTTAATTGTAGTATTAATTCATATTTTTAACTATATTATCTTTAATTTTCTTAAGGCGGGGACTATGCTGCTCGCAGCTCTTGTTACATTATTTTTTGTTTATAAGTATTTATTTCAAATTTGAAACAATATCCATAAAATCAATATAGACAATACACTTGTCTCATCCTCATGCAATTTAGGAAAAGCATACTTATTAATCCCCCAAATTCTAAAATATAAACACTTAATATTAATAATAATAAATTATACTATTAATATATCAAACATAAAATATAAAATTAATTATTTTATTTTTAAAATATTAAATAAAAAATATAAATCATAAACTCAAGTTTCACGTTAGGGTCTTTCCATCTTTTCAAAAGTTCCAAAAGTCTATGAATCAACTAAACACTCAATAAATATAATAAAAATAATAATAATAACAAGTTACAACACATCCAATCAAATAAAACTTTGAATTTTCTCATTAATATGATTTTCAAAATAAGCATGTGTTACTTCCAACAAAAATATATGTGACTTCAAAAGATAAAATTGACTTTAAAAAAAGCCTTCCTTGGATCAAATTGACTTAAAAAAATAAGCTTCATTTGATAAAATTGGATAAAGAGCTTTTATAATTATACATTGCTACTAAAATATGAAGATGAATATGCAAATGGATGTATTATATTTAATTTCAAATAAATGTGTCATAACTTAGTTGATGAAAATATCTCTCCAAGTCCCGGGGATAACTAGACTTGAGATAACTTTTTCAGGGGGCTAGAGTTCATGAGTGAAGATTGACAAGCATGGAAGGTTTTGGCTCTGCTGGGATTGGCGTCTAGGGCCTGAATTTTACCATAAGTGTAGACGGCGGGGGTGGGGGAGCTGACGGTGCAGGGTGAACGGAGGTACTGACTTATATGGCTATTATTCTCTAGGTCCTTGTGACATAAAGCTGGTGTTGTCACGGGTTATAACAGTGCCCCTGGAGTCCGCTCAACACTCTGTGTTGAATCTAGTACCAACCAGGTTAAAATGAGTGGGAAATTATTATTTTTACCGTGTTTAGCTCTCGGTGACAGTATCAAGGTTTTGGTTGTCAGACTGGCCTGTCTGACTTCCTAGTTTTTTGAGGGTTTGTCTCATGTCTTCTCATGGATGGATACCATGGTATGGCTGTCAATGATGGTAGTTGATTTAGGCGCGGGACGACTGGGGAAACGACTTTAGTTTCCACATTTTCGGGGGAAAATGAGTCGTGTGGTGGTCAAGAACCACATGTTGGCGAACTGTTTTCTGGAGTGTACACAAACCCGTGTGAAAAGATATCTTATGAACCCTTCCCACCTGTGGGTTCTAGGGTTTCTCAGGAGGTTGGAGGTCTGGAGCCCTCGGGGAATGGGATCCCCTTACATAATGCTTCAAAGGGCACGAAAGTGAGGCCGAGAGCTTATAGTCACTATGCAGGGAGGGATACTAAGCACAATGAGGTAAAGTTGTAGTTTTAAAAGGAGAAAAAGGGCAAGCTCCTGTGTGTATTGGGGAAGGATGCGACCATGGACCTTGTGCTGGCTTTGAGTCAACGTGCACTAGTGGGTAAGTTTGAATACATTCACCTGAAGCGGTCGGAAATACTTTCCTGGATCAGACAGAGATGGAAGGCCTTTATTTCTACCATCCCCAGGGTCTTAATGCTGGCTAATGGTTGGATTATGTTTCAGTTTTTATCGGAAGAGGACCGAAGGGAGATTGAAGAGCGTTTTTGGGTTTACGGTAAAGGCTCTTTGATACTGGTTCAGTGGCATAATAACTTTGACCCTAGAAAGGAGAGACTTACCAAGTGACACCTATGGACAGTTCTTCATGGTTTCTCTCTACAATGCTGGAACATAAACAGGTACATGGCTGTAGCAAATTCTATTGGTTGTTTTATTTTGATGGAGGAGGAGCATTTGCTTGGCTCTGAGAGACTTACCCCTCGTATGCTCATCGAATTGGACACTTCAGAAGGATTACATGGGGAACTGGAGGTTGTGTGGGAAGGGAGCACCTTCATCCAATGTCTAAACTACTGGAGAATTCCATTTAGATGCCATCTTTGTCGAAAAGTGGGGCATTCAAGAGCACTGTGTGGGAATCTCCGGGCAAATGAGGTCAGTGCTCGTGGAGGGGATGAAAGCTCAGAAGACTCAGAATACGGCTAGTGGATTCCAGTTCCTTTGGATCACTCTTCGGCTTCCATTTATTTAGGTAAGTTCACTCAAACGCTTCCGGTTTTACTAAAATTTCTACCTAAGGAAGATGTTCAAAAAGATTTTGGTTTGGAGCTCAATATGGACCATCTGCAAGAGTCGGGGGGTGTGCCTATTCCTTTGGGATTTGGGGGATCAAACAGTCATGTGTGTGAACCCATTGTTGGGGTTTCAGTGGGGTCGGACACTGAGAATACCCTAGGACCGACGGGTCCCATTGACTTCGGGGAGGGAGTGGATGTTTCGACTTTGTCTGTAATCCCTATCACTTCTATTTTTAATGGCAATGTGACCATACACAAATCTAGAAAAAACTGAAAGGGTTCTGGCCTTCCTAATGGGGGGGTAATCTTGGGATCTTATGACATAAGAAACTATAACCCGCCAGTCTCCTCTCTATTTGACAAAGGACTCGGCAAAGTTTTGCCTTGTGATGGGCTTCTTACACCTCAGGCTCTTAGAGAAGATATAGCCCATGGCTCGATTATCCAATGAATCTTGTCACTTTTAATTTGCAAGGGCTTGGCAGTGGCCCACGGAGAACTGCCCTTAAGAGATTCCTTGATATTGTGCACCCGACGATGATACTCTTATAGGATACAATGGCAAGCTCGTTAGATGCCTGTAACTACTTTTTGAGGATCAAACCCCAGTGGCATGTCTGTGCACTGGATGTGGTTGGTCACTCTGGAGGAACTTTGGTTGCTTGGAACCCTTTGTTGGATGATTTAAAATCTTATCAAACTTGTGCAGGTATTTTGGTTGAGGGAAGGCTTAAAGGATATCATCCTATTGTCAGTGTATTAAACATTTATGGGCCTTATTGACAATGTAGAGATTTATGGGATAAGATTTCTGAATCTGGACTATTAAGGGATCCGACTCTCATATTGGCAGGAGACCTCAACTTGAATATGAATCCTGAGGAATTATGGGGGTCAGGGAACCTATTGGATCCCTTGGCTGAATACTTTACTTTGATGTTTGAAGATTCCAATTTGATAGATATTGTGCCCAATGTATTATATCCGACTGGGTCAAATGGCAGGTGTGGGAAGGCCGACATCACTAAATTCCTTGACTGTTTCTTCATGTCGAAGGATCTATGTGGAGCTATTGGTAAGTATCGAACCTAGTCATATTCGGTGGGGATTTCAGACCATAAGGCAATCATTTTAGAACTGGATTTTGAGAAGTAATTCAAAGTATACCCATTTAAGTTCAACCCTGGACTTCTTTTGGATGTTACTTTTTGCGAGTGGGTTAGAATGAAATGGGTGGACCTGTCTCAAAAGACTAGGTTGTCACCTCTGATGGGGATAACATGAAAATTATCTCTATTAAAAGAGTCGGTTATAGACTCGTCAAAAGCCAAAAAAGAGGAAAATTTGAAAATTTTGGTGGTCGTTGAGTAGGAAATTCAGGATATCACGTCTTCGATGGATGAAAATTTCTTCTCTATAGAATGCATAAATCATCTTATTAACTTGTTGAAAGCTAAGGATCAGATTCTTGAATAGTAGGAAGAATAAGGGGGTCAAAAGAGCAGGGCGATATGGCTAAAAGCTGGAGATCGAAATACTAAATTTTTTCATAGGTTTGCAAATCACATGCATTTGATGAATGCCATCTGGGATATAAAGGTGGATGATGATAGGACTATTAGTGATAATTTTTCTATCAAATGTGTTGCTACTGATCATTTTAAGGGTATTTATTCGAGCAATACTCCAAGTAATATCCAAAATCAATTAATGCCAATCAAAAACTTCTCTCGTTTCTTCAATGAGGAAGACTATAGGGAAGTGGGAAAACCTATCGCTGTGAAAGAAGTTCATAGAACGCTCAAGCTATTTGATAAGGAAAAAAGTCTGGGTCCCGATGGGTGGACGGTGGAATTCTACCTCCACTTTTTTTATTTACTTGGTGAGGAGCCGACGGAAGCAATTGAGGAGTCAAAGAATAAAGAATGGTTGCCTACCAATGTGAATACTACCTACATTACTCTGGTTCCGAAGGTGGACAGACCAACTGACTTTGATAACTATCATCTGATTTCACTTTGCAACCTTCTGTACAAGACCACAACGAAAATCATAGCATAAATATTAAAGCCCTATCTGGGAAGGTTTGTTTCGGAGGAACAATTTGGTTTCTTACCAAATCACCAAATTATGGATGTTGTGGGGGTGGCCCAAGAGGGCCTTCATACTATCAAGGCAAAGAGTTTGAATGCTTTTATTCTCAAGTTATATCGCCAAAAAGCGTATGATAGAGTGGATTGGTCATATATTTGGTTCATCCTTATTCAGATTGGCCTCACAGTGGAGCTGGTCAACTGGATGATGGCTTGTATTACTAGTGCAAGTTTTGCGATGTTGATTAATGGGTCTTCAACCTCCTTCTTTTGTGGGACTCTCGGTTTGAGTCAAGGTTTCCTATTGTCTCCTTATTTATTCATCTTGGCCATTGAGGGGCTTAGCTTATTGATAAAAAATACAATGGATCAAAAGCTTATTGCTGGGATAAAAGTGGCCAGAACTCTCTCAATATCTCACCTTCTTTTTGTCGACGACGATCTTCTCTTTGGAGTCAGGACTAGAGAGGAATGGCAGTAGTATAAAAAGATATTAAATATCTTCTGTGATGCTTCAGGTATGCTTATTAATCCATCCAAATCGATTTTTGTGTGTAGATGTGATGATATAGGTACAAAGAAGTCCATTGAGGAACTCTTTCCATATCAGATGAAGGACATTGAGGCAGGTATCAAATATCTCAACTTTATCATTAAGCCTAATTTCTATGGTGTTGCGGATTGGAATTGGTTTGTACAGAAGATCACACGTAGAATAAATGCCTGGTCTCACTGTTGGTTGACTTTGGGAGGGAGGCTTATATTGGTGAAATCTATTCTTCAAAGTGTCCATGTGTACTGGTTCTCACTGTTTGTTGTTCCTGTGGGGGTGATTGAGAAGATCCGGCGAAAAATGTTTTATTTCTTGTGGGGTGGCAGGTGTGGAGTCTCGAAGATTCATCTTACCTCTTGGGAGAGTGTCTCGATGCCTTCTCAGCTTGGGGGCTAGGGAATCAAATGATTGAAGGATTTTAATAGAGCACTCTGTGCCAAGAGTCTATGCCATTGTCTATTTAATGAAGTTCTATGGGGCAAGTTGATCAAAGCTAAGTATCTGAAAGGGTTGGATCCTAGTCATTGGTTCAGGGCGCTATGCAAATCTAGTTCAAAGAGATCTGAGGTATGGAGGAGTCTATTAAAGGTAGTACCAATTATCAACAGTTCTTTGTGCTAAGCGGTGGGACAGGGTATTCAAATGTTCGTGGGCATAGAACCGATATTGGGTCTTGGAGAGGGGTCTATGCCGTCTTCGGGACTTTTGAAGGAATTGCAAGAGCGAGGAATTATTGTTCTTCAACAGGCAACAAAGACCCAAGATGAGTTCACTATCCGTTGGCTCACATCAAAGGATCTTGCTCTCCCTTCATTATTCCATGATGAATGGGATGCATTTACTCACAAGATGATATCGGCGGGCATTGTCATTACAGATAAATTTGATCGTTTGGCCTGCGCAAAGAATCAGATGGATGGATCTGTCACTGCTATGTTGGCATATTTGACGATAATGGAAAATGTGCAGAATCAAGCGGTTAGCAGGTGGTTGAGGATGTTGTGGAATGATATGGTACCGGTAAAATCAGTTGCTTCATTTGGTTATGTCGACAGAATAAAATTTTAACATGGAAAAATATTCAAAGTAGGGGTTTTAAGGGCCCTGGTATATGTCAATTATGTTGTCAGAAGCAAGAAGATACTAACCATATTTTTGGATGATGTTCCTTTTTTCGGGGACTTTGGCATGAGTTGAGGGTTGCAAATCCAGTGCTTCCTGCTTGGGAAAGAATTCATTTCATTGATAATATGGCTGAATGTTATGACCTGTTGCAGGTGAATTTGGTTATGATATTTTATACTATCTGGGAAGTTTGGCATGCAAGAAATGGGGTAATTTTTGGGAATTGTAAGCCTAATGTTGAGCTTGTTTTTGTGCGTATTCAGGCTGGGGCTTGTGTTGCAATGGGCCCTCCAAAAAAGATAAAGATCAGAAATATTTCCTTTAATGATTCATGAAGCAAGGTATTCCTTCCCGGTTGGTTATTTCGATGGAGCAGCACAGGGGGGACTATGTGGTGCTGGCATGGTTCTAAAACTATATTCGGATCATTGTTATCACTTACTGCTCCAAGCTGGCAGGGGTACAAACATTAGAGATGAGATATTGGCCCTTTGGGGGCTATTGTGGTTTGCAAGGATGTTGAACATTGAGTCTGTTCATATTTTCGGGGATTCTTGCTCTATAATAGATTGGGCCAAGGGAAAAGTGAGATTGATACCTATCCTACTAGAGCAATGGGTGTAGAGAACTAGTTCTCTGATTATGTCTTTTACAAATATCTCCTTTTCACACATTTTCCGTTGCTACAACAAGGACGCTGACGGTATATTGAAGCTGGCTCTAGGAGATATGAATGGGATTCTTTTGATTAAGGATTTCAAAGGAGAATTAATGATTAGAGAGAACTATCTGGAAATTAGTTAAAAGACACTACTTGGTGTTGTTTGGAGGCAGTTTTATGTAGTTTGTTTTTGACAATACATATGTTAGTAGTAAGAATACCTTGATGAGTATAACTCTAAGGTGGATGTAATTTTGTATCTATGAAAGGCTGAAGGGTAATGATAAGTATTCTCTCTTCTCTACTGATGTAATGCTTTGTCGACACATCTTTTTCATTTAATAAAAGGATGTTTTTTCGTTATGAAGAAAAATATATTTAATTTTTCCTTTTAAGAACCCAAACTAGGCTATCTTTAAATCCCACCTTAGAATATATGGAATGGGTTAAATAATTAATAAAGCCTTTACTTTTATATAAGATTTTTTGTTTTCTTTTTATGATAGAGTGGTTAGTTTAGTTAGGGATATTTAGAGAAGCACTCTGCAACTACTAGGATTTGAGAGTCCTTTTTTTTAACACGGTGTCAGGTAGTTAGGGATCCTTCTCTAGCCTCCCTCCTCCTTCCTCTCTCAGAGGCGACAAGAATAGGATGCATGCTTGAGCGGGAGGTGTGGTGGAGGCTCTCTCTAGCGGGAGAAGGGAGTTGTGGTGTGGCTCAGTGGCGGCAGCTCATGGTTCAACAGAGATCGTGTTTGCTTGCAGTGAGGATGCATGTGGCAATTCGTTCCATACTCTCGATGCTTTTCGCGGCGGCGACGACGACTCTAGGCTCGGTGGCTTCTTTGCAACCAACGACTCAACTCTTGTGGCAGGTTGTTTTTCATGGTGGCATTGCCCTCTCTCGAGGTGCTATTTGTGGCTCTTAGTTGGGGGTTTATGTTTTATGCTGTCAATGAGATATGACCTGAGCTTGATGCGTTGATCTCCGTCTACTCTATACTGCTCGATATGGCTTATTTTTATGGCCTTATTATATTTTTTTGGCTCTTAATGAGCAGTTTTTTGTAAGGTGCTTTAATGCACAGTCTAGTAACAGTTTTTTGTGGTGCTATAGGCACATTTCTGTTGCCCTGTAATAGGGTCAAAGTTTAAGCTGTTGAGCTATGAAACTATTTCCAGTTGTAAAAACTTATGTATATTTTGATTCTTCGGTGAATATCAAGTATAACTCTTTTCTCAAAAAAAGAGAGTGGTGAGTTTAGTTCATTGAAAAAAAGAGTGGTTAGTTTAGTTGTATGTATCATGTATAATTGGATAGTTTAGTTTTATGTGTTCATGCATAATTGGATTTTAAATTGATTTATTGATAAACTTTTTGTTATTGTATAGAAAATATGTAAGGTTTAATTTTTTCTATTAATATGAATTTAAGGTTTACATTTTTTTATAAATTAAACAAAAATATTTATACATAGAAAAAAATTATTCATTTTCACTTCTTTGTTGTGTGTGTTTCTTTATTTAAATGAGAAGATAGTTTTTTTAAGTCATAGAAACTATTCCACAATGCTAAGTATAGTGTATCTTGCAAACAAATAGGAAGAGAGGTCAAATAAGTACACATTCATCTTGTACACTAAAGGAGAGGTTACACAAGCGCACATGTTCATCCGACAAATAAGAGTAGAAGTTAAGCAAACATACATATTAATCTTGCAACCAATCAACCTTTATATTAGTAGGAGGGCCACTATGTTTTTTTTGTAAGCTAGATATAACTGTATTAATTCACTAGAAAACACTATACAGAGCACGAGTTGCCTGTTTTGCTGCTATGGAAAATAGACTAGCAATAGAATAAAGGATTGTCGTTGATAAACAATTTAATTTTAGTGTCTGAAATAACCAAAAAATTTAAACAGATCAACTATAGACATACTAAACATAATTATGTTAGAGCTATAATAACATAAGGACAAAAAGACTAGCAAGGGTCATATTAGATATTCATCCAAAACCAAGATTATAGACACCTCTTTGTTAGGAGAAGGCTTGGGGTCCTTTTCAATGAGCCTTGGACCAATGGTGGCCTTGAGGATGATATGAGCTTGACATCCAGGCATCGAATCTGGTCTTGAGCCTCATCCAACTACAATAGTAATTCCTGGTGCTAAATATTGCTTTCAATCGAAACTTTTCATAAGAGAGCCTTCATTTTCTAGTATAAGGCAATCAACTTGAAGTATTTTGTTTCTCTGGACTTGGTAGAGCCATAATATTGAACCCAAGGGCCTATTTAGTCTGAGCAATATCCTTATGTAGGGTATACTCCAACTCTTTTTTCACCCAGTCCTCATTATGTTCAATTTCCTTGCTGATAACAACAAGGTTATGCTTCCAATAAGTCGCTTCAACTTTCATAGCACTAACCAAAATAGGTCATAATGGATGCTTACTTGCATTCATCTAGCCAAAGGCCTTTTATTATTTTACAATAGGTCCACTCAAGTTACCTGCCACTTAAAATAAACAGTAAACTAAATGCAATGGGTCCACTCAAGCTAACTACAATTGAAAGAAACGATAAATTAAATGCATGCAACATGTATATGGAAAGAACATGTACATGAAGCATATGCACATAACTCTAAGGTTGTAAGTTGCAACTAACTATCTCTGCATGCTACTGGAGAACTGGAAAAACCCCCTTAAAGGAGGTGCATTACCAGTGATGTGCCCTTCTTAGGGAGTGCATCGTGATGTTCCACATCATTGAGGCATAAATATATCAATGTCTTAAATGCACTGCCTAGTAGATGGGATGGGAGCATTTACTGAAATTATGGACTCAATTTTCTTTGAAGTTCGAGTTGATGGTCAACAATCTCAAAGGATCCATTACACCAAGTCAACGTATTATTTTTCCACTAAATAGATTGTGAGATTGTAGCCCTCAAGCAAGAGACTTCCACATGCCCATGATCAAAACATCGTTTGAAGCAAAAAGCTATATTTTCATAATCCAATTATTACTTCCAAACACTATCCCCAATCTCCAATGTAATTTGATCATGAAGGCCTTTACTTGAATCAACATAAATACACATTTTGGGTGTAGGCATTGGATCATTCTAGATTATCCTAGTCTCCCATTGTACATAAAATGGGGAGAATTGGTGGTATATAGATGTATGTTGCTCTTCCAACAATATCTTACGTAAGTGGAGCTATGTGCAGACTTATTTGTGTGATTGAGTAAGTGTTGCATATAGAAAATCAAGAGAGTATGAAATGGTACTTAAACAAATTTTAGGTGTGTTCAATTATAATTTACTTCTTGCCAGAGATAGAAATCTTATAGTATTCGACTTTAATGGCTTTAAGAATTAACATTAAAAATCCTAATCTATTTGAAAGGGTAATTTTTTACTACACCACTATACAAACATCCTTTGATTTAGATATTAAATTTTAAGAGGTATTAATTCCACCAAAATTATTCAAAACTTACATTTGACCTCATTCCTTCACATAATAATGTACATTTTAGATGTTGCAAATTACAATAAGCATAAAATTGCAATGAATGACTTATAACTCTATAACCTTACCAATGAACTAAAATACTTCATATGAATTTAACATACAAGACGTTATGTTTGCTTTTAGTTAAATCCATCATGTACTTATTTATTTTGTTTTAAAAAAATATTCCTAGTTTCTAATTATTATAATGCAACGAGCATGTCATAGTTGGCTTACAACATTTATTGTGAAACATTAAATATTAATGTCACCGTTCAACACCAAGGAAAAAAATGGTCATTCGCTCTAGGGTTAGGAAATATGTTAGTTGTCATGCTTGATTATCTCATGCAACCATCATAACTCTCACTCTTTCAGAAGGCTAAACATACCGCGTGCTTTGAGGGGAACTAAACCCTACAAAAGGTGAATATCACTATCAACCGATGAATACATAATCGTGTAAATGAATGGTGTAAAAAACATAATCGTGTTCATGCCCTTCATACATAGAGAATTTGAGTTTCGATAATATGAGACAATGGTGTGAGTTGTAGAATATTTCAACTTCTTTTGTTAAGAAGAATGATAAACATTCTATAATTTTGACTTTTCTGATTCACCATTTTTAAAATCTAGTTATATCAAAATTGCAATTTTACATTAACGAAATTGATATTTTAATATATAAATATTTTTACCACCTTCAAATACCTCTAATATAGCTAGACTGTGCAATGTTAATGTTTGATATCTACAATTACATCAATTCAAAATTATACTTACCATATTTCAAGTAGAAAATACATATTTCCCTTCTTGTTATTTTGAAGCATTGAAAAAGGAATCAACTCGGAATATTTAGACCACAACTTTTTGAAAATGATATAAGATTTATTTTTTTATATAAATATATTATAAATTTATAAATTTTTTTTATAGATAATTGTTGAATTTATATATTTGCACCGAGAGTAGGGAGGTGCTTACAACCCACTATGGGGGAGATGTTTTTAGGTAGCGTTTCCATGTCGGTTCATAACTTATAAAAGATAAAAAGTAATTAAAAAATTCATGTCAACTTGTAAAATAAAAAAAATAAAAATTAGCATAGATCCATCTTAAACCCAAATATATTAAGCACGGAGAGGGATCCAATTTCTTGAGGTCTAAACATTTTCTTCATGTGTTAAAAATTAAGATAAAAAAATGCCATCTCAAGAAATTGGATGGATCCCTCTGGGTGCTTAATAGATCCGAGTTTAAAATAGATCTATGTTGGTTATATTTATTTTATTGCCATCTTTGTTGATCTCTTCCTAAACTTTTTTTTAACAGAGACAGGGTATTTTAATTATATATATAAAAGGCTGTGCACAGCCATTCAGTACATAAATTGAGCCATAAATCCGCTTCAAAAAGAAGAGAGTTGCAGGTTTTACATGGGGTTTGTCTCTGAAAATCCTTACTCCTAATTATCCTTAAGCTTCTGTTCATCCTACTGGGGTATACCCTTACATATTGACTACAAAGCAGAATACAAAAAAACATTCAGGTATAGATATTCTTTTTTGAAAAACCTGCGGTGTGCAATCCAAAAAGCCTGAGAAGATAGATTATCTGTAGTTCTGCTGCAGGAAGGAGGCAGCTTCCCTCATACCCTGGTTGACTGACGACGCTTCCTGCATCTGGCTGCCCTGTGTTTTGCTGATAAAAACTGAAAGGTCCTCCTTTATGCTGTCAATCTTCCCCAGAATCTCAATGGTATTCCGTTCTATGTCGTCCAGGCGGGACTCAACACAAGATAGTCGTGAATGCATGTATTTGAACTCCGTATTTTGTTCCTTGCCCTGGTCTGCGATGGCACAGACCGCCGAGTAAGTTATGCTCAGGTAGACTTTAACCTCTGACGTTATTTGACTGAGTGTAGCTATCGCATGCCTAATCCCCTCCATTCTGCCACGACGGGAACAGCAGACACAATGCTCCTCTTCTGGCTGTCGGGACTCAGATTCTATTGCAGAAAGACTGAGCTGCTGGAGGCCCGGCCCAAGTGAAAAACGATTGTGCAGATCCATTTCATGAATGATCCATCTATGACCACCTTGCAGCAATAAATGCTGAGGCGTGGGAGCGCTGGAATTAGGTAGGGAGCCACTTGTCATGCTACTCTCCACATGTTGGAAGGCGCGGACATAAGAAACCATGAGCCTTACACGAGGTGGGAACCTCCACTTCAAGCAATTCAAGTTTAAATTCCAAACTTGTTCATTGAGGTCGATGGCATGAAAGCTAGGGAATGAACTTATGACCCAAGACATTATTTTGAAGGAGCTGGCCTTTCCTCAATGCGACTCCAATATTGGCGAGCCTATCTGCTGCTGAGTTAAGGCTTCTAAGGACATGAAAAAAGAGAATGTTGACTGGGAGGGGGAGGTTTTCAATTCTTTTCCGAAAATTTTGTCTCTTTGTTCCTTTCAGCCTGTTATTTTTCATACTATGGATAACATGCCTGGAGTCCCCTATCACTTGTAACCTTGCGATGTTTAGAGATGCGGCTAGTTCAAGTGAATAATACATCGCCAGCCATTCAGCTTCATTGTTGGTTTGTGCACCTAGACCCCAGGAAAAGTCTGCAACTTTTATTCCGCCGGGATCGTAGATAATCCCCCCCGCACCTGCCTCCCCAGGGTTTCCTTTGGAAGCCCCATCAAAAAAGATTGTGTATCTATTTTGATTTCTCCACCAATTATTGAAAGTCTGTGCATCTTTCCTTATCTCCCAGTCTTGCAACAATGGAGGCATTTTGGACTGAAGTGAACTCTCTGTTAAAAAGTTTTTACACCATTGATATTCCTACCAACTTAAAGCTTCTTGCTGCTGGATTGTTATCCCTTTTGCTCGCAGGGATTCTGCAGTCATGGAAATGATCTTATTGGCTATTCTGTCTTCTGACTTGGCTTTTCCTTCAAAGATTCGTTGGTTCCTTTCCAACCATAATTGCCAGCATATATTCATCGGAAGAAGCTTTAGTATTCTGTATAAAGTTGGTTTTTTCTTTCGTGCACCTTGTATGCCATTATGCCACTTATCTATCATTTGCTGGATCTGCTTGGGCATTGGTATGGTGTTTGAGAGGGAACCGATTACCACTTTACAAACTTGCTTGGCATAGCTACAGTCTATAAAGATATGCTGGGCGTTTTCCTCAGAATTTTGGCAAAGATGGCACCTAGAGGGCCCTTCTATTCCTCGATGTTTTAGATTGTCAGCAGTCAATTGTTTGTTATGCACCAGAATCCAGTAGAAATAATTTATTTTTGGGATGCTATCAGAGTTCCAGACCTTCTGCCAGATTTTTTGAATTGGAGAATGGTTTATGGTGAGTATATCATAGCCCGCCTTGACAGTGTACCTTCCATCTTTCCCCCAACCTCTAACATCTTTAGTCCTGACACTGATTGGAGCTTTCCCATGGAGTAGCTGTAGGAAAACTTTGTAACTTTCCATAAGATTCTCCGGAGGTTCTATGGTTTTCCAATCTTTCCATCTTCCAGCTGACGTCCAAGTCGCCATGTCTGATAGCTTCTGTATCCCTGAATCCTGTAGCCAAATCCTAATATCCTGGATTTCATTGATATCTCCTAATGGGCGTTCTCCTTTGATACTGTCTTTCCAGATGTTGATTTTTTCCCCATTGCTCGGGATCCAGTACAGTTGCTCTTTTATAAGCCCAGCTGAAGCATGAATTAATCTCCACATTGCTGTTCCGTTCTTCTTTTTCAGATTGTTCAAGCATCTTTGCTGGGGACCCCTTATATATTTTTTCCTTATGGCCTCCTTCCACCACTCTCTTTTGCCGGTTATCATTCTCCAAACTAATTTTGCTCCTAGAGCATTGCTCATTGTTGCTGGGTCTCGTATTCCCAGTCCCCCTCTTTTGCGCCTTTCTTTAACTGTCTTCTAGTTTACTAAATGGAACTTCTTACCCTGCGTTTTCCCTCCTTGCCATAAGAATTTTCTAATTTCAAGACTGATTTCATTGGTGACTGACTTTGGTGCCATTAAGATAGCTCCAGCGAAGATTGGGATTGAAGTAAGCACAGCTTTAGTTAAAACAACTTTACTTGAAAGATTTAACCAGCGAGTTCCCCAAGAGCTTATTTTGTTTTTGAATTTTTCAATGATGGGAGTCCAAGAGGACAAGGCTGTTTTTTTTAGGGAGATAGGGATGCCCAAATACTTGAAGTGAGTCCAATCAAAACAGGGCTTACAATCCAGGATGATGGCAAGGTTTCTGAGTTGAGGGGTATTACAGTTCCAACCAAAAACATTGCATTTTTGATTGTTTGTTTTCCCCCCAGATGCTCGCAGGAAGATGTATAAAGTGAGTTTGAATCGAGTGGCAATTATAGGTGAGGCACTGCCTAACAGAATAGTATCATCAACAAATTGAGCATGGTTTATTGGCTGGACATTTTTGGCGATTTCAATTCCGGGGAGAGATCCAGACTCTTGAAGCCTATTTAGAGTTTTGCTAAGGGAGTCTGCCATGATGAAAAAAAGACAGGGAGAGAGGGGGCATCCTTGCCTTAGACCGCGTGACATGCGAAGGAAGGGTGATGGCCTTCCATTTATGAGGGGTGCAATCCACGGTGATCCAATGCAGGCTTTTATCCAACTTATGAAATTTTGCTCAAATCCAAAAGTCCTCATAACAGTGAAGAGAAATTCATGTTTAACCCTATCAAAAGCATTTGCCATATCAAGTTTAATGGCCATACCTGAGTCCTTCCTTTGGATGCTTGAATGGATGGCTTCTTGCACAAGCAGTATATTGTCATATATTTGGCGACCCGCGATAAAGCCTCCTTGATTTGGGGAGATGATTCGAGGAAGATGCCTTTTAATTCTGTTGGCAATGATCTTTGTAAGAATTTTGTACGAGGAGTTGCAGAGCGAGATTGGCCAATATCTTCCTAAGGTGAGAGGGTTTTTATCTTTGGGGATTAAGGCAATGAATGAGGAGTTTGTAGCTCCCCCTATTCTTTCTCTTTTCCTGGTCCAGTTTAGCATTCTGATTAGATCTTTTTTTAACCAGTGCTAACATCTCCTGTAGAAGCTTATTGTAAATCCGTCTGGTCCGGGGGCTTTGTCTGGATGAAGTGACCAGATTGCCTTTCTAGTCTCACTTTCGGTGATCTGTTCCATAAGTTTTTTGTTATCTTCCTCTGATATGAGGTTGGGGATCTCCTTGCACATATACTCCATATCTTCTTTTGACGTCACTTCATTGCTATTGTAAAGCATTTCAAAATGGGCTTTTGCTTCCTTTAAAATAAGCTCCTGACCCTCTATTTTCATTCCATCCTCCTTTATGATGCTTTCAATGTTGTTTCTCCTATATCTCTCCTTACATTGTGCATGGAAGAATTTTGTGTTTCTGTCCCCTGCTTTCAACCAGAGGCTCCGAGACTTTAGCCTCCATTCTTCCTCCTCTTTTCTGACTACTCTCTGGATTTTGTCTTCTGTTTCTTTTTCCTCCCTAAGCATAGTTTCAGTGACTGGGTTTTGTTCCATTTTGAGCTGCAGATTTGCCAAGTCTTTTTGCAGGTTCTCATACTCCTCCCCAGGCTTTTTGTAATTCATTTTTGCCCAATTTTTTAAAGTGCTTTTCACCAGTTTCAGTTTTGATTCCCAAATATACCCTGGTGATCCAGGGATGAATTGTCTCCACACAGCCTTTATCTTATCCATGCATTCCTCATTTTCGAGCCAGGCTGGGTTATACCTGAAAGGGAGGGGACCAAGATTTTCGGGGGATGAGAAGAATAAAGATATGGGCCTGTGATTCGAAGCTGCCGATGCAAGAATGTTTGAATTAGGGAGATTAGAACCGGAGAGAAGGAGATTACTTATTAAGAACCTATCAAGTCTGGCAGCAATGTGATTTGGTCCTATTCTTTTATTGCTCCACGTGAAGGTACCTTGCTTAGGTTTAATGTCCACAAGATTCCAGGCTCCCATCAAGTCTTCCATTTGCTCTCCATATGGATCTCTGATTTTCGATCCCCCCTTCCTTTCATCAATTGAAATGGTGACATTAAAGTCTCCCGCTAGGATGCAAGGGAGTCCTGCTAGCTTGAGATTTAATCCTAATAACTGATCCCAAAATTGTTCCTTCTGTCCGTAGACAGTAGGGCCGTAAATATTTCCTATCTAGAACATCCTATTGCTTGCTATTTCTTCCATTTCAACAAAATTCCAATGTCTATAAGAAAACGAGGTTTTGCTTTGATACATACCCTTTTCCCACCAGGTGATGAGTCCTCCAGAAGCCCCTGAGGAGCTCACAGCTGCTCCTTCTCCACTGGGCCAAATTTGTTTAATGAGATTGAGACTTTCCTCTTCCTGAATTTTAGTCTCCTGGATCAGAAGGATTGTGAACTTTTCCATTCTTTTTATTCTTTTTATTGCTTCTGCTTTGTGTCGTCCTCCTAATCCTATGCAATTCCAGGAGACTATTTTCATTATTTCTTTGATGGTTGAGGACCTGCTCTGTCCTTTCTTTCCTCCTGTGCTCCTTGCTGCTTCCCATTTAAGATTATTCTTACATGCTGGTCCAGGCTGGTTTGCTTACCCGCCGCCTTTTCTCTAGCTGCTTCTTGTTCTCTTATTACTTTATTATACCTTCTTCCTCTTTTCACCGTTGGTTCCTGCTCCTCATCTTTGCTATCTGAGGTTTCTTCATGAAAAAGCTTCGCTTTTGCCCGTGTTATTGATCCTCCTGAGTGTGTTGAAGGCTCTTTTTCTACTGCCGGAGACTGAAGTGCAGCGGTGCAAGCTTCTTCATTTCCAGTTTTATCCCGTTCCTCTATTTCTTGAACTTGTTCTGGTTGTATCTCTTTCTCCTGATCCTCACCTTCATCTTCTATTGTCAGTACTTGAAACTTGTTTGTGTTTTTTGCATTTTTCACTGGGGTTTTGGATACTGAATTTGTTTTGTTCCCTTTTTTCCTTGTAACCTCATTCCAATACCCTCCTTGATTTTCCTCGTCTTCTGAGATTTTCCTTTTTGGACACAATCTAGCAAAATGTCCGTACTCATGACAAGCCTTGCATTTGAATGGTATTTGCTCATAGTCGACTGTTTGTCTGTGATTCCAGCCATCCATAGATAGATTTATTGCTTCTGGTAGCCCCCTTTCCAGATCGACTTCTACACATATCCTTGCACATGAAAACATTGGAGGTTTTGGCTCAGACTTATCAATGTATTTCCCCAATGAATTCCCTATGGCTCGAAGGTCCTCGTCATTCCAGCAATGCAGCGGGAGGTGAGGTAGTTTGACCCATACTGGAACCGCAGAAGGGATGTCTTTCTCTGGATCGAATGAGAGATCCCATTTGTTTAGATACATTCCTCTTGGCCCCATAAAGTAGGGGCCATTCCTAAAGATTAAATCTCTGTCCTCCTTCTTTTCAAAATAAAAAACGAAAAACCCCTTGCCACAGAAAATTTGCTGCACTTCCCCTTGGATTAAGGGTCGCCAGTTTTTATTGAGCCACGATTCTATTGAGCGAGGCGATGGCCATAGACCTGTGAAATGTCCAACCAAACCCTTGTCTGCTAGAGCCACGGCCTTGCATTTTGAGGCATTCGAGGTCAGCTTAACTTCTGGAACCTCAGCTTTTTTCACGAACTTGGAGTCGTTTGTAGCAGCCGCTTTAGGTTTAGCTGGTTGGGAAGCTACCAGCGATTTGAAACGCTCAGCTAAGAAGTGACGTGCTTCATTCGGGGCCTCCAGGCCCGGGTTCGGAGGATCCATGGCGTGAGGACCCTCCCTACAGATACCCTCTGTCGCTCAGACTCTGAAACCCTAGCACTCCTCCTGTTTCAATCTTTAGGTAGATATTCTTCCTAAACTACTAAATGTTCATATATCTATTCTAATTTAAAAAAAAACTTTAAACAAACTCCACTACATGTTCACATATTTGTATTCCAATTTTAAAAAAAAACTTTAAACAACCTCCACCTTATTTTTGAAATTTTATTGATTTTTTTTTCGAGGTAACCTTACATTCTTTATGACACAAGGCTAAGTTAACAATAGGACTTGAAACCATTACAACAACATATTCATTATGAGCTCAATATGTCACTTATAATAATAGAACATGGGTAGGGAGGATACCACTCCATCCCACAATTACTCAAATTAGATTAATTAATTTAATTACTTACTAGCACAACCACTAAACTTGTGGCTCGTGAACACCGATAGGCCACAAGTTAAGTGCCATGAACAAGTTATATGTTACTTGTTCTCCATGTGTAGTTGTAATCACTTGTTGTCTATGTTTTAGGTACGTGTTATCACCCGCCTTCTTATAGTTAAATGGGTTCTCTACGAGTTATCCATGCATCAACTACGAGTTATCCATGATCAACTACTAGTTATCCATGCATCGGCTACAAGTTATTTTGATATTCTTTTTTATTTATAATTGTTTATTTTGAGTTTGGAACAATGTCCATCAAATCAATCTAGACAATACATTTATCTTATTATCATACAATCTAGAAAAAATGTACTTACTAATCCGCCCTAAATTCTAAAATATAAACACCTCATAATAATAAAAAATTACATTTTTAATAAATTAAATATAAAATATAACATTACTGATTTTATTTTAAAAATATTAAAATACAATTTAATATATATCATAATTTAACAAGTTTCACGTTATGGCCTTTCCAAATATTAATTTAATGTTATCATAATATGACTCAAGTTTCACGTTAGGCCTTTTCCATCTTTTGAGAAGTTCTACAAGTCCATGAATAAACTAAAAACTCAATAAATATAACAACATATCAAATCAAATAAAAATCTTAATTTTCTAATTAATAAGATTTTCAAGGTAAGCATATGTGTTTTTAAAAAAAATCTGATTTCCAAAAAAAAAATTATACACTAAAGAATGGGTTGAGAACATATAGAATGGGTTGAATAATTAATAAAGTCTTTACATTTATATAAGAGTTTTCTTTCTTTTTATGTTAGAGTGGTTAGTTTAGTTGTATGTTTAAAAAAACAAACTATAACTTTATTATTATATGATACATCAAGAACTTACATTCTACATTGTCACAGCTGTACATATAATTTACGCAACCAAATTTGAACCAAAATAAAAGAAAAAAAAAATGCAACACATTGCTTCAAGAGGATATATAGTATCTGGGGAGAGCCGAAGAAGAGGCTAGGGTTTCTGGGAGAGCTGAAGAACTAGAGGCAAATTGCCTGTGGATTATGTAGTTAACCAGAGTGGTTGTGATGGCTGTGGTGGGAGAATGTCGGTTAAAGTTGTGCTTATATTCTGTAAGGGGTGATCGCATGGAGGTTTGTTGATATAACTAGTATTGGGCTCTGTTTAAATAGTAAATTGTTTTTCGTCAACTAGTGGAGTTGTGCTCATTGGATGATTATCTATGTGTGGCATTATAGTATTGTTTTTCTACACGAGGTTTTGTCAAGAGTAGTCATGGTTTTTTGTGTTTTTTGAATCTGACAGGCTCGTGAGGGTTGTGGTGTTGACTTATGATAATGAAGTTTGTGGGATGAAGTTACACTGTATACCATCCTTGTAAATCTCATAAGAGTCGTATATACCCTACGGGAGATGGATACGAGTACTAACTTGGTGCTTGCGGACTCTTCGAGGGGTAGCCGACCAAACTCCGATGAATGGTGGGCTGATGCTGGGGTTATCCAGTCTGACAAGGAATATTGGCACATGTGGAGGGCGCGTGCCTCACATGCGGCTCTGGTCCCTGGGAAAGGGACAACTACTTTTCCTCTTTTGGCTAGTGGTTTGGAACCTGGAACTGTGAGGAACTATGACCCAAATGGAAATAGGTCTTCCGCGGAGGATTCTTCTGTACCAGTTAATGGTCCGAGTACTAAACCCATTACTAATCAGGCTTCGGTGCCTTTACAGAATCACCGCTCAGGGACATATTCCAGGAAATATAGCAAATGCCAATTGAAGGGTGGAGGTGCAGACCTATTGATGGACCGACAATCTGGTCTCGAGGGTATTGCGGCCCTTGCTATCAAAGGTCTAGTGGGTAAGTTTTCCTATGGTGCCATGCACCCAAAGGATATAGACCAATGGGTATCGTCAAACTGGGAAAAAATCATAGGTTACCGCCCAGAGATTTATATCTTGAGCAAGGGCTAGTATCTCTTTTATTTTAGGATGGAGAATCATACTAATCTAATTCTGGAGCAAACCTGGATTAGGGGGAACGGTAGTCTAATCTTAAAGCGTTGGCATATGGGTTTTAACCCTGTTTTGGAAAAGATTCGTTTTCTGCATCTATGGGTTCTTCTATTGGATTTTCCTTTAGAAATGTGGCACCGGGAGGGTTTTATTGCGGTTGCTAATCATCTGGGCCACTTCCTACACATAAATGAAGGTACCCTAAATGGCATGGATTGTCGGGTGGGTCGTGTTATGATGGAGATTGATATGTCATTAGGTTTATATGAATCTCTGGATATTGTTTGGCGTGACAGACGCTATTCTCAGCTATTGGACTATTGGGGTGTCCCCTTCAGATGCTCCAGATGTAAGGCAGTGGGTCATCTTTGGTGCAACTGCTCTGAATCTAGTTCAGGATCGGAGCTGGACTCTGCTGATGATGTGCAGGCTTGGTCTTCATATAGTAACTCAGCTTCTGAAGGTGAGGCTGAGGGGAATGTTCAATCATCTGCTCTGCCTTCGGGATTAGCTGTTGTTTCTGGTATTTCCTCATTGATAGTCGGTAAGTTAAACATACTTGATCAATCCTTCTCTTCCACTTTATCTACTGATGATTTGGCCTTCCTTTCGGGTTTGGATGGGAAGGGGGAGCGTATTGGGGATGGGATTATTGGGGGTCCCTCGAACTTTTATTTGGGGCTTCTATAGTCCCAACAATGTGACCCCTCTATTCCTCTGATTAATGATTTCCCTCCTTCGGATCCTGTAGTATTGAGGGTTTCTGGCTCCATGGCCTCACCCATTGCACCTGCTCAATTGGATACTGGGGTAGTAGTGGGGGGTAACCTTTCTTCACCTCCGAGGTCATCATCTCCTCTATTATTTTTCCTGGGGATTTCTCGGTCTGAGCCTTGTCCTGGGTCGGATCCCTCAGTGGTGTTGTCTGCAAGCGGGGTGGGTGTCATCGTTGGTGATCCCTTGGTTGGTTCCAGGTCTCCATCCTTTGTAGAGGTGGTCAAATCCAAAGATCCTCTTTCAACCTTTATTGCAAATATCCCTTCCGAGGGAGGTTTTATGGATTCTCCTATTCAACTATCGGGTATTGATCTTGGTATGGGGATGGTGATTAAGGGAGTCAGGAAAGGGGGTATTGTTCAGTTCTCGCCCATAAAAAATCGCAGTGCCAGGAAGGGTTGATTTCCTTTAACTGATAACCCTCCTCCAGATACATCATTGGTATCAACATCCTCCAATGGTTCATTGGACTCAAAACGGGCTCTTAGAGACATGAAAGCCCTGGCTAGGGTAAAAAGATGATCCTCTTCTCACTCAAAATTCGAGGGATTGGGGGCCCTCAGAAAAAATTAGCCCTCAAAGGACTTTTGGACTCATTAAATCATGATATGATTTTTCTTCAAGAGACTATGGTATCGGCAGAGCGTGCTCGTATTTATTTTCAAAGTATTAGAAGTAACTTGGTCATATGTTCGACGTATGCGATTGGTCAGTCTGGGTGTTTACTATCGGCTTGGGATCCGAAGTGTTTTCATATTTATGCTTTCACTACCCATTTGGGGATTCTCCTGGAGGGTTATGTTCAAGGGTTTAGCGGTGTTGTCAACCTTGTGAATATCTACGACCCTTACTCTGATCGACATCTTTTCTGGGACTCTGCCAAATTGGGGGGTCACTTGGATCTTGATAATATTTTATTGGCGAGAGATTTAAATATCACCTTATATTCTACAGAGACCTGGGGAAAATGTGCGAGAGTGGATCACTTATGTTCTTATTTATTTGATTTCTTTGCAGATCTTGGATTAAATGACATCGTGCTTATTCCTTTAGGTCCTACTTGGTGCAATGGTCGAATGGATGATGGCAAGATATCCAAGAGATTTGATAGGTATATGCTATCAGATGATTTGATTCCTAAAATGTACAAATACAGATCCTAGACCGTATTGTCGACTCTATCTGATCATCTGCCTATACTACTGGAAGTGGATTTTGGAGCGGTAAAGATTCCATCACTGTTTAAATTTAATCACTCTCTACTTCATATTGAGAATTTTCGGTATTTTGTTCGCTCTGAATGGTCAAATGTTCAAGTGGTGAGGGTTACATCTCTGAGCCAACATTTAATAATGAAACTGGGTCACTTAAAAGGGAAGGTTAAGCAATGGGAGCAGGCTTAGAGAAAGGCTGAAAAGTTGGATATCTTAGAGATTGATTCCCATATAAATGCTCTAAATGCGACTCATCTTGGGGGTCCTCTTCCGAATGATGCTCGCAAGCTATTATTGGATCTGGAGGGTCGACAGATCCTATTCCTAAATCGTGCTGAAGCTTCTTGGAGATTGAAGAGTCGGGCACTATGGGTCTCTTTGGGAGACAATAACTCAAAATTCTTCCATCGGTTCACAAATAGAAGGAGAATTGGAAATTCTATCTGGCAGTTAAAGTGGAAGTCTGGGGAATCGATCTCGGAGATGGGGGATCTTCAGAAGGAATCTATTGACCACTTTAGCGAATATTACAGTGATCCAGGTAACACTACTATTGGGCAACAAATTGGTGTCATTAAATATTATCCTAGAATTTTTTCTGAGCAAGAAGGCAATGATATTTTGCTCTCGGTTACACTTAAGGAGATTCATTCTGTTATCACTGGTTTTGCTAAAGATAAAAGTCTGGGTCCAAATGGCTGGACCACGAAACTTTTCTTGGAGTTATTTGACATTATGGGGCCAGATATTCTGGATATGGTTGAAGAGACTAGATTGAAAGGTGAAGTGGTTAGAGCTCTGAATGCTACTTTTGTGACACTCATCCTTAAGGTTTCAAATCCTACATCCTTTCTGGATTTTCGGACGATTTCTCTATGTAACCTAGTCTACAAGGTTATCTCCAAGGTCATCTCCAAGGTCATTGCTCGCAGGATCAAACTGGTTCTCTCTAGAGGTCTATCTATGGAACAATATGGTTTTCTGGATGGTAGGCAGATACTTGATACGGTGGGGGTGGCCCAGGGGGCATTGCACAGTATCACTGCAAAAAATATCCAAGCCTTGATTCTTCAACTTGATCTTTCTCATGCTTATGATAATGTGAATTGGTCCTTTCTTAGACTGGCATTGGTCCAAATTGACATCCCATGGGAAGATATTAAATGGATTATGGCCTGCATCTTATCTGTCAACTATTCCATATTGATCAATGCTTGTCCTTCTACCTTCATTTCTTGCACTCGGGGGCTACGTTAGGGGTGTCCCCTGTCACCACTCCTCATTTCTTAGTAGATTTCTCCATAATGCAAAATCTAATCATATGTTATCAGGGATTCAGGTATCGCCCCACATCTCTAATACCCATCAATTTTTTTTTGATGATGTTATGTTATTCGGGCCTGCAGATGTGGTTGAATGGAGCCATATGTGGCGTATACTTCAAAATTTTTGTAAATGCTCAGGTATGTTAATTAATGAAAGGAAATCTAAATTGTTGAAACATAATCTGGAGGGTGCGGGGTTACTAGAGATCATTGCTCTTCTCCCGTTCACTGTTGCTGATATGATTGATGGTACCTACTATCTTGGTTATTTCCTTAAACCAAATGATTATAGGATTGTGGATTGGAAATGGATGCTTAAGAAATTTGATAAACGTATATATCATTGGCAGTGGAGATGGCTATCCAACGGTGGTCAACTTGTCCTTGTGAAATCAGTTCTCCAAAATCTGGGAGTGTATTGGTTCTCATTATGCAGGATTCCAAAAACCATTTTAACAGGCATTCGTAAAACAATTCACCAATTTATATGGTCTGGTACAGGTTGTCAGAAGATCCACTTGGTGGATTGGCACAAGCTGGCTCGACCATATGCATAAGGTGGATGGGAATTAAAGAACATTTTCTCTTTTTCTACTGCTTTGCTGGCCAAAAGTTTGTGGCGTGATTTATTTGTGGATTGTCTCTAGGGTAGTATTATAAAAGACAAATACTTTGGAAATCTATTGACTGTGCATTGGATTAGATCTGTGAGGAAATCTACAAGGGGTGTCTCTATCATCTGGGATGGTCTTCTCTCAGCATTTAAGGTATTGGATGACTAGTTGGCTTGGTATCTGGGCGATGGTAGACATAGTCTGATCGGGGAAGATTCGATGATAGGTGGTCCTATCTCATACAAATTGTCGACCCTGTTGATCCTTCATCTCAGAAATCGGGGTTATTTTAATCTTAGTCATATTCTGGTACGAAACAGGCCGACTGTATCTTTTAATATCTGATTGAATGCTTCTCAGCTTGGATTGGTGGGATCACTGACTGATGAATGGAACTAGTATGTTCAGGGTCTGGATCATGCAAATTTTAATATTGTTGATGAGGTCGATTGCCTTCTCTGGTCGCAGAATACCATTGATGGTACTATTTCTGATCAATTGGCTTACTCGGCGATTTGTTCAACTATTCCAATGTCTGAGAAGTGGTGGCACGTCTCTTGCTTGAACTGGAGTATTCCTCCAAAGGTTAAGATTTTTATTTGGTTAATGTTGGAGGAAAAGATCCTGATCTGGAGTAATCTTCAAAAAAAGGGGCTTTTCGGGGCTGAATATTTGCTCTCTTTGTCTACAGGCTGATGAATCTTTTTTACATCTCTTTGTATTCTGTCCATTTACTGTGAAATTTGGGCATTATCTGGGTGATCCATTCTCCACTATAAATGTTGGATGTGATTTCTCTATTCAACAGTGGTTCCATTGTGTATTCATGCATAATAAGAAGTTGGAATGTTGGCCTGCTTGTTATCCTGGGAAATATGGAAATCCCGTAACCGATTGATATTTGAGAATGTTGTATCTGAGGCTAGTCGTGTTTCTTGCTCTGTTCAATCCATATCAAAAGATTTCGGTTTGTTTCTACCTACGGATCCTCGTACTGTTGATCGATTTTCATGGCCTCCTCATCTCCTTCAGACTGGTAACCGTGCTTGTTTTGATGGTGCGACCATTGTCTCTTTAGGAAACTGTGGGGCTGGGGCGTTCATTGAATGTAAAAACAGTGACCAGATAAAAATTTGGTTCCATGGAGGAGTTGGTATGAATACTAAAGGTGAGCTTTTAGCTTTATGGCTTGTATTATTCTTCTCGACAAAGGCAAACATTATTCTGGAGCAGGCTGCTGGCGATTCACTGGCCATTGTGAACTAGGAGAACTCGGTTGCATCTATAAATGCTTTGGATTTGTCTTCTTGGTTGGACCAGACTATGATCCTCCTTAGTATCTGTCCACATAATTCCATAATTCACATTTATCGGGAGCACAACACTATGGCTGACTCTCTCTCTCAGCATGGTCTTGTTGTGGATGTGGGAATTTTTTTTTATGATATTCTGGAGGGTTCTCAAAGTCCTTCTCGGGGATTTTGGAACATTTTTGCGGCTTAATTATGCTCAGCTTTTTTGCTGTCTTCAGTTTTTTGTTTTGGCTGGTGTTGGTCCGGTTAGTTTCCATTTGGTTTCATCATTGAGTATATTTGGCTATATCTTGGGGGATTGGTATATCCTGGATTATCTACTTGGTTATGGGGGATTGGTATATCCTGGATTATCTACTTGGTTATGGGGGATTGGTATATCCTGGATTATCTACTTGGTTATGGGGGATTGGTATATCCCGTATTTATTATGGACTCTTAGGCTTGGATTCTTTCTGTTTGTGGGGTTTGGTTTTGCCATGGTTCTTTCTGGTATCTTCTGACTGGATGTCTCTTTTGGATATCTTTCTGGTTGTATGCACTTGTATACTTTTAATATAAGTATAGTCTTTTTCATGTGAAAAAAAGAGGACATATAGTATCACTGTATTCTCAAAACCGGATTTGATCTAAGCGAGTCAACTCACAAAACAAATTTCAAAAAGGCTAGTTTAGTTGTATGTATTCATGCATAATTGGAATTTAAGTTGATTTATTGATAAAGTTTTTGTTTTTGTTTTTTTAACCTTTTTTTTATAGCAGGTTTTGATATTCCACCCCCTAAAATCAAGGGATCTTCTATAGGCATCCCCTGAATGGATCTCGGCACCTATGGGGCCCCAACCACCACCCAATGTCGTTAGACCACACTCACGCATCTAATAAAGTTTTTGTTAGAATGATTAGTTTAGTTGTATGTATTAATGTATAATTGGATTTAAGTTTATTTATTGATAAAATTTTTGTTATTATATGGAAGAGATGTAAGGTTTAAATTATTTTCTATTAATTATTTATATCAAATTAATATAAATTTAAAATTCTTCTCAAATTAAATAAAAAAAATTATACATAGAAAAAAATATGATTCATTTTCACCCCTCTCTTTGTACGTGCTTCTCTATTTAAATGAGAAGATGATTTTTTAAAGTCATAGAAACTATTTCACAACACAAAGTACAATGTATCTTGCAAACAAATAGAAAGAGAGATCAAATAAGTAGACATTCATCTTGTAAACTAGGGGAGAGGTTACACAAGCGCATATGTTAATCCGACAAATAAGAGTAGAAGTTAAGCAAACATACATATGCATCTTGCAACCAATCAACCATTATATTTGTAGGAGGGCCATTAAGTTTTTTTTGTAAGCTAGAGAGAATTGTATTAATTCATTAGAAAACACTATACAGAGCATCAATTGCTTGGTTTGCCATTATGGAAACTACACTAGCAATAGAATAAATGATTGTTGTTGATGAAAAAATTAATTTTAGTGCCTGAAATGATAAAAAAACCTTAAACAGATCAATTGTAGACATACTAAACATAATTATGTTAGAACTATAATAACATGAAGATAAAAAGATTGGCAAGGGTCAAACTAGATAACTATATATTCATCTAAAACCGATATTACAGGCACCTCTTTGTCAGTAGTAGGCTTGGGGTCCTTTTCAATGAATCTTGGACCAATGGTGGCCTTGAGGGTGTTGTTGAGCTTGGAATCCAGGCATCAAATTTGGCCTTGAGCCTCATCCAACAATAGTAGTATTTCCTAGTGCTCAATTTTGCTTTCCATCAAATCTTTTCCTAAGGAGCCTTAATTGCGTTGAAGAGGTACATTCTACTGCCCAATAGGGGGATGTGTAACTCCTTCCGTGCTCATCCTGGAGCTGACACGTGTCCTTTCAAAAAATTATTATAAAAAATAACATGTTGGCTCAAATTATATTTAAAACATTTAAAACGACATATATATAAAAGTAAACAAATTAGATAAATTAAAATGCTTCCTGAACATTTGCATTCTAAAAACGGATTTGTACCTCTAGAGATTTGATCCCTCTTGGCGCTTGGTAGATCCTTTTTAAGATGGATCTATGTTGGTTTTATAGTACAAAACAATCAACTCGAAGTATTTTATTTCTCTGAACTTGGTAGGGCCATCATCCTGAACCCAAGGGCCTATTTAGTCCTCAATATGCCCATGATGGCTATACTCCATCTTTGTTTTCACCCAAACCTCATTCCGTTCAATTTCATTTTTGATAATAACAGGGTTATGCTTCCAATAAGTCACTTCAATTTATGTTGCTTCTTTCATAGTCCTAGTTTGTGAACCAACTGTAATGTCCCTTTTTAAGAAATTTATTAAAATGACAATTTTTCACTTTTTTCCCTAATTCGACCTTTGACTAGTTTTGATGTCTAGGTCTCCAAATTGCTCCAAATGCCTCCAAATATTCAGTGGAAGTGTATGAATTATATTAGTACTTGATTATGATGTTTAGGGATGATTTAGGATCATCAAAAAACTTCTGCAAACTTCGTTAAACTTCTGGCCAAGATAGGAGTTTTCACTAGCAATTTGGGGTTCAAATCCCCCCAGGGTAAATGTTGAATACGGATCTCCAAATGCTTCCAAAACCACTCTAATTTATGAACAAAGAAAGAGGATGTATAAGGGAAAATATTAAGGTCTCATGTGCATCATTATTTAGTTTATTAAGTCTGTTATAACCCTCTCACAAACAACTACAAAATCACTAGTTCGACCTTGGGGGAAATGGCATTAAATCTTCTCCAAATGCAATAAAACTGAGCAAGATGGCTCCAAATGCTTAAGTACTAAACATGAAACTTGTTTTAATCATTAATGAAATTCCATTCAATATAAATACATCATAGAAACACTCCTCCATTCGAATTAATCAACATTGCATTGGTATACATCGATATAGTGGGGAAATGGTCACTGTTTGCTCATTAATAATCAATTTTACATACAATCACTTGGAATATAGACCTATTAAAGTTATGAAAATGAAGAAAAGAGTATATTAATATCAATACAAAATAAATGGGGCAATATAAGCTCCCCCAAAGAGTACAATAGCTCACCAAAAGCGCAATCCCTCAAGGAGCAAGAATATGCAATGAAAATTGGAAATGGTTGAAGGAGTGAGCTGCACTAGAAGAAACCATGAGCTTCCCTATAGATTACACCTGAAAATAAAGACTCCATTAAATCTCCATGAAAGGTCTGAATGGCCTTTCCACACACCAACTTGGATGGAATCTTTGACCCTCGAAATTGGCTAAGGCAAGAAGACTAATATTCCACTAGCTCTCTCTCTTCACAAATGAAAATTCTCAAAATGATCAAAAGCTCTTCTCATGCTTGATTCATGTATTTTATAACCAAGATTAGCCTCCTATGGTTCTAATTCCTCCCATATATTCTAGATATTTCCAATTAGGAAAGATTCCTTATTATGCCACTTGTCTCCCAAGTTCCCAACCTTCCACCTTCTCCCAATTCGACTAGGAGTCTCTTTGGATTCTTCAACTCCCATGAGCGCCACCTTAGAGCCTATTTTTGGGCCTGACATGTCATATTGGTTAGATGTCAGCATTCAGGTCTGAAATTTGTCATAGGTGTCATAGATTCTTCATCATTGTTGTCATAGGAGCTAGGGAATCTAGCCCAAGTGTCCACAAACTTCTAGTTTGACTCTTCCTCTTTCATGGAGGTTACCATTCCATCCAAATTCGACGTATGATTCTAAATTCCATGTGTATGATCCTACCAACTCATCCAAGAATGTTTTCCTTCTCATGGATTCGAAATGGCAAGAGAGAGATGCCATGTGGAATTGAAAAATCAAGCTAGTGTGGGTCCCACATCCTCCATATGTCTTCAAAACCAATTGCCACCTAGAATTTCTCTTGAATTTATTTATTCAACCTATTTATTAAATACTTGAACTATTCTAATGTCTAAACATAATTTATTAGCTCCCTTATTACAATCCCAAATGTATCCATCCAACCTAGGGAACTAGTAGGATTGATGGGATTGTCTTGCTATGCAATTATTTGAATGGGTACATTGCAGTCCTCCCCACCCAAGATTGCTTGTCCTCAAGCAATTTTAGATTTGGATGTTGCAAAATATTCTCCTCTTCCCATGTGGCATTTTCACTTGGTATATCCTTCCATTGTACTAAGTATTGTTTGATAGTTCTGCTCTTCAATCTCCTTTCCCTTGTCTTCAAAATATTTTTCGGAACAAGTATGAGTTGACCTTCATCATATAAGGGAGGAAGTATTTCTGAAGTGACAATTTGCTGACCAAGAGATTTCTTGAGACAAGAAACATGAAATACATTGTGGATTTTACTTCCTTCTGGAAGTTCTAATTCATATGCTACCTCCCCAATCTTCCGAACTACCTTGTATGGGCCATAGTATCTTGGTTTTAGCTTTTCTGCTCCATTCTTTTTAAAAGATGTTTGTTTATATGGATGAAACCTTAAATATACTAAATCATTATCCTGAAAGGTACTTTCTTCTCTATGTCTATCTGCATATTGTTTTTGCTGATTTTGGGCAACCTGCAAATTGTCTTTCAAAAGCTTTTAAAATTTCTTGGCTCTCTTCCACCCAATCTTTAGCTTTTGGGGGTCTATTATCACCAAATATAATTTCAACAAAGGTAAGTGCATCATAACCATAGAATGCTTTGAAAGGAGACATCCCTATTGACATATGAAAATTGGTGTTGTAGCAAAACTCACCCAAGTGTAGCCATTTTGCCCATGCTTTTTGCTGCTCTCCCACATAGTTTCTTAGGTACCCTTTCAACCATTGATTCACCCTCTCTATTTGTCCATCAGTTTTTGGATGATATCTTGTACTTGGAGTCAACTGAGTTCCCACCAATCTAAAAAGTTATTTCCAAAAAGCACCCATGAATCTACTATCTCTATCACTTACAATGCTCTTGGGGAGCCCATGCAATCTGAAGATTTCTTTGAAAAAAATATCAGCCACTTGTGCAACACTAAAAGATGATGTAACAACAAATAAATGAGCAAATTTTTTCAACCTATCCACTACCACATATATGCAATCCTTACCCAAATATTTGGGCAAACGGGTGATGAAGTCCATTGAGATACTATCCCATTTTTGCTCCAGAATAGGCAATGGTTGCAATAAGCCAGCTGGACATGTAAGTTCTGATTTGTTTTGCTGACATACCTTACATTCATTCACATGTTTATGAACATATTCCTTCAGCCCCTTCCAAAAAAAATCCTTTCCTTAATTGCTTATAAGTTTTGAATATCCCAGGATGGCCAGCTAGTGGGGAATCATGTGCTTCTTGCAAAATTTTGTACTTGAGTTTTGAATCTTGAACCAAATAAATTCTGCCCTTATAATATATTAGCCCATTCAAAATCCTGTAGTTATCATCCCCTTTGATTCCATCTAATACATCACAAGCAAATTTATCTTTGGCATATTCAACTAGTAGCATGTTTTTCCAATCCTTGGCAATGTCCATGAGAGAAAAAGAAGGTCTTTGAGATAATGTATCTGCTACAATGCTATTCTTTCCTTTAAGATATTCAATATAAAAATCATAAACTTGAATCTTGCTTACCCACTTTTGTTGCCTTTCATTTAGATCCTTTTGGGTGAGGAAGTGCCTTAGACTATTGTGGTCAGTTTTCACCACAAACTTGTTTCCTACCAAGTATTGTCGAAACTTGGCCAATGCATGCATGATGGCCAAAAATTATTTGTCATAGATGGATAAAATCTTTTCATGATGCTACAACTTTCTGCTCTCAAAGGCTATAGGGTGTTGGCCTTGCTTTAGGACAACCCCTATTCCTCCACCTGAAGCATCACATTCAACAACAAAAGGCTTAGAAAAATCAAGTAATGCAAGTATGGGACAACTACCCATTACCTCTTTCATTTTTTGGAAGGACTTTTCATCCTCCTCATCCCACTTGAAAGCATCTTTCTTAGTCAAATCAGTGAGTGGAGAAGTCAACTTGGAGAACCCTTTCACAAACTTTCTATAATAGGTGCATATTTCAATGAAGCCTCTTAATTCTATGATGTTTTTTGGTGATGGCCATTCTAAGATAGCCCTGATTTTTTCCATGTGTACTTTCACTCCTTTCCAAATAATGTGCCCAAGATACAATAGTTCCTTCATTCCAAATTCACATTTAGACATCTTAGCAAACAAGGACTGTTCTTGCAAAGTTTTCAACACAATCTCTAGATGTTGTAAATGCTCTTCCCAAGTTTTACTGTAAATGAGAATGTCATCAAAGAAGACCAAAACAAACCTTCTAAGCTGCTTGCAAAAGATCCTATTCATGCATGCTTGAAATGTGGCTGGAGCATTAGTTAATCCAAATAGCATAACAAGAAACTCAAAGTGGCCATAATGACATCTAAAAGTAGTCTTTTGCACATCTTCTTCCTTCATTCGAACTTGATGATAACCTGATCTAAGGTCAATTTTGGAAAAATATTTTGCCCCAAATAGCTCATCCATGAGCTCATCAATCCTAGGAATAGGATACCTATTCTTGATTGTCTTCTTGCTCAATGCTCTAAAGTCTATGCACATCCTTAAGGTTCCATCTTTTTTCTTTACCAGCACTACTGAAGAAGCATAAGGGCTAGAGCTTGGTCTAATGAGTCCCAACTCTAGGAGTTCTTGGATAGCTTTTTCAATTTCATCTCTGAATTTTTTTGGGTCTATAGTGTGGTATTTGAATGGGTGAAGTACCCTCCTCCAAAACAATGTTGTGCTCAACCCCCCTATCAGGTGGTCTACCATGTGGAAGATCTCTAAAAACTTTTTCATACTCTTGCAATAGTTTCTCTATCTCCTTTGGGTGTTCAACAACCTTTATGTTTGGCTTGGGATAATTGATATGACATTCAACAGCCCATTATATGTCCCCATGCCTCAATATAGATCTCATACTCTTGCAAGTCACTACTTGATTTGGGTAAGTGTGCTACCCTCTCACAACCCTTAGTACACCTTTTGAATCTTGAAATTTCATCTCAGGAATTTGATAGTCTACTGTATGCTCCCCTATAGAGTACAACCATTTCACTCCCAAAACCACATTAGTATCAGCAACATCAACCACATAAAAACTATCAACAAAAGTATAGTTACCTACGGTGACTTGCATCTTTGGAACCCATGTTTTGCATTGCATTGTGTTGTGACCTGGAATGACAAATGTGAAGCCATCGAATGGTTCAATAGGTATCTTCCTTCTCTCCACCATGTCTGCATCAATGAAGTTATGTGTGGCTCCTCCATCTACCAAAACTGAAGCTCTTTGTCCTAATACCACACCCTTGCATTGAATAGTGTGATAACGAGGTACTGCTGAAAGTACTGCCATTCTAGCTTTGTCCAATGAAGGATGATTTTCTTCTTGTCTTCCTTCTTTTGCTGTCTCATATGCCTCTTCTTGATCTGAAATATGTTCTTCTTCATCCATACCCCCTTCATACTCATCATTATCAGAAAACACTTCGATGTATTAAGCCTTTCCCTTAGTACATTTATGCCTTGGTGCCCATGGTTAAAACCATATGTAGCACAATTTTTTCCTTCTAAGTTCTTCCCTGTTTAGTCCTTCTTTCTTATTCTTTTCATATGAATCTCTTTTCCAAGGCTTCTTATCAGATGCATCTCTTTTCCAAGGTTTCTTTTCAAATCTGAAGTTAGGCTTGGGAGGAAATCTTGTTCTAGGAAGCACATTTTGGAGATCTCTAGTCAAGATCATAACATCTCTTAACGTAGTTGGTTTGTGGGCTTTAACTAAACCTTTGAGGGTTTAGAAAAAACTTCAATGAACATCAATACTAACCTTCCCATAGATATATCAGCCACCTTGACTGATAACTTTTGAAATTCTAACATGTAATCAGCAGGAGTTGCCACTTGCTTCAATTGGGCTAGTTCTTTAAACGACAATTCTGGGTCTTTTTGCTCAAATCTCTCTAACACGCTATCAACAAATTCTCCATAGGTAGTAACCTGGTCATGTCCCAAATTTTTCATACCATGGAACCACCATTCAGTGGCATCTCCTTCTAGATGCAAGATAACCACTTTTAAGGAATCCTCCTCCACCATTGGATTCGACTGAAAATACACATCTAGTTTCTGCACCCAAGTGTTAGCAGAACTTTGAGAGGAACCATCAAAAGTAGGAAGTGGCATTTTACCAATGGCACAATGTAATTCTTTGCTTTGGAATAGAGCCCTATTATCCTCCCTCTTCTTGAGTTTGTTTGAGACAGTAAAGTATTGGTCAAATGGTAGAGTCCTTCTACAATCCTCACTCAACTTTTCCCATTCTTTTTCCAATTCACTCATGTCAAATGGGATGTTAGGCTCTTCTTTGGGCACAAGAAATTTAGGTGTAGTAGACCTTGGTGTGCTCTAAAATTCATTAGGTCTATTATGGGGTCCTGTGCTTGAAAATATATGCTCACCATTTGTCTTCTTTTCTTTTGATTGTGAACTACCGCTGCCTCCTATTACCCCTTTGCTTCCAAGTTGGCTAGCCATCAATTGGAATCCTTTCATCATCTGTTTGCTCATGTCTCTCATTCCCATTGAAATTTCATCAAAATATGGTTTTATGGATGCAATAAATTCCTCCTCATTTTCTGAGGTTTCCTTTCCTTCCTTAGGCATGGTTTCAACAATGTACTCTTCTTCTCCTACTACTTCCTCTTCAACAAAAACCTCTTCAACTTTTGGTTCTAAGGGTGGTGGATTAATTCTTTGGCTCCTTTTCAAGACCATAAGGTTCCAAGAACATGCTCTGATACCACTTGTAATGTCCATTTTTAAGAAATTTATTAAAATGACAAATTTTTCACTTTTTTCCCTAATTCGACCTTTGACTAGTTTTGATGTCTAGGTCTCCAAATTGCTTCAAATGCCTCCAAATATTCAAGGGAAGTGTATGAATGATATTATTACTCGATTATGATGTTAAGGTATGATTTAGGACCATAAAAACACTTCTAGAAACTTCTTTAAACTTCTGGCCAAGATAGGAGTTTTCACTAGCAATTTGGGGTTCAAATCCCCCCAAGGTAAATGGTGAATATTGCTCTCCAAATGATTCCAAACCCACTCTAATTTATGAAAAGAGACAGAGGATGTCTAAGGTAGAATATTAATGTCTCATGTGCATCATTATTAAGTTTATTAAGTCTTTTATAACCCTCTCCCAAACAAGTACAAAATCACTAGTTCGACCTTGGGGGAAATGGCATTAGATCTTCTCCAAATGCAATAAAACTGAGCAAGATGGCTCCAAATGCTTAAGTACCAAACATGAAAATTGTTCTACTCATTAATTACAGTCCATTCGAATTCATCAACATTGCATTGGTATACATCAATATAGTGGGGAAATGGTCACTGTTTGCTCATTAATAATCAATTTGACATACAATCACTTGGAATCTCAACCTGGAAACGTTATGAACATGAAGAACATAGTATAATCATCTCAATAAAAAATAAATGGGGCAATAGAAGCTCCCCCAAAGAGTAAAATAGCTCACCAAAAGTGCAATCCCTCAAGGAGCAAGAATATGCAATGAAAACTGGAAATGGTTGAAGGAGTGAATTGCACTAGAAGAAACCATGAGCTTCCCTATAGCTTACACCTGCAAATAAAGACTCCATTAAATCTCCATGAAAGGTCTGAATGGCCTTTCCACACACCAACTTGGATGGGAATCTTTCACCCTCGAAATTGGCTAAGGCAAGAAGACTAGTATTCCACTAGCTCTCTCTCTTCACAAATGCAAATTCTCAAAATGATAAAAATCTCTTGTCATGCTTGATTCATGTATTTTATAACCAACCTTAGCCTCCTATGGTTTGAATTCCTCCCATTAGATTCTAGAGATTTCCAATTAGGAAAGATTCCACATTATGCCACTTGTCTCCCAAGTTCCCAACCTTCCACCTTCTCCCAATTTGAGTAGGAGTCTCTTTGGCTTCTTCAACTCCCATGAGCACCACCTTAGAGACTATTTTTGGGCCTGACATGTCATATCGGTCAGATGTCAGCAATCAAGTCTGAAATTTGTCATAGGTGTCATAGATTCTTCATCATTGTTGTCATAGGAGCTAGGGAATCTATCCCAAGTGTCCACAAACTTCTAGTTTGACTCTTCCTCTTCCATGGAGGTTACCATTCCATCCAAATTCGACCTATGATGCTAAATGCCATGTGTATGAGCCTACTAACTCATCCAAGAATGTTTTCCTTCTCATGGATTCGAAATGGCAAGAGAGAGATGCCATGTGGCATTGAAAAATCAAGCTAGTGTGGGTCCCACATCCTCCATATGTCTTCAAAACCAATTGCCACTTAGAATTTCTCTTGAATTTCTTTATTCAACCTCTTTATTAAATACTTGAACTATTCTAATGTCTAAACATCATTTATTATCTCCCTTATTACAATTCCAAATGTATCCATCCAACCTAGGGGACTAGTAGGATTGATGGGATTGTCTTGCTATGCAATTATTTGAATGGGGACATTACACCAACCCTATTTTCCTTGGTACCTTGATGGGCACGAACTCTACTTTCCATCACTAGAAAGGGTTTAATATGAGCTAACAACACGGAGAAGGGTGTCTGGTTAGGAGCATAATTGAAACATAGAATTGGATGCAAGATAGAGTTGTAGCATACTCTTAGCCCCAGGATTGAATCATAGCCCTGTCCCAGCAACAAGAAAAATCTATACCCTCTAACTATCGTAAGAATGACCCATAAGCGATCCAATTGAACATAGAACCCCATAAAAAGCTCATGTAGATTGGGAAATGATTCCAAGAGTTTCCACAAATAAAACTAATTCTATACTGGAAGCTTCTAGTTGTGAATCTTATTCAAATCACCATTATCTCCCATGAACTGCAGTGCCCTCATTCGTACCATCATCGTGAAGAATGTCGCCAAAGGAGAAGCATGTTTACCAAATACTAGTGCAAACCATCTCTTGTCATGATGATGGAGGACTACCATGATACAGGTCACACCAAACCTCACCACTACACAAAATTCCCTCTGTCCCACTGTCCTTTCCCTTCTTAGCCTCATGTTGTCCGATAACTTCATGCGGAGAAAGACTTGTCACATCTTTTCCTTGGCATGGATGTTGGGTGGTGCCATTATACATCCTTGCCACCCCATCTAGGGGAGGAGGGCCACTACATTTATAGACAACTCCGTCAACATAAAAATTGATATGTTGAAAGTTTGAAACATATATATTAATATGTTTATAGAAAAATGGGCATTAATATTCTTATTTTTATATAAAATGAAGAACTATATATAACTATCTATAACCTATATAAACTTGAGCATGAATATTCACCAATAAGTATCACGTAAGTCTTCCCTATCAACCCCATTTGTTGGTAGACATTATTAGCATTGTCAACTATAGGATTTGATAAGAACTTAAGAGATCCTCTATGTTCAAGTTTTCAATCAATGTATTTATCGTTGAATGCTTACAACTACTCTAGAAACTCACCTCTATAGAAGTTGTGGTGGTTCTTATTTCAACTTATCCACTTATAACATTCACATGTAGATATCACAAACGTGAGTATGGGAAATCGAGAGTTTTCCTTGTAAATTTGATTTGTGGGAGTTATTGGGTCATTGCTGATTTTGTGGAGGGGTGTAAATTTGATTTGTGGGAGTTATTGGTTTATTGCTTATTTTGTGGAAGGGTGAAGCGAACATGCAAATATTTCTTATGTATGTGGTTTCTATGGTTAGGATTTGGTTATGATTTGATTTTATCTAACCCCATTCAAACAAAGTAGTTTTGATTAGATTTGGGGCAATTTTCATCTAAGTTCCCCATTCAAAGTAGTTTTGATTAGATTTGGGGCAGTACTATTTAAATTCAGAGGAGCTAAGCAATTCTATGGTAACAAAGATAGAACAGAATGTAGATCAATGGTTGATGGTTTATCTATAAGTGTTGTTTATTTTAAAGGTTTTTTTTTATTGTTCAAATTCAAAATAAGAGAGAATATCAAAGGGTATTAATGGAGGACCTGGTTTTGGAGAAGAACAAATCTATTTACGACACCATGGTTTCGCAATTTGACCAAATCTCGAAAATCTAACTCTGGGTCTACCTTCCTAATATGCCCCTTCATTAGTGGCATCCCTTAGTATTGAAAGATATTGGGTAGATTTTAAAACATATACTGAGTGAGTAGAAATGGGGTTGTTCACTTATGCTCGTGTCTATGTGGAAATTGACCTTAGTAAAGGTCTTCCATATAGGTTAATGTTAAAGCATGGCAACTTGAAGTGGACTTGAATTTTAAACTATGAAAATATTCCTTTTCGATGTCATATTTGTAAACAAACTGGTCTTTTACATGAAACTTGTCTTCAAACTAGAGAACACACAAAAATGAAAAAAGTGTATCCTCCCAAATGCAAAAGTTGGTAGCCATATATGCCCTCATATTCAATGACGAAGAAGACACTGAAGGAAAGGAGCTGGCTAGAAAAGTAGGTGAAAAGGAGGCCAATGATAGATCCAAAGAACAAAATGCAATTTACATAGAACCATGGAGACTAAACAATAAAGAATACCTCAAGAAACTCTTTCGACAAGAAAACAGAACCATGGAGACTAAACAAGAAGAAATACCTCAAGAAACTCTTTTGACAAGGAAATAGTTGCAAATGAAATTTCAACTATAGGAAAGAAAAGATCTCATGAATTTTAATCTTCTTATTTTGATAAGGAGTAAAGCTTGCTCCATAATATTGATGTGAACCTTTAGCACTTCAAGATCCACCTATACAAAGTTGAATAGAATTAAAAAAAAATGTTGAATTGAGAAGAATGTTCCTCGTTAATATGTCTTCTCACTTATTGTTTTTTTTCAAAATTGAAATCAATTATATTTAAAAATAGCTTTGAAATTCTTTTGAATCCTTGGTAAAATATAACATTTTATTATTAAAATAAAGTTAAAAATGCCAAAAATAAAATGAGTATATCAAAAAATAAATGTGGATATTGTTAGTTTCTATGGTATATGTTTCATCTTACCTTATTAGTTTGGATAATGAAACAGAGAAACCAAAGGTATTTTTAAAGTTTGTGAAAAATAATATAAATGTGATTTTATTTATATAATATATATTTTATATGTGTTGAATTTTGATTGGTCTATAGGATTTGACAAGAACATTTTTATCATTGACTAGATTAGATAAAAATAAGAAAAATAAATAAATTTACATACATTATAAAAACTTTACAAAGTTCATAAAATATTTAGGTGAAAATGTTGTACTATTATCACTTCATAGTGTTGTATAGCTGTCACTCACACACACACACACACACACAATCAAGCTTATATAACTTAAATCCATATGTTTATATAGTTTTTTAACTAAAATAGATAGATGGTATTAAAAAAAAAGAATGGTTGAGCCGCGACTGGAGCCAAAACTGCATGAGTACAATGATCAAGAATTTAGTAGCATATTGCTACAAGGTGTAAATTTTCTTCATTTTTTTGAAAAAATTGAATTCTGTAGGCCATGATATTGATCCTTTGTCGAATTTGCAATCATATGAATTGATCCATATTCAAAGATAATATTTGATTGACCTGGAGAGGAATCGGTCAGTTGATGTAGCTCGATGTACTTTGTAAATTCCTGGGAAGTATCCTCGTTCTATGTTCTCTGCATGAAGGTGTTTCCAACTACATAAAACATGGTGCCTCTCTGATCTCAGCGTGGAGGCATTGATAAAATGATATCATCTCTGTTGCATCCTTGGGCCGAATGTGATAGCTCAAGATATTATACCATATGCTCATATTGATCACATCTTCTCATGTTGAAGTTAGAATATTCGTATGGTTTCTGCAAGAAAGGGAGACTAAGGGAATATGATGATGGCAAGAATTTGTGTTGGTGAATTCAATATTTTCGGATTAAAGATTGGTTCCGGTGTTTGCTTCTAAATATGTGTCATGATTTATATTTCTCATAATGTGACATGCTTTGAAATGACTGAAGGAGTTTGATATTCACTGGATTCGTTGGACAATTCATTTTAAAGCGAGATTGTTGAAATCTGTATTCCTGTTGAGGGATTTGATGATGACCATCAAATCTGCAAACACTAGTAGTTTTTTGTTAATTTTTTGTTCTCTAGCGATCTGGCATCCTTTTAGCAGTGCTAAGGCTTCTACTAAGTTGTTAGAATAGGTTCCCAAACCCCACCTGAATCTTAATCTCAGTGCACCTCCGGTGAACAACATAAATCCTCCTGCTTCTGCAACTTCGGTTTCATTTGGATGCCCCATCAAAGTGTAGACTGTCCATATCTTGCTTATTCCTCCAGTTTTGAAAATCAGAGATGGGGAGTTTGATTTTCCATGGCGGTGAATAATGAGATCGTAGATTGGGATTTTTTTTCCTTGGGCATGGGGAGATGGTCCCAATCCATTTCAACTCACTTGTGCTGAGGTTTGTATCTATCCTATGATTGGAAGCATTCAAGAATTCTATAAGCAAGCCCTTGGCTTTCCCAACAACTTGCAAGGGGGTGTAATGGCTTTCATGGAAAATGGATTCATTTCTGGCTATCCATATTTTCCAGCAGGTGAACTTGGGGAGGGTTATCCAGATGTGGGACTAGAGATTTTTTTTGGAAAGGGGAAGATAATAAATGGATTTCCACTCCTTGAATAATCCTGTCGTGGTATTGAAGGACAACATGCCGATGTTAAGATCATTAAGCATAAGGTTCCAAACAATTTTTTAGAAATGGTAGTTCAAGAAAAAATGTTCTAAAGTTTCAGATTCCTTGCAGCAAAGTGGGCATTGGTGTGGTCCTATAATTCCTCTTTTGACTAGGTTGTCTTCGGTGAGTACCTTCCGGTGTATAATGGTCCATATGAAGAAGTTTATCTTAGGGAGTCCAAATGGATTCCAAATTGTCTTCCATAATATTTTTCTTGAGTCTTCATGATTTTGAATAGCATTGAAGCCCAAGACAGTAGTATAAGTTCCTTTTGGACACCATCCGCATTCATCTTTGTCCTTTAATTGTGTGGGGGCACATCCATTTAATTTTTCAATGAGTAGACATCTGGAAGGATCGATATTGGCTAGAATTGGTATGTTTTTCCAGCTCCGCCATGCGCCAAGAGTATCCTAGAGACTAAAGTCATTCAAAGTTTTGATTCCATGTTGCGTAAGCCATTGGGATATTTCGTTGAGCTCTTGGATATCCTGTAGTGGCTTATTTCCCATTATTTTATCAGTGAACATATTGTTGGTCACTCTATATTCTAATCAATTCTAATTAACAGACAAAAAGCTCAATATGAATTGTCAACCCAGGTAGGTCTTGATATTTCAAATGCAATTAGCAAAATCTATGCATAAACACTCAAGTAGCTGATTGAATAAAATGAAGATCAATTATCCTACCTAACTGCTTAGTCAAATCAACTCATTGCTAAGGCTAATCTAAATTATCCATCTAAGAAATTCAAAGGACTTCTACTTTCCTACAACATCAATCCAACAGTTATTGATCTAAGAATAAATAAACTAGACTTACTTTTGCAAGAAGTTAAATCCTAAAGATATCAGACTACAAGTAAATCAATTATGACCTGTCTAATTCAACAAATTCTAAGAATATAAATAACAGTAATTGAACCAGAACTAAGCTTGAACCATAATCTGACTAACTGGTAAATTCTAGGAAAGATAAATAACATAAATGAATTAGAGCTAAGCTTGACTGTAACAACAAATTAACACACTTGCATCAAAGGAAAACTATTCTACACAGCCGACTGTCACACCACACTGTTGCAGCACACCAAAGGAAAATGCAATCATAAACACTATTGTTGCAACACATTGGAAATATGCCTACTGTAATTCCACACCAAATTAACAAAAGCAAAACTAAAGCATCTATCTAACTCGACGACCTCTGTGAGAAGGCGGGTCCTGGCCTTCTAACAGAGATGCTGTGGAACTAACACAAATTAAAACACAAGAACATTAAGAACTCTGCTCCTTGTATTAAAAATGGTAATCCACAGTTACAACACTCTGTTACAGCTCGTGTAATCAAATGACAATCAACCAACCCCAGGTTCAAAACGAATTCTTACATTTATACCCAGATGACATAATTTCATTTCACAAATGTCAGGAAGCCATGAATATCTACGATCTTCAGGCTGGCAAATTGAAACAGAAAGAGTTACAACCATCAATAAAATTGAATGAAGTTGTTGTGTTCTGTCTTGCGATGTTACTAAGTGCTATTAACAGACCGAATAGATTCCAACTGATTGGAGGAGAATATGAACTGGAGTTGTATCATGACCCGGTCGTAGCTGGCCTCGTGGAAGGATGATTGAGCTTTTGTAGCGATATATGGGACCGAATTCAAGAAGGGATAGTTGGCGCCACATATTCTTTTTCCTCCATAGGTTTAGAGAGCTGCTACACCCGTGGTTCTTTCAAGGCTCTGAACTATGTTTATCAGATCAATACATGTTAGCACAAATTAAAAGATAAAGTTCATAACCATAAACAATATTAGGCATTAATAAGATAACGCAATAATAGATTATACCTGTTGCAATTCATGCTTGACTTGGAAAGGTACCTGCTTGGGTTATGGAAAAGAGAGGCAAAACATGGGAAAAGGTGTTGATAAATATAGGCAAAAAGGGGATATTTTGGGGCCCAACATCTCCCCCCATCTATCCATTTGCATGTCCTCATGCAATACAACCAAATAATCTGAATCTGATTCTGGGCCTCGACTGTGGAGGGAAGAAAAATTGAAAGAAATCTCAGGTTTCTCACCCGAGTCCAAAAATCCATTACAGGAAACCCAACATTCCCAACACTGTTCCTCCTTTGCCTTGGCCAATGTGTAATTGTCTCTGTATCACCTCGTTGGAATCCATATGAGTGGAAATTTAAATTTCAGACCCAGCTAGCGGGATCCACATATCTTCATACAATTGACATATCCTTCCAGCTTAGGAAGAGCCTGCTTAAAGTTCTTGAAACAGTAGGGGTGTCTTCCCTTCAAAAATGGGGAAGAGGTCTTCCATCTGTGCTTGCTGCCTTCCAGGGCATGGATCTTCTGCTTAGAAATCAAATTAACACAAGTGGAGATAACCTTATCCTGCAAATTTATCAGATGCTGATTCTTCATGGGGGATGAAAGGCTCCTTTCACGTTTTGCAACAAGAACCCGAGGAGATTGAGGCTCACTTATGATCTATAGATTGGAGCTAGCCTCATTATTAGAAATGGTTTGAAAGGCATTCTCCCACTGCATATGATTAGTGAAAAAAGAGGTGAAAGCCCTCAACTGAACATCACCCAAATGAGGAACAAGGTTAGAGCGAGAATCCATGAAGCATGCTATCTCATGTAAATACAACTCGCATAATAGATTTTGCTCCATGAAACTGCTCTGCAAAAAGGTCTCAATAAACTGAAGAGAGGTTTTCAACTGATGAGGTCTTCCTTCCTTCGGGGCTCTCAATTTGAACAGAGTCATCTATTCATAAAGGAACATCAGATAGGAAGGATATGGGGGTTTAAAGCTCAGCAATTCCTCAGAGAGAGTATACATTTGATCTTTCTCCTTTTGCATGGATTTGAATTTTCTCATCTCTTCTAATTCTTTTTGCAGGATCTCCCATTGGAATTTATGAAAAATCAATTCTTCTGCCCATTGTTCCCTCAGTCTCCTGATAGTATTTCGGTACTCATAAAGGGGAACCATCCCTTCCTTACACCGGTCAGCATGATCTTTCCATTTCTTAACTTTGAGTTTCAATAATGAAAGCTCCTTCACCAAGCCTTGAACTCTTCTATCATCTACATATTTCTCATCATCAGAGTCTAAATTAATAATTTCCTGAGATATTTGCATTCTTACCTTCTCACCAAATGTCTCAGCTTTCTCATCCTGTATTGACAATGTAGCAGCTTCTTCTTCCAGTAGTGTTGTAGCGGCCTCTGTTTGTGTGGTTGTCTCAGCAACCAACTTTGGGAATGCTGGTTCTTGTGTAGCAGCCTCCCGCTTCTGTGTTTCAACCTTAGAAACTTCAGTTTGTGTTGCTGCCTCAACAAATAATATTGGGAATGTTGGTTCTTGTGTAGAAGCATCCCTTTTCCGTGTTTCAAACTTGGAAACTTCAGTTTGTGTTGCAGATTCAACAAACATTTTCAAGAATGTTGGTTATTGTGTAACAACATTCTTCTCTTGTATCCCAATCTCAACGTCTTCTGTTTGAGTTGTAGCTTCAACAAGCAGATTTGAGGATGTTGGTTCTTGTGTATCAACCTCTGAATTCCGTGATTCATTCAAAGTGCATACTGCTTGGGCTGCCATTTCAATGACAGATTCCTAGAGTGTTGGTTCTTGTGTAACAACCTCCTATTCTAAAAATTCAATGCTTTCAGACCACTGAGATTGCTCTTGAGTCACTTCAATGTCTTCTGGATGATGAGACTGACCTAGGAGTAATTCAATATCCCCTGATGGCTGAGATTGTACTTCTTCCTCCTCTTGTAGCTCCAGATCAGGAATTATGTCCACTTCTGGCTCATTTTCTTCCATCAGCTCCACTATAGGTATTTCTTCTCTTCCTTGCATTGCTTTTGCAAATTTCCATGCTAATGCTTCCACCACTATGACTTTACACCCTGCAAGTTTGAATATATACGCACATGCTGCACATATTGGTTCCTCATGTCCTCCAACCTTCAAAACAGGAGGTGAATTCTCTAACTGATTTGCAACCTCAACCAAAATTTTCAAGCTCTTTTCTGCCTGCTTTTTGCATGCTTCTTTCCACCTCTTCAATTCATCTCGAAGCATTTGTACTTCCTCCTTTTGACAAATCATTCTCAAAAAGTAGATTTTCAATTTGGGGTTCACTTGCAGCAGGTTCTTGTGTAACAACGAGTGATCGGGGTTTTAAAATAGGAATTTCAATTTCTGCCCCTTTTTCACATACCGCTTTTGCCGCAGTAACTGCTCTAGTTCTCCTCCTCTTCACAGGCCCAAATGGCCGCCCCTTATTACTTGATATTTTCCTCCTTCTGTGTGACACATAAGTCTCCACATTTCCAAAAGCAGGGATGGAAAGTCCGGGCCTCAGTTCACCAGATTTTCCTGTCTCAATGAAAAATTCCTCCTCCTGAATTATAGTTCCCCTAATTTCAGAGGAAGACTCAATGTTCAGGACTTCCATATCTCCTTCTGCCATTGTCTCTACATAATTTCCTTCTTCTGCCATTGTAGCTTCCGCAGCTACATATTCCACTGTCGCAGCATCTAATGCTGCTCTAGTTTCAGCTGCTGCTGCTACAGCTTCTAAATTTACATTTTCATCTGCCACAACCCCCATTGTAACTTCTTCTTCAATATGGTATGGGGTTGTTGCAGTTTCTCCCACATTCTCCTGAACATTCTCTAATTAGTCTATTGACACTCTTTCCCTCCCCCCAGCTGAATCTGAGGAGCTCCGGTCACCACCCTCTCCTTCAATGCCCCCTATTTCCAAGGTAGGTTCTTGGGGTACCCTTGGCCGAGCAACAAATTGTTCCCATGTTAAATTCTGACGTGCAAGGGCCCTTAAAACTAGCAATTTGATTAACCCATGATTTGTTAGGGAGAATAAGGGATGTCAAGAAGCTCTGACATAATGAGCCATGCTCTGTAGGGTTCTTAAAAGATAAAATGGAATATTGAGTAGTCTACCATGACGCAAATGAGAAAGTAGGAAGAATTCATAAATGTAAACTACTCGGTACCTGCCCTCACAAGTGATGTAATTTTTTAAGAATACTGCAACTTGATCCCAAGGAATTGGCAGTGTCTCTAATGCTATTCCTCTAGTTCTCGGTTGAACGCTTTCTCCTACTGATAGAAAATATCCAGCTGCATTCAAATTGTGCCGCTTCCGACCAAACCAGTGCCTCCCAATCCTGGGAAATCCTGTAACTTCCGCCAAAATGGCCTTTGTAACATCTATCCTTAATCCCCTAACCACTGAGTGAGTGATAGTCAAGTTTTGAGCAAATTCAAGTGTTGTCTCTACATGGAAACCATTTAATATTTGGAAATAATCTGTCCTTCCAGCTTCCGCAAAGATGGAAAAGACCTCCCTATTTTCGCGTAGAGAGTCTATGGCAAAGACCTCCCTATTTTGGAAAGTTGGCACGGTTATTTTGGGGAATTGGAACTATTATTTTTGGAATGAAATCAGTGGAAAAATATCGCACGAATCAGGTAAAATGACAGTCATAATAATAAGAGTGACAATTTAAACGTGTTTTCTGTTTCGGGTGATTGGCTATGGATTGCTGACAGGGACTAACGAAAAAGTATACTAATTATTGCTTACTGTGTCAATTCATGCCTAATCATGTTTATGGTTAAAACTCGTACCTTCCAATATAATGCTTGAGCCGTCACTTTTCCATGGTGGCGCCATCTCATGGTCGCATCACTGGTGGGAACATAAATACGCACATGCTTTCATGAGTTGGTTGTTGTCAACTGGGCAGATAAAGTACATTCATGTTGGCGTAAATCATAAGAGTACACAGTGAACATGAGATATTTTAATGTTACTCGTGGAAACTGGAGCAAGCTATCAAAGACTAGCAGAGTTAGAACGATCTTTTAATTGTAGAATTAGTGGAGTCGAAGCAAAAAATTGGAAAGATCTGGCGGAGTCGTAGTTGCGAACTAGGAAAATTTGGCAAGATTTGGCAGTGTTGCAACTGCGAAAATAGGAAAATCGACGAAAATTAGCAGAGTTGCAACTGTGTAAATAGGGAAAATAGGCCGGCTTTAGCAGATTTGCAACTGCGAAAATAGGGAAAATACGTCGGATTTAGCAGAGTTACAGCTACGGAAACAGGGGAAATAGGTCGGATTTAGCAGAGTTGAAGCTACGGAAATAGGGAAAATAGGTTGGATTTAGAAGAGTTGCAGCTACGAAAATAGGGAAAATAGGCCAGATTTAGCAGAGTTCCAGTTGTGCAAATAGGGAAAATAGGCCAGATTTAGCAGAGTTGCAGCTGCGAAAATAGGAAATTTGGCAAGATTTTAGCCGTGTTGCAGCTGCGAAAAAGGGTTGGCAAAGCTTTAGCTGGGTAACTGGCGCTGCAACATTATTCATTTTTCTTTCAAGGAGCCGTCCAAAGATAGAAACATCAACCAGAATCCTGCAATCTCTTGGCCCGAACTGCAATTGCTTCTGTTCGAGTGAACCTTCACGCATACACTTGTACATGATTTAAAAAAAAACAAACCAATCAAAGCTTAAAAATAAAAATAAAAGAAAACAACGATTTATTTATGTACACAATTTTTTTGTGTGGAATTGCAACAGTTCTTTTTAAGAGTTATCAGCGGACAGGGAAAAATCCCTGCTCCTGCATCAGTTGGTAATATGGATCAGCTGAAACATGCGAAATTAATGCATTCTTTGAAATCGGTTTATGATACAGTCGCAGCCGATGAACATTGGCGAATAATGGTGTTTGGTTTTCATCAATTGTGGTCAAGTGGATTGTTCCATTGTCAAACACTTTGTCAATTTGGTAGGGTCTTAGACATCTTGTACCCAACTTGCCTTAAAATCCCTCTTGAATCATGAATCATACAGTAAAGCCCAGTCTCCTTCGCAGAAGATTTTTTTCTTTATGAACCTGTCATGCTGTTTGGAGCACTGTTGTTGAATTAACTCTGTTTGATGCACATCAACTGTGAGCTTCTCATCAAGTTCATTTAATTGATTCAATCGGTTCCTCTGAGCCTCTATCAAGTCCAAGTTTGCTTCTACGCTTGTCTTTAGAGTTTTAATTTCAAATTCAATGGGAAAGACAACGTTCTTACTGTACACCAATTCGTATGGGGAGAAACCTGTAGTGTTGCACCATGTGGTACGGTATGCCCATAATGCCTCTGGAAGTCTTTTAGCCCAGTCTCTGTGATGGCTCTTGACTGTTTTTGTAAGGATAGACTCGATTACCTTGTTAGTGCTCTCCACCCGCCCATTAGCCTATGGATGATATGGCGAGGTTATCTGATGTTGAATGTGATATTTATGCAACAAGGATTCAAACTTATGGGACACAAACTGCGGTCCTCCATCTGTTACAATTTAGTTTGGTAGTCCGAAGTGGGTGAAGATCTCTTCATATAGAAAATCTATTATAGCTTGATCATTGGCTCTTATCAGAGCCACAACCTCCACCCACTTGGTCATGTAATCTGTGCAAACCAAGATATAAGCTTTCTGTTTCAAAAGAGTATTGATAGGCCCTACGAAATCCAGAGCCCATCTATCAAAAGGTTCAACCACCAGCATTGGATGAAGTGGCATTTCATCTAATCTACTTGGCTGGCCCATTCTTTGGAAGCTGTCACAAGCCTGAACATATTTCTTCACATCCTTGAACACTGTTGGCCAAAAATATCCGATCCTTAATTCCTTATGACAAGTTCTTTCATCAACAAAATGTCCCCCACAGGGATCATCGTGGCAAGCTTTCAAGATACTGTAAATTTCATCCTCCCTTACACATCTTCTGATTTCCAAATCGAGCCCTGTGTAGAAGAGATGTCCATCTATCCACCAGTATCTAGCACTCTGCTGTATGATTTTCCTTTTTTCTCTTTTTGACACGTGTTTTGGAAGCTTTCCTGCAGCTAAATAGTTAGAAACATCTACATACCATGGGGAATGAGTTGAGATTGCAAAAAAATGTTCATCAGGAAAAGAATCTTCGACTTGTGCATCATCAACATTGTTAGTAAGTCGAGAAAGAAAATCAGCAACGACATTTTCTTTTCCTGGTCTATCTACAATAGTAATATCAAATTCTTGTAACAGTAATAGCCATCTAGTTACTCTAGCATTAGTGATAGGTTTATTCATTAAGTACTTAATGGATGAGTGATCAGTGTGCACGAAAATAGGATATCCAGTGATGTAATGTCTAAATTTATTAATGGCATAGACAATGGCAAGGAATTCTTCTTTTGTAACCATGTAGTTTAGTTTAGTAGGGGCCAAGTTCTTACTGATGTAATAAACAACATATGGACTGTGACCTTCCTGCTGTCCCAACACTGCTCCAATGGTAGTGTCTGAAGCATTTGAGGAAATATGAAAATGCAGAGCCCAGTTAGGTCCTCTTAGAATAGGCGTTGTGGACAACCTTTTCTTGAGCTCTGCAAACGTTGTTGGACATGCATCTATCCAAACATACTATGCATCCTTTATCAATAAAGTAAATAAAGGAGAAGCTAGCTTGGAAAATTTTTCTAGAAATATTCTGTAATAACCAGCATGCCCAAGAAAGTTACGTACCTCTTTCTGTGTTCCAGGAGCGGGAATATTTGCAATTACCTTAATTTTCGTTGGATCTACCAGGATACCCACAGAAGAGATAAAGTGTTCCATAACTACACCCTCGTCCATTATCATGTGGCACTTTTCGATGCTCAGGGACAGGTGGGTTTGTTCACAATGTTTTAAAACTCTTTCCAGATTCTTCAATGCTTCATCAAAACTACTATCGTATGGAGTGAAATAGTCCATAAATATTTCCATGCAATCGTTAACCATCTCGGAAAATATCCTGATCACAGCTCTTTGAAATGTGGCCGGTGCATTGCATAACCCAAAAGGAAGCACCCTATAAGCAAAGGTTCCCCAAGGACAAGTGAAGGTGGTTTTATCTTGGTCTTCGAGGACAATCTGGATCTGATTATAACCACTAAACCCATCCAGAAAGGAAAAGAATTTCTTTCTAGACAAGGTGTCTAGAACCTGATCAATGAATGGTAAGGGAAAATGGTCTTTCTGTGTTGCTTTATTTAGTTCTCTGTAATCTACACAGACTCTCCATTTCTCATTCTTTTTAGGTACGATCACGAGTGGGGAAACCCACTCACTATCTGAAATTGGATAAATAAATCCCGCCTCCAAGAGTTTTTGGATTTCTTCCTTCATGATATCCCTTAAATTCGGGTTCATTCGGCGCTGAGGTTGGCACACTGGTCGGGAGTCGCTTTTGATATAAATATGCTGGGTACACAAATTAGAGGGGATACCCCTCATATCTGTATATTCCCATGCGAAGGCTCCCTTATGTTTTTTTAGCAATGTGATCAGACGTTCTAGTTCATTGGGCGCAAGATTCGGATTAATGTTCAAAGTTTTTCCAGGCTCAATTTCTACTGGAACACTTTTCGAGTTTTTAATAACTGGGATTATTTCAACATCACTAACTAGAGTATTTTTAGTCATATTTTCTTGTTCTTTTTCACTTAAGGCATTGTTCAGAATTTGATATGCATGTCTAGTGATAGATGTGGTCTCACTAATGAAACTGCTGATGGCATCATCTTCAGTTTCAGCTTTAAAGGTCAGGGCCTTCCCGATTATTAATAATGGTTGAATGCCCTCCTCTTCCTCCAAATCCATCCATACTGGAGTTTCAGCATCAGAACTTGGTCTGGATGGAGGATATAGGGTCAGGTTTTTGATGTTAGTCCCATCAAAAATCGTCATAGAGCCTGATATACAGCTGATACATGCGTCTGCTGTAGCTAACCATGGTCTTCCTAGGATTAACGGGTGTCCCCCCAGCTGCGACTTAGGTTGTAAAACCAAGAAGTCTGCAAAGTATTCCCATGAATCGACGGTGACCACCAGGTCATCTAAGATTCCTTCAGGTTTGATAGTGGACCTATCATCCAGTTCTATTATGGTAGGGGTAGGCAGGAGATGAGTGAGTCCCAGCTTTCTTATAGTCTCGATGGTCATGACATTTATGGCTGCACCTAAATATACCAAGACATTGGGTATCTGAGTACGCCCAATGTATACTGTGACAGTCGGATTACCTGGGTCATCATACTTAGCCAATGGATCCCTTCCCATTATTAATTTAGAAAGTTTCCCCATTACATGGCCTGTAGGAGGGTCCCTGGGATTTCTCCCTGGATTTTTAACACACAGGTCCCTAACGGTCTTAGCGTAGATAGGTACATCATGAAGGGATTGTAACAATGGAATCTTGACATACATATTCTTCAGTTCCCCTAAGAGATTGAACCGAGGTTGTTCCACTATTTTTGGTAAGGCCAAACGTTCAGGATATGGTGGTTCTCTTGTCAGTTGTGTAGGTTGTGTTTCAATGTATGTTTATTCCTGTGTTTCAGCTGGAGTTTCAGTAGGAGTTTCATCATCCTCAATGAAGGGGATTGCTGTGTTAACTGAATTCTCAAATTGCTCATTCATTATCGCTTCAGTCACAGAGGATGGAACATCCTCGATGACGTATATCATTGTAGGGAATTGGGGAAATGGAATAAGTTGGCATGTTGGCAGTGTCAAATTGATGTACTGCCTTATTATTTGGGTTGGGGTTAGGATGAGTAGGCAGCTGTGGTCGTAGTGGTACGTTCATTGGTGCGTCATTGTTTTGGAGTTGCAGCTGCGGCTGCTGATACTGTTGGTGAGGGTGTTGTTGATGAGGATATTGTTGGTGAGAAGTTTGGTTGTGAGGGAACTGATTTCCTGGATAGGAATTTCTCCAACCAGGAGACCAAGGAGCTTGCTGGTTTGATTGTTGTTCCCATGGCATCCAAAGATTAGGATTTTGAATTGAAGTTTGGGATGGATTCCGTTGGTTATTAGAATAAGAATAATGTGAAGGGAATTGTGTATTCATATTATTCAAATTATTCCAAAAAGGTGATGGATCTGGGTTCATACCTTGATTCCGAGGCTGCCAAGGCTTCTTCTGAGCGATGAAGTAATCTTGTTCCACATATGAAGTAGATGCCTGCAGGAATGCTTTGACTTTGGGTAGTGAAGGAAATTCTTTGGTGTCATTATCTAATTCACATATCCGACATACCTCCACCTTGTCAAGCAGACATTCCTTCAGTGGGTGCTTCTTCGTGCATTTAGCACAGAATACACCAAGTGCCAGGTCTTCTACTGCTTGCCTCTGTTTTTCTCTCAAGACATCCAATTCCGAGGAGATGGAACTCATCATATCTATTTTAAAATTCTCAAGAAGGTTTCCTATTTCTGCCTGAGTGGCCCCTCCACTAGCTGACTTCTGTGTCCTAGTGAGGACATCTCAATCTCGTTCTCTATCCTGATTGTTGGTTCTGGAGGATCCCCTCGAATATATTCGACATAAGTCAATGATCTTTTCAAAGGGTTCCTTTGAGATATCCCCCTTCCTCAACAAATTCAGCATGTCTAGGAAATCTTCTCTGATCCCACACAGTAAGATAATCTTGAGTACATCTTTCCCAATATCGGTATGACCAAACCTCTATAAATTATATAATAATCTCTCAACCAAATATTCCAAGCTCTCTTCTTCTTTCTGTACCATTTTAAACAATTCCTCCCTTCTATCTTTGGTTCTGCAATAATCTTGGTATTTGGAAAGGAAGGTTTGTTTCATCTGTTCCCAGGTAGTAATGGTTTCACGACCCAAACTCATGAACCATCGCACAGCGTTTCATTTTAAGGTGGCTGGAAATAATTTCAATTTTTGTGCACTGGAGGTATAGTCATAGATATGACAGAGGATATCGAATTCGAAAAGGAATTCGTCTGGGTCTTCAATGGACTTGCCATGGAAATTCGACAAAACTGAGGGTGAGATATTCTTCATAGGAGCAGCCCCAGGTACTTATCAAATTGGAAATTCAAGAGTGACAACTGTGTCTCCAGGCTGGTTGTCCCCTGTTTCCTCTTCACGGTCATTATGATGTTCATGATTTTCTTCACATTCTCCATTATCCATGTTTCTCCAGTTCCTTAGTATTTCTTTCCTTCTTTCTTCCTCTGCCCTCTCTTATTCTTGTCTCCTCCTTTCTTCCACTCGCCTTCTTTCTTCCTCTTCTTCTTGGTGATGTTCCAACCACTCTTCCTTAGTGACTCTGCACCCGTTGATTCGATAGATCTCCTCTCAATCCATTGCACCTGTAGCACTTCCTTTGTCTTCAAGAGGTTTCTTCTCAGGAATGGGAGTTGAAGATCCCGTTGCGTTCTCCATGGTTGATGTAGATGTTTCAAGATTAGGGAGAACGGATTTTCCTCTTCCTAAAGATGCTCGCTGTATTCTAGTGGAAGAATCAACTCTGGAAATTATTTCATCAATGAATGTCTGTCTTCCCAAACCTTGGTTATCGCCACGACCTCTACCACCTGCAGGGTTAGTATTTTAGGGGGGATTCCCGATTTTTTCTTCTCGTATTCATGCAAGCTTCAAATATTCATAGCTAATGAAATAAACTAATAAACTACCATCTATGTCTATCAATTACCATCCCTGGCAATGACGCCAAAATGTTGGTCACTCTATATGCTAATCAATTCTAATTAACAGACAGAATGCTCAATATGAATTGTCAACCCAGGTAGGTCTTGTTATTTCAAAGGAAATCAGAAAAATCTATGCATAAACACTCAAGTAGCCAATTGAATAAAATGAAGATCAATTATCCTACCTAACTGCTCAGTCAACTCAACTCATTGCTAAGGCTAATCTAAATTATCCATCTAAGAACTTCAAAGGACTTCTACTTTCCTACAACATCAATCTAGCAGTTATTGATCTAAGAATAAATAAAATAGACTTACTTTTGCAAGAAATTAAATCCTAAAGATATCAGACTACAAGTAAATCAATCATGACCTGTCTAATTCAACAAATTCTAAGAATGTAAATAACAGTAATTGAACCAGAACTAAGCTTGAACCATAATCTGACTAACTGGTAAATTCTAGGAAAGATAAATAATAGAAATGAATTAGAGCTGAGATTGACTGTAACAACAAATTAACACACTTGCATCAAAGGAAAACTATTCTACATAGTTGACTGTCACACCACACTATTGCAGCACACCAAAGGAAAATGCAATCATAAACACTACTGTTGCAACACACTGGAAATATGCCTATTGTAATTCCACACCAAATTAACAAAAGCAAAACTAAAGCATCTCTCTAACTCGGCGACCTCTGTGAGAAGGAGGGACCTAGCCTTCTAACAAAGATGCCATGGAACTAACAAAAATTAAAACACAATAATATGAAGAACTCTGCTCCTTGTATTAAAAATGGTAATCCACAGTTACAGCACTCTGTTACAGCTCGTGTAATCAAGTGACAATCAACCAACCCCAGGATCAAAATTCCTTCTTACATTTATACCCAGATGACATAATTTCGTTTCACAAATGTTGGGCAGCCATGAAGATCTACGATCTTCAGGATACCGAATTGAAACAGAAAGAGTTACAACCTTCAATGAAATTGAATGAAGTTGTTGCGTTTCGGCTTGCCCTGTTACTAAGTGTTATTAATAGACCGAATACATTCCAACTGATTGGAGGAGAATATGAGTTGGAGTTGTATCGTGACCCAATCGCAGCTAGCCTCGTGGAAGGATGCCTGAGCTGTTGCATCGATATATGGGACCGAATTCAGGAAGGGACAGTCGGCACCACATATTCTTTTCCTCCATATGTTTAGTGAGCTGCTACACCTGTGGTTCTTTCAAGGCTCTGAACTATCTTTATCAGATCAATACATGTTAGCACAAATTAAAAGATAAAGTTCATAACCATAAACAATATCAGGCATTAATAAGATAAAGCAATAATAGATTATACTTGTTGCGATTCATGCTTGACTTGGAAAGGTACCTACTTGGGTTATGGAAAAGAGAGGCAAAATAGGGGAAAAGTTGTTGATAAATATAGGCAAAAAGGGGCTATTTTGGGGCCCAACACATATTCATTTTTCTTCCATCTCCAGAAACCCAATAGAGCTCTTGGGAGAAGAAACCCCAAGTGGCCTTGCATAAAGACCAAATCGAGGTACCTTTAGAGGTTGGGCTGCTGTCCAAGCATCTTGGTTTATCGCTATTGAGATATTTCTTTCTTAGCAACTGGATAACGCGATGTTGTTTTTTATGTAGGATTTTCCATAGCAATTTTCCTCCCAGTGCCAAATTTTCCTGAAGAGGGTCATGAATTTGGAGTCCGCCTGACAGTTTTGGATGTATTATGGTATTCCAATTCACTAAATGAATTTTATTTTCATTCTTTTTTCCTCCCATCCAGAGGAAGTATCTCAAGAGCTTACTGATATGTTCGGATACTCTTTTAGGTGCCAATAGGATGGATGATTGGTAGATAGGTAGATCTGATAAGACTGCTTTCACTAGAATCAATTTCCCAGTTGTATTTAGCCACTGTCCTCCTCATATTCTGATTTTGGATTTTATTTTACTCATCGTATCATCCCAAATTCTGGAGTTTGCGTGTCTATGAGTAATTGGGAGACCTAAGTATGTAAATTTGTCCCATTGCATGTGGACTTTAATACCAAGGATCTTGCCAATGTTGGTTGCGGTTACGTTATTCATGTTCCATCCATATACTGCACTTTTAAGAAGATTGATCTTGCCACCTGAGGCATTGCAGTACGAGGTTAAATTTTGTTTGAATTTTCGAGTAATATTGGAAGAACCTCCTCCCAATAATAGAGAATCATCGACGAATAAAGTGTGATTGAGGGGCATGGAATTAGATCTTAGATTGAGAGCAGGTAAGAAGCCCAAGTTTAGATCATAATTCAATTTTCTACTGAGAGAGTCAGCCATAAGGATGTACAGGAAGGAGGACAAAGGGCATCCTTTTCGAATTCCTTGAGTGGATTGAAAGAAATTGCTGGTTCGACCATTGACAAGGGGAGCGATCCAAGGCCCTTTTATGTAGGCTGAGATCCAACTGATAAATGTTTCTCCAAATACAAAAAATTTCATGACTTTAAATAAGAATGAGTGCTTGACACAGTCGAATGCATTTTCCATATTGAGTTTAATCAACATACCTCTTTCCTTACGAATCTTGTTGTAGTGAATAGCTTCCTGTATTAGAATGACGTTGTCAAGGATGTGTCTCCCCTCCAAGAAGCCTCGTTGATTACTAGAGATAATTTTGCTGAGCAGAGGATTCATTATGTTTGCAAGCATCTTGGCAATAATCTTGTAGGATGAATTGCAAAATGAGATGGGTCGAAATCTGGCGAAGGAATTTGGATTTGTCTCTTTTGGTATGAGAGCTAGGAAGGTGGAGTTGGTGCATCCACCAATCTTTGCTATTGAATGGAAGCTCCTTACCATTCTCATGTAGTATATTTTAATATACTGCCAACAAGCTTTGTAGAAGTGTATGGAGTATCCATCTGGCCCTCACGCTTTGTCAGGATCAAAAGACCAAATGGTGTTGGTAACTTCTTGCTCTGTAAATGGCTTGAGGAGGACATCATTGTCTTCAAGCGTGATGTTGTTCGGGATATGATCTAGGATAAATTGCTCTCCTTATTCTCCATTGTTGTCATCTTTTGTATATAGGCTTGAGAAATGGTTATGAGCTGCAATTTTGATGTTTTCATGTCCATTGACAGACAAACCATTTTCAGTTTTAATTTCAGAGATGTAATTAATTGATTGTCTTATTTTGGTTTGCTTGTGGAAATATGAGGTATTCTTGTCGCCAGCCTTGAGCCAGGTGTTGTGAGATTTCAATCTCCAAAATTCTTCTTCCTTGCGGAAGGCTTGGTAAGCCTTGGTCGAGTGCCTGGCTTATTCCGGGAGCATGGAACTATCGATGGGATGGTCATCCTATAGGATTTGGATGGATTCCAACTTATCAACCATTTTATTTCTGAGATTAAATAGAGGGGGGAAATTACTTTTGTCCCATTTATTTAGTGCCTTCTTGGTGGCGATGAGATTTTGTTCCCAAACAAATATGGGAGAGCCGAATATTGGGATTTTCCAGGATTTGTCTAATGTGTCCCAAAATCTTGTGTGATCAAGCCATTGGGGACTAAATCTAAAGGGAATCGAGCCAAGGTCCTCGTTGTCTTTGAAATGGAGATGGATCGGCTTGTGATCCGAAGCCAAGTTTACCATTATTTTTTAGATGATTGTTTGTCTATCATTCAGGAGACTGCTTTGAAGAAGAAATCTATCCAGCCTGGCCATTATGTTTCCTTTGCGTATTCTCTTGTTGGACCAAGTATATTTTCCCTTCTTGGGTTTAATGTCAAGTAGGTCCCATTTCTGTATGAGAGATTCTACTTGAGATCTGAGAATATCCTTTCCAAGAAGACCTCCCCTTTTTTCAGTTGTGGAGAGTGTAATGTTCATATCTCCAGCTAGAATAATATTATGAGGAGTATATTCATCTAGGAAATATTCCAGGTGTTTCCAACAAATTTTTTTTTCCAGTGTAAAGGTTAGGAACATACAAATTGAAGAGCGCAATTTGGTTGTCGCTTTGGATGTGAGTGAGCTCTGTGTAGATCCAGTGCTGCGTGGCAAAGGAGCTGTGCAGATGGAAGTTGTAGGAAGACCATAGGGTTTCTATGCCGCCGGATGCCCTTCTGGCGCTGAAAACAATTCTTGTATTTTTTTCCATTTTTCACTTCCAATATCAAGGATGACCTTTTCATTGAGTTTTGTCTCTTGGAGTAGGAGGATGTCTGGCATGTTAATTTTCTGGAGGTCTTTGACTACTTCTAATTTGTTGGGATTGCCCAGTCCTCTGCAGTTCCAAGAGACCAGATTCATTATCTAATGTTGTGGGTAGAGGAGGGTCCTCCTCCTGCTAAGTCTCCCACTTTCTTTCCTACTAGTCATGCTCTAGTGTTCCTACTGAAAGCCATGTCTATTGTTGCTTGAGACCCTTGGATTTTCTCATGCTCTGCTTCTTCTTCTCTTAGGTCTTTGCTTGTTTTTCAATCTAGATTTTTGGATGATCTGTCAATGAGATATTCCGAAGATGTAGGGGATGCTATGGGTTTATCTTTTGTGACTTCAACATAGGAGGGTGAGCCTTTAATCCTATTGGGGCTTGGGTTTTTTGGGGGCTGAAGGTATTTCGGGTCATTTAGGGTTTGGGGTGTTTCTTTAGATTCTTGTTGCTCAGGGATTTCTCCTTCTTCTGGGGCTTTGGGGGCTTCTTTGATTTCTGGAATTTTGAGAGTTTTGAATCTATTCCTATAGTTGTTAGCCATAGGGTTTTGGAGCTGGTGATCAACTTTCATTGAGCTTTCACCTTTTGATGAGGTTTTTGGTCCTGTCTTGGCACTTTTTCGGGTAGTTTTCCATTGATCTTTTTTCCCTCCTGCCTCTGGATCTGTTGTATTCTTCTTGCAATATCGAGTGAAGTGCCCATATTCATGGAAATACCTTCATTTGAATGGGATTTTCTCGTAGTCTAGTTCTTGGATGTGCAACTAGCCTGCCACGGTGAGATTTATAGCTTATGGAAGCCCGTGTTCCAAATCAACTTCAACACAGCTCCTTGTGCATGAGTACTGATCCTTCCTATTAGCTTTGTCAATGTATTTTCCAAGGACGTTTCCGATGGCTTCTAATGATTCAGGGTTCTAGCAATGGAGAGGGAGGTATGGGAGCCTCACCCATAACGAAACTGCGGAGGGGATGTCTTGGGTTGGATCAAAGTCAGGATTCCATTTGTTTAGGTAGAGCCCTTGTGGCCCCATGAAGTACAACCCATTCCTGAAAATCAATTCTCAATCATGCTTGCTTTCGAAAACAAATGTGAAGAAGCCCTTTCCTAGGATATAAGAGTTAACTCCCTCCGAGATTAGGGGTCTCCAGGTTTTTTGGACTGATGTATCAGTAGCTTTTGGAGAGGGCCACAGACTCGTGAATTGACCTATTAAACCTCGCTTAGAGAGGTTAAGAGTAGTTTTCCATGGTTTCTTTATCGAGAGAGCTACCGTGGGTATTTTAGAGAGTTTTTTCACGAATTTTTTCTAAGAAGCCAACATAGTCTTTTTTCCTTGTGCAGATATGAGATTCATGAATATGTTGAGTTCTGGTGGGGGAGCAGGGGGACTAGGGTCCCCACTAGAAGCCATGAAAGGGATGAGCCCAAACCTAAGACTGAGGTCGGATTTATTCCTGCAGGTTAGGGCCAGATCTGTCAGAGGGCCAGATCGCGAATGGTTGCAGAGCCTCCACCGGATCTCGTCAATGCGATTGGATCTTCCAAAGCACGAGCTTATTGGATCTCGTCGATGGTTGCAGAGCCTCCTCTACACAAAACACTAAAATCCATATGTTTATATTAAAATAACATGTGTAAGCATATTTCCCAATGGATGTAGCCCTTGGTGAACCACCATTGAAAAATATAAATTAAAGCATATATCTATATATCTATATATCTATATATATATATATATCATATTCCCTACCTATTCCAAAAAATTGATACAACTTAAATTTATATATTTAAATTGAAATAATACCACTAATATTCTAATTTCTTTATATATATATATATATATATATATATATATATATATATATATATATATTCCCTACCCATTCCAAACACTTATACAACTTAAATCCATATGTTTATATTGAAATAGTGTCATTAACATTCAATTATTTTTAATAAATAGTATTATTTTAATATATGTTTACAGGTGATATAAGATTATCATGATGCCAAATATACTTTACTAAGGTCATCATGATTAAATTATATTAAATTTGTTAATTATTTTATTTAATTTTTATTGTGCCTTATTGATATTTAATATTGTTTTTATAATATATGATATAAGGTAGGGAATAAGCTACACAAAACTCTTGTTAAATTGGAAGTACATAAATATGCGATTTTTTATTGGGTAGTTTAAAAAAAACACAAATATGAGAATGTCTTGGAAAAATATTTTTTATCAACATTATGTGGTAATAATGCTTTTTTATTCTTTAAAAAATCAAATTATATGAATATTTATTGTGTTAAATTTTGAAAGGTTTTTTAATTATTTGATCATTATCTTTAAATATTTAATTAATATAATTTTTTTTTTATCTCAATCATATAAAGCAATTTATTTATATATATATAGTTTGAGTGGATTTAATGATTAAGAACATATGTTTTCTTCAATCAAATTACAAGTTCAAATCTAAAAGGTAGAATATGTATACTTTTGTAAATTTATGCAATCAAATCAAATCATTGCACAAAGGGATACTTTGTCACACAAACAAGGGGCCATGACATTATTATTATTATCATAAATCAATTTAGTGTTTTTTTCCCAAGAAAAACAACTTTATCTTTAATATTTTGAGGTGAAAAACAACTTTATCTTTAATATTTTAATGATCTAAAAATAACAATTTAAAAAGAATGTTGTCCACTTATCTAACCTATGAATTCCTTGATATTTGAGGCTCCTTGTTGGCAACCTTTACAAAGCTTTTTGTCTTCATACAACCCTTAGGCCACATCTATTTACCACATTCAATCAAATGTCCAAAAAATAGAGAAAAACTAAATTAAAATAGCATATTGTCAATGAAAGCATCTTGATTAGACAACCCTTATGTCACAACTATTTACTTCATTACATTAAATGTCCAAAAAAGAGAGAAAAACTACATTAGAACAACATATTGACAATGGTAGCAACTTGATTCCCTTCTCTAAAATCTTGTACATCAAGGGTTCCTTTTTGCAACATAAAAGCTTCCTTTGAAAGTTGATCAACCATTGTATTGAATTCTCCATATATATAAGAAAAATAAAGAGTTTCATAACTCTCCTTGACTTGTAGTAACTATAGCATGAGAGGTTGAAGTAGTCTATTATTGATTCTACATTTTAGATTAGCTCATTCCACCATCAATTTCAAGTCGCCAAACACTTGCAAGTTTTTACTCCCTTATATGTAGTTACCTTAAATAGAAACCACATAACAAAGAGTTTAACTTTGTTGTTTGTATATTGGCCCACTACAATTTTTAGCTTAAAGTAATGTTGTTGATTCAAAAATAAATTAGCACCAGCACCACATAGACATAGGACTTCCTAATAAATACCATCAAAGGAACCCCAGGCTTGTTCAAAATCAATATTAGCCTCTTTTAAATTTATTATCGATTTCTCTTTAGAAAAATTCTGGTTTCTAGAACTAACACTTCTTATTTTATGGGGAACATGAGCAAGATTTAATTCTAATCCTTGAAAAACCATTTTGATTCAAGATAACCACACCCCCAAAATTATAAAACAAGGAAGGGCCTTATAAGCTTTCACATGTTTGTCTATAATCCATGAATGAAAACAATCTATTAAGGACCTCTACTCCCATTTATTATCCCCACTAGTAATTTGCAATATCTCTTTCTAGACTTCTCTAGTAAAATGACAATTAGAAAAAATGCAATTAACTAATTCCTCATTATTTTTGCACATAATGCATTTTCCAAGGTCTTGCATATTTCTTTTCTGGAAATTATCCCAAGATAGGATTTTGTTGTGAAGGTCTAACCACATGAATATTTTAGCTTCTAATGAACTTTCTAATTTCCATACAACTAACCACCACCATGATCCCCCTACCTCCATTTCTTCTTCCATCTCTTCCTTACAACCCAATTGGTTGTGTATTCACCATTCCCTTGATTTTTTGACTAGTTAACCATATCATCCCCATTAGAAAGTTTATAAGCACTAGAGGTTAGACTTCTACCATAAAATTGTGAGGCACCTGCAACAATTAATTAACAAGAATGCGCGAAATAGCAGAAATGACAGAACTCAGAATCACTTTTGTATTGATCACGGGCCACTTCGAGGGGGCAACCTCCTTTGAGCAAGCTCAATACAAATAACTTCACGGTGCCTTCATAGGTCTCAACACACACTTATATACTAATTCTAGGCGCCAATACTATGGGTCGAAACCATGGGCCGTTACAAACTATGGATCAACAATACTACGGGCGACTTACAAAGCATATGCGCCAACAACAATAACACAAACTATTGATCAACAAATACTACGGGACGACTTACAAAGCATATGCGTCCAATAACAACATACTAACAAAGTAAAGACATGGGTTCCTAACATCCCCTCCCCCTTGAAAAAAAGCTTTGTCCTCAAAGCTTTAGATGTGGAAATTGTTGTTGAATCTGAAGGAGTGGTTCCCATGTAGCATCCTCTGGTTGCATGCCGTGCCACTGAATTAAGACTTCTGTGATAGAGCGAGAGCGAAGCTGATGCGTGCGCCGATTGAGGATGGCCTCTGGCTCCAAAAGGATGGATCCTTCGTTATCCAATTCGGGTAAAATCGTTTGGCTGCTGATGTTGGTGCCAAGAACTTTCTTCAGACAAGAGACATGAAAGACTGGATGAATGCGGGAAGAAGGAGGAAGTTCCAATTTATAAGCGACGGACCCAATCTTCTGAAGAATCCGATATGGCCCATAGAACTTTGGAGCGAGCTTATGACGTCCTTTGAATTTCAAGGAGGATTGTTTGTACGGCTGGAGACGAAGAAAAACCATATCGCCGACTTGAAAGGTGCGCTCTGAACGGTGCTGATCAGCTTGTTGCTTCATGCGATTCCTTGCCATGTGAAGATTGTCCCGCAAAATGCGAAGAATCTGATCTCGGTTGCGAAGGACCCTGTCAACTTCCTGAACTGGTGAACTGGTGGGGGTGTATGGAAGAAGAGCTGGAGGTGCCTGACCATAGACTGCTTCATATGGGGTCATTTTGGAGGCAGTGTGGTAAGAGGTATTGTACCACCATTCAGCGAGAGGAAGCCACTTTGCCCACTGATGTTGTTGTTCCGAGGTGAAGCAACGAAGATAAGTTTCCAAGCATTTATTAACAATTTCAGTCTGACCATCTGTTTGTGGGTGATACCCTGAACTCATCTTCAGTTTGGTGCCAGTGTGACGAAATAGTTCTGTCCAAAAATGACTAGTGAAAGTCGCATCACGATCCGAGACAATGGAAGAAGGGATGCCATGAAGACGAAAGATCTGGTCCATAAAAATTTGAGCGACGGAGGAGGCTGTATAGGGATGGCTGAGAGCACAAAAATGACTATATTTGGAGAGACGATCAACCACAACGAGAATCACTGTCTTTCCGCCAGATTTAGGGAGCCCTTCGATGAAATCCATAGAAATATCTGTCCAAATCCGTGTAGGTATGGGCAAGGGTTCAAGCAATCCTGGAAGGAGTGTTGTTTCACCCTTATTGCGCTGGCAGGTATCACATTCGGCCACCATCTGTTGAATTGTTCTTTTCATGCCTTGCCAAAAGAAGTTACGCCATGCTCGTTCATATGTTTTGAGGAACCCGGAGTGCCCGGCTGATGGAGAAGCATGGAGTTCATAGAAGACAGCCTGTTGAAGATCTGTGCTCTGGGGAAGCACCAGACGACCCTTGTATCGCAGAGAAGCACCATCCCAAGAGTAATGTGGGACCGCAGAAGGATTGTTGGTCAAGCGCTGGATGATCTGAGATAAGGAAGAGTCATTGACATAACCCTGTTGAACAGATTGCAACCAATTTGGAACAGGCATAGAGATAGCTGAAAGAGAACCTTGGGTATCAAATGTACGAGAAAGAGCATCTGCCACAATATTGTCTTTACCCTTCTTGTAAGTGATCTCATAGTCATAACCCATGAGTTTGCTAACCCATTTCTGTTGTGCCGGGGACGAGACACGCTGGTCCAAGAAATATTTCAAACTCTGGTGATCAGTCTTGATGCAGAAATGATTCCCTAATAGGTATGGACGCCACTTCTGTACTGCATGCAAAATAGCCATCATTTCCTTCTCATAGGTAGAGGCAGCTAAATTCTTACCGGAAAGGGCTTTGCTGGTGAATGCAATGGGGTGTTCATCTTGAAGGAGAACAGCACCAAGTCCATTGCCGCAAGCATCACTCTCAATCGTGAAGGGCTTGGAAAAATCGGGCATAGCTAGCACAGGTGTAGTACACATAGCTTGTTTTAGTTTGTCAAATGCACACTGAGCAGCAGGTGTCCATGTAAAAGCATCTTTTTTCAATAGGGCAGTTAATGGAGCTGCAATCTTCCCATAATCCTTGACAAACTTGCGGTAGTAGCCAGTCAACCCCAAAAAACCACGAAGGCTCTTGAGTGTCTGAGGATGTGGCCAATTGTTCATGGCATCGATTTTGGCAGGATCCACGCGAACCCCTTGTGCTGATATAATGTGCCCGAGATACTCAACTTCCTTTTGTCCAAAAACACATTTAGACTTCTTGGCATGGAGATGATGGTCAGAGAAAAGTTGCATGACAAGATCCAGATGCTGGAGATGTTCATCCCATGTTTTACTGTAGATGAGGATATCATCAAAGAATACCAGAATGAATTTCCGCAAGTAGGGTCGAAATATTTTATTCATTAAGGCCTGGAATGTGGAAGGAGCATTAGTGAGGCCAAAGGGCATGACCAAAAACTCATAATGGCCATCATGTGTGCGGAAAGCTGTTTTAGGAATATCCTCCTCATGAACTCGAATTTGATGATACCCAGAACGAAGATCCAACTTGGAGAAAAAGTGAGCCCCATGAAGCTCATCAAGAAGCTCATCAACAACAGGAATTGGAAACTTATCCTTGATGGTGAGGTGATTAAGTGCTCGAAAGTCAATGCAGAGGCGCCATGACCCATCTTTTTTGCGGACAAGAATAACTGGAGAAGAAAAGGAACTAGTGCTTGGGCGAATAATACCTTGCTTCAATAAGTCCCGCACGAGCATTTCAATCTCTGTTTTTTGGTGAAATGGGTAGCGATAGGGCCTGATGTTGGGAGGAACGCTGCCAGGAAGGAGCTGAATACGATGGTCTTCTGGCCTGGAAGGTGGTAATCCCACTGGTTCAGCAAAGACACCTGTATATCGATTCAGAATTTGTTGTAGATCCAAAGGAGTAGTGGAGACCGCGGATGGTTGCATCTGGATGGAACTGATCTGAGCGATGACACCATGTGAACTCTTCTTGAGGAGTTTCTCCATGCGATGTGAACTGATGATGCTGAGAGAACCTGGTTGTAATCCTGTCAATGTGTGTTTGTGTCCATTGAGGGAAAACTGCATCCAAAGTTCGGCAAAATCCCATAAGATAGGGCCGAGTGTGCGTAGCCATTGAGCGCCCAAAACCACATCACATCCGCCTAAGGGCAAGGCAAACATGTCAGACCGCAGGATATAATCTCCCATAGAGATACGCACATTTCGACACTTCCCTTTGCAAGGTAAGGTGCCCCCATTGGCAATCATGACTTCAAAGTTGGAGCAAGGATGGATAAAACAATCAGCTTGTTTGGCGATCCGAGGGTCGATGAAATTATGAGTGCTACCAGAATCAATGAGGATTGTAAGAGGAAGCTTCTTGAAGTAACCCCTGACCCGCATTGTTTGGGGGGTGGTGATTCCAGCTAAAGCATGGAGAGATATCTCTGGCTGGTCATCCTGAGACGGAGGGTCAATAGGCGGTTCCTGAATGTCGACCGGAGCATCCAGTGTTTCTGGATCTTCGTCACCCATTTCAGAGGCAGGCGGAGACTCCACATCCAGGAGGTATAGTTTTTGCTGAACACATCGATGTCCCCGAGTGAATTTCTCATCACAATTATAGCAAAGACCCTTTTCTCTGCGTGCTTGCATCTCTGTTTCTGACAAACGCTTGATAGGAGTCGGTCGAGGAGCCTGCGGTATAGGAGGTCGCTGAGACCCCATATTTCTGAAGGGAACAAAAGTGGGCTTGGAGCGTTGTTGGGCTGCAATCTTGTCTTCTGCCAATTTAGCCAACCCGAGTGCTTCCATCATTGTGTTGGGGCAGAACATTTTGACCTCGGAGCGGATGGCATCCTTTAGACCACTGATAAAACAACTCCGGTAAAATTCATCAGACAATCCTTCGGTGTGGTTGGCTAGATTCTCAAATTCGGTTTGATACTCTCTCACAGTGCCGGTCTGGCGAAGTTTAGTGAAGGCTCCTGTGAAGTCATCAAAAGCACTAGGACCAAATCGTTGCAGAAGGAGCTGGCAAAAGTTTGGCCAGTTGGGCTCTGGATGAGCCTTGATGTACCAACGGTACCACTGAAGAGCTTCCTGTTCCAAATGAAAGGATGCCAACGGAACTTTGTTGACATCAAACGTATTATGCAGACTGAAATATTGTTCTGCACGATAGATCCACCCAGTTGGATCGGTACCATTGAAGTGAGGAAAATCAAGCTTTGGACCACGAAAATTGCTGGAAGAAGAGAACCCATTGTCTACTGAAGACTCGGACTGCCGTTTGTTGTTCATAGCTGAATGCTCAAGATGGAGACCAAGAAATTTTTCATCCAGATCCTGGAGTTTGGCTTGGATGGCTGCAAGGGCTTCCTCCATGGTTTTTGCTCCTGCACGGGTGACAACCATAACCAGGGATTTTTTTTTTTTTTTTTTTTTTTTTATTGGGTAGGAAAACAAAAACAGGAACTACTTCAGTAAAGGAAAATTTGGATTTGGGAAAAATTCAGAAGGGTAATTGGGGTTTGACTCGTTTTTTGGACACTGTTGGATAGACAGGGAAGTGAAAATGAGGATTTCAGCAGCGGGGTGAAAGGATGGAAAAAATTGGCAGAAGGGAACAAAGAAGCAGAATTCAGAAAGGAACTCTGTGGTAAAAATTGAAGGTGATTGGGTGAAATCTGAGGAAGTTATGGCAAACCCTAAAAATAGACAAATGTGGGATTTCCGGCTGTAGGAAGGGGAACTGAGGATAGGGTCCTCAGGGATGAATTATGCAGAATGGAATGACAGGGGTTCCCTGAAAATTTCAAGGGAAACAGAGGTAAAACAAGGGAGATATGGAGAAAATCTGAGGGAGATTTTTTTTTTTTTTTTTTTTTTTTTTTTTTTTTTTTACAGACTGGAGCGGCTACGGCTCAGAAGGAATCTGGAACAACGCCGACCTGCTGGATCTGGAACGGCTTGCAAAATGAGTCTGAAACGGCGCAGCAGTGATTGACAATAGTTCAACTGAAAGTAGATATGGACCCCAGGTATGTGCGGCTTCCTAACAGTTCAGGGTTTTCACTCGGCCACCAATGCTGTCTGACGGCTTGCGTATTGGGGCAGTACCCCTCACTCCACGGCTCAGGTAAAACTGATAACCGCTTTGCCACAAACGACAGCTCTTGGTTTACCTCATGGGTGGGAACTAGTCAATCAGGTAGGGGTCGTTGCCCTTTTCGCCGGCAGGTCCTCTCAATGGGCCAGCTACTTCGGGGTTCCTGTGGTACTCCTCACAATGAGTTTTAGGGCTTATGCCCAAGTACTTCCCACAGTTAAGCGGATAGGGATTATTCCCAAATCCGAACCTGCAACAGATGCGAAAAAAAAATTTTGGCAGAAATTTCACCCAGCGAGCCCAAGAAAGTGCTCTGATACCAGATGTGAGGCACCTGCAACAATTAATTAACAAGAATGCGCGAAATAGCAGAAATGACAGAACTCAGAATCACTTTTGTATTGATCACGGGCCACTTCGAGGGGGCAACCTCCTTTGAGCAAGCTCAATACAAATAACTTCACGGTGCCTTCATAGGTCTCAACACACACTTATATACTAATTCTAGGCGCCAATACTATGGGTCGAAACCATGGGCCGTTACAAACTATGGATCAACAATACTACGGGCGACTTACAAAGCATATGCGCCAACAACAATAACACAAACTATTGATCAACAAATACTACGGGACGACTTACAAAGCATATGCGTCCAATAACAACATACTAACAAAGTAAAGACATGGGTTCCTAACAAAAATGTTATTATCCTTCCTAGTAGTATAATAGGGGAGCAAATGGCCCATTAGATTAATAATAGTGTAGGCCATTCCATGTAAGGTGGACTAGGTCCACTATGTTTTTTAATATTAAATAAGGCCCACTATGATAGTTATTAGTGAATACATATAATGGGGGCTGATTAAAGAAGGTGTACTAGGTAGTTATGATGTTGTTATAGTTAGAGTTGTCTTGTGATTTATAAATTTGGTTAGATTTTTGTTGTGTACGTTAGATCTGAATATGCAATCACAAAAGAGATCTAATAAATTCTCCACACTTTATTGATATCAAAACCCTCAAGGTAGGGAAACACCTTACGATTGATCCTTTTATGGAAGGAACCCACTCATGTTCACTTGTCTCTTCAAGGGAGAAACATCCTATGAGCTAAAATCCAAATAAAATATACTCCACATATTATTCATAATGAGGGCTCCATCCTTATTTATAAATCACAAGAGAACTGTAACTATAACAACCTCTTGACTACCTAATGGACCTTATTTAATGAAGCCCCATTGCATTTATTCAGTAACAACGATCATAGTGGGCCTTATTTAACAATAAAAAACATAGTGGACCTAGTCCACCTTACATTGAATAACCTCCACTATTATCACTCTAATGGGCCCTTTTCCCCCAATTACACCCTTAGGGAGGATCATAACACTTGAGTGGGAAACTGCCTATGGGATTTGCTCCAAATACAATATAATAATAATAATAGCAATAATCTCATTTTAAGGTCACAACCAAGTGAGACACCAAATTGGTGTATGAGATCCCTTTAGTTGTGGGACGAATAACCTCCTATGCGTATCATTTGACTTCAAAATTCTACGGAGGTGTATCTACCCTAACGCCCTCTGGATTTGAACGTGTGTCCTCTTAGGAGGAAACACATATTCTTAACCATTATTCCCACTCAAGCTATACCCCACACACAATTCATAAGGAGGACCCCATCTTTATTTATAGATCACAAGACAACTCTAACCATAGCAACCTCCTAACTACCTAGTGGACCTTCTTTAATGACACCCCATTAAATTTATTCACTAATAACTATCATAGCGGGCCTTATTTAATAATAACAAACATAATGGACCTAGTCCACCTTGCATTAAATGCCCTCCACTATTATTACTCCAATGTCCCATTTTGCCCCCCATTACACCCCTAGGGAGGATCATAACATAAAAGTTCCATTCATTGAATTTTGCCAAAACCAAATCTAAATCACCTTCCTTCTTCCAACCTTAATACCATACATTCCTATCATCAACAAAAGCTACATCTGCTAATGAATAAATCCCTATTAGATGAATATCCCTTCTCAACTACTCATACAACTTGTAGTTATATTTACATCCAATTTAGAGGTCCTTGCCAATTCTCATGCTTGTTCCCTTTTCGTCCTTCCAAACTAACCATTTTCTAATTAACGGAAAGATTTCACCAATTCTTTCCATACAATTGAACCCCCACTATAACTTTTTCCTCCTTGTCTAAGCCAATCAATTGTTGAAATCCTTCTCATATACTTGTTTTTCATAATCTTATTCCACATACCTTCATTTTAAATTAGTCTTCATAAAATTTTCCCCGCAAATGCTAAACTAAAGGTATTGATATTTTTTAAACCCCATCCTCCAACTTCTTTCATGTTTACAATTTTGGACCATTTTAGCAAAGGTATTCATTCATCTTCCCTTTTTCTTATATAAAGGAAACTAAAACATTTTTTCCTGATTTTGGTAAGAATGCCTTTAGGAATATGAGAAATAGCCATCCAATACACTAGAATGCTTTCTAACGCAACATTTATCAAAACTAATATCCCACCCATTGATAACCATTTATTGCACCATAGTGAGATTCTTGCCTCAAATTTGTTGTATATCCATATCTAATCATCACACATAATCATTAGGTTTTATATTAAACCTTAAGCACTTTACTCCTTGATATAAATTCATCACATTCATTGAAAATAGATTTACAATCCAGGCTTTATCTCCCTCCTTTATCTCATTGCACAATATAGTAGACTTCCTCAAATTAAACTCCACACTTGTAGCCTTACATTAGATATCCAATATTTCCCTTATTCCTTTGATCTCCCTTATTGAGCCTTGCCAAAATAATCATGATGTCATCGACAAATAATAGATGAGAAATGCTAACCTCTTCACAAATTTGTATCTCGTTCAACATACCTCTTCTCCTTACATCCTTGAACAACATGTTTAAGCCCTCAACTATAAAAAGAAATGGAGGGAGGGGGGGAGGAGGAAGGGGACAACCTTGGCACAATCCTCTGGATTCATCTAGAGGGTGACCCGTTGATTAGAATTGTAAAAGAAGCTGATGGAATACACTCCATAATCCACTCTACAATATACACTGTCATCCATATTTGATCCAACAACAACCTTAGGTAGAGTTAATTTACCTTGTCATAAGCACATCAATTTAGTGTTTATCTAGGTCACGACCTTCAATTTATTATTATTATTATTATGTCTATACCTTGATGATATTATTATTATTGATGTTCTATGAATTTATCTTTTCCAACCATTCAAAATAATGCGAAGGGATATTAGTTATTTTAACCTAAAATCTAGTAAGAATAATTTTATAATGATGGAATTGTAGGTATCAATTTACAACATTGCATAATTTAGTAGCAATAAGGGTATTCAAGTTTGCATAATTTAAGATTAAAGTTTCTAATTGATACATTGTTTATGTTTGTTTTATAATTTATTTAATATAAGTTGTATCTTGATTTGGTTGTTTTTATTTTCAACTCTTAGATCATTTAATTGTTGTATATTGATTTGGTCATTTTAGAAGAATTTCCAAATCTTAACTAAGAATCATATCACTTTGTCATTTTCTTATAGTTTGTTTAAACATTGTTGGAGCTCCAAACATCATCATATGCTTTGTGTCATCTAATAAAGTTTGTGAGGTTTATGGGACCTTTTTGGGTTTGAACTATTTGACTCATGCCCCTACTTTGCTTTTCTAAAGGAGCAATCATTTAAGGAGACCAAATAATGGATTGTTGCATTCTGAGTGATGAAGTTCTCTAACGTATCTTATAAATACAACCCAAAATTTTAGATAAGGTAAGCCAAAAACCAAAATATATTAAAGTACATGCTTAAATTTATTCATCTATCCAAAGGCCTTTTATAGTTTTATAATGGGCTTGCTCAAGTTAATTGCCAACTAAAGAAACAAGATATTAAATGCATCCAGCATGAGGCTCGAAAGAAAATATAAATAATGCATATGCACATAGCTTGAAGGTTGAGAGATGCAACTAATTATCCCTACAAGATGTTGAAAATCTAGAAAAATGCCCTTAAGGGAGGTGCATTGTTGGTAATGTGTCCTCCTTGGGGAGTGCATCCTGACATTCTACATTAGTTCCCCCTGGTTTAATTTGAAAGATTTCTCACTTGATTCCCGATTTAGACATGTCCAGTAATGTTAAGTGTGGTGCTACAAGAAGAAGGAGTGTATATGCCCAAAGGATTGTGCTAAGATGGAACTCTCAGTGGATAGTGTGACTGTTATCATATGGATGTATGCTTTGGTAAGTATATGTAGTTGTCTCTATTGAAACAATGCGTAAGTGTTGTGTTGAAACAAGGGGTTTGCATAAGAGGAGAGAAAATGCAAGAGTTGTATATAAAATATGAAGAACTATGGTCCATCTTGGAATCAAACACCTAAGAGAACCTAAACCAGAGAAGTGGACAACATATAATGTATTGGTGTAGGTTGTAGCTTAATTAAGTGAGCAATGTTGAAGAATTCTATGAGCCAAATCATTGTTCCCTTGATTCCTAACCTAGTGCAATAAAATCTATGAGAAACCATGGTTCATTGGTGGCATGATGACAAACAAAAGGCACTAAAGGAGTAGTGTGAAGTTGATATAAGAGTGTGTCTCTAATACGAAAAAGGCAAGAAGCAACTTCCCTCAATGTTGAGTATCAGGATTCAACTAAAGATGGTGGTGTAGGGATATAAATGCTAGTCCTGAAAATTGAGTTTCGACTATATAGAGGATATGTGCATTGGTCATTGTATGTGTTTGGCGATGCTAGAAAGATATCAAAACCAATGTTAAAATGCTTTGTTGTAACACATGTGACGTGTCTATAGTGATAAATTTACAATGGTGCATATGGCCATGTGAAATGCCACAACATATATATGAAGTGGACATGTGAGAGAAGTAGATCCATAGAGGGGCATATTGAAGAGTGCATTGGTTGAATGTGTAGATGCAAGTGGTGATTATTGTTGCATATACTTGCATAGTGTGTTGTTATCGGGGGTTGGAGAGAATCCTACATATTTATTCCAAAGTTTGTGTTTCCCAGGGGTGCAAGCCTGGGATTTCCTTCATGTAGTGTGAAATCATCTAGAAACTATGGTGACATCCAAAAGAGGTGCACTCTGAAGAGTCCCCCATATAGGATGCTTAAAATATTGTGGTTAAGGTGCCATTGAATGTTGAATAGAGGCTAGAACGATACATTAGAAAATTGATTTGAGCAAAATCAAGGGTTTCAGAATTGTAGGGTTTTGCTTCCTCATACGTGAATCTTACTATGGCACCACCTCCTAGAGGGAGTGAGACTCCCTCCTACCGTGATGTAGTAATTTCTCATCCGTCAAATGTGAAGCCATCGTCACACAGCTCTCCTGGAAAAACCATCTTGGAAGGAAAAGATCTATCAAGTACTACTAAAGAAACACACATTAAGAAAACGACGGATGAAGATCCATATAAACATAAGAGTGCTCCCAAGCCACTAGTCAAGCCACCGTTGTGCGAATGTTTTCCCAAAGCTAACTCTATCTTGTGTTTGTAATTCACCTCAGATAGGATGAGTGCCTACAGACATCACATGCAATACCATGCCTAATATGTAAATTCTTAGGGTTGTGGCCCAATGAGAAGGATTTGATGGGATGGATCTCCAACAAATGGCTATTGAAATGAGATATTGATCTATAGCTTGGATCAAATGGTTTTTTCCTGGAAATATTATCTAACTCGGAATATCGCAATAGAGTTGTGGATTAGGGCCCGTACTTCTTCAATAACATAAGCCTATTCATGTGATATTATAAAGAAAACTCAATCTGGAACAAGAAGAATTTTCATAGGTTCCAGTTTGGCTTAGGCTATACTGGCTCACTCATGAATATTGTGTGGAAGAAACCCTAATGGGAATTGCTAATACCCTGGGCAACTTCACAAAGGTATTTGAAGCTACCAAGTGAGGTCGGTACACATCCTTCACTTGCATCTATGTGAAGATGAATGCCTCGAATCCCCTTCCAGATTCCATATGTCTTAGTATCTAAGATTGTGATTGGATCCAAACCATAGACTATGAACACATCCCCTTTAAATGTAGAAAGTGTCATGAACATGGCCATCTCTACTGTGATTTTCCCTTAGTTAAAATATCCTAAAACCTATGTGGCCCCCTTGCAAGAAAACCCAGAAGGATTTACTTCTATTAACAACAAAAATAAGGGTTTTCGAAAGCCAAATCCTTCTCATCAAAACCCTCTCGTTGAGCACTCTAATTGGTTTGGAGTTCTGGAAGATAAATAAATTACATTAGAAGAGAAAGAGGTCCTAGCTTTAGAAGGAACAAGCACTGTCAAGCAGTCTTCTCCATCTGATTCAACCAAAAGAAGGAAAATCGACCCGATAAAAGACAACACCATGGGGCAAGAGGACCAGGAAACATTGGAAGATGAAGTTGAGATAGACTGCATCACCTTGTAAAAAATTATAGAACTAATAGTAGAGGAGATCTCCAAACTATCCCCACTTCATAGATCTTGATCATCAAAATATCTCTTTAAGAAGTGGAATCCAAAATGCCTAAGCAATCACCTCCTTCATATCCACCTAGGATCCTCCTTGGAGTTCAACCAAGCTAGGTATTCTTTCATCCCATGGGAAGTAGGAAAGATACCGAAACATGTCCCAAAACCAAACAACATAAATTGGTCAAACTAGGGGATCATCTCATGACATCAGGTAATCATAGATCTATCTTGGACTGGATCCAATCCCTTCCCTCATCTTAATAAGTTTCCCCATGAAGATTATATCCTAGAACATTGGAGTCTTGTGTGGGAATACTAAACAACATACTCTTCGATCAAATTTTCATCAGGAATCCCCCTTAGTAGTTATGATTCAAGAAACCAAATGTGCAACAGATCCCATTCAAAGCATTGCTCGCTTCTGTTGGAAAGGATGTAACTCCATTGCATTGGATGCTAAAGGACATCAATATCTATGGTCCTCCTACCCTAGACGCAAAGATGAAATTTCTTGAATTTGTCTATCTCATTCAAGATGTCTCCAAACATCCTCACTCAATCTTAGGGGGATACTTCAACATGATAAATTCAACTATGGAAAAAAGAGGACCGATCCAACGCATCGAATTTGCAAGCAAATCGCTCAACTTTCTCATTCCAATCCTAAACCTAGTAGACATTGAACCCATGAATGGAAATCAAACATGGAACAACGAATGAGGTGGATCCCACTAGATTGATTCTTGTCTTGATAGGTTCCCCATCTCTGCTCCCCTTGTATGCCCAATACTATTTATTGAATCAAGTATATTCCTAGGGGAAGGATTGAATCATTGGCCAATCAATCTTGGAATAGATTTGGTAGACAGTCTGCACAACGAGCCCTTACAATTTGAAAAATTATGGTTGGATCACCCCACGTTCATGAACTCACTCACCCACTGGTGGAGGGAAGCCCCATAGTGCTATAGATTCAAAATGTATTAGTTGTAGTAACACTTAAAGTTCACCAAAGGAAAAATCAAGAAGTGGAACAAAGAATTTTTGGCAACAGCTTTGAAGCTAGGAGAAAGTTGGAAGAAGACATGAATCGACATTAGCAAGAGGTGATCGAGTAGGGGTACTCAGAGTATCTCCCGAAGAAGGAAAAATAGCTACAAGACAACATAAATCAAAGGATGGTAAAAGAAGAAACTATTCGGAGACAAAAATAAAGAATTCGATGGCTCAAAGATGGGAAAAAAACTCCAAATTCTTTCATTAATTGATGATCCAACATCGTTAGCACAACAAAATCTCCTACCTTCAAATTGATCAAGACCGAAAGCTCACCCGTCATGAAGATATAGAGGTGGAATTGATATCCTATTATCGCAGTATTCTCTATGAAGAAAAAATTAATAGAGAAGAAGCTATTAACAAAATTATGTAGAACATTCCCTCTTTGGTCATAGATGAACATAATGAAAGCCTACTTCGTAAAATCACTATAGAGGAAGTAGAAGCTTCAATTATGGACATACCAAAAAGGAAATATCCAGGCCTAGATGGATTCACGACCAGATTCTACCACCAATGTCGGAAAATCATTCAAGAAGTAGATGAAGAGTCCATATCATGCCTCAATGTGTTGCCTGCTTTCAACACATCTTTTCTCACACTCATTCCCAAGGAAGAGAACTCTGTTACTCCTGGTAAATTATGTCCCATATCTCTTTTCAATGTTATCTTCAAAATAATCACCAAAGTAATTGCTAATAGGATTAAACCAATTCTTCCCCATATGATATTGGAAGAGAAATCATAATATGTGGAGGGTTGCTAGACCCTGGATGGGATCATCCTGGCGCATGAAACCATTCACACTCTCAAGATCTCCAAAAAAGCTAGCATGCTCATTAATTTGGATTTATCCAAATCCTTTGACAAAATTTACTGGCACTTCATTGAGTGCTCCCTTTTAGCCTTCGGCTTCTCTTCCCTTTGGATTAGTTGGATCATGGTGCTCACCTCCTTGTCCTACTTTTCCATCCTGGTTAATCACTCTCCCTCAACCACCTTCTCTCCCTATCGAGGTATCGTGCAAGGATATCCTCTATCTCTGTCCTTTTCATCCTTATGGTTGAGGGTCTTGGTTCTTCTCTAAAATCTATGATTCAAGAAAGGTGACTCTCTAGCCTCCATCTTGTTTCCTCGCATATCCATTTCGTTGATGACACCATGCTTCTTGTATCTCCCACCCTCCGGGAAGATAGGACCATAAAATCCATTCTTCAAACCTTTCTTGATGCTTCATGAATGTCCCTTAACCTGGTTAAATCTAATATTTCCTTTTTCAACACTCCTTTAGTCCTCCATCTCCACATCACAAGGATGCTTCATTTTAAACATATCTCCCTCCCCTCTAAATATTTGGGGGATCCTTTTACTAATTCTATTGTCCGTCACTCCTCTTGAACCAATCTCATTGCCAAAATGGAAAAGCGCCTATCTAGCCGGGCCTTTAGGTCCCTCAATTTGGCAAGTCATCTAATTCTCTTGAAGTCTGTTCTTCACAACATAACATCCTACATATTCTCTATATTTCTTTCCCCTAAATCAGTTCTCAATGAAATTAGAATCCTTCAATGCTCTTTTCTTTGGGGCAAAACTCAGAGGAAAAAACGAAAAGGAGATCTAGTTGCTTGGAATAAGGTCTACATGCTGAAATTTCAAGGAGGTCTTGGCACCCAGGATCTTGACATCGAAAACAAATCCAAAACTACAAAAAATTGGTGGAGATGGCTTACCAGTCCTACCTCGCTCTGGGATAAAAAATGGAGGTGAAAGTATGCCCCAAACATGGATCACAAAGACCTTATTTGTCTGCAAAGAACCAGTTCCGGCTCCCTCATATGGAATGTGGCATGGAAGAACAACACCTTGATTCAACAACACTCATTTTGGGAAATATGAAACGGGTAGACTAATCTCTTTTGGGAAGATGCATGGCAATAGTGCCCAAAAATTAGCAACTATCCTCACAATGATCATCTCTGCTTTGCTACTGTCAATACTAATGGCCAAATCGTTTCTCACTTTTGGGCTCCACTAGAGGATGGAAATCATTAGCGCACCTGAATGGACAAAATCCACTTGTCTAACCCCCACCCAAACTTTCCATGGGAAGAATTTCGGAAGGATCTCCAATCTCAATGACTCTCTATCCACAATGGACCTAAAATTCTTCAATAGGGATATTAGAATCACGACACCTTCAATCTCAAAGAGGAATATTCCCTCTTGGCAAATCACAACAATGAACTAGTTGAAAGAATATGGAAATAGATAAGGACTCAAGACTTATGGCCCAAGGTCTCAAATTTTCTTTGGCTGGTTTCATGGGGAAAGGTTCTCTCCTAGGATCGTCTCATCAAATGAGGCTTTGATGGACCCTCCAAATGTGTTCTTTGTGGAAAATATTTTGAATGTATTAAACACCTTTTCAACTCGTGCCTTTTCACTATTTATCTTTGGGATTGTGGTGCCATAATCTTAAAAATCAATATCATAACATGGGAAGCATCAAGGAGACTATAACAGTTTGGAGATCCTAGGTTTTTGACAACAATCTAGTGAACATAATTTGGTAGGTCTTCCCCAGATTCCTATTGTGGGAAACCTGGAAGGAAAGAAACATGAGGATATTTCAAGACTCCTCTCTCTAACCAAATCAAATATGGTATAATATCCAATACATCCATGAAATGATCCTCATCAAACATTGGAATGCAGAATATTGGAAAGGAAAAATTGAAGATATAATCATTCTATGAGCTTGGGGTATTTTAGCCCCGACACAAACCATCTTCCCCTCTGCTTCCCCGCGCCCTTCAACTAGCTTAACATCATGGTTTGCACCTGATCTTGGATTTATCAAATTCAACTTCAATGGTGATAGAAAAGGGAGCCATGGTCCCACAGGATATAGAGGGGATTTTCGGGGCAACTCAAGCAACATCCTTTGTATCTTTACGAGATCCATTAGCATTGACAGTAATAATTTTGTAGAAATTTATGTGATGGTTAGAGGTATCCAAATTTCCAATCAAGAGTGTTACACCAAGCTCATTGTGGAATGTGACTCTCAATTAATGGTCCAAATGCTCACTAGAATGCTCAGCAACTCAACCAGTAGTAAAGTTGCTCCAAGATAGAGATTAGCAGCTAAATTGGAAGGGCTTTCAACCATCTTGCACAGATCAGTGGCCATCATCCCTCACCATATTTGGTGGAAAGCTAATAATATAGTTGATAAATTATCCAACAACGACGTGACTCTAAATCAAAATTATCTCAATAGTTGTTGGAGTGAAGTCGAACCTCCCAGCATCAGGGAATATTGTCTTCAAATCAATAAAAAAGACTTGATCCCCCACGTTGGGTGCTACACAACCCATATCCTTATGGCATGGTGACTGATATGATGCAAATCACTACCACCTGGAGGGACATATCATGCCTGCATGGACAAAGTAGATTCTGGCTCAGACTCAAAGCGAATGATGGACTGGAAATGAAAGTTATTTCCACCTGTGTGAATTCTCTACTCCTGGTCCGACTCTTCTCCATATTTTCCTATCATCACTCCTCACTTCATGGATCCTATTGATGAATCCTTCTCCCATACTGCTCCATATTGGGAAATCATATGGCTTTCGGTTGTGCTGCATAGACGAAACCATTATCTCTCCTTCGAATCCATTGCTTCCATCATTACATCCCTTGGACCTTCTCTTTGCTTAGCAGTCCTTTCCTACAAGATATTCATCCTTATCGGTCTTACCTCACATTTGTTTGGCCTCCCTTTGGCACTCTTTTAGTCATGGTTAGGACTAATCATACAAAGAGTAATATCTTTGCTGGTCCTCACCGATCCCACATGCTCCGCGTGATCAGATACCAAGAGAATGCCCATGCTTTATTTTTTGGAATGGGCCATCCATTTTCCAGGTGCCATATCCAGGAAATGGAGGATCAAATTCAAGGTCATTGGAAGAATCCCACTTGAGACAAACTCATCAAAGAACTAGGAAATTTGGTTGAAGATTGGGTCTCCACCCATTCCAAGGAAATGAAATATATCAAAACCATCAGCATCCTTTGATACACCAAGATGTTGCTCGGTCAATTCATAATGGACTACGTTAAAGGGCAACTTTTGGACAGTTACCAAGGGATGAGTTTGGATGCTTGAATGGAATGAATGGAATGTTGGATCCGTTTCCTAACCGATGCACAAATGGACTCATATGCCAGGCTCAATGCTAAACTCAATGCTTTGGCTCGAGAGACGACTAGTAAAGCTTTCAACCAAACCCATGTGATCCAAAATGCTACTCAACTAATCTACCATCACCAACCCCATCATAAAGAGTGTTTTGGGGGCAAGAAGGAAATTGTGGGTGAAGAAAAGCACAAATCTCCTCTCATCCTCATCTCAAATGATGAGTAGTTCATCTCCAAGCCTCACTTTTCCATAGGTTTTATCATTTCTTGCTTATGTTCAATAGTTCTTTCTTCAATTTTCAAATCATGACTGGTTTGGTTTTCCCTGGCCATAACCTCTGACCTATGTGGGACTCTTTTTCAATTATAGGCTCTAGACTCTCTAGCTTTAAAATGACTACTCCAACTACTCTTCATGATATTTAGTTGTTGGACCCTAAGTGATACCGAGAGGGGACAGTGTGAATCAATATCGCATAGTTTTTATCCTTTCAAATATTTTTTATACCATGTAATCATTCATCAACACATATACCATGTATCAAAATCATTTCAATACAAAGAACACTATGCAAAGAATATGTAGAGGAATCTTATATATATAAAGAATATTCTTATTACAAATAATGTTATGAGTCACCAATCTCTAATACAAATGTGAGCATCCACTCACTAATTTCATTGATTCCAATCAGACAGGAACACTAATCCCTTGCAAGAACCAACTTGTTGTTTTATAGGCACCAACCTACGAGGACACCAATCCTCTTATGAGCACCAACTCATAGTAAGCAAGAACCAACTTGCACGGTCAGGCACCCACTTGAGCTGTCAGGCACCAACCTGTGGAAGACACCAATATTCTGTCCTTGCCCCATCCTACCACCTAGATATAGATTTGTTGTTGTATACTTCGATCACAATCCACTTTGAACTTTCCGATTTGTTTCCTCTATTTTGTGCAAACTGTTGAACATACTATACTTCACATTTCCATCTCTTTCTATGCGATCGCTTCTTGTATCCTTCTGTGCAAATGCAAAATGCTTCTGGTATTCTTCACAAATGCTCCCTATACTTCTATAGGACCTGATTCTTGTACTCTTGTGCAACTAATATTTGTACTTCCGCACAACTGCTCCTTGTACTTCTACGCAACTACTCCTTAGACTTCTGCATGACTTCTCTTGTACTTTGTCTTGTCCTGTACTCTTGTGCACTTCTTTAAATCATCCAATCATTGATTCCCATGAGCATTTCATTTGTTCCCTAAAGCTTGCAATTTAATTATACTAAATCTTTTTCATCCAATCTTACCTCAACACACAATAGTATTTCTCTTATTTATACCAATCTTACTCAATTGAAATGTCCACAAGTTGGGGTTTCTCTAAGTCGGTGACACCCCTTGTTCCATGACTTGGTGGGACTTGTGCACTAGAGTGCCATGACTTGGTGGGACTTGTGCACCAGAGTGCCATGACTTGGTGGGACTTGAGCACATACAACCTTATTCTGTATACTTATTCAAACTGGATTCTAGACTTCAATGCCATAACCAAGTTCAACAATCTCTTTGACGTTTGGTGGGGCTTGCTGAGATTTGTGCACATGTTTCTATATAATTCTTCAAATTGGATTTAAGAATTCAATTCCAATGCCAAGTTCATCTATCTCTTTGAAATCAATGACAAAACCAAGCTCAAAATACTGCCCCTTTGGCATTGATGTCAATATCAAGTAAAGTTGAGCACCTTCTGAATACTAGCTCTTCATTGAAGTTTTGTGCTACGCAATCTTGTTTGTAGATTTAATTGCTACCTTCTACCCCTTTGAAATCAATGGAAAAGGAATATTCAATCATATGCAAACCTGTATCCTCCCCCTGCGCAGTTGCAAGTTCTCCCCCTAGATTTATGCTTATGTTCTTGTCTTATGTTATTCCTCTGCATTGGTTACTTCTGCTTTGCGCGGTCCTTTTTACACCTTGATTAATTTAACAAGGACTAGGGATTACTCATAATTTTTGTCTTATATATTCAAAGACATCCCTTGGGAAAGGCTTTGTAAATATATAGGCAATCTGCTCCTTGGTATCAGTATAGTCCAAATTAGTTCTTTGCTTTTAAATGAATGACTTGGATGTCCATTGTCTACATCAATGCTGATATGTAGCTTCTGGATTCATCATTAGTTACTTCTATTCTTTGTCACAATATTTTTTTGCACAAATTCTTATGCGACTTCTTCCATCATGACCCTCTGAATAAGAAGTTTTCCTGCACGTAGCTTCTGCTTTGTGTAATCCTCTACTTCTGTTTGCTGCACAAATCATCCCTGTCATCCTCTTTGTTGCTCTTACGCTGATCATACTAGAGCGCGTCCTCTGTCTATGGGTAGGGTTTGTATTGAGCCTTGAATTATGCCTAACAATGTTTCATCTTCTTGTCCTATCTTTTCCAATTTTTCAATCTTTAATGATTCGCTTGTATTTTCTTGTAGTCTCTTGTGGTTCCTTTTTGTGCACAAATCCTTTCGCGACATGTCTTATTTTATTGATTGCATATTGTATCCTTTCTCCCTTCATAAGTCTATAATATTTCCTTTATCTTATGCCATGTGTCTAGAACATCCATTATCAATATGCCAGTGATCCTTATGCAAGCTTGGATGACATTCTTCTTGGCATTGTTCTTTGGTACTTTTCTACCAAATCTTTGTATGATCTTTCTTGTAGAAGGAACTTTTGGTTTCATCCTGGTGCACAGTTACTAACTAATTTTTGCAGTCTCGAGATTTATGACCATAGTTGTGACATTGATAGCATTCGATGTCCATTTCCAAACAACTAAAGGGATTGATGACTTCATTAGACCTTCTAATTTCTTTGTTTATATTGTCAGCTCTAAAGTTCTTGAGAAGAATTCTATTTCTCTCAAAATCATTGTTTCCCAATGCTTTGCAATTTGCAGCCTTATGACCAAAATTATTGAGAAAATAACAATGCCCCCAAAACATAGTTTGATACCTGGTAGTGAGAGGGATTCTAGATGGTACACATCCTTTGTTTACATAGGCATATTGTTGGTCATTCTTTCTATTGTCTTTCTATTTTATAGGACTCTTAAGTATATATGAAAATCTCCTTGTATCTGCTTCATGGTTAGGTGTAATTGAACTTGAATCCTTATCACCGTTGTCTTGTTCATATCCCATGGTTAGGTGTATATGATTGATCTTCCTTTAATTGTTAGACTGTCTCTGAAGGAACATGCTCTGATACCAATTGTTGGATCCCAAGTTATAGTGAGAGGGGGGGTTAACCAATTTGGCACAGTTTTTATCCTTTCAAACATTTTTTATACCATGTAATCATTCATTAACACATAAACCATGTATCAAAATAATTTCAATACAAAGAACATTATGCAAAGAATATGTAGAGAAATATTATATATAAAGAATCTTCTTATTACAAATAATGTTAGGAGATACCAATCTCCAATACAAATGTGAGCACCCACTCACTTATTTTGCTGACACCAATCATAGAGGAACACCAATCCCTTGTTGGCACTAACTTATTGTTTTACAGGAATCAACCTATGAGGAAACCAATCCTCTTATGAGCACCAACTCATATTAAGCAAGCACAAACTTGCACGGCCAAGAACCCACCTGAGCTGTCAGGCACCAACTTGTGGAAGACACCATTCTTTTGTCCTTTCCCCATTCTACCACCCAGATACAGATTTTTTTTGTATACCTTGATCACAATCCACTCTGATCTGTTTCCTCTATTATGCACAAACTGTTGAACATACTATACTTCACATTTCCATGTCTTTCTACACAACCACTTTTTGTATCCTTCTGTGCAAATGCCAAATGATTCTTGTGTTCTTCACAAATTATCTCTATACTTCTGCAGGAATTGCTTCTTGTACTTATGTGCGATTGCTCCTTGTACTTCTATGCAACTGCTCCTTACACTTTTGCATGATTGCTTCTTGTACTTTGTCTTGTCCTGTACTTTTGTGCACTTCTTCAAATCATCCAGTCATTGATTCCCCTGAGCATTCATTTGTTCCCTGAAGCTTGGAATTTCATGATACTACATCTTTTTCATCCAATATTGTCTCAACACACATCAATATTTCTCTTATTTATACCGATCTTACTCAATTGATATGTCCACAAGTTGGGGTTTCTCTAAGTCCATGACACCCCTTCTTCCTTTATTCTCGATCAAGCTTACCACCCCTATTATTCTTTCGTCGGTGTGCACTTTTGTATATTTACTGACTTCGTGGTAATTCAACCACTTGTCCTTATCTTGCGCTGATAGAGTTCCATGACTTGGTGGGTCCTGCGGATAAGAGTTCCATGACTTGGTGGGAATTGTGCACTAGAGTGCCATGACATGGTGGGAATTGTGCACTAGAGTGCCATGACTTGGTGGTTCACGCACATACAACCTTATTTTTTATACTTCTTCAAATTGGCTTCTAGACTTCAATTCCATCACCAAGTTCAACAATCTCTTTGACGTTTAGTGGAGATTGTTGAGACTTGTAGACATATTTTCTATATACTTATTCAAACTGGATTTTGTTAGGATATTCCTATACTCCATCCTAGTCCTACCAGCATTTTCAGTCTCGTATGCATTTCTGCATGCATCCCAGTCATCAGTCCCAGCACCTAGCCTCAATTAGCTAGCCCCCGGGAGCTTCTCTCAGATCAGTCTTAGCCCTCCTAGAGCTTAGTGCACCCTTCCTCCTTGATTTAAGGAAGCCACTCATCCTCTCTCACCTACCACTCAGTTGCACCTTAGTTAATTGAGTTATCATCAGTTCTTTCCTTGATTTAAGGCTAGACTAACTCTCAACTGACTGTATCACTCTGATGGACCTCCAGTGAGACTTGACTACCCATTCTGACTCCAGTTAACTCCTCATGCGCCCTCCACTAAGCCTCCTTCATTCAGTTAGTTCCAGTTACACTCAGTTACACCTACCACACTTAGTTAGACTTAGTTTGACTGATGGTTGACAGTTACTTGAGCATTGATGACTCCACTGATGATGAGATAGACTTCTAGTTGTGCTCCGATGACACTCCAGTGATCTTTTGATCACTCTATGAAGGCTAATTCAAATTTCCACCTTGGCATTCGAATCCTCATGCATTGTACTACTTATTTGTCCATATTGTGATTAATGAATTAGTGTGTGTGAAGTATTTTTGCTTCTATATGAGTTCTACTGTATTATTATTTTGTTGCTCATCTTACAACATTGACCACTCTTAGTCTTATTCCTAAATTATTTCATTATGAGGTATACATCAGCTCTTAGATCTGCTGTGAGGATTTTCACATGGTATCAGAGCATGTTGAGAGTATTGTTTATCTCCATTCTTGAGAGTTTTTTGCAGGTTATTATCAAGATTTCGAGTGTAGCAGTTGTAACAGTTTCTACACTTTTGCAGCAGTAGCAGTTGCAGATATTTTCTATTGTTTTTGCAGGTCTTCAAACCCATGTATTCATCAAGAATTACTCCTCTTTCTCCATTCAACTATGATGAATGGAAACCACAAATGATAGCACATTTGAAGAGACATGGTCTCTTTGATTATTGTTTTGAAAGAGAGTTCGAATCCTTTGAAGAAGAGTATGACTGGTTAAATGAAGGTGAAATAGCTTGTGCAGCCATGAGTTATGCTATGTCTCGATGCATGTTATATGACCTCCTTGATGTTTCATCTCCAAAAGAGCTATGGGCCCACCTGGATGAAAGATTTGGCAAGCAGAATGAAGGGATTGGTCCAAACCTTTTCGAGAGCAAGCAAAGTGATGCATTCGCCCTCCTTGATGATCTCATTGATCATGAACTAGTATCAAACATATCTCATATTGAAGTTGTCCACAAAGAAGAAGAACTTGCAGATTCTACACTCATGCTCCAAATTTCTTCTATTTTGAATTCTGTGCCAGCTCACACTCTAGAAATTGTAGAAGGTCCTAAATCCTCTCTTGCACCAGAGTTTGTTGGTTTGCATCATGATCTATTAAATGTTTCGGAGGTCAAATCAGTCATTGGAGGTAATGCATTCGCTCTCCTTGATCACTCACCTCTTATGTACTACAATATGATCATTATTTCATGCTTTCAGAAGGTTATTGAAGATGATGGCCATTTCCATTTGCTTGAGATAATTTCTCATGCATTTACTGGTTTTGATCTCACCTCTAATGGTTCAAAGGAGATCTCAAGAAACCATGATTCAAGTCTTGGATCTAATTTGGATTCTAAGCAATCACTACTTGGGATAATTTCTGATGCATATGATGGTTTTGATCTCACCCCTGCTGGTTCAAAGATCTCAAGAAACTATTCTTCAAGTCTTAAATCTGATTGGATTTCAAGCAATCATGTGATGGTTCTTTTTGCATAATCTCACCCATGATGGTTCGAAGGAGAAGACAAAAAACTATTTGCACATTCATAGATTTGATCCTACCTCAACTGATTCAAATCACAGGTTCAAGGATCATCCTCATACTTTTGGATTTGTTCTCATCACATTCGATCTGAAGAGCAAGTACAAGCACGTGCTTTCTGAGCATGATCCACTTCTTCCCAAGAAGAAGATACCTCCAGACATATGACCAAGCATCACACCTGCTTGAGTTTGGAGCATTTATTTTTGTGTGTGCCTTACAGTCTATTTTGAGGGGGGGTATTTTTCCCATGAGGTTTTCCCCATTTCCTCGGTTTATTGACTGTTATTATTCATTGTATTGGGTGACCTTTGGTCTTAGGTACTAGGGCTTAGGATGGATTAAGGGGGGGTGTTAGGATATTCCTATACTCCATCCTAGTCCTACCAACATTTTCATTATTTGCATTTTCAGTCTTGCATGCATTTTTGCATGCATGCACCCCAGTCACCAGTTCTAGCACCTAGCCTCAGTTAACTAGCCCCCGAGAGCTTCTCTCAGATCAATTTTATCCCTCCTAGAGCTTAGTGCACCCTTCCTCCTTGATTTAAGGAAGCCACTCATCCTCTCTCACCTACCACTCAGTTTCACCTCAATTAATTGAGTTATCATCAGTTCTTTCCTTGATTTAAGGCTAGACTGACTCTCAACTGACTGTATCACTCCGATGGACCTCCAGTGAGACTTGACTAACCATTCTGACTCCAGTTAGCTCCTCATGCACCCTCCATTGAGCCTCCTTCATTCAGTTAGTTCCAGTTACACTCAGTTACACCTACCACACTCAGTTAGGCTCAGTTTGACTGATGGTTGACAGTTACTTGAGCATTGATGACTCCACTGATGATGAGATAGACTTCTAGTTGTGCTCCGATGACACTCCAGTGATATTTTGATCACTCCATGAAGGCTAATTTGAATTGCCACCTTAGCATTCGAATCCTCATGCATTGTACTACTTATTTGTCCATATTGTGATTAGTGAATTAGTGTGTGTGAAGTATTTTTGCTTCTATCCGATTTCTACTGTATTATTATTCTGTTTCTCATCTTACTGCATTGACCACTCTTAATTTTATTCCTAAATTCTTTCATTGTGAGGTACACATCAACTCTTAGATCTGCTATGAGGATTTTCACAGATTTAAGAATTCAATGCCAACACCAAGTTCAACTATCTCTTTGACATCAATGACAACACCAAGCTCAACATTAGCTTCTTTATTTGAAGAACAGTGGGACAAGGTTGAACGCAATAGACACCATTAGCTTGCTCATCTTACTGCATTGACCACTCTTAATCTTATTCCTAAATTCTTTCATTGTGAGGTATACATCAACTCTTTGATCTGCTATGAGGATTTTCACAGATTTAAGAATTCAATGCCAACATCAAGTTCAACTATCTCTTTGACATCAATGACAACACCAAACTCAACATTAGCTTCTTTATTTGAAGAACATTAGGACAAGGTTGAATGCAATAGACACCTGGAACTTGCTAAGGCTATGTACATTTTTCTAGTTTTATTTTAATAGAATTCAAATTTATAAGAAAAAGAAGGTGCCATCCAATGCCAAGATGCAATGAAGTGTGTCGATTGTATAGGCAATGGAAGGAAAATCCTTATCCTCTATAAGAGACATCAAGTGCCATATGGAGTGTGCAACTTCTATAGGGTTAAAAGATAACCATCCAACTCATAAGATAATGTAAAATGGATCCTGAATTTGTAATAGAATAATTTGTGTATGAGTATTGATATGAACAAAAGCTGACATAATGGAGTGAGTGAGCAAATGTTGATATCCGGGATGTTGACGTTGGTGCACAATACAAGGCTTGGAAAGTGGACTATGAATTGGATACTTGTTGTGTTGAATGAATGAAAGAGGGAGAGAATGGTATGTTACATCTTGTAGTGGATGAGGAAAAATAGAGTTAGAGTGACTCTTTTTCTAGGAAAGTGCAAGAATATTATGTAAGATCTTGTAAATATGAGTAGCAGGTAGACACTATTGATGCCTAATATGGATTATATGCATGGCCGCAACAACGTTATATTTATTGATGTTGCTCATTTGAGGAAAAGAGTCTTGGACTTGCTCAACAATTTGTGTCTGTGGTTGTCTTGGAATGAGATGTTGAGCTTGTTGAACTAGTAATAATGCTAAACATCTTGATGTCATAGTAGTTAAGAGCACTATGGGAATTTGGGCTTAAGGGGTAGGGAGGAAGAGAGATGGAACCAACAATATGTGTGTAGGGGTAATAATGGATTCTATTATGTTCTTTTGAGAGGCTATGAGAGAGGTAAACAATGGATGGGTTATCATGGAAGGGGGACAAATGGACTAGATAATGCAAACAAGAGAGTGAGGTATGACTAAGGAAGGATAGGTTAGAGGAGGGTTGATATTCAGTTCGATAATACTGTTGATGTAAATGTAGAAGGTTTTTTGGGCAAGGGACATTAGAGAGAGGAACACATTTATGCAAGTCGACTAGTTATACTACATTATTATAGGGACAATATTGCAACATAGGTAAGTTCATAGGTTTTACCTTGTTTAAAGAGTATATAAGTGTTGTGGTGGGCTTCATATAATGCATTGCAATGGTCTTGATATGGGATTCCCAAGAGTAAGTTGAGAAAATTGAGGGGAAAATATTACATTCGACGGTGCCTAAGAAAGGTCCTTTGACAAACATTATTGTACAATGTTTATTAAGCAAAATATGAGGGTCATCCTATTATACTCAACTAAGGTGTTAAGGAGAGGGATGTGGTGATGGGGAATTGAAGACAAATTACAAAGCCTTGGGATATGATATTTTTTTGGCTACCATTATTAAGGATGATTGTGGATACTTGTTCTTCCACTTGACAATTGTGAGTAAAAAGGAGATCTAAAGAATTTTCCTTCATCATCAAGAGTAAGGAAGGGTCTGCGGTAGTAGGGTTGGGGAGACTGGACTATTTATGACTAAGAAGATTGGTTAGGAGATTGAATGTGATCAAGAAAATCATGTGCATGTTGAGAGTGCTCTAGTAGTTGTTTATCATTGTATAGATTTTTTTGGGTGGATTTGCATTGTAAGGCTTCCCAATTGGAAGGATCATGAAAGTGGGATTTATGGCAATGACACTAGTAAAGAGGTGGTGAAGATGCATTAGTACTAGTGTTAGGATTATGGTTAGGTTTAGGTTTAATATCGGGGAGGATGGTGAAAGTGTAGTATCAAAAGGAGGAGGGCCCGTAGTAGGAAGATGAAGGCATTTATCAAGTTTATGTTTTACAGAGAGGGCATAAAGGAAGGGTTGATCTGAAGTGTTTCTCTCAAACAAATCTACTTCATGCCAAAAAATCACTAACAAACCAAAATTAAATTTAAGAATCTATACATCTTTAGAGTTTGTGATATGGAGTTGGATCCAAAGCTTAGTACAAACCTCAACATATTGCTTGATGCTTTGTCTTGGGGATTGTCATAGCTACATCCATCTACACATCACGTTTTATAGGTAATGAGGAGAGAAAATACATTGTTTTAGGGTATGGAAAAAATCATCCCATGTGTTGATGTATTTAGAATTGGAGCTGGTTGTTGTATCTTCATTGCAATCATTGTAAATCTATGTAGCTTTAGTGTGAGATCGTCACCATGCTTGTGGCACTTCTAAGTGGTTGCTTACAAGAACCAAACATTGTCCTTCATTAATATTCAAACAAGTCTTGAAATGTGTAACTAGGCTACATATCCATGACTATAGTAGTTCAACTTGCATTCCCCCCCATATTTGGGTAATGAGATGCATATATCCAACTAGAAAATAGAAGTATGATCCATATACTAACATCTTAGGGATTTGTGAGAGCACTAACCAAATGTTGGATGATGGTTGAGATAGCAGAGCCATCTTCATCTAAGGAAATTTCCCTACATGCAAGCATTTGGTAAAGAGAGATGTCTGGAAAGGAAACACACTTCTAGAAGAGTGGATCTTAGGTGGGAGGGTGGTCTCTAAAAACTTGGAGAATACTTGAAAGACAAGAGTTGGTTGGGTTTTGGAGCCCAAATATGTGATACTAAAAACCAGAATCTAAGCCTAGAAAATAAACACATTGTTGGAAGAGTGGGTCTAAGGTAGGAGGGTGGCCTCCACGAACTCAAACATTGCTTGAAAAAAAAATTGTTGGGTGGGATTTGGAGCCTAGGGATCATGAGTATGAAAAATAGAAGAATCCTGGGAACAAGACATATAGAGTTTTCACTGAAGAAGGATATGATTGGGAGGGCATGCTCCAAAACAAAACCATATCTAAAAAGAGATGAAGAAAAATGCTAAGAGAAGCCCTAGGAACATAACCATCTAGGGTTTTCACTAAAGTGAGATCCGAGTGAGAGGGCGTTCTCCAAAAAACAACCAGATCTAAAGAAGTAGCGTGTGTGTGGAGGGGGGTTGGTCTAGATTAAAAACACAATGCTAGAAGAGTGCATGCTTGAATCGTAAGCTTTAATGCCAATTGATGAAGCTCTTTGTCAGATCTTACAAACACAACCCAAAAATTCAGAGAATAAAAACTAAAAACTAAAAACCAAAATATATTAGAATAGATGCTTAACTTCATTCATATAGCCAAAGGCCTTTTATTATTTTACAATGGGTCCACTCAAGTTAACTACCAATTAAAAAAACAATAAGCTAAATGTAATGGGTCCACTCAAGCTAACTTCCAATTGAAAGAAAAAATAAATTAAATGCATGTAGCATGAATATCGAAAGAAAAGGTAAATAATGCATATGCATGTAGCTCTAAGGTTGTATGTTGCAACTAACTATCTCTACATGCTACTGGAAAACTAGAAAATCCCCTTAAGGGAGGTGCATTGTTACTGATGTGTCCTCCTTGGGAAGTGCACCATGATGTTCCACATCATTGAGGAATAAATATATTGATGTCTTAAATGCAATGCCTAGTAGATGGGATGGGAGCAGGTTCTGAAATTATGGGCTCAATTTTCTCGCAAGGTCTACCTAATGGTCAACAAAATTAGATGATCTTTTCCACCTAGTCAATGTATCATTTCCCACTGAATATATTATGATATTATAGTCCTAAGCAAGGGACTTCCACATGTCCATGATCAAAACATTATCTAAAGCAAAAAGCTATATTTTTATAATCCAATTCTTGCATCAAAACACTATCCCCATTCTCCAATACAATTTGATCATGAATGTATTTACTTAAATCAACATAAATACACACTTGAGGTGTAGGCATTTGATCATTCTAGATGATCCTAGTAGTCCATTGTACATAAAAAAGGGAGATTTGGTGGTACATAGATGTATGTTGCTCTTCTAACAATATGTTGAGCAAGGTCCGAAGAATTGGTGGTACATAGATGTATGCTGCTCTTCCAACAATATGTTGAGCAAGTGGACTTATGTGCAAAATTATTTATGTGATCTAGTAAGTGTTGCATATTAGATAAAATTGAGAGAATATGCAATTTAAATGAATTTTAGGTGTGTTCAATTATAATTTCCTTCTCGGAAGAGATAGAAATCTTGTAGTATTAGATTCTATTAGATTTAGGAATTAATATTAAAAAACCTAATATATTTAGAATGGTAATTATTTACTACATCCTTTAATTTAGATGTTAGGTTTTAAGGGATATTAATTCCACCAAAATTATCTAAGACTTGCATTTGATCTTAGTCATTCATATAATAATGTGCCTTTTATGTGATGTAAATTACAATAAGAATAACATTGTAATGAAAGACTTATAACTCTATAACTTTAACAATGAACCAAAATACTTAAGATGAATTTAACATACATGTCATTATGTTTGTTTTTAATTAAGTCTATCATGTATTTATTAGTCCCTGCCGTAGGCAAAGATTATATATTCCGCCTTTTACAATTGTTTGAAATCAATTCATTAGAAAACATCGTAGTTATTAAAGCTAACTAAAATAATATATTTTTTATTTTTCTTTAATACATTTTTTCTTAATGTTTATTGGACTAGATCTCTTGATTAGACATTTTTTATCTAATACTAAAAATTGAAAAATAAAAATAAAATACCATCCATTTAATATTACTTACCATACGGGTAAAAATATTTATGTACTAATGAATTGTCATTCCGTCAGAAATTTACATTGTCATTCCGTGAAAGATTGAAAGATTCGCAGTTTCACGGATCTCCGAGTGGGTCATCATTTTGTTAAGCAAGAAGCTATATCAAAATTCAAATCACGCCATTTATTGTCATTTAATATTTTTTTAATCTCATCGATGCTCCCAACAATCATCCAATAAATTTGGGGTTCAAATCCTCAGTCATCAACATTCATAGCATCGGCGGAAGCAAAAATGATAGTACTCTCTACAACACTCATAGCATCGGCGGAAGCAAAAATGATAGTACTCTCTACTAGACATGCAAGATTTCTATGAATCAAATGAGCCAATTTTATCTTCAAAGTCTCGGATTCAAGTCATCGGGATTGCATTGCTGCGTTGAAGCTTGGATTTGTGTTACCAGGACAGGTTTCCCCGTTTTAAGGCACGGTTTTGAGCAATTGACTTCCTTTTTGCCACTTATGAGACCAGATTCTTCGTGGGGAATGAGCTTGAAGCGATTTATGGTTATCTATGCCGTTTTGCCATATGTTTCTTGTGCTCCGTTTGTCAGATTACGAGGCAAAGATTCCGCGAGGCTTGATTTCTCCAGCTTTTTTCCACTTCAAATTTAATCTGTGTAGCCTCGAAGGCGATTACTTAAGATAGATAGCGGTGCCAGGTATTTTTGATAGGAGATCGATGCGACCAGAACATTGATGACAGAAATCCTTCTCCAGAAAAAAGTACTACAAATCAACTAAGTTTTTTTTTCAGGTCAGCAGACCTATAAGCTCTCAGTGGACGAGAAATCAGAAAATTTGAGCGGTTGAACATGAAAGCGCACAGTACAGTGCTGCCTTATAGCGGTATGCTGGTGGTTCAGATGTAGTGAATTGTAAAATACTTCCAAGTATTAAGTTCGAATGTCGTTAGTGACATTTGAAAAAAGCAGAGTAAACTGGTGAACTGATTCTATAAGAGACATTCAGAATGTCACGTTGGAGTCCTGCAGCATTTCCTCAGACGGGGGGGGTTTCTTATTCCAGCTCGAAGAATGATCCTGTTATGTTTTCTTGTACCTCTTCTTGAAAGGATTGGTTGTTAGATTGCATCAGGATAGCAATATTTTAAGTGATGGAGTTCAAGAACAAATCTCTGAGGTGCATTTTTCTTACTTTCCCTTTTACATGTAGTGCTGTTTTATTTTTCTGCAAAGGCGTAGCTTCTTAAAGATGTTATCTCTGTCCCATAGACCATTTGGCCCGGTGGATGTTTAATAAAATCTATTCTATTCAATTCTTCCTCAGGGAATGTTTAATATTTGTAAAATTGATTGTGTATTTATTTTTTCCTCAGAAAAAGTCGTAATTTTATTATCAGAAAAGATAAAATTATATTGAATATATACATGTTGAAAAGCATATATTCCTGAATATAGCAAGCCAGAGCCTGCTGATCCAAAAGATGACTTGGAAATATAAGACAAGCTTACCAAGCTTAGTCCGTCAAACGTCAAGGTAGTAAGGAGCAAGATCTTTTGTTGTTTCATGATATTTAATGCTTTGCGGATCGGAGATTAATAAACCTGGTAAAGGGGGCCAAACACTTGCATTATGCATCAGTTTTCATTGGTAGAATCTATTTCTTCGCTGCCGCTTGAAGAAATTTATGGTTATGTGAACTAGTTTTTCTCTAATTTTGGGTGATGATCTTGGGTTTTCTCAAACGAATTCTTTTGAGAGGCCAAAGCTGCAAATTGTATCCATCCAAACAGTAAGGAAGAGCAGACGAGGTCCAAGAGCAAGAAGCTTCTAATATTGTGGCATGACATTCCAAATACACAATATTGTGGCATGACATTCCAAATACACACAGGTTGATGGGAATCACACTTTATCTCAATTTCTAGGTTTTATGTTGGTTAAAAAGTGCTATCTCTCCAACATATATTTTCAACATTGTTACTATACAATTTCTCATTGCCATGTGCAGGGTAGCTTGAAGGGAAGAAAAATGGAGGATGTAGAGGCCAATGCTATTATAAACCATGATTTTTTTGGAAGGTCGTCTATCTTCGCTTTCGAATTCTTGCAATGGATTTTTCTCTGATGGTTCTGACTATGCCGAAGAAATCAAGGCCAACAAAGAAATAATTTTCATTTGCTGAAAAGCAAAGCACAAGTCATTAGTTAGTTTGCTTCAGGCGGATTCTTTGGGAGGAACGCGCAACTTTACTTCCATTCTTTGAGTTTCCAAGTGTAAGAGACTTACTATCCCTTCAGGCGTTAGCGAGGATTGGGAGTGAACAAGCACAGTGAGGAGCAGTAGCAAAGGAACGAGCAGATAAGGCACTTGGCTTGAGGTATTTATTGCTTTCCCACATCACATTCCTGAGTATATAAAACCAGTCATCTCGTCTTACATTTGCCGGTAGTTGTAACAAAATTTATTTGTCAGCCGTAGCTCTTTCACATTAGGTTGTAATTCTTTGAATGCCATTGGCAATTTGGTTTTAATGGGAATTCATTTACTCACACGTCACTTCATTTTGAGTTCAAGAAACCAACCTGTACAACTGGCTTCTTGCTTCCACCTTTGGGTAATTCTTCTACTAGCTTGTTATCCATCTGCAAAAAGAGTTAGCATATATCAATATATATGGAAACGACAGTCCTAGAAACCTCACTTTTTCCTTTGAGCAAGAAGACGTATCATGAAGCCAAAGGTCCGAAGCAAAAGGTTTCAAGTCACTAAGGATAACTTATACCTACCAAAAGTATTGATGCTTGAGGACAATAACGAGAAATGTGATCACCAATTTGCTGGGCTAAAGGGCTGAGCTCAAGGTCTTCGTAACGCTCATTTTGCATGGTAGTAACCCACCACACTCAATCTGTCTCCTTTCGAAGCGAAGTACTCTTCCCCCGTTTTAGCAACAAGCCCGCACTGTCAATGAGATGGAATTAATAAATTTAAAATGTTGAAGTTCAATATTTATGACCTTAATCTTTAATTTCATAAAGTTGTCTAAATGTAATTCATTTTCTAATTATGATACAAAACAATAATTGTATTTCCCAGTAATAATGTGAACACATATTCTGTTTCAAGCGCATTTTCCATGATTGTTTGAAAATAATTTTTTTATATACATGATAGAAAATGATATGCTAAAAGTTCATATTTTAGACAGGAAAGTTTTCTCAACTTAAAGTTCCAACAATCAGAAAAATGTCTGTGATCTTATACATGTGTTACTTTTAAGTTTTTTCTATCCCTTGAAAGTGATTTGTGTCATTTCCAGAGGCCACAGACCAAGGACCGTGAGAACCCACTGCCCAATGCAGGCATGAATCAACAGAATATTTTATGTTTCTTATTTTCTGGATTCGTCTGGTTGTGTGGGCCAGCTGAGCTGTTCTAGTCTTTTTTTTAAGAATTGTTAAATATATTTGCTTGGCTTTTAAGCCTGTTTGGAAATTTTGTACTCTAGACTCCAAGACACTTAACTTGTGGAGGCTGCCTTTAGAGCCCACTTTTTTTTTAATAAAATGACTAGTATGCACATATTTTAATTTTGACCATCTTAATAATTTAAGGAAAGCATTTTATTCAAATAAAAAATACTTCATTTTTTTAATTAACGGGATTAATCAGTGAATTTATTTTCAAATTGACGAGATTCTGAACATGATCAGAATTAGTCATTTGCATAATTAACGGGATTAATCAGTGAATTTATTTTCAAATTGACGAGATTCTGAACATGATCAGAATTAGTCATTTGCATGACCTATTTTTCTCAAATGTTATGGTGAAGTTATTATATTTATCACATAGGCATCACTATCAGTAGGTACAATTATAACTATATCCAGTAGGAATTGATAGGTGCCAGCAGTCTTTTAGAAATAGGCTTATCCTCGATAGTCACTACCACGGTACCACCCTCTAAGCACAAGATCCAAAACCCAATCAGACCGATTAACCACTAGTGCAAAAATGTTCCTACTGCTAGAGAGGATGCCGATTGAACTGAATACCTGAAGACCTATGTCTGGAAAGTACTCTGCCTATTGAACTGAAGACCTATGTCTAGAAAATACTCCACTTTGAAATTAGACCACAAACCCATGTCCTAATTTTCTCAATACCTATTACACAATGTGGAAAAAAACTTGTATATGTGAGGCTTCTCCAGAGTGACTATAAAATATACAGTTCATGGGAAGAAAAGAACCTGTATCAACAACAAATCAATCAATTAACAACCCATATAGTCAAATGCTCCTGGGAAGAAGTACCTAAAATTCACAACTTACATGGTGTTGGTGAAAGTGTTATAAGGGTCGATCCCAAGAAAAGAACTATGAACATGATCCTATAAAAACAAGGTTCTTTATTGATTAGAAATTGAACTATCAACACATAGCAAGCTTAGCTTTGGTTCATTGGTGAGGGAGTAGTATGCTCTCCAACAGGATTCTATTTTAACCGTGTTCTGCCTCACCCGAACAGCATGTTAGGCTGGTGCAAGTCTCAGATTGTGGAGGAATAGATACCCCTCACGGGAATTATGACAGAATAGATATCCCTCAGAGCTAACTCCTTAACCAAAGGAAGTCCATGTTATGAGTTACTTCGTTACTTGTACTGTAATAACTTGGATGAATACCCACTTGGTGCATGATGCTCAAAATGAAAACACATGAAATAAACTGAATAATTAACCTACGACATGACCTAAATCAACGAAATCTCGAGAGTTAGAGACCCTATAGTCATTCTATTTGACTTGAGACCAAATTTATTTTGGATCCAACATAGTTATGAGCGTGGTTTATTGGTTGAAGAAAAAATGTTAACATACCTGAGTTATAGCGATCTCCAAAGTGGGTAAGAGGCCAAGCTGAGCATGAGAAAGAGGAATGGCATCGATGATATCCACGGCTTCTGTGCTGTTGTTGTTATCGTCCTCAATAAATATGCAACATCCTCACCAACAGACTTAGAAGTTCCTCTTCAAGATGGAAACATAGGGATGCTTTATCAAAATCTACATAGAAAAATGGGCAAAGGAAGTCTATGCGTGTATCATCTCCCTCCGAATCGTCCAGGCAAAAGCATTGATCTGTATTCACATAAAAGATCCCATTTAGTTATAAGAATTTACATGCTGCAAAGTTGAAAACCCAGTGCAAATGAAGTTCCTAAGTGACAACAGAGCATCCTTGCACAAGGGTCTCGAGTCCAGTTTCATCATCTCAGTACAAGGGGAAAAATTACCAATTATTCTTAGCATAGATAAGTTTGCTTCATTCAAATGGAAAAGGGAAACTGCCTTAAATCCTTGAGGCTTACAACAACAACGGTGTAATAATTTACTTAAATTGGGTATCACATTTTCAGCTGAATAGATATGTCCACTAAGAGATCTCAGTTATTAACAGAATGCCCAGATAAGTCCATACTCTGCTTCATAGGTTCTCAGGGTTTAAGTCCTTTGACATTCATGCTTGGAATAATTGGTGATGCAACCTATATCGGAAGGTAATTTGTCATCGTGTCTGTCTTTTTTGTTTTTTAAATTCATTTCTTAGATTTGAATGTTTGAACTGTCCAGAAAATTCAATCTACGTAGAGAGTTAACCAGAAAGTGCAATCTCAAAAAATTGCAGAACTAATTCATGCCTTAGACTTGAATGGTTGAATTGTTCAGAATATTAAATCTATGTTGATAGTTGAGAATCAAAGACCAGTATTAAAAAAGTTGTAGAGCTAATGAATCGATCACATATGCTTGTCGATGTTTGCAGCATTGCTATAAGGACATTGGAATGGAAAATACTAGAGCTAAATATCCAGTAGATTGTAAATGCTGAAGTAGGCGTGATTTTAGACTGCTTGGTATCCTCTGAAAAATATATAGTCGTAGATATTTGCCTTCAATATTTTTACTGAGAAATCATTGCATTAGGAATTTCAATTTGTTTCAATTGTTCTTTGCTGAGACAAACCATGTCCATTCTTAACAAACTTGGTACTCTTGCTCAAGTCAAGTATTATAAATGATAGGTGTTACAACGCGAGGATAGGGGACGGGCTCCAATGCTCCTGGCTGAGGGATGTTTAGCGACCCCCGACCGTAGAGAAAGGGAAGCACAGAGGCAGAATCATTCGTGATCTTGATCTTGATTATAAATTTATTCGTGATCTTTATGAATCTTTTGGCATAAAATTTAGTGCCTTCGTGGCCCATTTCTCCTCTATGTATTGCACAATAATCATGGACTCACAGACAGGCTTCCCATTGTGGACGAGCACTAGAAGCTTCTTTCCTCTAAATTATTTTTTGAAACATTAAAAAATCTCAGAGTCCTCACCTTTGGAGGGATTCTCTTGCTTGACACATCCATTAAAAAATCTCAGAGTTTTCGCCTTTGCAAATGAAGGAGGGATTCTCTTGCTTCACACATCCAAAAACTGCAGCTTGTTTCCGTCATTAGCTAATGCTGGAGGGAGCTCCGGCAGTAGAAAATTGCTAGTGATACCTTGCTTTCCCTTAGCAGCCCATCTGGAATCTCCCATGTACTTGTTGTGCCTAAAGACTAGCTCTCATCTTTGCAATAATTAAATTGTTAAGGTCAAATTTGAAGCCTTCAGGGCCCTTCAGAGGCCATTTTACACGTCATAGAAGGCCACTTCAAATTTTACCATGCAAACAAAATTCAATTTCATGGTAAGCCCTTCAATAATTAAATTAACCACTACTGTTTAAAATTGCAACAGAAGGGTAGCTTCAAATTTCACCCATCGACAGTTTTCAGTGGGAAATTGGGAATGTGGCTACTAACTAGGTGACTTGGGAGTGGGACTCTGTTACTCTCCAATATCCATGTGTTCGATCATCCATGGATCATGGACCATTGGGCTTCTAATAATATCATTGACCAACTAGACTTGTGTTTGCAGTGAGTGCTTACATGTTTAACACATTTAATGGAAGCAACAAATTTATTAAACCTGGTTGGTGGATCATACGGGTTGTTGGCAGTGGGCTTACCAAGTTACCAAGTTACCAGTTATCACATACCAATTCGTGAATTCTAACTCAGTGAGTTAATTAAGTATTTAATGTATAATATATTATGTTAATGTGCCCCGAATTTGGCATTTTAGACAAAATCCACAATCCAGAAACTTCTTGTAATGTTGCAGGCTGCTGCTCCTGCCCATGTCCCCTACCCATAGCGCTATGTTTGATTTGTTGTATCAAGTTAATCCTACCGTCTACGGATCCCATCCTCACACCCTCTGTTTTCATTGTTGTATCAATTCAATCCTGCGACTCCCGAGTCCCACCTTGTGTTTTCTTTGTTGTATCAAGTCAATGCTCGAATTCCATGCTTCCATGGCTCCGACCATCAATATATAATATTACAGGAATACAAACAAGTTTTTTCTTATAGCCCTACTCCACTATGGTCAAGCTACTTCCAAGTTCCACCTACCCTATCTCCTCCAGTCCTCCAGGAGAGTTTGCGGAGCGAAGCTGCCAATGCCAGCCTGCCATAAACATATATAAATAAATTCGTTTTCTTTGAGGAGCTCAACTTCACGGTTGACTAGATTGCCTACATCCTGTGAATTTACAGGTATGTACATCATTTTATCCATTCATGATCCCATCAATTATTTAAAAAATTTGTTATTTGATTAAAATTCTGTAACTTCAAAGTTCAAACACAATATTATTATTTGACTGAAATTTTGTTACTTCAAATGGGCCTTGAAGGCTTCAAATTTAAAGCCTAGACTCGAGAGTGGGTTTGTCACAAATATCCTTCAAAGGTTGTTTAGAACGACATTTATCAATTCCCAACTGTAGCAACAACAACAATTCATTCTTTTTTCATATGTCTTGTGTATATGCATATGATTCCACGTGCTCCTTGCCTTTCCCTATTTTCCATTGTCGCTCGATCGAAGCTCTTGAGAATTTTGCTTCCCTTTAACTTTCCTGAAATGGAGGGGACAAGGAAGACCATTGTTTCCACTCTGAAACCGAGTTCTTCCCCATTCAGCTTCCACTGGTCACTGTTGCATCCCTACAGGAAACAAGTGTGCGCAGTGCACCCCCCAACTTTACCAAAAAGCCTGGGGATTTGGGGAAGTTCCCACTCTGCCAACCTCCATGCATCTAGTTAATGAGTTAGATCAAGAATCTAGACTTTGTATCTAAAACTGTATTACATGAGCTATTTTCCCCAATTGCTCAGTTGTTGAATCGACACCTTCCTCTAGTAAACAGTTTAATATTCTTGGTATTTATTAATATGAAGACCACCGATGCTACTACACTTACAATCTGCGTTCGACTGTACGAACTGGGACAAAAACGTTTTTGTAATCTTGATTTTTAGAACAACAGTGCTACTTTACCTTTTGATTTTGTTACCCTTATCGGCCAGTCTGGAATAAAACAAGAATTTCAACCATCTATGCATCTCCTCTCTACTTGGTCTACCTACGTTTTACTTATGCTTCACAAGTTACAACCCATCGTCTACTCCATCATACCATAGATTTAGTATGTATAACGAGATCTAGTGGGAGGGCTATAGAGAAGAAGCATCCAAGGTCCTTAATCAACTATTGAGAACAAAAGTTTCCAGGAGTTGGATAGTTCTCTTTTGTAACGTCTCCAGTTTGGCCCCATGGCATTAACATTATAAATGATGTAATATTGTTAGGAAATCATGGTGAGGAGCTCAAGGCCAAGGCCCCGCCATCGATTTCGTGATGCATATGGTTTGTGTGCTAGCAATGCACAGTGGAAATTCAAATAGCATGTAATATGCATTTTAATAAAAAATACCCACAACTAGCTATGTAAGGCAACAAAGAGATGGGGGCATGATTTCACAAGGAATTGGGAGGGAAAACATTCAAACCTTGAGCCAATAGAGTCAAGCCAAGTGTCCATGAGAAAACCCATCAAACCCTTAGCTACCCATGTTGACTTTTGTACCCAACCATTGATTTCTCCCAAGAGTTGGTTGGGGAAATTAATGCCTTGGGAATGGGGAGGTATGGCTGTCCAAAATCGGGTATGGGCAAGCCACCCTCCATGGAAAAACGTGTTGGCCTCTTGGGGCAAGAATAGAGCCACGAAATGGCTGCCTAAGCCATTATTCAGCATGGCCTTGCTCTCTCACGCAGCTCTAGCTGCCTGGGCGTTTTCCTCCCTCGTTTTTCTGTGTTCCCCTTCATCTTTTAGCTGGGAAAGGGCGTTTTTGTGCTGGTTACCAGTGGGGAAAGAGAGCAGAACGTTTTGGATCTTCCTGGAGGTCGTTTAGGCCATTGGAAGGGATCCTAACCCAACGAGAGAAATCGGTTTTGCTCCCTGGGGTTGAAATCGAAATTCCACAGTTCATTGGGTGAACCACGAGCTGGGAGAACCAATGTGGACCCTGTTTCGTGAACACCTCTGTTGTAAATGTGTAACCCTGTCAATAGTCGTTTTGTTGTGAGAAGAAAGGGTTATTGGGCAGTGGTTGAGCTGGAATGTTCCCTTTTCCTTGTGAGAATCATGCCCAGCTCGGGGGTGGCCTTCGGACGGACTCAGTATAAGCTGTCGAAGGGCCTACGGTTGGGTGGAACGTTGCAGCGACATAGCTAGTTGCTTGGGACTACTCTGTTAAAGATAAGTATTCTCTGGTGCCATCTTTCAATTATTTAATTGATGAATATCTTGAATGTATGGCGAATGAGTAAATGAATTTACTTCTGCTGTGTAATGTAAATGTTTATGCCTCTTCATATGTATTGAATACTTACTTAATTGGTACATGGGGCTGGATGCCCGGTTTTAGCCTCACGATCCCCTCCATTGCACTGGTATGATGGGTGGGGACGTGACAGAATGGTATCAGAGCTGTTGGTTGCAGCATTGGGCCTCTATGGGCCAAATCCAATAACAGCCATCTCTGACAGAAAGAAAGATTTCAATTTTCCTAAGTGTTTGAAAAATTTGCTTAGAGTCTGTTTGAAAAAGTTTTTGTTTAAAGACTGTTTCGGAAAGAATTCCCGAATGTCTTCCGAAACTGCGGAAGCATTCGGCGAATCTTTCCGAAATTTCGAAAGCATTCCGCGAGTTTTTCCGAAATTGCGAAGGGAAGTTTTCGGAAGGAATTCTCTTCCGAAATTTGCGGAAGGAATTCTCTTCCGAAATTTGCGGAAGGAATTCTCTTCCAAAATTGCGGAAGGATTCCGCGAGTTGTCCCGCAACGCGGAAAAATTCGGCGAATTCCTCCGAAAAAGACGGAAAAATTTTCTAAGTGTTTTCAAAATTTTTGTTTAAGGTTTGTTTCGGAAAGAATTCGGGAAAGTCTTCCGAAACTGCGGAAGGATTCCGCGAACGGCTCCGAAATTGCGGAAGGATATAGTGAGTTGTCCCGCAACGCAGAAAAATTCGGTGAAATGCTCCGAAAAGCAGAAAAATTTCTAAGTGCCTGGCGTCGAAAGGAAATTTCGGAAGGAAATCTCTTCCGAAATCGCGGAAGACTTGAGCGAATCATTCCGCAACTGCGGAAGACTTCGCCGAATCGTTCCGCAACTGCGGAAGATTTCGGCGAATCGTTCCGCAATTGCGGAAGACTTCACCGAGTCGTTCCGCAACTGCGGAAGCATTCCGCCAACCGGCCCGAAACTACGGAGGGATACAGCCAATTGATCCGCAATTGCGGGAGGATACAGCCAACCGGCCCGAAATTTGCGGAAGGCTATAGCCAACCGGGAGCATTCAGTGAACCGCCCCACAGTGGCGGCAGGCGAAAAAAAAAAAAAAAAAAAGAAAGTAAAGTGACAAAAACTCATTTTTTGGAAAGGGGGAGCATCGGGGCTCGGAATGGAATGATTCCCGTGGGGCTCGGAGGCCATTGACGAGGGCCATGAAAGAACCAGTGAAGACCCCTAGCCCATTACACTCCGATTTAACAGAAAATGGATAATAGTGACTTTTGAAGGACGGAGTCCCGAGGCTTGACAGAAGGTCGGTTTGAGCTGAAATTGATCAGGCGCAATCATGAAGCAGGCATGATGTTAAGTTCAGAATCTTGGAGCCAAACTCCAAAGGATGTGGAGTCGGGGTGATTAAGAAGGCCAAAAAGCACTGTTCCGGGCCACTTTTTCAGGATTTTGAAAAGCTTGTGGGTAGTAAAAGTGACCCCTGATGTGGGAATCAGAAATTTTACTGAACTAGACATTTCATATTTTCATTAAGACGGACAGTTTCCGTTAGACGAAGATTTTTCAGAAAAGCACCGTTTGGGAGATAGCCGTTTTTGGCCCAAAATTTGGAATTTTGGGAAAATGTGAAAAGTGGGAAGTAGTGAAATCCATAAATTCATAGAAGATGAATGGTGCATCGGAATTGAAATCCGTGAATTGCTGAGTGTTCCTTGTTATATGGACTAACTTCGCCCGATAGATAAGTTTTTGTGATTCCTCATAGATTTTCTTCCACAGGTGGCTGAAGTTGGCATTCGGGACCAAAATGCAACTGTGTAAAATGTGCAAAACTGAAGTGAAAGTTGTCATTTTTGAAGGGATGCAGTTTTCGCACCTGATGTCGGAATGGAGCATGAAGACAGGCATTGGAAAGCTTGTCCAGCAGGGAACAATGATGCATGACCAAAGTTTGAATGAGGTCTACAGATATTATAGTTATTTAGTGCAGAAGAGTGCCAACGACTGTTTTTGACAAACAAATTTTGTTGTCCATGTGGGCAATTTCTACAATTGCATGATATGAAAGAGAAATTCCATGATACGAGGAGGGATCGAAAAGGAAAGAATTCCTTAAACCCTTGTTTGTTATCATACTTATAATTATGAAATTGTCATATGGCATAAAAATGATAAAAATGTAAGGGATTACATAGATGTATATGCACTAGATGGCATCTTAACAAACATTGCATAGTACATGTGGGAATGCTTGTGCATAAATGGGATGTTGCATATTGGTAAAATAATGAAGTCTGCAAATGCAATGAACCACTGATGGAGAATATTGTGGCTGATAATCATTATTGATGTTGGTATTGGTTGTAGGACCAAAGATAACAAAGAGCATGGCCAAATGTGCTGAGGATGTTGTTGCATGAAGCCAGCAACCTTATGCAGAAAGGATGGTGCAACAAATCTATGATCATAAAGTTGGCAAAAGGACCGAGCAACCTTGGTAAGAGGCCAACTGATCAGGTAACATCAGGCGATGTTAATGGTAGCCATGCAGGTAATGATTATTGGTGCCAAATTGCATGAATGTTGAAAGAGGATTTGGTAAGATCCCTTCAACTATGTTTGAGCTATGTTGAGTTAGTTTGCTTGTGATATTGAATACCGATTGGAACTGTTAACCTACCAAGCTTGGTGAGGTGTGGGTAAGTGAAGGAAATGATCCTTACACCCTATGATTGTTTAAAAATCTCAATGCATTCATATGAATTTATATCATGCCATGTGTATGTTGGTTATGTGCTTAATAACCAAAGCAAGTGAGGACTGGTGGTCCTGATTATGATAATGCAAGTTATATGAGATAGTCATGTTTCGATCATAATAGGCTGGAATGCATAGTACTCATGAAACAATGCAAGATAACATTGAGTAGATGTGCATTAAGAGATTTTATAAATCTTGTGATGCATTGTATGAATGCATAGGGATGATGCATATGTTATTGAAAAATAAATAATGAATGAAATGATGAATTGATGATAATTCTAAGATCATTTCCTGAGTTGTTATGAATACAGAATAGTAAGTGCATGAAGAGCCCAATCATGATCGATGGGCTGCTAGAATGCTCTGTGGAAGGACAAAGTTGTATGAATGATATAACTGTGAAATTTGATCTAGAGCTTATGAGAAGGAATCTCATGGTTGAAAGCTCTAAGTTCTGTCAGTAAGAACAATTGTAAATATCAGATTTGTAAATGTTTCGGATTTGAAATTTTGCTAATAATTGCTAACGACTGTTTGGTTTATATGAAAATGTGTCAGGAGGACATGCTGTAAGTGGATGCTCCCGTATGGCAGCGGGCATAAGACCATAACGGGCAGAGTGGTGTCACTTACAGGAGCCAAACAATATGAGGATAACCTCATGGATAAGAAAACCAATTTCTGTAGTAGACAGAATTGTAAATTCATATTGAATTTAATTATTAATGCTATTGATTGGTTATGGAACAATCATATTTGAAGCTTATTGCTAAATGTTGCTGACTGTTTGGCTATGTGATAAAGTATGCCAGGATGACACATTGCAGGAAGATCATGTGTGATGGCCTGCAGAAGCCGAACTAGATGGGAAGGATCCCATGCTTTGGAAATGGGTTTCGGGTGAAACGCCATTGTAAATGTTGATAATGTCTCAGACAAACTGCATGTTGGTAAAGCATGTGAGTGAGACAGTAAATTATGCCAAGAAGGCATGTGTGGGTTATGGCACGTGAAAAGATTGGGGTGGCAAACCGAAGGACTGTTGACTCAGAGAAGGGAGCCCCATTCTTCACAAATGCAGAAAATATACATCTGTGAAGCGAATGAGTATTCCGTAACCCTAACTAAGAATATACGTGTCTGGTTATTAGATTTAATATGCAGAGCATGCTCCATCTTATTTATATCATTGCAGACTGCTTGAGTATGATTAGGGCCTACATGGCGCACATCGGAGAGGGGGTGCACACCCTTTCTGGTGCTGGGTCATGATAGGGTTTTCAATATTGACTACATCCTAAGGGAATGGACGCATTCCTGGTGTTTCAATACTTGATAGTGAATGATATGAAATATGATTACAGTTTTTGTGCAACAATACTGATGAGCTTGCTTATCCTTCTTGTGCTAACAGCTTACACAAATGCAACTTGGTGTTGCACGAAAGAGGCAAAGTGAAGAAGGGTGCTCAAGAGGACTGTATGGGCAGTGGTAACCTTTCTACGCTCACACTAAAGGACACTAGAAGGGATGGATAGGCCCAGGGAGCTGTGTTGCAGAAAAGGGGTATCATCCTTGTGTAGTGTGAGTGGGTATTGTGGGGCCATGCCAGCCTGCAGTCAAGTGAATCACCTATGGAGTTCCTGGAGGGAACCACTGGTTGCACAAGAGAAGGAGCCACGTAATCATATTATGCTGTTCATATTGCCTGATAAACCCAGTCGATGTACTGGCTTGGCAATGGTTGTTGTATGCCTGATAAACCAAGTCGACGTACTGGCTTGGCATTGGTTATTTGGGAGTTGTGGCGAAAGGTTGCTGGATGCCTGATAAACCCAGTCGGTGTATTGGCTTGGCATGTTGTTAAATTAATGCCTGACAAACCCAGTCAGTGTACTGGCTTGGCATTGGTTACTTGCATGTTGTGGAGGTATTGGTGAAAAGATGTTATTTCCTGACAAACCCAGTCGGAGAACTGGCTTGGAAATGGTTATTGTATGCTTGATAAACCCAGTCGGCATACTGGCTTAGCATACTAATTTTTGAAATGCTTGATAAACCCAGTCGGCGTACTGGCTTAGCATACTGGTTTTGAAATGCTTGACAAACCCAGTCGGCGTACTGGCTTAGCATACTGGTTTTGAAATGCTTGATAAACCCAGTCGGCGTACTGGCTTAGCATACTGGTTTTGAAATGCTTGATAAACCCAGTCGGCGTACTGGCTTAGCATACTGGTTTTGAAATGCTTGACAAACCCAGTCGGCGTACTGGCTTAGCATACTGATTTTTGGAATGCCCGATAAACCCAGTCGGCGCACTGGCTTGGCATTGCCTATTCGGATGATGTTGTGGAGCAGCATGTGTGCTGGCCAAGCATCCACCCCATAGGTGATCCAAGGCTTGTAAAGCATAGAAGGAAACCTGTGGAGTAGCGAGAAAACGCAAAATACAGATAAGTATTCATTTTCATTTAATTCTTGTTGGAATAATGAAGATTTCAGGAACGAATCTTATTGCAACCAAACTAATACATTGTTGTTTCTTTGTTGGAAACCTTGGCCATTACAGGAAACAAGGACCCTGAAAGAGCTATAAATGCTTGGTAAAGCCAGAGAGTAACTGGTTGGAGCCATAAATTCTTGGTAGAGCCAGAGAGTAACTGGTTGGACGCTATGAAATTCTTGGCAAATTCAGAGAATAGTTGGTGGGAACATTAACCACTCGATGTTGTGGAGCAGCCGGCGTGCTGGCCAAACATTCCCTTAAACGATTGATAGAACCAGTCAGCATACTGGCCTGGCATTGCCTGTTCGAATGGTTGTGGAGTAGCCTGCGTGCTGGCCCAACATTCATTGTGGTATCCACGGGAAATCCAGTGCTTGGAAAGCGAAAAAGGATCATGTGGGATAAAGTGAAGACATCCAATAAAGGTATTGCTGGAAGCAAAGACTATGAAAGCACCCGGAGGATGCATGTGGACATATGACTGTCCTAAAAGAGCTCAATATGAGCAGTAATGAAAGATGGTGCTAGTGGAACTGTGTGGGTCCTAGCAGCCAAAGGTTCTGTAAGCAACCATGGGGAAGGGTTCCCTAGTTGAAATCTACTCGATAGACCTTAGACACTAAAGTGTCATAGCCGAGAAAGGGCAAGTCAAGCATTCACATTGAAGTGAAAGAGGCCAAGGAGCATAGAACCACCAATGATGGTGTGGCTCCGGATTGGAACAAGACTAAGAGGGGGAAAACTATTACTCTTCTCTTTCTTTGACTGATGCATCTTAGAAACAAAGGATTGTTGAGTGCATGTCATAAATGAAACCAAATTGTGTTTCGTTGCTTGAAATGAATTGAGAATGCTGAAATAGTTATTTTCTTGTGAAAGGATGAACGTGAGTGAGTTCATGTGTGTGTGGGAAAGCATGAAATGTGTGGAAGTCTCATGGGTAAAGCATGGACGTTCTAAGTCAATTAGGAAAATAATTGACTAATTTTATTATTGTGTTATGCTTGTCCTAACAGGAATTGCCATGATAAGTCTCACAGATAGTTGCTGGGACAACAAGAAAGATGGCATCCATGAAATTCCATACTTGTAGATCAGCTGGAAGATAAACAAATGGAAGGGATTGCTCTGGAGCAATGCCCACTTGTGGAGCTGGAAGACCAAAGCTAGCAGGAGCAGCTGGTGGAAGCCAAAGGACTTGATCGTGAAAGGTCAAGGAGAGGGGACGAATTGCAGGACAGACCTGCCACCATCTGTGAACTATGAATCATGTATAAAGTGGGTATATAGTCCGAAGTGTTGAAACACCGAGGACGGTGTTATTCCAAGGGGAGGGGAATGTAACGTCCCCAGTTTGGCCCCATGGCATTAACATTATAAATGATGTAATATTGTTAGGAAATCATGGTGAGGAGCTCAAGGCCAAGGCCCCGCCATCGATTTCGTGATGCATATGGTTTGCGTGCTAGCAATGCACAGTGGAAATTCAAATAGCATGTAATATGCATTTTAATAAAAAATACCCACAACTAGCTATGTAATGCAACAAAGAGATGGGGGCATGATTTCACAAGGAATTGGAAGGGAAAACATTCAAACCTTGAGCCAATAGAGTCAAGCCAAGTGTCCATGAGAAAACCCATCAAACCCTTAGCTACCCATGTTGACTTTTGTACCCAACCATTGATTTCTCCCAAGAGTTGGTTGGGGAAATTAATGCCTTGGGAATGGGGAGGTATGGCTGTCCAAAATCGGGTATGGGCAAGCCACCCTCCATGGAAAAACGTGTTGGCCTCTTGGGGCAAGAATAGAGCCACGAAATGGCTGCCTAAGCCATTATTCAGCATGGCCTTGCTCTCTCACGCAGCTCTAGCTGCCTGGGCGTTTTCCTCCCTCGTTTTTCTGTGTTCCCCTTCATCTTTTAGCTGGGAAAGGGCGTTTTTGTGCTGGTTACCAGTGGGGAAAGAGAGCAGAACGTTTTGGATCTTCCTGGAGGTCGTTTAGGCCATTGGAAGGGATCCTAACCCATCGAGAGAAATCGGTTGTGCTCCCTGGGGTTGAAATCGAAATTCCACAGTTCATTGGGTGAACCACGAGCTGGGAGAACCAATGTGGACCCTGTTTCGTGAACACCTCTGTTGTAAATGTGTAACCCTGTCAATAGTCGTTTTGTTGTGAGAAGAAAGGGTTATTGGGCAGTGGTTGAGCTGGAATGTTCCCTTTTCCTTGTGAGAATCATGCCCAACTCGGGGGTGGCCTTCGGACGGACTCAGTATAAGCTGTCGAAGGGCCTACGGTTGGGTGGAATGTTGCAGTGACATAGCTAGTTGCTTGGGACTACTCTGTTAAAGATAAGTATTCTCTGGTGCCATCTTTCAATTATTTAATTGATGAATATCTTGAATGTATGGCGAATGAGTAAATGAATTTACTTCTGCTGTGTAATGTAAATGTTTATGCCTCTTCATATGTATTGAATGCTTACTTAATTGGTACATGGGGCTGGATGCCCGGTTTTAGCCTCACGATCCCCTCCATTGCACTGGTATGATGGGTGGGGACGTGACATCTTTGCTCAAACCATAACATAGCATTTAACGTGTAAGGAGTGCTTAAACTTATTCTATCCCAAGTACGTGTGGCATTCATAGTGTTGAATGATAAATTAAAACATATATTGTTGTCATTGGCATTCAATTATGTTGTAGGGTACACAATTAGAGTGACAAAGAAACTTGCTATTAGTTTTCAATCCAATCCAACTTCTTTGTTGAATTGTTCTCTCTAATATACTTGCGTGAAGGAGGATTATAAATGGAAATGAAGTTGTTTGATAGAGGTGCATGAAAGTGAATTATGGTCCTCAATTCAACAAAGTAAAAAAAAGTTACCATTCAGATTCTTTCCCTTCACCATTTTTACGGCCTGTCTGCATGCATCTCTGTTGTTCACTAATTTAGTAACAGATAGAGACCAAATAGAGGTGCATGAAAGTGAATTATGGTCCTCAATTCAACAAAGTAAAAAAAATTTACCATTCAGATTCTTTCCCTTCACCTTTTTTACGGCCTTTCTGCATACATCTCTATTGTTCACTAAAATTTAGTAACAGATAGAGACCAAACTCAACGTCCAATGCTTTTGGCTTATAAAATAATTTCTTCCTTTTTATTTCTTACATTATCATTTTTTCCATTGTTAAGTAGGCTAGAATTTATATTAGTTTGAAGAACGTATTGATTCACAAAGATTGAACTTTTCCAAGAATAAGCATCATGTTGCTTTTAGAAGAGTTGAATAACCCAATTCTTCATCGAGTTTGTAGTGTTTGAAGCAACCTAGGAACCCATTTTAAGAGGTATTAAATATTATTATACTGGTTAAAAGTTGGATTGGAATTGGGCTAGCAAGCTAACTATGTAGAAAAAAAGATCTATGAATTTAGTTATGGCAATTCACACTGAACATTGGAAAGTGGATTTTCTATGTGTCTCCTAAGTTATGTTTCACTAATAAATTCCTCATGTTCAAGCAGATCGTGAAAGAGTAAAATAGTATTCATTTTGGATGTAAGGCTGAAAGTTGGATTGGAATGGGGTTAGCAAGTTAACTATATTATTGTACTCGTTAAAAGTTTAAGAGGTGAGATCAATTTGGGAAACTGCTAAGATGGAAAAGGTGGCATAGTGGCCTAGAGACCAGCCGCTAGATCGGGCGAAGTATGGTTGTGTTATATGACATATATAACGTTCAATGCTGCTATATCCACTGCAAAATAAAGCCTCTCGACTTTACTAGTAAGTAAACATTGAAATTTTGATGTACTAGTACATTTTCAAATGAAAAGAATGACTTATTTTTACATGGCAGCATTGAACGGTTGAATATCTCATAGCCCTTCAAAGTGAAATGGGACCCCACCCTTCAAATTTGATCCCTGGTCGGAGGTCTAACTCATAGAGCTCTGCCCATTTTCCCTTACGTGCTCCCACCAATGGGATATTCCATTAATTCACATATAATCTTTGATGTGTCCGCTTGCAAAGTATGGTTTTGTTATATTTAATACATGACATATGTGATAGGAGCGGGAAGGTGGTTAAAGGTAGTGTTTTTTGAATTTTGGTTTTATAAATTATTTTTATTTATTTTTAAATTTTAAAAATAAAAATTACTTTTGTAGAGATTTATGTCTCATCAGAATAATCAGAAAATAAAATATTGATAGTCTTTCTAGATGTGTATCTGGATATAAAGATGTATGTTGCTGGTGGGTTAAGAGGGGTTTTAGGAACAGTGGTTTCAGAGGTGTAGGTTTTACCCTTTTTCCTATACAAATCAAATGTGTAATATTTATTTTCTGAACTTTAATACCTTAATATTGCATTTCATGCTGCATTCTCATGGCAGCTGTCCAGTATGTTTCTATGATGGGAAAGGATACCAGTAATGTACCCACCTATTCGACCAGTTACTCTATTTAGTTGATATGCATTTTAAATAAAATGTAAGGATAATTTACCTTGGTCTATAGATTGTATGTTTAAATTTAATATTTGACTACCTGGCATAATAATTTGGTTACTTTGGTTACTTTTGTTAGGATTGTTGTGGTCCATCTGGTGCAGACACTAAAAGGTGACTTGCAATGTGTTGGTTGGCTGACTCTGAAGTGCACATGTAACTTACTATGTGCATTTCATTTGTGGTTTTTGGAAATTTAAGGTAGTAAGCCAAGATGACAAAATTTTCATGGCGTGGCTCTTTTACTAGGATGTACCTGTCATTGCTATTGGGGCCTCTTATGTGCATGTTGGTTACTTAATGGAGTTGGACCTGTAGATACAAGTTGGCAAGCTTGCAAATTAAGCAGGAGGGCTGCAGTTCATATCTTGTTGGGTTTTTGTGTTTACAGCCTCTATTTTATTGATGAATTCAGCGTCATTTTTCCACATTTAAATGTGTTTCTCTTCACATACTTTTCTAATATTCCATGATTTCCATATGTGTTTTTGGGTCACCAAGATTAGTTTCAAGATGGGTATTCTGAGTTATAATTTAAATATTATGTTGTATGATTTTTATATCAGATGAACACAACTTTACTGACAGCTTTGGAAGCATCAACTATTATGAGGTATTCCAACGCCTGTTTGATAGTGTACTATAAGCAAGAACCATCAATTATGTAATGTGAACTTCATGATGACTAATACTGTCCAGTCTTTATTTGTTTCATAGTTGCATAAACAGTAAATCCCTACATGGAAAATTTACAGATTGATTCTGTTACAAAACTGAAACTGCAAATTTATATTGACCACTAAACCGAGTGAATATTATTGGCTTTATTTGCAAAATCCTCTAAAATTTGGTGAAAAGCACTTTCAAAAAATTCATACTACTACTTTTATACATATGGCTAGATCATGTGATAAAAGTTCCATAAATGTTTCTGTAAGTACCAAAACTTCTAATTTTGTACAGATGAACACGACTTTATATCTTTTGTTTCAAGTTTACAGCATTTTTTTTTGGTCCAGTTTCAATCTTCCCATTACTATGCTAAGTCTTTTAAATTGATATATTTTTTAAGGAAATTGCCTCATTTTATATTTTGTCGATAGAACAAGAAGCTTCTCATCGATGTTTGGAAAATTATTATATCAAATGAACCCTAAATGTTTCACCAATGAAACTCTTGATTTTTTTTCCAATATGACTATTGAGCCAAATCTTAGAATATTTTTCCACGCACGTGAAATGTCCCAGCTAATTTGTCAACAAGCTTTGGCATGTTTGAACTTGATTTCAAAGTTCGCCAATTCTTTTATGCAATCAGAATTTTAAATGTAATACTTTATTTGGATTGTCATTTCAAAACATCAAATCAAGAATTGGTTTTAAATACATATCTAGCTTATTGTTTCACCATTGCATCAACTTTGTTTTCAGTACTTGCTTTCAATTATTCAAGCATTGGTGACCTCAATGAAAATTCTATAGTTTTAATAATCAATTTGGTGCTTATATTCTTCTTCTTTTTTTCCATGCATTATGCTATTTTCAAAATTATGATACGTTGATAAATTTGCAAGAAACAAAATAAACAAAATTCCCTTTTCTAGATTAGTTGTTTAGAGTTCCATTTGTAAAACAGTAAAATGATCTTGTCTTTATTTTCATAAATGATTTGAAGTAAAAAATTATGAATATTCCCCAAGGGAGACCTATTACTAGAACTTCCTTCCTTCTCACAAAGCAAAGAGAAAAACTTTTGAGATTACAAAAGTATCAGACAATGATCCGAAGAAATGGCAGAGGTTTATGTCCCTATTATTCAACTTGTAAAACTTGATATTGAACTTATCAAACCATAATTTAAAGACATTCATGCATCCATAGGTCCTCAAATTAGTTTTCCTTCTCATGGAGAATTTTTTAGGAGATTTAAAGAGGGAGAATATCGTGAAGTTTTTCCTCCCAATGATCCATCCATGAGGAACATTGATGACCATGTTTTTCCTTAAACTAGAAAGTCTTATTTACATATTGTTGCTGCTAGGACCCCTATTTTTTCTTGTTCAGATGTTCTTGAGTGGATTATACAACACACTAATCCTAACACTAATTTTGTTCTTAATGATGAAGGGAAGTGCATTGTATCATTTCATCCTTAAAAACTTGAAAAGTATTGATAAGCTTTACCAGGCTTATGTGCATTTAACTAATGAATGGGTAGATAAATTTTACAAAAGGCATGATGTTAAGAGAATTCTTGTTGGATGGTGTATTGGGGGTAAAATATTCATGTCAAAGAATGATGGTTTATACTTGATCATAAATTTGGGATTCTCTTATGTTTATTAAATGGAAATTATATGTAGGTTGTATGGACAACATGATTACATCCACTTCAAAGATGCTTGTGTGCCAATTTTTTGTGCCATCATTACATCAGGATCAATGTTTAATTAGGCTAGTGTATTATCTTTTGCTCTCTTAAAAATCCATTGAGAATGCACAAAATAAAGACATTGAAATATTTCCATCTTTTTATATGTCAGCTTACCTATTTGTCAAAGAATTTTCCCTTCAACAATAAATTGTTATTCAATAATTTGTTCTTCTTATTTTCTTTATCTTTTAACCTAGAAGGCAAGGACTAAGCTACACGCAGCTCTTGTTTATTTTGTTTTCAAAAAAAATTCCAAAGTTTCTAATTAATATAATGCAACAAGCATGTCATAGTTAGCTTATAACATTTAATGAGAAACTTTGAATATTAATGTCAACATTCAACACCAATGAAAATTTTTATTGGCTCTAGGGTTAGGAATTATGTCACTTGTCGTGCTCGACCATCTTATGCAACCATTATAGCTCCCACTTTTTTAGAAGGCTAAACATACCATGTGCTTTCAGGGGAACTAAACCCTAGAAGGGGTGAATATCACTCTCAACTAGTGAAGCCCTAAGCCTTGAATGGTGTAAAAAACATAATCTTGTTCATGCCCTTCATACATAGACACTAGAGAACTTGAGTTTCATAATATGAAACACAGTGCTGTGAGTTGTAGGGCATCTTAACTTCTTTTGAAAAGAAGAATGCTAAACATTTTATGATTTTGACCTTTCTGATTTATCATTTTAAAAATCTAGTTATGACAAAATGCAATTTTACATGAATGGAATTGCTATTTTCATGTAGAAGTATATTCATCACCTTTGAATACCTCTAGTATAACTAGATTGTGCAATCTTAATGTTTGATATCTACAATTACATCAATTCAAAACTATTCTTGCCAAATTTCAAGTAAAAAATACCTATTTCCCTTCTTATTATTTTCAAGCATTGAAAAAGAAACAAAATCTTAATGTTTGATATCTACAATTACATCAATTCAAAATTATTTTTACCAAATTTCAAGTAACAAATACCTATTTCCCTTCTTATTATTCTCAAACATTGAAACTCTTAGAAATTTTAGACTACAACCTTTTAAAATTCTATTATAAATTTATAATTTCTATTTTTATAAAAACTTAGTTGAATTTATATATTTGTATTTCTTTTATTTATTTTTCCTTGATATATTTATTTTAATTAAAAAAATTAACTAACCTCTACCTTATTTACAACTTTTTTCTTTCTTCAATAAACCTTAGATTTTTCCATCAACAATCATTAATTTTAATTACTTATAATTTTAAAAAAATATACACTATTAATAAATTAAACATAAAACATAAACTTAATTATTTTATTTAAAAATATAAAATAGAAAATTAATTATTTTATTTAAAAATATTATCATAAAGCAGACTCAAGTTTCACGTTATGGCCTTTCCCAATATTAAAATATAAAACTTAGTGTTATCATAATTTGACTGAGGTTTCACGTTAGGGCCTTTCCATCTTCTCAAAGTTCTAAAAGTCCATGAATCAACTGAAAACTCAATAAATATATAAACACATCCAATCAAATCAAATTTGAATTTTCTCATTAATAAGAAATATACGTGGCTTAAAAAATATATGCTTAATCAAGTCAAGTTAAGCATATGTGTGTTACTTCCAACAAATATAATATACGTGGCTTAAAAAATATGAGCTTCGTTGGATAAAATTGACTTCAAAGCTTTTATGATTATATATTAAAAGATGAATATGAATATGGAGATGGATGTATTATATTTGATTTTGTATTTTGTATCTTTGAAGCTTATATTTGATTTTGTATTCTGTATCTTTGAAGCCCAATGGAGAGTATTTTTTACACAGAAAAATAAAATAAAAATCATAATTATATTATTTAAAATAGAGTTATATTCTTCAAATGCTATCATGAAAGATTTATGTATATATTTAGTTGAAACAATGTCAACCAATTGTTCAAACTTGAAACTAATATCTAATTATAACATCCAATATAGATTTCTAAACCAAAAAATCCAAACACGTCCTCTAAAACAACTCATGATATGGATCATATATAAGGCATATAGTTTATTTTTTACATAAAGTATGATCAAATTGAAAGATCAAAGAGAGTCTTCAATCAAAACAAAGTATAAGAACCTTGTTGTTTCCAAAAACTCTTGTAAATATTTCTTGTTAAATATGTCAATATATGCATTAGACATAAAGCATAATAGAAATAAAACTTTCAATACTGGAGCAATATCTTCAAAACAATTCCTCAAGCCTTACATAATGTAGCATGATAGTATCCATTTGAGCTTGAATTTATATTTTCTGATATATATTGGTTCCGTTCTTGCATAAGAATACCAAATTTTGCCAATTCATCCACCATTTTGTTTCATTTTCTATATATGCTTTATAATAATTGTTTCCACTGATGCTTTTAATCTTAAAGTTTCTTCCAATAGAGATACCAGCTGTACATTATGTATCCTATTTTATCCATTTATCCACTTTACTATGATATGAGAATCACCAAAAATCTGAATTGCTTCATGCTCCACTGCTAGCCACAATAAAAGTCTTAAAGTCTGCATTTCCGCATAATTATTTGTTCCCTACCCAAGATCAGCTTTGAAACTAAACCAATGTTGATCATATAAGTAAAGTAAACCCCCTGCTCCAAAACTCTGTGGGTCCCCGTGAGAAACACCATCAAAATAATCCCATGGAAATGTATGATCAATCTCTTCCTTTACCACCTGTCGTAACTGAATCTGCACTTTTTCCTGAGGAAAGTAGCTGAGTATACCTAAGCTTTGATAAGCACACTGAATAGGCAAAATACACTTATCATCAAAACAACTTGCAATCCTTGCTAGCCAAATACCCTAGGAAACATAAGAGGTAGTGACCTATAGTCTGCAAGAGATTCATTCAAAATCTAGTGCTTAAGACAGTTCTCCACTGAGTCCCCTTTCCAAATGTTTACCAATTTTCGCCTCTTTTCAATCTCAGACCAAACTAGCTTTGAGTAGGTGCAATCAACTGCTATGTGAAAATTTAATTCTTCCTCATTCTTGCATAGGTAACATCTGCTAGTCCCCTCTCTATTTTTTCTTTAAAGTATATCCCATGTAAGTACCTTATTTGAAATTAAAAACCACATAAAGGTCTTTGATTTCATAGGACACTTGAAATGATAAACAACGCGCCACCACCAAAGCGGTTCTGAACTCACCAATTCCTGGATCAAAAACTTGTAACCATATTTTGGAGCATATACCCCTATAGGAGAAAACATCAATACTAGAGAAACGTTGCTCCCTTGAATCCTGACATTATTGATTTTTAGATTAGAGATATATGCATTCCATATTTCTCTGTCATTTCCTTGAAAACCCACAACTCCTGCTTGTCCCCTAAAAGATGAAGCACCATGATTGACAATGTTGTTTAAAAAGGGATACCCATTTTCCTTAAGAAACCAAATCATGTGATCCAGAAGAGTATAGTTAGTTTTACATTCCACCCATGGATTAGCTCGAACAGAGGTGCCATTTCACACCTTCCAAGATAAACCTGTACCAATCATATCGAAAGCATGTATGACCGCTTTCTAGCATATAAAAATGTTGTGAAGAGGATTTATCGGCCTTCAAATCCATTCCACTATATAGAGAGGATGAATATACTTATAGACAACAACCTGAACCCATAGACCAATTCATTTGATCAGTCGCCAAACTTTTTTTGCAGCCAATGCTTTGGAGAAAATAACAGGTATCTTGAATCCCCAACCTCCACTACTTTTTGGTAACACCAAAGCATGCCAATTTATCTAGACCATTCCATGTTTGTCCAAACTGGTAGACCAAAGGAACCTGTAGCAAAGTTTCTTTAACTTTTCAAGCACACCAGCTGCAATCCAAAAATTTATCCAAAAAATAGGTATCACTTCTAAAACAACCTTTACCGGTGTCATTTTCCCTCCTTTTGATAGCCATCTATGACTCCAATTTGTGATACGAGCTTCACATTTTGAGATCAGTCAGTCCCAGTTCTTATTAACATACGAAGAGGACTTGAATCTGAAGCCCAAATACTTCAATCATTCATCGAATGAAGATACATTATATGGAAACAAAGTTGTAATATAGATCATCTCTTGTTCTTCAATTTCAGCCCCTAAAAGAGAAGATTTACTTGTATTTACCTTCATTCCCGATGCCAGGCAGAACATAGATAATATTTCATGAATTTTCTTGATATCCCAGATCTATCCATTAGAGAAAATAAGTATATCATCAACTAATAGAATATGTGTTGGGCATATATTACCCCCAAAAGATATTCCTTTTAAAGCTCCAGTCTGCCTCACCTCAAGAATCGCCCTTCCAAAGCCCTTTGCAATAATAAGAAATAAAAGTGGAGCTAAAGGGAAACCTTGCTTGATACCTGGCTTGGATTGAAAAAAGCTGACACATATCCATTAATTAATATAAAAAAAGAAACATACGATATGCATCCCATCACCTAATAAATAAAAGGAACATCAAAACCCATCTGTGGTAGCACAACCCTTAAATACGTCCACCTCACTCTATCATAGGCCTTTGACATGTCCACTTTTATCACCACCGCTTTTGATTTCTTGCTTTTTATGGTGTGCAAACCCTCTTGGGTTACACCTATGGCCTCATGGATTTTGTCTATCGAGAAGAAACCCAAACTGCTCACCATATATATAGTTACTCAATACTCTCTTTATCCCTGTAGATATAACATTTGCAATAATCTTGCAAATACAATTACAAAGCGAAATAGGTCTAAATTCCTAAAAACTGATCGGAGAATCAGATTTTGGAATTAGAGCTATAAATGTTGAGTTGAAAATTGCATGTACTTTCCCACTAGATCTGGATTCTTCAATGAACTTAAGTAAATCATGTGCCATAACTTCAAATAATCCTAAGAAGAATTCCACTGGGAACCCAGCCGGTCCCAAGATATTGTCCTTTTTTAATTGTGCCAAGATTTCTTTCAATTCATTCAAGGATACTTCTTCCATCAACATGCTATTATCATCATCAGTCAAAGTAGAAGGAAAAAACTGAGCCACCTTCACAATATCAGCTAGAGAGACATTTTCCTCAGCCCAAAAGAGGGTCTCAAAATTATTTATACCAGCATTTGAAATATCTTCAAAATATTCAACTTCTTCACCTGCATCAGAAGAAATTTTCCAAATAGAATTTATGTTTTTCCCATGGTTTGCAAAATGATGGAAACATTTTGAATTCTAAGCTCCACTTGGCATCCAAAGAACTCCACTTTTAAGTCTTAGATCATTTTCATGATCAATCAGAATCTTCCTTCTACAAGATTCTAAGGAAACGATTTCCTCTTTAGATTCCTCAAATAGGAACCCAAAACCATTCTCATTATATTTGTTCACCAACTTCTATTCAATTTGCTTTAAAACACAATCATATTTTTCTTTCTTGTTTACTGGCCATTGAATAGAAAGATATTTTTCCCTTTTTAGATTATTTGTAAAATGTATGGAAGGAAATTCCAAAGAATTATCATCATATGAAATCAAACCTACCTTTAACAGCTTAAAAAAACCTTCATCTGCTATCCAGCTTGAATTAAACTTGAAATGACAGGACGGTTTCTTACATCCATCATTAATTTTGAAAAAAATAGGAAAATGGTCAGAATTACCTCCACTCCCCACCCACTACCTAAACCGATACTGCTTCTCCATCAAATCATCAGAAACTAGAAACCTATCAAACCATTTACCTATTATTGCATTTCCAATTCTCTTATTTGTCCATGATGGATTCATCTTAATCGGTTCAATATCAAGGAGTCCCACCTCCTCCAATTTCCTCAAGAAATAATCAGAGAGATTATTAGCTTGAGCAGACGTACCCCAAACTTATGACTGGCCTAATGAAAAATTTAAATGGCGTTGTCTAAAAATGCAACACTTTGCACCTCCTTGGCTGGAATTCGACAACTCAAAGAAGGAAAAGTTCCGATTGATCTAGAACTCTGATCAATTTTTCTAGCATCTTGGTCGATTTAAAATGGGGGAAAACCCACAAGGGAAAAGTTCCATAGAGGAACTCTGCCACTACACCCTTGGAACTCTGCACCCACCTGGAATTTTCGCCGGATACATAGAGGAACTTTGTCGGAAAATCCATCAGAAAAGGTGCAGGGTGTTGTGGTTTTAGACTACTTCAATTTAAATCACCTCCCATTATTAGGTTCTGAAAGACTAAACATCCTTTTGATAACAGATTATCCTAGAATTTAACTATGTCACTATAAGGACCATATATAGTAACAAAACAAAACTCCATTCCCAACTCATTTGAAAAAAGAGAAATCCCAAAACCAAATTCAACTACCCATGCATTTTTTTTCTACAAACTTATGCTATGCTAGCCAACAATCAAACCACCATACTGCCCTTTTGCATCAACAAACTCAAAATTCCACCCCACAAGCAATTTCTTTAATTCTAAAACTATACCCCCACCTTCACACATTAATTCTTGAAGAAACACAACATCAGGCTTCTGAACATCAATTAGCCGTTGCAATGCTATCTTTTTGGCTAAGCTAGCAAAACCCCTACAATTTAACGACATAATAAGCATTAAATAACTCCTTCTTGGGCTTCCGCTGCTTTCCCTTTCAATTGATATTGCCTTCCTTCATTAACCTCTCTCAATGCTTGCTCCTAAGCTAACATAAAAAATATTTCATGCCTCTAGAATTCAACTTTAAACTATCTTTAGATAATCCTAATACACCCATACTACCCCCAATAAGATTGAAATCATAGTTCCATTGTCTAGATCTTAGATTATATCTATGTTCATCCTCCATAATATCTAATGTCAGAGACCGTGAAATTTTAGGACAAGGAGTACTGAAATATGAATGGATGGAAGAAACCTTATGGTTCTCTGAAAGAGCATTCTAAGATATATTCTCTTTTGATAATTTATTTTCCCCTTGATTATCCCATATATTCACCAATCCAATGCTAAACAGACTAAACCCTGGAAGCATATTTTCACATAGAAAAAAAACTAAGGGGTTTCAAAGAGTCAGTTAACTTACCCAAAATTATTAAATCTTGTGAGAAAATACCAGCATCCGCAGCCTCTTCAATATCTTTTACAATTAACTCATCAAGCAATTTTCCTTCCAAAGAATCCCCATCACCACCATATATAGTCTTGGCCAAATATGTTTCCCCTTTGTCATTTCTCTCATTTTTGCAAACCGGTCCAGATAAAATAGTCTTCTAAAGTAAAATAGGAATAGGACCCTCCTCCTCCTTCCATTGATTTGTAGACTTCCCTTCCCAAATCTTCCTTTTAAAATAATGAATACAATCCGCAACTACATGCCCATAATCTATGGCACCGATTACACTTAAACAAAATACCCTAGTAATCTAACAATTGAGTATAAGACTTATTCCTCCTATGCAATGTGATGGCCTCTACCAGTCCCTCTCTCAAATTCATATTTAAACCAATATTTCACACACATAACACCCGACCTCTCAAACTATAGATTTGCATCAACAAAGTGATCCAGGGTATTTCCCACTACTTTAAGAAAATCTCTAGATCAGAGTATATAGAATGGGTTGAATAGTTAATAGTCTTTACTTTTATATAGGAGTTTTGTTTTTCTTTTTACGCTGGAGTGCTTAGTTGTATGTATTCATGTATAATTGGAATTTAAGTTGATTTATTAATAAAATCTTTATTATTGTATAAATGAAAAATATATAAAATTTAAATTTATTTCTAATAACTATTTATATCAAATCAATATAAATTCAAAGTTTAAAATTCTCCATGAACCAAACAAAAATATTTATACATTAAAAATATTTATTCATTCATTTTCACCTTTTCTTGTTGTGTGTTTTTTTATCTAAATGAGCAGATGATTTTTTTTAAGTCATAGAAACTATTCCACAACACCAAGTATATTGTACCTTGCAAACAAATAGGAAGAGAGTTCAAATAAATACACATTCATCTTGTAAACTAGGGAAGAGGTGTTAGGAACCCGTGTCAACCCTTCTCTTTACTTTGTTAGTATATTGTTGTTGGACGCATATGCTTTGTAAGTCGTCCCGTAGTATATGTTGATCCATAGTTTGTATTATTGTTGTTGGACGCATATACTTTGTAAGTCGTCCCATAGTATTTGTTGATCCATAGTTTGTATTGGCCCATGGTTTTGACCCATAGTATTGGGCATAGACTTAGTATATAAGTGTGTGTTGAGGCCAATGAAGGCATCGTGAATTTATTTGTATTGAGCTTGCTCAAAGGAGGTTGTCCCCTCAAAGTGGCCTGCGATCAATAAAATATTCTGTGATCTCATATATTGTGCATTTTATCAATTAATGGTTGCAGGTTCCTCACATTTGGTATCCGAGCACTTTCTTGGGCTCGTTGGGTGGAATTTCTGCCAATTTTTTTCGCATCTGTTGCAAGTTCGGATCTGGGAATAATCCCTCTCCGCTTAACTATGGGAAGTACTTCGGCATAATCCCTAAAACTCATTGTGAGGAGTACCACAGGAACCCCGAAGTAGCTGGCCCATTGAGAGGACCTACCAGCGAAAAAGGCAATGATCCCTACCTGATTGACTAGTTCCCACCCGTGAGGTAAACCAAGAGTTGTCGTTTGTGGAAAAGCGGTTATCAGTTTTACCTAAGCCGTGGAGTGAGGGGTACTTCCCAAATACGCAATCCATCAGACAACATTGGTGGCTGAGTGAAACCCCTTAACTGTTAGGAAGCTTAGCATACCTGGGGTCCATATCTATTTTCAGCTGCACTGTTTCCGATCACTTCTGTGCCGTTGCAGATCCATCTATTACCGATCACTTCCGCGTCGTTGCACATCCATCTGTTTCCGATCACTTCCGCGTCGTTGTAGATCCATTCTAAAATCCATTTCAGATCCAGTTGTTTTTAATCCATTTTGAGTCGTTCCAAATCCCGTCGTTTCCGATTCATTCTGAAATCCGTTTTAGATCCATTCTAGAAAGAAAAATCCCATTTTTTCGCCATATCTCCTTTGTTTTAACTCTGTTTTCCCTGAAACTTCATTGACACCCCTGCAATCCCATTCTGCATATTTCATTCTTGAGGACCCTATCCCAAATTCCACTTACCAAAACCAGAAATCCCATATTTGTCTATTTTTAGGGTTTCCCATAACTTCTTCGATTTTCACCCAATCGCCTTCAAATTTTTCCACCGTGTTCATTCCCTATTTTTGCTTCTTTGTCCCTCTTTGACAAATTTTCCCATTCTTTCACCTTGCTGCTGAAATTCTCATTTTCTGCTTCCCTATTCATTGCAAAATGTCCAAAACCTAGTGAAACCCCAATTACCCATCCGAGTTTTTCCCAAATACAAATTTCACTTTACTAAATAAGCTTTTGTTTGTGTTTTTCTACCCATTCACAAAAAAAAAATCCTAGTTATGGTTGTCACCCGCATAGGAGCAAAAATCATGGAGGAAGCACTTGCAGCCATCCAAACCAAACTCCAAGATCTGGATGAAAAATTTCTCGGCCTCCATCTTGAGCATTCAAACATGAACAACAAATGACAGTTCAAGTCTTCATCAGACAATGGGTTCTCTTCTTCCAGCAATTTTCGTGGTTCGAAGCTTGATTTTCCTTGCTTCAATGGTACTGATCCGACTGGATGGATCTATCGTGCATAACAGTATTTTAGTCTGCATAATACTTTTGATGTCAACAAAGTTCCACTTGCATCCTTTCATTTGGAACATGAATCTCTTCAATGGTACCGTTGGTACATCAAGGCTTATGAAGAGCCAAAATGGCCATATTTTTTCCAGCTCATTTTGCAATGATTTGGTCCTAGTGCTTTTGATGACTTCACAGGAGCACTCACTAAACTTCGTCAAATTGGCAGCGTGAGAGAGTATTAGACATAATTTGAGAAACTAGCCAATCACACAGAAGGATTGTCTGATGAATTCTACAGGAGTTGTTTTATCAGTGGTCTTAGGGAATCCGCTCAGAGGTTAAAATGCTCCATCCCAACACAATGATGGAAGTCCTAGGGTTGGCTAAGTTGGTGGAGGACAAGATCATAGCCCAACAACGCTCCAAATCTACTTTTGTTCCATTCATAAATATGGTTTCTCAACGACCTCCCATCATGCAAGCTCCTCGCTCCACTCCTATCAAGCATTTGTCTGAAGCAAAGATGCAGACACGTAGAGAAAAAGGGCTTTGTTATAATTGTGATGAGAAATTCACTCAGGGACATAGATGTGTTGAGAAACAACTCTATCTATTATATGTGGATTCTCTGCCTACCTCTGAACTTGGTGTAGAAGCTCCAGATACACTGGATGATCATGTTGACATTCAACAGCCGCCTCTTGACCGTCCGTCTCCAGATGACCACCCATAGATATCTCTCCATGATTTAGTTGGAGTCACCACCCCACAAATAATGCAAGTCAGGGGTTACTTCAAGAAGATCCCTCTTACAATACTCATTGATTCGGGTAGCACTCATAATTTCATTGACCATCTGATCACCAAACAGGCTGATTGTTTTGTCCATCCTTGCTCCAAATTTGAAGTCATGATTACCAATGGGGCACCTTACCTTGCAAGGGGAAGTGTCACAATGTGCGTATCTCTCTGGAAGATTATAACTTGTGCTCTAACATGTTTTCCTTGTACTTAGGCGGATGTGACGTGGTTTTGGGCGTTCAATGGTTACGCACACTTGGCCCAATCTTATGGGATTTTGCTGAAATTTGGATGCATTTTTTCGTCAATGCGAAACAACACAAATTCATGGGCTTATAACCAGGGTCTCTCCGCATCATTAGTTCACATCGCCTAGAAAATATCGTTAAGAAGAATTCACATGGTGTCATCGCTCATCTCCATTCCCTTCAGATGCACCCATCAACAGTCTCCACTACTTCCTTGGATATATATGCAGGTGTCTTTGCTAAACCAGTGGGCTTGCCGCCTTCAAGAGACCTTTCTGGTAAGAATTTAGCCGCGTCTACATCTAAGAAGGACATGATGGCTATTTTGCATGTAGTACATAAGTGACATCCATACCTATTATGGAAATATTTATGCATCAAGACTTCTCACCAGAGTTTGGAAAATTTCCTGGAACAATGGGTCTCCTCCCCAGCACACCTGAAATGGGTTATCCAACTCATGGGTTATACCTATGCGATCACTTACACGAAGGGTAAGGAAAATCTGGTGGCGGATGCTCCTTCTCGCACATTTGATGACCTAGTTTCTCTTACAGCTATTTCTCTGCTTGTTCCAAATTGGTTGCAATTTGTTCAATAGGGCCATATCTTCTATGAACTCTATGCTTCTCCATCAGCAGGGCACTCTGGGTTCCTCAAACTGTATGACCAGGAACGATGTAACTTCTTTTGGTAGGGAATGAAAATGACAATTCAACAGATGGTGGCTGACTATGATACTTTCTAGGTCCACAAGGGTGAAACGACACTCCTTTCGGGACTGCTCGAACCCTTTCCCATCCCTACACAGATTTGGACAACTATTTCTATGGATTTCCTTGAAGTGCTCCAATGGTACAATACCACATCTAAAATGACACCATATGAAGCCGTATATGGACATGCACCTCTAGTTCTTCTTCCATACACCCTCAACAGTTCCCCAGTTCAGGCAATTGACTCGATTCTTCGAAACTGCACTCAAATTATTCTCATTTTGTAGGACAATCTTCACATGGCTAGAATTCGAATGAAACAACAAGCCAATTAGCACCACTCTGAGTGCACTTTTCAAGCAGGTGATATGGTTCTTCTTCGTCTCCAACCTTCCAGGCCATCCTCCCTAAAACTCAACAGGCGTCATCTTCTCTCTCAATCTATCATAGAGGTATTAATTCAGTGGCACGGAATGTAACCCGAGGATGCTACAGGATAACCACTCCTTTAGATTCCGCATCCATTTCCACATCTAAAGCTTTGAGGACAAATATTTTTTCAAGGGAGAGGGGATGTTAGGAACCCATGTCAACCCTTCTCTTTACTTTGTTAGTATATTGTTGTTGGATGCATATGCTTTGTAAGTCGTCCTGTAGTATTTGTTGATCCATAGTTTGTATTATTGTTGTTGGACGCATATGCTTTGTAAGTCATCCCATAGTATTTGTTAATCCATAGTTTGTATTGGCCCATGGTTTTGATCCATAGTTTGTATTGGCCCATGGTTTTGACCCATAGTATTGGGCATAGACTTAGTATATAAGTGTGTGTTGAGGCCAATGAAGGCACCGTGAAGTTATTTGTATTGAGCTTGCTCAAAGGAGGTTGCCCCCTCGAAGTGGCCTGCAATCAGTAAAATATTTTGTGATCTCATATATTGTGCATTTTATCAATTAATTGTTGCAGGTTCCTCACAAGAGGTCACACAAGTGCACATGTTCATCCCACAAATTAAGGTAGAAGTTAAGCAAACACAAATATTCATCTTGCAACCAATTAACCATTATATTAGTAGGAGCCACTGTGTTTTTTTTTGGTAAGCTAGAGGGAATTGTATTAATTCATAAGTAAACACTATATAGAGCAGGAATTGCCTAGTTTGTTGCTAGGGAAACCAAACCAACAACATAATAAAAGATTGTCATTGATGAACAATTTAATTTTAGATTTTGAAGTAACCAAAACACTTAAACAAATACCAGTTTTAGGCATATTAAACATAATTATGTTAAAACTATAATAACGAGAAGACAAAAAGACTAGTAGGGGTTAGTCTAGATAACTATATATTCATTTAAAATTAGGATTACAGGTACATCTTCGTCAGGATCAGGCTTGGGGTCCTTTTCAATAAATCTTGGACTAGCAGTGGCATTGAGGATGATGTTGAACTTGGCATCCAGACACCGAATTTGGTCTTGAGCCTCATCTAACTATAGTAATAATCCTTGGTTCTCAATCTTGCTTTCCATAAGAGATTTTCCTATGACAACCTTCATTTTCTAGTATAAGGCCACCAACTTGAAGTATTTTGTTTCTATGTACATGATAGAGCTAACATCTTGAACCCAAGGGTCCATTTTTCCCTCAATATCCTCATGGTGGGTATACTCCATCTCTGTTTTCACCCAGGCCTCATTTCATTCAATTCCCTTTCTGATAACATCAGGGGTATGCTTCCAATAAGTCACTTCAATTTCTGTTGCCTCTTTCATATCCCAAGTCTACAGACCACCTCTATTCCCCCCGGTCCCTAGTTGGCCATGAACTCTGCTTTCCATCACTAGAAGGGTTTGATATGAGCTAACAACACGGAGAAGGATGGATTGATTAGGAGCATAATTGAAATAGAGACTTGGTTGGAGGACAACATCATAGCATACTATTAGCCACAAGCTTGAATCATAGTCCTCTCCCAGTAATGAGAAAAATATAGACTCTCTTCCTATCATAAGAATGAGTCAGAAGTGATCCAATTGAACACATAACCTTAGAATAAGCTCATGTAGTTTGGGAAATGATTCCAAGAGTTTCCATGCATAAAACTGATTCCATATTGGAAGTTTCCAATTGCGAATGTCATTCAAATCAACATTATCTCCCACGAACTGCAATGACCTCTTTCGTATCATCATCATGAAGAATGTCGCCAAAGGACAAGCATGTTTACTAAAGACTAGTGCAAAATGTCCCCTGTCAGAATGATGGAGGACTACCATGATATTGGTCACGCCAAACCCTTCCACTACACAAAATGCCCTCTTTCCCACTACCCTTTCCCTTCTTAGCCTCATGTTGTCCTATAATTTCATGCGAGGAAAGGATTGACACATCTTTGCCTTGGCATGGATGCTGACTGGCGCCATTATGCGCCCTTGCCACCCCATCGAAGGGAGGAGGGCCACTATGTTTACAAACACCTCCATCAACATAAAATTGATATGTTGAAACATATATATTGATTTGTTTATAAAAAAAGAACATTAATATTTTTATTATTATTTATATATAAAATGAATAACTATATATGTAACTAGCTATATCCTATATAAACTTGAGCATACATATTCACTAATAAGCATCACGTAACTCTTCCATGCTAACCCCATTTGTTGGTAGACATTATTGGGATTTGATAAGAACTCAAGAGGTCCTCTATGTTCTTTTCACCAATGTCTTTATCGTTGCATGCTTATATCTTGTGTAGAAACTCACCTCTATAGCTTGTGGTGGTTCTTATTTGAACTTATCCACTTATAACATTAACATGTAGATATCATGCATATGACTATGGGTAGTCAAGAGTTTTCCACGTAAATTAGATTTGTGGGACTAACATGAATGACATCGAGGCATGTGAGGCATGCTCCGGAAAATGCAAGGACTTTGTACATAGGCCTCCTATTTTGGTTACCAGTTTATTGTTATGTCCTCAAGATATATGGATCGCGTCGAGGCATTAGTTACAATCGATTTTAAATTTGTGCAATTCTATAAAGGTTGTTCTATAGTTTGCTTATTTATATATATTTTTTAAAACCTATTTATCTGGTTGCACATTGGTGCCGTGCAAGTGACGCTGGCCTGGGGTACTGTGCCCCCAGAGCCGACGACGGGGTTTGCATCATCAGCTGGTACGTTCAGTCAAGGCATTAAGTTTTTTGTAGACTAAATTGCCTTTCGATCGTTCTCATTATGGAAATGATCAACAGATCCATTTAAAACATGAAGATGAAAATGTCTAAATGTTTGTACACAACTTTTATTTTACTGTAGACTGATATGAGTCAATAGATAGTTATGGTTAGTGTGAGAAACTGTAAGAAGAAGTGACCTAATCGACACCAGGCACTTGGCCAGTACAATATAGGGTTAAATGGATGCTTTTGTTGGTTTATTCTACTAGAAGTATTCTTCTTATTATGAGAGATAGGGGAAGAATTTTATTTCCGGATTCTCAAGAGTCGGTTCGGTTTTCGTTAGCAACCATTATTGGGTTTCAATTTTAGCGCTTGTCATTTTGTAGGTGATTGCTCTAATTCCCTATTATGATCTATCTAAGAGTCTCTGATTGATTGTGTTAACACTGAAATTGTCTTTAGTTTTTGTTTGTTTTGCTTTAATGTTTCTACTTTATTTTCTCTTTTCATTTTATTTCATTTCGAATTTTAAACCATTTTGATTGTCTTCTAATTTTCATTTTATAGTTATGTTTTAATTGTTTTACCTATAGTGGCTTATTTCATGTTATGTTTCATTTCAAAGTCTTCAAAAAATACTTACTTAAGTTTTTTCTAAAGTTATATCCAAAGTCTAACCTTTACTTTTGAGTTTATATGTCAAAGTTGCATATTGAGTTATTTCCGCAGCGCAAGGTCCAAATTCTGTACTCTAGCGTGCTGCAGGAATCCTAGAATTATGAAGGTTAGTGGATCTTTGATGGCAGGACGTGGCCATTGCATTTGATGATGGAAGAGGAGCTTCCAGACACATGTTCTCCTCATTATGACACATGTATGAACTTTTTGTGATTACCATTAGTAATTTCAAGGTTTCAGATGCCACGATCCCAGATTTGGGGAATTCGAGTTTCAAAGTTGAAGACACATAGATGTTGAATTTTTTCACCCTTAATTCAGTTTCAAGAGAGTAAATTGGTGAAATTAAAGTGAAATATGGGTAAGAGTGGCTAAGAAGGCTTTAAGAAGAAAAAGAGATGCATAGTTATGCTCTGTTTTTCTCTGTTTTAGTCATTGTAATTGAGCACGGATTACGAGGCAATGGAGATGAATTTCATAAATCCCAAAGAGGTTTTTGTCCATCATGGATTCATTCACAAAAACATACCTCATGTTTTCAACAGGTGTCATTGTTTGAAAGATTCGAATTCATCTTTGTGGCCTATTTTCCAGGGTTTAAAATATTTAATAGTTTCCTGTTTTAGTCACAAATTTACAGCACGTATTCCGATCTATTGGAGAGTAATTTTTAAGCACCAAGAGAGGTTTTTGTTCTTCATGGTCTCATTTAAAAAAACCTCTCTCATTTTTCACACAGCTGGCATGGATTGAGATATATGGAGGCGTTTGTGAGACCCATTTTTCAGAAAATTCACCAAATTTCCTTGAGTCCGATTTGCTATTTTTAGTTAATTGTCTTTAAAGATTCGAGTTAGCATGTAACTAATTGATGTAACTGTTTCAAAGCTCTTCCTAGAAGGTAGTTATGGAACTATTCTAGCTCTTTAATGATAAAAGGAAGACAAGTATACAGTTTCAGAGTGGGATTTTTGTGTCAAAGAAGATATACAGTGAACAACTTTGGATACATTTTCAGACTGATACATACAACTCTTATGTAAGTTTTGAAGATTGAGATTGAAATACATACTTATAAGCCACTTTATCTTGTTTAATGTTTTTTTTTATGATCAGTTTGATCACTCAACTAGTGACTTCATTCCTTGCTTAAATTTTTTATTCACGGAGTGCTCATGTGTTGTGGATGAACCAGTAATGTATTTATGAATGTGTTGGCTTATGTTTAATCTTTTAATTCTTAAATATCTCAGTTCCTTCATATGTTACATGATTTAGTTTTTGTATTAGTTTGTTTTTTGTTTGAATGAATGATTACTCCTTTGAATATGAAACCCTCAAACCACAAAACCATAAAAACAAACCCTATTTTCTGTTCATTTTATTAAGATTGTACTAGCTTGCCCCTCTGTAGTCTAGGGACAATTTCTAGCACAAACATCTTTGGCACCATTGTCGGGGACAGAGGTGAAGCATATCTTCCTCGAGATAATTTTATTGATATGATTTTGGAGGGTGAACAAGATCAGAAAACTTTTTAGACTACAATCATTCACTGAATTCCAGAAAAAGCAGTGGCGACTCCATTCAAGTTCTAATCAAGTTCAAAGACTCCATTGGAGGACAAATCTTATTGACAGAGACATGAAAGGATACTGTGAGAAAACCAGCTATTCAGTCTTAGGTTTTTTCCCGGATGTAATTATATTCTTTGTCAATTACTTCTATTGCTTACTGTATTCAAAATATGATCCAAAATTTGCATTTGAAGATCCTTCCGTGAAAGCTGTAAATATACTTTCTTTGTGTATACATGATTTTGACCCAAAGCCTTCATCTAAGTCATGTAATGTATATGATCAATCCTGTGAGCCTCAAGAGACCAAGGATGATATCATACCTCCTACGTTTAATCCTATATCTTCAAAAATCCAAGACAAATATAGGCCTCTTTATTTGCCTTCTATTCTTCATTATTTTCCTCCAAAGCATTACAAGAATCTCCCTATGTTCGATGGAAAAAACCTTACAACTGAAAAACACATCCATGCTTTTGAACATTTCACGGACCTATTTGAAATTGAGTATTATGATGTTTACATAAGAGATTTTTCTCAGTCATTGTAAGGGGATGCTAAGGAATGGTTCAGACATTTGCAACCTAGGTCAATTAGTTCATGGGAGGAACTAAGGTATGCATTTCTAAATTTTTGGGGTGAGAGAAAATCATTGGATCAATATCTTTCAGAGTTTCGTGCTATGAAAAGACAGAAGGATGAAACTGTTTCTATGTTTAATAGGAGATTTTCAAGTTTTTATTACAAGATTCCTAATGAGATCCAACCTTCTGAGGTTGCTTCCAGACTGAGTTATGTAATGGCCTTTCATCTAGACCTAGCATTTCTTCTTATGGAGAGAAAGTCCACGACTTTGCAACAGACATTTAATGATGTCCAAGAAATAGAAGATAACATATGAGCTTGTGGAGACTTGAAAGAAGAAGCTTATGAACCAAAAAGATCAGGTTTGGATGGAGAAGAGCACGATCAAAACCAACAACAGAAATTTGGCTTGAATATGCTTCAAAGAGATGATATATTATCTTTTGATGTCTCTTGTTTTTCAGACCCTAAGATCGCTCAATCAAATTTTGCTTCTTTTGAAAATAGTTTTTATAAAATTGATTATGTTGATAATTGTCCTGTTAATTCAAAGTGTCTAGCAGTGGATACTCAAAATCAACAAGCTTCAATTCTTTATAGTGATGTTAAGAATTTTATGGCTCCCAAGGTTTGTCGAATTTTTTATCCACCAGATAATTGTTTTGAAGAATTTCATGTTTGCAAACATGACGCTGATTATGAGGATGATTATTTAAAAAGAGAAGATCAGCCTTGTAATGAAGGCATCATTGAAGAAGCATTTGATTCTCATCAATCTCAAAAAGCTTCTAATTATTTTCAAGATGAATTTGCTGCTCAAAAGCGTTATGAAGAATCCCTTATTTCTGATGCGATTGTTATTACAAATCTTCATGAAGATTATCCTTTTATTAAAGAATTTTTTGTCGAAGATCATACTGCTGATATACATAAAGCTTCATCATTATCATTAGAATTACCTCAAATTTTTCCTGTGTATGATGATGATATTGAAGTGTTTTATTTAGAGGTCCATGATGGAGAAAGTTTTAGTGATGAAGATGTGTCTCAAGAGAACATTGTTCAAGAGGATTTCCAACATATTTATAATTATGAAACTATTGGGGATATTTTTCAAATCAACTCTGTCAAATATCATCTGGATAATTATTGTGAAAATCCTCACAGCAGATCTAAGAGCTAATGTATACCTCACAATGAAAGAATTTAGGAATAATATTAAGAGTGGTCAATGCAGTGTAAATGAGCAACATAATAATAATAATACTGTAGAACTCAGATAGAAGCAAAATAACTTCACACATACTAATTCATTAATCACAAATGGACAAATAAATAATACAATGCATGAGGATTCGAATGCCAAGGTGGCAATTCAAATTAGCCTTCATGGAGAGATCAAAAGATCACTGGAGTGTCATCAAAGCACAACTAGAAGTCTTCATCATCATCAGTGGAGTCATCAATGCACAAGTAACTGTCAATCATCAGTCAAACTGAGTCTAACTGAGTGTGGTAGGTGTAACTGGCACATGGAGGTACTAACTGAATGAAGGAGGCTCAATGGAGGGCGCATGAGGAGCTAACTGGATTTAGAATGGGTAGTCTAGTCTCACTGGAGGTCCATCAAAGTGATACAGTCAGTCGAGAGTCAGTCTTTCCTTAAATCAAGGAAAGAACTAAAGATAACTCAATTAACTGAAGTGCAACTGAGTGGTAGGTGAAAGAGGACGAGTGGCTTCCTTAAATCAAGGAAGAAGGGCGCACTAAGCTCTAGGAGGGCTAAAATGGATCAGTGAGAATCTCTTAGGGCTAGCTAGTTGAGGGCTAGGTGCTGGGACTGATGACTGGGATGCATGAAGAATGCATGCTGCATGCATGACTGAAAATGTTGGTAGGACTAGGATAGAGTATATGAATATCCTAAGAATTATGTAAGTCAACCCATCTATGATATGTATCTAGATGATTTAGAGTATCAGTTTTCTAAATCAGCACCTGTGGGAGTTTCCAACAGCGAACCAATGTACGATGAATATAAATGGGATTCTTGGGAGGTCAATGAAGGAGATGGAAAGGAGTTAGAAGAGCAGCGTACACATTATTATTCTTTACCAGTTGTTGAACAACAGTTTCCAGAAATCAGTAAACTTGTATCTATTGAAGGAGGCACTCAACGAAATCAGGTTATTACAGCTGAAGATAAGGGAAGCAATGTTTTGTTTTATGCTTCTTCACTTGCAATATTTCCATAAAAGAAGTCTAACAATTGGCAGGACCTAGTGGCCATTTACATGGACTCACGGTTTTCAAAAAGTTTCAACCTTCTATAATTTGGTCAAAGTAGAATACGCTTTGCAAATTAAATTTATGTTTCAGATAATAAATTCTTCTTTGATTTCTATCTACCTGCAAGAAGATGGTACAATCGGTTGGATGCTATCATGGTTTCACTGGAAGTATGATTATACTTGATTGGGTTGTTTCTTCCGATTAGAAGTAGGAGTAAACAACAGAATAAGCTCGCCATACGAGCATGTAGATTCTTTTCAGTATGTTGGCTTGTAGCAGTATTTTGTCATTTCAGAGATATGTGTTCAAAATTTGAGAAAGTTGCAGAGATTTGGTAAATGAATCAGGTTCATATTTTGATTGAAAAAATAAGTTGCAGCCTTTGGTTAGGAGTGAATGGTAGGCTAGGAACGAGATACAAATGACTCCATCACCCAATGAATAAGGCACAAGGTCTACAGGTTCTTGAAACCTCACAAGGAGGTTTTCATACCTCAGTAGGAGCTAGATGTTAACACTGAAATTTTCTTTAGTTTTTGTTTGTTTTGCTTTAATGTTTCTACTTTATTTTCTCTTTTCATTTTATTTCATTTTGAGTTTTAAACCATTTTGATTGTCTTCTAATTTTTATTTTATAGTTATGTTTTAATTGTTTTACTTGTAACGGCTTATTTCATGTTATGTTTCATTTCAAAGTCTTCAAAAAATACTTACTTAAGTATTTTCTAAAGTTATATCCAAAGTCTAACCTTTACTTTTGAGTTTATATGTCAAAGTTGCATATTGGGTTATTCCTGCAGCGCAAGGTCCAAATTCTGTACTCTAGCGCGCTGCAGGAATCCCATAATTATTAAGGTTAGTGGATCTTTGATGGCAGGACTTGGCCATTGCATTTGATGATGGAAGAGGAGCTTCCATACACCTGTTCTCCTCATTATGACACATGTATGAACTTATTGTGATTACCATTATTAATTTCAGGGTTTAAGATGCCACGATCACAGAGTCGGGGAATTTGAGTTTCAAAGTTGAAGACACGTAGATGTTGAATTTTTTCACCCCTAATTCAGTTTCAAGAGAGTAAATTGGTGAAATTAAAGTGAAATATGGGTAAGAGTGGCTAAGAAGGCTTTAAGAAGAAAAAGAGATGCATATTTATGCTTTGTTTTTCCCTGTTTTAGTCATTGTAATTGAGCACAGATTACGAGGCAATGGAGATGAATTTCATAAATCTCAAAGAGGTTTTTGTCCATCACAGATTCATTCACAAAAACCTATCTCAGTTTTGCAACAGGTGTCATCGTTTGAAATATTCGAATTCATCTTTTTGGCCTATTTTTCAAGGTTTAAAATATTTAATAGTTTCCTGTTTTAGTCACAAATTTACGGCACGTATTTTGATCAATTGGAGAGGAAGTTTTAAGAACCAAGAGATGTTTTTGTTCTTCATAGACTCATTTAAAAAAACCTCTCTCATTTTTCTCATAGATATCATGGATGGAGAGATATGGAGGCATTTGTGATACCCATTTTGTAGAAAATTCGCCAAATTTCTTTGAGTCCGATTTGCTATTTTTAGTTAATTGTCCTTAAAGATTCGAATTAGCATGTAACTAATTGATGTAACTGTTTCAAATCTCGACCTAGAAGGTAGTTATGGAACTACTCTAGCTCTGTAATGATAAAAGGAAGACAAGTATACAATTTCAAAGTGGGATTTTTGTGTCAAAGAAGATATACAGTAAAAAGCTTTGGATACATTTTCAGACTGATACATACAACTCTTATGTAAGTTTTGAAGATTGATATTGAAATATATACTTATAAGCCGCTTTATCTTTTTTATTGTTTTTGTTTCTGATCAGTTTGATCACTCAACTAGTGACTTCATTCCTTGCTTAAAGTTTTTATTCATGGAGTGCTCATGTGTTGTGGATGAACCAGTAATGTATTTATGAATGTGTTGGCTTATGTTTAATCTTTTAATTCTTAAATATCTCATTTCATTCATATGTTACATGATTTGGTTTTTGTATTAGTTTGTTTTTTGTTTGAATGAATGATTACTCCTTTGAATATGAAACCCTCAAACCACAAAACCATAAAAACAAACCCTATTTTTTGTTCATTTTATTGAGATTGTACTAGCTTTCCCCTCTGTAGTCTAGGGACAATTTCTAGCACAAACAGATTGTTTTGAGGGAAAAGAGAGAGGAGAGGAAAAATGGATGAGGGGAAAGAGCTAGGTGAAGAGAATCGAGAACTCGACCGATAGGAAAGTTACGTTTTCTAAGCGCCGGAACAGGCTATTGAAGAAAGTGTACAAGCTCTCATTGCTCTGTGATGCCGAAGTGTGACTTATTGTTTTCTCCCTAACTGGGAAGCTCTATTAGTTTACTAGTTCAAATTGTAGTTTTAAGGAGTTAGAAATTGCTGGAGTGATAAAATAGTTGAATAATGTTCCAATATACTAAATTTGTATACTAAATGTTAATAGCAAATTGATTAATAAAACTCCTAGCCATTGCAAATTACCATCCAAATCAAGTGCAATGTCGAGGACATTGCCACCCTATGGCTCTTGTTTATTTTGTGGAAGGGTTTACATGCAACTATTTCTTTTGTATGTGGTTTCTATGGTTAGGATTTGGTTCAGATCTAATCTGATCTAAGCTCATTCAATTTGGGTCAGTACTCTTTAAACTCAGAGGTGTCATAACAAAGATGGAAGAAAATGGAGATCAATGATTGATAATTTATCTATAAGTGTCTCTCATATGGACATAATACATAATATGTAATGTATTTTGAATTGCATTTTTTTGCTATTGGAAGGTCTTTGTGCCTTGGCAAATGCGATTTATATTAATATAAAGTTGTGATCTATTTTCTAAAGGAAAAAAATTATTTATAAATGTTACGTGTTGAGGATATATGAATTTCTATTTTAAAGGTTTTTTTTAATTGTTCAACTTCAAAATAAATGAGAATATCAAAAGGTATTAATGAGGCCCTAGGTTTGGAGAAGAGCAAAGCTATTTATGACACCATGGTTTCATGAATTTGACCCAAACAAAATGGTGGTCTTGAAAATCCAACTCTGGGTCCACCTACTTAATATACCCCTTCATTATTGACATCCCTTAGTATTGAAAGATATTGGGTAGATTTTAAAACATATACCGAGTGAGCAAAAAAGGGGTCATTCTCTCGTGTCTATTTGAAGTTGACTTTAGTAAAGGTCTTCCATATAGTTTGATTTTAAAACATGGTAACTTGAAGTGGATTCGACTTTTAGACTATGAAAATACTGCTTTCGATGCCATATTTGTAAACAAACTGGTCTTTTACATTACTCTTATCCTTAAACTAGAGAACATACAAAAATGAAAAAAGTGTATCCCCCAAATGCAAGAGTTGGTAGCCATAAATGCCCTCATATTCAATGGAAAAGAAGACATTGAAGCAGAGGATTTGGAAAAAATGTAGGTGAAAAGGAGGCCAATGATAGATCTAAATAACAAAATGCAATTTACACAAAACCATGGAGACTAAACAAGAAGAAATACCTCAAGGAACTCCTTCGACAAGGGAAATAGTTGCAAATGAAGTTTTAGTTGAAGGAATGAAAAGACCTCATGAATTTGAATCTTCTTATTTTGATAAGGAATAAGGTATGCTATACCTCCATAATATTGGGGTGGACCTTTAGTTCTTGAGGGTTTACCTATACAAATTTGAATAGAATTAAAAAAAGAAAGAAAAAAATGTTGAATTGAGAAAAATGTTCATGTTAAATATGTGGCCTCACTTATTGTTTTTTTCTTTTAAAATTGAAATCAATTATATTTGAAAATCTTTAAAAATAATATTGAAATGCTTTTGAAGCATTTGTAAAATTTAACATTTTATTATTAAAATAAAGTTAAAAAATTGTCAAAATTAAAAAGAAAAAAGAAAAAAAAATGAGTATATCACGAAAGAAATGTGGATTTTCTTAAGTTTTCCCGTGAAAAAAGCATACCATTGATATTCATATTACTGAATCAAATAGTACATGATGACATAAGATAGACAAGAAGCATAGCTTCTATATGTTCATGAGCTCATTACAACTGATATACATAATCGGCCACCAATAATTACAGAAGAAACAAAAAGACCAGATTTCTTGGCACTCTAATAATCGCTCTACTATAGAAAAAACATATTACCAGAGTCGATCAAACTGCCTTCACAATATTCCTCCCATTGTAAAATGCCTTCCTCCCCGTCTAATGCAAGCTTTGACAGCTGGTCCGCCTGTGAGTTGAATTCCCTGTAGATATGTTCCATAGTATATTTGCTGAAGCTATTCAGTTCCCCCCTGATTCTGCTGCACCAGTATTCCAACTCTAATACCTTCAGATCATATTCCCCCCTCGCCCATTTGATGGTGACTCTTGAATCATCAAATTTTTTTACACATGCCAGCCCAAAGATATGAGCCACACGTATGACACACCATAGAGCGAGTAACTCAGCCTTCATGTTTGTCCCTCTTCCACATTTCAATCTGAGATTGTAGAAATGTACCGAGCTAAGGAAAATAATTCCCCCAACACCACAATTTCCCGAATTCGTAGCCCCGCCAATAAATAAAACCGGGTCACTATATGATGGGTGGAAAGTTCCAATATTCCTCTTAACAGAACCAGATTCCATCTTTGCATACAAGTGATACAAAGAGAGGATGACATTAAAGGTGTGCTCCAACGAAGGGGTTTGGTTCTCAAATATTAATCTGTTTCGACCACACCAAATGGCCCAGCAAGCGAAAACAGGTAGAGTAGAGTGATCTCTGCAATTCTTCATCCAAATTTTGATGCCAGCCTCAATGTTACTACCATCCCACTTATGTGAGATACCAAAATGCAGATATATCATATCCCACAACATTTTTGAGAATGAACACTCCATGAAACAGTGGTATGATGTTTCAGCATTTTTCTTGCATAATATACACATGTTTGGACCCACCCTGCCCAGCATTGCAAGGTTATCACAGGTTTTGAGTTTATCCATTAGCACGTACCAGAAAAAATACTTGAGATTTAATGGCATGTGCCAATACCAGATTGCCTTATACCACCATTGATTTGGGAAGATACATCGCCGCTTAATAATATAGTTGTATGCAGTCATTTTCTTAAGTTAATCTCTAGATTGTTTAATTCAAAGTTCATAAATATTTTTTCTTTTTGGGTGTGCCGGTTTTAAAAAAAAATCAAAAATATGTGAATTTTTTGGGAGAGGTTGGATAAGATATTTCTTATTATCATGACGTAATAAAGTATACTTCCTCGTTTAATGAAGAATTTAAGGAACATCACATGGTGTCCACATAAGTTTATTAATGCAAGAAAAATAACATTTTCTAGATTTTTAAAATGTGAAGTTTACTTTGGTTCAGGGTTGAAATTTGATGTCCTATCGTGCACGTCAAGAAATTTTTATATGATGTTTTAATTTTAACATTGCCTTTCATTTTAGGTTTCGATCTTAATTTTCGCCCTCACAATAATAGTTGATTTTTTTAAATAACATTTATAATAACTATATGAAATATTGAATTCTCATATCTTTGCCTCATATAATATAGAAATAAAAAGTTTTCAAAAATATAAACAAAAAAATCCATAATAAGCATAATTATTAAACCAAACACAAACACACAGATAATGACAAAGAAGGTTTATCTAAATAGGCTTCTTCACAAGTAATACAATGGACCATTACCATGGACCACCAAATACAATGGGCCCAAAAAGCCATGACCATGTGAAGTTTACCTAAAAAACGGAGACAAGGAGAGAGAAGGAGACTGACAACAATCAAAATTTCCATATTAGAAATAGAAGTAGAAAAAAAAATATATATATATATATATATATATATAAACTTTACAAAAATATAAGAAACAAAAAAACATAATAAACAAAAAAATATAATAAACATAATTATTAAACAAGGCACACACATAATGACAAAGACGGTTTATCCTAGAAACCTTTAAATAGGCTTCTTCACAAGCAATACAATGGACCATTAACATAGGCCACCAAATACCATGAACCCAAAAAACCATGACCGAGTCAAGTTTACCTATCAAGGCCAAACAACAAGACCATGATATATATATATATATATATATATATATATGCTTGGGATATAGATATTAATGACGTGTAAAAATAAAAATGCACTTCAAAATGACCGGTGAAAATAAAATTCACATTTCATTAATGACATTTAATTTTATGAAGTGACGGTATTTTAACGTGCAAAATGGGAAATGAATTTCAACCCTGGTTTTGTTGTTTTCCTTTTACAAATCAATTTTTTTCTTTTACAAGTCAAATCATAGTAAGGTGTAGTCTAAATATTTCCTATTCCGAGTGGAGATCTTTAAAAATTCTTAGAATCACAAATATTAGCTATGGAAATTGTATAATTTGGGTGCCAAAGGAGTATTCGAGGGTGCTGAATTTATTTATGGATTCAAAAACACAATTTAAACACCTAAAAATTAAGATTTTACTAAATGCTTTTTACCGAATTCGGATCAAAACCCACCGTAAAGTAAAAAACGTAGAATAGATAGACTTCTCCTCACATTAATATTAAGCTTTCCTTAATATTTTTGTTCCAACAATTTGTTAATTGTAGTTTAAGTTATTTATTAATGACTTAAAGAACTAATACACTATTATTAGTTAGTATTAAGCGGTCTTAAGAACAAAGTAATTATTTTCCATAGTTGTTTGGTGGATGAACTTTTCTAATGCTTATAGAACATGCTTTGTTATCTTTGATCCATTACTATGAAAATTAAGTAACATATTTTTTTACATTTTTTCTTTATAAAAAAAATATACGTTCTAAAACTTAAACACTCTATTGTTAAATTGGAAGTTCATAAATATGGGGTGGTCTTTTATTGTGTTTAATGGTTTTAAAAATATTCATAAATATGGGAATGTTTTGGAAAAATATTTCTTATCATTATTATGCGGTAAGAATGTTTCTTTATTTTAAAAAAAAAAAGATTATGTGAATATTTCTTCTGTTAAATTTTGAAAGAATTTTTGATTATTTAATTATTATTTTTAAATGTTTAATTAATATAATTTTTTTTTTAATCATATAAAACAATTCATTTATATATAAATATAATTTGAGTGGGTGTAATGATTAAAACAATATGTTTTCTTCACTAAAATCATAAATCATAGGTTTAAATATAAAATATAGAATATGTATACTTTTGTAAATTTATATAACCAAATCATTGCACAAATGGGATGCTTTGTTCCATAAACACGAGTCATGCATTATTATTATTATGATAAATTAATTTAGTGGTTTTTTCATGCAAGAAAAACAACTTTATATTTAATATTTTGAGGTGAAATCATAATGTACATCTTATTGGCTCTAAAAAATAACAATTTAAAAAAATTTGTTCTTCACATTGTCCACTTACCTAACCTATGACTTCCTTGATATCTAAGGCTCATTGTTGGCAAACTTTACAAAGCCTTTTGTCCTCATACAACCCTTATACCACATCTATTTACCACACTACATCAAATGTCCAAAAAAGAGAGAAAAACTACATTAAAACAACATATTGTCAATGAAAGCATCTTGATTTGACAACCCTTAGGCTACAACTATTTACTTCATTACATCAAATGTCCAAAAAAGAGAGAAAAACTACATTAGAATAACATATGGACAATGGTAGCAACTTGATTGCCTTCTCTAAACTCTTGTACATTAACGGTTCCTTTTTGCAACACCAAAGCTTCCTTTGAAAGTTGATCAACCATAGTATTGAATTCTCCATATATATAAGAAAAATTAAGAGTTTCATAACTCTCCTTGACCTGCAGGAACTGCAACATGAGAGACCGAAGTAGTATATTATTGATTCTACATTTTAGATTAGCTCATTCCGCCATCAATTTCAAGTCACCAAACACTTGCAATTTTTTACTCCCTTATATGTTGTTACCTTAAATAGAAACCACATAATAAAGAGTTTAACTTTGTTGTTTGTGCCTAGGCCCTCTACAATTTTTAGCTTAAAGTAATGTTGTTGATTCAAGAATAAATTAACACCAACACCACATAGACCTAGGACTTCTTGACAAACACCATCAAAGGAACCCCAGGTTTGTTCCAAATCAATAGTAGGCTCTTTTAAATTTATTGTCGATTTCTCTTTAGAAAAAGTTCAATTTCTAGAACTAGCACTTCTTATTTTATGGGGAACATGAGCAAGATTTAATTCTAAGCCTTGAAAAACCATTTTTTTCAAGATAACCACACCCTCCAAATCATAAAACAAGGAAGGGCCCTCTAATATTTCACAAGTCTGTCTATTATCCATGAATGAAAACAATATATTAAGGACCTTTGCTCCCATCTATTATCCCCATTGGTAATTTGCAATATCTCCTTATAGACTTCTCTAGTAAAATGACAATTGACAAACATGTGATTAACATATTCCTCATTTTTGCACATAATGCATCTTCCAAGGTCTTGAATATTTCCTTTTTGGCAATTATCCCAAGTTAGGATTTTGTTGCTAAGGGCTAATCAAAAGAATATTTTATCTTTCAATGAAATTTCTAATTTCCATACAATTGAACACCACCATGATCCCCTCGCCTCCATTTCTTCTTCTATCTTTGCCTTATAGCCCAATTTGTTGTGTATTCACCATTCCCTTGATTTTTTGACTAGTTAACCATATCATCATCATTATAATTTTTTAATGCACTAGAGGTTAGACTTCTATCATAAAATGTGATGATCCTTCCTAGTAGTGTAATGGGGGAGCAAAAGGCTTATCGGATTAATAATAGTGGAGACCATTCAATGTAAGGTGTACTAGGTCCACTATGTTTGTTATTATTAAATAAGGCCCACTATGATAGTTATTATTGAATCAATATAATCAGGCCTCATTAAAGAAGGTCCACTAGGTAGTTATGAGGTTGTTATAGTTAGAGTTGTCTTGTGATTTACAAATATGGTTAGAGTTGTGTTGTGTACCTTAGATCTGAATAGGAAATCACAAAAGAGATATAATAAATTCTCCACACTTTATTAATATCAAAATCCTTAAGGTAGGGAAACACCTTACGATTCATCCTTTTATGGAATGAACCCACTCATGTTCACTTGTCTCTTCGAGGGGGAAACCTCGCATGATCTAAACTCCAAATACAATATACTCCACACATTATTCATAATGAAGACTCCATCCTTATTTATAGATCACAAGAGAGATCTAACCATAACAACCTCCTAACTTCCTAATGGACCTTCTTTAATGAGGCCCCATTACATTTACTCACTAATAACTATCATAGTGGGCCTTATTTAATAATAACTTACATAGTGGACCTAGTCCACATTACATTGAATGAACTTCAATATTATTTACTCTAATGGGTCCCCCCCTCTTTACACCCCTAGGGAGGATCATAACACTTGAGGGGGAAACCACCTATGAGCTAAGCTCCAAATGCAATATAATAATAATAATAATAACATAATTTTAAGACCACGATCAAGCCATACACCAAATTGGTGTATGATACCCCTTTGTTTGTGGGACAAAGAAACCCCTCCATGCAGCATTTGACTGCTAAAGTCTACGGAGGTGTATATTCCCTACTCCCCTTTGGAAACACATGTTTATAACCATTATGCCCACTCAAGCTATACTCCACATGCCATTCATAAGTATGACTCCATCCTTATTTATAGATCACAAGACAACTCTAACCATAGCCATAACATTGCATAATTTAGTTGCAATTGTTAATGTATTTGTAACTTCGGAAGATATTCACTTGTATATTGTATGTATTACACTTGTACTTTATTGTATCCCCGACGGAGATGTCTTATTCCTTCGATCGGAAGTGTCGTCATTTGTATTTACAAGTGTCGCAAGTTATATTGTAAGTGTCGTAACTTATATTTGATGGGTTATTAGACCACCTTAGAGGGGTCGGCCCAGTATGAGTTAAGTGGAGGGGTTATTAGACTCCCTTAAGGAGTCGACCCAGTTAGGGTAAAAGGCAAGTCAAGTTAAAGTATAAATAGAGTGGCTGCACCACTCTATTTGCTCATTTTGACTCACACATCCAACTCGCATAGTTGAGAGAGAGGAGTGCGCAAAAGTGGAGGAGGAGTAGCTACTGGAGACATCTATATTTTGGGGTTTCATCTTTGTTATCTTTGTATTGGTCCTTATTCTATCTCTGAGGAAGTTGCGGGGTTTTTCACCTTTATGGTTTTCCCCAGTGAAATGCTTTGTGTCTCTTGTCTCTTGTGTTTGATATGCTATACATGTTGTTCTCTCAGTTAAGATCCTAGATCATATTGAATTAAATGATGAAAACATAACATGGTATCAGAGCTATCCTGAAGGAAGGCATTGTATGGAATTTATGACACTTGTTGCACTTGTGACAAATTGGAAGCTAGGGCTTGGTATAGTAAAAACTAGTCATCATGGAACTTTCTCTATAAATACGTTTTGGCAAAGTGTCAGGATCTGAAACTTTTCCAGGAGGAATATCAGACATGGATATACCCTGTGTAAAAATTTCAGCCACAGATTCGTTGTACTTTGTGAGATATGATCCGTACAAGTTAGGGTTTCTGCCTCTTCCAAAATGAATCCCTAAACAGGTGACGTAGGAACAAAGGTCATATATAGGGCTAGGAAGCTCCAAATGGAATTCCGTAAAAAGTGACTGTTAGGGAACGGACTGTAGTTTCACAGGTTCGAGTTTCAAAGGCTGAAGTTTAAACAATGACACGTGGCACTCCGTACAAGTTCGCTATGCTGCTTCATCCCATAAACAGGTCATGTTGCGACACTTAGCATATCTCTCTCATGGAGAATCCATTGAAGCTCAGATCTGTGGGGTTGGAAAGATGACAAGTCATTCTACCATAGGCCTAAGTTTCAAACCCAAAGGATCCGAAATTTCTGATATGCACTAGAAACAATATGGCATATCTTTCTGTCAAAACAGAATTGGATTGTGAGCATTTTCATTTTTGGCTTATCACTACTGCAGGAAATTAGGGATTTTGACAGAAGTCGAATTTTGGAGTGCTCTCAGCATAGGAATGCTATCCTCAGCAAAATCAAAATTTAGAGACCAAGATCAAACTTTTTGGTTGGGTGAATCTCCGAGAAAGTCAAACCCTAATTTGACTTTTGGACCAGAAAACCAGATTTTGACAGAAGTTGCAAATCCAAAATTCGTAGGTCATTTTTGGAGGGTCAAGTTTTGGAGTTTTCAAAATTTGAGCACACCAGCTTGCTTGCCTAATTCAAATGAATCTCCCTGTCTAGACAGAAGTTTGAAATTCCAAGTTTGGATTTTTAGGGTTTCTCTGTCAAATCCTAGCCAGCTCCAGATCCAGTTTCAACAAATCAAGTGGTAAGACCTAAATATTTTATTTCCATTTGAGTTTCTCATTAACATGTCGCACCACACCAAGCTTGAGGATAAGCTTGAAGGGGATGATAAATTCCGAGCATGGAAGTATAGGATTGGGTTAAACCTAGAAGAGAATGAATTGGACACCTACATAAGTGAAGAGGTTCCAGTTCCAGAGAGAGATGAGGCTAAGGCCTTACATAAGAAGAACTTGGTCAAGGACAAGAGAATGATTGCAGATTCTATCAAAGACCATCTCATACCACATGTGTCTTCTTTAAAGACACCTAAGGAGATGTTTGATTCCTTGACTAAGTTATTTAAAGGGAAGAACATAAATCGGAAGATGACTTTGAGGAATCAATTGAAGAATATCAAGATACAAAATGCAGAGACCATGTAGTACTAATTTACAAGGGTCTCTCAGATAAAAGAACAACTTGAAGCTGTGGGAGAAGATATAGAGAATGGTGAAATTGTGATGACCACCTTGAATGGTCTTCCTAGGTCATGGGATTCCTTCACTCAAGGAATTTGTGCTAGAAAGAAGCTCATCACATTCAGTAGGTTGTGGGAGGAATTCTCACATGAAGAAGCTCAAATTGTAGCTCGAGAAGAAAAGATGGATAATGAAGACCAGGCTCTCACAACACACACTAGGAAGAATAACCATAAGAGGGAGCATCCTCATCACAAGAAGGGTAAACACCACCAGAATCAAAGGGAGAACTTTGGAGGATCCATGAGAAATCTTTCTCACATTCTATGTTATACTTGTGATGAGAATGGACACTATTCTAGAGATTTTTCCAGGAACAAAAGCAGCTCCCGCAAGAAGAAGAACTGCAAGACAAGACATCATGCTCACACTGCAGAGGATGATGAACCTCTAAGGAAGAGAACCAGGGAAGACAATGAAGATTCTTCAAGTGATGAAGAATATGTATTGTAATGAAGTTTTACATGAAAGGAGTAGAAGAAGCTACTGCAGAGTTGACTCTGGAAAACAAATAATCTATGGAAGAACCTCTCATCCATTTTCAACATTGGTTAAGGTGCACACTATCAGAGACTCCAGTAGTTCCTACAAGGAAGCAAATATTGAGAGGGAGTCCACCCAACAACCAAACAAAGATAAGTATTTGAATTGTCATTTCTTGTATATATGATTACTTAAATGATGTTGTTCAGTCATGTACATACTTATGTTACTAGATTTAGGATGTATATTATGCATTTTAGAAAAGCTGTTTTAATGAAGAAGATACTACTAATATAGTAATGGGTAAGTGGCCTATGGTACTGTACAACACTCGATTGCTACTTATCTAGATTGAAACCTATTTGCTGACATGTTGGGAGTAGTGCACACTCTTAATAATGTTCTGGTAGAGATGGAAGGAATCTAGAAAGTTACCGTATGAATACGGGATATGGATAAATGTTGTATTGAAGCATTGGCTAAGATAATTGCATGATTGTATGACATATGTCCTTATGTGTAAGATTTTGTTCTGAAAACTATGAGAAGTTTCTTATCATGCAATTGAATTTGACTTGTAGGAAAGATCGTGTACAATCACCTACAAAAGAAGGACAATGACATTTGTTCCAAAGAACAAGCAACGAAGTTCAAGAAAAATACCTATTGAAGATATTGAACAATCTGAAGTTCCCAGGATCAGGGATGCAGTAATGGAAGGATGCCATGATCAAGGAGTACCAGCCGATCATGAAGAATGATGTATGGGATGTGGTACCAAATCCAGAAGGGAAGTCTGTTGTAACTTCCAAATGAGATCAAGCATGATGCAGATGGTAGCATAGAGAAATACAAGGAAAGTGATGAAGTGGAAGATACACCAGATGGATGTCAAGACAACTTTCTTGAATGGTAAGTGTATGTGGAGCAGCCACTCAGTTTTGAGACACATGACAGGGAGTCACATGTGTGCAAATTGAAGAAAGCCTTGTACGATTTGAAACAAGCACCCAGGACATGGTACGATAGGATAGACAACTTCTTGACTAGTTTGGGATTTACTAAGAGTAAAGCGGATTCCAACCTTTACTACAAGGCAGGGTATTTTTTAAGGATCATAAAAATATACTTAAGTATAGTATTCTAGGCGATTATTTTGGATTGAAAAAAACAAATATATAGATTCGTAGGCGAATATTAAAAATGAAACATACAATTTACTACCGAAACTATTAAATTTTGACGAATATTATGCTAAAAAAACATAATTTATGTAAATATAGGCGATATTGGAGGTCAAAGATGACCAAATAGCGAATTTATTTTTTGAAAAAAAACCCAAAAAATAGCCAATTGGCTAAATTTCGCCCTTAAAAATTTCCCTGCTACAAGGTCGAGGAAGGTAATCCAGTGATACTCCTACTATATGTAGATGACCTGTTTGTGACAGGTGAGGATGGATTGACTGCTGATATGAAGAGTAATCTTGCTGTCGAGTTCGAGATGAAGGACTTGGGTATGATGCACTATTTTCTAGGCATAGAGGTGTGGCAGAGTGCGGATGGAATCTTCCTTGGATAAGGGAAGTATGTAGTAGAGATCCTGAAGCGGTTTGGGATGATGGACTGCAAGGCCATGGCCACAACTATGGAATCAACCTAAAGCTATTAAGTGATTCTTCATCAAAGTCAGTTGATGCCACGAAGTATCATCAGATGATTGGGTCCTTTATGTACTTGATGAACATGAGACTAGATATTTGCTTTGCTGTGAACACATTGAGCCAGTTCCTGACAGATCCTAGACATGTTCACTTGATTGCTGCAAAGCATATTCTAAGGTACCTTAAGGGTATGGTTGATTATGGGCTCAAGTATGATGCAAATCAAAAGGTTAACCTGGAGGGTTATGTTGATTCAGATTAGGTAGGCAGTGTTGCAGATAGGAAGAGCACTTCGGGGTGCTGCTTCAGTATGGGATCATGTGTGATCTCTTGGTTTAGCAAGAAGCAATCCTGCGTAGCATTGAGTACAGTCGAAGCGGAGTATGTCACAACTTGTTCGGCTAGTTGTGAGGTAGTATGGCTAAGAAATCTACTGTCTGATTTGTTTGATCTCTAGTTGGATGCTACTTGTATCTTCTATGACAACCAGAGCTGTGTGAAGTTGTCCGAGAACCCGGTGTTCCATGACAAGTTGAAGCATATAGAGATCAAGTATCACTATATCAAGGATATGGTGTAGAAAGGAGCAGTGAAGCTCCTATATATTGCGATGGATGAGCAAATAGCAGATGTGTTGACCAAGCCACTAGCCAGAGTGAAGTTCAAGTACTTCAGAGAGAGGCTTGGTGTTCTTCAGATCGAAGATACTTCCAGGAGGAAGTGACAAGACACAGATGCAGGAGACCTTCCAAGCATGGTGGTAGGAGGGTCCTCCCCATGGTTGTGGATGTAAGTGTTGTGTGTGATGAGCATCCGGACGATGCTCCGTCATGAACATCCGTATGATGTTCTGTATAACGATGATCTGTATGATCATGAACATCCATATGATGTTCCGTATGACGATGATCCGTATGATCATGAGCATCTGTATGATGCTCCGTGCGAGGATGATCCATATGATCATGAGCATCTGGATGATGCTCCGTGGCCGTGGATATCTTGGAGGTTGTGCAGTAGCATGTAATAGGTCCCTGGGAGATCTTGCAAGTTGTGCTTGGCACGTAATCAGTCCTGGGATGCTCTTTCGAGGTTTTGCTTGTTCGCATGTAATAAGTCCCTAGGAGATCTTACAGGTTGTGCTTGGCACGTAATCAGTCCTGGGATGCTCTTTCGAGGTTTTTCTTGTTCGCATGTAATAGGTCCCTGGTATATCTTGCAAGTTATGCTTGGCACGTAATTAGTCCTGGGATGCTCTTTCGAGGTTTTTCTTGTTCGCATGTAATAGGTCCCTGGGAGATCTTGCAGGTTGTTCTTGGCACGTAATTAGTCCTGGGATGCTCTTTCGAGGTTTTGCTTGTTCGCATGTAATAGGTCCCTCGGAGATCTTGCAGGTTGTGCTTGGCACGTAATCAATCCTGGGATGTTCTTTCGAGGTTTTGCTTGTTAGCATGTCATCAGTCCTAGGAGATCTTGCAGGTTGAGTAGTAGCTCGTAATCAGTCCTGGGATGCTCTTTTCAGGTTTTGCAGATGCACATAATCAGTCCCAAGATTCCACCAGATGGGCCGCTCATAGAGATGATGAAGACCTACATGGAGGCTAGGCCTACATCCAAAATGAAAAAGGGTCGGCTCTGTAGAACTTCCTATGACGAGAAGAATTGAGAGATAGCACCAGTGATCGAGATGACGAGTACAATAGTAGTGACGATGATGCTCCAGTGATCCAGTGATGATGATCCAGATCCAGTATTGAAGACTTGTTCCTATATGTATTGATGACCTGTGTCAAGAGAATACCTTCCTAGTTAAGAGGGAGTGTTAATGTATTTGTAACTTCAGAAGATATTCACTTGTATATTGTATGTATTACACTTGTACTTTATTGTATCCCCAACGGAGATGTCTTATTCCTCCGATCGGAAGTGTTGTCATTTGTATTTACAAGTGTCGCAAGTTATATTGTAAGTTTCGTAACTTATATTTGATGGGTTATTAGACCACCTTAGAGGGGTCGGCCCAGTATGAGTTAAGTGGAAGGGTTATTAGACTCCCTTAAGGAGTCGACCTAGTTAGCGTAAAAGGCAGGTCAAGTTAAAGTATAAATAGAGTGGTTGCACCACTCTATTTGCTCATTTTCACTCACACATCCAACTCGCATAGTTGAGAGAGAGAGGAGTGCACACAAGTGGAGGAGGAGTAGCTGCAGGAGACATCTATCTTTTGGGGTTTCATCTTTGCGATCTTTGTATTGGTGCTTATTCTATCTCTGAGGAAGCTGCGGGGTTTTTCACCTTTATGTTTTTCTTCGGTGAAATGCTTTGTGTCTCTTGTCTCTTGTGTTTGATATGTTGTACATGTTGTTCTCTCAGTTAAGATCCTAGATCATATTGAATTAAATGATGAAAATCTAACAGCAATAAGGGTATTCAAGTGTGCTAAATCTATTTATGCATTAAAACAACAATTTTATCAATCCAAAATTATAATTTTTCAAAGTTTGCATGGTTGGATTTTGGTGATGACAAATTGGAAAAATTCAAATTTGTAGAACATTTAACTTTTCTACTTATTTTTATTATTAACTACACTAAATTTTAGAAAATTTAAAATTTAGAGAAATCTCATTATCTATTATTGAAGAAGAAAAACATTATTATGTTTGTTTTATTTCCTCATGCCTTCCTTCCTACGTTGCAAACCCATATGGCTTAGTCATTCACATGGGTTCTAACTTTTGAATCCATTAGGTGAAATGAGAGGAAGAAAAGCACATGTCATGCCATTTGAGTCCATAAGGTGAACTCAGAAAAAAGAAAGGGGTGAGATGATACATATTGACATGGACACACACACACACATAAACAAATTCCCTAGAAGGTGTAAAGACATGTCGATAAATTGAGTATTGTAAGAAGACCATATTAAAAATGAGAGTTCCTTGGTTTTCTAATATCTTAATAAAAATATAAACTAAATTAAAGTTGACAATGTGTGAATACCCTATAGCTAAAAAAATGGTAAAATATAGTAATTTATTGTTGTTTTTTTTTTTAAGTCAAAGGAAACTCAAGATAAGGTTGGTACTTTGGTAGGGTGAAATTGATTAAAAATGGGGAATTCAAGAAGAAGATTTCCCTAATAAAACATCATGGATTTGACACTTTGTAGAAAAAAAAGTAGTAAAGAAGTTGTGGCATTATCCTAATATGGAAATGAAAGAAATACAATAATCACTTTAAAAAAAAAGAATACATCAAAGAGAAAATCTATATTCATAAAAGTCATATAATTGAGTATTGTAAGACACGTCGATAAATTGAGTATTGTAATAATACCATATTGAAAATAAGAGTTCCTTGGTTTTCTAATATCTGAATAAAAATACAGAGGGGTGGCAAGAGCGAGAGGGGTCATCTAGGACCCAAAGGGGGAAATTGTGAAATCCTATGCATTGGGATTAGGAAGAAGAACAAATAACTAGGAAGAATGGCTGCCCCTTCTCCAAGGATTGGAAAGCATGTCAAATCTAATCATTTCAAAACTCCTCATCTTTGGTGACTCAAGTCTTGTAATCCAAAAAATGCAAAGTTCTTATAAGGATAATCCCTCCTTTTGTGGAAGGATCCAAAAACAAGTTCAAAACCTCCTTATCCCAAACTCAGTTTTCTTTCATATTAAGCGAGGAAATAATGGTCCAACAAACAATTACATGGCTAACCGCTGAACAAGGCTAGAGCAATGAATGATAGCCTTTGATGACCTCCCTCCGATAAGAAAATGACCTCCCTTCGATAAGAAAGTGGATCCCATGATAAGAACCATCGAGGGAGTCATTGGACTAGGGAGAACCCAATGCATTAATATGGATGTTGAAGACCAAGGGAGAACCCGAGGCATTAATATGGATGTTGAAGACCAAGAGAGAACCCAAGGAATTGTTTTCAACATAGGGAGAACCCAAGGAATAAGCATGGAAATCCTAGGCAAGGATACCCACTTAATTTCAAGCCTTTGAAGGGGAACAACTTGGCACTCCCCTTTAGGATCCTTCTCTAAGATCAAGCATGTGAGCAGGGAAATTGGTAGGCTGTAGGAGAGGGTACATGACAGAGTAAATGAGATTAATGTTCGAGGTGATTATGGCATTAAGGCCACCACAAATGTGATTTCATTTTTCATGCACTTGGTTCAATATCACACAAGAGAGGCTTTGATATTTGAAAAGGGAGACAAACAAATGAATTTAATGGAGGAAATCAAGAATTGGGTGAATTCTCAGCAAGACAGTCGCTCAGAGGAAGAAAGTATCTGTCGAGACCTATATGCATTCGGTCTTGCCATTCCATAGTGGAACAAATTCTCTTCCCCTCACATTCTATCTTTTGCGGGATGATAAATCAAGTCTGAATCTACCCCTTTTGAATTTCTAGTGATCTCTTTCTAGTCATTCTCTTCTGGCCATTCAGATTGGTCTGGTGTTCTGGATTGTGGGAGTATTCCTCTAGCTCAAAGCACTTCTTCTCACGCTGTAACTAGAGAAGCCAAGCCCTCTTGGTGAGAAATTTATGTGAGCTTCAGAGAATATTTGGAAGAATTTAAACAAATGTTGCGGGTCATTCAAGAAGGGTTCAGGGGAGTACATAAAAAAATTCCACCCTGGCTGAGGAAGCATGTTGCAACGGTAATAGTATTGCTTGCTTGGATTCACAAATTGACGACTTAAAAGGAAATATGCATGAAAAAATTGCCTTAATGGACAAGGTCATAAAGGATTTGGAGCAACTGGTGAAGATGAATCATAATAGACATTATCAAGCATCTCCTTCAAATGAGGCCAGGCCCATGGATGAAGTCTCAGTAATCCAACCAATTCGAGGACAATATTGACAGGCTTGAATTTTCTATGGAAGATATGATGGTTTTGTTTAAATATTTCTGTTATTATGATTTTCTGTGTCCTTTTATGTAATCAATTTGTCAAGATATATAGCACCCACGCTATAGAAATATATGAGAAAATAGTAGGAAGCTTTTTGTACTCACTAGAGAGTTTTATGTAAAGGACTCTGCAAGAAGATGTCATAATTTTGATGAATGAGAGTTTTATGGAAAGGACTCTGCAAGAAGCTATCATAAATTTGATGAATGTAATGCTCTATAAAGAATAGTTGTGCTTATTTATTTAATATAAATACTTTTAAGTTTTTGTTCAAAAAAAATATCTAAATAAAAATATAAACTAAATTAAAGTCGACAATGTGTGAATACCATATAGCTAAAAAAAATGGTAAAATATAGTAATTTATTGTTGTTTTTATTTTTTTAAGTCAAGGCAACTCAAGATAAGGTTGGTTCCGTGGCTGGTTGAATTGATTAAAAATAGGGAATTCAAGAAGAAGATTTTCCTGATAACACATCATGGATTCGAGACTTTGTAGATAAAAAAGTATCAAAGAAGTTGTGGCACGGTCCTAATATGGAAACGAGAACAATCCAATAATCACTTAAACATAACAATAATACATCAAAGAGAAAATATCTATGCATAAAAATCATATAATTTTTCATTTCATAAACCCTATAGAATCTCTTCTAAATAAAAATATTCTATTATATTTTTAAACAACTAAAATGCTTAAACAAACACCTACCAAAAACCATTAAAAAAATTAAAACCAACCACACCATTAGCACATAAGCATGAAAGAGATTAAGACAAATGTATTGTGTAATTAAGATAAGGCATTGTAAAGTTGTATTTGTAAGATGTGTCGAAATCATTGAGGATTGCAAAGTTTTGCTCAAGTTGGACCCAAAATGTGCACTATTAGAAGTGTGCGGAGTTTTGATGTATAGACAATTGCAACAATTCACACTACTAATAAAATCGACCACACTAAAGCATTAAACTCAATTGCAATATTATGTGCCCTCAATTCCTTCCATTGATGTATTTAGCAAGTTTCATATGGGAAATATAAACCAAGAACAAAGCAAGCAATTACTAAAAAATTCTAACAACAATGCAATGATACCTAAAATTCAAAGTTAGAGGGAACAATAGTTGCATTCAAGAGTTTGTTGATTATAAATTAAATTAAAATGAAAACCAAAAAGTAGAATACACACAACTAACCCTCTCGGGGTATAAAAAATCAATTACTTGAATAACTATTATAGAGTGTTGCATCTCAGCTTCAAAATTCAAATTTCTTTAGTCAACTATGATCGCCTACAAAATATTAGGTGGATACAATGTTTTATAAATTAATAAAGTATAGGATAGTAGAGATAATAACCTCTCCACTCTAAGCAATTATTAGAGCAAGACAATCAAATTGATCTCCTTTGTCAATCTCTTCTTGTTAGAAATTGGTGTTGCTTTACACCTATGTTGTAGGCATTTTATGTCTATGCTTATTGTTATGTACCCCTTTCTCTATTTTGTCTCTAAAAATGAATATTCATGAGACCTTGAGCTTTGATCATCATTGATAACACTATGTGAAATCATAATGTATTTAAGAAAACTTTCTTAAATAAATAAGGTTCTTCATTGAAAAATCTTACATTACAACATACTCCTTACATCTCAAAGCACCATTTAGGGTAAGCGCAACACATTCCAAATGATAATAAGCTTGGATATTGATTATGTTAGGGTCCTACCCTAACCTCCTTACTTTAGGAGTTAGACAAATAATTATTTGACTATGCCAAGTAGTTAGGGTTTTGGATATTGAAAGCCTATTTAAAGAACTCGAAGGCTATTGATTGTTTTGCAAAAGAATATTGTACTGGAGATCTGCTCAAGTGAAAGGTTTCCCAACCTTAAGTGGTGTGTAAACATTGCTTCCAGATTTTATTATCATAATACAAAATATATTTTTGCAGCATTTCTCTTGTTTATTTCTTTTAGTCAGTTATTTTGCACTATGATATTGTGTTTATGGCATTGCTTATCTTTGTATATCTTGTTGTTGCTCTAATTTGTAGGGTTAAGCACACCACGAGTGGTATTAGAGTTCCTGAGCTAGCAAGTCTCCATTTTTTCATAGAATTTTTTTAGGCTAGAGACTATTCTATCATCTTTAAATAACACAGTGATCTGTCATTTAGCTGGTAAAACTACGGTTGGGGACGCATAAACATAGAGATTACAATCGGTACTTAGTCACATTTGTTGGACATAATTGTAACCTATGTTGGTACCCCTTTGAGTAGTACCACATCTGATGGCATATGCATACATAATCTCACATCCACATACCCTTGGGTATAGAGAAAGTCCCATAGGTAACCTGGAACCAACTCTAGATAATTTGGTTGACCATCTTATTGTTATAGTGGCATTGATCACAACACTCGAGAAGATTACTCTCACGTACCTGGGTAGTCAAGTAGTACAAATAAGGGAACAATTGAGCTTCCTTAGTTATATCCTAGAGAGATTGGGTTGAGTATTACCGTTGGACCTTGTACTTATATTAGAGAGTTATAGCACTTCACAATTCCTTACCCTTAGGACTTTTGAAACACTCATCTCTATAACCCCCCAGTGAAATTGCAACATCTTTGCATCCATAAGGAATTTGGACATTCTATCAATGTAGTAAATATATTCTCAGTGAAAAACCAGTGAAATTCCTACATCTTTGCATCCAGAAGGAATTTGGGAATTCTAGTAGAGCAGTAATATTCAGTGAAGTCTGGGGGTCTCTAAAACCTTTATTGGTGACCTATATCAAAAGAATCCTTGCACCATTCTAATCATTTTGGTATATATCTCTAACAACACTGATAAGGAATTACCAAGCCAAAAATGTATCCTAAATAAGAAAAAGGTAGAGAGAGATAAGTAAAAAGGAGAGAGAAAAAGAGAATATTATCGTATTTTTGGGATAACTTTTGATCCCGAACTCGGATTGGGGCGCTCTTAGTACCATTGGAAATGTCTCATTGAGGGATGCAACTTTTGTGTTTTGAGATTCATAAGATTCCTCACAGTTTGTCCTGGGCGTACATTTTAGTAAATATGGGCGTAAAGAATCTTAAAAAGCATCTTTCAAAAGATGCTTTTCGAAAATCATCTTTTGAAAGATGCTTTTTAAGATTCTTTACGCCCATATTTACTAAAATACATGCCCTGGAAAAACCGTGAGGAATCTCATGAATATCAAATCACAAAAGTTGTAGCCCTCGACGAGATATTTCCAACGGTACCAAGATCGCCCCAATCCGAGTTCGGGATCAAAAGTTATCACAAAAATACGATAATATAATCTTTTTCTCTCTCCTTTTTTATTACCTATCTCTACCTTTTTCTTATTTAGGATACATTGTAAAAGATGTTAGAATGTTATCATTCAGCTGGTAAAACTGCGGTTGGGGACTCATAAACATAGAGATTACAATCGGTACTTAGTCACATTTGTTGGACATCATTGTAACCTATGTTGGTACCCCTTTGAGTAGTACCACATCAGATGGCACATGCATACATAATCTCACATCCATGTACCCTTGGGTATATAGGAATTCCCATAGATAACATGGAACCAACTCTAGATAATCTGGTTGACCATCTTATTTTTATAGTTGCACCGATCACGACACTCGAGAAGATTACTCTCATGTACTTGGGTAGTCAAGTAGTACAAATAAGGGCACAATTGAGCTTCCTTAGTTAGAGCCTAGAGAGATTGGGTTGAGTACTACTATTGGACCTTGTACTTATATTATAGATTTATAGCACTTCACAATCCCTTTCCCTCAAGACCTTTGAAACCCTCATCTCTATAACCCCCCAGTGAAATTCCAACATCTTTGCATCCATAAGGAATTTGGACGTTCTATCAATGTAGTAAATATATTTTCTGTGACCAACTAGTGAAATTCCTACATCTTTGCATCAAGAAGGAATTTGGGAATTTTATTAGTGGAGTAATATTCAGTGAGGTTTAGGGGTCTCTAAAACCTTTATTGGTGACCTATCTCAAAAGAATCCTTGCACCATTCTAATCGTTTTGGTATATATCTCCAATGACCCTTTTTGGGTGGACTTGTGACACCCTTGTTGGAGACCTATCTCCAAAGAATCCTTGCATTGTGTGGATCATGTTGGCCTACATCTCTAACAACCCTTTTTGTGTGGACTCGACCATCCCCCATTTGGTGTTCCTACTTTTCAACTACCACGGTACACACCTGCAACTAGAAAAACATGGAGGAAGCAACCAAGGATCCGCCCCAATACACTAAATAACTAGTCATAGTATTGAGGCACTTAGTGGACCAACTCACTCTCACATTGGTTGAACACTGCAACGCTATGGATAACCAACGTCAACACACAATTGTTTCTATTGCACAACATGTGGGATTCATTATGAAACAAGATGGTCCAATTAATGACGCAGTTGTGAATGATGAAAAAATCTCTTACATGCTCTTTCTAGAAACTAGACTCTCTCCTTTGAGGATAAAAATTAATGGCATCGCTTCCTGAAGGTTGACATACATAAATTTGATGGACCTCATCCCTTGGGTTAGGTTACCCAAATAGAACACGGTTTTCTCTCCATGGCATCAAGGATGATCTCCATAAGTTACAAATTGGGGTTTTATATTTAGACTTGGAACATTGGAAATGGTGGTAATAGTACCATAAATATTATCGTTGTTATGTCCCTTGGAGCCAATTTGTGAAGATCCTTAATGAACGTTTTGATTGTGACACTCAAGGTTAACCAAATTACGCCAGAGTGGCACAATTATGGACTATATTACAACTTTTGAGCTAAATTGGCAATTTGCATAAAGGACCTCCCTGTTTCTTTTTTTTTCAGGAATGCTTCATCAGTGACCTCAAGGAGGCAATTCAAGCACATGTCATTATGCAATGACCTCAACCTAGTTGGAAGCTTGTGATAGAGCTAGAGAAACTAAAATGGTGATCAACGCCCAACCCAAATGGCCTTCATTTCCCACTTGCATGGTGTCTACCATGACTCTTACTTCTAGCAATTCCACCACACTGCCATTAAGAATCCAAAATTTAACCCCGGATGTAATGGTTGAAAGCCAATGTCTTAGAATTTTCTATAACTATGATGAAAAATATTTCTGAGGGCATAAATGCAAAGAAGAAAAATTATTCCAAATAAACACATCACCACATGAGCCCATAGAGGACAACACGATGGAGGGTACTCAATAACTAGAAATGGAAGATATTATCCCACCCTTGGAAGATGCTCCCAATATGCCAATTCTTGAGGAGCAACCCCAAATTTTGCTCCATGCCTTATCATGTTTCGCCACACCCCATACATTGAAGTTGATTGACTACATCAAGCACTGTAAAGTCATTGTATTCATTGACAGTGGAAGCACCCACAATTTCATTCATCGGAGAGTGGATGATGAAACCCATTGCCATATGCGACTTGTATCTAATTTATAAATTATGATAGCAAATGGGGGTATGATGAAATGTGGTTGTTGTTGTCAAAATGTGAAACTCCGAATGTGTGACTACCATATTAAAACACACATGTTCACTATTAACATGGGTGGTTGTGATATAGTTCCAGGGGTAGAATGGTTAAAAACTTTAGGACCTGTCACCATGGATTTCAAGGAACTTTTTATCAACTTTTCTCAAGAGGGGAAAACCACGGGGGGTTCACTAGCAAGGAAATATCATATCATGTCCATTCATATTCGGGGTTTGAATACTCTGAAAAACCTCAAAAATATATTGCCCCGTATTAAGGGGTCAAGGGGGTTTTTAATTTGACATAGTAATATAAATATTGGGGGTTATTTTATTTGGGTGGGCCGAGGAATAACCTCCAAATCATGGGCTCAATTCATACCCACCTAAAACTTAAGGACCCTCCATTTTTATTTGATATTGCTTATGATCCTAAGTTTTGCATAAATATGATAATAGTGTACCAATGATAATATCGATGGAAGCCTCTTTGGATTATTGGCCTTGAGCAATAATCATTTAATATCTTATTTAGACTTGGTTTGAATAATTTGATGTTATATTTTTTTTCATCTTTAAGTTAAGAGATGTAGCTAATTGAGAGTTCCAGGGTTGAGCAATTATATTGTATTTTTTGTAGGCATTTGAGTAAAAGATCTAACTCTTCATTTTTTAGGTTGGGTTTTAGGTGGGTATTGAGATTCAATCAAACCTTGCTCCATGACAACCAATAAAAGTGAGATCAAACTTTCTTGGCTCACTAGAACCAAGAAAATTTAGATCAATCTTTCTTGACTAATTATTTCTTTTAACTTTGTGTATTCTTCTTTAACATTTTCACATTGCCCATTAGGAATAGTTGTTAGATTGAGTTATATTTGGAACATTCATAATTGTAATTTCAATTCTTATATGCAAGGCATCCGTCTTAATATTGTATTGGAACTGACATGAAAATAGGTGAAAATCTAAATCCTTATTTACATACCCTATGTGTTATCGTTACCATGAAATGGTATCATATAAGTTTCACCATTTGTGTATCTTTATTATAACTATTGCATGCTTGAAACCTAACAATGGATATTTTTCCCTCTCTTGTAAAAAAAAAGATATAACCCAATAAAATGTAACTAAATGTTGTTAATTCCCTTGATTGCAAGAATAAATGTAGAGGAAGTGAAGGAAATTCATTGCATCTTGTGAATGACCCAAATCCAAGCTATGCACATGATCATATGGTGTTATTGGAAAGTAAGGGGAATTTTGCTATGTTCATTTGGGTTCAAATATCAATGATTTTTTTTTTATTGGAAGGTAGGGGAGTCCATCCATGGAAGGGTTTCACTTTTGAATTTTTATGGAGTTTAATTTATTAAGCTTATAGAAAACATGAGCTCTCTATGGCTATACTAATATTTACATGATATAAAATTGGTAGATTGGCAGACTATGGTGTGAAACATATGCAATTCTCATATTTTCTAAGCATTGCACTAACTATTGGACTATCAGCCTTTCATATTCTTTGTTATGTTGATCTCTTGACTCGGTTTCCTTTTACGCATTTTCCCTTCCCAATACTGTTTCATTGGGCCTTCCACTATCCAACACTACAAATTGATCAGTCACCCTTGCAATCCTGGTGGGATCATTATTAGCATTATACTATTATTTTATTTAGCATCATGTTTGCTTATACTAAGATGTGTTAGGGATCATGTTTGTTACAACTTGATAATATGATATAATGGGGATATTAAAAATGGGTTGATAAAAGTGGATACATACAATATCTGGTAAAAATAAGGGTTTTATTAATTGGAAAGGCATATTGGGAGGGGGGTTCAATAGTAAAATTTTAGGAGGAATTTTCCAATATTTAGTAAAATTATGGATATTCTTTAATATCATTCGAATGATCGTGCTATGTAACAAGTTTCACTGAGTGAAACCCCCGTGGGGAAAGCCCATCATCTCAAAGGGATTACTTTAGGTTCTACCAAAATTATCTCCTCCCACCGTATCGAGAAATTATTGAAGAAAGGCAAGATTTCTTAGTTCAATGCCATCCGAGTCATGTAAACACCTACATAGGACATTCACCCTAAGTTTTAGCTAGTTCGCAAGGGGTTCACCTTGTTACCAATATGTGATCACGTTCATTCATAAAGGGGGGTTTTAAATTTTGAAAAATAAGGTCAATATATCGTAGGTATTGGGGGGGGAGGTGGGGAGTAGGGTATAGGGGGTTTATAGGTATTGGGGGGCATAAAAGATGTTTCTAGTAAAAATAGGGAATATCTTGTAAAAATAACGTTTTTTTAAATTGGAAATATGTATTGGGAGGGGGGCTCAACAAAATGATTTTGGTAGTTATTTATCAATATCTAGTGAAACTAGGGGTATTATTTAATATCCCATGAATGAAGGTGTTATGGCATGGTTTCACTGAGTGAATACCTCGTGAGCTAGTTCTCTCCAAATATCAACATGTTTTTGAGGTGCCAAAATGTTTACCACCACCTTGTGGGGAGAATAACCATGATATTCCACTAATTATGGGCAGTCAAACCTCCTAATGCACACCCTTATCACCACCCTTTTCCCAGAAGAATGAAATATAAGTGATCATTAAGGAAATGTTGTAGGTCTACATCATTCGTCCCAACACTAGCCCTTATTCATCACCGATGGTTATGGTACTAAAAAAGGAAGGCACTTGGTGCATGTGTCCAAATTTTTGGGCCCTCAATAAGTTAACTATCAAAGATAAATTCCCTTTTCCAGTCATTAATGATCTCTTGGATGAGCATCATGGAGCCAAATTATTCACTAAATAGATCTCCGATCTAGCTACCATCAAATATGGAAAGAAGCCGACATACCCAAGACCGCTTTCCACACCCATGAGGGTCATTCTGAGTTCTTAGTCATGCCCTTTGGCCTTTGCAATTCCCCATCCACCTTTAAGAGGCTCACGAAAAAGATCTTTTGACCCTTCATTTTTCTATTTTGTCTTGGTTTTCTTTGATGATATTTTGGTCTACAAACCCACATGGGAAATCTACCTCGAGCATGTTGCTTGTGCCTTACAATTATTAAAGCATCGCTAGTTAACTATGAAATGTTCAAAATGTAATTTTGGGGTTATTGAGGTTGAATATTTGGGCCATATTGTTAGTCAAGTTGGAGTATGTGTGGACCCTAAGAAAGTGGAAGCTATGCAGAACTGGCCATGCCCCAATATCCTCAAGAGCTTGCAAGGATTCCTAGGACTCAATGACTACTAGCGAAAGTTTGTTAAAAATTATGGTAAAATTGCAACTCCTATCGCATCCTTGCTAAAAAAGAATGGCTTCCACTGGAACGATGCAGTTGAACATGCTTTCTCTGTCGTAAAGGATGTTATGTGCACTATGCCTATTTTAGCAATGCTTAATTTCACTAAGACTTTCATGTTAGAATGTGATGCCTCTGGATGCGGCCTTGGAGCCATATTGATGCAAGGTAGACACCCTTTAGTCTGCACCAATAAGCAACTATATGAGCAAAATTTGGGTAAGTCCACATACGAAAAAGAGATGATGGCCATCCTTCACATAGTTGAGACATGGTGTCCATATTTAATCGACAAGCATTTCTAGATCAAGACTAACCATCATAGTCTATAATATTTCCTAGAACAACGATTGTCCTCCCTAGAGCAACATAAGTGAGTCACTAAGATGTTGGGGTATGATTATGAGATCATCTATATGAAGGGCAAGGAAAATGTGGTAGTGGATGCTTTGTCTTGATAATTTGAGAAGGAGGGCTCCCTATTTGCATTATGCTCATAAGTTATAAGGTGGATTAAGGAAGCATATTAGGAATGGATGGATAATGACACCATCATGTACCTCATCAAATGACTTTTAGGAAGACTCCAACCCCCCCATTATGTATACTTGGAATCAAGATACCTTGCAGTATAAGGAGCACATTTTTCTCACCCTAGATTCGACCTTAAAACATTGAATCTTAGAGGGGTTACATTCATTTCCCACTAAAGGCCACTCGAGCTTCCATAAAACTATGAATGAATTAGGTGGTCATTCTTTTGGGAAACATGAAAACAAATATCCACAACTTTGTAGTGACATGCGACACTTAATGACACAAGGGTGAAACAATGAAATCACCTAGTGCTTTGCATCCCCTTCCAATTCCAAACCATATTTGGATGGATATATCTATGGTTTTTATCATGGGGAATCGCAAAGTAGGAAATAAATCAATTATCATGGTGGTCATCGACCACTTGTCCAAATATGCTCATTTTTGTGCTTTATCAAACCCTTTTAGTCCAACACTAGTGGCACAAGTCTTCATGGATCATATTTTTTAAGCTACATGGTATGCCAACTTCCATTGTATCTGATCGAGACCCTACCTTCACAAGAAACTTTTGGCATAAGCTGTTTAAAATTTAGGGTACTCAATTGAAACTCAACATAGCCTATCATCCCCAAACATATGGTCAAATAGAAGCAATGGCAATAGGTTCTTGGAAACATACTTGAGAAGCTTTGCATCAGAAAGGCCACACCAATGGGTGCACTGACTTCCTCTTGCAAAGTGGTGGTATGATACCACTTATTATGGTGCTATCAAAATGACCCCATATGAAGCAGTGTATGGCCAAAATCCCTTGTCAGTGTTTTCCTATTTACTGGGCACTTCCAAGGTTCGTAACATGAACACCACAACTCACACCAAAGAAACTATTCTACACACCCTTAAGGACAACTTGGTTATGGCTCAAAATAGAATGAAACAACATGCAGATCAACATCACTCAAAGTGTTCATTTTCCATATGCCAACTATTTGTTTCTTTGGTTCCAACCCTATAAACAAACATCTCTAAAAAACAATCTCCCTCATAAACTTGCTTTGAAGTTTTATGGACCCTGCAAGATACTCCAACAGTGACATTGGATAGGTCACCTACAAGCTAGCTTTGCTCGATCATTCCAAGATTCACCCAATCTTTCATATCTCTTGCTTTAAAAAAGTGGTGGCCTCCAATAGTAAAGTGCATACCAAGTTACTAGAACTTGATGAGGAAGGTTCCATTTGGCTTTAGTCGGAAGCAGTGTTGGATTCCAGGGAATGGCGATTGTGTAGGTGTACAATCAAATTATCTTAATCTAGTGGAAGGATATGCAACTAGAAGTTGCCACATGGGAACTAGAAGGGATTCTCCAACAATTTCCTCACCAGTTCAACCTTGAGGACAACACTGCTTTTGAAGGGGGGGGGCACGTTAGGGTCCTACCCTAGCCCCCTTAATTTAGGATCTAGTCAAGTAATGTATGCAGCCATCTCTTTTGAATAAGGCCGAGTAGTTAATAGTGAACGATTAATGTAAAAACAATCTCTCTATTAATTAAGTCCCACTAAGAGGTTGGTACTCAGGTAACTATTTGATCATGTCAAGTAGTTAGGGTTTTGGATATTGAAAGCCTATTTAAGGAGATAGAAGGCTATGTATTGTTTTGCCAAGAATTATTTTATTGGATCTCTACTCAAGTGAAATGTCACAAAACGTTAAGAGGCGCGTGAACATTGCTTCCAGATTTGATTATCATAATACAAAGCTATTTCTGCAACATTTCTCTTGTTTATTTCCTTTGATTAATTATTCTGCACTACAGTCTTGTGTTTCTAACATTGTTTATCTTTGTATATCTTGTTGTTGCTCTAATCTGCAAGGTTAAGTACACCATAGATTATAATCCCCAAGTATTAAGTCCAAAAGATAGCTTAGATATGACTTAAATCCAAAGGATGAAGTTACCTGGTCATTATTAAGAATGGTGGAAAGACAATTTGGAAGGCAGATCAACTTATAACATCATTATTTCTTTAGAACTATAAATGTCATTGTACATGGACTTTCAAATATTTCTAGCCACTGAAGTTCTCAGTGAAGTTAAAACAAACACACTATTGGCTAGGAGTCGAGCCATGTCTACATATTGTGAACCTCTCAAATCATATCAACAATTCACATCCTAATAAGCAAAAAGTTACATGGGATGCCTTAGCCTCAACTTCAACACCTTGAAGGAAAAATAAATAAATAAATATATTCCTTTTTGTATTTGTTATAATATAATTAGTTGAATATAAAATACAGATATTTGTATTCACATGTGATCACTTATCAATCGCGAAGAAGGTAAAGGCCCTTGATGGATAAAAGCAACAAATCATCTCCCCTCATAATGATCATCATGGTTTTCATTATTACCCTCAAGAGAAAGGAAGGTAAGTTTGGGACCTTACTTGAGCCGAGCTTGTTTTCTTAGTTAGTACGAGGACATTACCTGAGCTCAAGCAAGCCCTTTCGGAACCTTGCCTCAGAAGTGTTGAAGATCATGAGCTTACCCTGAGAATAGTCATTTACATTCGGCGTGAATATATTATAATAAGCTAATGAAGGGAGCTAAGAATATGGATATGTCTAATTTGAGTTTGAATCATCACGTGGAAAAGGACCATGACCTTACCATAGAAAAATCATTTACACTTGGTGTGAATATAATAGAAAACACTATTAAGGAATATGGAGCTTTGAGCTTTCGATGGGTTTGATTTGAGTTTGAATCATGATGCATCATTCTATTTGATTGCGTCACTTTTTGTAATTTGTCTATCTTATTGTAAAACTTCAAGAAAATCCATAAGAATCAAACAAACAAACAAGTAGAACAAGAGATCTCCACACTATCAACTTAATTGAAACTGCTTATAAAAATGACAAGTAGAGCAAGAGATACCCAATATTTTATTTTATTTTATTAATTTGTAGTCAATATTTTATATTTATTTATTGCTTGGCACCGCTGAATAGCAACTTTGCTCCTACACCCTAAATTTAGTGGGGAACTTTTTATTATGCCCTACGAGACATATTTTTATTAAAATTTACAAGTACTTTTTTTTCCAAGAGGAAAAACATCGTACTTTTGTTATTTCATTGGAAATCAAAAAGTACAATCATCACTATGTGAGTATCTGAACTATCCGTTCATACCACCATCCATAACTTAAGACATAATTACAAATATTACTCAAAATAAAAGTCATCTGACCCTTCAAATCAAAATACAAAACAAGACTTCACTTCCTATAGATGACTAAAAGACATCAGAAAATAACATCATAGAACGATTATGTGTGATGGAATCCTCCACCCACTCTTCCCAATAAAGGACTCTAACATCTCCATTGAGGACAACCTTTGATAATGCATCAGCTGCATAAATTTACAAGTACTTTTTGAGATAGAGACGCTCAATAAATAGTAGTCCTCCAATACTCCAAAAAAATTAAAGGTAAACTATGGCTATGCTTGTTGAGGACACATTCTTCAACTTGTCAGGTGTAATTTATGCTTGCGTGGAAATGAGAATGTTGGGATTTTTCAAGCTAGCTAGTACATTTCCTTCATGTGATAAAACACATCAAACATTAGAAAACATGGCCTATGTACAAGTTATAATTTCGTGACTCTTATCATCCTCATAACAAACCAAATGTTCATCAAGAATTCTTATATTGGTATAATAATGCCATAAAGAGGAAATGTAGGATTGAAAAGTACTCTAATAAAAACTTCTAAAAAGATTGAAGTGGATCTAGTCAATTTGTAGAGCAAGGGAAAGTGGTACCAGCATCTCCATTTAAGCTCATCGGTGGTCAAAATGGTTGGCCAACTTACCCATTTGGACAATTTATAGAATCACCAAATTTAAAGGCACGATCCAATTATTCAGATGTCAATTGATATTTGATTCACATATTTCTTGAATGAATGGAAACAAACTCAATTATCTTCATAGGGAATCTTGGAACAATTCAACTAACTGCATATGTTCAGAGGCCTAGAATGAATGCATCTCCAAAATATATGTCCTCTACTTTGCAACAAGGTTGGCTATAATCTTGAATGGTCCTTCAAATGCTCTAGCAAAAAATCCACCACTTTCCTTGCAGATTGGATACCTAGAAGGGTGAATCAAGACCAAGATCACACCCTTCAAAACCATTCCACATGGAAGCTCTAGAAATGGGGCATACCAAAGCTTCATGTTATTGCAAGAACTTTGGGTTATGTTACGTTGGCGCAAAATCTGGATGAGACCATGGTTCTTGCGTACGTGCCAACAGAGGGGATTGTTGTACTCTAGAGTGCTGGCATTTTCAATCTTCCCAAGGGAATAAAGTCTCACTTGAAGCACCAACTAGACCTGTGGGTGATATAGAGGGTTCGATGCAGAGATATGGTGAGGGTGTTGTTCGCTAATCTGTTACAACATATATTCATCCTAGTAGATAGCCATCACATGCAAACATAAGCATGCATCAAGCAAATAATAGTAAATAAAACCAACATTCATATCATAACACATGCATAATTTCGAAGGGGGACCCAACATCGTATCTTTCTTTATTAATATAAAAAGGTTAATACAATAACAAGCTCTGCAGTCGTTCACATTCATTCCTAGTGTGTGGAATATAGTCCATTGTAAATTTACCCCAAATACATATATCAAAACCCACAAACCCACAAGATCCATAACCAATAACCAACAACTACAATCAACAACAACACCATAATGATCCTTTCTCTTCCTTGCGCCATGCTTTTATACTTGCTGGTATGGTTGTTTCTGAACGCCACAAGACGGTTATGGGCTAACGACTTATGAGCTGCCGTCTTTATGATGTATTTTACCTTGCGCCATGCTCGCTTCCGCAATATCCACATTATTAACTGTGTCTTTCTTCTGCAGGTTATCCTTATGACAAACGAAGGAGGCAACATGTTAGATGAAGTGGAGGTTGCAAGAGGTTTATCACAAAATTCTTGCAATTGACTTTTGTTGATGCATAAAACTCCTTGTCGATTTGAATCAATAAGAATACGATTTTCCACTTAGGATACTCGGATATGATATTTTGAAGAAGATAATGCCTATGGCAATAATTGAGCTAATAAGTGAGTTGGTGATCCAAATCACTCTCAGTTTTAGACCTTTATTGGTGTAAAATGATTCATGAATTTTCTCATTGTCTTCATCCTATGAAGACCCATTTTCTACATAAGAATCAATGATCCTTTTTAATTTGGACAGAATATATTTTATTAAGCTATGTTACACTCTTAATCATTAAAAGCACAAATCCCAAGAAATAAGCCAAACTATAATGATGCCAATTCTATAACAAACCAATTTTTTGAAAGATAACAACAAATAATAGATATCCTATGACATACTTCAACAATATGAATTTCTAGAAGCGGAATACAACCTTACACCTCCTCCCATGTCTGACCTAACAAAAATGCTTTCTAAAGTATAATTAAATCTAAAAAATACCTCAATTTTGGTTGAGTTTGATTCCAACACCAACACCAGACATACTATGATGGGGTCCTTAATTTTTAAATATTTAAGTTAATGAAAGTGGAATATAAGTAGAGTTAAATGTCAAGATGAATTTAAATTTTATACGAAAGTCAAATATAAATGAAAGTAAATGTCAACATTTATCTTCACTTATACTATAAACAGTTACCATAGATTCTTGAGGCATTTCAAAATCTAAAACGGAAGGAATACGTTGGGGGAATACGCCCTTGAAACATTTCAAGGCCAAACAATATTCTAGCAACATTTCATAGCCATACCAAATAATGGAAATGGCATATCAAAATTTCAGGGTTATTTTGATATTTCAGTCACTACTGCAAAATGTTTCATGATGTTAGAAATGCATCCATCCTAAAAACTCATATTTTGTCTTGAAAAATGATATTTTTGTTTACAAATGACCCCTCAAAAAACTATAAGGAAGCACCACGACCATAACCTTAAAAGGGACCATTATAACTCACAAAAAAGCCTCTTGCCACTTGGTTCTCCCTTAAACACACCAATACTCAATACAATTTGATTCTTACTCTTGTTGTAGAGAGAAGTGGGTGTCGAGCAGTTATTTGTTGAAGGGTTTGGTCTTTGAGGGTTTGCGGCTATTGGGGAAATGTTAGAGTAGAAGTTGGCAATTTCTAAGGGCTTGGGGCTTCTCTCAAGTCTCAAATATTTATTCTTGAATCTCATACTTTAGTTTCAAGTATAGGTTCCATGGTCCATCCATTATCTTTCTCAAACGTTTATTTATTTTCCACACTGTTTAATAATAATAATAACTGTTATTGTTATTATTATTATTTAATTTTAAGGTCACAATCTAGCCAAACACCTAATTGATGTATGAGACCCCTTTGTTTGTGGGACAAGGGACATCCTTTGCGCAACAATTTAACTGCTTAATTTATGCAACCATTGTTTATTGTTCAACCCATGAATTATGTTACTGTTTACTGTTGTTCCAAGTTGCTTAATGTTTATTGTTATACACTCATGGCAATCTGTTAGTGTATGCTATGTTGTTAGACCCTCATGCCATGATGTTCACTATTCATTGTTAGAACGCCATACCATGTTGTTATTATTTACTATTAGACCCACATGCCATGACTTATCAACATGCCTTTTAGGCTTTTAATTGATGAATAGTAATTGAATGAATGTTATCTAGACTAGAACGGTCATCGAACCAATAGAAACCAAAAACCTAAATTGGATCGGAACAAAAAAAACCAGACCAAAAAACTAGTCGACCAAAAACTACATAAAATATTATAATTTTGTAAAAAAGGATATATATTCATGTGCATCCATATGAATCCAAAACATTAAATACAAATATGCAAAGTTTATCATGTATATAACAAGTAAGGGTGCATATAGCCAAAATAACATTGAGTCCAATACATCTCTAAACCAAAATACATCAACAAATAGGGCTCTAAATGGCCCCTAGAGTCCAAAAATAAACATAGTACTATTCAAAAACTATAGTCTAGACTCCAAACTCTACTAGGTAGAATCATCAGAATCCTCATATGAATCGTCTTCATCCTCAATATGACTAGACTTAACAATGGGATTTCGACTTGATTCCCCTGGCCTTGAAGGTGGTGGAGGTAGTACATATATACTCTCTGTCTGTGGAAGTGGGTCCAAGTCCATCCAAGAAAGGTCTTCATTTTCAAATGCTGGTGCCTAACTCTCCACAACCCACTTTGACAAGGGATCAAAGTATTCCAAGACTATGTTTCCTGATGCAAGGGTCTTATTCAATAACTGGTTACGCCCCAACCTAAGATTGTACTGAACATAGACCATATCATTCAACCGTTTTTGTTCCAAACGGTTTTGCTTCTTGGTATGCATATGCTAAAAAACTCTCCAATTGTGTTCACAACTAGAAGCATTGCATGCATGGCTCAATATTCGAATTGCATCATTTTTCAAATTAGGGCAATGGCCACCAAACTGTCCCCACCAATAAGCTGCAATGAGACACGAAATTGCAAATAGATTTCAACAAATGGATTTGGAAATTTGACTCAAGTTTTGTAATGGATAATACAGTTTGAAAACTTTGAAATTTCTTACCTGGTGGATCCTTTGATCTGCTTCGTATAGCCATAGACATTCCAAATCTACCAAGAATCTCATTGAAATGCAATATCTTATAATGCATCTCATCTAGTATGTTGAGGTCAAGGACCATGCGCTCAATGCATTTATACAATCCATCTTTTACCTTCCCATCTACTTCAAAATATTTTGTATAATGGTACATTCAAAGTTCAAAAGACAAAAAATTCACCAATGAATTTGAATCTGTGGCTAACATTTGTTACTAATAAATAAAACTTAGAGGATAGAAAAGCTTATGAAATTTGAAAAAATGAAATTACTTATCTTGGGTTTAAGTAATAGCCAGATGCGTGCAAAGGTCTATGGAGTTATATGTTCCGTCTTTCATCAATGATTTCCCATATAAGAAAATAATTATGTATTTTATCATCATATGTTGCCTTTATTTCCTTTTTGGCTTGATCCATGGCCTCATAAATAAAACCCATGAGGGGTTTATCACCATCTACCATTCACAACACTTTCACAAGAGGCTCACTAAATAGAACTATCTCTTCAACCTTTTTCCAAAAATATTTTTCATAGACTTTGTCAGCTGCATCTTTCCCTTCAGCCTTTTTGCTCCACTGAGATGCATTCCACTCATCACAAGAAAACATCTTCCGCATGTTGGCTTTTTGTTGAACAATGGATTGCAACAAAAGAAAGTTCACTGCAAATCATGTAATAATTGGTCTAACAAGTTCTTTACCCCCAATGTTCTTCCTCATAAGGTTCAGAACCCATGTGTGGTTATAGATGTACTTGGTTATTGATTTTTCTTGGTCCATAGGCTTCTTCACCCACTCAATTTTTCCAATATCCTCAAGCATGAGGTCCAGACAATGAGTTGAACATGAAGTCCACCAAATGGTGGGGTGTTTTTCCTTCAACATCCTTCCCATTGCAACACATTTGAAGGCATTGTCTGTGATGACTTGTGCAACATTATCCACCCCCACCTCCACAACTAATTCGTCCAAAAGATAAAATAGTAGTTGTGCATCCTTCACCTAATCATATGCATCCACATATTTAAAAAACATGGTTCCTTTCGGGAAAGCTATCAGGAAATTGATAATGGTACAAGATCTTCCATCAGTCCATCCACTAGACATGATCGTGCATCCTATTTTATTCCATGACTCCTAGAACTCTTTGAGGTATTCATCTATTCTTTGGAATTCATTTCGTAACAATGACCCTCTGATATCATGAAAAGTAGGGCCTTTGAAGCTACACCATTTAACATAGCTTGATAATATGAAGACTTAACTGCATTGAAATGTATATATGCATCATACCACTATCTAACAATGCATTCCCATGCAACCTCCTCCATCTTCGTCCATTTAGCATCAATGGTGATCTAAGCACCAGGGGTGGTGTGGGGAACAAGGAAAGAGTCAATCCCACTACATGGCCTCTTTGAGTTAGAATTGGATGAACCAAGTCTAAAAGGGAAAGTGGAGGATTCTTCAAAACCAACCATTTGATCTTTAGGGTTATCACCATCATACTCATCACTTGGCATTGAACTTTTCCCTATGTATTTTTTAATCCTATTGGCCTTGGATTTATTTTAATGTAAGGCTTGAATATAACTTAGCATCTATGCTTTTAAATCATCAGAGAATTTTGGACAAGGTTCAACATTGTGTCTTGCATGAACTAGGTGTTTTGCTTAACCTATGGATCTCCCCCCCCACCAAGTTTTTTCCCACAAGAATTGCATCCCCCCCCCCCTCTTCATCCAATTGGTAATGAGACCATGTTGAATCCCTCTTCTCTTTAGGAGGCATGATAATTTTTATAGAAGCAAACACAAATATGCAAATAAAACCCTAAGAAATCTTAATTACCAAGAAAAATCAGCATTTTTAAAGAGATGAATAAGCGAAGAAGAGTAGCCCTTCAAAATCCTTCCAATTTGTGAGAAGAAAAGTAGCTCCTACGAGTAGAAAAAAAACCCAACAGTTATCTAATGGGATAGCCCACAAATTCGAAAAAAGAACCCTTGAAACAACTCCAAAACTAACCCAAGAACGTGTTTAAAAAGTCCCTTGAAACAACTCCAAATCTACCCAAGAAAATCAACCTCAAAACTCTCCAAAGCAGCCCTGCAAACAACTTTGCAAATCAGCCCAAGAAATTCTTCAAAACAACCTTGCAAAAACTCTCAGAAAATGCCCAAGAAACTCAACTCAAAAATTCTAAAGAGCTCAAATGAATAGTGTTAGTGAAATAAGGGGGGGGGGGTCTCTTTAAATAGTGTTATTAGAGACTTAGGCTTAGGTATTTAACTTTTAGTTTAGGATTTTCTTTTTAAATCAACTTTCTCGAGCCCACAATCGCATCCGTACAATGATGTACGGAACCAACCAGTTCCGTACCAAATCCGGTCTGGTGCATCAGTTTGGACCAACAGAGGGGTGAAAACTATCAGGACAACCGATTTTTCAAGAACCAGACCGGTTTTGATAACACTGATTTGAACTTTTTATGTCCCATGTTTGTTTGCACATGTGTTGTATTTTTCGTTTTCCTTTCCATATTATATTCAACATTTTCTAAAAAATTGTTGAATCCACTATTTTTGTATTCATTTCAGTGTAGCTTAACAATTATATTCTACTTTCATTAACTTAAAATTGAAGTAATGACATTTACCTTCACTTATATTCTATTTTCCTTAGCTGAAATTTTAACATTGAAAGTTAAACACAAATCCAAAAAAATGTTGATTATACAACATGACTAGGTCAAAGGGGGTTCGACAAAGAGGGTTAAATTAATTTTGGGGGCTTTTTTTCTCTTTTTAGGCCGTTTGGGCCCACAAGTGGAAGGCCTAATCATCTTTGCAGACTCAGGCGAGTCATTGTTGAATCCATCAAGTCAGACATAGTTTCATATATGTTTCGCAAAATAAATGGCTCAAACCAATCAAACCATTTTGACTTGGTCATCCGTTATGATAGAACTTATTGAAAGACACTCCCCCACCACACAAGGAGATTTTTAATTTGTTCCATTTCATCTTTTCTTGTTTTGGTTAGAAAAAAATGATTATGAATTTTGCAAGAAACCAGCCCAAAAATATCATGCCATTTATCACCTTAGGAGTTCCTACTCCTCGAAGTCTCCTTCCAAATCCTCCAAATTCCCCTTCCAAATATTGCAAATAAGGGCTATCACAAGGCATAACCAAAGAATAACTTTTACCAATAAACACTCAAACTAGTTATTCCATTCATTGTTTCACTATTAATTTGGAAAACCAAATACTAAGATTCTTGCTTTTGTGAAAAATAGAAACCTCTATATGTAACCCTTATCACATCTTAACCGTGGTTTTGTATACCACGATTTCAACAAATACTTCTTTATAACATAATTGAAAATAAACTTTGTGAATATTTAAAGAGCATGCCTACACAAAACATTAAATGTACAAAATAATTCCACAAAAGATTATCATAACGCTTTGTGATGCTGCTTATTCTTTAGATATACTAGCATCATGTAAATTTCCACTTCCCTTTATATTAGAAAAACAACTGCTGGTGAGCAGAAATAGGATTGAAAGAAGAATGCTCGAAGCTATATTTGTTGTCACAAGGAATGATACTTGAAGAGCACAATGAAGAAAAGGTTTTAATTAATTAAGAGGATATTTTTTGGGGGGAAGTAACAGACACTGACCTTACGTAGTATTGTTAAAAGACAAAAAATAATTTTGTCTTTTATCATCATATGTTGCCTTTATTGCCTTTTTGGTTTGATCGATGGCCTCGTAAATAAAACCCATGTTGGGTTTATCACCATCTACCATTCACAACACTTTCACAAGAGGCTCACTAAATAGAACTATCTCTTCAACCTTTTTCCAAAAATATTTTTCAGACTTTGTCAGCTGCATCTTTCCCTTCAACCTTTTTGCTCCACTGAGATGCATTCCACTCATCACAAGAAAACATCTTCCGCAAGTTGGCTTTTGCGGATGAAAAATTGATTGCAACGAAAGAAAGTTCATTGCAAATCATGTAATAGCTGGTCTAACAAGCTCTTTACCCCCAATGTTCTTCCTCATAAGGTTCAGAACCCATGTGTGGTTATAGATGTACTTGGTTATTGATTTTTCTTGGTCCATAGGCTTCTTCACCCACTCAATTTTTCTAATATCCTCTAGCATGAGGTCCACACAATGAGTTGCACATGAAGTCCACCAAATGGTGGGGTGTTTTTCCTTCAACATCCTTCCCATTGCAACACATTTGGAGGCATTGTCTGTGATGACTTGTGCAACATTATCCACCCCCACCTCCACAACTACTTCATCCAAAATATAAAATAGTAGTTGTGCATCCTTCACCTAATCATATGCATCCACATATTAAAAAGCAGGGTTCCTTTTGGGAAAGCTATCAGGAAATTGATAATGGTACAAGATCTTCCATCAGTCCATCCACTAGACATGATCGTGCATCCTATTTTATTCCATGACTCCTAGAACTCTTTGAGGTATTCATCTATTCTTTGGAATTCATTTCGTAACAATGACCCTCTGATATCATGAAAAGTAGGGCCTTTGAAGCTTAGACCACATGAAGCTGCACCATTTAACATAGCTTGATAATATGAAGACTTAACTGCATTGAAATGTATATATGCATCATACCACTATCTAACAATGCATTCCCATGCAACCTACTCCATCTTCATCCATTTAGCATCAATGGTGATCTAAGCACTAGGGGTGGTGTGGGGAACAAGGAAAGAGTCAATCCCACTACATGGCCTCTTTGAGTTAGAATTGGATGAACCAAGTCTAATAGGGAAAGTGGAGGATTCTTCAAAACCAACCATTTGATCTTTAGGGTTATCACCATCATACTCATCACTTGGCATTGAACTTTTCCCTATGTATTTTTTAATCCTATTGGCCTTGGATTTATTTTAATGTAAGGCTTGAATATAAGTTAGCATCTATGCTTTTAAATCATCAGATAATTTTGGACAAGGTTCAACATTGTGTCTTGCATGAACTAGGTGTTTTGCTTAACCTATGGATCTCCCCCCCACCAAGTTTTTTCCCACAAGAATTGCATCCCCCCCCCTCTTCATCCAATTGGTAATGAGACCATGTTGAATCCCTCTTCTCTTTAGGAGGCATGATAATTTTTATAGAAGCAAACACAAATATGCAAATAAAACCCTCATAAATCTTAATTACTAAGAAAAATCAGCATTTTTAAAGAGATGAATAAGTGAAGAAGAGTAGCCCTTCAAAATCCTTCCAATTTGTGAGAAGAAAAGTAGCTCCTACCAGTAGAAAAAAAAAACCCAACAGTTCTCTGATGGGATAGCCCACAACTTCAGAAAAAGAACCTTTGAAACAACTCCGAAACTAACCCAAGAACGTGTTTAAAAAGTCCCTTGAAACAACTCCAAATCTACCCAAGAAAATCAACCTCAAAACTCTCCAAAGCAAACCTGCAAACAACTTTGCAAATCTGCCCAAGAAATTCTTCAAAACAACCTTGCAAAAACTCTCAGAAAATGCCCAAGAAACTCAACTCAAAAATTCTAAAGAGCTCAAATGAATAGTGTCAGTGAAATAATGGGGGGGGGTCTCTTTAAATAGTGTTATTAGAGACTTAGGCTTAGGTATTTAACTATTAGTTTAGGATTTTCTTTTTAAATTAACTTTCTTGAGCCCATAATCGCATATATACAATGATGTACGGAACCGACCAGTTCCGTACCAAATCCGGTCTGGTACAGCAGTTTGGACCAACAGAGGGGTGAAAACTATCAGGACAACCGATTTTTCAAGAACCAGACCGGTTTTGATAACATTGATTTGAACTTTTTATGTCCCATGTTTTTTTGTACGTGTGTTGTATTTTTCGTTTTCCTTTCCATATTATATTCAACATTTTCTAAAAAATTGTTGAATCCACTGTTTCTGTATTCGTTTCAGTGTAGCTTAACAATTATATTCTACTTTCATTAACTTAAAATTGAAGTAATGACATTTAACTTCACTTATATTCTATCTTCCTTAGCTGAAATTTTAACATTGAAAGTTAAACACAAATCCAAAAAAATGTTGATTATACAACATGACTAGGTCAAAGGGGGTTCGACAAAGAGGGTTAAATTAATTTTGGGGGGATTTTTTTCTCTTTCTAGGCCGTTTGGGCCCACAAGTGGAAGGCCTAATCATCTTTGCAGACTTAGGCGAGTCATTGTTGAATCCATCAAGTCAGACATAGTTTCATATCTGTTTCGCAAAATAAATGGCTCAAACCAATCAAACCATTTTGACTTGGTCATCCGTTATGATAGAACTCATTGAAAGACACTCCCCCACCACACAAGGAGATTTTTAATTTGTTCCATTTCATCTTTTCCTGTTTTGGTTAGAAAAAATCAGTTAGAAAAAAATGATTATGAATTTTGCAAGAAACCAGCCCAAAAATATCATGCCATTTATCACCTTAGGAGTTCCTACTCCTCGAAGTCTCCTTCCAAATCCTCCAAATTCCCCTTCCAAATATTGCAAATAAGGTCTATCACAAGGCATAACCAAAGAATAACTTTTACCAATAAACACTCAAACTGGTTATTCCATTCATTATTTCACTATTAATTTGGAAAACCAAATACTAAGATTCTTGCTTTTGTGAAAAATAGAAACCTCTATATGTAACCCTTATCACATCTTAACCGTGGTTTTGTATACCACGGTTTCAACAAATACTTCTCTATAACATAATTGAAAATAAACTTTGTGAATATTTAAAGAGCATGCCTACACAAAACATTAAATGTACAAAATAATTCCACAAAAGATTATCATAACGCTTTGTGATGCTGCTTATTCTTTAGATATACTAGCATCATGTAAATTTCCACTTCCCTTTATATTAGAAAAACAATTGTTGGTGAGCAGAAATAGGACCGAAAGAAGAATGCTCGAAGCTATATTTGTTGTCACAAGGAATGATACTTGAAGAGCACAATGAAGAAAAGGTTTTAATTAATTAAGAGGATATTTTTTGGGGGGAAGTAACAAACACTGAACTTACGTAGTATTGTTAAAAGACAAAAAATAATTTTGTCTTTTATCATCATATGTTGCCTTTATTGCCTTTTTGGCTTGATTGATGGCCTCGTAAATAAAACCCATGTTGGGTTTATCACCGTCTACCATTCACAACACTTTCACAAGAGGCTCACTAAATAGAACTATCTCTTCAACCTTTTTCCAAAAATATTTTTCATAGACTTTGTCAGCTGCATCTTTCCCTTCAGCGTTTTCGCTCCACCGAGATGCATTCCACTCATCACAAGAAAACATCTTCCGCAAGTTGGCTTTTGCAGCTCAAAAATTGATTGCAACGAAAGAAAGTTCATTACAAATCATGCAATAGCTGGTCTAACAAGCTCTTTACCCCCAATGTTCTTCCTCATAAGGTTCAGAACCCATGTGTGGTTATAGATGTACTTGGTTATTGATTTTTCTTGGTCCATAGGCTTCTTCACCCACTCATTTTTTCTAATATCCTCTAGCATGAGGTCCACACAATGAGTTGCACATGAAGTCCACCAAATGGTGGGGTGTTTTTCCGTCAACATCCTTCCCATTGCAACACATTTGGAGGCATTGTCTGTGACGACTTGTGCAACATTATCCACCCCCACCTCCACAACTACTTCATCCAAAATATAAAATAGTAGTTGTGCATCCTTCACCTAATCATATGCATCCACATATTAAAAAGCAGGGTTCCTTTTGGGAAAGCTATCAAGAAATTGATAATGGTGCAAGATCTTCCATTAGTCCATCCACCGAGCATGATCGTGCATCCTATTTTATTCCATGGTTCCTTGAACTCTTTGAGGTATTCATCTATTCTTTGGAATTCATTTTGTAACAATGACCCTCTGATATCATGAAAAGTAGGGCCTTTGAAACTTGGACCACATGAATCTACACCATTTAACAAAGGTTGATAATATGAAGACTTAGTTGCATTGAAAGGTATATCTGCATCATACCACTATCTAACAATGCATTCCCAGGCAACCTCCTCCATCTTTGTCCATTGTGGTGTGGGGAACAAAGAAAGAGTCAAGCCCACTACGTGGCCTCTTTGAGTTGGAATTGGATGAACTAGGTCTAATAGGAAAAGTGGAGGATTCTTCAAAACCAACCATTTGATCTTTAGGGTTATCACCATCATACTCATCACTTGGCATTGAAATTTTCCCTATGTATTTTTTAATCCTATTTTCCTTGGATTTATTTTCATGGAAGGCTTGAATATAACTTAGCATCTCTTCTTTTAAACCATCAGAGAATTTTGGACAAGGTTCAACATTGTGTCTTGCATGAACTAGGTGTTTTTTTAACCTATGGATCACCCCCCCACCAAGTTTTTGCCCACAATAATTGCATCCCCCGCCCTCTTCATCCAATTGGTAATGAGACCATGTTGAATCCCTCTTCTCTTTAGGAGGCATGACAATTTTTATGGAAGCAAACACAAATATGCAAATAAAACCCCAGCAAATCTTAATTACTAAGAAAAAATCAGCCTTTTTAAAGAGATGAATAAGAGAAGAAGAGTAGCCTTGACATACCTTCAAAATCCTTCCAATTTGTGAGAAAAAAAGTAGCTCATACCAATAGAAAAAAAACCCAACAATTCTCTAACAGGATAGCCCACAACATCAGAAAAAGAACCCTTGAAACAACTCCAAAACTAACCCAAGAACGTGTTAAAAAAGTCCCTTGAAACAACTCCAAATCTACCCAAGAAAATCAACCTCAAAACTCTCCAAAGCAACCCTGCAAACAACTTTGCAAATCTGCCCAAGAAATTCTTCAAAACAACCTTGCAAAAACTCTCAGAAAATGCCCAAGAAACTCAACTCAAAAATTCTAAAGAGCTCAAATGAATAGTGTGAGTGAAATAGAGGGGGGGGGGGGGTGTTCTCTTGAAATAGTGTTATTAGAGACTTAGGCTTAGGTATTTAACTTTTAGTTTAGGATTTTCTTTTTAAATTAACTTTCTCGAGCCCACAATCGAATCCGTACGATGATGTACGGAACCGACCAATTCCGTACCAAATCCGGTCTGGTGCACCAGTTTGGACCAACAGAGGGGTGAAAACTATCAGGACAACCAATTTTTGAAGAACCAGACCGGTTTTGATAACAATGATTTGAACATTTTATGTCCCATGTTTTTTTGCACATGTGTTGTATTTTTCATTTTCCTTGCCATATTATATTCAACATTTTCTAAAAATTTGTTGAATCCACTGTCAGTGTAGCTTAACAATTATATTCTACTTTCATTAACTTAAAATTGAAGTAATGACATTTACCTTCACTTATATTCTATCTTCATTAGCTGAAATTTTAACATTGAAAGTTAAACACAAATCCAAAAAAATGTTGATTATACAGCATGACTAGGTCAAAGGGAGTTCGACAAAGAGGGTTAAATTACTTTTGGGGGGCTTTTTTTCTCTTTTTAGGGTGTTTGGGCCCACAAGTGGAAGGCCTAATCAACTTTGCAGACTCAGAGTCATTGTTGAATCCATCAAGTCAGACATAGTTTCAAATCCGTTTCGCAAAATAAATGGCTCAAACCAATCAAACCATTTTGACTTGGTCATCAGTTATGATAGAACTCATTGAAAGGCGCTCCCCCACCACACAAGGAGATTTTTAATTTGTTCCATTTCATCTTTTCCTGTTTTGGTTAGAAAAAATCAGTTAAAACAAAATGATTATGAATTTTGCAAGAAACCACTGCAAAAAGATCATGCCACTAATCACCTTAGGAGTTGCTACTCCTAGAAGTCTCCTTCCAAATCCTCCAAGTCCCCTTCCAAATATTGCAAATAAGAGCTATCCCAAGACATAACCAAAGAATAAATTTTACCAATAAACACTCAAACTGTTTATTCTATTCATTGTTTCACTATTAATATGAAAAACCAAATACTAAGATTCTTGCTTTTGTGAAAAATAGAAACTTCTTTATGTAACCCTTATCACATCTTAACCCTAAAGAGCATGCCTGCACAAAACATTAAATGTACAAAATAATTCCACAAAAGATTATCATAACGCTTTGTGATGCTGCTTATTCTCTAGATATACTAGCATCATGTAAATTTCCACTGCCCTTTATATTAGAAAAATAACTGCCGGTGAGCAGAATAGGACCGAAAGAAGAATGCTCGAAGCTATATTTGTTTTCACAAGGAATGATACTTGAAGAGCACAATGACGAAAAGGCTCTAATTAATTAAGAGGACAACTTTTTTCGGGAAGTAACAGACACTGAACTTACGTAGCATTTTCTTGGCCAACGCCATGGAAGCCTTTGCTTCAAAAGACGCCAGCTAATTTCTGAGACCTCCAGAGGTCGTCTGATGAATCGAAGAAAGCTTTAAATTGTGCTGCCATCATTCCAAAACGTGAAGGAAATCCAAATATGAAGCCGTCTGCTTCAACAAATTTTTCAGTAGTGATAATAGGCACTTCCTCTCTAAGAGGCGCTTTCATCTTTTCAAGCACCTTGTCTGGAAGTGTTTCAGGAACCTTAAATTCTCAAATGCATTACATTACAAACCCACTCCTTATCGGCTTTGCCAATTTTAACATATAGATGTGTGATACATTTTATTTGCAATTTTAGTTAAAGAACCCCACACCAACAACATTTGAAAGTGTGTTCAAAGAAGACCAGGAGTGCTGCTATAAGAAGGAACGAAACGTCGAAATGTGATATCCATTTGTTGACTTCACTTTTGTAGTAAATCCAAATCTCTTTCACTTTAAAGTGATACTTGAGAGGTATCTGATGGGCTGTGGTATATAGGCACGGTGGATCTCTTGTAGCGAATGATGAAATAAGGATTGAGAAAGATCAGACAAAGTAGTTTGGTCCTTCTTGTTTTTAATCAGTCTAATCCTTAATTCAATGTCAACTGATATTTGATTCACAGATTTCTGGAATGCATGGAAACAAACTCAATTATCTTCATAGAGAATCCTGGAACAGTTCATCTAACCACCTATGTTCAAAGGCCTAGAATGAATTCATCTCCAGAAGATGTCCTCCACTTTGCAAGAAGGCTGGCTGCAGTCTTCAATGGTCCTCCAAAATCTCCTGCCAAAAATCCATCAGTTTCCTTGCAGATTGGATACTCACAAGGGCAAATCAAGAGCAGGGTCACACCCTTCAAAACCATTCCACATGCGAACTCTAGATATGGAGCATACCAAAGCTTCATGTTTAGTGCAGGAACTTGGGTTCTGTTAAATAAAGCAGAGGCTGCAAGAGGTCTATCACGAAATTCTTGCAATTGACTTTTGTTCATGCATAAAACTCCTTGCCGATTTGAATCAGTAAGTATAAGATTTTCCAAGGTGGGATGCTTGGATATGATATTCTGAAAAAGATAATGCCGTGCAGAAGCGGCAATAAGGGAACTGATGATCCAAACCATTTTCACTTTCAGGTCTCCATTGGGGTAAAATCAGGAATGTTCCCAACGTCTTCATCCTCTGAAGCCCCATTTTCTACATAGGTATCAATACTCTTTCGGTTTGGATTAATATATTTTATAAAAATAAAATATATTGTTCACGATTAAAAGCACAGATCCCAAGAGATAAGCCCAAATGTAGTGATGCCAATTCTATATTAAACCATGCCAATTCTATAATAAACCATTTATTTGAAAGATAACAACAAATAACAGATATCCCATTATAATAAACCATTTGTTTGAAAGATAACAACAAATAATAGATATCCCATAACACATTCAAATAACAGGAATTTCTAGAAATAGAATACAACCTTCCATCCCCTCCCATGTCTATACCTGACAGAAAATGCTATAAAAGCCAAAATACAGCCCATCTCAAAAATCCTGGTAAGGATTCCTTGTTCCTAACATTTCTATTGAGAAAATCAGTTATCAACAAAAATATTTACAATCTCCAGAAGCTGATCAATGACTATCCAATTTAGGAAAGCTAACAGAAACTATGATTTAAGTGAATCATCAGTCGACCAAGTGAGCAGGTATTATTGCTTTCACAAAACCTGTAAAAGATGGCCAGTAAAGTCTCACAAAAGATAACTAAAAACAATGATCACCATTTTGTTAATGACACCAGAAATTAGCAAAAGAATGTCTAGCTTGGAAAGTTGATCAAAGGCTATTTTTTATACCTGGGAACTCCCCATGTTTTGGCCAGACTCGGGTCAATCACGTGTTGCTCTGGGGAAAATCCCAAGTAGATGAGAGGTGGTGCAATTCACCAAAAAAAAAACTTTTTATACCTGGGAACTCTCCATGTTTTGGCCAGACTCGGGTCAATCACGTGTTGCTCTGGGGAAAATCCCAAGTAGAGGAGAGGTGGTGCAATTCACCCAAAAAAAACTTGGAATCAAACCTGCGCCAGTGGAGGTAAACTCCTACTCGTTTACCACTGAATCACTGCCCAACCAACGAAAAGGGGGCAGGCCTTAAGTAGAAGTAGAACCTGCGAGCAAAGGTCATTTGACCAGATAAATAGATTTTCCGGTGAGCCCAGATAATTGCCTACCAAACAGAAACTAATGGCTGGAAAAAGAGGCCTCACAGCTAATAAAATCGACCACAGTAGTCAAGAGAAAACAACCTCCAAAATATCCATAAATTGTCACTGCAGGAGAAGAAGTGAGTGTTTCCTAAATCTGATCAAAGAAAACTTATCTGTTCTCATAAAAAAAAATATAAATTAAAGAGAGGGTCTCCTACCAAGAGACTGACAGGGGTCCTTCACCGAGGACTCTAGCCGAGAGAAGGCTAGCAACTTTTCCCAAAACTGTGAAGGAAGATCCTACTGCTTTTTCCCTACGAATGTCCCCAGCAAATACTCCACCTTCTGCTTCGGCTCTTCATCTCTTCTGGGCATCGATGGAGCTGCTCCCATGCTTTCCTTCTACTTCTTTCTTCACCATCCTTCACCAAATTACGTCCATTCACCAGTCTTCATGTTTTCCACAGTTTCAACCCAGTTGTATGTCCGATTAAAAATAAGTAATAACTGTCTTGATCACCCTTTTCCGCTTCAGACAATATTGTTGACTTGATCAATCTCTTCAAATTTCAAACTTGTCAGCGCTGCACTTCACATTTCTTATTTTGGGACCCCACTACAAACAACAAAGATTTCAACAATATCTGCATTTCCTTCTCAGATCTTTCAAAATATTTACATTACCCTACTCTGAAGTTGTGAACAGTGAATATAGTCTTTGTAGTTGCTGTGAACTTCCCATGAGAACACGGGTACCTATTAACATAATGTAATGTCCCCACCTGCTGACCACTGCGAAGCAAGGAACATACTACCAATCGATGGGGCTCTTTAATCAAAATTTAGCCCACTCATTTCATTACAAGAAATAAGATATGAATGTGCAGATGTAGACAATCAATCATGCACAGCGGAAACAACATCCACACAATCATTCGAATACATTCAAGATTTCAGGCATTAATAAAAGCATTTCATAAATAAATATATAGGCAGAAACACTTATCTTCGTTTCAATTGTCCCAAGCAACTAGCTATGTCGCTGCAACGTTCCACCCAACCGTAGGCTCTTCGACAGCTTATACTGAGTCCGTCCGAAGGCCACCCCCGAGCTGGGCATGATTCTCACAAGGACAAAGGGGGCATTCCAGCTCAACCACTGCCCAATAACCATTTTTATCTCAGCCAAGCCAGAATAATGGATTACCCATCACCCATACCCAACATACTCTTTCTTCTCACAACAAAACGACTATTGATAGGGTTACACATTTACAACAGAGGTGTTCACAAAACAGGGTCCACATTGGTTCCCCCAGCTCGTGGTTCACCCAATGAACTGTGGAATTTCGTTTTCAACCCCAGGGAGCAAAACCGATTTCTCTCCACTGGTTAGGATCCCTTCCAATGGCCTAAACGACCCCAGGAAGACCCAAAACGTTCTGCTCTCTTTCCCCACGGGTAACCAACACAAAAACGCCCCTTCCCAGCTAAAAGATGAAGGGAGACACAGAAAAACGAGGGAGGAAAACGCCCAGGCAGCTTGAGCTGCGTGAGAGAGCAAGGCCATGGTGAATAATCGCTTAGGCAGCCATTTCGTGGCTCTATTCTTGCCCAAAAAGACCAACACGTTTTTCCATGAAGGGTGGCTTGCCCATACCCGATTTTGGACAGCCATACCTTCCCATTCCCAAGGCAATAACTTCCCCAACCAACTCTTGGGAGAAATCAATGGTTGGGTACAAAAGTCAACATGGGTAGTTGAGGGTTTGATGGGTTTCCTCATTGACACTTGGCTTGACTCTATTGGCTCAAGGGTTTGAATGTTTTCCCTCCCAATTCCTTGTGAAATCATGCCCCCATCTCTTTGTTGCATTGCATAGCTAGTTGTGGGTATTTTTTATTAAAATGCATATTACATGCTATTTGAATTTCCACTGTGCATTGCTAGCACGCAAACCATATGCATCACGAAATCGATGGCGGGGCCTTGGCCTTGAGCTCCTCACCATGATTTCCTAACAATATTACATCATTTATAGTGTTAATGCCATGGGGCCAAACTGGGGACATTACAATGGATTTGTCTTATAGGGCTCTATTTGACGCGATATCAAATGAACCTATTAAACATGGAGCTAAAACAAGGGTACCTATTAAACATGGGTTATGTTTGAGGCGATATCAACTTGTGATCATGCCTCAAGGGGAGTCACTGATCAGTGGTTGAAACCCTATACCAAAAACTACACATTAAAAAAAAATCATTAGGATCAGCCTTTACAAGTGATGTCTCTCTAACTTTGTTTCAATTGCACCTAGCATCAAAATCATGATACTTCCTGTTCACAATACACTAAAATGTTGATATCCAGAGACCGTCGATACCATAAGTGGAAACATCCTCCAAAATAGAGAACTACTTTGTGGCAATCTGTTAGGCATCCAGGGCATTACAGAAATAGGTAGCAATAGCATTGATCTGCTACAATGATATTTGTATGGACAATAGCATCTAGTCATACAGGTCCAACACTTTGAATACCCACAATTTTGTATGGATAATAGCATCTAGTCATATAGGTCGAGAGCTTTCATGAACACCCACAAAGATACGTATGTCATAAACATTCAGCTCTGTAACCTCATAAAACACGGCCAGGAAAAGTGGAGTCAGAACGAGTAACAGATATTGCTCTCTCGTATCAATAACAACTAGGAAGAGAGGAACATTTCAGAGTGAAATGTGAAGAACTTCAATAGATCAACTTGTTTTAATGTGAAGAAAATCAATAGATCAACTTGTTTTAGATAAATGTCAAAGCCTAAGTTGATTGAGCAGTTGAATTGTGGAGTCTTCATTATCTAAGGAACTTGGGTATGGGTTTGTGGTAGAGTTCTCCGCAGAGGTGGACTGGAGCAAACTGGAATTACAGATCGAATTTGAACTGCCGATTCAGTTTGGAGTGGATAGGGCACCAAATTGGTGTCATTACTTCATAAATATGAATGAGGCCTTCGACGAGGAGGGGCTGAGCAAACTGGTATTGATGTCCTTATTGTCACAGGTCCAACCATTGATGAAGGAGATCCACAGTATGCAGGTGCTAAAAAGGGTGACCCAGATTGAGGAATAGCATGGGGTATCCATTGTTGTTGTTGCCGCCGCTAATGCTGTCTATACAAACCCCAAGATTGCATTGATTTAGACCATGGAGACAAATTGATAGAACCGAATGTTGCAGTGCACTCTGATACATTGGAAATGCCCAATGTAAAAATGTTGTTCTCCCTTTGGGAGATCGCTCTCAAGCCATTCCTCTTCATCTCTCTCATGTTTTTCAAATGGAGTGGGCACCTACTGGGATGTTTGTCTATGTACAATTCTAGCACTTGTACCAACTCTGTTTGCTACAATAGCTTCTCTGGACAGTCCTAATGGCAATGGCTCAAGAAGAGAGCTCCCAACGCAGTCACCAGCAAGATATTTATTAGTTGAAATAGATTTCATTGAGAGCGAGGACGATGAAGGGAACCTAATTATTCATGTGTAGAAAAGTAGACCTAGATGCAATTATACTCAGGATAGATTTATCTTAAACTTGAATTTATTAATCACTGAGAGAGATTTAATTTCTTGAAGTGCGATTTTTTTCTTTGATTTGTAAAAAATTTAAGATAAAAATATTTACATCTCAAGAAATTGGATCTCCAAAGTGCTTGGTAGCTCGGGCATTAAAATGAATTTATGCTTGGTTTTTTTTTTTTAATGAACAGACATGTTTATGAGCAGATATGTTTTTGTCTGCGATGTGGGTTATAGTTGCCACTTCAGTGTTACACAACATCTCCCTCACATTGGGCTGTAGATTACCTAGCTACTCTTGATGCAATAGCATAGTTTTAGCATTTTATAAGAACCTTGCTACTCTTGATACAATAATATAATTTTAATATTTTGGGTATGGGTAAGTGAGGGGAGGGAAGGGGTGAGGACGATGGAGAAGGGTAAGTGAGGGGAGGGAAGGGGTGAGGACGATGGAGAAGGGTAAGTGAGGGGTGAGGACAATGGAGAAGGGTAAGTGAGGGGAGGGAAGGGGTTAGGACAATGGAGAAGGGTAAGTGAGGGGAGGGAAGGGGAGGAAGGGTGAGGGTAAGTGAGGGTAAGTGAGGGTTAGGGGGTCCAGAAATAGGTATAACATATTTTGAGAGCTGGTTGCCATAATACAATGTTCTACAATGTTCAACTGTAGGAATAATATAACCTTACAACATTGTAGCATAGCAACAGTAACATTTCTCCTCTCGAATTCAAATAATATAGATTTTCTTCTATGGGCTGGTTGGAATTACCAATATCTGGTTTTGAATGGTTATACTGGGCATGGTTGGTTATCTCCTGAGCTGGTTTTGTTTGACAGAGCCAATTACAGTTTGCCACGCAACAATGTTCAACTGTAGGAGTAATGTAACCCTTACATGACCGTGTTCGTCATCAATCTTGGCATCTTCAAAAATTACTTTGAACTGCTGGTTATCTCCTGAGCTGGTTTTGTTTGACAGAGCCCATTACAGTTTGCCATGCAACAATGTTCAACTGTAGGAGTGATGTAACCCTTACATGACCGTGTTCGTCATCAATCTTGGCATCTTCAAAAATTACTTTGAACTGCTCTAGCAAATAAGGATGATCTGGATTTTTTATATCTCTCATTTTATTATTTTATAATCATAGTTAGTTAGTATAATTTGGATATATTGGATTTTCATGTAGGGAAATTCTGACAATTAGGAGTTTGTTGAATATTTGGTGTAGATGTAATAAGAATATTGGTGGTTTCTACTGATAAGCAATTAAATTTTTGAAAATAAATTTAAAAAATTCAAATTTTAATTATTTAAACACTATAAAATATAAATAAAATTCAATTTCATACTTTCTAACTCTTAATCCTTCTACTTTTATACTTTTTTATTAAATTAATTATTAATAACTAAATGGTCTCTCACAATATTTTTGTTTTTTAAATAGTAATTTTGATTGTAAATAATGTGTGAGATGTGCATTTATGGTATATTCTTGTATATTTAATTAAAAGTATTGTATATAAGTAACCATTAATCCTTTTAAGTTTTTATTTTCTTAATAAAATAATTATTAATAACTAAATAGTCTCACAATATTTTTGTTTTTTAAATAATAATTTTGATTGTAAACAATGTGTGAGATGTGCATTTATGATATATTCTTGTATATTTAATTAAAAATATTATATGTAAAAAGTTTACTTCAATATTTTATTTGTATTGAATTTTTCTTTTTCCTGATAAAATCATATTCATATTTATATTCTTACTCTAATTATGCTATTATTCTTATAATTAAACATGAATCCACACCATATATCTGCATAGCAAGCTCTGGAATTGGAAAAACAACGATTACACCAATTGCACATACCACCAGTACCATTGAGGGGTTAAAATTGGCACACTAGAAATGGGATGGGAAGCCTGGAGCTCTTATAAATTCTCATAAAATGTGAGTTCTTATAAAATTATAATTTGGGTGAAGCATCTACTTAAAACGTCCTACACATAAATTCTCACACAAAATCAGCTTCCAAGTACTTTTTACTTGCTAAAGCAATCGAGCAAAACATACTACCACTTCGAAGCTCTAAGAATCTCCTTCTTCATATACTGCCTTCTTGACCCCGGAAAATTTCAGTACCACTGATTGAATGTTGTTTACCAATATCTTTGTGGTTGAAATTAGAAGAATTATGAGATGGTGACCAGACAGAACCTTGGCTGGGGCTCCGTTCCTCCTGCAACAAATGATATTGGCAATCTGTCACATCACTCAGCCTCTTATCGTTCTTGTCTCTCTAGGTGTTCCTCGAGTGAATCTATTGATAAGACTGGGTTGCAGTCTAGGTTCATATGTTTGAGAAGCCAGGTAAGTGAGAGCATTCACAACATCATCATCAATAAGAGGGCGAATAACAGCTTGTTCCTGGAGACACATTGCAGCGACAAGAAGAGCTTGATACTCACCACGCAACCAATATTTCCATTGTAACAAAAGATCAACCATTTGAGGAAATTTTTTGCAATCCCCCACAAAAAACATGTGCTCAAGCAACAAGATTATGCTCTCCATTAGCCCTGCAATTTTCAATGGCCTTTCCTCCTGTAATTAACTCTAACAAAACCACACCAACACTGTAAACATCAGATTTCATAGTCAGTTGGCCTATCATAGGATACTCTGGAGCAGCACACTATACATATGTTCCCATCACTCTTGTAGAGATGTGTGTCTTATCACCAACTGGGCCAAGCCAAAGTCACATAATCTTGGATTGAAAATCTCAGCTAGCAAAATATTAGAAGATTTAAAATCACAATAAATAATAGGTGGGTTTGATTTATCATGTAGATGCTCCAGCCCTCAAGCCTCTTCTGTACACTCTTCTAGTTCCTTCCATTAAACTATTCATTTCGTTAAGGTTGCCAGAAATATGATGGTACCCAATATCCGAACCTCAAAATGTCTTCAAATGTATAATATGCAACAAATGAGAGGAGGAGCTTGGAGTGGAGTGTTAAACAAGAAATAAGAGAGAGGAGGAGCTTGGAGTGGATTGTTAAACAAGAAATAAGAAATACAAAGGATTGAATGATTGCGGGTATGATCAATGAATATCTAGTTACAATATTGGGAGGCAGTTGAATCTGCTCTTACGATTTTACAACATCTATACAGTGTTGTGAAGGTTGGATTAGGGATTTGAAGATTCTTAGAACAGACAATAACTATTTTGTATATATTTGGATTTTGAGTTGTTTAAAAATTAGATGATTTTGATTTTACAGTGATTATTGATAGAATTTGACGATATAATCTATAATCAAATCAAAATTGAATACATTGCCCTCCCATACCCCTCTTCCATATAGATTGTAAATCTAATTTTGATTGCAAAGTGAATACATTGCCCTCCCATACCCCTCTTCCATATAGATTGTGTAATCTTAACAACTTTATCACAACTCCTTTAAGATTTCAAGCATAGCAATAAAAAAACGAATGGTCCAAATCATCACAACTAATAGTTTTGATCCAGGGCTCAGAAGATAATGCTAAAAAACAAACGACATTTTGTTTTGCTATCAAACCTCCTGTCAGCCTTTGAACAACAAAACATAAAGATCATCGTCAACTGAATGTTAGGGATGATAAAGTGTTGCGGGACCTGAGATACCTTAATTTCTTGGCAGATAGCAAGTATCCGTAGTTTGGAAAAAAAAACAACAAACAAACTAGAGCTAAGGTGAGACACCAAGAACCCTAGTTTGAGTAAGATTGTCAAATCTCCTTATCTAGTTATCACATATGGATGATTTGTCAATGACTAAAAAATCTGTTAAATATATATTTATTATTTTAGTAGGAAAATGTAAAGTTTACATAGATTTGTTCTTGTTAACACTCTAAATTACTTTTTAAAAATTCTTCCTTCAAAAAGAATGATTTTCATGATACTTTCTCATCAATCCAACTATTACAATTTTTCTCAAAAATACAAGTAACTCAGTATTGCTTAAAGGCTTAAATTACCAGAAATGTTCCAAAGTATTTGAAAATGAAAACAAAAAAGAAATAAGTAGTAATTTTATTATTTTATTTATCACCCTTGCCATTTTAAGTTGTATTCTCCTTCAACAGAAAATCTATAGTCATAAATGGATCTAGATATGGTTGTAGGGTGAGTGCCTTCCTTCTCTTCATCACACTTGAAAGACCTTGGAGGTGTTAGAAAATAAATTTTGCAAATTTTCTTTGTGTTTTTGGATTCCTTCAATAATTGGAAAAAGGGTAATGTTTTGTATATTATTTCTATCATTTATCTAAGTTAGACTGAAATTAAGGTAAGCCTAGTTGTTTGTCTAAGCTCCTAAATTTGTTTTGAAGCAAATTTTATACTTTTATTTTAAGAACAAGATGCCTCCACCCTCGCTTAAACCTGGTTTCTAATGACACTCCATCTGCATACCTTATTTGTTGATAAACCTTAATATTCATCCTTTCTTCATTTTGAAATAACATGTCATTCATGGCTAGCAAAAGAGCCCCTAAAAATATACAAGGGAAAACTATATGATCCTTGAGTGATTTTTCCTTGCACAAAACATCTAGGAAATGCACTACAATATTTCCTTTCCATTTATCATTTCCACCTATTAATTTAAAGGCTTCCTTGCACACTTTTTATGTGAATGGACATGTTATCATGTGAGATAAAGTTTCATCATTACTTTTGCAAAAGATGCATCTTCCTGAATCTTAACCCCTACCATGTTGATTTTTTACAATTGTCCCATGTTAATATTTTATTTGCAAGAAATTACCAAATGAAAACCCTTATTTTGAGAGGAGGTTTCACTTTCCAAACCTACTTCCAGCACCACTTTCAATAACTTTCCTCCTTTGCCTGAAACATTGTTTTGATCCTAATTGTGCTATTTATCTTCCCTATGAACAATTTTAGACCAAACAATTTCATCCTACTCACATCCCAGTCTAATTGCATTGTGTTTCAATTTTTCAATATAGATAATCCAACATTCTACTTCCTCCCCTTGCAAACCAATTTTATTAGCTTCTTCCCACCCGTGATTACATATGGAAGTACTAGCAGGGTCTACTACCTATCCCAAGTAACATATACTTTATGATTTAATGAGTTAATTAATGGCTTAGTAAGTCTAAAATTTCCATTGCATACTACCCATGGATCCTCGCCTATCCTCACTTTATATCCTTTGCTGACCTTCCAGGCTAACCATCTGCCTATAATTGGAAAGGTTTTCAATAATGTCTTTTAGATTATTGAATCTAGTGTTATAGGTTTTACTAGTAATCTAATCCAATCCTCAACATGCAGAGGATTCATATATTTATGTTCATTACATGATTCCAATGTCCTTCTTTTGATAACCTCTAAAGATCCTTATCTGCTAAAGCTTGTGTAAAGTGATGAATATTTATTAATCCTTATACCCTATCTTATTTAGGTTTTGTTATCTTGTTCTATTTTACTAAGGGAATACCTACCCCTTATTTCTTCCTTGTCCATAAGAAACTAAAACATTTATTTGTTATATTTTCTAACATTCCCTTTGGAATATAAGTTAAAGTGAGCCAAAAAAACTAGTATTGCCTCCAACATAGATTTTATGAGTGTTAATATTCCTCCTATTGAAAGCCATATATGGCACCAATTTGACACTCTTCTTAATATTTTCTCATACAACCAACTCTAGTTTTTACCCTATAGTCATTAGGCTTTATCATGAAAGCAAAATATTTCACTCCATTGTTTAGGGATGTTTCTCCCGAGGAGAGAATTTGAAGGATCCTTTGTTATTGCTCCTCTACTAGATCATTGAAAATAATGTTTGATTTATTGGTAATCATTTACACACTTGTTGTTCTATGGTATAATTTTAGAATATCCTTATATTTGTATGCTTCTCTCACAGTGCCCATTTCAAATAAAATTACATCATCTACAAAAACTAAATAGGCTAGGTGTGAAGGTACACCTATTTCTATACCTCTTGTAACCCCTTATCTTTTTCATTCTTTTACTGCCCTAGTTGGTCCTTTTTCCACCAAAAGAAAGAGAAAACATGGCATTGGATATCCTTGTCCAAGTCCTCAAGTTGGATAGAAAAAACTTGATGTCGACTCATTTATTTGAACAATAAGGACATACATCTCAATATCCAATTTAACATTTGAAGATTTATTCTAATGTGAATTAACATTATTAAGTCTCAAGTACAACCAACTTACTCTATCATATGCCTTGGAGAGGTCTAATTTAAGCACCATTGCTGGTGAATTTTGACTTTATATAGTATGTTATGAACTCATTTCACATTCCCTCAATAATGACTACATTACTTTTATATATGCATGCCAACTTATTGCACATGAATCTCCTTCATTAAGCCGACCCATTACATATACATTTAGCCCCATATATGCCTCCCATTGGGGTCATATTATATACATTTAACCCCATATATGGCCCCCCTTGGGTCACATCATAGTATTTAAGTGATGAGCCTTGATATTGGCCTATTTTTCTCATCTTTTATGGCCATTTGTTTCCTCAAAACTCTTGGGCATTTGCCACTTTTAAGATTAATACCTATTACACTGACCAATTTTGTATCCATTAAACAATTTTTTGATTAATTACTTGCAATTATTATTTTGGTTATATTTGATGAGTTTTTGTGGTGAAAATGTTTGAGTTTCTTGTATGGTGATGAATGGTTTTTTTTTTTGTAAGTTGCATAGTAAAATTATATTATGGTACAAAAAAGGTTACAATCTTCAGGAGAGTCTGAATATAGCTTTCTAAAGCTGCTCATGATACTAATATTACAAAAAAAGACAGGCTTAGTGATATGAACTTTACGACTGTCGATCAGGAAAGACAGAAACATAGTATAACTCTGGACTAGACAGAGATAAACTAAACCAAAAAACAAAGTGTAAAAACCAGGCAAATTGTGCTTGTAACGAGCTGCTTCATGTGCTAGATTCTGCGTCCTTGGAGCCATGAATATCTTCAGAAATGGGACAGGGATCAAAGAAGTCATCCGTCCATTGCTGCACTGGGAGCTTGATCGGCAGAGGCTCTTCTTTGCATGGGAGAACCACCGTGTCCTCGACCTTTCAGGTGCGCTTGTAATGAATTACATCAATGGTGGAGGGGACCGGAAAGGAACTCCCAGGAGGAGTGGCACCCTGAACCACAATGGTCGCTGGAGAGACAGAACTAGCATTATGACTGGGAGCAGGAATTGCGCCATCAGAGGCAATAAGGCCCATGGAATCATGTAAAGAGCTGTCAGTAGCTTGCGCAGCTGCAACAGTGGTAGCACCTTTAGTTTGATCCGCTATCTCCTCCCCTGAACCAGCAACCGGACCCGCCAGACCAAATCCTGTCGGAGGAACAGGATGCGGAAATAGAGAATAACGACGACCCGTAAGGCTGCCCTCCAGAGCAACGAGAACCCCATCCAGGTGAGCCATGTTGGCCCTGGTGTCCATGATGGCCACCTTCGTCATATTCCAATTGGTGAGCATTTCCTCCACCAAGGTACCTATCATATTCTTCAGAAGCCAGTAGTAATTCACTTAAATTCCTTGTCTACCAAAGGCAAGCGTTTCAGCAACGTTGCGTGACTCCCAATTGTCTACCAGACGGCGAACGAGCATGGAAACATTATCTTTATAACCGATGTTGGTTGCATGTTCCTTTTCAGCAGCAGACACCGTTTTACAAGAGCCATGGCCAGAGCCGCGCTTGGAGGTGCCTCGTGTGCGCTTCATGGCGGTATCAGAAACTTCGCGGGAATATTTAACAAGAGCTGAGCTTTTAGCTGTGGAGGCAGACAGAGAATGGCGAAGGCGGGTAATCACCGTAGGATCCTGGATGGGGAACTTCATATCCCTGAGGAGGAGTCTGGGGGGAGGAGACGTCGCACAAGAGGGATTAATGGCGAAGGGAATCCAGAGAGGAGGAGGGGACGTCGAAGGAAGGGCTGAAATAAATGCCACCCACCGGGCCATGTGGGTGATGAGACCGGGAGTGTGCGAAGAGGGCAGGTGGATGAAGGTCATGTACACCATTAAAGCAAGCGTCTTGGGAGAATTCTAGCCTGGGAGCTGGCGTTAGGAGGAGGTATCGTGATGCCAGGAGGGAAGGTGGCTCCACCATCAGTCGTGTTGGCAGTCACGGTGGCACCCGCATCCGGGGATAAGAGATCCTTTCCAACTTGTAAGATGCAGAATTGCTTGAGCTGAGCGGGGGTATTGCCAAGGATATCCATCCAGAGAGTGTGATTACTGGCGACACCTTCATTGGCTAATTTGTCCGCAAGGGAATTGGCTTGGCACATCACATGCTGAAATTTGATGTTTCTGTGATTGCTCAGGGCAGCAGCTAGCTTGTGAATTCTGCTTTCCAGTCTCCAACTTGAGGAGAGTTTGGAAACCTGAGAACCATTCTGGAGTTTGGAAGCCAAAGAAAGAATGAGTTGATAATATCCTTCCGCAATGAGAGGGTGGAGGTTGAAATTGTTTGCAACAATGAGGCCATGTAAGAGACCATCCAGTACGGTTGCGTTATTGTTTTCCTGCCCAATGTTACCATAATAGATTCTGAGAATGTGGCCCTTGTGATCATGGAAAACCCCTCCAAATCCATCCAAACCAGGATTTCCTTTAGAAGCACCATCGAAGTTGAGCTTGAAGAGACCAGAGGGGGGACCAATAGGAAGGGCTGGAGATGCGGGGGTTTGGGTGCAACGAGATGGGGGGAGGGGAGGAGTACGTAAAATTCCAGTTGTGGAGGATGGACCACTCCAGATTGGTGGTGGGGAGATCAAAGGTATGCCAAGGAGTAAAAAACAGAGTTTCTTGGAGATTATTCTTGAGGGTATCCCAGATCTTGTCAGTGGGGTTGTGTTTCCCTTCAAATATTCTGAGGTTTCTTTCTTTCCAAATGTTCCAAAATAGGAGTCCTTGAGTGAGATCCCAAAGCTTGTTAAGTTGCTTGTTTTGAAAGGGATTTGTGTCCCATTGATGAAGAGTGCCAATGACATCACCTCTGACTATGTTGGAGCGACAGAAGACTTCAGCCACTTTGTCCCAGAGCATAGAGGCTAAGCCACAAGAATCCAGCAGGTGGTCAATATTTTCTATGTTACCGCTACACATGACACAGATGGGGGGACCAATGAAGCCTTTTTTCTGCAAGGTGTCCCAGGTGAGAATGCTTCTATGGACCATCAACCAGAGAAAGGTTGAGACTTTCGGCCAAAAGGAGGGGTTCCAGATCTTCTTCCAAAGAGGAAAGGGCATGATAAGCATCTCTTTGCGCAAGTATGGAATAAGATTCTTTGATAGTAAAGGAGCTCTTGGGGAGGTGTCCCCAGCGATGGGAGAGGCTGATTTTACTAGTTTGGAGATAATTCCAAATGTCATCAAAGTCCGCAGCAGGTATTCCGGGTTTCCAGTGCCTAGGATTCTTCCAAATTCTAAAGGACGAAGTCTCATCTGGGTGCCAGAAATCACGGACCACAAAATCAGAAGTTGCCTACTAAATAGCCGGAGAATCATTGCAGATGGGGAGGCTGCTAAGTTTAGGCAATTGCTGCCAAGAGTCCTACCAAAAGAGAGCGAGTGTACCATCTTTGATTTCCCAAAAGCTATGATGTTGGATGAGGGCCTTTTGAGAGTTACCAACTCGCCAAATTAGAGAACCCGGGGGGTCAAAGTCGTACCTGATGAGCTGGGCGGGATCTTGAAGGGGGGCATATTTGTGATTCCATAATTGCGCCCAGGGAGAATCGTTCTTGGAGATCCATCTCCACCAATTTTTGGCTGAGAGAGATTCATTATTTAAGTCAGGGTCTCTTATTCTGAGGCCTCCCTCACGCTTAGGAAGACAAACAGTCTGCCATTTTACCAGAGCCCATCTGTTGTTCTGTTGAATTTTTCCCCAAAGAAAGGTCCTTCAAAGTTTTCTGAGAGATTTGAGAACCCATTTGGGCGCAGCAAGACCCGAGAAGAGATAGAGAGGCATGGAATAGAGGACGGACTTTAGGAGGGTGAGGCGATAGGGGAGATTGAGAGAGCGGAAATTCCAGGAGGAGATGCATGATTCAATCTTTTCAAGGATCTCCCTCCAGGAGGAGTGCTCAATGGCATAGTCAAAGAGAGGAGCTCCGAGATACTTCATGGGGAGAGAGGAGGTGGCGAAGCCAAGAATGCGAGTGATATTGCATTTGGTGATAGCATCAGTGTTAAAGAAGAAAATTTGAGACTTTTCTAAATTAATGGATGTACCAGAGGCTTTGTAATGACCCTTTTTCAAAATTTTATTAAAATGCCAATTTTTCCACTTTTTCCCCAATTTCGACCTTTGACTAGTTTTTCCAAATCAACCCAAATGCTCCCAAATCTTCTGTGGGAGTGTATGAATGGTATTTAGAATTGAATATTAGGTTCATGGATGTTTTATGGCCCTCCAAATACTGCTGCAAACTTGATTTGTATTCTGATCAATATAGGTAATTTTGACTAGTAATTTGTGCATCAAATCCCCCTGGGGTAACTCTACAAATGGCCTTCCAAATGCCCCCAAACTCCCACGAATTTATGAACAGAGGTATGTAATGTGTTAAGTATGTGATTAAGGTCTCATATGCACCATTAATTGATTTTTACTACTGTTCTAACTCTCACATTCAACAGCAAAAACCCCCAATTCGACCCTGGGGAAATGGCACTATTTCACCTCTCAATACAAACAAATTGAGTAAAAATGCTTCAAATGCTCAAGTACAGTACATGAAACTTGTAGAATATATCCATGGAAGTATATTAATCACAAATATATCAGAGAATCATCCATCCATTCGAAATAATCAACCTTATAGTGTCATACATCAAAGCATTGGGGAAACGGACATTGTTTGCTCATTAATCAATAATTTTGCATACATTCAATGGGTATTTCGACCTGAGAGTTTCTGAATATGAATAACAGAGGATATGAAGCTATTACAATCAGAAAATTATCATATTAATCTCTCCCAATGAGTGCAAGATCTCACCCAAAGCGCAATCCCTCAAGGAGCCCGAATATGCCTTCAAAATTGGAAATGGTGGAGAGAAAGTGTTGCACTAAACCAAACCATGAAACTTCCTGTAGCTGCTACCTGCAAATAAAACTCCATTAAAGCACCATGAAAGACCTGAGTGGCCTCTCCAAACACCAACTTGGATGGGAATCTTTCACCCTCGAAATTGGCTAAGGCAAGAAACTAGTCATCCACTAGTTCTCTCTTCACAAATGCAATTTTTCTCAAATCATCAAAATCCATTCTCATACTTGATTTCTACATTTTATAACCAACATCAGCCTTCAAGGGGTCGAAATCCTCTCAATAGATTCAATAATTTTCCATTTAGAAAATATTCCTCATTTGCCACTTGTCTCCTAGTTCTAACCTTCCATCTTCTCCCAAATTCGAATTTGAGTCTCTTTAGATTCCTCCAACTCCATGAGCGCCTTCCTTGAGCCTATTTTTGGGGCTGACATGTCATAATGGTCAGGTGTAAGAATTCAGGTCTGAATTTTGTCATAAATGTCGTAGATGCTTCATTATTGTTGTCATAAAACTAGGGAATCTAGCCCAAGTGTCCACTAGTCTCCAATTTGACTCTTCCTCTCCCATGGAGGTTACTATTCCATCCCATTTCGACCTAAGATGCTCAATTCCATGTGTTATGAATTACCAACTCTCCCAAGAGTTTTCACCTTCCCATGAATTCGAATTGGCAAGAGAGAGCTGCCATGTGTCATTGAAAAATCAAGCTAGTGTGGGTCCCACCACCTCCATATGTCTCCAAAACCACTTGCCACCTAAAATTTATCTTGAATTTATTTATTAATCATATTTATTAAATGCTTGAACCCTTCTAATGTCTAAATATCATTTATTAGCTTCCTTATTACCATCCCACATGTGCCCATCCAACCTAGGAAACTAGTAGGATTGATGGGATTGTCTTACTATGCACTTATTTGAATGGGGACATTACAGGCTTCAGAGAAAAGATTGAGAATCTTGTTGAAAGAGCGATCTTCATGAACAGAGGGATGGCCAAACAGTAGGTTATCATCCACAAATTGTTGATACGCAATAGGGGTTCCTTCATGGAGAGAGAGGCCACGAAGAGAACCTGAGGTTACACCATCTTGAATCATTCTGCCCAGACCTTCTGCCATAAGGATGAAGAGGAAAGGGGAGAGGGGATCTCCTTGATGGTTGCCACGAGATGGAGTGAAAGTGGGGGAGGGAGATCCATTTACGAGAATGGAGTGAAAGGCGAAGGAGACAAGAGAGGAGATCTAGTTGGTCTAAGCAGAGCTAAAGCCAAAGGCGCGCAACATTTCCCTGATGAAGGCCCAGCTGAGTTTATCGAAAGCCTTGGAGAGATCTAACTTTAGGAGCATGCCAAGGATGAGATGAACTTTGAGGGAGTGGGTAACTTCATGGGCGAGGATGATTCCATCCAAAATTTGTCTTCCCTCAACATAGCCAGTTTGCTCAGGGGAGATGAGCAGGGGTAGGAAGGGCTTTAGACGATTGGCAACCACTTTGGAAATGATTTTGTAAATGACATTACAGAGGGAGATAGGATGAAACTTACCAGGTTGAGAAGCTTCTTTCACTTTGGGAATAAGAGAAAGGTGCGTTGCATTAAGGGCTGGAAGTATCCATTGCTTTTGCCTCGATTCCTCAACCACTTCCCAGACTTCAAGTTTAAGGAGATCCCAGCAGTGGTGAAAGAAATTCATCGTGAAGCCATCTAGACCAGGCACTTTATCATCAGTCGTTTGTTTCATGGCATTTTCCACTTCCTGAAGAGAGATGGGTTGCATCAAGGAGATGTTGTGCTCTTCGGTGATAATAGCAGGGATATGGCGGGTGACTTGAGCAATAGCTGCACTTCTTGGTTCGGGAGGTTCAGTGAGGAGGTCCTAAAAGTATCTTTTGATTTCTTGTTCTATGTCAGTTTGCTCCTCCAAAATAGCACCAGAATCTCCTTTAAGCTTGTTGATGCAGTTGTGCATTCTATGCTGAAGAGTGGAATGATGGAAGAAGGAGGTGTTTCGATCTCCTTCTTTGAGCCAAGAGACTCTCGATTTTTGCTTCCACGGGGTTTCTTCTTGCCAACAGCGATGATTGAGCCTTTTTAGGAGATCCTTTTCCTTGGATTTATACTCCTAAGAAAGGTTGTCATTCAGATATTGCGTTGAAGGGATTCGAGCTCTTCTTCGATCAGATGCTTCTCTTTGAATATGTTACCAAAAGTAGAGTGGTTCCAATCCCTGAGCTTAGCCCGGAGAAGTTTGAGTTTCCTTTGAAGGATAGCCATTTTAGATTTTCCTACCACACGCATCTCCATCCACCAGGCACTGACAGTATCTGAGAAATCAGGATGGGAGAGCCAGAATTTCTCAACTCTGAAAGGCTTGTGGGATTGCGCACCCAGACCTTGCCATGTTAAGTCTATGGGCCAGTGATCCGAGCATGCAGCAGGTAAAACAGATGACGCTAGGGTGCCACCTGCCATGGTGAGGTTCTCGAAGACCAAAAATCTGTCAAGATGCTTAGCTATTCGGTGCATGCCGCCTCTTCTATTGTTCCATGTGAAGAAGTCAGAGGAAGAGTGTAAATCCACCAAATGATTATCGGTGATCAAGGTTTTGAAGAGGATATCTTCAGGGGGGAGAGAGCGGAGACCTCCTTTTTTCTCCTCAAGGGCAGTGATCATGTTGAAGTTTCCTTCGATAATGAGGGGGGGGTCCAAATGGAGGGAAACAAACCAGTCGAGGTGATGGAGAAGAAGGGCTTTTAGACTGGGGGTTTGTGGGCTGTAGACATTGAGGAGATGACCATGAAGGCTGGTTCCAAGGATATGGAAAGAGATGGAGATGGCATGAGGGGTGGCAGCATAATTATCAAGGGTAAGGACATTGGGGTTCCAGGCTATGGCAATGCCTCCGGCTTCCCCATTGGCATCAATGGAAAAACTTTGATAGCCTCTCCAAAGCTTGGACATGATAAGGCTGAGAGTTTCAGAAGAGAACTTAGTTTCTTGAAGGAAGATAGCAGAGGGAGAATCAGAAAGGATTTTTCTCTTCAACATACGACGTTTGGAAATCCCATTAATTCCTCGAATATTCTAGGAGATAATCTTCATTGGGGGGGTGAGAGAGGGAAAGAACTCCGTAAGCTGGGCATATTGCCCTGATTCCACTAGCCGTGTACCCAACAGATTGGTTCTTTGCAGATATTATTTTCTACCTCTTTTCTTGAGTTCCCTTAAGAGTTTATGTTTGTCCTTTTGTGGGAGGTTATGTATTCCCAGTTTGTCATGGGCTTTGACTTTGGCTAGAGCTTCTCTAAGGAGTTGGATCTGGCTGGGGGGAATGGAGCCAAAATATTTTTCTCATACAGGCGTCTTCCAGGCCCAATAGATCTAGATCTCCCAGATCCAAATCATTCATTTCTTCATCCATGGTGATATCCAGGGAGGGTTCCATAGGATGTATTAAGAAAGGGTTGGAAGGGATAGAGGAAGTACCTTGAATATCTGCATGGGAGGTAGATTTGCTTGGATCGATAGTATCATCCATATCAAGAGGCTAATCAGGATTCTTAGGCATGGGTGGACTGTCATCCTCTTTGGCCGATTTTTTCTTTAGATCCATTTTTGAGTCCATGGTGTGCTCTTCCAAAGCTTCGAAGCTATTGCTGGTGGGAGGAATCTCCATATTGTTTTTTCCATTGGATCTACGATTGTGGCGCTTGAACTTTCCAGCTCTTTGGAAACCCTCTGTGTCCGGTGTGTCTTTCTTAGTTTCCTCTGACCGAAGCTTTCTTAGGGGGAAATCACGAAAGAGGTTCCCATGTTCATGGCACTTACGGCATCTGAAAGGTATGTGCTCATAATCCAGGGGTTGGATCCATTCTGAGTCTTCAAGAGAGAGTCCGATGGCGTCCGAGAGAGCTTTGGCAATGTGCATGTAGACACATATTCGAGCATAGGAGGTATATATTTGCAGCTTAATTTGGTTCACTGATCTAACATAAGTGCCTAAAGTCTTTCCTATGTCTCTCAGGGTTTCTTCATCCCAGTATTCCTGAGGAAGGGAATACATTCTAATCCAAACCAAAGCCCAAGTGAAGTCTTCTTTTTCAGGGCAAAATTTCTCGATCCAATTTTTCATGTATAGGCCTGCCGAATTGAAAAAATAGGGGCCATCGTTTTCCACTCTTGCTTTGTCTTCCAGATGGTGGAAGATTATGGTGAAGAATCCTTTGGAGTCGAGCTGGAGGTTGTAGTGAGCCTTCAGTTTCCATTTCATAGCGATCCAGTGTTTGAGGGCTTGTTCAATGGGCCAAACTCCCATGAACTTGCAGATAAGAGCGTGATCTTTCAGATATTGCAACCTGGCGTTGATCCTTTCAGGGGGGAGGGTCAAACTAGGGCATGCGGCCAAACGGGATATGCAGGTGTTGGTTCCAGGCATATTACCAGTAGGAGGAGGGTCAGAGCTGGGAATGGTCTAAGAAGAGGGTTGGTCAGCTTCAGAGAGCGGGATGTCCTCTGAACCTATTCGCAAAGAGGAGGCATGACCAGACGAATGAGGGGAAACAGGGGGGGTCATAGCCGTGGTACGGGATGGGCCCTCAAGGGGGCCCAGTGCAGAAGTCATAGCGTGACGCTGGGCAGAGAGCCCTAAAAGCACTAGGGAGGTACCAAACTGAGCGGAAAGGAGCAAAGAGAGGCCAAAAACCCTAGGCGGCGGTCACACAGCAACAAGGCCGAGGTCAGCGAGCGTCATCTCCAGCGGCTTCCAATTTTATTCTTTGCTGACAAATGGTTGTTAGTGATACATCTGCTAATTATTTATGAATGTTGTTTTCACTAGTTATGAAGTGTTATTGTTGCAAAATGATTATATAATTGTTTCGTCAACATTGAATGTATTTCACCAACATTTTTCCAAGTTATAATTTGACAAGAGATTAGCGGGCTACAAAATCCCTTATATACCACAAAATTTATACCCTCATAAAGTTATTAGATGACCTAGACTATAGGTGGCAGTCATTCATTAGAAGGTTGCATAGATTTAACCCACTATTGTAGATCGACCAAGAAGACAATGGGCCCATGAATCCAAACTTTTACTAGTTCTCCATCTTAAGCAAAAGGGAAGATGGACCTACAGTCCACAACAACCCATCAAGTCAACTTATCAAGAAGGGAGTTGGCCCCATGGACCCTTTGCAGTAGACCATTGACTCAACCAATGAGTAAGGATCACGTTCCCCAAAATCCATTTCCTCAACAACTCCTTGAAATGATAGATCAATGGTGTGGGGAAGCTAGCAGTTTTTGGGGTAAGACTACTTGTGCCAAGCTTGGATATTCCTAGCAATATTGAGGTATCTAATGACTCTCCATTATAAATATACTCTTTTGTATCTTGAGTTAGGGTATATTCTTGATTGCACATAGTTAGGGTTAGTAGTATAAAAGTTGCAAGCTAGAGATTGTAATTTGAAAGTGTTTCTTGATAAAAATATAGTTACTATTATTTTGAGTTGAGATAAGATATCTTACATGGGTCCATCATTCGTCTTCAACCAAAAGAAAAATTCATGTAAACATCACAAATAGAGGTATTCATCGCCAAATATGCTCCCACCATGGGTCTCCTCCATAGAGACATCATCCCTAGCAAGACTAGAATCACCAAGTGTATGTTGTTTCCTTCTTGAGACTACTTTTAGTTGTTGTACAATGTCATCATTGGCATCTTGATCCTTTTTCTAAGCCAATGGAGACTAGTGGAATTTGTGACATTCATTTGGAACTCCTGGAAAAACATATTATCATGTTATACTACATCTCTAAATCATTTGCCATTTTTTTTTATTTAAACTCCTGCTCCCCAAGATGAGCTTCCAATTTATTTTGTTTGGCCTCTTGTTTTCCATGTGCATACTCAAATACTTAATATCTTGATGCATACCTTGAAATTTCCTTAACCCGGTACGAGGGAATTACATTATGTACAGAGTAAAGACATGGGTGACATATTTGCCATTGAAACGAGGAAGTATGCTTGTTTTTGCGATTTTCGCATTGATGCAAATGGATGCGGGCTTCATCACTGTGAAAATGATGTATATGTGAAACCATGGAAATGTGTCCCTCTTAATCCAAAGGGCCCACATCCAATTCCAACATGGAAAGAGATGCACAATGACGAGGCAATGGTCTCACTAGATCATGATCGAGTTTATGATGTGGTTAGGGAAGGTACAAGACTTCATTAAGTTAATTAGTTCACTATATATTACACATATACAAATCTTGTAGAAATGCACGTAGGACATTTGAAAAATATTTGTAATTTATCTTGCAGGTGATGTATTCGCTGTCATTGCAACCCCCCACAATCAAGAAAATGTGGCATATTATTTGATGCGCTGCACACAAATTAAAAGCAGGTTGGTGAGACCCTATCAAGATGAGAGTTCACATACCAAATTGGAGACCTGGTTCTAATGGGACACTTTTTTGAAAGAGTGAAAAAACAAGGTGCTTATATTATTTACATATTTTTTATGCCTGAATATATATCATGCCAATACAATCATTTGGTGGTGGCAGCTCGGATACATCTAACGGAAATCAAGGTGAAAAGAGGTGAACCAAAGAGATGGAAGATGACAGAAGCTGACCATGATCATATTATGGAGACTTGCATTCCTATAACCCATTGGTCATATGAATGAGTTACATGTATTCCACTTGCATCATTGACATATATGTCATGTTGTCTTGTTGAAGATTTTATTGGAGATTTTTGTGGAGGTTGTTTTTTCCTCGTTTATATAGGGTTTGTTTTGCAAGGTGACCAATAGTTTTATAAATGTATTTTTTTAGATGATTTGATGCCAAGATTAAAAATACTAGATGGCAGTTTTTTTTTAAATTGGGTCATGGTGCTCCAATGTGACAAGCACATTGATACTTTGAATACACTTGAATGTATGGTCAATGCTCCATGAAATTCCTCAATATCTAGGATAAACATGTGTTAAAAAGTCATAATCTCTAAAAACCAAGAATTGTTATTTAATACAGTTCCACCTAACCTTATAAAATGAGTAAATTTTATTTTATTGTAGTTATAGGAAACAACTTTTTATTTAAAGTTTACGTGGATGGATAGAAACTAAATCGTCCAAGAAAGATCCCTAAGTTGCATGTATCCATTCATAGAGTCTTTCATACACACCACAATCTTCTATATATGATAGAAATAAGAAGATGCATCTATACATTGAAATTACACATTAAATTTTAAATTTTAAATTGTAATTGAATTGGAATGTGTAAATTGTAATTGAATTGTAATGCATAGACACCATAATGTAATTGTAATTTCAATTTTAAATTGTAATGTACAATTGAATTCTAAATTTTGAATTTGTAATTGTAATTTATAGTCGAAATTGAACTTTGAAATTGTAGCTACACATCGAATTTTCAATTGAAATTACACATTAAATTTTAAATTTTAAATTGTAATTGAATTGGAATGTGTAAATTGTAATTGAATTGTAATGCGTAGACAGCATAATGTAATTGTAATTTCAATTTTAAATTGTAATGTACAATTGAATTCTAAATTTTGAATTTGCAATTGTAATTTGTAGTCGAAATTGAACTTTTAAATTGTAACTACACATTGAATTTTCAATTGAAATTACACATTAAATTTGAAATTTTGATTTGAAATTTTAAATTGTAATTGAATTGGAATGTGTGAATTGTAATTGAATTGGAATGTGTGAAATGTAATTGAATTGGAATGCGTAGACAAGACAATGTAATTATAATTTCAATTTTAAATTGTAATGTACAATTGAATTCTAAATTTTTAATTTACAAATGTAATATAGTCGAAATTGAACTTCTAAATTGTAACTACACATCAAATTTTCAATTGAAAATACACATTAAATTTTAAATTTTAAATTGTAATTGAATTGGAATGTGTAAATTGTAATTAAATTGTAATGCGTAGACAACATAATGTAAAGGTAATTTCAATTTTAAATTGCAATGTAAAATTCAATTCTAAATTTTGAATTTGCAATTGTAATGTAGTCGAAATTGAACTTTTAAATTGTAACTACACATCGAATTTTCAATTGAAATTACACAATAATGTAAAATTGTAATTTAAATTTTAAATTGTAATGTACAATTTAATTTTAAATTTAGAATTTGCAATTGAAACGACAAAACATAAATGTAACTGTAATAACTATATCTAGATGTAAAATAAAAGACGGTCAACTTCATTTAATCAAGATACAAAATACACATGAAGACATCAATATGATGAAATATATGTAAAATATATAAAAAAATATATGGAAAAGTCCATATATGATAACAGTCAATATATATGATAGAAGTCCATATCCAAAACATGAAAACGTATGTATGTATAGATCATCCAAAACATGAAAATATCCAAAATATGAAAATATCCAAAACATGGAAATGTATACATCATCAACTCATTGGCCGCTACCCCCACGAGGCCGTTGATCGGCCCTGTGACCACCTTCACCTGTAGTAGACCCATGCTAGCCTTAAGGCGGTAAACTATGAAAGAAGGCCTCGATCTCAACATACTGTAAAAGTTAAAATTGTGAACTTTGTAAGTTAGTTATATTTTGACCAATGCATAATATTCAACAAGAAGTGAAAAATTTTAATGGATGGATGCGAAAATAACCTGAGTAGAGTCAATGGTTATATCCGGCATCTGGGTCACAATATGGGTAGATGGGCCCTCATCAGGACCACGTGGTCGAGCTGCATCCCAATCATCTGAGAAAGTGATTACAACATCGACACCCACCTGTAGTGATGCCTGTGTAAGATGCCATTACATGTAATAAGTTAGATTTATCAAAAGTTATTTAACTAAAACATAAAAGTTATAATTCAAGAATTAAAACATAAAGAATAAAACGAAATTACTAAATGTGAAATGAATTGGAACATAAATTAAAACCCACCTATGTGTCTAGGCCTGGCTGGTCAGGACCTTCGCGGTCCTCATGTTTGTCATCTTGAGCAACAATCTTGCCTTTTCCCTATACAATTTGAAATTCAAAGTTAGGATCTAAAACATAAAATTAATAATTAATAATTAAAACATAAATTATTTAAACTGATATTAATAAACACAAATTTAATTGAAACATAAATTATAACTTACCTTGACTACTGTGTCTGGACAGTTGGGACGAGCGGATGGACCAACTGATGGCTCACTACGAAAGAGCTCTTCTATGTATGTGGTCCCCTGTATGGAGAAATAAAATACACCCATTCAGTATTATTGAGCATTTAATTTACGACAAATAATATGATGTAACATGAAAGCATATATACATAATTGTACAAAAATATACCTGTCCCGAAGCATCGTATCTACGATACATGCGAAAGTATGCATCTCGAGATAACCGAACATACCCCCATATGGTTGATCATCCAAAAAATAGAGTAGGTGATCGTCAACCAACTCTATCTCTGGTTGTGTAGGTGCAGGGGGTGGTCTAGACGCCTCTCCTTGCAAAGAAACAATGGCACTTCCCATGGAAGTGAACAACGAGTCTGCAATCCCCTGCCTAGCCTCTGAGGCAAGGTGGGATGACTGTGTCACGTCATCTTCCCTGATGACCATCCTATCTGGAACAAGTACCAACCTCGGAGGGGGTGGCACGAAAGTGGGGTCTCTACGAGCCCCAGGACGTTGGTAGGAACGTCCCCTACCAACACCAAAGAACTCAGATCCTGTGTTGGTGTAGTCCGGGAGCAAGTCTAGAACAAACTATGCATATATATGTTTTTCAGAGTACAAAGCGACCTGGTCATGGTGGGGGAAAATGCCCCACACTCCGATGAATCTATTATACACATATGGTGCAGCGGCCTCGAGCTTAAACTCCTTGATTCTAAGCAGTTGACCGACAGGGAAATCAGGAGGGATGTCGAACAAACTACCCTTTACATCATTCCCTCTTGTGGCACCTTTGACATCCTCCCATTTATGGGGGTCTGTGACATCATATCTTCTCCTCTGGCATGCAAAATTCCAGATGTCACTAAGAGGTCCCACTCTCTTGTAGATGGACAACATATCATCAATTGTTGATAACATCATGAATAGTGAGCATCTAGTAGGAGAATCCTCCTTGAGTGTGCACACACATGAGTGCACCCACTCTTGTTGGGTGGTAATATCAGCAAGAGTGATGCGTGCAACCTCATCGCCGTACGATCCACCCGATGCACCTGTGATCCAAACCAAAACACAAATGTTAGTGAAAATATATATTATAACTTGCAAGTGAAATTCAATGCATTCTATATTAAAAATTTACTAAAAGTGTATCAAACAAAAATTATGCACCTGATGTACCTGTGTCATGGCGCACATCCTCCTCCTCGGAATCAATATGTACATCATTGAGATGAACCGATGCACTATCTATCCTGCTGCTACCACCAGTGCCAGCTGACCTCGGTGTGGACTCGCTCCTCAGTGAACAAGAGCATTGCCAATGGCCACCCTATTGGGTGACGTCAGATCCTCTCGTGCTCCGCCAAGCACGAAGTAATGAAGTTGTCTCTTGAGAACTCTTTGCATCACATTTCAATTTCTATTTCTAATTCTATTTCAAATTTCACTTTTCAAATTCAAATTCAATACAAATTCAAATTCAAATTAGAATTCAATTTCAAATTTCAAATTTCAATTTCAATTTTCAATTTTCAATTTCAATTTCACATTTCAATCTTAAATTTCAAATTTCAAATTCAATTTCAAAGTTCAAAGTTCAATTTCAAATTCGATTCCAAATTTCAATTTCAATTTCAAATTTATGTTTCAATTTCAAATTTCAATTTCAATTTCAAATTTATGTTTCAATTTCAAATTTCAATTTCAATTTCAAATTTATGCTTCAATTTCATCTTCAATTTAATTTTCAAATTTCAATTTATTTTCAAATTTGTATTTCAAATTTCAATTTCACATCCAATTCCAATGTCAATTTGAATTTGAATTTCATCTTCAGTTTTCAATTTGAAATTTCAAGTTTCAATTTCTAATTTGAAGTTTCAAGTTTCAAGTTTCAATTTCTAATTTGAAGTTTCAAGTTTCAAATTTGAAGTTTCAATTTCTAATTTCAATTTTCAATTTCTAATTTCAAGTTTCAAGTTTCAAGTTTCAAATTTCAAGTTTCAATTTCTAATTTCAAGTTTCAAGTCTCAAAATTCTATTACAGATTTCAAGTTCAATTCTAATTCTAATTCCAATTCCAATTTCAAATTCCATTTCAATTTCAATTTTCAATTTTCAACTTTAGTTTTCAATCTCAAATTTCAAATCAATTTCAATGTCAGTTTCAATTTCAATTTCAATATTGATTTCCAATTCTAATTCCATTTTCAATTCTCATTTTTCATTTCCAATTTCCAATTTTTAATTTCAATTTCATTTCAAATTTCAAATTCCATTTCAAAATCAATTACAAATACCAATTTCATTTTCGTTTTCATTTTGATTTTCAATTTGAATTTTCAATATGAATTTTCAATTTCTAATTTCAATTCCATCTTCAGTTTTCAATTTGAAATTTCAAGTTTCAATTTCTAATTTGAGGTTTCAAGTTTCAAATTTCTAGTTTCAATTTCTAATTTCCAATTTCAAGTTTCAAGTTTCAATTCCTAATTTCAAGTTTCAAGTCTAGAATTTATATTACATTTCAAGTTCAATTCTACTTCTAATTCCAATTTCAATTTTCAACTTTAGTTTTCAATCTCAAATTTCAAATCAATTTTAACGTCAATTTCAAATTCCAATTTCAATTTCAATTTCCAATTCTAATTCCATTTTCATTTCCAATTCAATTTCAATTTCAATTTCATTTCAAAATTTCAAATTCCATTCCAATATCAATTTAATTTTCACTTTCAATTTTGAATTTCATTTTCAGTTTTCAATTTCAAATTTCAAGTTTCAATTTCAATTTCATTTTGAAATTTGAATTCAATTTCTATTTCTATATCCAATTCCAATTCCAATTCAATTTCAATTTGAAATTTTCATTTTTATTTGAGTTTCCAATTTCAAATTTACATTTCAATACCGATTTCAATTCCAATTCCAATTTCTAATTTCATTTTTATTTTTATTTACAACTTTCAATTTTAAATTTCAATTTCAACTTCAGTTTTCAATCTCAAATTTCAAATCAATTTTAATTTCAAGTTCAAAATTTCAAATTCAAATTTCAATTTTGATTTCCAATTCTAATTCCATTTTCAATTTGTAATTTTCATTTACATTTCAATTTCAATTTTCAATTTTTAATTTCAAATTCAATTTCAATTTCAATATCAATTTCAATTTGGTTTGCATTTTCATTTTCAATTTTGAAATTTCAAATTGCAATTGTGATCACACGGATAAGTCACAAGTCAAATTTCAAATTGCAATTTCCAAATTTAAATTTCCACTTCCACTTCCAATTTCAATTCCATTTACATTTCCATTTCCAGTTTCCAATACCAATTTCAATTTCAAATGTCAATTTTCAAATTCAAATTCAATTTCAATATCAAATTCAAATTTCAAATTGAAATTGCAATTGCAATTTCAATTTCAATTGCAAATCCAGTTCCAAGTGCAAATTTCAATTGCAATTTGCAGTTTCATCAAATTGAAAATGAAATTGCAATTGAAATATGTAATTAAAATTTCAATTTCAATTTCAAATGTTTATTTTTTAATATTAGTGGTTTTTGTTACATGGTTATATGACCTTATATTGGAAAAAAACGGCAACGTTTATATTGTCGGTTTTATTTTGAAATATGTATATTTTTTTTCAGTCCTCCTGGCATTCTCAGAAAATTGGAAAAAAAACGAGCAGCATTTCTACTTTTCAAAACACATTTTAAAATAAAATCAGGAGCATAAACGCTACCGGTTGATATAAACAAAAATATTAATAACCTAAAAAAATAAATACCACATAAATTTAAAATTTAAAACATGTTTAACATAATGTAAATGTTTTGAAGGGAGATTGGAAACCTGTGTAGAGGTTTTGATCTCGACGCGTTTCAGACTCAATAGCTGAGTCCATCTTCAGGAGAAAAAAGTATCTCTCAATTTTAATAATGTAAATGGTTTTAAATAGTAAGTTTAAAACATGTTTTCAATCAGTTTTCAAATGGTTTTGGTAATTCCAAGGTTCATAGGTCTAAAAAATTAAGGTTTCAATGGTTTTTTTACACAATTTGGTTTTTTTTTTTTAAACCGGCAACATTTATGTTGTCGGTTTTATTTCCAAATGTGTAATTCGACAGTATTTCTGCTTTCCAATACACATTTAGAAATAAAACCAGCAGCATAAATGCTGCCGGTTGATATAAATTTATACAAAAAAACAAGAAATTTTTTTTTATTTAAAAAACAAATAGGGGTTTAGGGTCAACTTTCCCGGTGGAGTGGCCGACATGGCGTGGTGGTGTGGCAACATGGTGTGGTGTGGCATGGCGTGGTAGCAGCTTCTCGGTCGAGCTCCTTTGCACTGTCATTTTCGTTCAAACACGGGCAATTGGTCGCGACCATGTTTTTGTTTTTTTTACTGTTTCAACAACTCGATCGAGCAATTGCTTGATCGAGGTTTTAACCAAGCCCTTGATCGAGGGTTTAACCTAGCCCTCGATCAAGGTATCTTAAAACCTTCCATCGAGGTCTTTTAAAGCCCTCGATCGAGGTTTCGAAACCTCGATCGAGGGTTTGCGGCACAAATTTTTGGCACTTCCCTTGCCAAAAATCTTGAACCACCTACATGGATTGACCCCTATATATGCTAAGTTAATAACTCTAATCATGACAATCAATGGATTTGCTTGCAATTTGGTCAATTTCACAAACTTTGCAGTCAAATCTTCATGTTGAATCATTTTAGGCACACTAGGATTTTTGTCTTTTCATTATGCAAATATTTTTGTAGTGTTCAATGAGAGATTGAGGCCCATAAAGTCCAACAAGTCCTTACATGTGTTTGTAATATGCGGTGAGAGATTGAGGCCCATATATTTCAACAAGTTCTTATATGGTCGATGATATTGTAGTGGAAGTTGGATCTGTGGGGCTGATCTATATGATCTATGATTAGTGTATGACCTCGAGCCCTCAACCCATCAACCTATTTTTAATGTGGTTTAATACAAATCTTTATGACCGTTGCCAACAAACAAGGCAACACTAAAGAAATACATGACATAGTGATATAGGTAACTTGTTAAGAGTTACATAATGTTGATACTTGAATACTGAAGCTTGAGATGCATGGTGATAGGTTGCAGGCTACATAGAGGAAAATTCAATGAAGTTTCATTTTTTCACTATTCTATAATATTTTGATAGCCACCATATCCCTAATAGTGACGACATGAAGATCATTTAATATTACTATATTTTTACATTCACTCAATTTCTTACATTGTTGTAAACTTTTTTATATAATTTAAACTTGGAATTCATAAAACAAAATTTAAAACCAAAGAGCAAATCACTCAAACCTAATATTTTTGCAATTTACATGTACATACTAAGAATATTTAACATGCATTAAATCATGTTGCAACAAAATAACCAAACCAATAACTTGTTGGAAGCATTCATTATGTGGAGAGTCGATTGTTGCTTTATGAGTGTGAAAAAACATAGGGTAAGCCAAGGTCAATATAATCATGAACTAAGCAAACGTCTCTCCGCGCATCTACACAAGAAGCATAGTATTTGAACAAAATAATTAAATAAAGTTCCAAATCACTTTGGACAAAGTCGTGGCATTCATTATCCATTTCTATAAACCGCCACAAGAGTTATAAAGTCGTGGCCATGGGTAACATCAGTCGTGGCCATGGGTAACATCACACATGATCGCATCCTACCAAGCGCAAACACAACAACTAAATCATTGGGTAGGTTGAGCCATGTTGATTTGAAGGTTAAAGGGGAATAAAATTAGTATAACTCTAAGTTCCAGTGCACAACAACTAAATCATTGGGTAGTTGGGTCAGGTTAATTTGAAGGTTGAAGGGGGAATAAAATAATTATAATTATAAGTTTTATTGTTTCTACAACGTTAGAAGTAATTATTAACCTTGAAAATGTTCGTATGGGTGTAGCTTAATTGGCGATTTACTTGATATGAAAGACATGTTGTAAGTGGAAGTCATGAGTTCAAATCACCTCGATTTACCCGTGCCCCATGCTTGCGGGCTGTGTAGATGCACCTAGGGATATAATGATAGCGGGATTGAATCTCTAAACCCCGTATCACGGAAGTACCAACCCAATCCCTAATTGTCAATTCCCCTATAATATATATATATATATATAATTAACTCCAAAAAACATCAAAGTAATCACTAACCCTTTAAAAAAAACCATTAACAAGTGTGATATGTCCTTAATATATTTCTAAAGGTGACTATAGAAAAAAAGAATAAATTAATGTCAATAAAAAGGGAGAAAAGGGTATAAAGAGTATTACATGTCAAGAGAAAGGTTCTAAATAGTATTACATATCAAGTTAGTATCCGAGGAAGATATAAAAGAAACAATTCAAATATTACCTCAATTAAAGTAGGCTATAGTCTAGAGAGCTTAGGTAATTATTAAAAAAATATCCAATTGGTTCACTATATTATATTAGAGTATTATTAAAGAAAATAACATAAATTGAGTTATAAGAATTTATATAAAATAAGTTTTTGCTATATTAAAATTTAGTTAGGAATAAATATTAATATCATTATTTTTCTAAATGATGAGGAAAAATATATTAATATTAAAATAGATAATAAAATATTAATCCTTGAATAAGTGTAGTTGAAAAGATATATTATTTAGACAGAAAAAATAAAAAATAAATAATCTATCATTGAAATTAATGATTGTATTTTTATATCTCAAGTCAATGTTAGATCTATATCTAAAAAAGGCATTGACATAATCATAGGTTCAATTTAGATGGAAATACTGGGTACTTTCATCTTAAACATGAATAAAACATTTTTGACATTCTCCTATAAGAAGAAGGTAATGTCGCAAAACATTACAATGAAGTCGTGCTCAGTAGCACCTTCATCAAAAGATCTAAAGGATGTATCAAAGGTGGTCCTTCATGGCAAATAAAAGTCAATACAAAACATGAAAAATGAATTTGACAAGGTGGTTATTGATAAATATGAAGAGTTGCTTGCCTTAAGAATCATAGTCAAAGCTTGATCACATAGATTTAGATGTTAAAAAGTCAAAAGAAGGCACAACAAGAAACATTGGAACAACTTACTATCAAGGAATCAATGATTAACAAAGAAACAATAGCCAACTTCGTGAAATCAAGAAGTCGTCAAATGTAATAATCCAAACCTTGAAGAAAGGAATCAATACAGATCCAGTCAACATCAAAAATTAGAAAGATGCTTATATTGAAATCTTATCAACCAATAAATCACTAAATGTATCAAAATAAGATGGTTCCAAAAACAAGAAACAACATATATGGATGCCTTATTGTGATCTTAACTATACAAGTCAACATATTATCCAACAAAATAGCCAAAGAATAAATGAATATGAGAAAATAAGTGGACTGCCTATTATATTGAAGAGAAGCCCAGGTGTGGAATCTTATCATTTCCAGGATCATAGAAGTCGTCACCACACAGTTTTGCAAAAAATTGAATGAAGGTAGTCATCAAGAGTTTGATAAATCTATGTAAGAAAAGAAATACCAAATAGAATCTAAAACATGAGAACTAGCAATGGCTCACACATAGTACACAAAGATTTGTCTTAGAAACCCAAAACCAGGAAAACTAGCCTACTTGAGAGTTTCTACACACTCTCTCTCTCTCTCTCATTGTATTACCTTTTATGTTTGCAATACAATATTTTAGCATCCAAAACCCTAATCCATTAACCTGGATTAGATTAGAACCCTAATTCTTTAACCATAATTAGTTTGCAATGAGATGAAGAAACCATTAGCTGAAAAAGGTCAAAACATACCAAAAATAGACCCAAAATTCACTTTCGGGGGATTTTCCCACCCAGACCCCCTCTGCTCTATGAACCTACAAAGAGCACAACACATGTCCAACATGTCTAACTCTTTTACAATAAGACAGTGTTGGTTGTGGAGCCAAATCTTCTAGTCTCATAGATGATATTGTATTAGCCGTGTTTGTACCCCAGTTTTATATGATATGTAGGTGGACTATACAATCACCCCAGCGGGGGGGTGTGGGGGGGCATCGCCCCCCACGAGGTTCCAGGGGGGACCATCCCCCCTGGCTGGGGGGTCCGAGGGCAAGCGGTCCCCCGGCGGGGGTTTGAGGGCAACGCCCCCGAAGAAAATTTTTGGGGTTGTTTTTGCCAGCTGTTTTGCGGGCCCATGGTTTTGGGTATCTCGTGGTATTTTTCCATTGTATTTCCCTTATAAAATAAAGACATTGTAATACGGCTAGGGATGATGATGTATTAGGTTTTATGCATTGTAAAGATCTCTAAGATCAGGAGAGAGACTGTGAAACACAGAAGAGGAAGTGCAGCGGTTGTGCTGCAGTTTGTATCCCTTCACCTTGCTGGACGGTAATAATAATAAGGACTGGCAAATTCAGTGTGGACGTAGCCCAAGTTGGGTGAACCACGATATATCTGTGTCTCTCTTGTAATGTGTATGTGTGATTATATTTTCATTTTTGTTTATTGTTATTGCTCTGCGATCCTGTTTTTCTAACAATTGGTATCAGAGCCAAAGGTCTATTTGGCAGTTAAACCCGCAGGAAGCTAGGGTTTCTGGTTCGAGTAGGAGCAATGGTAGAAGAAGGAAAGTTTAAGGTCGAGAAGTTTAACGGCCAAAACTTCGGGTTATGGAAGATGCAAATGGAGGACTATTTGTACCAGAAAGATCTATTCCTATCGTTGGGAAGAAAAGCAAAGTAGCCGACGGCTATGAAGGACGAAGAATGGGAAGTTCTTGACAGAAAGGCTCTGGGAACAATACGGTTGAGCCTGGCTTCGTCGATGGCTTTCAATATCTCAAAAGAAACGACAACAGAGGGTTTGATGAGCGCATTAGGTAAGCTGTATGAAAAACCCTCGGCCTCCAACAAGGTATTTCTAATGAAGCGTTTATTTAATATGAAGATGTCTGAAGGTGGATCTGTTACTGATCATTTAAATGAGTTTAATACGGTTACAAATCAGCTAAGTTCTGTAAGTGTGAACTTTGATGATGAGGTTAGGGATCTTCTATTCTTGTGTTCATTGCCAGAAAGCTGGAATAGCTTGGTCATGGCTGTAAGTAACTCTGTCTCTGGTTCAAAAACCTTGAAATTTGATGATGTTATTGGTATTATTCTTAGCGAGGAAATGTGAAGAAAAAGCACAGGTGAGACATCAGGTAATGCGTTGACCATGGAGAGCAGGGGAAGACAAAAGGAGAGAGGAAAGAGCCAAGGTAATCGTGGAAAGTCTAAAACAGGCAGATCCAAGTCCAGACTGGGAAAGATAGAGTGCTGGAACTATGGAAAGAAAGGACATCTGAAGAAAGACTGCAAATCTCTAAAGAAGAAAGGAGATGCACAGAAGGAAACTACCCAGGAAGCAAATGTAGCAGGTGATGTGTTACAAGATGCTTTGATTCTTGCATTAGATAATAGTAGTGATTATTGGGTAGTAGATTCAGGAGCTTCATGTCATGCTACACTCCATAGGAAATACTTTCATGAGTATGTTCCTGGTGACTTTGGACATGTTTTATTGGGTGATGATGAGCCATGTAAAATTGTTGGAATGGGTAAGGTATGGATAAAAGTTAAGAATGGAACTGATTGGTTGTTGAAAGAAGTTAGGCATATTCCTGTTATGAAAAGAAATATGATCTCAACAGGGCAGTTGGGAGATGGTGGTTGTCTATCTACGTTCGGAGAAAAGTGGTGGAAGATCACTAAAGGATCAATGGTGATAGCAAAAGGAGACAAAGTAGGTACATTGTATTTATGTCCTCATAATACTGACCATTCTATCTCTTTAGCCTCCACAGGAACAGATACAGCATTGTGGCATCATAGGCTTGGCCACATGAGTGAGAAGGGGATGCAGATTCTCCACTCAAGGAAGTTGCTGCCGGATTTGAAGCAGGTAAGTTTGGAATTCTGTGAAAACTATGTTTATGGAAAACAGAAGAGAGTCAGATTTCTCAGGGTTGGAAAACAGAAGAAGAATGAAAAATTAGAGCTTGTGCATACAGATGTATGGGGATCGGCTCAGGTACAATCTCTTGGTGGCTCTCATTATTATGTTACATTTATTGATGATGCAACTAGAAAAACTTGGGTTTATTGCATTAGACAAAAATCTGATGTGTTTGCTACTTTTAAGAAGTGGAAAGCTTTGGTTGAGAATGAGACAGGAAAAAGATTGAAGTGTCTCAGATCTGATAATGGAGGTGAGTACTGCGGCAAGGAGTTTGATAGTTACTGTTCATACCATGGGATTTGTAGAGAGAAGACAGTCCCAGGAACACCACAGGAAAATGGTGTGTCAGAAAGGATGAACAGAACGATCATGGAGCGTGCAAGGTGTATGAGACTGAATGCAGGGTTGCCCTTACAGTTTTGGGCGGATGCTGTAAATACTGATGTTTATTTAATAAACAGAGGACCTTCAAGTGCTTTGGATGGTGGTATTCCAGAGGAAGCATGGACAGATAAGAACGTTTGGTTGTGAAGCATTTGTCCATATTGATAAAGAAAATAGAACAAAGCTTGAAGCTAAATCCAAGAAATGTACCTTTATTGGATATGGGGTTGATGAATTTGGTTATCGTTTATGGGATTATGAAAATAACAAAATCATCAGGAGTAGAGATGTGATATTCAATGAAAAGGTCATGTATAAAGATCAGTTGCAGGGAAAGAAACGGGAAAAGGAAAACACAGAGTACATAGTGCTTGTTGAAATTAAAGAAAATGAAGTTCCGAAGGTGCCATAAAATTAAGAGCAGCAACAAGTACCTGAAACTCCTACAACTGTAAGAAGATCTACCAGGTTAAGTAGACTCCCTGAATGATACTCTCCTTCAATGTATTATTTATTGATGACTGATTCTGGTGAACCAGAATGTTATGAAGAAGCAATGCAGGTGGAAACTAGAAAGAAGTGGGAGCAAGGCATGAATGAGGAGATGGACTCATTGGTAGGAAACCAAACTTGGGATTTGGTTCAGTTGCCTGCTGGTAAAAGAGCATTGCAAAACAAATGGATTTACAGGTTGAAGGAAGAAGAAGGAGATAAGAAGCGGTACAAGGCTAGACTTGTTGTAAAGAGGTTTGCACAGAAGAAAGGTATAGATTTTGATGAAATATTTTCTCCTGTTGTTAAGATGACTTCAATTAGGACTATCTTAAGTCTAGTGGCGGTAGAAGATTTGCATCTTGAACAGTTAGATGTAAAAACAACCTTCCTCCATGGGGATTTGGAGGAAGAAATATATATGCAGCAGCCACTAGGGTATGAGGTCAAAGGTAAGGAGGATCTGGTATGCAGGTTGAAAAAGAGCTTGTATGGCTTGAAGCAAGCTCCAATGCAGTGGTATCTAAAGTTTGACAGGTTTATGACAGAACAAAGTTATAGTAGATGTCATTCTGACCACTGTGTTTATTTCAAGAAGCTAGACAATGGAAGATATATTATCTTGTTATTGTATGTGGATGACATGCTTGTTGCAGGGTCTGACATGCAGGATATAAATGTACTCAAAAGGAAACTAGCTAATTCATTTGCGATGAAGGATTTGGGTGCTGCAAAGCAAATCTTTGGTATGAGAATAACGAGAGACAGGAAAAATCGTAAATTGACATTGTCTCAAAGTGAGTACATACAAAAGGCGTTGGAGAGGTTCAGAATGCAGAATGCAAAACCTGTAAGTACACCTTTGGCTAGCCATTTCATTCTAAGTAAGGAAATGTGTCCCAAGACACAAGAAGAGACAGATTACATGTCCAAGATTCCCTATCAATCAGCAGTTGGCAGTTTGATGTATGCCATGGTGTGCACAAGACCAGATATTGCACATGCAGTGGGAGTTGTGAGCAGATATATGAACAATCCAGGTAAAGAACATTGGAAGGCAGTACAGTGGATTCTCAGGTATTTGAGAGGTACTACCACTAAGGCATTATGTTTTGGAGGTTCAGACACTGTTCTACAGGGATATGTTGATGCAGATATGGCAGGTGACAAGGATAGCAAGAGGAGCACCACAAGGTATGTGTTTACTGTAGGTCGAACAGCAGTAAGCTGGATTTCGAAACTACAGAAGGTTGTTGCACTTTCAACAACAGAAGCAGAGTATGTTGCCATTACAGAGGCTAGTAAAGAGATGATTTGGTTGCAGAGGTTTATGGAGGAAGTGGGTAAGAAACAGAAGGATAGCAGATTGTATAGTGATAGTCAGAGTGCCATTCATCTTGCAAAGAACTCAGCATTCCATTCCAGGACTAAACATATACAGCTCAAGTACCATTTCATACGCTCTGTTCTGGAAGATGAACTGTTGAAGTTGGAAAAGATACATACTAGCTAGAATCCTGCAGACATGTTCACAAAGGTAGTGACCAAAGAGAAACTGAGTTCGTGCTCGGTTTCAGTTGGCCTTCTAGCATGAAGGTGAAGAGGAGAAATTTGCCAAGTCCAAGTCCAGCAAGTGCAGCAGCGGTGGAGTTGCTGTGATCAGTCTCCAAGTGGGAGATTGTTTGTTGTGGAGCCAGATCTTCTAGTCTCATAGATGATATTGTATCAGCCGTGTTTGTACCCCAGTTTGATATGATATGTAGGTGGACTGTACAATCACCCTAGCGGGGGGGTGTGGGGGGGCATCGCCCCCCCACGGGGTTCTAGGGGGGACCATCCCCCTTGGCTGGGGGGTCCGGGGGCTAGTGGTCCCCGGGCGGGGTTTCGGGGGCAACGCCCCCAAAGAAAAATTTTGGGGTTGTTTTTGCCAGCTGTTTTGCGGGCCCATGGTTTTGGGTACCCCGTGGTATTTTCCCATTGTATTTCCCTTATAAAATAAAGACATTGTAATACGGCTAGGGATGATGATGTATTAGGTTTTATGCATTGTAAAGATTTCTGAGATCAGGAGAGAGACTGTGAAACAGAGAAGAGGAAGTGCAGCGGTTGTGCTGCAGGTTGTATCCCTTCACCTTGCTGGACGGTAATAATAATAAGGACTGAAAAATTCAGTGGGACGTAGCCCAAGTTGGGTGAACCATGATATATCTGTGTCTCTCTTGTAATGTGTATGTGTGATTATATTTGCATTTTTGTTTATTGTTATTGCTCTGCGATCCTGTTTTTCTAACAGACAGTTCTACCCAAAGCTTCATAACCGTCATATCATCTCATTTTGTCAACCATCACAACTTCAAGAACACGGAATGATGAGAAGGCATAACAAGCCAGAACAAAGACATAAATCATCTTTTTACAAAATTCTTTGAGGACAAAGAATCCTTGAAGCTACAGGAAATGTAATGAACATAAATATATAAATAAACATTAATGAATAATAATAATAATAATAAAGAAGTGACACGTCCTAACTAAAGGACATGACTTAACCAAGGGATATGACCCATCAACCATCATGACTAGACAATGTGTATAAGTATACCAACACATGGCATTGTATCAATCATTATATTCTTTCATATCTATTATTCATTATTCAATTATTAAATGCATTTCCTATATGGATTTCAACCTATTTTCCTTCTTATGTTAGATATTCCTAAGTAAATGAACTATTGTTCATGTCAAGGGCCCTAACTAGATGCAATGGAACTAATCCTTTCAAGAAGGCTCTCACACCCACTAGAACACATAACATCCATTTACATACTTTTTACCATCTTTAAACACTATATACCACCACAAACCAACATGTAAAATATTTCAAGTAGTGGCTTTTCCTCCAAAATATCCACCTACAACTCCCTAATAGCATTCCTAGAGAATATTCTTACACTCATGATCCAACACACACCTTTTGAGAATTCCATTACTGCCCATCGTATACAATTATAGTAAAATTAGTTGATAATATGAAACCCACACTACTAAATGGCATTTATGCGTTGCAAATTAATCTATAGGAGCGGAGCCTATGGTTAAGAATAAGAAAATTTATTCCAAGTAATCAGGAAAAAATTCTATCTAGAAAATATTAGCATCTAGAAGTTGATTCTCAACTACTCCACTAGACTCCCTTAAATCAATTCGTGATAAATGATCTGAATCTACATTATGTCTATCAGGTTTCACAATGAATTCAAATGAAAAATCCTAGACAACAACCACTAACAAATTTGACCCTCCAAAACAGGCTTGTTTACTAAACATTTAATATTAGGATGATTAATAAAAAAACTCAAAGTGCCCTCCCATTAGATAATGTTGAAACTTCTGTAAAGCCTATACCATCACAAGTCCTTCCCACTCAACAGTGGTATAATTATGCTCTACTTGAGACAAATTTCTACTTGCAAGGCACACAAGGTGATTCGAAATGGATCAATATATAATTTTTCATCTATTTTGGTGCTTATTGGGTGAAGAGATTTGATGAATTGGCTTGTAGGGCCCATTTTAGTGGCAAGTCTCACTTTGCATATTTGATGTCTAGAACCTTCCAGGATCTATTTGAGAATATAAATGTTGTTTTTTGGATTCAAAATTTCATCGCTTGTAACATGCCCGTCATCGTGATTCTACACTCTGAGACCTTTCCAACGGTCCAAGAATCACCTCAAACAGAGTTCATATGAAGAAGTTATGCCTTCTGCAAGTTGACCTATCCAATTGACCACCATAGTACCGAGTGGAGTCCATGTCAGCTCTCATTCCCCACACATGTGGACATAGTCACATGTGTACTTTCAAGAGAATTCTAGAAGGTCTAAAAACCTAACCCTAATTGGGATTTGGGGCATGCAAAAATCCTAAAATTAACCCTAAACAATTATTGGACTATGTTAAATATTGGGCCATTAGGAGAAGAAGGGGTTCCATTCTTTTGATGTTATTGTATTGTTCAATAGTTGAGCAAAAACACAGGAGTGGATATTAGAGAAAAAGAGAGGAAGGAGGAGATCTTGTAGTAACCATTATGGTTGCATAGTCATAGGTAACTCCATAGAGAGTACCATTTTCCTTTGTATTTGCATTCCATATAAAAGAGCAAGGCATGGTCCTCATTCTAGTTGGGTTTTTCCCCATGGTGTGTTTTCCTAGGGTAAATCTTGTGTTTATTATGTGGATTGTGTATTTCTTTTCTCTAGTTATTTTTCTTTTAGTTCCATTTATTTAGCATTCAGTGGAAATAAGCTAATAAAAGGATCTAAGTTGTAAGATCTATTGTGACAAATTGTTCCATGGTAGTTTACGGATCACGAGGTGTCCCAAATTTCCTTCTCATGGCTACAGAAGGACTACTCTAGCGTTCTAATAGAGGAATCAACATTTACATTAAATTTGACATCCCAATTAGGGAGTGCTAGAATGGAGGCACTTTCAATTCTCCTTCAACACATTGAAAGTGGCATCACATTTAGGAGTCCAGCAGAAAACCTTAGACTTCTTGACTAGAATCTCCATGGATTCAATAATTGATGCGTAGTTGTGGATGAAATGCCTATAGTACCCTATGTTTCCAAAACATGGAATATAATGTCATAACATTGTTCAAGGTAGGTAGGTTGGCAATTACTACATCTTCAGTCGAATCTAATCAAACTCCTTCTTTACACACAATATGCCCCGAAAAGGTCCCAATATATGTACAAAAGATACATTTCTTTAGGTTTAAGTAAATCTATAACTGCCAAAATGGTTAAACATAATCATTATCATTACAATGTGATGTTTCAACAAATTCTACATTGTCTAATTATCCAAATAAACCTTGAATAACTTATGTATGTAATCCTTAAAGACAACTATCGCAATGCAAGAGAACGTGACAAGGGAATTCTTTAACCTATATGGAATTACATTATAATCAAAAGAACCCCATTCAAGGGTAAAGGTAGTCTTGTTCTTTTCTTCCTCCACAATTTGAACCTAGTGATAACCTAAAAAGCCATCAATAAAGGAGTATGCTTCCTTTCCCACAAATTGATCAAGGACTTCATCACTAAAGTGAGTTGGGAATGGATCATGTACACAAGAATAATTGAGACTTCGAAATTCAACATAGACTTGGATTTCTTTAATTCCATTCTTTCTCTTGATGACAATGGGACTAATCTAATATGAATTAGGTACCTGAAATATCAACCCTATAGAAAGCATCTAGTCAATTTCCTACTTTACATTCTCCTTGACTCAAGGATTCAATCAATAAGGGTGATGTTTAATTGGTTAGGAATTTGGCTACAAATCTATGTTCATTTCCCCAATTTCTCCTTGTATTTCCTTCATCTATGTAAAAATTTAAGGAAACAAGTCTCCATATTCTTGTAACAACACGACAAATGTTGACATAGTTTGTTCATCCTAATAATCTCCTCTTCAATCCATTTTGGGTTTTTCCTTAGTTCTAATATTGGTTTCCCGCAATTTTTATTGTTTCTTATCGGGTTTCTCTATAACCTCAATACATTTATCTATTAGTTCTCTAAAACCCCTAGACTCCTACAAGGAGAGGTTTCCAACTCTTATAGGTCACCTTCTTCCCCATAATCTTGTACTATTTTCTACAACACAAAGGTTCACGTAGATTTTGTTCCATCTCCATGAATTTGACCATCTCAAGATGTTGCAAACAAATCTTAGAGGGGGATTGAGGCCACAACTCATCTTAAAATATAAGTTTCTTTATATGTCATAGTGCCATAGTGACTCCATGAATTTCACTAGTGTAAGAGAAATCAACACATAATTGTTCTCGAACCTTACCCCAATCCTTGCTATGTCTTTGAGATTATAGATGGAAATATCAATCTGTAAAGAATGTATGCAACCAAAATTTAGGCTGGAGACCCTCTATTTTCCATTTCTTTTAGAATGTCTCAATATAAATGGCAGGATCCATCTTACCTTCACAATGCCCCACAAAATTCACTACTTTTCCCTTATCCTTCGACAAATCTTGGCACTCGAATTCAAGAAAGGGGACAAATGAATGGATCATGGATGGATAAAATATATCCCAAGAAGTGAGTTCTTTATTGGTATCCAACCATTGAACAATGGTAGCTCATAGTACAACATATAAAACCTCAACTCACTACTCATTTGTACCCCTCCATTCCAAGGCATCTAAGAAATATTCTACACTTCCCATTCTATCATAAACAAGAGAATAAGAGAACTCAAAACCAATATAGTGAACCATTTTAATGGTTACACACCTCCTACTCAATAACCCATGGTTGTGGCCCTATCAATCATTAAATGGTTCTCCTAAGTCACTATTGAAAGAGTGAATGTTTCTCCAACTTACCAATCCATTAGTAGTAGGATTAATATAATCAACATGTTGACCTATAGTAATATTAAGGAGATGATCAAATGTGTTGTCTTCAAATTCATCATTTTGGGTTCAATATACCTTGGTACTTGATATGGATCTAGGGGCTCCACCACTCTAGCACCATATGCTTCAAATGTCAATGTTTCGTTTCTTACATCAATAATGGATTGATTATCAAAGGCCCTATCTATGCCCAATGGAGCAGAAAAGGTATCATACTCATTCATATTTTCAATCACCTTAACGTTTGTAGTTGTTTTACACATACAATATCTACTTATCTATCTTCCAATCTCCCAATGGGAAAAATCTTGTATTGATTGGCCATGCACAACTATATGGGAAAATATACCAACTTGGGCTTCCCCATCGCTTCCCAAGACTTTTTCGGAAGTTGAAATCCAACCCCAAATCTAGCATGAAATCTTTAATGTCATATCCATCTACTTTTTCATCCAAGAGGAATCCCTCCCTCTTGTTTTATTTCTCCTTATTTCTCTATGGGAATGTCTCTCAAATATATTGGTGACAATAGGGACATCATGTTCTTCTTCACCACCCATCACTTGACTAAACAAGGTGTGTTACTTGCATCATTAAGGATTTCAAAAAATAAGTGGAACCATTTATATAGAAGGGTAGTTAACTCACCTTGACCACTTGTAATTGGCATCCTTTCACAACTCAAACCTTAATCTGTAGATATGAAGACATGCTTCTCAAGCTTTGTGCAATTCTCAAAGTGGTTGGAATAGATTGTTCATGAACATTTATACAAGATATCAAAAGGAGGATTTATGGTGTTCAACATCGAACTTTGGGAGCACCTAGATTGGCCTTCTTAACATTAATTATTAAGGGGTTACCAGAATATTATCGAGCCTTAATGCTTCCTTTGGTTACAACATTTATGGTGGGTTCTTCATTGTCTATATTTTTCCAGGTTTTGAATTGATCAAAATTTCATTTCATTCCTTTGATTGAGCCTTCCATATCTCAATGAGAGTAGGGAATCCTTTAGTGGCATGAGTATTGACTTAGAAGTGTGTACACCAAGGCCATATTCAAAGGAAAATCATGGGTGACATAGCCGACCTCATCAAGTTATAATACTTAATTGGTCCCATTTATCCACCAGTCCAATATCATTTGTATCCTTTTATGCAGTCTCTTCCACCCTATGGTTGTGAACTATCAACAACTTTGAAGGAAGTTCTTTCCATCCATTCAGTTAATGCATATAGGTTTCTTCACTTGTCTTTTCTATGGATACTAGAACCACATAAATCACAATAGACAATGTTTAGGATAGAAGAATATTTCTGCAATATCAAACAATGATGTGGAGGATGTCAATATGTGTGAGAAATTTCACAATATTCTCTTGAGCGTGCATCTATATATGAGGTTGCATTTTGGAAAGGAATTGCATGCTAAGAGGGGTTGTTGTAGAAACCTGTGCAAATATTCCCCCAAATATTCTTGGAAAAGTTCCACCAAGAGGATTCTACACAAATCTCCTTCAATGTAAAGGAAATTCATGCACATGATGTCCTTTTATTTCACAATTGGTACACCAAATTTGTTATCTCCCAATATTAGGTCTAAGCCATATCTTGAATCTATTTAGTAGGAACCACAATATGGGTTTGGATTTATGATAATTTAGGGGTTGTCATAGTGGCTGCAACCTTGGTATTACTAGGAAACCTTGTTTGATTGTTTGAGGAAAAATCCCTCAACAAATAAATTGCCACTTAATTCTAGTGGAGTTAGAATTAAGTAGCAATTTATTTGTTGAGGGATTTTGTTTCTTTGAGCAATCAAAACATATCGATAAGAAAATATTCTGACTGCAAATCACCTCCCATGTTATTTTTCTTAGTCTCCTTGGACCCAAGTTACAACAATACTCCTTTTAAGGGAAACTCTCCTTCACCAATATGTGCTTTTGCATATTATTGGACTCCTTTCCAAATTGATACTTCAAATCCCGATGACCCTCCTTTAACTTCAATCTATATTATGAAACTCTCTTCAACTACCAAACCTCTCTCTTGCAACCATGTGATGGACAAATCTCTGTACCTCTTCAACTTCTATAATTTTTTTAGTTTCCCTTTACTCCTCCCTTCTTCACTAATCTCCTTTTCTGGTTCAACACTAATATTTTTCATTTTTTTAATATTATTTATCCACCACTGGTCTGTGATAGGCCTTTTTAAATCACATTCAACCTCTGTGATGAATTCTACTCCCCCTTCTACCAAACCTACTAAACTCTCACCATCACTAGCATCACATGCCAACTAGACACCCCCTCAACATTGGGTGTCTAATCGATCATGTTGGTAGGTTCAAAAAGAAACAACCCCTCTTCAACTAGCAACATCTTTATCCAAAACTATGTTTCTTATGTGCTCCCTTTTTAAAACTATGTTTCTTCTTTTGAAAATCACTAGCAATATTTCACAACAAATTCTATTTTGTACCCTTCAATGGTAGTTGATGAAGCACAAGTAGGTTCTAAGCATTCCACTCTACCACTCTTATTTATCTATTTTCATATTTGGGTGCTTTCTCAAATGACTCAACCATTCATATAAGTTTACTAGGAACTCAACCAAGAAAAGCACATAATCATCTCTCCCAAGGATCCCATACAAAACTATGTCTCTACATCATATGAGATTCCACCCACACAATTATGCTTCTTGCACTACAAAATGATTCTTCAAAATTATTTTCCTACCAATATTGAATATTTCACCTAAATAAAAACCATCGTTTCATCTTATAGGTATTCCTCTCTTAAACCACAAGTCCCAACAATAGAACCATTTGTTAGCTCTCTTTGATACATAGGGTTCTCTCTAGGTGTCCAACAAACAAATCCACTATAGTCTAGTGTTCTAGAAATTTCAATCCCCCAAAAGGGGAAGATCTCACCCAAATCACTATTGAGACGTTTAATGATGGAGAGGAAAGTTGCAAGATGGAAATTTGTTCATTATTAAACTGTAATATATTTAACATAAAACCCCAACTGTCAAGTCCCCTCCCATCTATCCAATGCAAGGAAGGGAACATGGCACTAAAATCTGGACTTTTAGAACAACTTAACCAAATTCGTCATGAATAAAAGATATGGCATTACAGTAAAATGCATATGTGTGCAGATGCAAATCAATTGAACATGCACAGCGGAATAAAACATCATCCACACACATTTCATACTCATCCGGCATATCAAAATGACCATCAAATTAATCATTGCACAAGTAAACACAATAAAATACTCATCTAGATGTAATGTTGTCCCAACCAACTAGCTATGTCACCGCAACGTTCCACCCAACCATAGGTCTCTGCCCAGCCTATATTCTTTCAGCACTCAAAGACCACCCCTGAGTTGGACATGATATCTACAAGGAAGTTGGGACTCTCAAGCTCAGCTCAACCAAAGCAATGGATACCCATCTCAACCCCAACATTCTTTTACACACAAAACTCAGATATGGGCTCGGAAACACACTTCCAGCAATGGGACTTAGAAACTAGATGGTCATGGGTTTTCCCCAAAACGTGGGCACACCAAAAATGGATTTGTGAGAGGGAAAATTGACCATAGGGAAGAAAACGATTTCTCCCACAAATATACAAGCAATCAGTGAGCCAAAACAACCTCTATGGTCCCCAAATCGATTTCCCTTTTTTCCCCACTATTATACAACACAAAAATGCCCTTCCCAGCTAGGAGAATGAAGGAAAACACGGGAAATTCATGGAGGAAAATGCCCAGGAAGCTCCAAACTCGTGAGAGAGGAAAACTGATGGGTGAATAATGGCTTGGGGAGCAATTCATGGCTCTTTTTCTTGCCCAAGAAGCCAAACACGATTTTCCATGAAGGGTGGCTTGCCCATACCAGAATTTGGATAGCCATACCTCTCCATTCCCCAAGGCATTAACTACCTCAACCAACTCTTGGGAGAGTAAATGATTGGGTACAAAAGTCAGCATGGGTAGTTGAGGGTTGATGGGTTCTCTCATTTACACTTGGCTTGACTTGATTGGCTCAAAGGTTTGAATATTTCCCTCCCAATTCTTTGTAAACATCATGCCCCCATCTCTTGTTGCATTGCATAGCTAGTTGTGGGCATTTATATTAAAATGCATATTTACAATCCCCATGGTTCGCTTAGCACATGGGTAGCATAATATCCAATACTTGCCTCCTCAAGGTCGAGCGTTCGCTAGCGGGGCCTTGGCCTTGAGCTCCACGCTAGGAATCATACAAAATATGCATACAATATTTACATTATAGCCCAAAATATCCTAAGGGTCAAAATGGGGGTATTACACCAACTAAATCTCTACAAGACTTACAGTATTGTAATATTCTAAAAGGGAAATAATTATAAAATATCACATCACACTGATAAAAGAAATGAAAATCAAAGGGGGGATTTTTCTAACATTATTATGCACTATCCATTACAATCATATGCCCACAATAGGATGTGGGTCCCTCCCAAAACTAGTGACAACAATCTACTCTAGAACCTACTAACACAAAACCTATCAACCTTGTAACTTTCACTAACATTTTTGGCATAGCATTGAAGGGTCTATTAATACAATTTACACTTATTTAAAGTTGACTCAGTCAAGGCCTAACTAACCTAATCAACTAAATGAGTGGAATTACAATACGTCATTAATCCCAGTCGACTTAGGTTGTAAAAATGGTTATATTTGACTTGTTGCACAAGTATTCCCAAGGCTCCATTTGGCATGGCCAAAACTATGCAAGTGTCAAAATATCCATCTTTTTGTTTACTTGAGCAACAATCCAAAAAATGAAGCGCCCAACACAACTAATTATTTATAGTGAAAGATGCTTTAAATCCTTCAAATTATAGGCATATGTCTCAATATCTTATGAGGAGGGCCATTTGTACCTTTTTTTCTTTTTCTTATGATACCTATCATTCCCACATTTTAGACAAATCAATATGTATGTGTATTCACCTTTATAAAGAATGCAAACATTCAAACAAGTGTGATATGATACATACTCAACACCCAACATTTTCAATACTTTCTTCAAATATTCCAAACTACCAAGGGGGTATTTATCATTTGGAAGTACATTATCTTTTAATAGCATACAATTAGGGAGAAATCTAAATGTGCATTGTCTTTAATCATGCATAAAATCCCTTTTCATTGTTGGTTGTGTGAGAATATTTGTTAAAATATAGGGGACTTAATCTATAGTTACCTCAATAGTGATGAGAAACGTGTGTATGGCATACCATACTCTTGCTCTCAATTTGCAATGTAACATGGTTAATCCTAGTTAGGTAGACCTAGACCCATGTCCAAAGAGGGGTGATGGATGTAGATTGCAAGCTTTGTGAGAAGGTGTCGGAAATATGAGCATCGTTACTAAGCTCATCTTGCTAGAATGCGTTTAACATCATTTCCTTCAAGGCATAGGTATCTCATAAGAAATCATCCATACCAATTTTTGTATTAATGTTTTTCTCCATAGCATTTAAACATTCAATGCTACTGTAGACATTCTAATTTGGTGACTTGGGACGTAGTGGGAATTGAATAAGTGGTTAATCCAACCATGGTTGGTATACTTCCTCTCTGAGTTGACCAACCTTCAAATTGATGTTGTAGTAGGGTGCAATGTTAGATGATAGAAATTTATCTCATCATCCAAATCCTAATTCCAAAATTATTGGACATTAAGTCAATTATATTAGTAAATGAAATGCATTCATTAGAAGAATGGAAAAAAATTTAAAACAAAATGTCTAATCAAACAAGAAATTTATATTAATTCCATCTAAAATCCAAAAAATACAATTAGCCAATGATTTATTTTCTTATGCCTCAAAGGAGTGATCTAAAGGTAGCCCGAATGTGAGCCACCTCTGACAAGCAGTTAATGGCCTATGAAAATTATAGTTTCTTAATAACTAATCACCTGGAGACATATTATGTATTGCATGCACAACAGAAAATATTGATTCCTTCCTTTTCATACAGAACTTTGTCATTGGAGTTTTCCTCAAACAAATCATTTGCACTGAACAGTGAGCACCTACAACTATTTATGAACCTTGCAATGTTTTTATCAGTGCATGGATGCCCATTGATATATAACAAGTTCTTCTTTGTTAGGAACCCATGTCCTTACTTTATTAGTATATTGTTGTTGGACGCATATGCTTTGTAAGTCGTCCCGTAGTATTTGTTGATCCACGGCTTGTGTTATTGTTGTTTGGCGCATATGCTTTGTAAGTCGCCTGTAGTATTGTTGATCCATAGTTTGTATTGGCCCATGGTTTTGACCCATAGTATTGGCACCTAGACTTAGTATATAAGTGTGTGTTGAGGCCTATGAAGGCACCGTGAAGTTATTTGTATTGAGCTTGCTCAAAGGAGGTTGCCCCCTCGAAGTGGCCTGCAATCAATATAAAAGTGATTCTGAGTTCTGTCATTTCTGCTATTTCGCATATTCTTATTAATTAATTGTTGCAGGTACTCCACATCTGGTATCAGAGCACTTTCTTGGGCACGTTGGGTGGAATTTCTGCCAAAAAAAAATTTCCCATCTGTTGCAAGTTCGGATCTGGTAATAATCCCTATACGCTTAACTGTGGGAAGTACTTGGGCATAAGCCCTAAAACTCATTGTGAGGAGTACCACAGGAACCCTAAAGTAGCTGGCCCATTTAGAGGACCTGCCAGCGAAAAGGGCAGCGACCCCTACCTGATTGACTAGTTGCCACGGGTGAGGTAAACCAAGAGCTATCATTTGTGGCAAAGTGATTATCAGTTTTACCTGAGCCATGGAGTGAGGGGTACTGCCCTAATACACAAGCCGTCAGACAGCATTGGTGGCTGAGTGAAACCCCTGAATTGTTAGGAAGCCGCACATACTTGGGGTCCATATCTATTTTTAGCTGAACTGTTGTCAATCACTGCTGCGTCGTTTCAGATCCAGCCGTTCAGATCCATTCTGAAAGCTGTTCCAGATCCAGCCGTTTCAGATCTATTTCAGATCCATCCATTTTCGATCCATTTGGCACAGTTTCAGATCCCTCTATTTTTGATCACTCTCGCGACGTTGCAGATCTATCTGTTTCAGATCCCTTCCGCGCCGTAGCCGCTCCATTCTGAATATAAAATTATGTTTTTCTGCCATATCTCCCTTGTTTTAACTTTGTTTCCCTTGAAAATTCTTTGACACCGCTGCAATCCCATTCTGCATATTTCATTCCTGGGGACCCTATCCCAAATTCCACTTCCCAACACCTGAAATCTCACATTTATCTATTTTTAGGGTTTGCCATAACTTCTTCGATTTTCACTCGATCGCCTTCAAATTTTACCATAGAGTTCCTTTCCTAATTCTGCTTCTTTGTCCCTCTCTGCCAAATTTTATCATTCTTTCACCACGCTTCTAAAATCCTCCTTTTCTGCTTCCCTGTCCTTTCAACAGTGTCCAAAACCTAGTCAAACCCCAATTACCCATCCGATTTTTTCCCAAATCCAAAGTTCCCTTTACTAAATAAGCTTTTGTTTGTGTTTTTCTACCCATTCCCATAAAAATAAAAATAAAATAAAATAAAAAAACCCTGGTTATGGTTGTCACCCACGCAGGAGCACACACCATGGAGGAAGCACTTGCAGCCATCCAAACCAAACTCCAGGATTTGGATGAAAAATTTCTTGGCCTCCATCTTGAGCATTCAGCCATGAACAACAAACGGCAGTCTGTGTCTTCATCAGATAATGGATTCTCTTCTTCCAGCAATTTCCGTGGTCCGAAGCTTGATTTTCCTCGCTTCAATGGTACTGATCCGACTGGATGGATCTATCATGCAGAACAGTATTTCAATCTGCATAATACTTTTGATGTCACCAAAGTTCCACTTGCATCGTTTCATTTGGAACATGAAGCTCTTCAATGGTACCGTTGGTACATCAAGGCTCATGAAGAGCCAAAATGGCCAGATTTTTGTCAGCTCCTTTTGCAACGATTTGGTCCTAGTGCTTTTGATGACTTCACCAGAGCCCTCACTAAACTTCGCCAAATTGGCACTGTGAGAGAGTATCAAACAAAATTTGAGAAACTAGCCAACCACACAGAAGGATTGTCTGAGGATTTCTACAGGAGTTGTTTTATCAGTGGTCTTAAGGATGAAATCCACTCAGAGGTTAAAATGTTTTGTCCCAACACAATGATGGAAGCTCTGGGGTTGGCTAAGTTGGCAGAAGACAAGATTGCAGCCTAACAGCACTCCAAACCCACTTTTGTTCCCTTCCAAAATATGGGTTCTCAACGACCTCTCGTTCCGCCAGCTCCTCGACCAACTCCTATCACGCATTTGTCTGAAACAGAGATGTAGGCACGCAGAGAAAAAGGGCTCTGTTATAATTGTGATGAGAAATTCACTTAGGGACATAAATGTGTTCATCAAAATCTCTATCTCTTGGATATGGATTCTCTGCCTGCCTCTAAAATTGGTGAAGAAGATGATCAGGTCGACATTCAAGATCCGCCTATTGACCCCCCTTCTTAGTACGACCAACCAGAGATATCTCTCAATGCTTTATCCGACATCACCACCCCCCAAACAATGCAGGTCAGGGGTTACTTCAAGAAGCTTTCTCTTACAATACTCATTGATTCTGGCAGCACACATAAATTCATTAACCCTCGGATCGCCAAACAGGCTGATTGTTTTATCCATCCTTGCTCCAACTTTGAAGTCATGGTTGCCAATGGGGGCACCTTACCTTGCAAGGGAAAGTGTCACAATGTGTGTATCTCTCTGGAAGATTATAACCTATGCTCTGACATGTTTTCCTTGTCCTTAGGCGGATGTGATGTAATGGTTATGCACACTTGGCCCCATCTTATGGGATTTTGCGGAAGTTTGGATGCAGTTTTCCGTCAATGGGACACAACACAAGTTTACGGGCTTACAACCAGGGTCTCTCTGCATCATCAGTTCACATCGCCTGGAAAAGATCCTTAAGAGGAATTCACATGGTGTCATTGCTCAGCTCCATTCCATTCAGATGCAACCACCAACAGCCTCCACTACTTCCTTGGATAGATATGCAGGTGTCTTTGTTGCACCAGTGGGCTTGCCGCCTTCACGAGACCCTTCCGGTAAGCATTTAGCTGCATCTACATCTCAGCAGGACATGATGGCTATTTTTCATGAAGTACCGAAGTGGCAACCATCCCTATTGGGGAATTATTTCTGCCTCAAGACAAATCTCCCGAGTTTGGAAAATTTCCTAGAACAACGGGTCTCCTCCCCAGCACACCTGAAATGGGTTATCCACCTCATGAGTTATGACTATGCGATCACTTACCAGAAGGGTAAGGATAATATGGTGGCAGATGCTCCTTCTCGCACATTTGATGACCCAGTTTCTATTACAGCTATTTCTCTACTTGTTCCAAATTGGTTGCAATATGTTCAATGGGGCTATCTCTTCTATGAACTCCATGATTCTTCATTGGCAGGGCACTCTGAGTTCTTGCAAACGTATGACCGGGAACAATGTAACTTCTTTTGGCAGGGAATGAAAATGACAATTCAAGGGATGGTGGTTGACTGTGATACTTCCCAAGTCAACACGGGTGAAACGACACTCCTTTCGGAACTGCTCGAACCCTTGCCCATCCCTACACAGATTTGGACAACTATTTCTATGGATTTCCTAGAAGCACTCGAGTGATACAGTACCACATCTAAAAGTACACCGTATGAAGCAGTCTCTGGATAGGCACCGCCATTTCTTCTTCCATACACCTTCAGCAGCTCCCCAGTTCACGAAATTGACTCGATTCTTCGAAACCGTGATCAGATTCTTCTCATTTTGCAAGACAATCTTCACATGGCAAGAATTCGACTAAAACAACAAGACGATCAGCACCGTTATGAGCGCACTTTTCACGTAGTTGATATGGTTCTTCTTCATCTACAACCTTCCACGCAATCCTCCTTGACATTCAAAAGGCGTCAGTGGCCCGGCATGCAACCCGAGGATGCTACGAGGGAGCCACTCCTTCAGATTCTGCATCAATTTCCACATCTCAAGCTTTGAGGACAAAGCTTTTTCTAAGGGGGCGAGGATGTTAGGAACCCATGTCCTTACTTTATTAGTATATTGTTGTTGGACGCATATGCTTTGTAAGTCGTCCCGTATTATTTGTTGATACACAGTTTGTGTTATTGTTGTTTGGCGCATATGCTTTGTAAGTCGCCCACAGTATTTTTGATCCATAGTTTGTATTGGCCCATGGTTTTGACCCATAGTATTGGTGCATAGACTTAGTATATATGTGTGTTGAGACCTACGAAGGCACCGTGAAGTTATTTGTATTGAGCTTGCTCAAAGGAGGTTGCCCCCTCGAAGTGGCCTGCGATCAATATAAAAGTGATTATGAGTTTTGTCATTTTTGCTATTTCACATATTCTTATTAATTAATTGTTACAGGTTCTCCACATTCTTGTTAAGGTCCATATCCCATACATGGAAATATTATGTTTGTATTTAACAGTATTCAAGGAATTAGATTACTTGTAAAGAGGATCACAAAATAGCATAAGTGCTACTAACTATTTGGGAGGAACAAACACAATTGAAAGGTTAACCAACCAAAGATTTGCAACATCTATTTTACACTCGAAAATCTTGTAATTATTATGACAAAAGGAGAATTTTGTCCCAACATCAATCACATGCAAGGAAAATAGCCAAGCACTATATAGTACACAATTGTAATAGGTTTGGAATTTACTTTGCATCTGGATTAGAAGAGAGAAGTCACAATTACCCACTAACAATTGAACCATCCTTGTTGTGCACTTGGACATTATTGGTCTAAGCTCGTTAATGTTTTTGGACCTCCTAGTACAAATGTTTTAGGTAGTATTAAAAACATACCTTTTCTCATTATAACTCTTAGCTCACTCAACAAAAGGAGACGGGTTGGTCAATTTCAATCAAAACACAATTGATTTGGCTTCCAACTTAAAAAAAAAGGATCATGTGGAAGTGTTCATACATGTATTTTCTATATCACCTATCAGCTCTTTAATAGTAGTGGGAGGTATTAGACCATCAACTTGAAGTATTCAGACATTGAAATAATGAAAAATTGTGACATGCAAAGGGTTCACCTTCAACCCTTAATGTTTTGTACAACCATATAGTACTAAGGTCTCATAAAAGAGATCTAGTGTAATGCTCCATATGGTAATAATTATTATTATTATTATTTATTTATCTATTTGAGATTTATAAAATTAGATAATAATAAATAAAGAAAATCTAACTTAAGGTGTATCCTATGCATGGGATTTTTTACATGAATAGAATTTCATAATACTATATAATGGGGGTTGAGGAGGTGAGGAGGGATTTTTTATGGAAGCAATCTTGACCCTTGGGAGGTTTTCTTTGGAGCTAGGATAGGTTATTGATTGAGGGCTTGAGAGATCTTAGATGTATTAATTGAGGGGTTGGTTGGGAGAGGTGTTCCCACACTTGGTTGTTTTTGGCTAGAGTGAGTAGTTGGAGTGTCACTAGTCCATCTTCACATTGATTGTAAGTCCATTCCTTGCAAGATTCCAAGAATGTCATCCACGTTGATTCGTACGTTGAAATGTGCATTGAAATTGGTTATTATTGTTAGGTACAATTATCTTTAATATATATTCCATGTATCGTGGTGATGGTTAAAATGATCTATATGTTGAAACTTTTTATGTAATTTTTTATTTGTTTTAAACAATTCTCAACTAATTAGTTTGTTAATTTTATTATTAGTATTAGTATTATTAGTATTTAGTATTATTATGATTATTGTATGGGGCATTACATCCAATTCATGGGGAAGTATTGTTGGCCCAAGATGGCTGCTAGAAGATGGCATGTTACAGTTGGTAGGGTAAAGTGTGTAATGCCCCGTTTTGACATTACTACCTGAACTACTATTATATGTTGTATTTGTTTGATTGTGAGACTTTGTCGGTTTGACGACACTGTGGACATATGGTTCTATTATTTTTCCGATATATATGTGTGTGTGTGTGTGATGTTAGTATTATGATCGGTAGTCATGTTTAGATATGTATCATGTGTTAATTATATGTGCAAATTACTGAATGATGGGTACGTGGATACCGTTACAGTTATATGTTGAATAAATGAATGTTATGCCAGGTGCATGGCGAATAAATGAGTTTAATATTGTTATGTTATTCTAAAATGTATGTGTATATGTTGAGGATTATGCACGATACTCTATATTGTATTTTGAGGACTGACTTACAGGTTGAAACAGCTAAGTGATTGTTGGATCCTACGAGGTGGGAGAGCCTCGGGGACATGGACTTCGAAAGATAAATGGTATGTGAGTGATGCATTATTTACTTTCGCATGATTATTATTATGATGTATATTATGACATGGGTGGGGTAGGGTTTCAGGAAACTCAACCACCCAGATTGGTTATACGATGACAGACCGAGTACAAGTGCAACGTTGTTGTTATGTCAGGTAGACATAGTCCCTTGTTCCATTAGGGGGCTGGAGGCTTTACCCACTGTTTATCCCCGAAACCCAGAGTCATGGGAGGGTTGTGCTACGGTGCGCTCCCCAAGGTGTGTGATGATGACTGGTGGTTGCCTGCTGGGGAAGCTTGGTCGATGTAGTCGACACTTCCGCTTACGGGTTCTAGCTGGAACCGGTCATGACTTGACATTTCAGGGTAGTCTAGCAGAGGACAGGATAGGATGTGGAAGTTAGTGATGATGTAGGTAGATAGGTGTAGCATGAAGCATGGGTGAAAACAAGATCTAACTGTGTGTGTGTGTAAAACCCTTGATTGAGTATGTGTCGTAACTCAGTAATGTATGCATTGTCGTAACTTAATAAGATTTTAGTTAGCTAATGGATTGTACCTTGCAAACTATGTTAAAACGTGTGTCAGAAAACAATAAGTTTCGTGATTATGATTGATGTGTGTGAATTATTATTGTTAGTGTACTTACGTGAGGTATGTAAGCAGTAGCTACGCTTACATGACTCGCCTACATATTTATAAATTGTGTAAAATATTGTTGAATAATGATGTTAATTATTGTCGTTTAGTAATTAACTATTGTTGATCAATGTTAATAATGTCGATTAAAGTTAATAATGATGATTAATGTTAACAATGTAGATTAATGTTAATTATTGTCAATTAAGGTTATTAATGTTGATTAATGTTACGTATTGTACATTAATGATTAGTTATTGCTGATTAATAAACAAGTTACAGTTAAAATTAGGTAGTAAATAATGCAATCTGGTTAGTAATGATTAATCGAATGCTAATGAGTTGATTAGTAAAAAACTAAGGGTTAAAATGGTTAAATAATTAATTAAGAAGTATGGATAAGAATTAGTTATAAACCATTAGTTGTATAAGGATCATGCTTAAGACTAATTAGAACACAGGATTATTATTATTGGTAATTAATAAATTAAATTAGTTGAATGTAAAATTAGAGGGTAATTAACATAGTGGAAGTATGTTAAATCATTAATTAGATGATTAGGTTATTATTAATTAATCAACTAACAATTAGTATTAAGTAATTAATTAAGTGATTAATATGAGTAATTGGATGTTGACTAAGAATAATGATTTATTAGTTTTTTATTGAGAAATTTGAGTTACAAAGTCCATGAATATATTATTTAATGATTAATAAGAGTCCAAGTTGAGGGCTTGAGGACTGACATGGGGGTTGAGGAATTTATGATGAAGATAGGGGTAGTAATGGGGAGGAAGAGTCGGCAAACAGGGGGATAAGATGGAGAAGGGAGGAAGAAGAGAGGATGATCTTTTTACCTTAGTTATTTTGGGAGAAGTTGGGAGAGCAGACATAGGATTTTCATAGCAGAGCTGAAAGGGGGTTTTTGTTGGAGATCATTCAAAAGGGAGAGCAGGTTGGCTTGTACTTGGTTTGGGCTCGGGGATCCAAAGGGGTACCCTTGGATCTCAGTGGTCGGCGAGACCTCGCCAGTTGGCAGGGTGGCAAAACTGTTTTGGGCCAGTTGAGTTTCAGAGTTTTGGGAAGGTTTGGTTGCAGGGAAAAGCAAGGGGAATCAGCAAGACATTCAACAAACGAGGACAAACTGAAGGGTGGATCTACTAGCTATCTACAGGTATTTTCTAGCAGGTATATTTTATCATTTCTACCTTGTCAAATTATGTAAAAATTTAATTACAAAAGTTTATATGTTGTTATTATATCTGCTGCTCCTGCACAAACAATAAATGGTTAGAAGTAGATAAAACATAATTATAATTGTTCAAATCTGTAAATGTAAATGCTATATTTTTACAGTCAAAACTAGAAATGAGAACAGAAACAGAAACATAAATTTTGCCAAGTGAAATATCTGACTTTATTAAGAGTTAAAGGAGACCCATGTTGGGGTCCTTACAAAGTGGCTCTCCATTTTAATCTACCATATTTTTACATATATTTCTCTAGATAAAATCTTACAACATTTTTGTATTGGTTGGACTAATGGAATATACTCTGCATCTAAACTCTATCATGAATCATGGTCCTCCAAAATTCCATGTAAAATTATTCAAATGCACCTTGAAAGGTCACAAATATTTAATCAATTAATCAAAATAAAGGAAGAACTTGGTGGACTTGGAATGATATGGACTTATAAAAATCAACAATTTGATATTATTTTTTCCCTTAATTTAAGCCCAAACCAAAATCAATATGTGTCTATGTTCTTAAAAGAAAGTGTGGGAAGGATGCAACATTCTAGCTTCAAATGGACTTTAGAAGGCCCACTTTAAGGAATCAATGTGTCTAATTATATTAGAGGCACCAACTGATTAGTTAACACACGAATTACTAGTGCGCTTAAGTTTATTGTACACCAATAGAAAACCTATATTAAAACTTCTAAAAAGGAAAACGCCTACAATGTACGATTTGTGGAGGTTTACACTTCCACTTTAGATGAAATATCTTACTCCAATGCATCTACTATATTATAGTGCATCACTATAGTTAATACTAAAATATGCATTGCGTCATGAACATTTAAAAAAAAAAGACAATGTCTTTCTCATCAATGCACTGAAAAAGCAAACCAAAATATGAGCGGGATTTTCATTTTGTAAAAATGAATTTAAAAAAAACCTTACTCATTGTTGCATCTAAAGTCAGGGTAGGTAATTGTAAGAGATCATAATTGAAAAATATTTTGAAACCCATAACTCATAAGGGGTGACCATGAGACACATACAAATCAACAAAGGACAAATTTAAAGTATGCAACTTCATTCTCTTCATCTAAAACAATTTTTCCTTTGATTGTTTCACAAATTCCCTAGATTTTTTTTTTACTTTTGATTTTTAGAGTTCTTTTCAACAAAATAGAAGGGTTTAAACTCACACAAAACCTAGATTTTTGGTTGCTTCCCTTTAGTTTTTTGTTGTTGCAAACCCTAGTAGTAGATGTTCAATTTATTTACCCTTTCACAATGATATTTTTTTGGGGGGGCTAAGGGTATTTTTTTTGGGGGTGTTTGATGGGCTCAAAGATGTTTTTTGTAAATAATAACTTAATGGATTGGGACCCCTCATCCCCTTGGATTCTAACCATGTACTCCATGTTAGTTTTGTCATTAAAATGTTTTCAGATTGTGTGGAGTGCATTATACAATATAGATGCATTGGCGTGTATAGTACTATAGAACACATTGTTTGGCACAAAAAATTATAAATGTCTCCTTGCGAGGTTTTTGTAAAAAAAATTCATCGAGATATCAGTGCGCACCAATGTTTATTAATGTAACATGTGCATTGGTGCATATCAATGTATAGGCACACCTTTTAACCCGAAGATATAGAAGGAGATTGCTACAGTTTTATACCTGAATTCTTTATTTTTTGTAAAAAAAATTCATAATTTGCATATTTGATTATGCAAGCATTTTGTTGATAGAAGATAGCTAATAAAATAATATCACCAAAAAAAAATCACTACAATGAGCACGATGAAAGCACATATCATGAAAAGGACACAGAAAGTTACTTGAGCTTTAATATATAAATAATATTTTTTGAATTATATGTGGGTCTAAATGATGTGTATTGCTTAATGTGTGTCATGTAGAGAAAAACTTGAGTAAAACTCGAGAAGATTTTTCACAATGTGAGTGGAAAAGAGCCTAACGGTTTCATGAAAATGCTTCAAACAAGGGTGAGTGAATCAAAAGGTGATCAACATGAAGTTTTTATTTGAATTTTTATTAATAATGTACTTCTTAACAAACAATAGCTAATAGTTTTCAAACATTCAATTTCACATATGTTTAATGTCTGTGGAAAACCAATAAAGGAACACAAAGCCCTCCTAAAAAGACAAAAATTATGAAATATGTAAATGATGATTGTAATAAACATAAATATATAAATAACATCAACTAAATGATGCTGATGATAAATAAAGTAACGCATCATAATTAAGAGACATGACTCATCAACCATTGTTAATCAATACATATAAGTATATTCTCACATGGCATTCTATCACTTATCATTTATCTTATTCTTTATTCAATTATATAATATTTGTTTCTATATGGATTTCAATCTATTGTCCTTATGTTGGATATTCCTTAGTAAAAGAATTATTGTTCATTACAATAATCAATGGGTCCTCAGTTTATTTGGAGTGGTGTTAGAATGTAATGACAAGATAAAATCTTTTATAATACTACGATGGATATGATGGAAATAATGTATAGATGCTCTTTCATTTATAGTACAAAAATCAACCCAATGAATCCAAGAACTGGGTTATCTTTAAATTACAACTGGTTTTAGAGCAAAGGATAAAGAGATGTATGAGATTTGTAATAGGAAAAAACATACGATAAAAGAAAGAATCATTTAGAAGGTATTATTGTTAAACATGTTTTTCTATAATATGTATATAGACTAGTTCAAAAATTTATTAGATTAATATTCTTTCTATATTTTAATCATAATAGACTAGTTCAATAATTTATTAGATTATTATTCCTTCTATATTTTAATCATAAAATATTAATCACTTTTTATTATTATTTTTTTTTAATAAGATTAAAAAAATTAAAGACGGAGTACAAGATGATATATGAAACATGACAGCAAGGATGTCCAAAAAAGTGTACAAGGAGATGGTCAAAGAATTAATAAAAATTGAATCGTCGGAAGGGCTATCGTAACAGCATGCATCAAATATACGTAATAATTGATTTTTTGTGTAATCAATGAGATTTGGCGCATGTAATACTCATTTTCATCACATGATGGGAGAACAATACAGTAAAGGGTTGATCACAAACTTTTGAGTACTTGCATTTTCCTCAACCTTGAAATTTTGTTGTGATTTTTATATTTTGATTCGTTTACAATCTCATGGATGTTTTTTACAAAGCGATTATCTGCAAAGAAGAACCATATGAATAGTGGAGCCACAATAAACTTTAAATTATATATAAACTTTGTCATGGTGTATAAAACTCATAGGAAACAAAGTAGTGGAGCCAACATAAAATATGTTGTAAGATGGCATGATGCATGGCTTTGAAAGATTGTATTTTCATGAATTGCTCACCTCTATTGTATGTTTATTAATTCATGCGATCACGTATATTATGCTAATAAATGTAAATACACACAATACACTTTGTTCTATGTTTGTGGATGTTTGTTTATGTGTTTTGGAGTGGAAGATAAAGATTATGCACAAAATCAGGTTCATCAACAAAAAATTGCAAACAGCCCAAGGACAACATCCCCAAAAAGTGATGAAGAAACAAGGAATGGAAGTTTCTCGAGTACTAACAGAACCAGCGATGAATGTTTGTCTAGAAAAACTAGAGATTTTGTTTAATGTGGATATATTTTTCCATTTGATATGGCGATAGGTTACCAATAATTGTAAGAATTAGTTTTTACATTGTTTTTTATCATGTACCTTTTTGCTATCCCATTTTGTATAATGAAGGTTCCTTATTCTTATATAATAAAATTGATTTCTTATTCAATTACAATGTACTTTGTTGTAAAATGTTATGTTGTCGAATAAATATATGGGTGACTTAAATTATTACAATGAACAAATGTGTAATCAATTGATATATTTGTTTAAATGATACAATACATTAATGTGATGATTATATCCAAACAAATTAATTTAAAATAAAAATCAATTTATTATAAAAGTATTTTTTAATCAATAACTAAAATTTTATTTAAAAATAAGAAAGAAAGAAGTTGTGTTTATGAACCCTTAAAATACTAAATAGAACATGGTGTCTTATTCATTTAATTGTAGTGATGCATTTCAATCATTTGTATTCACTTGTGTGTTTAAATCATTGTATGCATTGGTGCATGTTCAATATATAAGCATCATTATGCATGAGATTAAATATCAAACAATGCACCTTAAATGTATATATGCATCAATGCGCTTTGTATGTATGGGAGCATCAATGCTATTTATAAAATAAGATCATTGATGTGGTTAACATGTAACATTGTGTTTTTTTTATTGGGAAAGATATGGTGCTCATAACTATACTAAGTGCATCAATGCTCCTTATTACAACATCAACGCCATGATCTTCAATGATACCATTACCATTGTCATTATTAATACCATTATCATTGTCATCACCAGGATTTTGTGGTGTACAACGAGATATATTGCATTGGTGCTTTATATTATATAATACATCAGTGCATCTTGAATAGTGGTGCACCATAGGACCGTCTTATATGAGGAACACCAATGAAAAAACCTCTGCATGCTTAGATTTTTTAGTTAAAATAAACCTAGACAAAAATCTTCACTTTTAATAGCAAAAGTTTTTGTAGAGGTATTTTTATAATTCACCACAATACTATAACAATAAAAAACTCTATGAAAACCTCCACAAAATCTTGTTTTCCTTGTACTATTTGTACCCACTAATACCCACATTGCTTGTCAACATTGGCTAAGAAATATAATATCGTGTTCAAAGATGGGTGACAATGGAAAACCAAAGTACACCCAAATTTGTTCAAAAAACATTTGAGGCTTGCTACACTAAAACTCCCTTTATAACAGGTATCATTGCGACCTTTCGATAGCTAAAGAGGTCCACAACTACCAGTCTATAGCCATTACCCCTATTTCATTAGCAGTTTAACTTCCAAGAAAGTCCATTGAAAGAGACTCTTATACTCCACTTGAGACTAGAAATTAAATGTATTTCCCAACTCCTAATTTGTTGGATTTGAAATGTCGTATAGTGAGCATCATCGCACAAACCTTACTCCTACTTGTGCCATCTCTATCCATCATAAATACCTCTATGAGTTCGTGGGTTATTTTATCCACTCCAAAAGTATCATTGCGACCCTTTTGTTGAAGAGGTCCACAATTACTATTCTATAATCATTGCCCCTATTTAATTCCCGATGAACTTCCAATTCCATTTAAAGAGACTTATGATGTGCTTGAGACTAGAAATGGAATGCATTTTCCCAACTTTTGGTTTATTAGCTTTGAAATGTTATATAGAACTTCCAATTCCATTTAAAGAGACTCTTATGATGTGCTTGAGACTGAAATGGAATGCATTTTCCCAACTTTTGGTTTATTGGCTTTGAAATACTATATAGGGAACAACATCTCATGCATTATCCTCCTATTTGTGTCATATCTAGTTAGTAGAAATACCCCTAGGAATTCACAATTATCTTCTCCACTCCAAAATGTCTTGAAATCTTGGAATGGTGCGTTATATGAAACATGTTCAATTGCTAATCTCAATCAGGTTAACTTCTACAAAATCTCATCCTTTAGTAAGTAGTCGTAAAACTCTCCATTTAGCAAGATTGTCACAGAGTTCTCTAGAATGATATATATGTGTGCAAAGTCTAGACACTGAGCATATCCTTACTTGAAAATAATGACTCCAAACTATGTAATTTACTTTAATATTATAAGTTTCATTATTGATGGTATCGGTATAAAAATTGCAATGTTATTTGTGTCTCCTTTTTTACTACTACATCACAATATTGAACGTGTGTAAATAAGTAATGCTTATGTACCATGATGATAGGATATTTTTAACATGGTTTTGTTTTGTGAATAATCCTGTTGGCAAATATTTCCATGGAACGTGACATGGGTTCTCTGTGTTCTTATGTAATCACTTGTGCAAATGCTACTTCAGCATCGCATGCTTGATAAACCTAATGGTGATTAAGTATTCCGACAATAGACACACAAATTTCACTCAGTAAGATGTTTTCAAAGCTTTATTCCACAAATACCCATTGAAGCATACAATTGGTTTCCTTCAAATTCATCTAGAAACTGTTCTGTACCAATAGCTAATCATCTTTCCATGGGAGGAGCAGTTTGCAGTTCATCTGGCTGCTTTTTTGCTTGTGTTTACAAAAATATTAGATGCACGGTTGAGGAATTCATTAATTTTTGCTCTAGGAATAACATAAAATGGGTCCTGATTGTAAATGGTCAATACTTTGTCTTGTTTGGTTATTCATTATTGATTACCAATTAGAGATCAGGAGAGACAGGTAACTGCTATAGAAGTGACAGGCAAGTCTCACAGGAAATTGCTAACTCGAGGGATAATAACCCCTAGAATTAAAACAATATTATTTTCTAACTGCTGAACAAACTATTAGTTGCATATTTTGACAGCATTCCAATGCAAGACCAATGAACTATTTAACAGTGTATATCTTGATCAAGAATATTTTGAATACTTGGAAGTGATTTTACAATCCTATGAGCTACAGCAAAAAATTTGTCGATGACAGAGAAAAAGAATATTACATTTGCATTGAAAACCCTGTAAAACATAATATCCAGTTCACTTTTCCATGCGAGCTAAAGTGTGATAACATTTAGAGAAGCAAGCGCGGCATTAGCATCCTAGTTTAATGTTACTAACTCTTCATTTATCCAGAATTTTGAAGGGATAGCAATTACTGCTTCACCACTCCGTGCTGCAATAAAATCAAAGCAAGATAGAAAGTCCATATTTTTCTCTCAAGAAGAATCCATTCATCATTATTCCCTGACTGCATAATATCCAGACTCACAGCTAAAACAAGTGAACCTGGTATAAGGTCAGAAAGTGTCCCTCCACATTTTTCATAGCAAGGCATTCTCATTGTCCAGTTCTCCTCTTGCAAGCATTTCTGCTTTATCCTCCACATATGCTTTCAAGGATTCCACATCCCTGAGCCCTGGTGCACATACACAACATTTTCTCTAAGTTACATTATGCACAGAGAAAATAATGACTTGAAAATGTAACAACAATTAGTTAACATTGTTAGACAGTAATAGCACAGTTAACCCCCACTGTATCCCTGTATTTACACTGTCTAGGACCAATAAACAAAAAGAACACATAAGAAGCTAGTTTGTTACTGTATTTGTGTTTCTACAAACTTGCTGCTTTTGCCACTGAAGTATTCAGAACACACAAAAGCTTAACAATAAATTAAGAATAGCATAAAGAAAACAACACTCGACCATTGTTACATGATACATCTGCACATTTGTATCTCCTAACCATGCCAATTGGAATCATTGACTACTGAAATTGAACTAAATGAAGTTCAGGTTGGGAGTTCCCTTTTCACACTAACTTTATTCTTGCTCTGTTCGCTTGTCTGATAGTGTACCTAACTGTTTCTAATTAGTATACCTTTAGGGTAAAGTCTATGCTTTTACTATTGGACATGTTCATATTTTTTTGTATCAACTTGGCATGTCTAGGGAAACATATGGTCCTTTATCTACATTTACCATGGGCCTAGTACTGACAGCTTATTTAGACCTTAAAAGACATATTTGATGTCCATTACCTTAACTTAAGATATCTATTTCCTCAATTTCGTATTTACACCTTGCATGTAGCTACCATCCACTCTCTCGCTTTAGTATACCATCCACTCTCTCGCTTTAGTATACTCATTTCCTCAGTTTCATGTATCCATTTCCTCAATTTAAATTTTAGTATATATAGCTCCATATACGAATTTTAAAGCACAAAACTATCAAGATAAGTTGAAGACCAAAAATTCTTTCAAAATGAGGGGGTTTGCAAGAGATCAAGCTTTTAAACTAACCATATTCTATACTATCCACACCAATAGCAGTCAATAATAAAACAAACAACTAGCTATGGCAAGAGAATTTTTCCCCAAAACAAGATATCTAAGAGAACCATTTCCCCGGAAAAATGTGCTACATTACAAGACTATACACCAAGCGAACCTTTTCCCCAAAACAAGATTTCTGACAACAATATTTCCGATGGATTCTTAAGTACAAAAATGATTCACCACATGGAAGACAAACTAGAGTGCCTAACCGTTTTACAATTTTGTTTCAATCACCTAAATCTGTAACTAGAATATCATCTTTTCCAGCCTTGATACCATTCAAACATAAGCTGGAAAAAAGCAAAAATAGATCCCCTACAATCCATAGACAATGCAATATCTTGATAAGTTGCACATACCAGAGAAACCAGATATCATTTCTGGTCAGTCTGCATTGCATTTCCAATTTTTAAAACACTGTAAACCTTTTCTTAGATGTTTCCAGAAGTCCAAAACACCCTTAGCCACTTCTGGCCATTTGGGAAACCCACTAAGGCCGTCTTCCTTCTTTTCTTAGAGTGATCATTTCCATTAGACAAAGTCTGTAATCCCTCATTTCAACCGCCTTATTTGTTAACCATTTGGCTAGTTTGTTTGTTGATCATGTGGTATGAGAGTAATTAACTTCAACTAGGCCTTTACTGCTTCCACTCCCCTGTTTACCCGCTATGTGTTTCCCTTCTGTATCTCTGCCATTTCTGAGCCATCTGTTCTTTTCCAAAAGTTTAAATGGCATTCTTTCTGGTGAAAGAGTGGAGGGTGGAACACCAGTCCCCTCCCATTCCTCCTCTACCCAACCATCATACAAGGATCAGCTGAATAATGCCTCATCTCATAACTCAATATAGGATCCGATTTTGTTTCTCAAACAAGCTGTTAAAAGACATTGCCAAACCCTTCATAATGGATTCCTTAAGAGAACTAAGGAAATGCCAGTACTCCAGTGGAACCAGCAGCTATAGTTAACGAAGTTTTTCACCTTTTCTAGACATCTGGCCTTCTGAAGAATCCAGGAAACTGTTTTGGAATGGATTATCAAAAAAAGCTGAAAAGCAGTTTTGAGCTCACACTTGTAGAGAGAGGGTACTTTCTCGTGGTTTCTAGTTTCCAAGGATAGGAAAACAGTGTTTGACAGGGGTTCATGGTTTTTAAACCGAATGGGCCTGTTCATGAAATTCTGGGAACTGACATTTGATCCCAGGAAAGAGAACCCAGCGAGAACCCCAGTCTAAGTCAGGCATCCTTTCTAGCCCAGCAAAGTCTTTGAACAAGTATGTTCTAAAGGGCATAGGAAACATGATTGTTACCTTTGTAGATATGGCCCTGCTAACGAAACAAAAGAGGACATCAGCTTATGCATGAATCTGTGTTAATATGGATTTCAATAAACCCTTTCCAGAAACGATCCAATTAGTGCCAGCTCTGACAGTTTGGATTAATGAATTTGACTTTGAGAACATCCCCTTCAAATGTCATTTCTGCCATGAATACAGTCACTTTGCTAAATCATGCCCACAAAAGCTGTCAAAGGAGGGAAAACAAGAGCAAGAAAATAACCAAACTCAGAAGGGAAAGGAGAAAGGAACAAAAGGGGTCCTCCACCAGGGAAACTTTTAAGGATCCATACTTATCTTAAAAATTAGAAACGTTTCCAAATATTTATAATTATTCAAATGCCAACCATAAAATGTTTGGTGATATTTTTGTAAAAATATCCAAATTTCTAGGGATTTTATTTAGTTTCTAGAAAATTATGGTGATTTTTAGAGTAAATAACTTTTATCCTATAGAATTTGGGCAGATCATATTAGAAAAAAAATGGAAACCAGTGAATCTTTTTTTGGAAAAACGTGGAAAATTAGCCCATAGGGAAATTTCTGAGAACAAATTGACTGATTGCCATCTTCTTCTTCTAACTCCAACTCTATTTTTTCTTCCTCCTCTTCTTTGTCCTCTTCTCTTTTTCTTGTCCTGTATGTGATAGGAGTTTTGGGTTAGAGATCTTCATTATCAATCTGCAAAACTTCACCTTTCCAATTGGATGTTTTGCACATCTGGGGGTTTCTCATCAAAAATTGTACCTCTACTTATTACAATCTTCCTATTTACCAAATCATCTTCCTATAGAATTTGGGTAAATCATATTAGAAAAAAAATGGAAATCAGCGAATCTTTTTTTGGAAAAACATGTGGAAAATTAGCCCATAGGAGAAATTTCTGAGAACCATTTTGGCATTTTTGAGAACAACTTGACCTATTGCCATCTTCTTCTTCTAACTCCAACTCTATTTTTTTTCCTCCTCTTCTTTGTCCTCTTATATTTTTCTTCTCCTATATGTGATAGGATTTTTGGGTTCGAGATCTTCATTATCAATCTGCAAAACTTGACCTTTCCATTTGGATGTTTTGCACATGTGGGGGTTTCTCATAAAAAATTATACCTCTACATATTACAATCTTCCTATTTACCAAATCATATAGCTTGTAAGCATTTGATTCAATGTTGTATCCAATAAAATTAGAAATATACACTTCCTACTTTTGGCTTCCAATTCATGTCTATCTTTATCTAGAACATGTGCATATGCCAAACAACCAAAGACTTCAATTTTTTTCCCTGAGGCTTCTTTCCTAACCAAGGTCCATAGAAATCTTACCACAAATTGCCTTTGAGAGACTTCAGTTCAACAAAAATATTGTTTCTTGAACTGCTTCAGCCCACAAATGATCATTCACACTAAATCCTTTCATCATACCTCTGGCCATTTCCATTATCAAATTAATCTTTCTTTTTGCTACACCATTTTGTTGCAGTGTGTTTGCAATGGAATTCTGCCTGCCATGTTGATAGAAAAAACCACCAAATGCCTTGGATACATACTATTAGGATTTCATGATGAGCCCAAGGTAACCAAGTGAGACAATGTTATTCATAAATTCCTTTAAACAAGCACATCTTCATAAGAACATCTCAAAGGGCACAATGCAACTTGTGTTATACGTGTGTCAAATGCAGCTAGAGCCTTACCAATAAATAGGTTTAGGGTTTACTGCTAAGACCCCAATAACCACCAAAGTGGTTAGCTATAAGCGAAGGAGTGATCAAGCAGTCCCAATGATTCAGTAAACCCCTTAGGTTGGATTTATATTACGTATTCTCATATCCTCCCTTAAACATAACTTGGAGGATCTATGAAGATGGCATTATCTTAGCACCACCCCTTAATGACATTGTCATGCAACCAACACCACCATTGCAACCTATACTGTAAAATCCTAAAGATATCGCATCTCCCATCATTCCCCCTTTAACACAATTGAACTAGGAATATTGTCAACCATAATACCTGACCATGACAAGGTACAACAAAACATTACCTCCAAAACACCTCCACCCTTTCCTCTTCGGAATGTAGTGAAGCAAACTCACGCAACAAGACTTACAAATTTTATTGATGAGGTTTCAAATTCATCAAATGTCAAAAAAATTGAAACTTGTTGGAATTCGTTGAATTTTAAAGAAGAATTTCGACGCAAATTTGAAGGTGAACCTCAAGGTGAATTTGAATCTCAAGACGAAATTCATGGCAAATTTTTTTAAAAATCAACATTTTTATTCATTAACTACATGTTTTTCAATGGAAAAAATAAAAAAAATTCGAACATTTTTGTATATTTCTTATGTATTAAAAACCTTGAATATGTATATGGACGAACCTAATGGCAAATCTAATCTGAATCTCATCAACAAATTCAAATTCGAACAAAATTTCATTGTTATCGAACCCAAACCATGTGGTTTAGATTCTTGGTAGTCACCACAAAATTCTACCTCTCACACATCTTTTGCAAAGATCCGTAAGCATCATTGCCACCATACCAATAATTTTAACCCTTGGATGAACTCCTCTTATCTCTATGAAGAGGACGTCAATATGGCAAAGAGTCTTATTTCTGCTAAACAGAAGGTGAAGAATGGTATTCCTACTAAACCAAAGATGTAGGAATCCCGTGCAAATAAACAAAATTGTCTCCTATCTCCAACCTCAGCATACCATCAACCAAATCAATAGTCGATGTAGGTTGTGCTATCTGCAATTCAATAGAAAGACCTTCAACAACAAACAAAACAATGGTGGGTACAAAGTAACCTGTTAGTTTTTCATCATTTAATTCAATATGATCTAGGATCTTAACTAAGAGAATAACATGCACAGCAAATCAAACACAAGAGACAAGAGACACAAAGCATTTCACCAGGGAAACCATAAAGGAGAAAACCCCACAACTTCCTCAGAGATAGAATGAGCAATAATACAAAACCCCAAAACAAGTAGATGATCTCCAACAGCTTCCTCCTCCTCCATTTGTGCGAACTCCTCCTCTCTCACACTAATGCGAAGTGAGTGAGTGTGTGAATGATCAAATAGAGAGGAGCACCCTCTCTATTTATACTTTACCTTTCACTTAGCCTTAACCCCAAACAAGTCGGCCCCTAAGTGTAACTGACTGGGCCGACTTCTCTAGGAGAGTCTAATAACCCATTAATAACTTAACTCTGGGGTCTAATGCCCCAACATACATGGGAGGATTGACCTCAATGACTTTACATGACCCAAGTACAATAATGACTTCTCCAACAGGAGGAATAAACATCTCCGTCGAAGGTGGAATAATAAAATACAAATACAATATACAAGTGAATACATTCTGAAGTTACAAATACATCAACATAACCTTCGTACATATAAACAATAGAATGATCTCCATCTAGAATTGGAGTCTCACCATATTGAAGTCCTCCTCTAAAGTGTCTCATCTTAAGCTCTGTCACCGCTCAAACTAGCAGCCCTAACACAACTAGGTTGTATGGACCAAAGATAACATCAGTAAGCTCAGGAAATAGTTAAACCCAATGTCACCACAATCTAACCTCTCAACACTTCGGGTAACTCCAAACCCAAGGGGAGACCCTAATCAATGAAAGATTTTTGCAACCACCAACAAACCACAAATACCTTCCACGAAACCTTAATAGCTATGATTAGTGCCTTATAGGAGTCAAACAATATTAAACAAGACACAATAATCATCCAATAATGGATTTCTTCACTTTATCACAAATTCCAAATAATATCACAACTTTTAAGGCAATTTCTAGTCTTCCAAGGCAATGTCATGTTGGGGTGCCTAACTAGGAACACAATCAATTGACTAACACAAAATACACAAAAGATAGATAAGCGTGAGATGTTTTTCTCATTGACAAATGTACATATTAATACATTGAGAATGACCCTTGGATTCCAAATTCCAAGGTATCTCTTGGACTCCCTACGGTTGTTCCTATTCACTGTGACTCTTGGTATCCATCTCAAGTGAATAGGAATACAATGATTAACCCTCAAAGGATTAATATTTCCAACAATTTGCCCCTTAATCTGAAGGGTGTATGTGAGTCCAAGCAGAGAGCTAAAATATGGAGCTGCAAATGGCTGAAAGTGCTCTCTAAATCAAAGGCTAGCAAACGCTAAAGTCTTATACTAAATGGGTGATTTTAGGATAACCGCGTACTCTGGATCTTGGCGATAACTCTGGTTTTGGATCAGTGGTTCTCTGGAACTTGGCTCTGACTCAAGTTCTTGCTCAGTGGTTCTCTCTGGAACTTGGCTCTAGGGATCAGCGGTTCCTTGTGGTGTAGAAGTTTCACTTTCCCCAACCTAGTTTAAAGTTTCATTGAACATCACAGTTTAATGCCCAAACCCATTGACTGTTGAAAATGAAGGTTAATTCTCATAAACTAATTCAAACTTGAAACACGAGAAATTTACAAATTCTGAGCAAAATAAATGCACACACATGAAAAATTCCATATACTGATTTTTAGGCAAAAGCCTCAAAAAAAATCCCAATGGGGAAAACCTATGAGAGAGAATGCTTTTATTTTTCTTCTAGAAAATTTGTACAGCAGTATAAATACTCAGCATTTAAAATCACAACTTATCTCCACCACAGTGAACAACAATCTCAGCAAAAACAATCCCAAAATTTGCCTTGGAAAACGCGTCAAACTTCTTCAAAACTGTACGATCTCCTCTCCTTGATTTGTGTGCTATTGTGTGGACCGGTGCATTGGTTTTTGTGCCAAATGTTAGACAAGTTCAAACTGAAGTTCCTCCTCGAATTTTGTGTTGCTTGCCTCGAAATTCGTGCATCTTGTCAATTGTATGACTGCTCTCAAAACTGTACAGACATTGCCATTAAATGTTGATTATGCTCCCTCGAAAATCGTGCCAGTTACCTCAAGATTCGTGCCCAATCCACCTTCTCAATATTTGTACCTACTACCTCAATTTTTGTGTTGTTGGATAATGTTGTAGGTTGCCTCGGAATACATGCCCACAGTGTTCTCTCTCTCCTGCTCCTCTCAAGAAGTCGACCTCTCCACAATCTCATGGAAGAATAATGTGCCTCTTCACTTTGCCCCAACCTTTCTATTTGATCAATGAGGGTAACTGAATGGACACAAGATCCAAGGGCCCACATTGAATCTTGTGAAGGAAAATCAATGGATGAGATAAATTCACTTTTCTCTCCATAAATAATTAATTTCACTCAACTCATTAAATACATCAAAAAGTCACTTTATAACTCTAAAGTGAAATTAATTAAACATCTCATGAAATTAATGCCAAGGGTCATGTCACTTTTCTCCCTTTAGTGACTTAGGCACAAAACCACTAGGGGAACACCTCCAAGGTACAAAAATCAACACTCCCTCTTACCGAGTGTTACCGGGCAAATTAGCAGGGCTAATTGTCAGTAAGCATAAATAAGAAAAGTGACCCAACGTCACCTCAGTCACCATTCTAACTTCTTCGGAAGTCGAAATTCCAAGGAGAAGTATCCTTATGGAATCCTATAAAACACTAGAACAACCAACCAACTATATTCTATGCAAACTTATGGTTAGACCAGTGCCTAAATGGAGTCAATAATGCAAAAGATATAACAAAATCAATAATCCACTTAGATCATTTAATGAAATATATAAACGTGTACACGTGTATACTGTATTACTATAACCAATACTGGATCAAAAGACTATATTGCCAACACCATCAACCAATAACCAAATATGTGTTTAAGTGATGATTGTCAATGTCATGCAGATGATTGCAATTATAGCTGCAGAAGCAAACAATTAAGATGATGCAAGGACTATCATTCATCAAGTGTTAATTAGGACAGCAATATTATTAATGCAAGTGTAAAGTAGATAGTGTTTATACTTGATTGGATCTTTTCAAATAATTAACATCAATATGATAGATGACCAAAACACTTTTAATATTAATAATTAATCAATCAGCCAAGACTTTCATCAGCTAGAGATGGCAATTCAAGGAGATATCATGCGACAATTTAAATCCACTTTGTATCCAATAGATAGCAACCAGCTCATAAGGTAAATATCATCAGAGATAAACATGAAATTTCAATAATCACTATCACCAATCAGCCTAGACTTTATCTGTGGCATGTTACTAGTTTAGTAGAATCAAGTGGCAAATATATCAGCACTTTAAAGACTCTCTGTCCAATAAAAAAAAAAACATCCACCATGTAAAGGTCAACTGAATACTAACCCAGACATAACTTCAGATATGTGTGTAAAGTTTCAGTGCAGCAGAGATTAGGATTCAAACTTAATATCAATCTATCACGTCCAGGTATGTATATGACATATTTAAGGTAAAACTCTTTCTCTATGATCAAGTTCAGATTTTATAAAACGTTAATTTATTAAATAATTTTCTGCGTTTTCTGTGTATGTTTTGTGTGCAGACAAGGGCAAGGTTAGGGCGCACGAGGGCTGCCCAAAGGGCAGGCCTGTGTAAAAAAGAAAAGGGCTTGGAGAGTAAGCCGTGAAGGAGGAAGAAAAGGGCTTGGAGAGTAGGCACGGTTTTGGGCTGCAGCCAAAGGAAGGGCGTGGACTGTGGTAGAGGGCAACAAGGGGAGGCCGTGGATGAAGAGAAGGAGCAGACCCTAGTTGAGGAGGGAGCCCGAGCTAGGATTTGAAGGCACGGAGGTAGGAAGAGGATAGGAGATGGATGGGAGGATAGGGAGAAAGGGAGGAAGGTTGGGTGATGTAGAGCAGCCAAGGTATAAGGGATGGTAGGGCAGCAAGGTTGGAGAAGAAGTAATGGGAGATGCGAGGAAAGGGAGAAGCAGAGGTCTGGTGGAGCAGACCCAAACCAAAAAAAGGAGCAGCAAAATTGAGATGGAAGGGGGCCGAGGGTCCTAAAGGGACCAGGGAAGGAGGCTGAGTTGAAAGGTGAGGAGAGCGAACCTAGGAGAGGAGTAACGAAGGAGGTCGCGGGGGTCTTTAAAGGTAGGATAGGGCTGCAAATCTGCAGTTAGGGTTTTTAGTTTAGTTTTACACTAATTTTTAGGGCTTTTTAACAATAACACTAACAACTAACTCAAAAAAACAAATAATTAGGCCTAATGATTACAAAATAAACTCAGAAAATAACAATTAGCCTAATCCAAATAACATTTACAACTAAGAAACTCAGAAATTTAGGTTTAATGAAGTAGATGAAACAACTAAGGTTTTAAGAGAAAACTAGTCACCAAACCCTAGGGCATCAATGAGAGTTGCTACCCTCCTTGAGATGGTACTTGACAAGCTTGGCAACTAGGGCTAACCTCAACAATCTCTCAGATTTGTTGAGGAGACCTAGCCTAGCAAAACTTGAAGACCTAAAGCTCAAGCTTGAATGCTATGGTGACCAATGAAAAAAATGAAATGCAAATCAAGACAAAATGAAGCAACAATGGCTTCCATTCAACCCTAACAAGCATCACTTTCATACAAATTGACAATGAGACATCAAACTAAAAGTATAGATACCTCCAAGTGCATGTGTTAAGCAAACAACTCTAGCTTCACCTTAGCAATGGCATGAACAATAGTAAAACTTCCAAGAAATGCTTCAAACTTGCAAAATAACCTTCATCAAGGAGTGTGCATCCCTTCAAAGATCCCTAGTCAGGGCAAATAGCAGACATAATGATCTTATCCCAAAAGTTGGTGTAAAAATAAAGTGAGAAAAAGTTATTTATACTTTTCACTCACTTTTACAAAAATAATTAAAATCCAGGCCGACATGCTTTTTTAAAATGTCAATTTGAAATTAGAAATGTCAACTTAAAATTAAAACAAAAATAATATAAAATAATCAGAACTGTGGGTAATTTGGGGTGTTTTCCCCAACATTTACCCACATATGACTAAAGTGACTAAAAATGAGCATATTGGACTGAACTAAAGGCCAGACTGAATAGGGGGGGGGGGGGGGGGGGTTGACATGCCCCAACTAACCCCAACAGTGATGAAAACCCTCAACGCCCCCCCCCCCCTTCATCAAGCATAGAGTTTGCTCTCAAAGGATGATATCATCCTCTACAGAGGGGCCCAGAGAGAGGGTGCTAGTGAACTGGAGGGCCAGGAGGGTGCTGGAGGTGCTCTAAAGGCTAAGTATGTGCCTCAGTGCTAAAGAATTTGTCGTTGGAGTGATAAAACAAGGTCGGGGTCATGTGACCCAGTGATCCACCCCTGGAAGCCCTGTACACCAACCTCAGGGTTTCAAAGCCTTTTACGAGGCAGTCAGCGATGCCACTAAGCCATAGTACTTCCAAAGGAAAAACCAGACGGTTTGACCACAACCCCTACCTCAGAATAAGCTGGCTAAACACCCCTCCTGTTCAGAAAAAAAAGACACCCTCTCCCTGGGGCACCTCTGCAGGTGCACTGGTGTTGGTACCATCGTAACACCGAGGAAGGTGTTCTTCACCACTCCCAACTTGTCTCTGAAGAAGACAAATTTGCCCCTCCCCAAAGATTTTGTAAGGAGATCTGCAACCTACCCATCAGTGGAAATGTACTGCAACTCAACAACTCCTCTCTGGACATAGTCTCGGATGAAATGGTATCTGATCTCAATGTCCTTCGACTTATCATGAAAAATTGGATTCTTAGAGAGTTTGATGCAACTCTGTTGTCATAGTAAATCATTGTAGGCCTCGGCTCCTGACCAAACAATCCCACCAATAACTTGTGGAGCCACAAGGCCTCACAACTAGCCTAACTGGCTACCATGTAATCTACCTCGGTAGAACTCAATAAAACTGACTTTTTCTTCCGACTGAACCACAACACTGCTGCCGAGCCCAAACTGAAACAACACCCAGAAGTACTCTTCCAGTCTATCACACAACCTGCCCAAGCTAAGTTCGTGTAGCCAACCAAGCTAACTCCATCTGCTCTCCTATAGTCCAACCCATAATCCACCGTACCACACAAGTACCTATGCACATGTATTGCAGCTACCCTCTCCACGGCTCAACCATGTACTGACTGAGAGTGTTCACTGCAAAACATAGATTTGGCCTAGTGTTGACCAGATACAGCAACAAGCCAATGAGATGACAATACAAGGTCGGATCCACCAACCCACTCTCAGAAGCATTAGGCTTCTTCCAGTTGGTGATCATAGGTGTGGCCATCGGCCTACAATCCTCCATCTAAAATCTCTTCAAGATGTCTACTACATACTTTCCTTGCCCCAGGAAAATATGACCATGCTCGTGCCAAAACTCCAATCCCAAAAAATAATGCATCAGCCCAATATCTTTCATCTCAAATTCTGAAGCAAGATCTCGCTTGCACCCTGCAATTAGTCTCTCTATACCTGTAATGAACAAATCATCAACATAGCGCAGAAGAATGAGCGGATCATCACCCACCACAATGAAGTATAGGTTTGGATCTTCCTCACTCTTTTGAAATTCCATCTGCAGCAAGTAAGAATCTATACTGGAGTACCATGCTCTCAGAGCTTGCTTTAGCCATACAAAGCTTTCTTCAACCTGTAGACATGACAATCTCACCCATGTATCTCAAAGCCTTGTGGCTACACAACATAGACCTCCTCTTGTATAAGTCCATTGAGAAATGCGGTCTTCACATTCATCTAGTGGATCTTCCAACCCATCTCTGCTACAATGGAGATCACTGCTTTGATCGAAGAGTAACAAACAACCAATGCAAAGGTCTCGTCATAGTCAACTCCCTCTATCTATGAGAACCCCCGTGCCAGAAATCGAGCTTTGTACTTCTCGATGCTGCCATCCACAGCATGCTTGATCTTGTAGAGCCACCTAGAAGTCACAATTGACTTCCCCTTCGGTATCGGAACCACATCCCACATATCGTTCTTCATGATGGAATGGTACTCTTCCATCATGGCATCTCTCCTACTTGATGCTCTGCAACTTCCTCAAAAGTGGAAGGCTCTGGCTCACAAAGACTAGTCACCATAGCCATGTAACTACCAAACTCTCTGGAACTCTGCTCTCCCGGACCTGTCTCTTGGGATTCCCCACTAACTCTTGAGCTTCCCTCAAGGTGTCCTAAAGCCATTTAGGCTTCCTCTTCCCTGAAGTAGTCTCAAGTGGGGGGGACTACTACTGCTCATCCACATCTGTTGACTATCCTGGAGAAGTAGACCCAGTGATCTGTGAACCTGTGGCCAATGAACCAGTAGTTGGTGAACCAGTAGCCGGTGAACCAAGTGAATCGGAAACATGTGAAACTAGAACTGGTGAACCTGTAACCAGAGAACCTGTACCTGTACCTGTACCTGGTGAACTTATAGACTATGTCCCTGAACCTGAAGCACCTGAAACCTATGGACCAGTCATCCCAGATACCTGTGACCCAACATTCTATGTAGCTGAACTTTGTGAATTGCTCACCTGAGGTATGGAAGCCTGTTGCTCCCCCTGCTTTGACTCACGAGACTTACGAAAGGCCTGCTCAGCCTCAAATCTCACCTCCCTCCTCACAACAACTCTCCTTTGTGAAGGAAGATATATGCAGAAGGCCTTCGAAGTCTCATCATACCCCACAAAAATGCCCTTTTCCACAGTGGGCTCCAACTTTGTCCTCTTCTCTGAAGAGACATGAATGTAAGTCAAACAACCAAATATTCGAAAATGGCCCACCACGGGCTTCTTCCCTGAAAAAGCCTCCTCGGGAGTCATGCACCCCAAGGCTCTATGGGGACTCCTATTCTGAATGTATACAGCAATACTGCAAGCCTCAACCCAAAGAAAGCAAGGTAAACTCTGATCATGAAGCATCGCTCTCGCTGCACCCACAATGGCCTTGTTCTTCCTTTCAACAACCCCATTCTGTTGTGGGGTATACAGAACTGTCAACTGACTCTTGATGCCCTCCTGTACACAAAACTCATTGAAAGCAGTGGAGGTATACTCACCCCCATTATCTGAACACAACACTCGAATCCTCCTGCCCGTTTGGTTCTCCACAAGAGCTTTGAACTCTTGGAACCTCTACAAGGCTTCTTCAGACTTCTTGCTCTTCAGAAAGTAAATCCAGGTCTTCTTGAAGAAGTCATCAATGAATGTGACATAATACTCAAAACCAGTTAATGAAACAGAACACATAGGACCAAATAAATCAGAGTGAATCAAATCAAGTACTCCTATTGATCTACAATCACTGCTTGGAAAAGCAATATTGGTGTACTTTCCAAGAGCACACCCCCTGCACACATCATTGTGCTCCGTGTTGAACTCATGCAACCCAGTCACCGTATCTCTCAACATCCTCAGAGCTGGATGATGCAAGTGAGCCATCCTCCTATGCCATAGCTCGCATAGATCACAATTGATGTTGTTGTGTGCCAAAGCATGAAGAGGCCGAAACAAGAGCTTGTATAGTTTCCCACATCTGACTCCAATTGCAATAAATGTAGATGGACTCGATCCCTTGGGATAAACGTGTACATGCCCATCTAGGAAGTACACTCCAAATCCCCTATGCTCAATAGTGGAAACTAAAATCAAGTTCTTCTTCATCACAGGTACATACAAGACATCCCTCGTTGTCATGGGCTTCATGGACTCCCTCTAAAAAGAGGCAGTCCCTCGCCCAACTGCCCTGACAGTAGTGTCATCTCTCAACACCACCTCTAGATCCAAACCAATCTCTGTAAACTCTAAAAACATATCTCACACCCCTGTCATATGGCTAGAAGCCCCACTATCAATGTACCAGGTGCATGTGGTGGTGGATGCACTCAACGAATGGCCAACAAACAGTGAGTACTCTCTCTCATGCTCTACCTCTATGCTGGTAATGGATGCTCTCTCTAAATGACCAGCACACAATGTTATCAGAACCGGACCGGTGATCGAACCGACAGAGCCCAAAATGTGAACCGGACCGAAACCGAAAAAAAACCTGGAAAAAAACCGACTGACCAAAAAATACATATACTATTCATATTTTGTAAAAAAATATATATATTCATGTGCATACATATGAATCCAAACCATTAATACACAAATATGCAAATTTTCTCATATATATAGCCATTATGGGTGCAAATAACCAAAATAGCACCGAGTGCAATACATCTTTGAAGTTCTGAACCAAAATACATTAATAAAGAGGCTCTAAATGGACCCTAGAGTCAAAAAAATAAGCAAAGTATGGACTGGCTGGTTCCGTACGGAACTGGTCAAAACCAATCGATTCACAACCAGTTCAGTCGGTTCGGCCAGGTTTTGGCCGATTTCGACCGGTTCACAACCGGTCCAAATCAATTTCCGGTTCAAGCACCTAACCGGACCGATTGGGCCTATGAACCGGTCGGACCGGCCGGTTTAACCAGTTCCGGTCCGGTTTCGATAACACTACCAGCACATAGTGAAAACTCTTCTTGAACCATGTTGCAACTCATCAATCTCTATTGAAGTTGTTGTCTGCTGCTTTTTCTTCTTCTTGTTTGAACATTGTCCAGCATAGTGCCCAAACTTCTGGAAAGCAAAGCACTTGACTTTGCTCATGACTTTCTTCTGATCACCCTGCTGCTTAGCCTCACCTTGGGACCCTTCTTAGACTTCTTCTTCTTCCCCTTAGCTGTCAAAGCCACATTCTCCTCATCTTCCTTACGATGAGATGAACTTCCCTGCAAATACCCTCTCCAGGTCTCCTCCTGAACGAAGTCATCCCAAAGACGATCCCAAGAAGGCATAATCTCCCTAGCCACAATAGCCACCACAAACACAGCCCATGGCTTGGCCACGCCATTCAAGGTTGTCCACAGTAGCTCACTACCAACAACAACCTCCCCAACTGCTCCAAGCTCATCTCTCACATATGTGATTCTAGTAAGGTAAGATGTAACATTTTCAGATTTAGCCATCTTAATGCTCTTCAGCTTCTCTCTCAGTACCATCTTCCGGTTTTCATTGGAACTCTGGTACATGCGGGTTAAGGCATTCCACTTTGATAAGCATTGTCCTTACCAGTTACATGCAGAATCACATGGTCTTTAACTACATCAAGGATAATTCTCTTAGCCTTGATGTTCTTCTTGTTATAGGCTGCCAGAGCTACTACAACTGCAGCTGTGAGCACCATCATGGGATTAGCTATAGTACTGTTCACAATGTCCCACAACTCATTCTCCTACAAAATCAACACAATCCTCACTTTCCAAGGACTGAAATTGGCTGCCCCGTCCAACCTGTCCTCTATCCTCAACCCAGTAGCCATCTTACTGAAAATGCAAGTCCAAAAACTCTGCCTGGTTAACAATAGGTGCTCCCTCTCAAGTTTGAAATCTCTGCTCTGTAACTTATGCTCACTTCTCTTTAACTCAGCTCTGATACCATGTAAAAGTTTCACTTTCCCCAACCCGGTTTCAAGTTTCACTGAACATCATAGTTTAATGCCCAAACCCATTGACTGCTGAAAATGAAGGTTAATTCTCATAAACTAATTCAAACTTGAAACATGAGAAATTTACAAATTCTTAGCAGAATAAATGCACACACATGAAAAATTTCAGACACTAATTTTTAGGGAAAAGCCTCAGAAAAAACCCCAATGGGGAAAAACTGTGAGAGAGAATGCTTTATTTCTCTTCTAGAAAATTAGTACAGCAGTATAAATAATCAACATTTAAAATCACAACTTATCTCCACCACAGTGAACAACAATGTCAGCAAAAACAGTCCCAGAACCTGCCTTGGAAAATGTACCAAACTTCTTCAGCATTGTACAGACTCCTCTCCTCAATTTGCATGCTGTTGTACGGATTGGTGCATTGGTTTTCGTGCCAACTGTTGGACAAGTTCAGACTGAAGTTCCTCCTCGAATTTCATGCAGCTTGTCTACTGTATGAACTGCTCTCAGAACTGTACAGACATTATTAAATGTTGATTCTGCTCCCTTGAAAATAGTGCATGTCACCTCAGGATTCATGCCCAATCCACTTTCTCGGTATGTGTGCCTGCTCCTTAGATTTTCATGCTGCTGTATAATGTAGTAGTTTGCCTCGGAATGCGTGCCCACAGTGTTCTCTCTCTCCTACTCTCAAGAAGTTGACCTCTGCACAATCTCATGTAAGAATAATGTGCCTCTTCACTTTGCCCCAGCCTTTTTGTTTGATCAATGAGGGTAATTGAATGGACACAATATCCAAGGGCCCACATTGAATCTTGTGAAGGAAAATCAATGGATGAGATAAATTCATTTTTCTCTCCATAAATAATTAATTTCACTCAACTCTCATTAAATACATCAAAATGTCACTTTTATAACTCTAAAGTGAAATTAATTTCACATCTCATGAAATTAATGCTAAGGGTCATGTCACTTTTCCCCCTTTAGTGACTTAGGCACAAAATCACTAGAGGAACACCTCCAAGGTACAAAAATCAACATGTGGAAATAGTGGTTCTCTTCTTTATTGCCCTTGATTCTCTTCTTTATTGCCCTTGATTCGACCATGGCACCTACTTCAAACTTCTTCGTCATACAACGTATCAAGTTGAAACCTCTGTTTGGTTTCTTTTTTCATGATCCACAGATGTGGCTGTGATTGCGCTTCACCTCTTACAAATAGAATGAATAGCCACTGTAATCGCAGCACAATTTTATTGACCACGTGCTTCTAATTCGTCCACGTATTCTCCTTCTCCTTGAACTGTCAATGGAATGCTTTGCACTCCCACAACAACGAGCAACTGACCTTGATCAAATTTCAGTAACTGAATTTTGTAATCTTGTACAGAACAAATCTTTCACAGCAGCAATAGAAATATCACACAGCACCATCTCTCGTTGGCAGCCTCATCAGCAAGAACACGCTCAACAATGCTTATTATGCTCTCAGGCTTCACCGCTCTTACACCCGGTACGCAGGTCGCCTCCTCTATTAATCTTCACACAACTCTTTCACATAGCCCAACGCAACAGCAAAGTAGATGATGACTCATCAATGCAACAGTGACTCTCTTTTCACGTCCATGTAACTCCTCCCACACAGATTCTCCATGCACAGGTCCAGTTTTTCTAGAAATCAATGGCAGCTTTGCAATGGAAAATCTTTGCTTTCTTCGTTGGCAATGATCGGAACACAACACTCTTTACATAAGATAGCTCTCCTCCTTAAATCAGAACAACAATTATAACGGCAGCTCCCTCTCACACGCACGACCAGTCTTCACATACCCTCTTCTGCAGGTCGTCCTCTTCTACACAATGTCCACAGCTCTTCATTTTAGCTCCAATATGTAGCTCTTCAAAGAGAGTGCCCTTCACCAAAAATGCTCCCATTCCTTCACACAGCCTTTACGCAGTAAAAGTGATAGTGCGGCCTCTAACACCACACACATATACTTCACACAGATGGAAAATAGACTCTTGTCTCTCGCTCTCTTCCACATACAGAATAACTGAATTAGGGCTTGCTGGAGAGGAACCACGCAAAGAGGTTTGCACACTGAGCGAGACACAGCTCAGAGAAGACAGTGCACAAGGGAGAAGATTGGAGGTCTGGCAGAGCACAGAATTTTTAGCACAGGCCAACGGCTCATAAATGCTTTGATACCACTGTTGAGATGCCTAACAAGGCACACAACCAATTGACTAACACAAAACCAAATACACAAGAGACAGACAATCATGAGATGCTTTTCTCATTAACAAATGTACCTATTAATACATTAAGAAGGACCCTTGGATTCCAAATTCCAAGGTGTCTCTTGGACTCCTTATGTTCCTATTCACTGTGACTTGGTATCCATCTCACGTGAATAGGAATACAATGATTTAACCCTCAAAGAATTAATATTTCCAACATGTCACACTTCCCAAGGAAACCACTCCAAAAAGTGTGCCCTCAAGAGGACAATTGAACTAGGGCGAAGTTGTAGGACAAGCCAGAAATATACCACACCCTCTCATTCACCAATTACTAGGGTTTCACATATCCCAATGCACTTCCTCAGAAGAGGAACCCCTCTAGGATTTGTGGTTAAAACCCTAAGGTGAAATTTTAGGGTGGACCAGAAATACCAAATCATGGCTATTTTGGGATTTTTGAATTTATTTCAATTTTTAAGGTTTTTTCCAGTAGTAAAATATGTTTATGTATTTTTTGTATAAAATAAAACAGGTAAAAATTGATTAAAAAGAGGATTGATAAATAGGGTATTAGATTCTTGTCTCAAACCCTAGGGCTACGAGAGATCGAGGCTAACGTCCCTCCTCTTAAGATGGTATTCAATACTGGAAAATAGGGCTAAGCTAGCAACCACAAGGGTTAGGTAGCAAAACCCTAATTGGGGCAAATAGAGAAGTCCAAGGCCCAACAAAACAATAGAGAGCTCCTTGGTAGGAAGGTCTCCTCAAGCACATTGATAAAATGCTAGCAAACAAACCCTAACTCAATCCAAAGCACTTCAAGAGTAATGTTAAACTAGGGTTAAGAGATAAGCTCACCAACATTAATCAAGAATGAGCAAGATAGTGCGTCTTAGGTCACCCTTGACCATGAGTTATTACAACTAGTCTAGCATCAACTTGTAATGTGCAAAACCAAACCCTAGAACATTATCCATTCATCCTTCAAGCAAATAAGACATCCAAAAGATGGGTGTGCATAGCTTCGAGTGCTCCAATATACCAAGAGAAAAAGAAAAGAATACATAATTAGAACTCTTGTCCATGATTTACAAATGAGGTGAGGGTGTCTTATTTATATGAGACAACTCTCAACCTTTTACAAATTCAAGCAACAAGTTAATGACAAATTATATAATTTAAGGTTAGTGCACCCACAAACTGAGGACTAAACCATACAATGACATAAAATAAGAGTAAAAATGTGCAATTAGGCTCTACCAAGTGCAAGGTTCTCCAAAAGGAGGGCGTCATGCCCCAACTAACCCCAACAAATGTTTGTCCCTCAACACCCTCCTTTTTAACAATGTAGGCTTCTTCTATAAGGAATGACGTCATGGATATGGAGACCAGGAGGAGGAGTTTTACATTAAAACAATAGGTCCAAGTGGACAAGATGAGGTGTGCTAAACCGTGTATGGCAACCCTTACACGCTCAATCACCTCTACAAAGCAAATATTAGTGTGCCCATGTGTCCCAATGATTTTCCTTAAGGGGACTGAACACCCACCAAAGGGTAGTCAACAAAGTCGTAAGGCCAACACCTCCTTGAGGTGGAAACCAAGGGAACCTGCCATGACATAATAAGGAGAATTTAGCCCCAAAATCAACATTCTACCTAATATAGCCCCAAAATCTTGGCCTTTACAAAAGAAAAAGAAACCTCTCACTCTAGTGCATCTGGAAGGAACGCCTCAGACACTCTAAGGCCTAACAAGCTCTATTGTAGCAACGATACCTTGTCCACGATACCAAGCCCACCACCTATATATCCCATCTAACACAACAACAACCCAATACCTCTAGTATGTTTCTCAAATCAAGAGTATCTAGTTCATTAGTAGCCAACAAAGCATGAGGATAAAGCACACCATCAATATCATCCTCCTTATAAACATCATCACTACTAGCAATATCATCATAAGTATTATCAAAAACATCTTAAGGAGCATCATCATCAACAACACGATGTTGAGAAAGACATTTAACCTCTTCTTCCCTAGGACCCAGTATTTTTTTCTTATTACAATAGACATTTATGAGGTATTGACAAGCAAACTTGTTGATTTTGTCTAGCTCATCAAAATGAGATGTCGAGCTCTCAACAAGGTCAAAGTACTTCTTGAAACAAAAGTTTCTAACATTCTAAAGCAATCTTTCAAATTAGCTTCAGTATTTCTTAACTTGGCAACTTCATGAATTAGGCCCTGATTGAGGTCACAAAACTCCTTGATATTCTTGCCCTTCTCATCCACCCAACGAAGGAGATCATATTTGGTCTTCAATTTCTTATACTCGTCAAAGACATCCATGGTACTGTTAAACTATCAATACAATGGGAAAAACATAGAAAGTGTGAGGGCCCACGTGAAACGCTTGTTCTCCTCTAAAGCACAAACCATATCATTCCCTCTCAAACAATTTCCTCTTTTCAAAAACATTCAAAATACTTCAAAAAAGGTATTTCCTTCCCCCCAAAACATGCTTCCTCTTCAAATTGTTTTATATGCTAAAATTGGAGTCAAAGCAAATTAAACCAAGGACATCCACACATACTCGAACAATTTTACTACATCTTCAACGACAAATTTTTATATGAATGTCCTATATTGAATGCCTAAAGGTAAGAAAACATTGCCATACCACAACCAGAAATAGATAGAGCCCTAATTTATATGCAAGACACGAACAAGAACCAACCTCAAAAATATTCCAACAAACAACCTTGCCAATCCACATGCACACAGTTTTTAATTAACTAGGGCACATAATTAATAGTGCCCTAGACTTTCACAGACCACTTCATGCCTTTATTGATTTTGCATCTTTTAGATCTAAAGATACAAACCATTAAACAAAACTCTCTTGAAGCATGACTTAATCACACTCCTAGTTTACTCACAGGACAAAGTCGAGCTCTAACAAAGTGATCTCTTGTAACCTTACCATGTTATCCAAAAACTTCACAACATGGACAGGTATTTGTATTTTTTCCTTAGTAACATCACACACTTCACCCATGCCTGGAATCTTCTCACAATGAAAAAGCTTATTTTGTTTCGATGGCTTTCCCTCATGCAAGTGCTTCACATGGGCCGAAGTATCTTTTCATTCAATCACAACTTCTCTTCAATACCTCGTGTCTTCTATCAGGTGGTGGCTCCTTCAATCATCAATTGGAAACTAAAACAACTTCTTCAACCATGGGCTACAGCTTCTCTTTTATCGGGCAATGGCTAGACAAACAAGGGTCTTCACATTCTATTCTCTTGCATGATAATTTTGCATCACAGAATGGATCCACCAATAATTTCAATTGCTTTGCTTTGCGCTCGTCAAGCCACTTCAATCCTGACTATTCTACATAAACATAGGCTCATTCATTCACACAGATGGAATCTTCCTCATGGCAATTGTGTCCTTACATCTTCCCTTATGAACATCATGGGTAAACTAGAGCACGAAACAATATCTAAATATTGCTTTGCAAACTTGATGTTCTCAAATGAGGTCATTAGAACATTGTGGAAAGAAAAAGAGACCAATCTAAATAGATATGGATCAAATCTATTATGGAGATACATGAATTTGGATATGTCTCCCTTCAATCGCTTCGTCTTAGCTATTCATTGATCTCTATCTCTTACACTAGTCGACAACCATGTAATAAACATAGATATATAAATAAACATCAACAAATAATAATAAAACTAAGTAACACATCCTAACTAAGAGACATGACCTAACCAAGGGACATGACTCATCAACCATCTTGACTAGTCAATGCATATAAGTATATCATCACATGGCATTATATCATTCATTTTATATCATATCTATTATTCATTATTCAATTATTAAATACTTGTCCTATATGGATTTCAACCTATTGTTCTCGTTATGTTGGATATTCCTCAATAAATGAACTATTTGTTCATTTCATTTGGTATCGAAACCACATTCTGGTTTTGAACTTTGGCCACATTTTTCTCAAACCCTATCTCATCTGGCCTTTAGCCACAAATTTACCAAATTTTGATCTTGGTCTTTGACCATAACCCGGCAATTAGCCATTTTAATTCAAAAATTCTTGCTCTTTGACCATAACCCGGTCGTTAGCCATTTTAATTCAAAAATTCTGTTGAAGAAACATTTTATGTTGTTATAAGAAGTTAATAATATGTGAAGGAAATAACTAGGAATACATAGTGATCATATATTGGGGAAAGAGATTTGTCACGACTTTATAGCAATTAAAACATTAAAATTAGAGGAAATTCTGAAAGAGACTTGCCTGCACGAAAATCAATTTTTGCGATAAAATAGTGGTTGCCATACTCGCCAGAATTGAGTGCAATCATCACATAGCCTCTCCATTCCATTATTAAATGTAGATTCTGTGTTGGTGGGTTAATACACAAGTGCTAGGAAGATTAACCTTTATTATCAAAGGTTGCCTCAATGTCCACCTGAGTCATCCACCACTTACATTCGCCCATGTTCCCTTTATCAATGGAAGCTACTACATGTCCCTTCAATGGAACCTCAATTGAGGTTATCGTAAGGCTATCAAAGGTCTATACGTAGCCCCTCATGACTCTTATAAGGATGGCTACTCGTGAAGAAGATCAAAAGACAAAAGGTTAAGGATTAATAAAGGTCATATTATTTAAGGTAAAGAGAAAGAATTATAAAAATAGTAACTTTGTATGCCTTACAAGTTATATTGTTATAGAGGTGAAGATAAAAAGTTATAAGGTGGAAATATATACAAGTCTTTTTAAGATAAGTGCGAAAAAGGAAACATTCTTAATTCGAGTATCCAAGATGTGAGGTCCTCACACTTTGTGCACCTACTAAAAATCAAGTTTACGAGTTAGATAATTACTATTAAAAGAGCATACGTATAGTACACGTGGAGTCAACAACAAAAAAGAACATACATAATTACTTTAAAACACTATGTAGAGATTTATCAAGCGAGTTAGAAGAATCCAAAGGAGAAAACATGCACCTCAATGATGAAGTTTATCATTACAAAATAAGATACCAAAATATCAACAAAATTATCAAAGTTCACAAATTCAAGATCTCAAGAGGAAATCAGACAACAGCTTACTACAAAAAGAGATGAAATTTCTTGGAAAAAATGTCAAAGTCAAAAATTACTTGCACAAATCAAGAAGCCAAAGGGTATGAAGCATACAATCATAAATTAGAACAGCAGAAGCAATATCTCGAAAAGAAATTATCACAAAAAATGAAGAAAGATATCAGAGGTTGTTTGAACAGATCAAAAAATTAAAAGATGACAATCTAAAAAATTGAAATCTTAAGAATAAATTCAACAAGTCAAAAATAATGAAGAACTTTCATGTTGAAGGGATCATAATCAAAGGTTACCAACACAAATTAAGAAGCTAGAGAAGGAAGAAGCCTCTATAGAAGTAAGCAACTTACCAACAAAGAAGAATGGATCAGTAAAAAACAACAATTGATCCAATTGAAGTAGAAGAATCATTAGATGTAAAAATCCAGACATTGGAGAAAGAAACCAATGCATATCCAATCAACATCAAAAAATAGAAAGATGTGTATATTGAAATCTATCAACCAACTAAATCACCAGAAGCATCAAAAGACAACGATTCCAAAAACAAGACACAAGATACAAGGATGCCTTATCATCATCCTGTTAGTTTTTATACCTAGGAAGTGTTCCCTAGGTGACTTTATTGCCTAAGTCACTTAAGAGGAGGAAAAAGTAACCCTTGCATTAAATGACTTGCGAAAAGCATTTAATGTAACTTTATAACATAAAGGCACTTTTGATAAATTTAAGTGAGTGAATGAAAATGCATTTATGAGAATTAAATTAGACAATTTATTCTCATCTCATCTCAACCGTCGGATTTAATCTAATCTCCACCGTTGGATGATAAACTCACTTAGGGTTTTGTCAAAAAGGAAAAAGGGAGGCAAATCAATTCATTCTTGAGAGAAGATTGAAGAGAAGAGAGCATTGGCACGATTTTCAAGGCAGGGTTTGATGAAGTTTTCCAGCTGCACGCAAATTGAGACAGCACAAATTTCAAGGCACAGTTTTCTAGAACAGCACGCATTCCAAGGACCATACATCAGCTTTTTCTGGGCACAGGTTTCGAGGAGTTTTTTCTGGGCATGAGTTTTGAGAAACAGCATGTTTTTCGAGGCAGAAATTAAGGCACAGAAAACGAGGTGATGAACAGCATGCATTTCAAGAAAGATTCTGCACGGATTTCGAAATAGATTCTACACAGTTTTCGAGGAAGATTCTGGCACAAAAATCGAGAACCATACGGACTGCATATTTCCTGCACAGAATACGAGATTCTTTCTGCACGCATTTCGAGAGGCGGGCACGAATTTCAAGGGCCTGTTTTGGGCACAGATTTCGAGGTTGAAGCTGGGCACAGATTTCAAGAAAATTCTGGGTGCATCTATTGGTGGAGATAAGTTATATTTTTCACTGTATTACTGTTCTTAAAATTTGCTGAAGAAATCAAACTCTCTCTCTCTGACTGGTTTTCCCCGTGGGGGTTTTTCCAGGGCTATTGGCCAAAAACTTCTGAGTCTGATTTTTCTATGGTGTGCATGGTTAAATTATTTTTCTGACTGTTAAAAGTGTATTTACAGTGTGTTTAATTGTCTGCATTTTTTATAAGTAGTTTCCAACCAATGCAAAACCGGCTTGGGAATGAAAAACACTGAAAAGTTGACATAAACCAGCAAGCTGAAATATCACAGAAAATTTACACATCCTCAATATAAAAGTCATTGTATTATTCAACAAACTAACCAAAGACGAAATCAGTATGAGAAACGAAGTGAAGATCCTATTATATTGTAGAGAAGCTCAAGTGTGGAATCTTATCATGTCCGTTATCACAGAAGTCATTGCCACACAGTTTTGTAAGAAATTTAATTATGATGGTTTGAACCTTTCACGATAAAACAGTTCTACTCAATGTTGTTGAAATTTGTACTAAGGAAGGTCCTTCCCCATTATTTTGATGTCACATGGGGGGGACAAAGTTGTCTTTCCTAGTGTTACTTTGTAAATATAATAAAGTGACTTTTATATTTTTAAAGTGAGTTTCACTTAAGTAAAGTGGGTCCCTTATGTAAATGTGCATTTATTTATTATTAAAAGAAATTAAATGTGCAATTAATGATGACCCTTTAGATCTTTTTAATCCTGGCCATTCATTGAGGAAATTAGGGTTATTAAAGGTAGTTAGGGTTTAGGAGGGGTTTAAGTGATTATTTAAACACTTTGAAAGAGAAGAAGAAGACATCAAGAGAGAAAGAGAGCACAGTTCCCAAGGAAAACCACTGGCACAGTTCCCAAGGTCATTTCTGCAAACAATCCGTACAGTCCGTACACCTCTTGCTGGCACAGAAATCGAGGTGGTCTGTGCAGTTTTGTACTCTTCTGGTGGCACAGTGTTCGAGGCATTCTGCTGGTACAGAAACCAAGGCAGTCCATACACAGTTCTGTACATTGCTGGCACAGTTTTCGAGGCAGCTGTTTTTACACAGATTTTGAGGCAGTCCATACACCGTACAGCAGTCCGAAAATTGTACAATCCTTACAGTTTATTGCTGGCACACAGTTCGAGGCAGTCCGTACCCTGTCCATACAGCGGTCTGATTTTTGCAGAGATAAGTTCGTTTATTAGCATTTATGATTTTTCTTGCTGAAGGAAAGAATTTCTGAGTTGTGAGAAATTCCAATTTTTGTTCTCATTTAATAAAAGAGATCTCTCTGGGTTTTCCTCTTGTGAGGTTTTGCCCTGGGCTTGGCCCTAAATTTCTGTGTTACTTTCATCTTCAGTTCAAGAGTTTGGTTGTATGGTATTTATGCTTAAACTATCAGAAATTTCATTATATGAAATCATAGTTCAGAAAAGTTATAAATCAGACTTACAGTCAAAGTGTTTGATAAAAGTCCAATAAGAAATTTTTGTGATGTTTTATCAAAAATCTTCAAATGCTTCATAACTCATATCATCTCATGTCATCAACCATCACAACACAGGACAAGGAATCATGAGAAAGCATTGCAAGCCAAAACATAAACATAAACTTTTCCATAATGTTTTGAGGATAGGCAATGTAATGAACATAAATATATAAATAATAAGAATAAATGAAGTGACACATCCTAACTAAGGGACATGACCCATCAACCAATGTTACTAGTCAATGCATGCAAGTATACTATCACATGGGATTGTATCATTCATTTTTTATCATATATATTATTCATTATTCAATTATTAAATACTTGTCCTATATGGATTTCAACCTATTGTCCTTATCTTGGATATCTCTCAGTAAATGAAGAATTGTTCATTTCACCGTGCCAAACCTCTCAAGCTTCATGCACACATCCATGAGATACAAAGATATCAAAGCATCATCAGGCATCAGATTTGACATGCATCGATTGTTGATTAACTATAGATTTTTATTTCCAAGATCAATCCACTTTCCCTTCCTGATCCGAGCAAAACTAGAAGCGCTCTATCAAGATATCCATGCATTAATGAGAATGCACAATAGTAAAGCATAACATATCCATCATCAACAACCCATATGAAAACTAACAGTACCTTCACATACCCAAGGAAGCATGCCCACTCTAGTGCCATGCTAGGATATCATGTTGAACATAATGTAACCAAGTGAAACGGTGGTGTTTAGAAACACCTTTAAACAATGAAACACAACTTCATAAAGAAGTCCCAAAGAGCACAATGCATTGTGTGTGCTATATGTGTGTCATATGAGGCTACAACCACGCCAATAAATAGGTTTGGAGTTTATCCCTAAGACCCCAAAGGGTGGGACCACAATAACCATAAGGTTGTTAACCACAAATATAGTGATCAAGTGGTTCCAATGGTCTAATAAACCCCTCAAGTTGAATTTACACTAAATATCTCACACATATTGCACTCATGAGTGCGAATTATCAGAAAATAAGGATCATGTGCACAAATTGAAGAAAGCACTTTATGGGCTAAAACAAGCCCCCAAAGCCTAGTATTCAAGACTTGATAAATATCTACAACAACAAGGCTTCAAAAGAGGAATTGTGGTTTATGTAGATGGCATCATTTTTGCAGGTAGTACAAACAAAATGTGCCAAAGGTTTGCAAAGGAAATGCAAAAGGAATTTGAGATGTCTATGATTGGTGAACTATCATTCATTTCACAAACCAAGTATATCAAGGAAATGTTGAAGAAATTTAGAATGGAAGAATGTGCACCAGTTAGCACACCCATGGTCACATGTTGTAAATTAAGCAAAAATGATGAATCTCTAAAAGCAAATCAAACATTGTACAGGTCAATGATTGCCATCCTATTATATGTGACGGCATATTATTGGTGAACTATCATTCATTTCACAAACCAAGTATATCAAGGAAATGTTGAAGAAATTTAGAATGGAAGAATGTGCACCAGTTAGCACACCCATGGTCACATGTTGTAAATTAAGCAAAAATGATGAATCTCTAAAAGCAAATCAAACATTGTACAGGTCAATGATTGCCATCCTATTATATGTGACGGCATATTATTGGTGAACTATCATTCATTTCACAAACCAAGTATATCAAGGAAATGTTGAAGAAATTTAGAATGGAAGAATGTGCACCAGTTAGCACACCCATGGTCACATGTTGTAAATTAAGCAAAAATGATGAATCTCTAAAAGCAAATCAAACATTGTACAGGTCAATGATTGCCATCCTATTATATGTGACGGCATCAAGGTCGGACGTTATGCAAGCAATAGGATTGGTTGCACAGTTTCAACTTTCAAGTTGCAACAAAAAAACCTCGTGTGAGCAATGAAAAAAACATTCAGATATCTAAAGGGCACCTTGGACTTCAGCTTTGTAATGCCCTGTTTTGACTTTATCATCTGAACTATCATTACCTGTTTGTATTTGCTTATTATTGTGGAACTTTGTCAGTTTGATGACACTATGGACATATGGATTTATTATTTGTGGAATTTATATACAATGTTCCCCCAAGTTTCTGGGACGGGGGGACATTAGAGCGGGGAAACGCACATTCGGGACGCGTGGAGACCACCCCCAAATTTTAGGGGAAATTCGGGACGCGTGGAGACCACCCCCAAATTTTAGGGAAATTCGGGGGGGAAGGGGAGACATTCCTAAAATTATAAAAATAAAATAAAATATCAAAAATAATATTTCGTTTGACGTATATTTATGATTGTGCAATGTAAATACTAAATATATTGATTTATTTTCTAAGTAGTACTAAGTAGGGATTGTAAAAAGTGAAAATAATGGAAAAACATATAAAAAAATTATTCTTAGGGGCATGGGTAGAGGGAAACGTTTCGTCAAGACCCCAAGACGCCGGGACGCAGGAAACGCGTCCCCAATCCTGCGGGACACGTCCCCGTCGAACACTATTTATATGTGTGTGTGTGTGTGTGTGTGTGTGTGTGTTGTTGATATTAAGAATGATGTTCATGTTTTGATTATGTCTCTAGCATGCAAATTTAATAGATGATGGGTGGATACCAAGTTAAAGTTATACATTGAATGGATGGATATGATACCAGGTGCATCGTACATAGAAAAATGATTTGCATTATTGTTCATTAGTAATGAAATATGTATACATGTCAATGATTGCACAATAGTTCTCGATCTTGTGTTTGGAGACTAACCTACAGGTTAAAAGAGCTACGTGGTAGCTGGGTCCTACAAGGTGGAAGTACATCGGGGACATGAATTCCAAAAGACAAATGGTATGCAAGTGATGCATTATTGTTTAGCATAAGTGTTGGTTTATTATCACGATGTATGGGCAGGTATAGGGTTTCAAGAAACTCAACCCCCCAAATTGGTTATTTGATGACAAAAACTCCGTACAACAGTCACAACGCAGTCACTATGTTGATGTAGACATAGTCCCTTGTTCCATTAGGAGGGGTGGATGCAATACCCACCGTTTACCCTCCGAAACTCGGAGTCATGGGAGGGTTGTGCTACAGCGTGCTCCCCACGGTGTGTGATGATGACTAGTGGGTGCCTGCTGGGGAAGCTTGGTCGATGTAGTCGACACTTCCACTTACAGGTTCTAACTGGAGTTAGGCCATGTAATTGACGCTCCAGGGTAGTCCAGCAAAGGAGGGATTGGATGTGGAAGTTAGCTGTGAATTAGATAGAAGGAGGCAGGTAGATAGGAATGTCGTGGAAGTTTTAGAGGGAAACATAATTAATTGTGTGTGTTGAAACCTTTGATTGATTCTTGTGTTGTAGCTCAGTATATTATGTTTGCGTCGTAGATTATTATGATCTGAGTTAGTGGATAGACATTGCAAATTCATGTTTAAGTATGCGTCGACAGATAGTCACTTGTATGATTATGTGTGATGTGTGGTTGAGTACTATTGGTGTACCTACATGATGTATGTAAGCATTAGCTACGCTTACATAACTCGTCTACATATGTTGTATGAATGATCTATTATACTATTAAAATATGGCTTGGATGCATTGTGGTTGTGAATGATCACGTTATAATTACTATTACCTATTTAGTTATGAAATGATACTATTACGCCAAGTTATTAATGAATGGTTAATTAATTGTGATTAGGGTTCATTATTAATTATGGTCAATAAAGGTGAAATAATGTTAATGATGTTAGTTAGTGGTTAATAGGATTGTTGATAACTTGGTCAACAAATGTTAATGATGTTAATAATGTTAATAAGATTGTTATCAGTTATTGAATGAAGTACTTGGTTACTAAATGTTAAATAAGTGTTAATGATGTTAATTAGTTCAATAGCTTGGTTTATAAATGATAATGGTGTTAATAATATTAATTAGAATATTATTAACTTGATTCATTAATATTAAATGCGTGTTAATAATGTTAATTAATGTTTATTAAATTATTATTAACTTGATTCATTAATATTAACTGCATGGTAATAATGTTAATTAATGTTAATGAGATCATTATTAACTTTGAGCAATAATTGTTAATTAGTTTTAATTATAACTAAGGTGTAATCATTGAACATGGTACTAGGTGAATGAATTATGTTTTAGCCTTAAAATAATATTATTTAATTAATATAAATATCTATTGGGGGAAGGGGGAGAGTCAGTGAAGAGAGGAGATAGATAGGGGGAGGTGGATTTTGGACGGGGATCATTCAGGCAGTTGAGAAATTTAGCAGAGGAGGTTAGAATTTATGTTAAGGGAGAAATTTAAACTAATTGGACTTTGTACTCAGGTTTTGGGCTCAGGGGTCCAAGAAACATCGTTTCTTAGAACTAGGGAGCCGAAGAGGCTTTCCTAGTGGCAGGGTGGTTATTCTGTTTGGACAGTTGAGTTTCTAGTAGCAATTTTTTGGTTGATAGGAGATAGACAAATCGGGATCTAAACCTGCAGGGACAAATATTAGCTCCTAAATGTATTTTATTTGACTGTTCAAAATTTTATATTGAAAGTCAATTAATTGAATGAACATGCTTAAGTTTTATGCAGAAAATTTCCTATAATTTTATTTGCTTTATACCTAAATAATATTCCTAGAAAACTGATTGTTTCACACCTTGAACATAAAATTTTACAGAACAGTTTAGTAGCCTAGGAAAAAAAAGCTATATACCGCAAAAACCCTTGAGACAAAAAACTGATAGATTGTATTGATTATATTTTACTAAGGACCTGGTTAGGTCCTTACAGGCTTGTGCTACTCAAGAAGTGAAAATTTTACTCTGACAGCATATACTGATGCAGATTTGGGTAGGTAGTGTTGATGATAGGAAAAGTACAAGTGGAGGAGCATTCTTTCTAGGCAACAGTCTAGTGTCTTGTTTGAGTGAGAAACAATCTTCAATTTCTCTATCCACAGTAGAGGCCGAATATATAGCAACAACAACATGTTGCACACGAGTTCTTTGGATGAAGTCGACACTGATAGATATTAAGGTAGAATATGATCATCCAATCTCAATACTTTGTAACAACACAAGTGCAATAAATCTTTCAAAGAGTCATGTTATGCACTCGAGAACAAAGCATATTCCAATCAAGTATCACTTCTTAAGAGAACATGCAGCAGAACAGAATGTCAAGTTGGAATATATTGCCACCAAAGAATAGATTGCAGATATTTTCACAATACCCCTTACCAAAGAGACATTCGAATATCTTAGACAGCAACTGGGAGTAATATCCATCTCATCTAGTCATTAAGTGCTTACGGAGAAGCACAAGTTCAAGGGGAGCATTCCTTTGCCATTAATGTCAAAGGGGAAGTTTTGTAGATAGGGGGAGTATTGCAACAAGGGGTGTTAAAATTTCAGGTTATGTACATTTTTTCACATATAACAACCTTGATGCAAGAACATGTAAACAAATGTACTGTAAAATTTAAATTCAAACTGATTTAAAACATGATTTTCATCTCTTTCAACTTAATGCTCCATTTAGTCACTGCATTAATGTTGGTCCTCGAGAATCATCAAATACTAAGTTCAGAAAAATGAATTATAGTAAAATAAACATGAGCTGCATTAAAGAATTAAAACAACCATTTGGATTCAACTTATACTCAGATAGTTTTGATCTTGTCACTGAAAGGACAAGTCAAACTAGATAAACCATATGCGTACCTTAAGAGAGAGAAGTTTCAGGTAGAATAAAACAGACCTCAAGATCTTCAATTAAAATGACAGTAATAAGAAGACACACAGGTGCTGCAGACTACAAAGGTCAAGCACGTAAGCAAGCACTCACTCAGAGTTCAAATAAAGTGATGACTGCTGAATGCACAGTAAAAATAGAGAAGTTGTGAGACAGCTACAGTCAGAAATAAATGCCACAGCAAAAATAGAGAAGCTGTGAGACAGTCACAAACTACAGCTCAGAGTCAAATGCTACAGCAGAAATAGAAAAGCTTGTGCAAGAAGACCATGAAGATAAAGCCGTGAAGAGAGATCCGTAAGGATAAACCCGTGAGAGAAACCTGTGAAGAAAACCCCCGAGGGCAAAGCCGTGAAGGAAAACCGTGAGGGTAAGGCCGTGAAGACAAACCAAAAAACAAACCGAAATATCAAATGCCAGATCCGTGAGGATGAAGCCGTGAAGGCAAACCGAAAAGCAAACCGAAATATCAAATGCCAGATCCGTGAGGATGAAGCCGTGAAGGCAAACCGAAATATCAAATGCCAGATCCGTGAGGATGAAGCCGTGAAGGCAAACCGAAAGGCAAACCGAAATATCAAATGCCAGATCCGTGAGGATGAAACCGTGAAGGCAAACACCCGTGACAGAAATAGAGCGGTGAAGGAGAAACCGTGAAAACAAACACCCGTGACAGAGATACAGCGGTGAAGGAGAAACCGTGAAAACAAACACCCGTGACAGAGATACAGCGGTGAAGGAGAAACCGTGAAAACAAACACCCGCGACAGAGATACAGCGGTGAAGGAGAAACCGTGAAGACAAACACCCGCGACAGAGATACAGCGGTGAAGGAGAAACCGTGAAGACAAACACCCGCGACAGAGATACAGCGGTGAAGGAGAAACCGCGTGAAGGAGAAAGACAGTCGTGTAATCCAAATTAGGAGCAGACCCGAAAAATAATACCCAAGAGAAAACAACGATCAGTGAAGTGTATGCTCACCGTATATTCTAAGAACATAAGCAATGTAAGGTTTATATATAATGAAAATTAACAACCTTACGTTGAAATAGGAATAAAATTAAATTAAATTAAATAAAATAATAAGAAAAGAAAGGTCAAGGGATAAAGTACCAAAGGTCCAAAGTAATAAAAGGATAAAACTTAAATAGTCCAAATAATAATAAAATAATAAAACTTTATTTAATAATATCACAAAGTCTTTATTAATAAAATCATAAAGATTTTATTAATAAGACTAAAATAAATAGATAATAAAGTGAAAAATCAAAGGTCCAACATTAAGTAAATAGTCCAAAAACATAAGTGGGACAAGGCCCCATAACAAAACATAACAATACATGGTCCCATGGTCTTTAATAAACCCTTAGGTAAAAATACTCCATAAAGTAGGAGTCATTAGGGTCAAGTGTGCACATGAGTGAGAGTGCTAGGACCAAGTAAGAAAATGACCATGAGTCAACAACCACAAGACCAAGGTGGGCATGCAATCAAATAGGACCATCAATACCAAAAACTTTTCTCTCTCTTAAGATACATAGTTTATAAATTTTTGTCATCACTGTATAAGGGAGAAGATCCAAACGGATGGTGCAATCCTTTTGTCCTTAACGCTGCTCCTAAGGGTTAGGTACTAGAGATATCGCCAAGGGGTGGCCAGTCCCTTGAGAAGCAACCTAGCAATAACCGATTAGGAGAGGGGACAACAATATCTTCCATTCTCAATGAATGGCTTTCAGCTCAAGGCTGAACCTCAGTCCTAGACTGGGACATGTTGATCAACCATCTGGTCCATGACCAGGATCTCCATTCTCCCAGAGAATGTTCCTCAGCCTCAAGCTGAGCATTCAGTCCTAGGCTGAATGTTGATCAACCATCTGCAGGACCTAGGAAGTCTCTGTCTCAACCTGCAGGATCTGCTTGGTCATCATGACCAAGAAACCGTCTGGTTCTAGACCAGAATACCCTAGAGACAAATAGGGGCCCTAGCCACATGCTAGGGACTTTGCCATGGCATCAATCTGCTTGGTCCTAGACCAAGAACCCCAGGAGACAGCTGGGGGCCCTAGGGTACCTTCTAGGGTCTTACTCATACTCTGCCTGGTTAACTCGACCAGGAACCCTAGTCAAATGACTAGGGTACCATTCTCTCTGAGAATGGGTCTCGCAGCTGCACTAAAAAATCAACAAAGGGGAGAGTTGCAGACAAGGGGAATATTGCAACAAGGGGGGGAATTCTTTCTATGCTTGGTCGACTAGGTGTTTCATTGCAGGATTGCCATCAATGACAAAGGGGGAGATCGTTAGCAATATTGTCATTGATGTCAAAGGAAATCAATTATCAAACGTTGGATTGAATCAACATATTTTTATTATTTTAATAAACATATGTAGAGAGGATTAACCCACATGTTCATGACTTGGCATGATGATGTTGATTATGCTGGGTGCATGTATAATTATTTCTCCTATATGTAATACCATGGGTTTCCAAAACCATGGGCTCACTGGTAAATTCTTGTTTTCTACGAAATAAAGCGGCTTGGGAGAATAAAAAAAATTCTCTCTTATATGTAATACCATAAGAAAATACTATGGGTTTCTAAAACCATGGGCTCATTGGTAAATTCATATTTTCTAGGAGATAAGGCGGCTTTGGGAGAATAAAGAAATTAATTCTCTTATATGTAAAATACCATGGGAAAATACCATGGGTTTCCAAAACCATGGACTCATTGGTAAATTACTACTTTCTAGGAGATAAGGCCAATTAACCTACAATTTATGAATTTGCGGCAGAGAAACCAATGTCTCCTTTGACAGTTATAGATGATACCATAGTGCTAATAGTATTGTTTGGAATGGCAGTTGCTATTGTATGTCAGCTATTCCATTTTTTATCTTCTTAGCAACAGGTGGTTTCTTAAAACATTTATTTTTCTATTTTTTATTTTTATTTTATTTTCACAGTATTATTATGACTCTTGATATTCTTTTTTATTTTCACAATATTGTTATGATTCTTGATATTCTTGGACGTGGCCAATTAACCTGCAATCTATGAATTTGTGGAAGAGAAACCAATGTCTCCTTCGACAGTTATAGATGATACCATAGTGCTAACTGTTGATTTTTTAGCAACATCGAGAGCCATTCTCTGGGAGAATGGAGGCACCTGGTAAGTTACCAGGAACATGATGCAGTCTGGCACTGAGGCACTTGGTCAGTTACCAAGTTGTTGACATTGGTCAACTTTATGCAGCCTGGGGCTGAGGCACCTAATCAGTTACCATGAACATGATGCAGTCTGGGACTGAGGCATTTGGTCAGTTACCAAGTTGTTGACATTGATCAACTTGATTCAACCTGGGGCTGAGGCACCTGGTCAGTTACCAGGTCATCACTAGAAGCCCTAGACCAGGTGGGTCTAGGCAAGTGATGTACTCCCCTCCTTGGTCATTGGGCTATGGGACCTCCTCAAGGGGCTGGCCACCCCTTGTTGGAGTAACTAGCCTGAGACCTTGGTGTTAGTGAGGAGAACAAGACAACCAAAGAATATCTTCCTTATATATGACGATGTACTTGAGTTGGCAGATGTGGACCATGGGGACCAAGAGAAGAAGGGGCTAAGCATTCGTCAAAAGGTGACTTGCCCAAAGAGGGTGGGTCAAAAGCCCACAATGAACCCCATCTAAGGTGCTAAGGTGTCAAAAGCCCACAATGAACCCCAACTAATGTACCAAAGTGTTAAAAGCCCACATCGAAGTTAAAAGGGACTTACCAATAAATTTTATATTATTATTTTGGACTCCTTAACTTAAGGAAGTCACCCAATGATGAGATATAAAAGAAGAACCCTCTCAAGTGAAAGTTAATTATCACAAATCTTTCCTTATCTCTGTCCAATAAATTCGCTGGGTATTTGCAGCTGCTGTTCATCTTCTTCTTCATCTCAGAATTATTTTTTTAAGGGTTTTGCATCTTCTACATGGCTGTCTTACCTTCTTGTGGCTGCCAAATTCTGTCTCAATCCCCAAGGAAGGCTGCCGTCTTCATCTACAGGCTTATATTCTTTTCTTTGAGGGTGCCGAGGTCCGCTACTGCCCTCAGGAGGGCTGCCGAGCCATACTGAGGCCCTAGAAGGGCTGCCGAGTTGTGCTGAGGCATTATACAGGGAATCCATGAACAGCTAAAGCCCTAGAAAGGGCAGCCGTGGACAGATCTGGCCCTATATAGGGCTGCCGTGGCTCAGATTCAGCCTCATCAGGGTGCCGAGGGTTTCAGTGGGGTTTCCAGAGGTCTGCCACAGTCTTAGAAGGGCTGCCGTGACAGTTTGAAGCCCTAGAAAGGGCTATCGTGAGGCTGCTGAGATTTGTTGGAGCCCTAGAAAGGGCTGCCGTGACAGCTGAAGCACTAAAAAGAGCTGCCGTGGCCTGCTAGAGACTTGAACAGGACTGCCGTGAAGTGCTACAAGCCCTAAGGGGATGCTACAGGAATGCTACAAGCCCTAAGGGGCTGATACAGGTTCAAGGAGCCTGACAGCAGGCATAAATAGGCCTAGAACAGGGCTTACATCAGCTTGAAATTTTCTTCTTCAAGTTCTCTTGGTATGAGTGCCCTAGAGGCAATTTTATTTTGATGTAAAAGTCTACTACAAATCTGCTCATGTAATACTCAGTCATCTCATATTAAGGAAGATATTCTTTGCTGGGGTTTTATTCCTGAAAAGGTTTCCCCAGGGTAAAATCTTTGTGTTCTTATGTATGGTTATTGTGGATGATTGTTTTACTTACTGCTGAATTATAACCTCAGAATTAAATGCTAGAAGTCTGCTATTTTTTGGAAAAAGACTGTTACTGGTATCAAATCAGATCTATGTTAAAATTTTAACACTAGTAGTATTGTTTGGAATGGCAGTTGCTATTGTATGTCAGCTATTCCAATTTTTATCTTCTTATCAAAAGGTGGTTTCATAAAGCATTTCTTATTAGTATTGTTATTGTTTGTTTTTTATTTTTCATTTTTATTTTCATAGTATTGTTATGATTCTTGATATTCTTTTTTTATAAGCTAACCTTCTTGATTTTCTGGTTTTGTTCTTTAAATTTACAGCATAATCTTCCTATTAGAACTTTCAAAAAGATTTCCCCCGGGCCAGCTTGATTATTGAAATGGCCAAAGGCCAAGTTTCAGTGAGGCCTTGAAAAAGTATGGCAAAAGGCCGGGATCAAATAAGCTCTGATAAATAGGTGGCCAAATGCCAAGATCAGACAGGCTCCGATAACAATGTAATGAACCAAACTGTTTCAGCAACTGAAACTCCAAAATAAATAGGATAAAATAAATAAAACCATATACAATATAAAAATATATTTGTAATTGAATAATATGAGTGGCGATTACACTAGCATATGATGGTGTGTATAAGTATACATTGAATGGTCACATACTCGAATGGAATCTATTCTCTCCTTTGACGATTATTGATGCTACTATGGAGATGATGACATTGTTTGGAATGGCAGCTGCTATTGTCTGTTAGCTATTCCCTCTTTTATCTTCTTAGCAGCCAGTGGCTTCACAAAACATTTCTGATTTTTTATTTTCTATTTTTTCAGTCTTGTTATGCTTCTTAATAATTATTTCTTTATAAGTTAAAATTCTTGATTTTCTGGTTGTGTTCATTAAATTTGCAGATATTCATGATAGAATTTTGAAAAGGATTGGCCCCAAGCCAGCTTAATAATTGAAATGGCCGAAGGCCAAGTTTCAATGAGGGTATGAAAAAGTGTGGCTAAAGGCCAAGATCAAATAGCCTTTGATAAATGTGGCCAAACATCAGGGATCAGACAGGCTCTGATACCAATGCAATGAACCAAATTGATTCATCCGCTGAATATCCAAATAAATAGGATGAAGTAAATAAATCCATATATATAAAAATATATTTGTAATTGAATAATATGAGTAATGTTTACACTAGCATGTGACTTTGTGTACAAGTATACATTAAATGGTCACATACTTGAATAGACATGCATTTTAGACATGTGACCTTTGGTTATTTAATCTTGTTTATCATTATTATTATTATTATTATTATAATAGGGGTATTTACGTATGTTAAAACAATAAACTAAAAATAGCCTTGCATTTATCTGTTAATATATGTTAGTGTTTTGACAGAGAACCCATAAATAAGTATATCATAACTTTCCTTCAGGTGAAACGAATCATAATAGGGATAATATAATTGCACGTGCTAATATATACTCTAACAGTAAAAAAGAGATATACCTGTATATTTTTCATATTCTTCTCCATTGTGAAAGAGCTTAAATGTAGGATATGCATGAATGTCAACTTTTCCACAAACTGGTTTGCTTGTGCTGCAATCCACCGTTGCTATCTCCACTGCATCCTCACCTTCAACAACCTTCCCTAAATCTTCCCACAAAGTATCTATCTTCTTACTGCACATATCCAAAGCATCAACATTATTAACATAACAAATAGTAATTAATGTGAAACAAAATCCTCCATAGGGGATATGCCACTGTCATTTAATAAGGTTGAGCTTAAGAAGGTATCACAAAGACAACAATCATAAGCAAGTGGCCCTACACAGCAAGCATGCACCTCTAAGCAATCACTACATGATTGCAGCAGCAAGAGGATGTCATCGCATCAACCTAAGTACTTGTGCCCCAAAGCCAGCTTTTGGATTGGCACATTTAGTACCTCATATACATCCCGTGTTTCACAATTTGTTGCCAATGTAGGATTATAATTTATGACACATAAAAACTAAAACTCTTCTTGTCAAATAAGAAAACCATAGTAACTTACTAACTAGAAAACATAGAGCAAAACCAAGCAAGCTGCAAGATTATTACAAGAAGACAAGTGAAGATGACTTTAGGAATTACTTATACAAGAATCTTGAGATTTAGGATGTACCAGTGTTTGCACCAAGGAACACAGAATTTGACAAACCAGAGGGTATCCTTCTCTTTTATCTGATCAGCAACAAAATCAAATAAACTGAGATATGTCAAGTACCCATATATGCAGGAAAATGCATATTCAAATGAAATGATAAATCGAACAACACATCAGGATAATCTTCTGATAATAGTTGGCTAGCTCAGCAAAAGTATCATCATTCCAGGATGAATAGTTTTAAATGTTCAGATTCAACAATTCTCTGCTTATATTAATTTGGTATTCCTTCAAAGGCTGCAAATGTACAGCAGATTTAACCACGTTGACAATAAAATTGCATTTCAAAGGATTAAAGCACATCTCAGGAAACTCTGATTAAATTGCAATGTTCATAACAAAAATCCCATAAATCTTTAGTGTAAAGTTGTAAACTATGAACATTTTTAATTTTAACAAATCCACATGATGCAGAAGAGAAGCTCCTTACATGATATAGTTATTAGCTTGACTAACAACTCCACCAGACAATTCTATTCAACTTTCCCATGAGTTTGAATAGAATTAAAATAGATTTTAAAGCATTAAACATGATTGAAATATTTCATGTGTCAAAGGAAATCAATTTTGAAAGCATTGATTTGATTGAAATGTTTCATGTTTCAGAGTTCTAGTACAAGTTGTAGTACAGTAAATACACAATGCAATCTTCCTTGTCATGATTGACTATAGAAATGCTTCTAAAACACAGAATCTAGTAACATACTTTCATGCTTCTGAAGCAGCCTTCATACCTATGTTACTGGATCTATTACAAAATTTGCATATACACAAAAATACATTAAGTTGCAAAGAGAAGAAATAACATAGGATAATTTCATTATAGTCCAACAAATTACCACAATAAGTAGGTCAATGAGATTCAAAAGTACATTCAATGCAAGTATATAGTGAGAGTGTGAAAGCAGCTCTTATTGCTGATCTATCAAAAGCAAAAAAAGAAAGGCTACGTACATATAGCTAAAGGAAGTAAAAAATAGGCACAGAAACAAAACCATGACAAGTATAAAGAGAGGATGTTAAGGCATGCTAGAACTAGAAGCCAAGGCCGAATGAGGAAGGTTCCTCAACTAAGTCATCAATCGCCATGAAGGGGTCGATGCATTGTATGATAATGTTGTATGGAGAACACCCAAGACCGAGTGGTCCTACTATATAATCTGGGGAGGAGCACTAGATCAAGAAGGTCTATGACTCCCAACATCCAAGGACAGAGTAAAGAATATCTTAATGGAAGATTGGTTGCTCAACCAGACCTAGAAAGCAGTAAGCTATGCAAAGAGAGTTCGGTTGATCTCTCTACCAATCTAGTTGTGAATAGGGTCTAGAATGGGAGAAAGACTTGATTACCATTCCATGAGTGAAAAGAGATACAAAAGTGATATGTCTCATGAGAGAAAGATTTTGGGGGCTGTTGCCACAAAAACTAGCACCCCTAAAGTGCAAGCTCTTCACTAGGGTGTAGCTATGTGCAACTATAGAAGCAATGCAACTGTCACCTCAACAATTACTTCCCTTCTCTTTAGTTCCTAAAATGAGTATCAAGAACAAGGGGGAATCCCTAAATGCAACTAGTGTCAAGAGATAAAACAAATCACTAGAATAAAGATTGATGCGTGGTTATGACTTAATGAGAGCAAATGAGATATAAAATCTAAAGAATAAAAGAAATTTCAAGATTCCACAAATTAAACTAACTCATTTCCATAAACCATAAAGCACTGGTATGTAAGTTAATTTCAAGATTCCACAAATTAAACTAACTCATTTCCATAAACCATAAAGCACTGGTATGTAAGTAAAACTTTGAGTGAATTTGACAAGAGAAAGAACAACTTGTTCCAGAAAACTAGATCAAGAAATGTGAAATGAGGAGTTTAAAAATTATCATTGGAATTCATCCCATTAAACATTGATCTAGATGAAATTGTTGTAGTATAATGAGTAATGAGTTGAGTGCAAATAACCAGCAATGAAATTGAATTTCTTTGAACCATTAGGAAGGATTGTAAAACCATTAGATGTGCTGATTTAAAGAAATAAGAATGGTTGCAAGTGAATCTGAAAATTAGCTTTGAGAAAATGAAACTCAAATAACCACAAACTCTTATTACGTTGTTAAGAGTGCCAATAGAATAGAGTTACACCATTCTCAGAAATAACTTACAACAAAGAAAATTTGCTAATTAACTTTAGAATCTTTAGATATAAAGCTGTAACAATGTGGTTAATAACAATAAAAATTTCCAACTTAGATAGATGAAGTTAAATGCCAAAATGCTGAAAAAGACAAGTAACTAATTGCTTGAAGGAAAAGAATAAAATGTGTTTAGTTACTTGATTATGTCATTAGATTTCAGATCTAGTAGGTGCAAGTGATTGTATTAATGAACCATGTACCATAACCCAAGATCTAAAAAATTTAAAAATGTATTAGACAAACTGTTTAAGAGTGTTGAAAACATTGAAAGGAAAGTAACTCTAAAACAGTCACAGGTTTAGCCCAATATAAAAGATAAATGAAATGCTCTAAGTTGAGCTAAGCAAATCTAGAAATAACATTAATCTCTCAGTAATTCAGTTTGTAACCAGCAAGCAAAAGATTACCATAATGTAAGATTTACCCATGAAAATAGCATAGACTTTAAAAATGAAGTGCAGCCCTCAATGAGGGTTTGAGTTAGTTATCTTTTGCCTAATCTTATGTGTGATAAAATTAAATTCCATTTTTTTAAAGAAATTTAAAGGAAAATAAATTATTTGAGTGGCTAAAAGAAAGAGTTGAGTCTCTTGAGTCTTGACTACTGCCTAGTTGCTTGAGGAAAAGGCATGGAGAAATAGAGGAAGCAAAAGAAGGCTTTGGTGATCAAAGAGTAGAAGAGGGTAGAAAGGCTCAAGCCCTTGTCCTAGTCTTTGACAGCCAAATGAGATTTATTTTCAAACTTAATGGAGAAATCATGAGTTGAAATTCTCCAAGTTAACCTGCATGCAAAGTCTAGAAATTCTACTACAAGAACCAATATATCATGAGCTGAAAATAAAGTTTCTTAGTAAGTAAAACAAGCTAAACTTTGAGTTGAGATTACCTCAACCTTGTTATGCATAATTCGTCATTTGAAGAAAGATTCCACAATTAAACATTAAGCACATATTTCTTCAATCTACTTCTACAATATTTCCAAATATACTAACACAAAAGAAATAGACACAAAGAGTAGCAAGAGCAACTTTATTCTCCAAGTTCTAGGCCCCCAAAGTACAATGAGAGGAGGGCCTCTTATATAGGAAGAGAGACTAACCAACTCCATAGAAAATAATAAAAATATGCTCATGACGAGGTCAAAATGCCAAAACCCTAATCTCCTCATGGCATGGTCAAAAAATAAATATAATCGGTGTTTTGTTATGCCACCTATACATCCATCCTCTAACCAATCCATATCCCAAGGTCAAGATACATCAATAGATAATAAAATAATACCAAAATATAATGTGCCACAACCTCCAAGACATAAATAGGAGATCAAACTCGTGCAAAAAGATACCACGACCTCCAAGAAAATAATACGCCCATGAAAGAATCAAACGGCCTTAACAAAATAGTTGAACATGTAAGCAGTGTACAAGGCATCAGAGATGATTATTAATAAAGTGGATCCTCGAGAGAGGAAAATCGCCCTTGAGTTTGACTTGTTGAAATATGGGATCCCACGAACCAAGGCTTTCTTTTATCCACAAACTAGCTTGATGTTGAACTTATGAAGTGGCTCCACCATCATTTAAGAAGGGACCTTTTCATGAATGTGCCCATAAAGAACTCGATCCATGCCATGTTAATTGTTACCCCCTGACAAGTATGGGGTGACTTGATCACTATTCTCTATGTGATCTTCCATCACATCCAGCAATTCCACAAATGAGATCTATGGTTTGCCCATGGACATTTGACAAAGACACTTTTAGTTTGCTCAGTTCTTCTATGCCATGTTCCATAGATTGATGGTGACAAAGAGTTTGCACCAGTGTTATGACATATCCCCTCTAGTTGATTTATGGTTAATGCTTTCTTATGTGTGGACATGACCGTAGGGAGTCAACAATGTTACTCTATAATAACTCATGTATCTTAGATGGTTGTCTCATAGCTAAGGATGCATTATGGTGTGGTTATAATTCTTCCTTAGATTAAGTGTGTAAAAATATAAATCAAGTGTATCCCTAAGAATCTAAGTGTGACCCTCATTTCATGTCATTCACAACATTTCACCTAGCCATTTTTCATATCATGTCATTTCACTAGCAATTCCATCCATCATATCCCCTTTTGGCAATTGACTTATCATATGTTATGTACCATTTTCTATATACTATTCTGGGGTTCCCATGTCTGAATGCCTAAGCAAAGTCAAAAGAGTCAAGTACTATAAGGGAAGTGAAGCTAAAATGATAAATGTTGTATACATGAGCAATGCCCCATTGCAAAAGCCATGTTCCCTATGTCCCAGGTTAACAAAGCCAAATCTAAAGCCAAGAGACTAAGCCAAAAAAGGCTAAAAATAAAAAATTGAAAATGAAAAGAAAGATAAAAAAAGGATCACAAAAGTAAGGCACAAGGAAAGGGTAGCTCAAGAAAAATATTCCCTTCGCAGGCACACGAGGAAGAAAAATCATTAACTCCTAGCTCTCGAAAGCTAAGGGGTAGACCATATCACTTAGTCACATTCTTATGATGGTCAATTCGGGAACACACTTCCCCTAACACCACATTCACTTCATTACCCTCACCTTGCTTAGAAACTTAGAAAATATACTTGGTTGTAAAGGTAAACATGAAAATCTAGATCAATTATAGTTACACCATGGTAATTCTAAGGTTATTGGGATAAATAATTAGTGAGTTATTAGAAAAGTGCACTTAATAGCCCTTTATGTTAGTGGTTTGCATATATGAAAGTATTTTTCTAAGTCATTTATTATATGAAAGTATTTTTCTAAGTCATTTATTATATGGTCTAACACATGGAATGGATTGTATCGATGATGTATAGTGACTATAGTCTACATGTGATGAGTGCCCTCCTTGTACACACATTTGGAGGCACACAAGGTACCTTTTGACATTTTTGATGGGACATTTTTTTGGAGGGGCACCCTGACTTCGAGAGCACTTATCTTTTCACAAAGTGCCCAAGATGTTGTCGTCTCAATAGCATTAGAAGCAGAGTGGCCGTGGCATTTCCAAAAACTGGTTATAATAGAAAATCCAATAAATATTGAGAAATATGGCAATTTCAAAACTTTCGCCTTCAAGCACTTATAGTTTTTTCTTTGACCAGTCGATTTATGGAGTGCCTCACCTATTTGGTCCACACGTGTCACTTTATCTTGGAGCATTCATCACTTTACATCGCTTTTGATGAGAGCACTCCTCTCTTTGTCCACTTATCTTAGAGAGTGAGTTGTTAGTTTTGACTTGTTAATGAGGTTGTTACATCATTGAGTGGTCAAGATCTAGGGTTGCTAGTTTTAACCACGTGATTAGAGGATTTAGCAATTGTCTCGTCTATATAAGAGAGCCTCTCTCATTGTACTCTTTGCTAGAACTTGGAGAATAAAATACACTTGCTACTCTTGTGTTCATTTGTCTTAGTGGTAGGATATGTGATGAATTTTGTAGAACATCTAGAACTAAGTGCTAGATGTCCCAATGTTGTTTTCTTCTTCAAGTGATGATTTATGCATAGCAAGGTTGAGGTAATTTTATTTAAAGTTTAGTGTTGTTTGCCCGTTAAATTGCTTTCATTTCAGCATTTGAATTATTGCACTTAGTAGTAAATTCCTAGAGATTGCTAGTAGGATTGCTAGATCTTGCATGCAAGTTTATCTAGAGATCTTTAGCTCTTGGGATTTCCATAGATTTGAAGAGAAACAAAACATTTAACTATCAAAGACTAGGACAAGGGTGTGAGCAATTCTATCCCACCTTCTACTCTTTGATCCCCAAATCTTACCTTGTTTCTTTAAGACCCGACCCTAAAAATTTGGCGGTCGACTTGTGGTGGTGGGCTCGTTCGTGGTGGCAGGCTCGTTCGTGGACCATCGCAGCTTGCTCGAGCCTCGGCTGTCGTGGTGGGCTCGTTCGTGGATCTCGGCTATCGTTTTTTTATATTTGCAAATCGTGGTGCCTCAGCTGTCGTTTTTTTATATTTGCAAATCGTGGTACTCGGCTGTCATGGTGGGCTTGTTCGTGGCGGGCTCGTTCGTATACTTCCGCTGTATAAAAAAAAAAATACAGTAATAAAGTGCCAATACAATATGTATTACAATATGACACTATATAAGCTATTTAGTATTTTCAACAAACGAATATTTTCATTTTTTTTTGTTTTTTTAATAAATAGTAGGACTTTTCTTTTAGTTTAATATTGTTTTACAATTATAAATTTAATATTAGAGTAATATAGTATAATAGTGTTAGTAATTTTTTTTTAATTTTAAATTATAATTTGTTTTTCATTTTAAATTTGTAATATTTGTATGGGCGAATGCCCTTTGGGACATGGCTGCCCTGTGGCTCCCAAAGGGCATTTGCCCATAAAAAAATTACAAATTTAAAATGAAAAACAAATTATAATTTAAAATTTTCCCTATGGTCCCCGTTGCTAAGTACTCAGCCACAGGGCAGCCACTGGTGAAATGTATTATAAATTCTCTTATGGAACATTGTGGTATTCATTAACTGATCAAACTAGTTATATATCTTCTCTCTGAGTGGAAATGCTTTTAACTTCTTTTTGTTCCCGAAATGTACAATATTTTTATTTTTTTTCCTATTTGCCGAGTCTTGCCGAGTCTGTCCCGAGTCTTTCCCGAGTTTTCCCCGAGTCCACGAGTCATATGCCAGCCGAGTCTTTGCCGAGTCCGAGTCGTGCAACATTGAGTTATAGAACTTCATAAAAATATTAAAAAAGCATCCATAGCTCATCAGCAAGCCTGCTACTAGTACTAACACATATTCATCAAAACATACAACACGAATAATTCATCACATATCCTCATAAAATACTACCAAATTATATCAATTGCAAGTAATTTATTCACAAACCGTAATGGCTACAAAATTGATAGTTTGGCAAATATTTTAGCTCAAGAGGGGCAAGGAGAATGATTTCAACAAATAAAAGTTCATGAACACATTAGAAAAAACAGGTTAATTTTAGGGCTCATAGTAATAATTGTGAAAAGACAACTTTTATATAATGAGAGCCAAATGATTTATTTAGTGACATAAGTTAGGGCTTTGCTAGTGTTTTTGTATCATTATTGATATAAAAAGAGGTGTTTTCCCCCGCTATTATGCATCTCTAATCATTTTTAAAAAAGCAATCAACCAATTTCTAGTGTTTATTAGAGACGTAATCCTCCATTATTTGGATTTGCAGGAACAATACAACCTTAGGTGTGCAAGTGCTCCCATCGCTTCTTTGCTTATTTTCTGTCACTTATTTGTTTTCTATTGTTGTTGTAGTAGCTCCATTTTGTTACAAGAACAATGGAAGTTGGTATCAAAGCTTTAGTCAATTTTTCACTTTTATTGTCTGTTTGTTTTTCTTTTCCACTTTAAAAAAAACAAGGACTAGATCCCAATCTTGATTCTTAAGTGACTTAGGAGGCCCTAGAGGAAAATTTCATGAAGTTTGTAGAAGAAATCAGAGATTTATCCTAGGAAACCACGAGGGAGAAAACCCAACAACCTTTTCTTAATCAGAGATTTCAGTTCAAGATACAAGTACAATCAGATATAAGAGTGATCCGATACAAGAGAGATCACATCGAAGAATAACCCAAAGAAAGAACCCCAGAAAATAGCTTTCTTCGTGCTTGAGCAAACTTCTCCTTTGCTTGAGCTAATTTGCTTGGTGTAGAAATGAATGAGGCGTCCTCTATTTATACTTGTTATGTTTACCTTTTTCACTTTTCTATTGGGACCAACTTGTCCACTTAGTTTGGGGCCGACTTGCCTTTTGTGCACAATAATAATAATTATTATTGTTCTTTGGGGCCGACTCCATGAGGAGACCTCACGCAGCTACAATCACCAACACTCCCTTTTAGCTAGGGAGGTATCATCATGCAAAAACATATTTGGATATCATCTGAGTATCACGACTTGTCTTGAACATCTCGTCATCATAAGAAAGGTCTTCCAACACAACTCAGTCCATCGAGAGGTGTCAACAACTCAACCCAGTCCATCGGGGATTCAACATGTATGACGACTCAACTCAGTCCATCGAGGAATCTACATGTATAACGACTCAACTCAGTCCATCGAGGAATCTACATGTATAACGACTCAACTCAATCCATCGAGGAGTCTACATGTAACAACTCAACTCAATCCATCAAGGAGTCTACGACTCAACCTAGTCCATCGGGGAGTCACATGTGTAACGAATCAACTCAATCCATCGAGGAGTCTACATGTAACAATTCAACTCAATCCATCAAGGAGTCAACGACTCAACCTAGTCCATCGGGGAGTCACATGTGTAACGACTCAACTCAGTCTAACGAGGAGTCCACATGTAACAACTCAACTCAATCCATCAAGGAGTCAACGACTCAACCCAATCCATCGGGGAGTCAACATGTGTAACAACTCAACTCAGTCTATCGAGGAGTCCACATGTAACAACTCAACTCAGTCCATCAAGGAGTCAACAACTCAACTCAGTCCATCAAGGAGTCAACAACTCAACCCAGTCCATCGGGGAGTCAACATGTGTAACAACTCAACTCAATCTATTGAGGAGTCCACATGTAACGACTCAACTCAGTCCAGGAGTCAACGACTCAACTCAGTCCAGGAGTCAACGACTCAACCCAGTCCATCAAGGAGTCAACATGTGTAACGACTCAACTCAATCTATCGAGGAGTCCACATGTAACGACTCAACTCAATCCATCAAGTCAACAACTCAACCCATTCCATCGGGGAGTCAACATGTGTAATGACTCAACTCAGTCTATCGAGGAGTCCACATGTCACGACTCAAGTCAATCCATCGAGGAGTCAACAACTCAACCTAGTCCATCAGAGAGTCTACATGTGTAACAACTCAACTCAGTCTATCTAGGAGTCTACATGAAATGACTCAACTCAATCTATCGAAGAGTCAACAACTCAACCCAGTCCATCGGGGAGTCAACATGTGTAATGACTCAATTGAGTTCACATGTAACGACTCAACTCGGTCCATCAAGAAGTCAACAAAGAATCAGTTAGCTCCCTCTCTCTTCCTTACAAAGGGAGAGTCACACCATTCTCCCTTTCTCGAGAAGAATGTCTCACTGATACTATAATCATCAATCCAACCTCTCAACGAGTGATACATTATCCACTACTCCAAGCCGATCACGAAAGTATACAAACGTTTCCCTGGAAAGAGGCTTGGTGAGAATGCCGACAATCTGATCATTTGTAGGAACATACTAGAGTTGCACTGCTCCTCTCTGCAACATGGCATACCACTGCAAGCTACACTACTGAACATTGTTGTTCCTCCATCAATGTTATCTCTCATCAAGTGAATCTACTGAGATGAGCCTCCCGCTCTTTCAATAATACTGGATGACAATCCAGACTCCCTCTGGATCTGTGTTGCAAACTCCCTTTGCAACTCTGCATCTGGCTCTCTCAGTATCTACACTGGTGAATCCCAGTGCATCCTTTGCTCCAACCGAGCAGATGTATACTGCACCTCCTCAGAAGTCCACTGAACCGGAGAGCACACTAACTCTCAACTCCAACATGTAACACTCTAGAGTTTGTCTTGAGTCTAACTGGAAGCTAACTGCTCTTCATGTGGTCCCCACATCTCAAGCAACATGCTGAAGTAACTAAGGAACTTCAAAGAACTCATCAACTACTACTGATTGCAACTCCTCGTGATCATTGGAGGGATGAACATCTCTAGTAGAGAGAGACCAATATTCGTTGGAGCCTCCTGCTTCCAACCATCAATCTCCATATGAGATCCTTCAGACCTGTGGGTTATGGATCCACATATGACTAAATGTACTAGGTCCACATTTGACCCGGCCCTAGCCAAGTCTCATGGCTAACACTAGGAAATGCTCGATGCTCAACCTCTAGGATGATAGTGTGTGCAACTGAGGACTGATCTTCCCATCCCGTCACAAGATGTCCGGAAGAAAGCAATGTCCTACTCTGAGGGAATGTTCGGCACCACAACACTATTCATCATGTAAGGACGAATCTCGCCACCCCGTCACAGGGTGTCCGAGAGAAGATACTACTCTGCCACCGGACCATTCACCCTTAGCCAAGTCACATGGCTAATATTGGGGGAATGTCCACCCGATGCTGCAAACATCCGTCTTCAAGCTCATCACATCTTCCTCTATGCTAGAGCACCTTGCTCCCTCTACATCTGAGCATCCATCACTTGTCCTCTTGTTGAATAGCTATCACTTGTTCTTCGGAACAAGTCTCTTGTAGGTCAGCCAATTAGTTACCAACATTGCATAATCATGAAATTCAATCAAATCATATTGACATTTCAATGCATTAGTTCACACACTTATGTAAGCATCTTAGCCAATGCTTCAGCACAACACCCATCCATATCCCAAACACACGTGATGACTATCTGGATGCCTTCCATCTCCACCAGAACATACTAGCAAGAGCGTGCACTACTTTGAGTATGTCAACAAAGAGGTTTCATCCTAGACTAGTTCCAACAAGGGCTCACGGGTTGTTCTGCGAACCTATAGGCTGCTTACCCAAAATATATATATATATATATAACATGTACTGCATGAGCCTATTGCTTGTCAATCTCGATCATATATAAAAGCATAAAATAGAATAGTATCACATATCTACATATAATTGTTGTAAACATTATCCTTTAAACCAAACATTCAAAGATTTAAGGAATAACTCAAATGACAGCACAATTACTTATCTTTTATTGTTTTGTTGGCTCCCTCTTGATCTCTGCCTCCTTGCAGAAATCACGGGAGTCCTTAGATCTTCATCTTCTTTCTGCAGGCTGGATCTTCTACATCACCAATGACAATCACAACATCTTGATACTGCAATCATTGGTGCACTCATAAAGTGTACTAGAAGAAGTACTCCTTTCGATGATCTTCTATAATTTCCCCAAGATCATCTTCTGCATTCCTTGACCTGTTCAGTGGAGTATCTTCATCAACATCAGCAATTGAAGCATGGAGCTTTCTCTTCTTCGGTTTGGGACACTGTCTAGCATAGTGGTTGTGTGCTTCTGACATCTAAAGCACTAAATATGTAAAAGATCCTTCTTCTTCTTCTTATGTTCTAGAATTGGACCTGATATTTCACCTTTGTCTTTAATACCTTGATTCTTCGTTCCCTTACCTTTTCCTCTTCTAGCATGTGCTGCAAGGGCTTGGATTTCTTCATGTTGAGAGCCATGCAACTTGACTCTAGCTGCAAGTCTAGTTTCTTCTTGTGTACAATCCGCCCATAAACAATCAAACTTGGGCAATTTGGATCGCCCACTAATGCTTTAAATGAATGGGTTCCCAAGAATGGGGAAGACCATTGAGGGTCATCATGACAAGCTCTCTGTCTTCAACTATTTCTCCAATGGTGATCAACTGATCTCTTAGTTCAGAAATCTTCATGAGGTAGGATGCAACTGAGTCTGCTCTTGTCATCTTGATATTGGAGATTTGTTGTCTTAAGGCAAGTGCTCGATTGATATCGCTATTCTCAAATAGCTTCTTCAAGACATCAAACATCTTCTTGGTTGTCTTCTTCTGAGAGATCTAAGGTATCAAGTGACCCTTTACAGAATCTATCAGAATCCTCCTTGCCTTAGCATCACTCTTCTTCCATTGAGACTTATCTACTTCTTCTTTTGGTTCATCACCTTTTCATTCACAAACTTCAGGAGATCATTCTCCTCTAGGATGATAAGTACCCTAGACTTCCATGAGTTAAAGTTGGAAGCCCCATCAAGTCTATCTTCCACTTTAACACTGTTCATTGTGACTGCACACTGAGATCTGTGACTGCACACTGAGATCTAAAAATCTAGTTCAAAAACCCTGGCAGAAGCTAGGTTAAATTTGACGTTTGGAATTTGGAAAATATGATTCCACAGCTAGATGTGCCCTCTTAGGGCGAGTTGAATGGACCTCCTTGTCTTCCGGATCTGTGGACATAATAGCTCAAAAAATGAAAACATAATTTCCCGGTTCTAGTAGAGAATAGTTCAAAATTGAAAATTCTCAGATCTGAAATATGCTTCCACAGATAGGCGTGCCCTCCTAGGGCGAATTGGAGAATGCTAAGGTTGAACCCAATCAGTGATCATAAGGGCTTAAAGCAAGAAGCCCTAATTCTTGACCCCGACAGAAATTAGGTCAAAAATTGAAAATTCTGCAAACTGGAATTTGCCTACACAGAAAGGTGCGCCCTCCTAGGGCGAGTTTCCCAAGTGCTCTTTTCAAGTCAACTATGGAAAGAAACATCCAAACTTGGATGCCCTAGTTTCCGACAATGGCATCTATTCAGCATTGCTTTGATACCATGTTGGATTTTAAGATGGCAATATAATTAAACTTTATTTACAGCGGAAACAAATAAGGATCACTAAAAGAATAACCATGTACAAAAACACAATAGACACAAAGATTTAGACTGGGAAACCACGAGGGAGAAAACCCACCAACCTTTTCTTAATCAGAGATTTCAGTTCAAGATACAAGTACAATCAGATATAAGAGTGATCTGATACAAGAGAGAGCACATAGAAGAATAAACCAAAGAAAGAACCCTAGAAAATAGCCTTCTACATGCTTGAGCAAACTTCTCCTTTGCTTGAGCAAATTTGTTTGGTGTAGAAATGAATGAGGCGTCCTCTATTTATATTTGTTACGTTTACCTTTTTCACTTTTCTGCTGGGGCCAACTTGTCCACTTAGTTTGGGGCTGACTTGCCTTTTGTGCACAATAATTATTATTATTATTATTATTACTATTATTCTTTGGGGCCGACTTCATGAGGAGACCTCATGCAGCTACAATCACCAACAAATGTTACATTCTTGTGTGGGTTTTTTCGATATGATATCAGAGCTACAGTGAGAAAAAGCTGAGGAAGCCAATGAAGGGCCTAGGGACTTTGACAACTCAGAGACATACAAGGGACTGTCAAGTTCCAACACAAGTGAGAACAGAAAGGCAAGCCAACCAGATATATTTTGAGGCTGACTTGGACAAGTTTCACTATGACATGAATAGTATTTTAATTATTTAAAAGTCAATTTATAATTGTAAAGTTTGTAGCCATGAATTTTTATAAAAAAATTGTGAGAGGAATTGTGGGAGAGATAAGGGTAATTTGGCAGTTGTAACCACCAAGTGAGTTGCAGAGATACAATTCATGGATAACTGTGAGGGCCATGTAGCGGTCAACGAAAGAAAGCACATGACATGACTAAGACAGCATAAGGTCGAGACAATCACACACAAGGGTGCTATAGGCCATCATTTAAGTGGTCGCTACAGGCCACACTAGAACACTAAAGGTCGCAATTTAAGAAGTAGAGGGATTATGTACAGGCTATGATCAATGGTATTTATTTTTAATGCTTGACCTTAAATTTTCTAATGTTTTCAAGTTTAGCCATATTTGTGGATGATGCGCTGTAAACTTAACTTCCATCCATGTCAAAGAAAGCATGATGAATTATGGTTTTTGTTGACTGATTAAGCTCTTCGTAACAGTATCTTCTGTCATAATTTTAATGTTCTCCAAATTTTCCATATTAAAAATTAAATAAGCAAAATTCCAGCTTCACAATGTTTAAGGTGAGTTGATAGATGCTCCTCCTCGTATTGCAAAATCACCTTCTCCTCTATCCAAAATTGCAGTTTTTATGTTGAATGATAGCAATGATCGAAAAATCCACTTGGAATTGTTAATCTGAGGGCTTGATTCTTGACTGCAGTATGCCCATCCCAGACCACCTTCTAGAGAAGACTTGAATATGGAATTTACTTGAGCGTCCCTTGGCTCAGACCAAGGATTACTCTTGACTACATATTTCTGCTGCTGTTCAAACTTCAATTCATAATTTGGCTGAACTCTCATGTCAGTATACTCTGCAGCCCAGGTGGATGGGGGTGATCCATCAACTCTTTGTGTGCCTGTGTAATGGTGCACTGAATCTAGATGATGCACTGGGTGCATTGAGTATGGACACCAGCCCAGACCCATCTAAACCCAGGTTTGATATACACCTCGAGGTTGCATATCTCAAGGATGGATACCCAAGTTCACACAAATGGCAAACATATCAAATATTGAAATCCAATATGTGCAACCTCAAGATGCATATGAAAACCAGGTTTAGAGTTTGGGCTAGTATTATTATAATTCAGCCCTTGACCCCAATAACTGGGAAAATTTGATGGCTAGGATTAAGTCAATCAAGAGCCACAATTAGGGGGAGCTGGGCACAATGAAACAACCTCAAAACTAGCAAGGCAAATACAAGAAGCTGTAGCTGGATAATCTTATAAAGGCTCATACTTCGCCTGTCTTTAGGTACATTCATCTGTGCTCAAGTGATTTATGCGATAAGTCAAGTGAATTTATAGACTAAATCCATTGGGCTTGGCTAAGTGTTATATCGAGCGTTTACCATGCTAGATACCAAGGTTCTATTCCCTACAGGCAGGAACTAGACCGGGTTTATGATTTATCCCAATTGGCTAGCTCCAGCTGGTGCGGAACTCCCAACACAAGTGAGAACATAAGTGCCTACTCACATGGGTGCCGACTAACTTTAGAGTTATGCTTGAGCACTGAGCTTGCCCACCTCAAAACCAAAACTGCATCGATTTTAACTTGTAAGCAATTCTATGAGTTGCCACTCACTAACTATAGGTTATATCGACCATAAGTGCAACATGCTGCAACTACCGCGCCTTAGATTATCAGGGAGCCATTTCAATGTTGGGATTAGCATCCAGGTCTCGGGTTTGCAAAATTTCAGGAACACAATCCAACAGTGTTCTTTAGGGTAATGAAACTCGATAGATCTCTTATGGGAAAGACAAAAACACCATAAATGAAGGCCTTGTAGCAATGGAAAGCATCGCCTGGATTTTGAACAGGAATATCCAAATTCTTAAATTCTTAAAAAAAGGGGGTTACATGTGCAATATATAATTTTTTTTTGTGAAAATTAGCACCTTGGATCATCAAGCAGTCGTGTGTCCATGCTGGCTTTAGCATCTAGTTATGGGGTTTTCAAAATTTCAAGCAACACAATCCAGCAGTGTTCTTTATGAGTGCTGAACGTGATAGATCTCTTATGGGAATGACAAAAACACCATAAATGAAGGCCTTGAAGGAATGTAAAGCATCGCCTGGATTTTGAAAAGAAATGCCTAAATTCAAAAAATCTTTTAAATAGGGTCATATGTCCAATATACAATGTTTTTGTTATGAAAATTAATGACAAACAGGACGAGGAAGGAAGAAAAATCACCTTATCAGTGAATGTGTCGCCTGTTAGGTTTATAACATCAGCCCTGACTGAGCATATGCCAGTAAGGAGGAAGAGAAAAAGCACCCACTTCAAGTTCACCATTGCCATTGCCTTAGATCGATTACAGCGGGGAAGCCACGGATGCCTTCACGTTCAATCAACCCTCGAGAAGACGTTGTAGTTCGAATGAAAAAGTGGGGTTAATGGCGAATTTAGGTTCGTCGGTAGTATACATATCAATATCAATACAACCCACTATCGCGCATTGAGCACACCTTTGAAAATTCTGTTCGAACGCGAATGAAAATGAGAAAATTAGATTAGTCCAGGCTCTACTCTTTGAAAGGAAAATGTGAGATTAGTTTAAAAGGACTAACATAGGTTTTTTCAGATTTTAGACGTGCTTTAGGTATGCCCTAGGCTTGGTCTAGTTGTCTGGGATTTGACGTTTGATCCACACGGCAGGATGGGTTGGCATGAGAGGTTGAATCTAAGGAGATGAGTTATCGAGGATGGGTAGATGAAGAGGTCGAAGTAATCAAATTGAGGGTGAAGAGTTTGTATATTATTCCATTCATCATTTATGAGGAAATTATATAGTTTCATCTATTGAATCGGGTTCAATAGGGTCCTTTTAAAAGAAACCTTAGGTGAGTTTTTTTATCTATCTTAGATAAGTACATTAGTAGAAAATGGTATTTCTTCCTTGATGGTATTTTTGTTTAAAAAATTGAAAAGACCAAAAGGTCGCGGTTCGTTCATATATGTGTGTGTTTCTAAGACTTATATTATATATGGATGAAGATGTCGAAGTAATCAAATCGAGGGTGAAGAGTTTGTATATTATTCCATTCATCATTTATGAGGAAATTATATAGTTTCATCTATTGAATCGGGTTCAATAGGGTCCTTTTAAAAGAAACCTTAGGTGAGTTTTTTTATCTATCTTAGATAAGTACATTAGTAGAAAATGGTATTTCTTCCTTGATGGTATTTTTGTTAAAAAAATTGAAAAGACCAAAAGGTCGCGGTTCGTTCATATATGTGTGTGTTTCTAAGACTTATGGTTTATGAGATCACAAGCATGAAAAGGGTATCTAATGGAACCACCAACAAACCCTAAATTGACATAAACCATAAACACAAATGTAACACCCTAGCATGAAAAGAGAACACGAGATGTGGGTACTTGTAAGCTAAAGGAATCAATCACTTATGAAAGCATCTGGTGAGATGATGTTACAAATGAGGCACGAGTTGTGTATTTATACACAGCTCATGAAGAGGGGTGCCTTCCCAATGAGGGGGTTATAGGCCCACGTAAATGCTCAAGCCAATCTTGGTCACCTAAAATATTGTTGATCAATTCTTAAGGCATGATATGGTGATACAATAAAGAGGGTGCTTAGTCATAAATGACCACCTATGGATATTACCAACATTCTAACACCCCCACTAATCTTAGCATGTGGACGTAAAGGAGTGGGCATACCTAGGTCAATAGAGATACACTTATAATTGAAATATAAAGGAGAGTAGGTATGAGATTACCCAACTCGATTACAAGTGTGGACAAGGGTATATGAAGGCCGAACCATCGTCATAGAATTGCCCATCACCTAGGAAAATGCCACCACTAAACTACTCATCGTAGAGACTGGGCCTATGATGGCCTGACTCCATAGAAAAGTGGATCAAGTAATATGTTAAAATAATGCTCATCATATGGGAGGATACAATACTAACTTTCCCATTCAATAGAGAAGCGTTAGAAGGAACATCTCGAATAGAAACAATAGGACTGAACTCTGAGTTGCTCATCCCTTGGAGGGAAGTGATCACTAAATTGCTCATCTGCTAGAAAAAACTACCACTAACCTACTCATCCAGTGGAGGAGGATGGAAATACGTGTCCCTACCATGTTGCACATCTACTAGATGAATAGTGCCATTGAACTGCCCATCTGAAGTGATGTCAAAAGCACGTCAAAAGGAAAATCCTGTGAGGGAGAAGAGATGGAAGTAGCCAAAATTGATAAGATTAGTTGTAGCAAAAATGATAGTAGGAAGAGTAACTTCCAAATAAATATTAGAGTTTGAACACAATTGTGAATGATAAAAAACAACAAGGGGTGGTTGTATGAATACCCAATATATATACACCTGAGAGGGCACAGTTGAGAAGAGAATTCTAATATAATCTGAGAGCTTGAACACAATTGAGATAAAATACAATAAGGGTGTGGGCGTATGAATACCCAACACACATGCACCTAAGAGTAGCACATCTCGGGAGGAATCTCCAATACAAGATGGGAATGGGTTTATAAATACCCAACTCCTCACATACATCATAGCCAAAATATAAAAGAGAGTGGATTTATGAATACCCAACTCAAATATAAACAGGAGTGATGGTGGCTAAACTATAAGAGATAGTTGATGTTTGGATATCCAACTCAAGTATGTGATCGACCGTGGTTGAAATAAAGAAGTGAGAGGGTTAATGGATACCCATCTCAACATAGGGTCAACCATATTTACAACATCCTCCTTGAAGACGAACATGAGACCAATAAGATAAAGCAATAGATCACACCTTTCACCCTTTATGTTGAAAGTAGGCCATCTAAATAGAACCTCCCCGAAACACTGTAATACCAATACCAACACAAATCCACAACATGGAAAAGGGGGTCTTTGGTGGAGATTTGAAAGAAGGAGCCATTGAAGTAAGATGGTTAATTGAAGGAGCGCCAAGGAGCATAATCTATTGATGGGACCAAGGCATCCATGAAAAATACATCCAAAATTGACCAACATCATAATGTGGAAAGAAGCGATCCACTAAAATATAGAGAGAGTCATATGCAGAACCATTAGTGAAATAGAGCTAGACAAATCTTGTGGACACGTGAGTGGAAATTGCATCAAAGGAGCTGAGAGGGATCTCTTTTCACAAACAAATAGCCACATGCTTGTTAGAGTCACTATGAGCCACTACCAAAAGTTGAGGAGCAAGCCTCACATCACCAGCTACAATATCCAATATAAAAGTACCAATCCCTGGAATATGAGGATATCTCTATATAAGGTGGAGTCAATACCAAGAGTATCGTTTTATAAATCCATTGCAACCCGATCTATAGAGTACACCACCGTATGTGTATCAAAGATGCAGTTATGTAACAAACACAAATATAAACGTAGTACTAATAATAAATGTAGATGAATGAAAATTCAAAGGGTACATACCCCTTGCCGCAAGCCCAATCAATGCGTATAAGTACACCATCATGAGGCTCACTATGAGCATCATCATTCAATTAATTAGTCATTTTTTTTATATCTTATATACATTGCAAAAATATTTTATCAATTGAATAGTAGACACATGGACTATTTCTTACATTAGTAGCAGAGGGATTGATATGGCCAACTCTAGGTTAATTATATACAACCCTCTAATTTTTGTTGATCTATACACTAATCCGTACAATTGTTGTGTATCAATCTGCACACCAATGTGTACAAATATCAATTAAATTGAAATAATTGTCATTTGTACCACAAACATTGGGTCAATCGTACAATTTCCATGGGAATTGAATTATGCAGCCACCATTAAAATCCGTACAACTTGTTGTTGTCATCGCCGATTTGAGATTCTATGTGACTACTCCATACAATCTGTTGACGCCGACTGTATCCACCTTTCTATCAATTTCGTACACAAACTTCACATTTAACCAACAAGTCCAAAGACTTCAAGGTGTGATGGACATCCTACAAAGGAACCTTATTATTGCTAAAAGCAAGAACCAAGTCAAGACCCTACAACAAGACAAACACATAAATGACGTTGCGAAGATGACATGCATAGCTAGAGAGAATCCTATTTATAATGCTTTGAGAACAAATCATTCATTGAGAAAGTGGTAATGTAACGAACACAAATATAAACATAATAACAATAATAATAAGTGTAGGCTAATGAAAGGTCAAAGGGTGCGTACCCTTTTGCCTCGTGACCAATCAATGCGTACAAGTATACTGTCATGAGGCTCATTATAAGCATTATCATTCAATCAATTATTCATTATTTTATATATATTATATAAATTGTAGAAATGCTATGGCAATTGAATAGTAGAAACAAGGACTGTTACTTACATTGGTATAAGAGCCTTTGGTCTAGCCAACTCTAGGTTGATTTTGCATAATACTCTAATTTTTGCTCTATACGCTAATCCGTTCAACCATATCATATCAATTTGTGCACTGATTTGTACAAATCTAAATTAAATTTAAATAATTTTCATCAATACCACAAACATTGTGGCAGTCGTACAATTGCCACAACAATTAAATTATGCAACAATAATTAAAATATGTGCAATCTATTGTCATCATTACCAATTTGAGATTCCGTATATGACCAATCCATACAATATGTTGAATTGTAACCACCTCTCTTTCTATCGATTATGTATAGAAATTTGCGTGATATTGTTCCGTACGAAGCTTCCATCAATTTAATTAACATCCATATGATTAATTACAACCATTAATTATTTTGTCCACTTCAATCTTTTTTCGCGCCTTCGTACAACCATACATCACCCTATACAATAGTTCTGACCACAAATTGATATTGCATGTACAACACCCACAATCCTAATATGTACATTGTATATGATCCACACAATCATTGTACCAACCACCATGTCCATACCTTCTCCAGTGCGTTGGCTAAAGGGCCAACGATTTGGCCCTTTTCTGACCATAATTTTATGACACCCCATTTACTTGAAAACACTCTGATAGCCAGAAAATACTCTGACAGTCGTTCCTCCACTCCGTCATGGATGACGTCTTTCGTCACCTCCCATGGACCCCACGGGCCATCGATATATCTATGTAATGCCTCTATGTTTTAGTCTTTACCCCTTACAATTTGGGCTCTATAAATTTCGAAGTTGAAACCATTACAAAACAGGAAAACAAAGTCGAGTAGAAATACCTTGCAAATTTTCTTGTAACTATGAAAAAACTTGTATTAAAATTCACATAGATGTGTCAAGTTTCCAAACTTCATAAGTTTTATAGCAAACCCGTTGAAATTCCAAAACATACCATAATACGATGCAAAATTACAAAATATCTTCTTTCTCACAATCATGCAAAGGAAAAGAGCCTTTCAAAAAGGATCAATAACCCTATTGGCGTTTTCCCATAAGATCTCATCGGACTGAACAAAAACCTTCAGTGACATTCCCCGTAAAGAAGCTTTTTGGAGTTGTTAGAAGGCATCGATAACACTATAGATGGTTTGGTAGAAGATTACTTTCAATGTTTTGAAAGTGCACCGACAACACTTTCACTAACCTTTTGAAAGAGAGAATGCATCCTTGAAAGATTGAACTTCGAGTTCCGGAATGATGTTGAAAGTGTTGTCGAAGAGCTTTCAAAACATTGAAAGGAATCTTCTACCAAACTGTTGATAGTGTTATCGACACCTTCTAACAACTCTGAAAACATCTTTATGGGGAACGTCACCAAATGTTTTTTATTCAATCCAATGAGATCTTTTGGGAAAACGTCGAGGGTGCTATCTTGGGAAAACACTTTCGGTGCTTTGGTAGAATATTCCTTTCAATGTTTTCAAATATCGCCAATGACACTTTCACTAACCTTTTCAAAGAGCGACGCATCCTTCAAAGATTGCACTTTGAGTTCCACAATAATGTCGAAAGTGTTGGCGACTAGATTTCAAAACATCGAAAGGAATCTTCTACCAAACCACCGATAGAGTTATTGGTGCCTTTTAACAACTCTGAAAAGCATCTTTATAGGGAACGCCGTCGAAGGTTTTTGTTCAGTCCGATGAGATCTTTTAGGAAAATGCCGATCCTTTGGGTCATAGTTCTTATCTGTGAAAGTTTCTAAAGCCATTGTCCATGAGGTAAAAGTCCTCGAGGTCATAGTTCCTACAGTCAAATTTCTTGAGGTCATAGTTCCTCCTACAAGTCAAAGTTCCCGAGGTCATAGTTCATGCGAGTGAAAGTTCCCAAGGTCATAGTTCTTATCCATCACACTTCCTATAGGTTAAACTATTTGAGCTTATAGGTCCCGAGGTCATTGTTCTTATGGGTCAAAGCATCCAATGTCAAAGTTCCCAAGGTCATAGTTCCTCTTGAGGTCATAGTTCCCCTTGAGGTCATAATTCCTCTCGAGGTCCTAGTTCCCGAGTTTATAGTTCCTCTTGAGATGCTAGTTCCCAAGGTCATAGTTCCTCTTGAGGTCCTAGTTCCGAAGCTCATAGTTCCTCTTGAGGTCATAGTTCCTCTAGAGGTTCTAGTTCCTGAGGTCATAGTTGCTCTTGAGGTCCTAGTTTCTCTTAAGGCCATAGTTCCTCTTGAAGTCCTAGTTTCTCTTGAGGTCCTAGTTCCTCTGGAGGTCCTAGTTCTTGAGGTCATAGTTCCTCTTGATTTCATATTTTCTCCCGAGGTCCTAGTTCCTCTTGACATCCTAGTTACTCTCTAGGTCATAGTTCCTCTCAAGGTCCCAATTCCTCTTGATGTCCTAGTTTCTCTTGAGGTCATAGTTCCTCTCAAGATCCTAGTTCCTACCAAGGCCCTAGTTCCCGAGGTCATAATTTCTCTTGAGGTCATAATTGCTCTCGAGGTCATAGTTTCTCTTGAGGTCCTAAATTCCTCTTGAGGTCCTAAATTCCTCTTGAGGTCCTAGTTCCTCTCAAGGTCATAGTTCCTCTTGATGTCATAGTTCCTCTTGAGGTCTTAGTTCCTCTCGAGGTCCTAGTTCCCAAGGTCATAATTCCTCTCGAGGTCCTAGTTTCTCTTGAGGTCCTTGTTCCCAAGGTCATACTTGTTGTGGGTCAAAGTTTCTGAGGCCATATTTTCTAGGGTTGCAGTTCCTGAGGTGATAGTACCTATGGGTCATAATTCCTGATGTCATAGTTCTTATGGGTCAGGTTTCTCGAGGTCTTGGTTCTCAAAGTCCAAGTTTCATGGGTCATAGTTCCTAAGGCAGAGGTCATAGTTCTCGAGGGCATAATTCCTATGGGTCAAATTTCCCAATGTCATAGTTCATGTGGGGAAAATTTCTTGTCCATTATAGTCCCTGTGGGGCAAATTTCTTGTCCATTATAGTTCCTCTCGGTCCAATTTTTTTAAGTCGTAGTTCCCGAGGTCATAGTTCTTGTGGGTTAAAGTACCCAAGGCCAAAGTTCCCAAGGTCATAGTTCCTCTTGAGGGAAAATTTCACAAGGCCATAGTTTTTGAGGTTAAAGTTTCTATGGGTCAAAGTTCTCAAGGTCATAGTTCCCGTTGCCATAGTTGTTGTGGGCCATTTTTTCCAAGGGGATAGTTCCTGATGTCATAATTCCTATGGGTCAAGGTTTTGCCAGTCATTGTTCTTAAGGCAGAGGTCATAGTTCTCGAGGGCAAAGTTCTCGTAGGTCAAAGTTTCGAAGGTCATTGTTCCCGAGGAAAAGGTCATAGTTCTCGAGGGCAAAGTTCCCATGGGTCAATTTTCCCAATGTTAGAATTCCTGTGTGGCAAAGTTCTTGTCCATCATAGTTCATCTCAGTCTAAGTTTTTTAGATCATAACTCCTGAGGAAAACTTCTTGAAGTCATAGTTCCTGTGGGTCAAAGTTACCTCAACTATGGTAGATATTTCTTCTTGACTAGGAAAGATGTTGCAAACATATACTATCGCTTGATGAAACACAACTATCAAATCCATATCAAATATGGAATGAGCATTAATTTTTGGTATCAGAAGCAACCTGATGACTCTTTCATTTTTCAAAAGCCCAATGGTCCAAATGTCCCATTTAGTATTGGTATTCAAACAAAATGGATGTTGGAGAGGATGGTCAAACTATTTCACAATAGTATAATAGGAATGGATTCAACATTCCACACCAATAAGTACGGGGTAAGGCTACTTTCAATGGTTCGTTCAAAAATGATGGTTTGGGTTGTCATTCACTATGATTGACAATTTACTCTTTGACATCGGGTCTTTTTATTATCGCAATATTAGTTGTTCACACTCGTGGCCTTTGATAATCAATAAAGTGGCATACCCATTGTGTGGGTCATGGCATCACGAAATACGTCATCAAGTATTGCAATGTGGTTGGAGCTACTCATGAATAGGTGTTATAAACTCTGCCCTGATTCGAAAGTCAATGCATTCATGGTTGATGATGCATTGGCTGAAATCGATGCTTTGAGGTAACTTTCATTTGGTTAATTTGTGACTTTCTTTTATTGTATGAATATCTCAGATAAACACAATGAATCCTATTGAGGGCCATAAGATGTTGAGTGATATTGTGTATTTGGCACGTATGGAGGGCATGGAAAAAAATGTATATAGGTTGGCCTCTACTCCAAAGCAGGGAAATGATGTACTTAGTAGGTTATGTTATATCATGAAGTCTTGTCCCAATGCCAAATCGGTGGTCGAGCACGTCGATAACTATTTCACTGATTTTGCAAGTGAGGAGAATTTCTTGGATTATTTTCACAACACTTGGGTTGCAAGTGATAAGCTCTGTAAGTTCACATTCTCTATTATTTTTTTGTTTTTTGTTGTTGTTGTCTTCCATACAGAGTTTCCCTGCACTAACTCAATTATTTCAACTAGGGATGTGGGTGAAAGGTTGTTGTGATTTCCCTAATGCAAATCAAGAAACCAATAATTATGTGGAAGCTTATCATAGCTTATTGAAGTTAAAAAATTTAAATGATCAAAGGAAGAAATGTGGCCGTAGAATGGACCGGTTGCTATACATGCTCTTAAAATTTGTGGAACCATATTATAGATTCAAAAAATATTTGAAAGAAGGAGGATATCTAAACAATTACAAGAAGGAGAAGCAGTTTGAATCATCATTGGAGAAAGCTAGAAGAATTCTAGATGATGATTGTTGGTTGCATCGGAACATATCCCATGCTTATTGGGTAAGGAGTCAAACTAACCGTGACCAAAAATACCTTGTGATCCGGTATGACGTGAAATTTTTGGTATGTGAATGCCCATGGTCTATGTGTGGCAACACCTACAAGCATGAAATAAAGGTGGATTGCTTATACGTCTCGCTAGGTCGTTCAATGTCATTAATGGATCAGATTGTAGAGCCTGACACATTTGATGATGCAACGACTGACTCATTCAATGCTCCTCCTGATATAATTATGGAGACAACAAACATTGATGCAAATGTTAACACAACACCCGTGGCCACTCGAACTACTAATGAAGATGTAGAGGTCTGTTATAGGTCAAATATGCACTTCTCCGTCCGTGATCACATTGCTCTGTCGATCACACAAAAGGACACTATGGATGGAAGAGCTAGATTGACTTAGATAACTTGCTGCTAGAACTACATTCTTCAGCTGAGAATCTTACAGTTTCTCTTGATTTCACCACATGTGCGCTACTCTTGCTCTAGCAAACTAGCGCACACCTCAAAAGATGCGTTGCTTTCCTCAAGGACAACTAGCGCACACTTTCCAAAAAATTGCAAACGCTTGTTGCAAAGCATGAAAGTTGCTCTCTATGTGCTACTCTTGTTATATGAAATTCGCGCACATCTTAAGGTGAAATAAAAAAATATATTAAGGTTACGAATTGGGATTAGTTGAAGTTGGTTCTGCAACTTCCCCAACCTCCCAATTCAACCACCTCTCGATTCCAACTACCTACCTTGTCCCATAAATATAAGGAGGATCCATGAGAGAGGGACCTAGAAGAAAGGCATTAAGTGCTTTTACGCTGGAGGAATTCCTAAGTCATTGTGAAGAGCAGGAGCCTAGGACTCGGTTGCAAAAGCATCTTGACACGTCAGGTATATTGTACTGATTCATGTTTCTTTGACAATAAAAAGGTGGAAATACCCTTCATGTCCCAAATCGAATGTCTATTGGATTGTATGTTCATTTGGCTTAGTATCTGATTGTTGTTGATGTTTGATTGCTTTCAATATTCATCATATTTATATAGTCAAGATACGTTGAGGAAGGTTTCCTTTGTGTTGCAGGTTCATCACAGTGAGAGATCAAGCGGGAGTTCAAGTGAAAGCTAGGACCAACCGTCGATTAAAAGTACCTCTTTCGATATTCCGATCTCTTTCATTTGTAGGAACTAAATGCAATATAATGAATGTATTTACCTATCAACCTCACCCAAGTTGGTAGTGTCTCTCCTCACTATAAGGTTGAAATCCTGAACAACAGACTGGCGACTCCGTTGGGGAGTAACCGTGTGTTTTTTCTGCTCTAGGAGACCTAGTTTAGGGTTTCTTCCAGTCCATTTTCAGTTTTTGATTCTTTGAGAGGTCTTATAGGTCTTTGTTACATGTTCCTTACTGCTTGATTCATCTAAGTTTGCTGTCGCAAAGCCTGTTTCTGTCCTTCTAAGACATGTGCGCTGGTTTACCCTACTTACAGTAGCGCATCTTTCGTGATGAGCACTGGTTTGTGTACTGAACAGTAGTGCATCTTTTATAGTGTGCGCTGGTTTCTGCACTGCACAGTAGTGCATTTTCCTGTTTCTTCCAGTTTGCTGTTAGGGTTTGATTTCCAGTGGTTTGCTTCCACTTCTAGCCTGTTGCTTTGCTTCCCTGACTGACCCCTGAGACTTCCATGTCTCTTTTGAGTCTTGTTGGCCTCTCTTGAGTCTTTTAGTTTGCTTTTGCTTGCTCAAGTACTTGTTTAAGTGTCTTTACTGCTTTTTAACCCTTTTTGAAGTTCGTGCACTATTCTCTTTTGGACATAGTTGCATACTTTTACCCTAGTTGCTTGTTGCAATCATACAAACCCACGTTCTTAACGTTTGTTGTCTGTGGCAACGTTTGCACACTTTCACCGTGTCTTATCCTTCCCATTAGGGTTTGACCTCAAGTTTGAGTCCTTAGGGTTGCTTTCGAAAGGTTGCTTGGTCTAGATACTCTTTGCTTGTCTTTTCAGTTCAGTCCAAGTGAGTTCAAAGCTTTCCACTTTGCTTTCTTTTGAGTCCGTGTGTTAGTAAGGTCATTCTTAGTTCACTTGCCTACTTTTTGCTTGGCTTAGTGTTTTCTTAGGGTTTTGGTGCTTAGGAGCAGCTTTTTAAGTTTTCCTTTCCGTTACAAGCATCTCTTTTTCCTTGTTTCTTTTTCACTTTGTTTCCAAGCCCAAAGTTTTTTTTTTTTGAAACAACTTGGTAGGTTGAGTCTTCCTCGAATCTTTTGATTCGTTTGTTTTGAGCCATTTGAGTGTTTGTCTTACTCACACTTTACATTTAGGTCTTACTTGCTCTTGTACAAGTTCTCTTTCTTTTACAATTATCAGAAAAAGACAAAAAATGTTTTAAGTAGCTTAGTAGTAAGATCTACCTTTGTTTTGAAGTAGCATAGTTTACTTTGAAATTTAAAAGAAAATACAAAAATAATTTGATTTAGGATTGCCTAGTTTTCGATTTTTGAAAGAATATAAACGGAAAAGATAAAAAGTTTTTGTGAATTTGAAAGCATTACTTTACATGCACTTTAATTTCATACAAACCATTCCACACACCGCACTACAACCCTTGAGTAACAAGTAGCCCTTAAAAAGAAATATTAATAAAATTTACTAGCAACATTTTTCTTTTTAGGTATACACATCATCAACTAGCTTAGGCTAGAGTTTTGAACTTAAATCACCTTAAATGATCCGAAACTGGCTTCCTTACTCAACAATCGTAGTACGACTTTCTATTAGGTAAATCCATCTCTATCAAATAGTCTTGGGATGCTCTACTCAAACCAGAGTTAAGCATGAGGCCGTGGGAGATTGGAACTGTTGAGGATATCCCCTCACTTTCCTCTCAAACATAAACTAGAGTTGATTCGCGTACGACGGTCCTTTCGGACTTCGGGCTTTGCTATCCTGCCCATGCATTTCGACTAGGCTGACGATTATCCCCCTAGGTTATTTCATATTGAGGGTAGCCTTAGATTAGACTTTTAGGGCTCAACACAGGTAGAGTGGGCGGTTATTCCCACTTCACCTCATACAGACATGGAAGGTAACCCTTTGGCAGTAATCCAGGAAGGCGGTTTGGTGATTCAAACACTTGCACCAATGGACCTCCAGAGGACGCCACGTAACTAACCGTCGATACTTTGTTAGTATGTTTTGGGCCCTAATCATCCCAGACTTGCTTCCAAGAGTATTTTCCATTGTTTGCTAGGTTTGATTACTTAGGAAATTTTTTAGTGGTATGTTGTTTGCTCCTTAGTTGTAGTGGCCACTAGGTTTTTTATTTAGTCTACTTTTTTATAGTTGTGGAGGACCAACATCTTCGTCGGTCTCGGAGGTTGCAAAATCTTCCCCCACTCATAGTGGAGCCTCCACCACCACCGTGACGTCGGAGGACAAATTCCTGTGGTTCTTTTGAACTTACGGGCGACACAGAGGTTCTTGGTGAACCACAACCCAGAACCCCAGATCGACAAGTATTTGATACTGTCGAGGTTGAGGACCTAACTTCTAGATAGTTCAGTACTCCTTTCAACCCTCCTCTTACTAGACCGAACGATCCGCTTCTGGTACCTGTAGGTTTTCAACAACCTGAGTATAGTGCTTACTTGTTTACACCGGGTTATACTATGACTAACCCAGGAGACGAGCAGGGAGTTCCTCAAACTCCCACAACTTCTATGGATGCAAGGATTGTTAATCCTTCTTTCACAAACACTTCTACCCCAAGTTCGTTGCATACTGCTTCTACTTCAACTCCGTCCTTTAGTTTCAATGCTGGTACTCTAGGCATGCCGAGATCATTAGCTTCGACATCTGCCTCAATTTCCACCCCCACTTTTGGACCAAACAATGTCCCTTTGTTAGGGATACCCGTAGTGAATTTCACTCAGTCTTCTGCTGCACAACAGTTTCAGGGTGTAACTCAAGCTATGGCTTCCACTTCCACTGTAGGATCGATTCCCTCTACATCTATACCTGTCATGGGTACCATGACTGCGCCGTCCGTTACAACCACACTTGGTTTCAATCCCTATGCGGGTTACAATGTGAATCCATTGAATATACCCTTCTCTTTGTTTTATGGAGGAGGGGGTAATATGTTTAACCAACAGTATGGCGGGGCTAACACCGAGCCACAATGGACAAACACACAGGGATTTAATACGCTTTCTTTTGGGTGGAACAATTTCAATCCTTTCGTTTCACAACCGATGGCTGGGGGCAAACCCAACCAACAGTACACGAACCGGGAAATGGGTGGTTCCCAATACTAGGTTCTGGTCTATCAAAGGCCATCGGCTCAACCCCGTTTACCTTTTCTGGCAACTTTGAAGTTGTCAGATCTTTCAAAGCTTACAAATGACCTCTTGCGTCATGACTCTGCATGGCCACCCGTTCCCACTAAATTGCCCTCAGACATACCAAAGTTTGAAGGTAAGACTGGTGAGGACCCTGGTGACCATGTTACGACATTTCATCTCTGGTGCTCCTCAAATTCGTTGAATGATGATTCCATAAGGTTAAGGCTCTTCCAAAGAACCTTGACAAGTGCCGCAGCTGTGGTATATCGAATTGCCTGCAGTTGCCTATGGCACCTTTCGAGATCTTGTTATTGTTTTCCTGAACCACTTTCAACTTCCCGTCCAGTACGATGCCGGCACAGACCTTCTGTCGACCTTTCGATAGAACAAAGCCACTCATCTATCTAATCATATCTAGGAGTGGCGAAGGCGAAAGAGGCTCATCAAAGCTGACATCCCCCCATCATTCTTATTAGAATGGTACCTTAAATCTCTCTTCCTTATATTTCTAAGGAAGTTGCCACTTCAGGGGTGTCCTCCGAAGAGGAAGCCATTTTGAGAACCCAACAGTTGGACTTGGTCTATGCTCAGTCTGGGCTTTTATACGAAATTATTCTTGATGCGCCAAGGTCTAATATAGACTTAGGTAAACCTAAACCTGGACCACATGCTAATGGCATTGTGGGTTCAGTCGACTCTGCAGCGTTTGATGCCTTAACAAAGCAGGTTCACGCCTTGTCAGTCAAACAGTCTGCTGCAGAAGCAACTTCTGTTGCATCCTCCCCTTCAACTACGGAATCTGTACAGTAGGTGTAGACAAACCAAAAGGGATCTCGACATCCAACCAACAAAAGAAAGGGCAAGAAAGGGGAGGGAAACCAACAAAAGCCCAGAAACACACAAAATGTCGAGGAGGGTAAAAAGAAAAAAAGGAAGGCTAAGTTCCCTTGCAAGCTATGTCAAGAGGACCACCTTACCTATCAATGCCCTCTAATGAAAGAATCCCAGAAGCTGATCCGTGAGAATAAACCAACTATCTTAAAAGACCCTTTCCCTCATGGACAGAGTTTAGCTTTTGGCAGCTCTAGTGCTGGGGGCACCACTCATGCCACCTCTGCTGATCAGTCTTTCATTAATATGGTTAACTCAGATGCTCTATTGCAAACTCGAGCAAAAAAATTATACCTTGGATCCGTAGCAGAAGGAAGTTCCTGAATCCTCTACTCTTCTTCACATACTAGTGGAGACGCTGCCGAAGATACCGAAAGGTGTCTACAAATAGGTTGCGCACAACCCCAACGCGCGGGCTGCCCCCAACTACAATGTTGTGGAGGATTTATCCCAAACCCCCTATGCCATGTCTACTTTAGAGGTACTGCAAAGTTTCCCATTGCAACGCAGTGCACTCCTCGCAGCGATTGGGAGTGTTGATTCATCCGCTATGCTTGCGCGTTTTGATATGAAAGATATCAAGTACCGGTTGCCGTATCATGTCGCTCTCCAGATAGAGGTCGTCCATGGTCCCATGACCATTCGACGAGTTGTTGTAGATGAGGGCGCATCCACGTGCGTAATGTCTATTTCTTGCTGGAAAGCTTTAGGTGAACCTGAGTTAGCTCCCTTTAATACGATACTTACCGCTTTTGATGGAAGATCTTTCTGTCCACACAGAGTCTTACCATCATTTTATGTCGAACTTGCGGGCAAACTAGTATCAGTAGAGGTTGAAGTTCTGGATGCTCCACTCAATTAGAACTTGTTGTTGGGTAGGAGCTGGACATACGCCATGCAGGCAGTGCCATCAGTTGTATTCCAGGTCATAATGTTCCCTCACGAAGGCAAGATCGTCACAATCGATCAACTTTCATTTTCCCGGAAGACCAACCAGACTTCATCGGATTCAACTATCCTGTTGGTTGATCAGTCATGCCCAGTCACTGAGAGTTTGGGAGTAGGTCTCTATGGGTCATTAATAGGCACTTTTGACCTACCTTCTCTCGTTAATTTTATTGGTTATGAAGAATGTTCCTCGACTGAGACTTCCACGGTCAGTTCAATGACAAATCCGCAGATTCTCCCTACTAATTCAGAACCAGTTGTGCCTATAGTTGTTGCAGAGGTAACCTACTTGGATTCACAACAAACTGCAACAGAACATATCATGACTCCGTCAGTCTCTGCTGAGTCAGATATGGACTATGCACCTACATGGTCAGTGGACCCTACCCACTCTCCTGATTGTTTAGACACGGTTTTTCCTCTTGACGAAACATTTTTCGAAGCTATGATAGGCCTGGACCACTCTCAAGAAAATATACACCCCAGGTCCTATTTACTTCCCCTTCTAAACTTGATAGAAAGAGGTGAGTTCTCCCCAAGATCCAGTGAAAATGTTGATTGGTCCTCTATCCCTTCCACTTCACAAGCTATTCTTGCCGAAGGGAATAGGGCAAATACATCGAGAACCATCCCGATCAACATTTCCACTGAACCGAGTGTCATGGAAAATATTTTCAGTGGAGCAGACTGTTATCTTGATGAGATCATTCCGTATACCAATCTTTTTAACGATTTCTGCGACATCTTTGCCCGGTCTCATGAAGAGACCCCAGGAATTGACCCTACTTGAAGAAGTACTACGCTTACGCATCTGTGCTTTTTCATGTATTTTTAGCTGTACATTTTGTAGAGTTAGTTTTGTTTATGGTTGTAGTTACGTCTTATGCATCCATTGTTTTGTGTTTCAGATGTCGATTGAACACTTCATAGGGTTTGCTGATGGCGCTAGCCGCCACACTCGTTAGTTGGCCTTGGCTGCTTGGGTTATTTACTCACCAATTGGCCAACTGGTGTCTTCAGGAGGGGCTTGTTTAGGTCCCACAACGAATAATGTGGCTAAATACAGTGCAGTCATAGAACTACTATGAGATTCTCTGTTCCATGGCATTTCACATTTGGAGGTACAGCTCGACTCACAGTTAGTTGTTTTTCAGTTACTGGGTGTTTATCAGGTTAGAGATCCTACTTTGCTACGTCAGTTTATGCGCATTGAGCTACTTGAGAGACAGTTTGATTATATCACATATCAATATATTCCAAGGAACTTGAATGCATTAGCTGATTCATTTGCAAACTATGTTCTAGATTGGCATTTGCATCATTCACACACCTAATAATTCATGCATAAAACACAATAACACACTTGTAAATAACCAATACTGTATATATATATATATCCGTATCAAAAAATAGTATGAGTTTGGATCATAAGTTTGTCACAGAGTCATGTCATAAGATACAAAATTGGGATCGATGGCCTTAAAAATATACATAGAATATCCTTCTCCTATGGAGAAGGTGGGGCCTCATCTGGCTCTGTTGCCTCTCGGTAGCATATGACCAGCCTAGCCACTTTCCGCAGTAGCCTAATCCAGGCTGGGGGCACACCAACCACATCCTCCTGCATGTCGAGCGGCATCCGCTCGATTCTGTAAGTTGGAACATCATGAGTCAACCGACTCATATTTCTCTCAATGGTTCCCAGCATGGCATTAGCTACACCCACTTCCACTGGCCTCACGAAAGTGCGAGGATGTCCCTCAGGACGCACTGGTCCAACATCTGCACATGACACTTTGTTTGAGTACTTCAAACTCACCATAAAATTATATATATAAAACATAAAAATTTAATAACTTTTCAAAATCATAAACATACCTATCTCTCCCCAGGAAGCCCCTGGAGGAAGGATCAGCTCAGGATCATTGCGGAAGTCTACACCCGCATATGGAAACTGCTAGATAGCTGGCACTTGTCTTTCTCACCAACCCTGTAAATCATCCTCATGGTAACAGAAGTTGCTCTCGCCACCACCCCGGCGGAGGAAGATCTCACCCCAATGAGACAAGATTGGCTCACGAGGGTTGATCGAGGGAAAAGGCATGCCCAAATTCATAGCAGCCACCCTTTCAAAGAAGAAGGTGCAAAGTGAAAGAAGATCAAGGTTTTACTCCAATGTGCCCTAGAAATTTCAATTTGTGATATTTGTTTTTTCAATTTGAAAGTAGTTATATAAAATTGATTTTAATTTTTACCCACTTTTTGCAAAAGTGTATAGTTTCAAAATTGTCCCTAAATATTCTATTTAATCACTAATACCTACAAGTTTTGGTGAGTTAAATTTAACCTAGGTTATTCAAATTTTCACTAGATTTTCAAAATATTAAACTGGACACGACTTATTTTCTTATGGATAGACCAATATAAGTACCAGGTTGTTATTATTATGTCTTTGAGAAAATTTGTCGATGGTTACTAATGCGATTGTTGAGATCCTATTCTTTGGCAGGTCATGAACCCACGATCCTAGAAGCTGTCTTTTAAGTCGTTTTAAGCTCTTGTTTTGACTATTGAAAAACTAAACAAGATTGCCCAGCAGACTTGTTCTCTTCAAGCTCGTTAAAGGAATTGAAGGTGCATCCGCTTAGGTATAAGTTTAACCCTTTTCCGAACCTTTGTGGATTACTTATGAAAAATGAATACTCTAGTCATACGTGGCTAGAAGAGTTCTTCTCTCATTGTTTTAAGCTTTTTCGGGGGAGGAGACTAACTATACGAAAAAGGACTTTTGGAGCCTTCTTTAGGGTTTTCAGGCTCTCGAAATATGAAAACACCAAGCGAGCACTCACCTACTCGAGTTCGATGTGAAATCCATGAGAGGGTATATAGAGGATTGTTTAAGTTTTTTAGACTCTATAAACAGGAAAACACCTGCGAGCATATACCAACCCGGGCTCGATATTAAAATCCACGGGTAGGTGTATGGAGTTATTGTTTAAGTTTTTCAGACTCCTTAAAATTGAAAACACCGGCGAGCAAGAACAGATCTCGGCTCGATATTAAAATCCAGAGATTAGTATTATAGAGTATTCTTCTATCTCTTCTTCGAACTCTGTAAACAATGAAGAAGGTCCCGAGTCTTCCTCCCATGGGCTCGTTAAACTTTTGCATGGTTGGATCTATTGAGTTTTCTTTCTTGGACTCATTAAAACAACAAGAAGGACATTCTTTTACCAAAAAGAATAAGGGATAAGAAGGGTATGTCATATCTTTTCAGTTTCAAAGGCATTTAAATCAGTCATGTCCTTCAACATAACACCTACTTGAGTCTATCATTTCAATTGGGTATTTGTTTTTGACCTTAGGGTGAACCTGATCTCCGAGTTTTTTCTCCCCAAGTTGGTTATTCTTCCAACCATATGGAGGGTTTTTCAATGTCTCCTACATTGCAGGCTTATATCATTTCCCCTTCATGTTGAAAACTGCCCAAGTCACTTTGTGTCATGCTCACTGTTCAAGGATACAGCCTGTGTCGACCATTCTGCAATTTACCTTGAATTCACGTGTCGGCCATCCTGGTATCAGTTTGTTTCATCTTGTTACTTGTCCTACTCCAAATCAGCTCATACATGTGAGTGTTCCTCGTGTTGGATGATGGAGGATGCATTTAGGCCTCCCTTCCAACGGACTTCTTCCCATCGACTTCAACTCATTATGCTTTGGGAATGAAGTTTAGAGTTTCGGTTAGTACCTTGGGGATTGCAATCATCAGTGGCAGTTTCCCTCGTTGTTGAATAATGGGAATACATCAATGTCTCTTATTCGACAGGTTCCTCAAGTGTTCGACTTCAAGTCCACTTATTCACACTTGTTGGATCGTACTAGGTACCTTGGGCCCCATTATCATTATCGATGGAAGCCCTCGTGTTTGTTAACGGTATACATCAATGACCGATAATCAAACGATACCCCCCATGTTCGACCTCAGCTCATTTATTTGCATGGTTAGGGTTTGTACCTTGGGTTGTTTTGGATGAAGACCTCGAGTTTCTGATAGCATCACCCTATTTATGTTATCACCCAAGTTGCCCAAGACTGGGCCTCACTCATTTTGGCTCTTCATGATACATAGATCCAACTTGTTGTTATGGCTATGATCTCTCTTTTTGACATGGATCCACACTTGTATTTCAGTGGCCATGCTCTATATATACATGTAACATCTCCAAATTTGCTTAGCTTAGTATTTAATGAAAACTTCCAAATTCTATTTTTCAAAAACATAAAAGAATTTTCGGTAGTGAGTTTTATTTATGATAAGGACCAAAAGTCTACCATCCTTGTACTTATAAAAGACAATTGACTGGAGAAGATAAACGAAAATATAAGTGAAAATATAAGTGATACATAAAACATGTTAAGCAATAACTACATAAGTCATTACATTATCTTTTGGGACAAGTACATGTACGGGAATAATGCAACTGTACACTATACTTAATAATAGTAAGTCGCTTCAATAATATTGATAATTATATGAGTCAAACGATTCATTTTTACCTTGAACATTCCCTTGAGATTATTACATTTGGGTAACTTAATTGTTGCAAGACAAAGACCTTTAGAAGCATCTATTTGATTATCATATGAACAACAAGGATAACCATGCTTTAACACTTATCAAGTAATCATTTGACAAAACATAAACCTATACATAAACAATAAAACCCATCCAAAACATGCACCAAAGAGATTAAGACTTATAAGGTACACATAAGAGAGCGAGAACAAATATAGGTGGTTCACCCAGATCTTTGGGCTACGTCCACAAGGCAGGAGTCACTTTATTAATCATCAGTTCGATGGGTTACATCTCGCAACAAGTTGTTGCCATAGTTTTTCTGTAGCCTCTCTAAGGAGAGCTATAATAGCCCACTATCTATTTTACAGAGAACTATAACTTTTCAATAGATTCCTTTCGAGGCACTTAGCCGAACATAAGGAAACACATAACTTACATACATCAACATTCAAATAGCTTAACTACCTTTTTCTGCGAGCCTCCTTAGGGTGCAGGATTAATATAACAATCATGAATTAAAAGGAATAAAGGTCTCTAAACTAAAACCAAGGTATTCAAAGTTTCACTTTACTATTGTAACACTAACACATTTCTTAGCTTATTAATAACACTTACAATTTTACTTGTAAATGAAATACTAACTTGAGGACTAGCCTTGATTAACTCATCAAAGAATTGACAAATGAATACAATTATATGTCTAATAAAATTTGTAAGAACAAGAGTGCCATGGGCTGGGATTGAATCCCTCCTAAAGATTCCACCGACTCACGCAACTTTAAAGAAAATATTAGCATATAAAAATATTTATATTTCATAATTTAACTGGGATTTAGCATTCACTGGTATTCCTATTCACCAATCTTACATAAGAAAATATGTTGTTCCATCCAAAGAGGTCAATTCTATGATCTAAGGATAACCCAACACTTATGTGTTTCCCACAGGGAACAACTCACTGATCAGTACATAAAGTGAAAACGCAACCCTATAGTAAATCTAGGCACCATACTCATGATAAAGAAGGCAATCTGAGTGAATTGACACTTAATAATGTGCATCCAGTCTCACCAACCGCCTTTCAGTGCAATTTAAGGTTTCAAGGATTATCTCGTTTACACTGTACGCATGCAGAGGTTGCTAAAATGAGGCTCTTATCTCTTAACAATAGCAGAGATTACTATCCTAAAACTTATGTAGAGTTCGCTATCATTAGTGCGTACTCTAACCAATACCTCTGCAGAGATCGATGATACCAGCTAAATCTCGTTCAAAGGTTATTTATAAATGTAGAGACTATTGGTATGAGCAGAACGCTGACAAGCAAGAATCGTAACTCCTCGAATTTTAGGTTAAGAAGTATACTAGCGCAGTCTCAATCCTCATTCAGAAAGTATTCAATCAACAATCAATGAATAAAAGATACTGGTATTTATGTAAATCGCCATCAACCACAAATAAAACTGTAATAATGAAGGTAGTTTGATCTGCCACAATCCACCGGATAAAATCTACTATACTATGAGCAGATATCAAACAAATGACAGAGGCCACTTACACTTCTTGCAAGCCAGCGGATACCATCCAGCCTTCTGTCGCAGAGTTCCTTCCCGTCATAGCACATTATTCGATGAATAGAATACCCTGCATATACAGAGTTCGCTATCCCGGACGTGAAACCAAAACCCCCTCTACCTTATCTCAATACAACATATATAAAGACAATAATCGATCTGTGAGCTTGCCCACACTGGAAACACAAATCGTATTTATTCTGCTCTCCCCAACGATTATCAGATCGCAGCTACAAAACAATGTAATGTATAACGAACCAACTTCTCGGCTTTCCCCAGCTCACAGTGTTCCCCAATCCTCTTCCAAAGATCGCCCATTTTTTTCCCTTTTTTCCTTCCTAGACTCCTCCCTTAAGAAGGCGATGATCCAAGGCGACAGATGGCCGTCGCAAGACTTGGTGTTTTTGGAAAAGACAAGTGGCAGGTTTGAGGTTGGTCAATATGCAACTATAATCAGACTATTAGCCCAAGATAGTGCACCTGCGCTAACTTATAGATGCTATCTATTAGTTTCTATATTGGTTTCACTATAAGTTCGATTCTCCTTTCATTTCGAAAAAGGAAGTGAAACCCCCTTTATAAAAGGAAACTAACAAGGAACTTTATATATATATATATATATCTTTATTTATATAAGTGGCTACTTTAAGAATTATAGGAAATTATTCCTTGCGAGACGATCAGTTTTAAAACAAGGAAATAATTAATATTCGTTACCATTTATGCCTATAATATATATAAGCATATTTAAGTCATGTATGGACGACATGATTTCTCCTATATGCATAATATAGGATTCCTTCTATGTATATCTATATATATATACCTTTCCAAAAGATTCCCACGCAGTTAACTACAGGGATTATCATCCTTTCAACCTATTTCTAGGATAATAAGTATTTGCATCATTAGTCATTGTATTGACATAATTGACAACATTAATATTTATATGTATATAAACTAAAATTATAAAGATAACCTCCATGAGATATCTTACTCTTCAAATTCTAAGAGAGTAAATATCATATAGTCATTTAAAGCTTAGTTTCCCATTCAGATGTTGTTCGGTTCTTAATCGATACTTACTTCGTCCTAGGATAATTAGTTTGAGACGAGCTTTGGCCTTGGCTCATCTTTTTTAAGTTGAGTTACAACCTTTCGTCTCCTATGTTTAAATCGAAAATTTACCGCGTAGGAATTTTTAAATAGCAGAGCTTACATGGTTTACTGGTGGGGCCTTGGCCTTGAGCTCCTCACCAAAACCCAATACAACAGGCTATATAGCATAAATTAAAAGAGGGATGTTACAATACATCTCCTAGTTATGTATCGGAGATCATGTTACACATCTATATGATGTCAAGATTGTAATTGCTCGCTGACCTTGATCGTTGTTTCAGGTGTTTTTGTGACTTGGTTCTGTGGTTTCTTGCTCCTCCTTTGACTTGGAATTATAATGTATTTCAGCCATCGTTTCCCTCTGACATCACACATTAGCGGGCATCTGTTATAGGTCAAATCTGCACTTCTCCGTCCGTGATCACATTGCTCTGTCGATCACACAAAAAGACACTATGGATGGAAGAGCTAGATTGACTTAGATAACTTGCTACTAGAACTACATTCTTCAGCTGAGAATCTTACAATTTCTCTTGATTTCACCACATGTGCGCTACTCTTGCTTTAACAAACCAATGCACACCTCAAAATATGCGCTGCTTTCCTCAAGGACAACCAGCACACACTTTCCAAAAAATTGCAAACGCTTGTTGCAAAGCATGAAAGTTGCTCTTTGTGCGCTACTCTTGTTATATGAAACTCGCGCACATCTTAAGATGAAATCAAAAAATATATTAAGGTTACGAATTGGGATTAGTTGAAGTTGGTTCTGCAACTTCCCCAACCTCCCAATTCAACCACCTCTCGATTCCAACTGCCTACCTTGTCCTATAGATACAAGGAGGATCCATGAGAGAGGGACCTTGAAGAAAGGCATTAAGTGTTGTTACGCTAGAGGAATTCCCAAGTCATTGTGAAGAGCAGGAGCCCAGGACTTGGTTGCAGAAGCATCTTGACACGTCAGGTATATTGTACTGATTCATGTTTCTTTGATAATAAAAAGGTGGAAATACCCTTCATGTCCCAAATCGAATGTCTATTGGATTGTATGTTCATTTGGCTTAGTATCTGATTGTTGTTGATGTTTGATTGCTTTCAATATTCATCATATTTATATAGTCAAGATACGCCGAGGAAGGTTTCCTTTCTGTTGCAGGTTCATCACAGCAAGAGATCAAGCGGGAGATCAAGTGAAAGCTAGGACCATCCGTCGATTAAAGGTACCTCTTTCAATATCCCGATCTCTTTCATTTGTAGGAACTAAATGCAATATAATGAATGTATTTACCTGTCGACCCCACCCAAGTTGGTAGTGTCTCTCCTCACTATAAGGTTGAAATCCTGAACAACACCTGCAAGCATGAAATAAAGGTGGATTGCTTATACTTCTCGCTAGGTGGTTCAATGTCATTAATGGATCAGATTGTAGACTCTGATACATTTGATAATGCAACGACTGACTCATTCAATGCTCCTCCTGATATAATTATGGAGACAAAAAACATTGATGCAAATGTTAACAAAACACTTGTGGCCACTCGAACTACTAATGAAGATGTAGAGGTCCTTAAATTGGCTAAGGAGGAGTTGCTCGACTACTTATATTTGCTCTGAAATAGTCCTTTTGCTACTTTAAGTAACACTCGGAGATCGTGGGCCTAATCAATAGTATGTTCAATGAGGCCAATAATCTACATATCATGGATTTTAAATTCACGCTTGGGTTGAGTGCTTTTGACTCATCTTTGAAGTGAAGGAAGAGTTTCCTCAACCCTATAAATAAAAGGAGAGGAAGAAAATGAAAGAGAGGTTTAGAAATTGACTTAAATGTCTATTCACTTAAAGATGAACCGTTCACACTTGTATCTCTCAATAATAAGGGCCGTGCTCACTCAAAAAATGCACTCCTTATTGTTCGTAGTAAGTTGACTGAATGAGGAGATTAAGTTCTTTCAGATTTTTTGTGTATCCATCACCATTTTTTACTCACACTATTCAAATGTTTACAAATGTGTGACATTCCACATTGGTGGCTTCAACTGATGGATGTAGACTGATGTAACAAGGTTATGCTTCTCCTATTGTGCTAGGGACAGTTGACGTAACCAAAGTTTGGATGTGTGTAATTATTTGCTCTAATTAATTTACATGGTACGATGGGATTTTACCATCATTACATTGTTAAATTACATATGCATGAGCTTCTCGATCCAATGGATAACTCTCTGGTTCATATGCAAGGTTTGACCAATGGGTTGTTTTCATGTCTTTGTAATATGTGTTTCATAGCTTTACCAATTACTATATTATATGTTATGAACTTAATGTAATGATGTTGACTATCTATATGCTAGGTAGATGTAGAATGTAGATACTTTTTGGCGTCGGTTTTTTAAGATAAAGTAGGCCAATTATTTTGTTTCAATCTAGCCTATGAGGTAACATGCTAGACTATGAACAACTTTTATCTATGTACATGGCAACTTTATCACATGGGATTGTTAATTTTGTGAATGGTTTTGATTGTTGGCAACTTTGTGATGTTTGAATAGATTGTAATGTCCAATTTGGAAATGGAAAAGCAACAAATTCGTTCTCCTAACATTGCATTTGCAAGTGAAGATAAAGTTGGGTGCCCGCTAAGTATGATAGCACTGGGGTTGAATTGGTCATGCAGTTTCATGGTCTCCTTTTTGTTGTTATTTGGTTACAATAAATGGATTGGACAACAAGCTAGTAGAAATGACATTGAGGTTGAAGTTTAGTGTCAAGAATTCCATGGGAGGTTGATGTTTATCGCTAGGGGAAAGAATGCGCTTATGCATAAGCATGCGAACATGTAATCATTAAAATTGAAGATGTGATACTGGATAATTTTGGCTTCCAGGTTGTTGGAATAATCATACTGAACTTAAATGTTAATGGTACTTTATGTACTTAAATATTTATATGAAATATAATGCCAAGTTTGTCTTATTGTTGCGATAAAAAGCCATTTCCACAGTGCAAACCAAGTAAGTTTATATCATAGCATTAAGGTCTCAACACACCCTAAAAAATATTTTCTTCATAATATTTGTTGGGTTCCCCTTTTAATGTGTTTCATTATTTTGAACACAAAAATTCATCTATCACATCTTCTTTCTCAAAATTATGCAATTTTTTGAAACTATACGTCCTCAAGTTTTTCAAACACGCTAATTGCTCTTTGATGCAGCTCGAAAATATTAACTTGGTGAACTTTCCAAACTTGGCCGATATTTTTATTAGGTAATTCTTCGAAGATTGTCTAGAAAGTTTTGTACCACCATTGATATTAGTTCCTCAATAAAATGTTAAGATCTCCTAAATACAAGTTTTGAAATCTCGTCGATAGACTATTGGAAATATTTGAAAATATTCAAGAAAACACATACATGTGATGATTGTGGGCCCTTTTGAAAGCGCCCATCCACAATTCACAAAGATTCGAATGCAAGATTCAAATGTTTCCCCAATTACTTTTGGCGCCTTTCTCTTTGAAAATTTTGCCATCATTGCTCTATATCTTTTGTGCATGTGAAGGTTTTCTCAATTAAGGCTCCTGCAATTAATGCACCATTAATGTCACACCCGTTACTTTGCGGCCATTACATATGGAGATATTGTAATTCGAACAACATTATTTGCACAAATTCGATATAGAGAATTTACAAGAGCTTACTGGTGTGTTAATTATTGACGACCCTGATTATCTTTTATAGAATCTGAAGAAACCCAATTTGTTTGCAGAGGTCTTCGCTTGTTGGCATTCATAATTCTCACAATCAAGCGGCCAAACTCTTCTTTGAAGCATAAATGTACAAAAGGTCCTCAATTTGATTTCGGTGACATATAGGTATGCTTCCAACTCTTTTTTATTTTAAAAGACATACAATCTTCATAAATTAAAAGGGCCACAATTCCGCTGTTAATTTTTATTTTTATGGCAAATTTTTATCACTGTATTCCGAATGAAAAATCAAAATTATATTCAATGCTCATATTCTTAGTCAGTTTTATTTTTATTTTCAATTAGGGTTATCTGCTCTTTAAATGGAACCCCGAAGAGTTGCAACTATGGCCCTGAAGCCTTCCCTGAAAGTGAAGATAAAACTGATTGAAATTTCGGCCGAACAAGAAGAGAATCCCCAAACAAGTATCATTGGAATTAAGATCAATAAGCTAGATACCGATCCTCTAAACAGGAATTCAAATATACAAAGGCCATTGTAGGCCAGTAGATTGATTTCCCCCTTAGGGCGAGCTATTTTGAAGAATTAAAGAGGAACATTATCCTGAGGTAATTCCTTCGAGTGACCCCTCTTTGAGAAATGTAGTTGATGCAATATTCAACAACATTAGAAGCTCCCACCTTCACAATTTAGCTTCCAGAACCCTGTTCTTCCTTGCTTTGATGTAATTCAGTGGATTATTCAACATACAAGGGTGGAAATCAAAAGTATTCATAACGATGAAGGTGATTGTGTAGCATCCTTCTAGGCAACTGAATTGGACATATATTACGAATTTCACAAACTTGATATGTTCTCGACAAATGATTTTGTGAGTCAATTCCATAATCTGAATGACACCAAAAAGGTCCTGAGCAGTTGGTGGGTTGAGACCAAAAGGTTTCAGACTAGAAATGATGGTTTTTATCCTACCAAAAATCTTAGGACTCCTTATCTACATGCCATGGCCTTAGCATGTAGATTGTATCGTCAACCAAGCTGTGTTGTCTTCAAAGATGCCTAGGTCCCCTTAGTCCATTATGTGGTCACAACAAGCACTAGTTTCAACTGGGTTGGAATTTTATCTTTTGCTTTGTTTAAGGCCATTGAGAGGGCACACAAAGAGGATGTTGAAGGTTCTAAAACATTTTACGTGTCTTCTTACCTTTTAGATGTAATATGTGCTGATCATCCATTCCCTCAACTTCAATTGATTTGGAGCATTACCTACAGCCCTGTTCATGTGTACTATCAGATGCTCTAGGAGAACAAGTACAATATAAATTATGCCATGATCTGTGGTCATTTCATTGCCCCTTTTCACAATATACTTTTTAACACAGATTGTGCAAGGATAATCGTTGAAGCTAAAGCTGTGATAGGAAGTATTGTCAATTGGTATATGGAAGAGGATTATATATACATTAGAATTTATGGAGCTGCTGCTACCCCCCACGTTTTTCCAAAGTATGTATCTGATAGATTATTCTTATTAGAGATTGCTAATCCATCCACACTGCATGGAATGAATGCTACCTTGAAGAAAGAAAATAAAAGTCTTCTGATTCCTCGACTTATCTATATCAGACATTATGGTTTTTGTGGTTAAAAGGAAACCAAAGAACAAGCCCAACTAATGCTAGAGTACATATTTCATCTCGGTCAATTCATAAGACATGATCCACTTGGTATAGTTGTTAGACATTGCAATCTAGTTGGGTTGGTATGGCCATATACCCACAAGGAATGGAAAATTGAAGAACCCTTATAGAATGTTGATTCTTGGGGTGAAGTATTACTTAAAAGAAAAATACAAGCACAATAGGATACTAGTGAGCCAACACAATAAGAAACTAGTGAATCTTCTAGTGGTCACTGTAGAGAGACTGAAGAACAAAAGAAGGTGTGCAAAGAACAACTTATAGCAGAAAGAGAAGAAAGCGTTAGAAGATTAGTAGAACAATATGAGTGCATAGAAGAAATGCTCAAAGAATATGCAAGAATGACAGATAAAAAAGTAGCCAAGGAACAAGCAACCAAAGAGCAATAATCTCAAGAAGATGTAGCCAAAGAGAAATTAGCAAAAGAGAAAGAACAAGCTCAAAAATAGGCATCCAGAAAAAGATTAAGACAAGAGGAAGAACAAGAAGCTGAAGAGTAGGCAACCAAAGACAAGAGTAAGACAAGATAGAATTTCTTAGGATACAACAAGAAGAACAAGGAAAAAAGGAGCAAGATGAACAAAATAGGAAATTGCAGGAAGAAGTGGATAAGAAAAGAAAGGAAGAAGAGGAGAAAAGAAAATAACTTAAGCATAAAAAAAGGAAGGAAGAAGAGGAAAATAAGAAAATAAAAACATAACAAACAAGAAGAGAGCGTGAAGAAAAACAAAGAGGAGAAGAAGAAAGAAGAACACATAAGGAAGAAGAAGAAAGGAGAAAACTGAAAGAAGAAGAAGAAGAAGAAAGAAAACAACAAGAAAGACAAGACCACGACTAGACCCACAGGAAAAAGAAGAAAGAAGAAAATAGCAAGAGGAAGAAGAAAGAAGAAAACAACATGAAGAAAAATAAAGAAGAAGAGTAAAGAAGAAAACATAAGGAAGACGAAGAAAGAAAAAAAACAAGAAGAAGAAAGAAGAAAGCATCAAGAAGAAGAGGAGAGAAGGAAACTGGAAGAAGAAAGAGAAAGAAAAAAAAACGCAAGAAGAAGAAGAAAGAAGAAAACAACATGAAGAAGAAGAATGAAGAAACCTGCAAGAAGAAAAAAGAAGAAAGAAACTAGAAGAAGAAAAAGAAAGATGAAAGCTACCTGAAGAAGAAGACAGAAGAAAACAATAAGAAGAAGAAGAAGGAAAGAAATCAGAAGACAAAGAAAGAAAAAAAAGGGGAAAAAGAAGAAGAGAAGAAGAAATGAGACGAAACAATTAGATTGAAGTGAGACAAAGAAAGAAAGAAAATTGAATTAGAACATAAAAGGAAAGAAGAAAAAGAAAAAAAAGAAAGGAAGAAGAAGATAATAAAAGAAAGGAAGAAGAAGCAATGGTAACCTTGGTTAAGAAAATAATTCCAAAGAGATCTGGAACAAATTTAGTTATCAAAGGTAAAAGTGAAGTCATCGAAGAAATCTTGACTCCATGTAGCATGGAAAATATCATTCCTTGGACCGGTGAAGCTTTTCCAAAACCTGTTCAAGATGTTGTTGACCTTGAACAATTTACATATAATCATAGGCAAAAGAATTTGGTAAAGCAAGTATAGAAGAGAAGAAAAATGGGTGAGAAATTTGTCGTATGTACCATTGAAGAAAAGACAATGAACACTTCTAATGTTGATTTACCAAGTTTACTTCTTGTGACCCTAGCCATGACTCAAGCTAAACTAGACAAATCTAATACAGGAGCCGAAGATATGAAGAAACTACAACAAAGGGTAGCTCTTCTAGAAAATCAAGTATCATAATATAAGTTTGTGCAATAATTAATCACTATGTTTATGAAGTATAGCCTTGAACAACTAGAACATCATTTCCAGATTGCACAAGACTTCTACCTGAGAACATCCAAACTATAGGAATATACATCGTAGTTGTCAATCAACTATAAGTAGAATCAAATATGGAAAGAGTTGCAGGAAAAAAATTGAAGAACAAGTAAGCTTCATCAAACATGCACAAAATCATCGCAGATCTGAAGAACACAACATCAAAATTCCTACTGTGGATGAAACCATGAACTGGAGCAAAGTGTTAAATACCGGGGTAGAATGACTAGGGAACTCAAAATGTAATTGAAGATGAATGGCTAACTTGTTATAAGATTTGGGGCTTTATTGAAGATTTAGTCAATGAATGTAATTTTCCTTCCTTTGGCCGCTTAAGAACTTCTTCAATGCAAAGCAAGTAGCTAAATCTCTTGAAGATATTCAAAGTTAGCACAAATTTGAACTATAGAATGTTTCCCATGTCACAAAGGAAAACATTCAAAAATTCATCACTGAGAAGTCCAGAAGGTCACCAGACTTCAATGTGCCTTACCCAAAGTGGAAAAAGACATCAAAAGATATCAACTACAGGTTCTAGACTTGAAGGCCCCACTTAAACAACACATGTTTCCTCATTTTGATATTTGTAATGAATTATTTGAAAAGTGGGGAGATTATGAAGAGAGTTTAGAAGTCCATTCAGAAGAGCAACTTGACCCAACTTCACCTCACCTTGAGTCAAGTCAAAGTCAAAGTTTAGTTTGAAATAGATTTAAAGGAGTAGTTTATAATAGAAGGGCCTTTTTCCTTTTGCACCCTTGGATACTAGGATTTTGAGAACCAAACTTCATTTTAAAGACTAATTCTCCTAGAGGGGAGTTAATGTTGAGCAACCGGTTTAAGCAATATTGCATCGAAGATTACTTGTTTACATTAACATTTTGAGATAGACTTTCCTACTTCAAAAGAATTGCTTAATTTGTTCATTAAAAAGTTTTATATGTTGTATTGAATTATTTCTGCATTAGTTTCCCTTCATTACCATCTTGATCATTTTTTTCTTTCATTTAAATGTTATAAATGGTACTTGTTAATTACCAGTATTCTGAACCATAACAACATAGCTAGTATATGTAGAAGTTTAATTGCTAAAAGTATTGCAAAACATAAACAACTAAGGAGGTGTATGATGCAAATATAGTATTGTGACAACATGTTGTTTATACAATAGTGCTATATTAAACTGATAAATATGTTTATGATTAAGGATACCATCATAATAAGATTAATATTGTATCATCATTGAATTATGCAATTGGTTCTGCAACAAACAATGTTAAAACCTCCTCATATTTGTGGTACACTAAATTCAAGATCTTAGTACTTGCCCACAAGTTTGAATTTCAAGGTTGGTAAGTTGTGTCTGTTGAAATATTTTAAGGCTCCGTAGACAACATTAAACTTGCCTATTAATTACCTGTTTGAATATTTCATAAATAGATGTTAATTACATGTATTCTGCACCATAACAATATAGTTGGTATATGTAGAAGTTTAATTGCTCAAATTATTGCAAAACAAAAACAACATAGGAGGTGTATGATGAAAATATAGTATTGTGACAATAGGTTGTTTATACACAAGTGCTATATTAAACTGATTTATGTTTATGATTAAGAATTTCATCACAATTAAGACTAATATTGTATCATCATGGAATTATGCATTTGGTTTTGCATCAAACAATGTTAAAACCTCCTCATATTTACGGTATACTAAATTTAGGATCTTAGTACTCGCCCACAAGTCTGAATTTCAAGGTTGGTAAGTTGTCTGTTGAAATATTTCAAGGCTCTATGGACAGCATTAAACTTGCATGTTGATTACCTATCTGAATCTTTCATAAACAGTTGTTAATTATTTGTATTCTGCACCATAGCAACATAACTGGTATATGTCGAAGTTTAATTGCTAAAAGTATTGCAAAACATAAACAACAGAGGAGGTGCATGATGCAAATATAGTATTGTGACAACATGTTGTTTATACAATAGTGTTATATTAAATTGATTTATGTTTATGATTAAGAATACCATCATAATTAAGATTAAGATTGTATCATCGTAGAATTATGCATTTGGTTTTGCATCAAACAATGTTAAAACCTCTTCATATTTATGGTATACTAAATTTAGGATCTTAGTACTCGCCCATAAGTAGGAATTTCAAGATTGGTAAGTCGTGTCTATTGAAATATTTTAAGGCTCCGTGGACAACATTAAACTTGCCTATTAATTACTTGTCTGAATCTTTCATAAATAGTTGTTAATTACCTGTATTCTACACCATAACAACATAGCTGGCATATGTAGAATTTTAAGTGCTAAAAGTATTGCAAAACAGAAACCACAAAGGAGATGTATGATGCAAATATAGTACCGTGATCACAAGTACTTTATTAAATGTTTATTTTTTTGTAGTGTTATAAAATATGTGCAAGTAATGCCTATATCATAGTGGTGAGGTCTGAAGACACCCTAAAAAAGCTCTACTTGATAATATATATTTTTTAGATTCCCCTTTTAATATATTTCATTACTTTCAACTCAACTTTATTTATTGTTTGTATTTTGGTTTAATTCAACTCCAACTTCTTTCTCAAATTATGCGAAGTAAATAATCTTTTTAAAAAAGGTCGATAGCACTATCAGAGTCTCCCCAAAAGATCTTGTCGTGGTTCAACAAAAACCGTCATCGATGTTTCTTGTAAAGATGTTTTTTGGAGTTTTAAAAAGGCGTCGATAGCACTATCGATGGTTTCATAGAAGATTCCTTTCGATTCTTTGAAATCTCATCGACAACACCATCTACATCCTTTTGAAAGGTCAGCTTATAAGTTTCGAAATAGTCCCAATATGTAGTTTTGTGCTATGAGAAGTGAAACTTGTTTTTTTTATAACAAAAACGGTTATAATTTGTATTAAAAACAACGAAGAAGGCTAGGACAATTACAACAAAAAAAGTTATTCTTGTTTGAAATGTCAAGATTTATCCCCCAACATAATCCTAAAACTAGAGCTCATCAAGCCAAAACAAACCGATCCAGCTCCAAATATCACTGAGAAGGGACCACAGGGACAATCCAGGGAGAAATGAATATGCATCTTGTCGAAACTGTTGTAGGAGGCCACGGTTTTGATATAGGAGGCGAGCATTTCTCCCAATGCAGGCCACAGTTCTAATATCCTTTAATGTTTTCAATGTCAACCTTTTTTCCTGAGTGAGAGTCTCGATCAAATGCCTGCCTAATGAAAATTCTTGCAAGCTTGCACTGGCCCAGAATATTTGCAAGCTTGAGAGAAACCTCGACTGAGACCCCATTAATTCCTCTAGTGTTCTACGGATTCTCCATCTTTCCTTTAAAACATCATATTCTAGGTTATACCATGGCCCTGCCTGCTGATTCCAATTCATAATGTTGATTTCCTTATGGAATGGTGAAGAGGTTAGTGATCCCATTGATTTTAAGAATTCCTTTGCTCAGTGGGACTGCTTCGTTAGCATCAAGATCCGCATCTCCATTGAGGTTTCACAGAATGTGGAAGATCTCAATTCTTTAGAAATATTTCATAATAATCTTGATTTTCTTGAGTATATGCTAGAGTCTCGTATTTTTGGGTCGATTTTTGGTAATGAGGGCTTGGATCACCATATTAGAGTCACCAAAGACATTTATTTCTCTGATTTCCCTTGTCTTAGCTTGATATAGACCTTGCCATAAATCTAAGGCTTCAACAATGTTATTGGTGTCTTCACCAAGTCCCCAGGATTATTGAAGTTCAAGAGCATCCTTGGGCCCTAGCAACACCCCTCCTCCTCCAGCCTCCCCGAGGTTCCCTTTGGAAGCCCCATCAAAGAAAAGGATATGTCCCTTTAGTGATTTCTGCCACAATTTAAAGTTTGTGGAATCCATCCGAATTTCCCAGTTTTCCAATTTGATAGAAGCAGAGACAATGGGACGAGGGAGAGGGATTATGTTGTTCATCCAAATTTCTTCATCCCCATTCAACGTACCTTTATTCTCCTGGAGAGGAAGAGATTTTGAACAATCTCCTATCAAGGCTTGTGCTTTCGTAGCAACATGGGCTATAAGAGAGGGTTTATTCCTGAAAATACGGGCATTTCTTTCCATCCAGATCTCCCATAATATAAATTTAGGGAGAGTTAACCAACATGGTTTGATTCTTTCTTTTTTGATTAGGGGATATGGATACAAAGAGACCCATTCACTTAGGAGCGAAGAGACTGCCCCAGGAAGAGTAAGCTGATTCGACCAAGCACCCAGGGCATAAGTCCAGACTTCTGTTGCAAAGGGACAATTTAGCAAAATGTGGTCGACTGTTTCTTCTGATAGGAGGCACATTGGACATCTCGTCGGTCCTTCCCATCCTATTTTTTTAAGATTATCTCCAGTTAATATGCTGTTATGGGCCAACATCCATATGAACATATCAATTTTAGGAAGACTTTTGAATCTCCATATTTGTTTCCAGAGAATTGGATTGGGGGGGGGACATTCATAATACATTTGATCTTCTTGTAACCTTCTGCAGCAGTGTAATAACTAGAGTTTGAGCCCCATCCATGCGTGTCTTTCACCTTAGCAGCTAGGGGCCTTCCCATGAAGATAGGAAATCAAGATGCATTCTTCATCAATCATCTGATTTGTATAGTATGGGAGATTCCATTCCTTCCACGTCTTGGAATTGTACTCATTCCAGGATGAGATATCCCAAAGGGAGAAAATATTGAGGGACTTGTAATGGATTTTTAGATTTGAATTGTTTAAAATTGAGTCTAACGGTGGCCCTCCAAGGATTGAATCTTCCCAGATAAGAATATTTATACCATTCCCTGGGATCCAAGTTAGAAGTGGCTGGAAGAACCCAGAAGATTTTTGACATATATTGAAAATCGGTGAACCTTTCCTTACCTTTGGAGGCTTATCGAGGCAGGTAATGCATGATTTAGTGTAATATTTCTTCCAGAGAGCGTGCTTGCTCCAGGTTAGCTTTCCAGTTACCAATTTCTAGAGAAACTTTGCACCGAGTGCTAGATTTTGAGCTCTGATATCTTTGATTTGGAGATCCCCTTCTAAAAGCGGTTTGGTGATTTTTCCCCAGCTGACCAAAGGGAGTTTGTTTTCACTGTTTTTACCCCCTTTCCATAAAAATATTCTTAGGATCGCTTCCATTTTATTGATGAAACCAGTTGGGGCCAACAAGATTGAGCTTTGAAAGATAAGTATGCTAAAAAGAACGGATTTTATCAAAACCAACTTCCTAGCTTTGTTGAGCCACTTTGCTCCCCAATTATTGATTTTGTTCTTTAGTTTGTCGAGCAGAGGGGTCCATTGATTGGATTTTATGTTTACTCCGAAAATGGAGATTCCTAGATATTTAAAGGAATTCCATTGTGTCTTCCCATCCATTTCCAGAATTATGGAGATGTCCGTCATTTCTCTTATGGTGCAATTCCACCCGTAAATTTGACTTTTCCTATAGTTTATCTGACTACCCGAGGCTTCTTTGTAGAGATCAAGCTCCCTTTTTATTCTTCTAGGAGTAATATTATTGGCTCCTCCCAATAGGAGCATGTCATCAACGAACTGAGCATGGTTGATATCCTTGACTCCACGAGCTATTCTGATTCCCATTAGCTCATCATGGATTCGACAGTGCTCTAATTGAAAGCTAGGAACAAAAGCTTGAATATCATACAGCAAAGGTGACATCGGGCATCCTTGGCGCAGCCCCCTGGTGGCTTCAAAGAAATCAACAGCTCGCCGATTGACCAATGGGGCTATCTAAGGGGATCCTATACAAGCCTTTACCTAGTTAATGAATTCTGAAGCAAATCTGAATTGGAGCATTACCTGAAACAAGAAGTGATGTCAAACCCTGTCGAAGGCATTAGCTAAATCTAATTTGACAGTCATACCTTTTTCACCTCGGTAGTTGCTTGAGTGGATTTCTTCTTGGACTAGGATGATATTATCAGTAATATGTATGCCTTTGATGAAGCCCCCTTGGCTCTCTGGAATGATGGCAGGAAGAATATCTTTGACACGATTGGCGATTACTTTAGTGATGAGCTTATAACCGATATTGCACAGGGAGATTGACCGGTATCGGTTGAAGGAGGAGGCTCCTTTTTCTTTAGGGATTAGAGCTAAGAATGCCGAATTTGTGCTCCCTCTGATCTTATAACAGTTCTAAGATTTTACGACCATTCTCTGTAAGTCTTTTTTGATGATTGGCCAACAATATTTTATGAACCTAGCAGTAAACCCATCCGGGCCAGGGGCTTTGTCTGGTTCCATATTTCCCAAGGCTGTCTTGATTTCTTTTATGGTAATCGGTGCCATGAGATTTTGATTGATTTCCTGCGTTACTAGATATGGGACAAGCTCTATAATCTTCTTACTTCTTTCATCCCACGTGTGATTATTTTCTGAGTACAACTCTTTGAAGTGGAGATGAGCAGCCTGTTGATTTCGTTGAAATCGTTAATGATCTGGTCATGGCTTTGTATTTATTTAACCAAATTGTATTGTTTCCTGGCTTCAACTTGTTTGTGGAAGAAACTGGTATTCTTGTCACCAGCTTGAAGCCAAAAGCTTCTAGATTTCTGCCTCCAATAACATTCCTCCTCTCTACATGCATAGTGAAGTTTCCTTTGAAGATCCAATTTGTGTTCCATCTTCTCATTGGTGATTGGGCTTTCTTCCAATAAGATTTGGTGATTTTCCAGCTGAGTTTGGGCTTCCAATCTCTGATGTAAAGGAGGTTTTATGTTTTTAGCCCAGCTCTTGAGATCTTTTTTAAGACGCCTCAGTTTTTCTTCCCAAACGAAGAATGGTGAACCTAAGACTGGTCTCGACTAGGCTCTGAGGAAAATTTCATGGAAGCCTTCCTTCTGGATCCAAAACGGACTGAACCTGAAGGGAATGGGCCCCAAGTTTTTGTCTTTGGAAACATCTAAAAGAATAGGCTTGTGATCAGATGCGTTAAAGGGCAGGATTTTAGAGGTGACATTCAATCCTAGAAGAAGAAAGGAGCTATGGACTAAGAATCTTTCCAATCTAGCGACGATGTGCCTTAGGCCCGTTCTTTTGTTTGTCCAAGTAAATTTACCTTTGGAGGGATTAATGTCTTCTAGCTCCCATTCATGAATGAGATCTTCCACCGTTTCCCGAAATTGGTCTCTTACAATGGATCCCCCTCTTTTTTCCCCTAGGGACAGAGTGACATTTAGATCTCCAGCTAAAACAATATTCTCCAATTGGTGAATTCTGAGGTAGTCTTGAATGAGATTCCAACAATCTTTTTTTCCGAGATAAGATTCGAAGCATAAATGTTAAAAAGGCAGATATGGAAATCTGACTCCTTGTGGAGGATTTTAGTGTAAATCTAGTGAGTGCAAATGTCAGAAGCCAAAAGCTCAAATTTGTCCTTATCCCACAAAGTGCCTAATCCACCGGAAGCTCCCCTTGCACTGAACGCTATTCCTTGCCCATTTTTCCAAAAAAATTCGCTAGTTTGGAGGAAGGCTAGTTCCTCCATTTTAGTCTCTTGGATAAGTAGAATGTTCGGGCTTGATATGCAAAGGAGATCTTTCATCGACTCTTCCTTTGTTCTACTTACCAACCCCATACAATTCCATGAGACTACCTTCATCACTTACTTTTTTGGGTTGGGAGTGGCCCCTTTGGAGGGATGCCCCCGGTGTCTTGCACTGCGAGTGTTTAACATTTTTTCCAAGGTGGGTTGGGAACCCTGGAGATTCTCTTTGTAGGTGTCCCTTTCTCTTCTTTCCTTTGCTGATTTCCTTCCATGAGTGACTTGCTAAATGGAGTTTTGAGATATTTCTATTTCTCCTTCCTCTCCATCTATATCTTCTTCCTCTGTTTCTAGTTCATGGTTGTCTATTTTTTCGCCTTGTTCCTGAGGGGACGGTATTTCCTTGTTTGCTTGGTTTTCAACCTCTGCGAGCTCTATGTTTTTTTCTGAGGAATCATCTAGAGTACTAGCCTCAAGCTCTTGGTTTCCTAACACTTCAAATCTGTTTCCTATCAGTAGTTTTCCCTTGAGAGAATCCTGTTCCTTTCCATATTTGCTTGTGGGTGGGTTAGGGGTGATGCCATCTTTTTTAAGAGAATTTTTAGGGATTGCCTTCGATATTTTTGCTCATTGCCATCCTTCCCTTGCCTCTTTTTCTTGCTGTTTTGATTGAGCCTTTGGACATTTCTTTTGGAAGTGACCATGTTCATGGTAGCTTCTGCATTTAAATGGTAACTATTCATAGTCCATCTTTTGAAAGTGATGCCATTCCCCTACGGTGAATTTGACGGCTTCAGGGAGACCAGCTTCTAAGTCCACTTCCACGTAGATGCTGGCACAAGAATACTGACCCTTGGGATCATCTTGATCTATGTATTTCCCTAGCCCTCCCCTATTGATTGCAGAGACGAAGGGTTCCCACAGTGGATCAGTAAACTGGGAAAGACAACCTACTCATGAATAGTTTTGGGTACATCTAGGGTTGGATCAAAATATGGTGTCCACTAGTTTAAATACAATCCTTGCGGTCCCATGAAGTATGGACCGCTTCTGAAGATCAAATCCCTGTCATCTTTTGATATAAATTCAAACAGAAAGAAGCCTCTGCCTACTGCATAGCAGGTTACGCTGGCAGAGATTAGAGGCCTCCAGTTTTTTTGGATCCTATTGTTTGTCGTGAGGGAAGAGGGCCAAAGCCTTGAGAACTGTCCCACCAATGCTCGATCTGCCATGGAAACATAAACTTTCATTGGTTGATCCGGAGGGAGGGCAATTGTCGGAACATCATCCAGTTTCTTTACAAATTTAGTGACCGGGAGGAGCACCGGATTTTTTCCATATGCGTTGATCAATCTTTTGAAAGCTTCGGCTTCTGCTGCAGGCGGAGTGGACGGAGGTCCGCCTCCAATGGATCCCATGGAAACAAACCATCCCCTAATCCAATCTCAAACGCATGTGAGATCGACAGGGGATGAGATAGTTATTGCCAGAGGGGCTCCGATCGACAGGGTGCAGTCTCTCCAAGGCAAGAGCCAAAGCCTCAATTGGCAGGGAATGTAGCGATCGATACAGTGAAAACCTAGGTGGGCCAAGCCCAAACCACGATTGACCTGGGTCAGGATAGCTCTCGGCTGGGGGCCATCGATCAGTTGTGCAGAGTTGCGCCATCGTTGGTCAATCCGGAGTTGGATGCATTATCTTCCCTACAAGCAAGGCATAAGTGCATGAGATCAATATAGTCGAGCTAAGAGAAGAGTCGCGTGAAAAGATCCTTTCGAAGTTCAAGGGCGTGAGAAGTGAAACTTGTTAAATGTGAATGTTTTGGGTTTTCCTTAGAAACAACTTGCCGTGCCATTGAATTCTTTGGCTCAGTACATTTCCCCTCCGAATAAATTGTAATAATCACCATATTCTTATGTTTTGTAAATTACTAGTGTCAGATACATTGAAAAGGTTATCTTGAGGGTTATGAAGGTATTGACATTATCAAAAGTGAAGTCGTTAAAAGGTGTCGACAACATTATCGACAGTTTCATAGAAGATTCAGTTTCACAGATTTAAAATCTCGCCGCTAGCACCTTCAACATCTTTTTGAAAGAATAATTTATAAGTTTCGAGATAGTGCTGATACACTGTCGAAAACTTTCCCAAAGATTTTAAAATCCTGATATTTTTTATGAGTTTTTAAATGGCACTGGTAGCTCTATCGGTGGTTTGGTAGAAGAATAGTTTTGAAGGTTTTAAAATATTGGCGATAACACTTTCAACATCCTTTTGAAAGATTGGCTTAAAAGTCCTAAAATAGTTGTGTTATTGTTACACCAAAATCTTGTCATCATGAGTTATGTGTCCTCTATATGCCCTGATTCCTAAAGTACCTGGGCTAAAACACCAAAATAGAAGTTGTTGTTCATCCCTTTAACTTCATGTTGTCACCCTGACGTACCCTGATCTCTGGTAATGTGCGTCAGACTCAAGGTGGCGCACTCTGCACCTTAGTAGAGTGTGTCAGTGGCGCATGATGCTCTTGCACGAGATATGTCGACCTCTCATTGGCGCGAGTTTCTCTTGTGCAAGGTGTGTCGTTGTTGGTTAAAGTGGATAAAGAGAAGCTTAGGGCGACTTCTCGAAGCTTGGATGGCTTGGAGACTTATCCCTACATATCTAGAAAGGTGGCATTCGATCCCCTTACCTAGTGGGATGATCCCTTAAGCCTCTCCCCTAAATACTCAACCTCTCCTATCCCTTTAGCCATATATATATGAACCCCTTCTCTATTATTAGGAAAGGAAGGATAGAGTACCTACATGCCGGTGGAATTTTTCTAGGAGATCCTCTTCACCCATTAGGAGGCCAAGCATTTGATCCTGGAGGCTAGGATTGTTGGAAGGAGGTTATGACGTCAAAGCATCGATTGTAACACCTCTCTCTCTTTGTACTTTTTATTATTACATCTAATGCAAATTCTTTCCGTAAAATTGTTATGTTAATAATGTTTAGGATTAACCTCTTTAATTGTTGATCTAGATTGATTCACAATCATGTGCTTTTATTACTTGTCTGATTCCACATGTCATTGACTGGTTTTGCAGTTGGAGATCTGAAGATAAGGACTTGTATCAACAAGGAGAAAATATATTCGTTTATAAGGTAAGCCATATCTTTCACTTATCTTGCATTTCAATCAATCTAGGAAAGTTGTTTGTATTATGTACTTGTTTTGTTCTAGATATGAACCATTCAGATTAGGGATATTAGTTTGAGTCTGCTCTTACAGATTGTCCGTAAACAGTTACAATGCTGACAACTTTCTCCAATATTTTTAACTACATCGATACACTATCGACATTCACGAAGATGGAATTTTTTTAAGTGCACATATACACATTTTTGTGTTATGAGGATTGAAACTTGTTAAAAGAACCCTTGTTAAATGTGAACGCCAAATGCAAATGTTTTGAACATTTTGAACATTGTCATTGTTGTGCTACTATCAAATTCTTTGGCTATGTACGCTCAATTAATGCATCCTTAAGTGCACCCTCAAGGCCCGTCACTTCATGCATATGGGTTGATTAGTGCTCCTGAGTTGATGTAAGCAGTCACCATCATTGATGACTGCCTAATCACTCCTTATGGAACCTAGTCTTGGAACTTTTGGGGCCTAATTATTATGGGTGTAATGGTGCCTAGGCACTTGTGGGAAATGATGTGGGAAATTATTTCACCATTATTCCAGGCTATATTTGTCATATTTGAAATCTTTCTGTGCCTGCCCTGCTTTGCATAGAGAGAGTGTCACATCCCCTTCCATCAATCCGACTTAAGGGAGGGAACATGAACTAAATTCAAGATTCCAAATTTCGCCCCATATTCATTTTACAAAATGATACAAACAAAATATAGTTGCAGATGCATAATACAAAGAAACAATGGAAGTAAACTCCATCCACCACACATAGCATGCATAACAAGAAACATAATAATCACAAGAATCATTTATACAAAACCAATGTAAGTATTCATTTTATTAAACACTTGAATAACTAATGAATTGAAAACAACGAGGCTTTCATTGAATACTTATCTTGAAATGAAGTTGTCCTGTGCAACTGGCTATGCAAGTGCAACGTTCCACCCAACCATAGTCCAACTGTGCTCATCAATATCTCAACACAGTTGTCACCCACGAGCTGGGCATGATTTCCACAAGGAAAACTCACACATAGCCAAGGATATATCACATCTCAGCCAAGCTAGTCCACAACTGGGTTTATTAGGTTGTCAAGGTAGTAGAAAGAAATGAATTGCTAAGCTAGTGAGGTTAACCACAAAGCTATCGATACCTCTACAAGATTTAGCTAGGTTGGCACCCACAATACCTACACACCCAACACGACGAAGGTAACCCCTTCACTGCTCCATGGTCCCTTAGGCCACGCCTTCCCTTCTAGTGTTATTCAGGGTGTGCATAGAAAAGTATCAAAAGCCCTATCATCTTCAGTGAGGTTACTCCCTTCACTAGGTTTATCACACCAATTCCAAATCCTTGTCTACTCCTAGTTGCTTACACACAAGTTCAATCCAAAACAAGGGATGCACATAACCCAAACCATAGAAATATCCCACACACACATCAAGGCACAATTGTTGGTCATAGCAAAACGTTTTAGTTGTGGGATTCACAAAACACGATTTCCATGAGTATTCAACACAGTGGGCATGCCAAAACAAAATTTGAGAGGGGAAACAATAGTTGGAAGCTATAACTCAAATCCCCAATAGGTACACAAGCAAAAATGGATCTCATAGAACCCCAAATCGACTTCCCTTCTTCCCCACCATTCTGCAATACAAAAAACGACTTTCCCAGCTAGGAAACAAAGGAAAACACTGCAAATTCAGGGAGGAAAATGCCCAGCAAGCAATAGAGACACGAGGGAGAAAAAACTCATGGATGAATTATTGGAATGGAAGGAATTTCATTGGTCTTTTCTTGCCCATGAAGAAAAACACAATTTTCCAAAATGGTGGCTTGCCCATACACAAAAATTGGACAACCATACTCTCCATTTCCCAAAATAATAACTACTTCAACCACCTCTTGGAAGAATTAAATGATTGGGTGCATAAGTCAATATGGGTAGTTAATAGTTCATGGGTTCTCTCATTGACACTTGGATTGACATTATTGGATTCAAGGGTTTGAATATTTCCCTCCCTATCCCTTGTAAAAATCACGCCCCCATACTCTTGTTGCCTTGCATAGCTAGTTGTGGGTATTTGTATTAAAATACATTTACATCATATTTATGATTTCCATCCTGCCAAGCTAACACGTGATCCACATGCATTGATTTTTAATTTTCAATACAAGAATGATAAATCGATGGCGAGGCTTTGGTGTTGGGCTCCTCACCATGATTTTATAACGATATTGCATCATTTACATGTTTAATGCAATGGGGTCAAAATCAAGGTGTTACTTTCCCCTATCCCTTAAATTAGCACTCTCCTCAGTGCTATTCAAAATTGAACAAAAATGGATATGCCACTCTCATGGCGTCCTCCAGCTCCCATGTAGCCTCATTGGGAACGTAGTGCTTCCAATGCACTTTTACCTATCCGATGGCTCGGTTCCAGAGCAATGTTAGCTTCCTGTCTAGGATGCGCAATGGCTCGATTTGGAACTCTCCCTCGGGTTCCACCTGGATCACATCCCAATTAATTAGATGGTTAGGATCATGTACATATTTCTTAAGCAAAGAAATATGAAAAACATCATGAGCTCTAGTGTTAGCAAGCAATGCAAGTCTATATGCAACTGGCCCATAATATCTAGGTGATAGCTTGGCACAACTCCCAAGCTTCAAGGAACTCTTCCTTGGCCTCACTATAAGGTAAAAATGATCCCCAAAACTGAACTCTCTGTGCACCCTATTCTTATCTGCATAGCTTTTGTGTATATCATGGGCTGCTTTTAAATTTTGCCTGATCTTTGCAACCACTTGTTCCATTTCCTTCAACAATTTTGGCCCAAGTACAATTCTGTTCACTGGACTATCCCAAGTCACTGGTGTCTTTCACTTCCAACCATACAAAGCCTCAAATGGATTCATGCCCAATGATGCTCGCTACCCGTTATTATATGCAAAATCTACCAAGTGTAGATAATCCTGCCACTTTGATGGTTTTTCCATTACATACATGCGAAGTATGTCTTCAAACACCTTATTTACCCTTTTTGTTTGCCCATCTATTTGAGGATGGTATTTGTGCTAAAATTCAGTTGCGTAACCAAATCTGCAAAAAGAACTTTCCAAAAATTTGAAGTGAACTTGGTATCCCTGTTAGAAATTATTGCCTTAGGAAATCCATGCAATCTGAAAATTTCCTTCATGAAAGTCTTTGCAATGGTATCGATTTTATATGTGGATTTAACTGGTATAAAATTTGTTGCCTTTGTTAACTTGTCCACCACCACCATGATGGAATCATGCTGCTTTATTGTCATCAACAAACCCGTAGTAAAATCCATGGAAACTATCTCCCATTTCCATTCTGGAATTGGCAATGGATGCAATAAACCTGCTAGATGTTGGTGTTCAACCTTCACCTGCAGGCATTTCATGCACTTAGAAATGTATTCAGTGATGTCCTTCTTCATCCCTGGACAAAATTGTTGTTTTTTGGCTGTAGTAATCGTTTTATGATATCCTGGGTGACCAGAATATGGAGCTTTATGGATTTCATCCATAACAATCCTCCTCAAGTTTGCCACATTTGGAATATAAATTCTATTCTTATAAGTAAGAAGTCCTTCACCTTCCAATTGATACCCTTCATACCTCTTTTCAAAGTTTCGCTGTTTCAATTTGTCCTTTATCCGCACATACATTTCGTCTTCAACAATACAGTTACAAATCTGCTGCCTCAAATCTGATTGGCAGGTACTAAAGGTTGCCACATGCATTTCATGTACTTTTTTGCTGAGTGCATCATCCACCTTATTTTCTTTCCCCTTTATGTGTTTGATCTTGAAATCAAATTCACACAAAAATTCCAACCATCTAGCTTGCCTAGCATTTAATGTTGACTGCTCAAACAAATATTTCAGACCACAATGGTCCATCCTTAGCTGAAATTTTCTACCCATTAAGTAGTGCCTCGACATCTTTAAAGCATGCACTATGGCTGCAAGTTCTAAATCATGGGAGGTATAGTTCTTCTCATTCTCCTTCAACTTTCTTGAATCGTAGCATACCACATGGTTGTTTTGCATAAGAACTCCTCCAAGCCCTTGATTGCATGCATCAGTACACATCAAAAGTCTTTTTTTGGGTCCACAATTTTCAAAATTAGTGCACTCATGAGAAGCTTCTTCAACTGCTAGAAGTTTTCCTCACATCTTGGTGTCCATTCAAATTTGATTCCCTTATGCAAGGAAGTAATTGGATTAGCAACCTTTGAAAATCCTTCAATGAACCTCCTGTAGTAACCAGCAAGTCCCATAAAGGATCTCACATCTGTCATGTTCCTTGGAGTTGGCCAATTCATAATGGCTTCAATTTTCTCAGGGTCCACCGATATTCCTTCCTCTAAAATAATGTGATCCAAATAATGAATTTTATCTTTATAAAATTCACATTTGTTCAACTTTGTATACAACTTATGCTCCCTTAGCAATGACAAGGCCATTCTCAAATGTTCTTCATACTCGTCTTCATTCTTAGAATAGATAAGAATGCCACCTAGAAAAACAAGAACAAACTTGTCCAAATACTTACTAAAAACACTATTCATGAGACACATGAATGTAGTTAGTCCATTTGTGAGACCAAATGGTACCACTACAAACTCATAGTGCCCATACCTTGTTCTAAAGCTTGTCTTATGAATATATTCCTCTTTGATTCTTACCTGATTGTAACTAGACCTCAAGTCAATCTTTGAAAACACCTTTGCCCCTCTCATTTGATAAAAAAGGTCATCAATTCAAGGTAATGGGTATTTGTTCTTCACAGTGACTTTGTTCAACTGCTTGTAGTCAAAGCATAACCTGAGTGTTCCATCTTTCTTTTTCACAAATAACACAGGTGCTCCCCATGGGGACACACTCGGCCTGATATATTTATTAACCAACAGCTCTTGTAACTGCATTTTCAATTCTAGCAATTCCGGTGTACTCATCCTGTAGGGTGTCTTGGACACTGGTGTAGCTCCTGTTACGAGGTCAATTGTAAAAACAATGTCTCTCTTTGGAGGAAGTCCTGGAATCTCATCAAGAAACACATCCCTGAATTCTTACAACGCATGATAGTCCACCAACTTGGAAATTTCATTTTTTGTTGCCTCCAAAACATGGGTGACATACAATTAACAACCCTTCCTACATAAATTCTTCAGCTGCATGCCTGAAATATGCCTAACAAAAATCACCTTTGGAATGCCTTTTACGACCCTTGGGTTTCCTTCTTCATCCATGCATTCAAAAGTATTGTTGTGGCAGTCAAGTTTAACTCTGTGTGCTTCTAACTAGTCAATTCCAATGAGAATATCATAAGAACCAAGTGGCAAAATATTCAAATTTGCACAAGTGAATGGTCCACCCATCTTTAATGGACATTTTTCTACCATTTCACTAAATTTTCTTTTGGTTCCAATGGCTAGTTGAACTAACCATTATTTACTATGATTTAATTTCTTAAAAGCAAAAATCTCAACAATTTTAGGAGTGATATAATTGTGAGTAGATCCAAGGTCAATCAAAATAGAAACAAATTGCTTAGAAATCTTACCTTCAACTTCAACCACAGTTTATTGATGGTCTGCCTAGAAGTCCTCTAGTGTTGTATAGATTCTAGTGATGGTCATTGCCACTTGATCCACAGTTTAAGCTCCTTGAATGTTGTGAACTTGCTTTACACTTCCATTCTAATGTGGATAGTTCCTAAGCATATGGTCCTCTCCACATCCCCAACATTGAGGTGGCACTCTTGGACCCTTTGGATATCTTGGCTTGTCTCCCATCATTCTAGTTGGCCTAGTCACACCCTTTGGTGGCTTCCTTTGTTGATTTCTAAGATGAGGAGGAATGAACCCCTTCCTCCTTTGGTTGAACTTCTCATTTTTCTTGTCCTTCCATGCCTTATGGAAATTAGGTTTGCTTTTGTTTTGATCATAACAATACTTGGCCTTTCTCATGGCCTCCCTTAGAGTTCGAGGTTCATCAAACTCAATTCTGTCTTTATATGACTGAGGTAGTCCACTTAGAAAACGTTGAATTTTCACCTTATCATCCCTGATATACTTGACATATTTGAGCAACTCCAAGAATTTGTTTGCATATTCTTCCATGGTCATTTGCCCCAATTTCAGTTCATGGAATTCTTTGATTTTATCATTGTAGTACCTATCAGAGAGGTACTTATGCTTGAAGTACTTCTTAAATTGCTTCCACACAATCTTCCTTACATTGATCTTCTTCACTTGTTTAGGGTGATCCCACCCATATAGATGCTCTTCCATTTAGATTGAATATGGCCACCCTTGCCTTCGTATTTCCTGAGTAGTATTGGACTTAGAGATACTTCCTCATCCCAAGAATCCAAGATTCAACTTCTTGACCATATTTTACCTCACCATCAAATGTAGGATGTTTGGTCTTCTTAAATTCCTCACGTGAATTGTTCTTGCAATGACACTTTCTCTTATTCCTGTGATATGAAGAGCTTGAACCTTCAATGGATTCTTCAGAGTCAGATGATCCACTAGAAGAGACTTCTAAATTTTATGTCTTGTCTCTATAAACTATTCTTGAGCTATTGGACCTCTTGCGGGAATTTCTCTTTGAACTACTCCCACTCTTTTCTGGATTTGTTGAGTGATGCCTAGAGTTAATCCTCCTTTGAATGTCTGTCAAAATTTGCAGCATAGCTGCATTCAGCCGATTCTATTCTTCTTGAGCTCTAATAAGCCTTTCATTGTTTTCTCTACGACTTTGTAGTTCTACCCTTAGGCTCCTCATGGTGGTTGCAATATCGGGGGGAGTCTCTTGGTTTCTTCTCCCATTGGATTCTATCTCTACATTCTCAACCTGTATGTTCTCTCCCATGGAATCTATATCAAGCTCATAGGGATCTTGTGCATAATCCATGATGATGATCTTATTGGCCTAACCAAGGACCAAAGATTTCCCAACTGCACTATACTTAATGTTATCCTTTAACAATCACTGATATGATTATGAATCTGCAAAACGTGTTCATATAAACACATTTGTTAGATTTATCGCATTCTTTGAAAATTATAAAAAAATTATTTTCATGCATCATGGGAACAACCCATATTGTCAATCTTGGTCAAATCATAGAAGCTTTTAAATCACCCCTTCAAAATCCACAACCTGCTAAATTTTAGACTGCTTCAACAACTGCGGTTGAACCCAAGATATAACTTTGTGGATAATAAAAAGAAAAAAAATGGGGGTCAAGGGCAGTGCCCTCGTTTTGTTGTTGTTTTAAATCTTTCAATTTCACACAATCTGGTGCATAAGTTCAATGCCATTTTAAAAAAAAAATTTGGCGGTCGAAATCCATCTTGAAAAACAGGCTCTTCCTGATTGAAATACAGTCCTGTAAAATTGCCCAGTTTCTTCTATTCGGTGTGATTCTCAAAACTCACCAAAATGTTGGTTGGCGCACTTTTCAAAACTCACTGAAACACTTCATCGTCGAACTTTTTCCAACTCTATTGGAATGCATCGGCGAATTCCTCAAAACTTCACTGAAACGCTTCATCGACGAAAATTTTCAAACTTCACCAAAACTTCATTGAAACGCGTCGGTGGATTTCTCAAAACTTCGTCGAAATGCTTCATCAACGATTTTTTTCAAACTTCGCTGAAATGCATCAGCGAACTTTTCAAAATGTGCCGAAATGCATTGGCAATTTTTCTCCAAATTCCCTGAAACGCATTGGCGGGAATTCGTGAAACTCGGCGAAATACTTATCGACGAACTTCTCAAATATTGTTGAAATGTCGTTGTAGGAATTTTGTGAAACTCGTTGAAATGCTTCGGCACAACTTGTTGAACTTCGTTGAAATGCGTCGATGACAACTCACTTAAGTTCTTCGAAATGCATTGGCGTAACTTATCCCACTTCCCCGAAATGTACGTCGACTCAAATCATCCAAACCAGCCGACACACACTTCACCAAATCTCTATGAATATCATCGACACACTTTGTTCGAAAACTCAACATTTTCAACAAAACAATAGCAATCATGGAGCAAACTCAACACTGCAAGTCGTGTGATTTAGTCCATACAAGCCCGATGTTGCAACCTATTGCTTTGATACCACACTGTCACATCCCCTTCCATCAATCCGACTTAAGGGAGGGAACATGAAATAAATTTGGGCTGCCAAATTTTGACCCATATTCATTTTACAAATTCATACAAACAAAATACAGGTGCAGATGCATAATACAAAGAAACAATGGAAGCAAACTCCATCCACCACACATAGCATGCATAAAAAAAAACATAATAATCACAACCATCATTTATACACAACCAATTTAAGTATTCATCCCATTCAACACTTGAATAAATAATGAATTGAAAACAACGAAACTTTCATTGAATACTTATCTTGAAATGAAGTTGTCCCGTGCAACTAGCTATGCAAGTGCAACGTTCCACCCAACCATAGGCTAGTTGTGCTCATCAATCTCTCAACAAAACTTCCACCTCTGAGCTGGGCATGATTTCCACAAGGAAAAAGGAACAACAAACTCCCACATTGCCAAGGATATACCACATCTCAGGCAAGCCAGTCCACAACTGGGTTTATCAAGCTGTCAAGGCAGTAGAAAGGAAGGAATTGCTAAGCTAGTGAGCTCAATCACAGAGCTATCAGTATCTCTACAACATTGAACTAGCTTGGCACCTACAATACCTACACACCCAACACCAGGAAGGTAACCCCTTAACTGTTCCATAGTCCCTCATGCCATGCCTTCCCTTCTAGTGCCATTCAGGGTGTGCATATAAAAGTAGCCAAAGCCCTATCATCTTTAGTGAGGTTACTCCCTTCACTAGGTTTATCAAGCCAATTCCAAATCCTTGTATACTCTTGGTTGCTTACACACAAGTTCAAGCCAAAACAAGGAATGCACATAACCCAAACCATAAAAATATCCCCCACACACAGCAAGGCACAATTGTTGGGCATATCAAAACGTTTTAGTTGTGGGATTCACAAAACAAAATTTCCATGAGCATTCAACACTGTAGGCATACCAAAACGAAATTTAGTTGGAAGCTACAAATCAAATCTCTGACAGGTACACAAGCAAAAACGGATCTCATAGAACCCCAATTTGACTTCTCTTATTCCCCACCATTCTGCAATACCAAAAATGACTTTCCGAGCTAGAAAACGAAGGAAAACACTATAAATTCGGGGAGGAAAATGCCCAACAAGCAATAGGGACGTGAGGGAGCAAAAACTCATGGATGAATAATTGGAATGGAAGCAATTTCGTGGGTCTTTTCTTGCCCAGGAAGAAAAACACGATTTTCCAAAATGGTGGTTTGCCCATACACAAAAATTGGACATCCATACTCTCCATTTCCCAAAATAATAACTACTTCAACCACCTCTTGGAAGAATTAAATGATTGGGTGCATAAGTCAACATTGGTAGTTAATGGTTCATGGGTTCTCTCATTGATACTTGGCATGACATTATTGGCTTCAAGGGTTTGAATATTTCCCTCCCTATTCATTATAAAGATCATGCCCTCATACTCTTGTTGCCTTGCATAGCTAGTTGTGGGTATTTTTATTAAAATACATTTACATCATATTTACGATTTTCATCGTGCCAGGCTAGAACGCGATCCACATGCATCGATTTTTAATTTCCGATACAAGAACAATAAATTGATGGCAGGGCCTTGGCCTTGAGCTCCTCACCATGATTTTATAATGATCTTACATCATTTACATGTTTAATGTAATGGGGTCAAAATCAGGGTGTTATACAGAGCATCTCAGGGGTAGTGATGAAAGGGCAAGATTGTTTCATTTAATTATAAATATATGCCTAACTAATGATTTATTTTATCTTTTAAGCATCAGGTTGGTTAGTGCAACATTGTGTCCTCTCGACAACATTGGTCTTTTACTTCGTAATTGGGAAGAAGGATTGAAATATTACACAACCATGGCATATGTCATCGTGGAGGGAATCATTGTGCGGGGTGCATGTGGATATCAATCATGTGAAGGAGATGATGAGGAGACATGAGTGGTTCAGAGGTATGTTTGATTTTCTTTGGTGAATTTGTATTTCGTGTTCACATTGGATACATGAATGAACAATATTGAAAGGGCCTTGCAGCAAGAAGGATAGATCGTGGAGTTGTCCACTGACATGGCTAGGTTGTTGAACTTGAACGAGGGAAGTGAAATTATTGATGCTCTGTCTCAGGAAATTTCGCCCATGGAGGTAGGTTGAGTTATACATCCGCTTTAGGGACAAAAAGAAGTGCGTAGCCCTCCACCTCTATTGGTTGACTGTTTTTATGGGCATAATTTTTATATTTTTCTATTATATTCCGTTCCTTGCCTTGTATTTCTTCAAATATATAGCATCATGCATTTTTTCAAAGTTTTGAAAAGGCTCCGATAATGATATTGGTGGTTTACTAGAAGATTCAGTGTGAAAGTTTTGAAATCTCGCCGTTCACACACTTAGCATGTTTTTAAAATATCAATTTCCAAGTTTCCAAGTAGTGCCGAGAGGTGAAATTGTAATAACTATCTCATTTTCAAAGCAATGAACATTACATTAATTGTAAAACATGCTCAAGAAGCTTTCTCAAGTAGTTGTTTGAGTAGGTGCAAAGAATGTTGAAGAAATGTTCCTTTGATTCAATGTATTTTTGTATAATTATTTTTGCAAGAATTTCTCTTAGCGTAACATATTAATAACTAGTTATAAGTAGTTATTGAAATAATATTTGAGGGAGACTATATTTGATAAATTAAAACTTGATATTACATTTATGCTATTGGAGCTCAATTTCCATAAATAATATGGATCTAAGTTAAATTGTGGCATTTAATTATAATTGCTATAAGAAAGGATAACTTTTCCACAACATAGTTTCATGTTTTTCAACAAGTATAACTTCTTCTTAGTTGGATTAGACCGCACGATTGTTTCATTTAAACATAAATTATATCTTTTAAGCATGAGGTATGTATTTGAAAGAGTCAACAAGCCAATACTATGGTAGTTGTTCAGGTTGAATAATGCTATTTGTTTGTAATTGATCCCTACACCAAGACATGTGTTTTGTGTATATGATATAAAAATATATACTTCCATGGAAAATTTTTTCATATCATGCATGAGGAATAATTGGTATGCATTTTGGTAAGGCCTCGTAGATCTTTTGGACATTATGTAGAAAGAGGGAAAATTTTGTTTTTTTTTTTGCGTAAGAACAACTTTTCAGGCTCAAATTGAAAATTTGGAAATATTAAAAGGCAGGGAATGATTATTATCCAATTTGAACCACTCAATTCATCTAAGAAATTTAACCCTGGGAATCATGCATTTTATTGAAGCAAGGCAATTTTGCTCAATTCTCTCAAAAATGAAAAAAATGTTTACTTGGTAGATTCAATATAGACAAATGGAGACGAATTAGAAAATTGTGAGATATGGAACTTGTTGGAAATGAAAAATATACAGACATTAAGACTCACTTTATCAAAGGACACATGTGCAAATTTTGGCATGCATTTTTCTAAGCCATGCCATAAAAATATGTACCTTATTTCTAATGCTAGACTTGAAATTTAAAGAAATCAATGTAAATTCAACATCCTTAATGAATTTTTAGAAACCCTTGGAATATGAAACACTGAATTTGAATAGTTGGGTAGTTGTAACACAACTAGCCAATGATCACAAGCATAAATATGAAGTTTGTGAATGAACAATGGTCCTTTAGCTCTCTACTGATTTGGATTTTTGTATTGTTGGTTTCCTAGGTTCTAGAGACTTATGCATAGGTTGTAGTAAGTGTATAATGAGGCTTGAGAGAATTGGCCATTGGCTCAATAAAGTTGCATAGATTGTTGAAAGTCTTTGCGGAAAATCATTTTGTGATAATAGATTATGGCATAATGTCTATTAATATTAATGGATTTGCATATTTGTTGTTTGTTGTGAGTATTTTTGCTACATGACATTGATTGAATGGATTTGGGTACTGTATCGTGTTGTATATATTGGATTATAGCCCAAGTAAACTATTGAATCTAACTACACATGTTAGACATATGTGGATAAAGTCTTAAAAAATGACAACATAGTATAAGATTATTAATCTTCTTAGTATTTTTGGTGAAATGGATTTATTGTTGCTTGTCAAATAAAAAAACATTATTTATTTTGGTGAAATGGATTTCTTTTCACTCGTCAAATGAAAAACAATATTTATTTTGGCATGTGAATATGAAAGGATTAAACCATTAATATCCCTTCCAATTGAAATATGACTTTGCCCTTTGAATTTTATCCCTAACCCTGGGCTCGATGAAGTCGACTACGGTGATGATGACTATTCTTCCTTTTCCATCCCCTCAGGATTAGAGACCTGCATCTATTGATATGGATTTATGTGAGAACGAAATGAAAGAATATATATAGAACCACATACCTAGATATACTGCAAGGAACACAGTGATACAATAAACACAAGTTCTATTAAATGGTAGAAATAAAACATACTGCAAAATAAAGCAGTTAGAATGGTGGTAGCTTATCTCTGAGAATAGATGTGACTACTACGCTCATTCATGACAAGCTGAATAAAAAAAAGAGGTTGAAAGGGCCTATTTATCATAAGCACGATGGAAAGAACCATAAACATCTAAAAACCTAACCCTAGGAGATGAATCGTCATAAAGTTTATGGCCCCAAGGTGGTTAGTTGATCAATCAACTTCTCGGGGTCATAACTTTTGCATACGATCTCTGTTTGGGGCGCTTGGTAGACCGTTGGAAATATCTAGCCGAGCAGTACAATAGTGGAACAGGACCAAACAAGAGAAAATAGTTATTTTTTGGGCTGCCGTGGGCCCAAAAAACATCGTTTAGGGCCTCAAAACGACCTTAGAAATCAAGGACCCAAAAAACCGTAGAAAAAATACTAGAAAATTGCCAAAATGGAAAATTGTTTTGAGCTAGTGGAATAGGTGCGTGGCCACTAATATCCATCTGGATCATTTATGGTTTACAGAAGTCTCAACTTCTAATTACCAAGCATAAGGGGTATGTGTGTGAACGGTCCATATTAAACCATGCATCTCCTAGATGAAGATCCGAGCCATTCGCGCAAACATAAATGTGCGACAGGGAAAAAGGAGAGGCTATGCGTGAACGAACAAGATATACCATTCAAATCCCAAATGAAAGATCTATTTCGTTCATGCTAATAAATTTGCTCGAGGAGGAAAAAAATTAGGATCACCAGCAACAAAAAATATCTATCGTGCATCTATATGATAGGAGATTGTGATCGTTCCTGCTAGCTCAACTGCATGGATATAGGACGAGGGATTCCCACTACTAATGGATGATATTAAATGTGCACTTTCCTAGTGGACGATCTGAGTCGTTCACGGTGATGAAGCTGCACGAAGGATCAGAAAGCATGCCTCCCAGCAGACGACCAAGATGAGTTATTCACCTTTTTCGAGGGGATGATCCTGACCGTTTGCGTTGGTTCCTGTTGATCGCATAAAATAGGTGATGAAATCCATGTAGATTACGTCAATTATTACGGTCTTGTCCAATTATTTCGCCTTTAAGGCAAGTGCCTTTATCGAATAAAAAGGATCGCCATTAAGAATCCATTGTGAAAGCTAACTCATACCAACTGACAGATACCACCTTATTGATGGATCGTTGACATGAGATATTGACATAAATACACAAAATAGGGGATTAAATGCCAAAATCATTAACGATAATGCCTCCAAACCTTGTCTTTCCGATATTAATTCCATTTCACTTTTCTTTATTACTACTACCAGTTTTCCTCTTAAAATCAATAAAGGAACAAAAGTTCCTCAATAAAAGATTAGCCAGAACAAGTAACGTAAGAAAGCCATAAATGGCCAAGTAGTAATGTAAAAATGAATGTATGATAGATGATTAATAGTTACATAGGTTTGGGCTTTATATAAACCCATCATGCACCTTTTCATAAAAGGGCATGACTATTGACTTGAATAGTCTTTAATTAATAATAAATTAATATTAATATTAATTTATTATTTTATTGTTACATTGCCTTCCCCTTAAGGAAAGCTTTGTCCTCAAAGCTTCATTGACAGAAATGTTTGGAAGCTTTGCGACACTTGATGAAATAAGACGATACGAGTTCCAGATTCCCAAGGAGAATTGTTGCATCGTATTTGTTGTGGTCCATCCCAGATCTATTTTTATCGGAGCTGTGAGATCATTTTGTGGGACGATTCGTCTCAATTGTTGCTTAGTATGTCGATATTTTCGCATGTCAACATAAGTCTTATGTGAATATTCGTTTTGACCCTGTTGTTGGTCAAAATGACGATTATACTTAGGATGTCTGTAAGGCGTACGTGTTGTTTCTTTTTCTTTCTTTTGGATTGCGGCGAGGACTGTCTTCACTTCCTCGATTTGATTTTTGGATGCATTTTCCTGGATTTGTGCTTCTTGGTTTTCTAGTAGATTGTTGTGATTCTGAATCTTTTTGATTCTTTCATCTTGCGACTTTTTTTTCAATTTCTAACTTCTTGATTTGATTCTCTAGTTCCTGATTACGATTATTTAGACACTGGTTTTCTTCTTGCTTTTCCAGTATTCTTCCTTCGAGGTCTTCACTGGAGTGTTCCCTCTTACTACTATTTTTCAGTTTTTTAATCTTTGTAAGCAATGTTTTGTTATGATTTCGTAGACGAAAAATCTCTTCGGTATTGCTTGATAAGACATTGTTGAATTTTGTTAGTTCCAACTTATGTGCCTTCTTACTGTTGTCATACTGCTGCTGGAGTTTTTCTTTTTGCTGTTGATGATGGCATAAATCTGTTTCTTGATTTTCTAACTTTTCATGTATTTGCGCCAATTCGTCTTCCTTGTCCATGACAACTTTGTTTAGACGACTAATTTCCTTTTCTAAGTCGACACTATTTCCATACGAATATTCTTCGACTTTGTTTGGTTTTTTTATCTGGTCTTAAAGTTTTTGAATGATACTTTCCAGACGTGATATTTTCTCATCTTTATCTGCTAACCTTTCTATGAGTCTTCCTTTACTATCTTCCAAAAATTGAATATTCATTTCCGAGGTAATAATCCTTAGTTTCTGCTTGTTGATTTCGAGCAGTAGATTATTATTGGTGACTTTGCGTTGTTTTAGCTTAGTCGAAACTGCTCGTAACTCTGATTGCAATTGTGAGTGACCTGGATTGTCCCTCATAATAAAATGTTTATCACATATTGGACAGGATCGATCGTAATTTTTAAAGGCTGTTGGATATTGGAATTCCATTTTGCAATAAGGACACTTAGTCCAAAATTTGAATTTATATATGTTTTCCATAATTTCTTCCACAATTGGCGTCAATGACTACTTTAATATCTTCTGGGACTTTGAATTTTTTTGACTCGTTCGAAGGTGAATGGTCTCGACTTTCGATGATACTTGGTCTTCCTTGATGTTTGACTCTTCGATGATTGCCGATTTTCCTTGATTTTTGGCTTTTTTTCATTGATAAATAATCGTCGTCTTGATGATCAATGCTGGTGCAAGGGGGGGTGAGTATGTGAATGTGAGTTTGGATTTTGGGGTTAGGGTCAAAGATTTTTTTGTGGTAAGGAAAATTATAATAATAATTTATTATATTTTAATTTTTTTTTTTCATAAAAAAAATAATATAATAATTTTTTTATTAAAAATATAATATTAATAATTGTTTTTTTATATATTTAATAAAAGATTTTAAAAAATAACAAATATAATAATTATTAAAATAATAATTACAATATAAATTATTTAATAAAAAAAATAAAAAATATATAATACAATTATTAAACTATATAATAATAATTTATTATTATTATTAAAAATGTTTTTGTTGTAGGTTGGTGGGAAGGAGAGGTCGTGGGGGAGAGGGAGGAGAGGCGGAGGGCGGAACTGTGAAGGTTGTGGGATGTGGCGGAGGAGATGGGAGGGCGCAGGGATGGAGGGAGAAGGCGCTGATGGCATGGAACGTGCAGCAGGGGAGCTGCAGGTAGGAGGAGTAGCGCGGGGATGAGGGGGTCGTAGGGGTTGCAGGTGTCACGTCCCCATTTTGACCCCCTTTTGTAAATGATGTAAATACTGATATTTAATCATGGTGAGGAGCTCCAGGACAAGGCCCCACCATTGATTTAGCGTTTATGTATCGGCAATTAAACTAGATGCTTATGACTCTTGTGCTAGATGGGCACAATGTAAATGAGACATCATGTAAATATGAATTTTAATGAAAAATACCCACAACTAGCTATGCAATGCAACAAAGAGATGGGGCATGATTCTACAAGGAATAGGGAGGGAAATTATTCAAACCCTTGAGCCAATGGTATTAATCCATGTGTCAATGGGGAAACCCATAAACCCCCAACTACCCTTTTTGTCTCATGCACCCAATCATTTAATTCTTCCAAGAAATTGGTTAAGGCAGTTAATGCCTTGGGAATGAGGGAGTATGGCAGCCAATTTCGTGCATGGGCAAGCCATCAACCTGGAAATTCGTGTTTTTGCTTGTGGGGCAAGAAAACACCCACGAAATGGTGCCCAAAGCCATGGGGAAGGGGCAGTCTTCACTCATTCACGCAGATAGAGAAGGCTGGGAGTTACAGTCACATTTTTGAGCAAAAACGCAGGGTTCTCCCTACCCAAAAACCCGTTTTTGGTTTTGGATAGTAGCTGGGAAGGAGGGGCTGCGATTTGGGACTGTAGGGAGTTCATTTTGTCCCCGATTTGCCATGGGCGTTTTCCCTAAAAACGTTTTCTGCTACCTGGGGTTTTCTCCAAACCTCCATTGCTCATTTTTAACCTTCCCACGTTTTTCTGAAGCCTAGGGGATCATTTTCATGCCTGTCACTGTACAAACAATTTTCATTATGCCCATAATTGTGTTTTGCTGCTATGTGCACCCTCGTTTTTGGTTTGAGCCTGTGAATTTAAGTTTTGGAGTGGTAGTGGACAGAAGTGGCTTGATAAACCTAGTGGGGGAGACAACCTCTCAAGAAGATCAAGAGGGCTTTGGTTACTCTTCTATGCATGCCCTGAGAGCACTAGATAGGGAAGGTATGGCTTGAGGGACTGTACAACAGTGAAAAGAATACTTCCTTGTGCTGGGTGTGTAGGTATTGTGGGTGCCAAGCTAGATAGATCTTGCAAGGTTATCCCTGGCTCTGTGCTGGAGCTCACTAGCTTAGCAATTCTTCCCTCCCATGTCCTAGCAGCCTGATAAACCCAATTGCAGATTGGCTTGGCTCATCTTGGTGTATGCTTGGCTATGTGTGAGTCTGTTGTTCCCTGATTCCTTGTAGAGATCATGCCCAGCTCGGGGGTGGCAGTGGTGTTGAGAGATTGAGGAGCACACTGGCCTACGGTTGGGTGGAACGTTGCAGTTGCATAGCCAGTTGCGTGGGACTACTTTCGTATAAGATAAGTATCCTCTTGTGTTAAATTGCAATTACCATTTGATGAATATTATGAATGTGTGAAGATTGTGTAATTCATAAATAAATTCCGCTGTGATTTCTGATAATTATGCATCTTCTAATCTCTATTTTAAAATCTGAATGATTGTTTGAATGTTTCTGTATAATGTATGGGGCTGGATGCCCAGTTTAACCTCACGATCCTCTCCATCTAGCTGGTAGAATGGGAGGGGACATGACAGCAGGTGGCGCGGCAGTGGAATGTAGGGGGTGTTCTGGTAGTGGAGCACAGAGGTAGAAGGTGCTTGAAGGAAGGCAACGTGAAGTAGGTAGGGTTTTTGTGGAGGGTGAGTGGAGATTGGGAGGGTGATAGAGAGGAGTTGTAGGCGTAGAGAGCATAATTGCCGAATGGAGGGATTGCGTGTGGTAGTGATGGAGGCTGCGGTGGGTCGCGGAAGCAACAGTAGAGGACGGGGGCTATAGCGCAAGGAGTGATGTGGGCGAGAATTGGCGAAGTACGCAGGCCACAGAAGGGAGGGAGAGAGGCGTTGAGCAGCAACAGCAGTGTGGAAACGAAGGGCATGTAGTGGGAGCGATTTGGGAACTGTGAAGGTGACATGGGCATGCTATTTGTGCAGACATGTGGAGTGGAAGCCGCAGAGGGAGATATAAGGGAGCAACGGTAAATGCGATGGGAGTGCACGAGAATATGTAGAACAAAGAGTAGAATGGAGAAGCAATGGTTGTGGGGGATGGGATATGAAGTGACGGAGATTGGAGAAGGAGGTGCACGTGGGTTTATGGAGGAGTGCAGCGGAGGAGAAAAGAGTAGAGAGTTGGTGGGAGGGAGAGGAGTGAAGGAGATGAGGGTTGTGGCTAAGGGTCGAATTTTATGGTCAAAGACCAATTGACGGGAGAAACTCCCACTAATAGCCAACGGTTCGAATCTTCCCAAGAAGGGGCTCTGATACCACTGAAGGAACAAAATTTCCTCAATAAAAGAATAGCCAGAACAAGTAACGTAAGAAATTCATAAATGGCACCTTTTTGTAAAAGGGCATGACTATTGACTTAAATAGTCTTTAATTAATATTAAATTAATATTAATATTAATTTATTATTTTATTGTTACAGTCAATTCTTCACAAAAAAGCGTGCCGTCGTTCCTAGAAGCGAACACAATCTATTACCAATATGGTCTAGAATACACTCGTCATTTGCTACTGCGAACACAAGTAAGTTATCATGCCATCCCTAGTTTGTTTTTAAGACAAAATTATAGTATTTTATTTCCATGTTCTTGCCTTTCACTCTATTATTTTTGCCCTACTTCCTTGTAATTCACAATTACCAGAAAAAGGAAGAGCATTACCTCTAACCATTCCATTTCTACTGATTCCGATGCCAGTGATGTTTCATCACCCCAAGGCCCTTTGTTTATAGATGAATGGGCCATTGTAGTAGCTCCTAAAATCTCTAAACAAACAACCAAACAACTTATTGGGTTTTCCCTCAGAAAATTCTTATCTCCTCTCAAATAATAAACTCTAATTGTTGAGTCTAGCTCAACACCTCATCCTACATTCATTCTCTTTCCTTGAATTTGTTCAACTTTGTGCAAAAAATTATAATCCTATTACATCCACTGTTGCTATTGATGATAGGAAAAACCATCTTATTCCATATTACTTATCTTTCAATTTCCCCAATGATGGGTACATTGACGAGAAAAGAAATCTTATCTCATGAAGACCAACCCACTCGACATAGGAATATGAGGCAAATTCAGAAGGCCAAGATTTTCGCCCATCTTGAATATAATCAAGGCCGAGAGGAAGTATCGCCAACCCCATGGAGGTGGAAATTGGTAGAAAAACATGATCGTAGAGTAATAACAATAAACAAGATGCAAATATAAAACACATAAACGCAATACATGAGAGACACCAATATATGTGGTTCACTCAATCTGGGCTACTTCCATGGAGAAATTGCCAGTTCTTTTATTATTTTTGCCCTACTTCCTTGTAGTTCACAATGTCAACACCTCATCCTAGATTCATTCTCTTTCCTTGAATTTGTTCAACTTTGTGCAAAAAATTATAATCCTATTACATCTACTGTTGCTATTGATGACAGGAAAAACCATCTTATTCCATATTACTTATCTTTCAATTTACCTAATGATGGGCACATTGACGAGAAAAGAAATCTTATCTCATGAAGACCAACCCACCCGACATAGGAATATGACGCAAATTCAGAAGGCCAAGTTTTTCGCCCATCTTGAATATAATCAAGGCCGAGAGGAAGTATCGCCAACCCCATGGAGGTGGAAATTGGTATAAAAACATGATCGTAGAGCAATAAAAATAAACAAGATGCAAATATAAAACAAATAAACGCAATACATGAGAGACACCAATATACGTGGTTCACCCAATCTAGGATACGTCCATGGAGAAATTGCCAGTTCTTTTATTATACCGTCCAACAAATGAAGGGATACAACTCGAAGCACATCCACTGCAACTTCCTCTTCACTCTCTCACAGTCTCTCTTACACAATCATAGATATTTTTACAATACTGCACTCCACAACCGTATTACAATGCCTTCCTATTAAAGAGGGATTACCATGGGAAAATACCATGGACACCCAATACCATGGGCCTGTAAATCACCCATCATCAACCAAGTCATGACTATGAAATTACAACATTTTACAAGGCTTTTTTTCCCAAAATTTTCGCTACAAGGGAACTGCCTCCGAACCCCATGGCGACTGTAGTGGGGGGACAAGGCCTCCCACACTCCCCTGTCATGGGATGGGATCCAGACACGACCGAAACACGACCTCTAAATCAGGAAGTTCAAGATCCACAACCAAAAAAATGTTTCCCGATTTGGGCTCAAGAGTACATATATGCCTTCACATTGATTATAGGGATAAAATTGGATGAGGTGGTTGACGAGGGAATGCTGGCCCTAGTGCATGCATTCAATGCTTGAAATACACAGTCGTATAATTATGTAGGAGGAATTGCTTTTGGGATAAAAAAGTAGTTGACATAATTCCAAAATACAAGAGTATTTAGGTTTCCTTCCTATATAATTTACCTCCTTATATTCAGCCAAGCTAAATATTTTGAGGTCCTAGGCCTCCAAAAGACTAAAGGAGATGCTTCAAACATGGTATATGACTGGATTCCTTAGGTCAATAAAGGAGAGGAAAATGATACTTGGTTTCATTTTGTCATGGAATTTATGCACAAAGCATTCACTTTGATAGCATGAAACGAAGTGGTGAAAATAGGCGATTGGTACTTGGCATATGATTTCACAATTATCAGATTGTATGGCACTAATCACCACCTTACAAACTTCCTAAACTTCTTGCTCTGAGGGTGTTTGTACTAGAGTATGCAAGGTAGATGATAGAGGTAGATAGATTTCATTTTATCAAATCCAAAAAGAAGGGCAGACTTGTATTCTCCATATCTATGGGGGGATATGCTATAAAAGATAAAATGGGATTGAAAGAGATGACGAGAATCTTGAAGGAGCTTAAGCTAGACATGGACCTTCCATGGAAGTATGAACCTATACTCTTAATAGGACATGAGAAAGGAAGAAAACTGCATAACCCACAGGATCATGAATCTCGATTGGACATTGAGAATCTTTCCAACTAGGAAAAATTTGAGCAAGTCGAGGAAATTATTAAAGGATATATAGATATGACCAAGACAAATTCCCAATATTTCCTAGCTGCTAGCTCCGAGTCATCGAATGCTCCATCTTACTTCACCTTTTATAGGGCAAAAGGAGCAGTGATAATAAAGGAAGACATGGATTTTGCGGCTCCTATTGAGGAGAGATTTGAAGAATTGAAAAACCATCGTGTCAAAAGGCACAAAAGGGGAGCATGGTGGAGAATGCGTAAGTTTTTGGGAAAGAAAGAATCCCCATATCTCAATATCCTTGAAGATGCAATATTTGACAAGCTCTACAATGAAGAACATGAGGATGATGGAGTAGATGACCAGATTATGGATTGGAAGACACAAGAAGAGCAAGGGGAAGTCACCACTATCTTTGAGATTCTAGATGCAAGAGAAGGGAGTGGGGTGAAACATGTCAAAGTTGAGATTCCTCCCCCTATGAAAACATTAGCTCCCTATATCAACACATCCAGAGGCGAAGAGGAAGGAATATCAGAGACCTCCCAACAACATATGTTTGGAGATCAACAAGCAAAAGTCATAACTAAAATTCCCATCGCAACAAATATTCCTCCTGGTTTCGAGCAAACAATAAGCAAAGAGAAAAAAAGAAGTGGAAAGAGAGGAGCAAGCAATAGTATAAAATTCACTTCAAAATGAGAAATCATGAATGGTCTAGTGAATGTTGAAATAAAGAAAGAGAATACATGACCCATATCTCCTATAGTGATTTCTATTGTATCCCATGTAAGAGATGAGCAACAAGCTGAGTAGATTCCACCAGCAAGAGGTACTAGTTTTGTCCAAGCATTGTCTAAGATTCTTGGGGAAATGGACGATAAGATTAAAAGGAAGTCCCCAAAACATCCCCAAGAAGAATCCTCGAGCAAAAAAGGTAAGATCAATTTTCTAGAAATTGAACAAACAGAATCGTCACTCAATTGGATTTTCAAGAGGATACAACAATGGAAGAAGATGTTCGATAGACACAAGTGAAGGCCAAAGAGCCCCAATATGAAGGGAGTGATACACCTCCTAATTTATCTTCTTTACCTTTTAGTGCTACTAAAATGGTGTTTGTGGTTGTGACAAAAGATACCTCCAGGTTGTCCTTACATGATTCCATGATTGAAGCAAGTACCCTTGTCTATTGGGAAAAAGTGGTGCATTAGGCATTTAATTGTGATCCTATGGAAATTTTGAGGAATGAGTAGCGAAGAATGGCATAAATGAAAGAGGAAATACAGAGCAACGAAAGCTTGGAAGCACAAGTAAGACGTAGGATTCTTCCTAGATTTGAATCAGGCCCAAAATAGATGGTGAACACCATGTTGGAACCTCTAGCAGAGAAAAAGTATAAAGAGATGTTAGCCCATGATTGGAGGACTATGCAAATTACTCTAGATATAGCTAATGTACCTCCTAGGGATGACATTTCCATGGTACAAGGATCTAGCAGTGTAGTCTATCATAAATATCGATAGGAAGCGACTTAAATGGACGACTATGGGAAAAAATGGGAGAACTTGTAGGTAAAGAACCAGTTCTTAAATGTTGGGACAAAAAACCCGGAGGATGAAAATGCCAGGATGCAAAACCTGATCGTGACTATGGGTATGGGAGGCCAAGATTATGCTAAAACCATTACCTTATCCATATAGCAAGATGATAGGATAAAGGCCCTGGAAAAGTCTCAGATGGCCCAACCCTCTCCAGTCACTCATTAGATGATTGAGGAACAACACAAACTTATGGAAGAACTCAATTTCTTAAGAAAATAAAATTCTCCCTTAGAGAATAAGAAAACAATACATAAAGAAAGAATAAAGAGCCTAGAAGAACATGAAAGGGTGGCCTAAAGGTGTAAACTTCAAGATAGAAGAAGCTAATAAAGAGGTTGAATCTTTGAGATACAACTTAGTAGAGGAAAATAAAGAATTGAGCATGGTTGAGTATAACAACCAACTAGCAAAAGTAGTAGGCTCGATGTTCATATTGGATCAACAAATTGCTCACCTAAATGAAGAATTAACTGAATGGGGGAAAAAGTGGGAGATAGTGCGATGAATGCAGTAAAGATGGAGGAGTTAGCTGAGAAAGGAAAATAAAACGTCACAATTTAGGGGAAAAGTTAGATGCAACAACAAATAACATACATGACCTGCGAAAGCAAGTGGCTTCCTTTAAGGAAGATGTAAATACATTGAAGACTCAACTAACAGAAGCTAGAATGGTTCGTGGTTTGTCAGAAGCCAAGAAGATTGTTTGGTAAGAAGTCTAACAAATTTCCTAGAATTAGGGAGCATCTGCAGTTCTTTATAGAATTGAACATACTTTACACAGAGGTCAAGAAGTATATAACAAATATTGAGGACAACATTCAAATAAGGTGTCAAATGGCCAGGGTGGTAAGGAGAGTGGTGGATTTTGTAAACTCAAATCAACTGAAGTTCTAAGGCATCAAGGACAAGATATCAATACACATAGACATAGATACAAGTAATAATAAGTATAATAGCTTGGATATTATCAAGGAGAAGGTAAAAGAATCAGAGAAAATAATATTTCCTATCTTCAAAACCATTGCCGTTATGGTAGAAAATGGATTCCCTTGTCCATGGGATACCTTTTTGAAACTTTACGCTCCTCAAGTGCATCAAAAGTAATTACAAGAAGCATTACCCAGGATCATGGTAGTACCTAATGTGGCAAGTGTTTGCACACACATCCGCGCTAAAGAGCACCTGCTAGAGTGTTGTGGTCTCAAGCAAAGTTTCAAACAAATAAAACAAAACAAATTACTAAACTAAGAAATCAAACCAAGAGTGTTGGTGATAAAGCAAAATGAAAATATTTTTAGGTTCTTCAAATTCAATCAACAAGCATACACAAGAGATGAAAGAATAAATAATCTTTATATTGATATATGAAAAGAATTATAGGAACCAGGAGCACTTGAATAGTCACATAAGAGGAGGTTGCTGTAGCTATCCGAGGGAGGGTCCATTGGTTCTCCTCATGTCTGTCCGATTATCCGGCCACATGTCACGGGAAGATGATCTCTTGGATGTGAGAGAGAAGTGAGAAAATGTATACTTCAATATCGACAAAAAAATCGATAGAGTGTCGACTTGAATAAATGGAATGGAGTTGTGTATAAAATGAGTGGCCATGGTATCACTTTTATAGCATGTGATGAGGGTATAGGGCCGAGTTTAGGACTCTAGACTCATTATCCATCTAGAGACTCGTGTCATTTTCATCTTCTTTTTGTCAGACATGAAGCAGATGAGGTCGAAAGGTAAGCTGTTGGTTGGGTCACACATTTTTTGTTTTTTGTGCAACTTAGGTCACTCATATTGAAGGATTATGAGCGACCTGGGTCGCTCTTTGATCCAGGAGAATCAAGGATCACTCAAATTTTTCAAATTTTCAAACGATTAATAGAAGGGTTCCATCACAATGGGATCGACAAGAGCTTTCTGGCGACATTTGTTTCGCCTCAAACAGACTTTGGATGATCGAGATATGATGTTCTAAAATCTCGACAAGATAGGTAAAAAGTCTCCAAAGGGATGCCATGTGGAACAATTAGAAGGGTGACACATGGAATTCGTACAAGTGTATGATGATGAAATGGTAGCCCAACGTGGTGCCACATGGCAGGTCAAAGTGACATGGCATTGATGAGTTAGTAGTCTAATAGGTGATGTGGACCAGTCATATTTCGACACGTAGCATTGGTTTCACAAGTGGACCAATAAGGGGCCGCCACGTGGTATCCCCATTGGCCGGAATGGTTAGTGTTTATCAAAAAAATTGCAGAGGTGACAAGGGTCAAACCTATGACCTCCCACAAGCCAATGTAACGTCCTTGTCAATCTGCTTGCATGTGTTGCTTATAAGCTATATTTTTAAACTTTTATTTAAGGTTGAATTTGTTGTATGGTGGAAAAAGGGTAGGCCCGAGGGCATTTCCCTTGGGCCCGTGGGTTGTTGTAACATGTCATACCATATAAACATCGGTCAATCAAATCCATGGGGCATTAATATAAGATGCCACTGGGACCGCCAATGGTCAACATATATGCCAACAAAACCGTGTAAGGGGGAGAGGTTAGCAGGTTTGACCCCAAGACCTCCCCCAACCATTGCAACGTTCCAACCGTTAGGCCATGTGAGCCACTTGTTAATGGCCATGTTAAAATATTTATTTAAGTTTAGTGATGTGTTAGCACATGAATAAGGGGATGGAAGGTTAGCCTCACTCCCTATTTAAACTTGTGTAATTTGCAATTCAGAACACAATTTTGGTGCTGAGTTTATGCATGGATTACGAGGCCAAAAAGGACAAATTGTGCACATTTTCCAAGACATTATGGGCATGGAAACTGAGGCAGTTTTCACACATACCAATATGGATTTACACATAGTTCGAGGTGATATTTGACAACCAGAGGCCAAGTTTGTGCACGCATCTCAATGAAGGGTGCATTACTGTTGCACACATATTGAGACAGAGTGCAGTGTGGCACAGAGTTCGATACCATACAGATTGTACGGATCATAGTGAATTTGGAGTCTATGCCAAAGGGGGAGTCCTGAGGCCCAATTTAGAAGGTGGTCGTGTTTAAAGTCAAACGTTGCATAATTTTGAAAGGAGTTAGAATCTAGTTTATGTTTCTGCATCCGAGCACCCATTAATAAATTTTCTTGCAGGACCTTTTCAGCTACACCAAAGTACAATAGTGTCTATACTTTAGAGTTGTAGAATTGTCTACTGAAGCTGCTGGTGAAGTTTGTTTCTACTCTAAAACATTTGAACTCGAAGGTGATATCAAGGGTTGATATTTAGCCTTCTTTGTAATTTGTTAAGCATTTTTGAGACTAATAAAGAGCGGTCCCATTGATAGGGATTGGACCTAGAGACAAAGAACAAAGTGGGTGAACTCCGTTACTGAAATCTTGGTGCATTTGTGTGATTTGATATTTGCTCTTAGTCTCTTTTTTATTCATCTCAGAATTATGTTTTGAAGCAAGTTATTTTCCTTAAGTACAAGAGTTTGGATAAGTAAAGAGTAATTCCACATAAACCGTAAGAATCACTATCAAGCAAAGTTCTAGTTTTATTTGAAAAAAAAAAGTTAACCGATGACTAAATATTTTTCAAATCAAGTGGTATCAGAGCATGGTATTGATAGTTGGATGCTCATAAGAGCTAGACTAGAGCGAGGAGAAGGAGAACTTGCAAGCTATGTTCTGAAAATCCAAAGGATATTTCGCAGATGTAAGATGGTATCTACAGGGAATGAGGGAGAAAGTCCTACCATGACACCTGAGCAAGTTATGACTACACTTCATGTGATGAGGGAAATAATAGATGATTTGTATTGAAGGGTTCAAAGGGTCGGGGAAGGAGAATCTTCGGTAAAAGCAAAAGGAGGAGGTGAAGGTGGAGGACCTTCAGAACCTTCTTCACCCTCATCATCTACATATTCTAATGGTGCTAGTGAACATTCTTCTAAGAATAAGTCTTCTAAAAATCCTTTACAATCTAATGATTTGCCTTTATTAAAATTGGATGTTAAGTTTGACTTGCTTGTTTATGATGGAGAATTGAATGCAGAAAAGTTAGAAAACTGGATCAAACAGTTAGAAGTGTATCGTGGGGTGCAGAAAATCAAAGAAGACTCTGCAAAGATTTAGTTGGCCACCCTTCACATGGGTGGAACAACTCTCGTATGGTGGGAGAGTCAAACTCAAGCAGATTTGGTACGTGTTAAAATCATTTCCCCTTGGGTTGAATTCATTTCTACATTGAGAAAGCAATTCTATCCTTTGGCATATACTCAAGCTTCTATGATAGAATGGTTACATCTAAGACAATTAAAAGAAAAAATGTCTAGGCTTATCACAAGAGTTTAAGAAGAAGGATTTAGCATTGGAAATTCCATTACACATTCATGAAACTCTTCTTAAATACATTGGTGGTTTACATTCTTATCTTTTCCATACTATATTGAAGTTTAACCCTACTAACATTGATGACGTGTCAGTACAAGCTACTCATTTGGAATCTAGAAAAGGTAAACAAAGTATGGAGCATGCATATAAGAAGCCATCAAAGTTCGAGAAGCAGTTGAAAGGTAAAGGGAAGGGTAAGAAGACAAATATGGTGAAGAAAGAGGCAAAACGGCCTACATGTCCCCATTGTGGTAAGAAAGGGCATGCAGACGAAAAATGTTGGGAATTGCATCCCGAGCTTCTTTCAAAGAAGTTTCAAAACAAAGGGAAGCATAAAACCATTGCTACAATACAACAAGACCTTGGTTCTGATTCAGGAGATGAGACAAAGATCACTGCAATGGGAAGTAAAGGTATATCATATTCCAGTTCTTTTGTTCAATCCTCTAAGTTTGAGAATAATGACAAAAAGAGAAATGAGCTCTTTCATATCAGAGTTATAGTTAAACATACAAAGGTATATACCTTATTTCACAGTGGGTCCCAAGTTAACTTGGTTTCTAAATCTCTTATTAAGAAGTTGGGATTAAAGACTGAACCTCACAGGAAACCTTACCCTTTGGGTTGGGTACATAAAGACACAATTGCAAGTTACAAGACAATGTAAACTTAAGTTTTCAATTTCGTCCATGTTTACTGACGAGGTCACATTAGATGTTGTCCCTCTCAATATATGTGGAATAGTCTTGGGTAGACCATATCTTTATGATAGAAAAGCTATCTTTTATCGTGAAGATAACAAATATCATATTTTTAAAGATAAGATTGAATATATTGTTAGAGCTCATAAGGTGAAGAACAATCTTGCTTTGGTTAGTGTAGGGTAGATGAGAACGCTTGCGAATGCTATCAGGTCTTTTGTTCTTATGGTTATTAAGCCAAAAGAGAAGGATGTAATTAATGCCCTTGCAGGTTGTGATCCGAGTCACAAACATGAGTTGTTTGATATCATTTCTGACTATGATGGGTTTTTTCATGAATCTAAGGGGTTTCCTCCCAAGAGGGAGATTGAACATGAGATTTATTTGTAGCAGGATACTCCTCTTCCTAACATTGGTATGTATAGGTCATCAGTGATAGAGAATATCGAGATCAAAAATAAAGTTCAAGAGTTGCTCAATAAGGGCATCATAAGGACAAGTTCCTCTCCATGTGGTTCACCTATTGTTTTGGTGCCAAAGAAACATGGCACATGGAGGATGTGTGTTGACTTTCGGGCACTAAACAAGACCACGATAAAGAATTGTCACCCTCTTCCTAGAATTGATGACTTACTGGATCAATTGAAAAATTATGTCTATTTCACTAAGTTGGATTTGAAAAGTGGTTACCATCAGATCAGGTTTGCAAAGAATGATGTGTGGAAAACTAGTAGGGGTTGTTTGAATGGTTGGTGATGCCATTCGGTTTATGAAACACTCCTGCGACATTTATGCGAGTGATGAATGATGTGTTCAAGCCCTTTATTGATGATTTTTTCATTGTTTATTTGGATGACATTTTGGTTTTTAGTTGCACTTGGAAAGATCATGTAATGCATGTAAAGAAAATCCTTGATGTATTGAAGAAAGATAAACTATGTGTAAACTTGTCAAAGTGTGAATTTGGAAAGACCTCTCTTGTATACTTGGGTTATGTTGTAGGGAATGGACAATTAAAAGTAGATTCCTCTAAGTTGTAAGTCATCATGAATTGGTCCAAGCCAACTACTGTCATGGAGGCAAAAATATTCCTAGGGGCAGTACAGTAATAGAGGAAGTTTATTGCAAACTTCTCTTATATAGCATATCCTCATTGACCAGTGTGAAACAAGTCTTTTAGTGGGGAGGCAAGTAGCATAAAGCCTTCAAGACACTGAAAGAGAAGCTTAGCACAACACCAGTTTTGGATTTTCCATATTTGCAACAACCATTTGAAATTTAGACTGATGCAAGTGGATATGCCAAGGGGGAAGTCTTGATGCAACAAGGTAAACCTATTTGCTACCATTTTGAAATGTTCACACAAGCAGTAATTAACCATCCAACATATGATAAAGAGTTGTATGCTTTAGTGCAAAGTGTTAAAAAATGGAAGCATTACTTAATGGGAAAAGAAACAATAACACATACAGATCATCAATTATTACAATATCTACAATCACAAACTAAGCTACAACAATCAAGGCACTTTCATTGGATGTGTTTCTTACAACAGTTTCATTTGGTAATCAAATAAGAAGGGCATACATAACAAAGTTGCACATATGTTATCAAGGCCAATAATCAATGCATCCACAATATTAAAACATACTTCATTGGATTATGAAAGTTACGTGGAACAATATGCTAAGGATGATGACTTTAAGGATGTATATGAAGCTCTCATAAATGGTAATCATAATGAAGAAGTGAACTATCATGTGCAATAATCTATTGTATAATCTTGGAAAGATTTGTATACCCAAATATGAAAGAGTTAATGCGATTAGGGAGTCCCATACATCACTCATTTTTGGTCATTTTGGGGTAGGGAAAACGATATCAAATTTGAAAAGGTATTGTTATTGGCCTCAAATGAATGATACAGTTTCCAAGTATGTAAAAGGGTGTGCTTTATGTGCTACAAGTAATCCTAGCAACATAAAGTTGGGCTTGTATACACCTCTTCTGGTACCTTCCCAACCTTGGGAAAGTTTTCCCATGGATTTTGTGGGAGGCTTACCTATGTCAAGGTCAAGTCATGATTATATTTATGTTGTTGTGGATAGGTTCAGTAAGATGTGTCTTCTTATGCCATGTAAAAAGCAAGTCACAATTGAACAAACAACACATATGTTCTTTAGTCATGTTTGGGTTCATTTTGGACTTCCAACTTCTAATATATTTGATCGAGACTCTCGATTCCTTGGGAAGTTTTGGTCTTGTTTATGGGGGGTGATGGACACTAAATTGAAAATGAGCACTTCTTTCCATCCACAGACAGATGGAAAAACATAGGTTGTAAATAGAACAATGGTACATTTGCTTAAAGGATATTGCAGTAAACATCCTAAGTTGTGGGATGAGCAGTTGCACTATGTACAACACGCCTACAATTGTGCCATGCATTCTTTTACACAAAGAGCTAGTTTTGAAATACGTTTGGGGTAATTGCATAAGTCTCCTATGGAATTTTCTTTCAGGGAAGAAAGTGAAGTGGATGAACATGATGATGCCGAGAAAGCAAAGAAGTTCATTTAGAAGATCCAGCAGGTGCATCGTGTAGTACAAGAGCAATTGGAGAAGAGCCAAGACAAGTACACGACAAGGTATGAAAAGCATTGGGTAAATTTGAAGTTGGTGATCAAGTATGGTTATACATCAACAAGGAAATCATGAAAGGTGAAGATAAAAAGCTCAAACCGATCAGTATGGTCTATTCAAAATTTTGGAGAAGATTGGTACTAATACTTTCTGTTTGGATCTTCCATCTTATATGCATATGTATTTAGTAGTCAATGTTGAGAATTTGAAGCTTTATGAACCTCCTATGATTATGGTTGCTAATGAAGATGTTCAAATTGATATTGTTGATGATTTTTCTCTTGAGTAATTAGATGAGTTACAGGAAGATTCCTACTGTTGATGATTTTGTTATCCATGACAAGAAGATTAGGACTTCATGTTAAAGTGATGTGGAGTATCTTTGAGTTGGCCTTAAAGGGGTACATCCAAGCAAATAAAAGTCGATGGATATTGGTAGAGTGAGGGATCTCCACCCTCACTTACTTGTTGGCTGATTGTACTTTTGGAGGTCCAAAAGCTCCCTAGTGGGGAGGAAATATCCAGGAGGATCTAGGATCACTCAAATTTTCAAAGTCTCAAATGCTAGACACAAGGGTAGCATCACGAAGGGCTTGATGAGAGATTTTCGGTGATGTTCATTTCACCTCAAATGGACTTTGGATGACCAAGATATGATGTTTTGAAATCTCGAAAAGATAGGTAAAAAGTTGCAAAAGGGGTGCCATGTGGCACCACTGGAAGGGTGACACATGGCATATGTATAGGTGTATGATGTCGACATGGCAGCCCCATGTGGTAGGTCAAAGTGACATGGCATTGATTAGTTGGAAATATGATAGGTGATGTGGACCAATCATATTTTGACATATGGCATTGGTTGCATAGGTGGAACAATGAGGGGCCACCATGTGGCAACCCCCATTGGCCATAATGGTTAGTGTTTATCAAAAAAATTATGGAGGTGATAGGGTGAGAACCTGCATCCTCCCACAAGCCAGCTTAACTTCCTCACCAATCCACTTGCATGTGTTGCTGATAAGCTATATGTTCAAACTTTTATTTAAGGTTGAATGTGTTGTATGGCAGAAAAAGGGTAGGCTCGAGGGCTATGCCCTAGAGGCTGTGGGTTGTTGTAACATGTCATACCATATAACCACCGGTCAACCAAATCCATGGGGCATTAGTATAATATGCCATCAGGACCACCAATGGTCAACATATATGCAAACAAAACCGTGTAAGGGGAAGAGGTCTGTGGGTTTGACCTCATGACCTCCCCCCAACCATCGCAATGTTTTAGCCATCAGGCCATGTGAGCCGCTTGTTAAGAGACACATTAAAATATTTATTTAAGATTAATGTTATGTGGGAATAGGAATAAGGGTGTAGAGGGTTAGTGCCGCCCCTATTTAAACCTATGCAATTTGCAATTCAGAAGACATTTTGGGTGCTGAGTTTATGCATAGATTATGAGTCCGAAAAGGATAGACTATGCAAGTTTTCCAAGACAGCCTAGGCATGAAAATCGAGGTGATTTGCACGTAGTTTGAGGTGAGATTTGACATACATGTGCCAATTTTGTGCATACATCCCAAGGTAGGGTGAAGTTCTGTTGCATGCAAATTGAGGCAGCATGTAGTGTGGCACACAATTCAAGATCGTACAGACCATATAGATCATAATTACTTTGGAGTCTGTGCAAGAGGCGGAGCCCAGAAGCCTAGTTCAGAAGGTGCTCACGTTTACAGTTAAAAGTTGTAGAATTTCACAAGGATTCATAATCTAGCTTTTGTTTTTGCATCCGAGCACCCAGTCAGAAAAGTGTTCGCAGGACCCTTTCAGCTACACCAAAGTAAAGCCGTGTTTATACTTTAGAGTTACAGAATTATTTGCTGAAGCTTATGGTGAAGTCTGTTTCTACTCCTGAATAAACGAATTCTAAGGTGATATCAAGGGTTGATATTTAGCCTTCTTTGTAAATCATTAAGCATTTTTTAGATTAATAAAGAGTGGTCCCACTTATAGGGAGTGGACCCAGAGACGTAGCTCGAAGTGGGTGAAATCCGTTACCAAATCCTAGTGCATTTGTGAGATTTGATATTTTCTCTTAGTCTCTTTTTTATTCATCTCAGAATTCTATTTTCAAACAAGTTATTTTCCTTAGGTACAAGAGATTGGCTAAGTAAAGGGTAATTCCACAAAAACTACAAGAAGCACTGTCAATCAAAGTTCCTGTTTTATTTGAAAAAAGATTAGTTAACTTGTGACTAAAGATTTTTCATATCACTCTTATCAAGGGATTAAGAGCGATGTGAATTATGAATGCTTTTTTAAGGCTTGCCTCCCATTTTTGGGCTTTTTGATTGATTTTCCAAGGCCAAATTGATGTGGATGAGGTGGCATGATGACATATGAAGGTGACTATGCAGCTGACTTGGTAGGTGAGCAAATTTTGGTTGTTAACAGATTTCCCCCTGATGTGTGAGGTCAAGAGCTCATCGTATGGACAACATACATCATAGCATTTTCATGGCAGAAGATAAGTGTGATGGTGGCATGGAGAATGGAGACCACTTCGGAGAGAACTTGCCTTCTGATGAGGCTACAAAGGCATTTTCCTGCAGATACAATGGTGTATATAATCTCAAATATAAATGGATGAGGTAGGCATTCCCATTCTTGTATCAATGTCTCAAAATATAAGGATATCTAGATCCAATGGGTATTAGATTAATACATAAAATCATTGTGTACCTTGTAAAGAAGATCTAGTCCTAGTGAGGGTCTAATCAATACATGAACAACCAATGTATGCATCATAAGTGTCCAGGGGTGAATCAGAAAGATACAGAAGTAGAGTCCAACCCTATATGGTCTGGAGAACTGATAACAGAACAATGGCATTCTGGAGGAATGCTCGATCATAATAACTAATGCTTTGCTGGAACTGAAGAGGGTCCAATAATCTGGGATAACTCATATAACTGAAAGTATGGAGTCATTGTACTTTGGGAATTGCATCTATAACTGGATATAGAAGAAAACCTGTAACCGAGGCTTCCACAATACTGTCGCCAATGCAACACAGATATCTCAAAAACCACATAACTGAAAAGCAAACTCCACCAAGGGTGGGAGCCAGGTATATCCGGGGTCTTCAACCAAATAATGAAAGGACCATATTCCTATACGAATCTCAACAATGAGATGAGTGATTTGTTATCGAGCACGTGAGAAACAACCAAACTAAAGGGCATTGATGTCTCCCCTCAACTGGTTCAAGGGACTCATTAATGATAGTTATGAGACCAAGGTTCATGATTCCTTTAGGTCTATATTTTGAAATAGATGCATTGACGTCGATAGAAGGAGACCTACGAAAACTAAGGCGATGATGTTTCCTTAACAAAAGCACGAGGGATACTGCCAAGATAATAAGAACACTGGACAAGTAGTTGAGACACTGCCTGGGGATACGAGGGTAATTGAGTAAGGGACTCAAACTTCGTTTGTTCAGAGTATGAAGGCAAGGTTAACCTGGCAGCACATGTGAGACTTCTTGATAAGATCAAGGGAAGGACAAAATTGGGGTACTAGGGGACATGAATCATAAAGGGCAAGGGACTCTTTACTCTTTGGAATGGTTATACTGATTAAGTATGACTCCAAGGGTTACTTATCACAGAATACTCTGAACAAAGGTAACCAGGGATGCTTCCATGAAAAGAGATAATGCATGATATGCATGAGTGCTAAAAAGCACTTTTATTGAATGGTTTCTCCGATACAAGGGCATAAAAGCGATAATAACAATGAATACTCCCAAATATTAGCTTCCCAAATGTGTGATCATTTGAAAAAATGTGGTGCTTAGAAACACCATTTGTAAAATATGGTCGCTTTGGGAAACTAATCACCCGATTAAGATGAAAAAGACTAACAAGGAGAGAAGTGTCCAATCATGAGGGGTTTATGTAGAGCATTGAAGGGAGTGTTTTTTAATAGCAGGGTGGGACAAATATGGTAATATCCTTGCGGGTCGGTGAACTGTGGAAAAATAACATGACGTTTTGCAATATGGATGAAGTGGTGGGCTTATGAATACGCAATGCGAAGCAACAATATGCCAAGCTGATCAGAAGTCTAGGATTCCATGGGGTTGGCCAGTGAATGGTGTGACCAGGGTAACATGCGGTTAAGTGCACAAGTTCATAGACTAAATGGACTCCCATTCCTACGGGATGAAAGAAAAGCATGGGTGTCGAATGGCACGGGGCTCTATGTTGACACCCATGTTCAGGAGGCTCTACTGCTGAGTAAAGGTGAATGCAAAGGTGGCTAGGATTGTCCACTTAATTTGATAGGGGGAAGTCCTATAGTTGTAAATAATATATGGAATCTTGATGCATCAGATGGAGGGCGTGCCTATATGCCAGTGAAGGAGTTATACCTGGTGAAAACTCGTGGGATTCCTCGTAGCAAGGACCTACATACAAAGATGGAACCCAAGCATAAAAGTGTATCTGGAAACCAAGTCAAATGTACTAGTAGTTTAAAAAAGCATGAAAAATAAACTTTTGCCTAGTGGCATGCAAACCGAGGAGGGCAGAAAATAGGCCTACAACTGATCTACTAATCACGAAAAGAGATTTGCATAATCAATATGACTACTTGGATGAATACTCAAGATTATAGAGATGCCCCCGATGCTATGAGCATGGGGAATTTTGACATTTTGTGAGTATATTTATGTGATGACGATGGATCTCTACATATGTGAATGCAATGTGATATGGTTATGTATGCATGTGATTAATTTCGTTGATATTGATGAGCAATGTGCCACTCTAGAATGTCATTATCCATTTGATCTGCCACAACATTGAAAATTATGGGGACATGTATAAATGTTATGGATTCAAACTATCTAACCAAATGTTTAGCTTGCAGGAACTTTAAAAGAGACAAGGATTGCATACCCAATAACAATTGTTCAACTGAGAGACAAGCAACTGGGATTCCAAATAGATGCAAAGATGACAAATGCTCATATGAAGAGTATCAACTAAGAGGCCGATCACAACATCATACTCTGCTTGATTATTAGTGGCTTCCCCAATACACATGCCGTTGAGGTGGATCAAGTCATATGATGAGGGGTAAAGTACCCACTTAGCCGAGACAAAATTTGGACGATATCTACTTGTGCCGTTAACATAGCCAAAGTAAACAGAAGGATCCATATAATAATATCATGAAAAGGAATTGTGAGATCTATTTCCAAAAAAAAAGAAAGGGAAAACAAAAAAAGAAGAGAAAACTATGATACAAGGGATTCAAAGGTTGGTCGAAATCAAGCATAAAATCTCTTGAGATACAATGCTTTACAGGGATTCTTCAAGAGTCAATCTTCAAAATTCGACAAGGAGGTATGCCCCCTTGCCTAAACAAGTTTTCACTACATAAGTTCCTTACCACATAGATTCAAATTTCCCTTTGCCATGGTTGTCATGAGCTTGGTCATATGCAAGAACGATATCACCTTCTTTAAATGTTCAAGGACGGACATGGGTGTCGAAATGATATTTTGATCGATTCTTGGAAGCCTTGATCATTTGCAGAGCTACTCGACGATCCTCATCTGCTTGTTCAAGAGTGACCAAGTGTTGCTCCAGAGGGGTAGTATCTAGAAACAATTCAAGGACTATGTGGAATGATGGAATCTGACACTCGATTGGCAGGATGGAATCCACTTCATGCACGAGGCAAGGGACACAAAGTTGGAAAAATGATAGGAAGTGGAGGCAAGGGACACAAAGTTGGGATTTGTTCCATGGGGTTTCTCTATATACCACTTTGCTGCTACACTAGTTAAACTTCTTTAGAATAAGTGCAATCTAATGGAATAATATGGTCCTGCGGGTCCTCTCCCACCTTCCCTTTAAATTTTAGTTCGTCTAAGGGAAGCTTGGTTAGCATGGGAGGCCGTGCAGGATCTTGGTGAATAGAGTCATTAGTCAGCCTCGCCAAAAATGGGATGTTGAGGCTATCCATGAATGGGAGATTCGCACTAGGGTGTGAAGTAGAATGACTAACAACGGTGTTGGTCGTGGTCCTACTGCTATTTCTTCTAGTAGTTCCTACAGTAGTTCCGCTAGTGGTTCCACCATTAGTGGGTCTGTTTCCAGAATTTCCACCAGTTTGAGGGATGCTAGGTCTTTTAAAGTTAGGGTTAAGGATTCCCATAGGGTTGGGAATTGTCTTGCCTATTGTGGTGGCGTTGTTTCCTCCGATAACAATGAGGATGTTGAAAGTTTGGATGCCCGTGGAAGTGGGACTAGTAGGCATGCCGAGGGAGGTGGGAACGATCCTAACCATGGTCTTGGAATTGCGTGTGTGTGAAGATGGTATTGGAAAAGAGGTGTCGGGATTTGGGCATCGTTCAATGTGTTGAATTGGGATCCAGCTTGTGGATTCGATCATGCAGTTTAAGAAACTGTAATGAGGGGATGATCCCTGAAGTCTTCAAGAGAATCTTGGGGGAGCTATAGTGACAAATTCAAACAACTCATCAACACAAAGGATAAAGTGGGTAAATCTCAAATAAAAAAGATAAAAAAACCACTGCAATCGAGTGTGCAATAGGTGATATGTAAAAATAAAAGCAAATAAAAAAGAGCAATCCTATAAAATTAAAGGACCCACTAGCTTAAGAGCTCTACACAATCAATAAAAAAATCTCGAAATAAAATCTTCCTCAAATCTTTTCCTCTGTGTGGTCATCACCTCCCCATTAGACACAAAGAAGTAGAAAGTCGAGTTGGATCTTCCATCCACTAACTCACAATAGGGATCTCAAGCCTACTCAGATATAGTGAGTGAAGATAGAAAGGTTAGTTACAGAGCTAGGGTCGTAGTCGACTCCGTTTGTCTTGGTTATCCCCCCACCGAAGGGGACCACCACTAGGTAAGATACCTAAGAATAATGGTCTCTAGGATACCTTGTTAGGGTCATGTCAAGATGAGTATTCCATATCTTCAATTCGAAGACAACAATCTGGATGATCTTCAATACTGAGTGGGGACAGTGCACCGCCAAACCAATCGATTCCAGTCTAGCCATTTTCACTCCTTGAAGAGGCTCACCCCACAAATTGGCCTTAAAACCATGTCACAAGTACTAGAGGATTTTAAATCCCTAATAGGACAACCATTATGTCTCAAATGAATAGTGACTAGGGGGAATTGTTTGGATTCCTATCCCCAAGGTCCTAACTTAACTACAAAATTATTTTTGTCCTTACGTGAGGTTAGATTTTAATGCTCCACTTGGCATATTGAACCAAGCAATAATTTGATTTAAGGAGTGTTTGTTGTGTGCATGTGAAGTGTGTACTACAACTAAGAGCTAAGAAAATAAAATTGCTTGAAAGATAAACAATGCAAAATCCTTGAGAAATATGCTTGATAAATCCAAAGACCCTATCGATCCCAAGTTAAGAAAGGGCATCTACTCAGTTCCTTGCTCTTGTGAAGAAACAACATCTACTCAGTTCCTTGCTCTTGTGAAGAAACATACATTGGGGAAACCAAGCGTTCAATAAAAATCAGACTTAAGGAACATTGTGTTGATATAATGCATAAAAGAATTAAAAAGTCAGTAGTTGCAGAGTATTCTTGGAAATCCAACCATCACATTTGCATCGAAGAGGCGAGGGTAATTGCAATTGAAGAAAATTACAACAAGAGACGCATCCATGAAGCAATTGAAATAGAGAAGCATCCGAAGAATTTTAATAGAGATGATGGACTTATATTGAGCGAGTCTTGGAAAACTGTAATACATGGTCTTATGAATGAGACGTCCAAAAATTAAAGAACTAAGATAAAATCTAAAATCCAGCTGATAGTCATGATGGATATTAAGGTTTTGCCTTAGTTCATTATTTATAAGAGGTAATAACTTCACATTCCTATGATATTAACTTTCTCTTGAAGATGGACTCAACTACAGAGTCCGAAATGTGCGTCGAGCATTACAACAAAGACACATGCTTCCATATTTTCAAAATTCAATACTTTTTTTTCAAAGCAAAAATTGACAATTAAATAATTGATTTGCAAAGATTAAAAGAATGGCTCTAAATCTAACAATGTTTTAATCAAACAAATTAATTAACTATCTAGAAAAATCAGTTCATCAATCTTTACTGAAAATGAAAGAAAATGCAACAAGTAAGCAAGCCACAACAACAATTTCAAAAGAGGGGGAAAATTCTTCAACTTCAAGACGGTTGTTCTTCACCAGAAAAATTCTGACCAGGTAAGCAAAATAACTACTACAACAAGAACAAGAGGCTAAAAACAGATTGAAAGGGATTGTAAGTAGGCTCTGAAAGACAAACCGACTCTTACTAACTTAGGCAAAGAGCAAAGAAAATCAAATGGAGAGCTAAATAGTGAAATTTGGAGCAGGTTGCTCTTTTCGAAGGGAAATAAGCGACCCAGGTCACTCAAATTAGAAAGACATGCACGACCTAAGGACAAAATTCAGGTCTGGGTTAGGGTCACTTAGTTTAAGGGGAAATAAGTGATCTGGGTCTCACAAAACTGCCAGACAGGCACGACCCGGAAGCAAGTACTCCAAAAAGATAGATGAAGAGCTAACAAAAGACCGATAAAATGGAGGACACACAACCAAAGAAATATATGTATATTCCCCAATATAGTTGCCAAAAACTGTGGTGAGTGTTTGCACACATGCATGTGCTAAAGAGAACCTGCTAGAGGGTTGTGGGCTCAAGCATAGTTTCAAAGAAATAAAACAAAACAAACTACTAAACTAAGAAATTAAACTAAGAGTGCTAGTAATAAAAAAAATGAAAATATTTTTATGTTCTATAAATTCAATCAACAAGCATACACAAGATTTGAAAGAATAAGTAATCTTTATATTGATATATGAAAAGAATTATAGGAACTAGGAGCACTTGAACAATCGCAGAAGAGGAGGCCACCACAAATATTCGAGGGAGGGTCTATTGGTTCTCCTCATGACCTTCTTATTCTCCAGTCACATGTCACGAGAAGAGGATCTCCTGGAAGGTGAGAGGGAAGTGAGAAAAGGTCTACTTCAATCTCAACAAAAATTTGACAAAGTGACGACTTGAGTAAATGGAATGGAGTTGCGCATAAAATGAGGGGCCTTGGTGTCTCTTTTATAGTTGGTGATGAGGGTCTAGGGATGAGTTTGGTACTCTATACTTGTCATCCATGTAGAGACTCGTGTCATTTTCATCTTCTTTTTGTTGGACATGAAACATACGAAGCCAAAGGTAAGCCAATGGTTGGGTCGCACGTTTTTTGGGTTTTTATGTGACTTAGGTCACTCATATCGAAGGATTATGAGTGACGTGGGTCGCTCTTATTAAGGGATTAATATTGACCTGAATTATGGATGCTTTTTTAAGGCTTGCCTCCCATTTTTGGGATTTTTGACATATTTTCCAAGGCCAAATTGATGTAGATGAGGTGGCATGATGACATATGAAGGTGACTGTGCATCTGACTTGGTAGGTGAGCAAATTTTGGTTGTTAACATAATAAATCCACTATCCCTACAACTCATGAAATTATGAATCGGTTGAAACCATCTATCAATGTTGTATCTCTACTAGACGACTTGATTTAGATTCTGGGACCTGTTGATTACACCCCATACTTTGAACTAGATAAATCATTCCTAATATTGAAAGGGGGAAAAGGGGTAAACCAACAAGGAGTGGCCGCTATGCAGAAGCTAAACGAATTTGTAGAGCAAAGGGAGCAGAAACAACTGCAAGGGAAATCGGGGCAATCCTCTCAGCACCCTGGAAAGTGAATATTTTATGAAGGTCGACAAAAAAAGGCAAAGTGGTAGTGGATGTCTTCATTTTGTGTCTCGAATAAGTAGATCTACAACTATCGTGTCTACTTGATTTTTTGTATATCTTGGATGCAATTTAATGGAAAGCCATGTTAGTGCTTTACTATTGAATGTATTTGGATATTACATGTCTCTTGCAAGAAATTTATCAGGATTAAGGGACTCATGCTATTCTTATTTGAATTCATGTATGTCTTAAGATGTGTTTGTGCCTCCTTTTAACAACAACAATCCAATTACGGTCTAACATCTAAGATCTACCTTAAGCACCACGGATCTCAATTGTAAATCCAGTCCAAGTTTAAAAGAATATTTATAGGCACATAGAATGACAATTGCCGAATTCATATTTGCTCAATACACCTTTCTCCTCCAAGTGTTAGAATTTATTCATGTTCTCATATATGAACAAATTAAACCATTCTTTAGAAACAATTTGCCGAGCAACACATATGCACTCAATCACCTTACATTCCAACTCAAAATGAAATAATTGAGATTCTGAAAATATCTTATGTGAATTGATGCCTTGTAGTTCCTTATGTTTGGCCGGTCACAAGCATGCCTACTTTGAAAACACTTTAATAGTCAAATAAGTTCATCGCACCATGAAACTATTTGGATTGGTATCCAAATCCATATACATTCAATGTAAACACACAAATGAGAAACGTAGACATATAAACAAATCTTCCAAAATGTATTATATCTATTGTACAAAATGTTTACAATTTTGTTGTTAAATAACACTTTTGCTTTAGTTCACACTCTTACATGTACAATCACTGCAAGTTTACATGTGCCAGAATACTTAGACAAATATTTGTTGTTGCCTCTGCCCCATTGACATTAATATTCTTGAAAAGGTCTAGGGTGTGATATGAAGACTGGTAATAAAACCTAGACTTGTTGTAACCCCCTCCAACAAAAATGTAGCATTAGATGACAAAATTGCACAGTTGGGAGCTCTCGAAGAAAACTCAACATGCCACTTTGAGGTTGTTGACAACGAAACTAGATTGGAAAGAGTTAATTGGAAAAAAACTAATGTAATTAAATACAAAAACATAGAAACTTCATTACAAAAGCAGTGTAGAATCTATGATGCAATAACTTAAAACAATATACTTAAATGCCAAAAACTAGATATATATTATAGAGTATTAACAAGAAGAGTTGACACCTATTTTTCCTTAATACTTACACCTTTTTCCTTATAGTGCATGTGTGTGGCCTCTTTGTTTGGGAGATAGATTGTGATTAGAATAATGGATGCTGATATTTAGATTTCCCCTCTCTTGTTTTATCCGGGGTGAGCAAAGTCTTTTTGCAACCCCAACTATGTGTATTTGTACATGTATTTCTTTTTTCTAGCATACAATATTCTCCACTATCATACTCATTTACCACACTTTTGATCTCTTTGGGAATTTCCATGCTTATGTCCTCTACATCTCCACAATCTTCTCCAATAAACAAAGTTGTTTCTCTACCATCAATGTTAGTTTCTCTTGGATATTCACCACATTTAGATGAACATGGATGCAAGTGCAGTGAAAAATAAAATGGCTCATCTAATCCCAATGGAGTACTATCAAAGATTGGTGGGCCTAAAGGAACACTCTCTAATGTCATATCAAATCTAGGCCCATTGGAAAATTGAATATAGTCAAAGTATCAAATATATCATTTTCTTCACACAGTATTAGGTGTCCTATCATATAAAGGCTTTGAAATTTCCTAGAACATTGAATACAATGGATTTGAACTTTTCCTACAGGTGGTGGCTCATTAAGGATTTTACGTAGGATAGTCTAGTTCTCATCCTTAATGATTTTGTCTCAAATTTTCTTTTTCTTCAAATATTTTATTTGCTTTGACTGAGCATCATATTCAAAAACACATCTTCTCACATGCTCCAAAGCAGTTGCACCCAACTCTTCTATACACTTCACCCCCTATAACATGAAAACAAAATGGGTCCATTAATAAAGCATATTACAATGAAAGATATCAAAAAATAAATTTCAATATGAATCAACCTACCAATATTTTAACCTTTTTCCAAATTACAGCAATTTTAATAGCCTTCCTATTCTTCAGCCTTTCTATTCCTATTAAAATGATATTCGATGTCATAATTCGTTCTGTTATGGCCTCTTTCCAATTTGGATGTAGATATGAGCTTTTACTTAGAGCCTCGTGGTGTACCAACTTGCAAGGATATGGGCCCCAGGGAATGAACTTCTTTTCTATGTTTATTAAATGTACAACACTTATTGTATCGTAGATCATTGCATTGACTAGACATACAACAAAAGTAGTGATGCCCATTACTCTCCTTAAGAAATTTATAGGTTGAATCCTCCTAAAATAATTACCTAACATTATAAATTGGCCCCATATATATTTAGTTCATGTAACGTGCTGCATCACTACTAAGACTAAATCATCCATATATTAAATTGAAAATCAAAACTTCACTTGTTTATAGAAAATAAGAACATGTACCGATTTCTATCCAACGTCTGCTACAAAACAAAAATCTAAAAAAAAATCACGTATTTATATTACTAAATAGCAGGCAAGATAATCAAGTTCTACAATAAAAATGCACAATATGCTATGTTACAATCATTTGAAAAATGTAGAATATGCTATGTTACAATCATTTGAAAAAAAACTTCAAAGCCAAAAGTAAAATCTAAGGCAATGGCCTCTTTTCTAATTTTATGTAGGGTTGGTTTAATTATACCCCAACAATTTTAGGAGAGAATATCATGTACATTGCTTTCACCATGAACTTTTGCCTACTAACTATGATCTCGGGAACTTTGACCCAAAGAAACAATGAGAATGTGAACTATGGCCTTTGATCCTCATGAACTTTGGCCTTAAGAGGAACTTTTACCTCAAGAGGAATTGTGACCTCGATCACTTTGAACTTGGGTACTTTGACCCACAAGAACTATGACCTTGTGACGTTTGACCTAGGGAACTATGACCTCATCCCAACAAGAACTATGATGGATAAGAACTTTTCCCAACAGGAACTTTTCCCTCAAGAACTATGAACTCTACCTTAGGAACTATGACCTATGGAACCTTGAATATTAAGAACTACGACATCTAAAGCTTTGACCCATAGGAACTATCACCTCGAAATATTTGTCCCACAACAACTATGGCAACAAGAACTATAACCTTTGGAACTTTGACCGATAGGAACTTTAACCTCAAAAAATATGGCCTCAGGAACTTTTCCCTCAAGAGAAACTACGACCTCTGGAACTTTGACCTTGGGTACTTTGACCCATTAGAACTATGAAATCAAGAACTTGGACTGACATGAGCTATGATGGACAGGAAATTTTCCCCATAGGAACTATGACATTGGGAAATTTGACTCGCAGGAACTTTGTCCTCAAGAACTGTGACCTCTGCCTTAGGAAATATGACCTTCGAAAATTTTACCTTGAGAACTAAGACCTCAAGAACCTTGACCCACAGGAACTATGACATGAGGAACTATCACCTTTGGACCTTCGACCTTAGGAACCATGGCCTCAGAAACTTTGATCCACAACAACTATGACCTCGAGAACTAGGACCTCAAGAGGAACTATGAAATCAGGAACTAGGACCTTGAGATGAAACATCAAGAGGAACTATGACCTCGAGAACTAGGACCTCAAGAGGAACTAGGACCTCAAGAGAAACTATGACCTCGAGAACTATGACTCAAGAGGAACTAGGGCCTCGAGAGAAATATGACCTTGAGAGGAACTAGGAACTTAATAGGAACTATGACCTTGAGAGGAACTAGGACCTTAATAGGAACTATGACCTCGAGAGGAACTAGGACCTCAAGGGGAACTATGACATCAAGAGGAACTATGACCTTGTGAATTAGGGCCTCAAAAGGAACCGTGACATTGGGAACTAGGAACTCAAGAGGAACTATGACCTCAAGAGGAACTAGGACCTCAAGAGAAACTATGAGCTTAGGAACTAGAACCTCAAGAGGAACTATGACCTCGGGAACTAGGACCTCAAGAGGAACTATGACCTTGGGAACTAGGATTTCAAGAGGAACTATGACCTCAAGGGGAACTATGAACTCGAGAGGAACTATGACCTCGAGAAATTTGACCTTGTGTGCTTTGGCCCACACGAACAATGACCTCGAGAACTATTAGCTCATACACTTTAATCAACAGGGAGTATGATGGACAAGAACTATGATCCACATGAATTATGACCTTGGGAACTTTCACCCACAAGAACTATGACCTCGGGAAATATGATCTCGGGAACTTTAACCCATAGGAGGAACTATGACCTTTGGAACTTTGACCATAGGAACTATAACCTCAAGAAATTTGACCTCATGGACTATGGATTTAAAAACTTTCACCGACAAGAACTATGACCATGAGAAATATGACCCATAAGATTGACATTTTCCCAAAATATCTCATCAAACTGAATAAAATACTTTGGTGTCGTTCCCAATAAATATCCTTTTCAAAGTTGTTAGAAGGCACCGATAACTCTATCGATGGTTTGTTAGAAGATTCCTTTCAATGTTTTGAAATCTTGTCGACAACACTTTTGACATCGTAGCGGAACTCAAAGTGCATTATTTCAATGATGCACCACTCTTTCAAAAGGTTAGTGGACATGTCATTGATGATATTTGAAAACATTGAAAGGAATCTTCTACCAAAGCGCCGAAAGTGTTTTCCCAATATATTGCCCTTGGCATTTTCCCAAAAGATCTCAATGGACTATGGCGGCGTTCCCCATAAATATGTTTTTTCAGAGTTATTAGAAGGTGTCTATAACACTATTGACAATTTGGTAGAAGATTCCTTTCAATGCTTTGAAAGCTCACTGACAACACTTTTGGCATCATTGTAGAACTCAAAGTGCAACCTTTCAAGTATGTGTCGTTCTTTCAAAAGGTTAGTGATAGTGTTTTTGACGAGCTTTCAAAACATTGAAAGGAATCTTCTCACAAACTACTAATAGTGTTGTTGGCGCCTTCTAACAACTCCGAAAATATTCTTTACTAGGAACACCGCTAAATGGTTTTGTTCAGTTCTAGGAGATATTTTGGGAAAATGCCAATAGAGCTATCAACCCTTTTTGAAAGGCCTTTTTGCTTGGCATAAATTTGAGAAAGAAGATGTTTTGGAATTTTGCATCATATTCCACTTTGTTTTGTAATTTCAATAGGTATGCTATAGAACTTGTGAAGTCTAGAAACTTGACACATCTACGTGAATTTTAATAGAGGGTATTTTTATAGTCACAATAAATTTTGCAAGGTATTTCTACTCTACTATGTTTTCCTGTTCTGTAATCGTTTCAACTTTGAAATTTACAAAGCCCAAATTGGAAGGGGGAAAGAATAAAACATAGAGGCCCTACATAGATATTGACATTGTGACTTTGAGAATTTTGAAATCTTTGTTAATATGAGATCCCAAAAACTATTTTATCTCGTTTTAATACCACAAAGACTTTAACGTTGACATTGAGAGAGTAACATCTTTGGGTTTTAACATACTCTAAATAAACTATGATTAATGTTTAGAGATAGGTGAGATTGGCACCTAGCATATTAGAAAACCCGAAATCAAGTTCATTTAAATGGAGGGATTTGGCACCATGACAATGCCCAAATTGATTCCATTGGACATCTCCATTTCAAATTTTAATGAAATAGAAATGGCGTAGAAACCACAAAGGTGGAAATTCCAAAATTTTGAGCAATGGAAATCAAACTTATGTACTCTTATCACCCCCAAAACGTTGTGTGGTTACACATTGGTTTTTCTGTAATTTGTCTACTAGTTATACCAGTATTCCCTCGCCAAGTTCACCCAGACAGCAAAAGAATATATTGCGCTCCCTCCATGGACTATTTCGAAGAAATGAAGGGGGAGTGCCACCCACCCGATTGTATTCGAAAGGGAAAATATGAATCTAGGCATAAGAGATAGAGGTTGGAAATGTATTGGATGCAATATTGAATGCTGACGTGATTGCATGTTAAAGGTGACAGTGCGCGATGAAATTCCGATAGGAGAGAGGTCATTGAATGGGAGTGGGGTTGACGAGAGACAATGGAAGATGTTGGCCGTGTTTGAAAAATTCAAGTCGAAAAAGGGCCAAATCTCGTAGATTCCTGTGTTGAGGGTTTAGTGAAGAATTCGGGAATAACGCAGTACCCATTGTGAAAAGTCGACGTTTCGAACCTTAATCACGGTTCATCATCAGGACAATTCCCCTTCTCCACTATTGATTTCTACAAACTGTTTTATGATATCACACATCCATACATTCATCATAATAGGTTAGGTGGTACAACTTCCTTTATAACTCCCATGTGACTTTCCATAAGTCTCACCTCCTTGATTCTTAAATTTTTTTAATTGGAATATTTTTTTATCTTGGAATATACATATTTAAGTCGGCTTGGCTGTAAGGGTTAAATTTGATAAATTCAAAATCTTTGACTTATAAAAGTCAAATTTTTTAAAGAGTTAAATTTGATAAATTCAAAACTTTTGACTTATAAAAGTCAACTTTATTAAAGAGTAATTTCTCATTTATACTTTGGAAAGAAGACAAAAGTAATGTGGACTTACAACAAGCCATCGCTAAAATGGGTAATTACGATGAAGAGTAGATATATGTTTACTGTTACAAATACAAAGCCAATAGTGCCACAAAAAGTATGGATAGAATTGTGAAGTTGCGAAAAGAATTAGGGACAAAAATCTACAATATTGTGGATAAATTTGATGAGTTATTTGAAAATTCCCAAAGACAATGGATAGAATTAATTAAAAAGGGAGATACTTGTCACAAATGTGATGGGAAATGGATTATAGGTCATCTATGTGAATCAAAATATCACAAGGACAAATTATCAATGATAATTAATGAGCATAGAGAAAGGATTGATTGACACTTTGGAAGTTGAGATGACCCAACGATAGAAATCGAAACTTACAAAAGCCCACTAGTAAGTTCAAACTTGACAACCCTAGGAAAGGAAATCAAAGTCACATACAACTCAAATTCCAAGTGTGACAAAACACCAATAAAAGTATCACTAGCATGAATCTCATGCATGCCACCAAATGGGAATGAGAATGATGAATCTAAAAAAGAAATTATTTATTGAAAGGAACAAACACAAGAACCACCTAGAAAGTATACTCAACTTCATCTTAGGAAGGTTGATAAGATCCAAGTTCCATTAAAAGGGAAAAGCAAGCTTACAACTCCACTTGCAACCTTGACCGGGAAATTGCAAACCAATAAGCATTAAAGGTTTGCATTCAACAAATGGGTCCAAAGACTCCAGGATATGATGAACATCCTACAAAGGAACCCTGAAAGCAAGAACCAAGTCAAACCACTACAACTAGACAAAGACAAAGATGATGCTGGCAAGATAACATGAGAAGCCATACATAATCCTATTTATAATGCTTTAAGGACAAAACATTCCTTGGGAGGGTTGCAGGGTAGAAAACATATTAATAATATTAAAAAGTGTAGGGTAATGAAAATTCAAAGGGTACATACACCTTCACCTCATGTCCACTCAATGGATATAAATATACTATCACAAGGCTCATTGTAAGCACCATCATTCAATTAGTTATTAATTATTTTATATATCTTTACACCGAAGGAATTTTCTCAATGAGAAAATATTTCATGGCACTATTCCAGGATTCCTCATCTATCTATCCAATAAAAATACGACATATGTATCCTCGAATAGCCACCACATTCATCCTTTGGCGTGTTCTTGAAGTTTTTTGGTCTATGCCACCACCGCTTTACCCATAAAAGTCTACACATTATTCATCCATCCATCGTTTAGTGGCCTTTTCTGTCAGAGATTGGCAGGATTTCCGTCGTTCTGGCATATTTGTTTTTACTCGACCATGCTCTTTGCAGAGGTGATACTTTGAATATTGGGAATAGTGTTTGATGGATACCATTTGCACCTTGCACTTGCGGTCAGGGTTTGGCAGAGGCCTCCTACGTGGACGATCCTCATCTCCTCTCCATGCACTGTGATGAGCCCCTCATACCAAATAGAATATATACCTACCTAGGGCTTGCTCATGTCTTCCTCGGATAGACCCATGCCATAGAAGATAGCCTGCAATCCTCCCTGGGACTTGGGTTGGGTGAATTTGCTGCTATACTTGTTTAGCTTGTGATTCGAACCCACATCCTCCATAGTGGCTAGATGCGCCTCTGGTTGAGAAATAGATGTTGTGGGAGAAGAAGCAGCGCATCTGAAGCTGCAGTGGCAGTTCCATGTAGTTTTTTTTCGGACTAAGTCTCAGTCTAGCGAGGAGTATATCTCGTTGGCCTTGATGTTGCAGTAGGGATCTCAAATAAACAAGGCTTCCAATAGACAATGTGTGCATGGATCTTTTATTGGTACTTTCCAAGGATGGGATGCTAGTTTAGTTACCTATTCGACGTCGTATTGTTTATTTTGTTTGCATAAATGTTTTGTGTTGTGAAGGATTTTTAATCATTTCTTGCTAATGCTGCAGAAAAAGCATACTAAGAAGGTTGGTATTGTTGGAAAATATGGTAACTACATTCACCTTGCACGTTTTGGGATGCTATGTTAATGTATAATGAAAGGCCATCATTCATGATATGTGCATTGAAAGGTCACCAACTAGGAAATCTGCATGTCTGTTTCACTCTTTGTGTAGGTGAAGTATGGAGCTAGTTTAAGAAAACATATTAAAAAAATGGAAGTGAGCTAGCATCCCAAGTTGTTTTGTGAATTATGTGGCAAGGTTAGTACCAATTCCAGGAGCTTTTATGAATTCTCTTTTAATGTACCACTCATTGATGATTGATCTTGTAATTTTTATCTATGTTTATTCAATGTATCCCCTTTAGTGTTGGATACTTGAATATATAATGATTTAGGAGTGTACAAAGCGAGTTTCTAAACACATTGAAAATATTGATGTGAATCAACCTTAACATGTCAATAATAAAATTTCAGTTTCTAAATCAGCCTTTTCTAAATGATATACATATTTAATATAATTATATTGTATAGTTTGCAATGAAGAGAAATGCAGCTGGGATTTGGGGATGCAAGGATTGTGGGAAGGTGAAGGAAGGTGGTGCCTTTACATTGAAGTATACATTTCTATCCGACTTCTTTAATTATATAATTTAGTATCTTATATTTACTTATATGCACTAGTATTTCATGATTATGATCTATAAAGTATGACATGTTGAGTTTCTATGTTTCTCATGTACTGTTTTCTTGCTTCATTACTCCGAGTGCTATAACGATGTATAATACCATTTGAAGGTTGAGGGAGCATACATAAAAATGATTTTGTTTTGTTTTGTTTTCAACATCGGACTTTGAACATTTCTAAGTTGAACCAGGAAGTCAAAAAAGCCAAATTTTATGTTAAAGAGTTAATTTTTGTGATATTGTATTATTAAGCTAATCTATAATCTTTTACAACCATAAATTTGTCTTTGTTAAGTTAATAATCCGATGTTGAGGGTGTTGACTTGTTTTACATTTATTTGCAAAAGGTTTGGATGAAAATGAAAACAAAAACTTATGTGAAAAGTGGGGAAAATATGAGCCATTTTTCAGATTGTTATATTCATCTTTATGTGGGCTTCTTCAATAAGGTTTGGAATATTAGCTTGATTATTATTTATTTGGGAATTTCTTTGACATATACTGGATTCATGTTTAGAGATGAGAGTTTAATCTCCTTAATATTGATCTTGTTCCAACTGGACCACCTGAGGTTCTTATGTTTTTTTCCTTTTCTTCATTGCATGGGTTTAATGCTCTAGTTTACATATTATTGATTTTTGTCTAGTTTGACTTGTCATAGACAACGTATACACAGTTTTTTTATGTGTATCATCTTCATTAAATATCATGTTGGCAAGAATAAGTGCCTAGAGTAGAGTCAAAGCTATTGTTTTAGTTTGTTAGTCTTTTATTATAGAGTACATTTCTTTGTTGGCTCCTGTGTTTTTGGTTGGGAACATGGGCATGGAATGTTCTAACAAGGTTTTCCTTTCAAAGTTCTAGGAATATGTGCAAGTTTCATATAGTATACATTATTAGGAGAATGGTTTATTACATCAATTATCTCACAACATTGCTGGATAACATAAATAATAGCAAAACATCGAGAACTAATACTTAGCTAGAAGCAAATCCTTTTCACTCATCCATACACACTCTATTGTAGAGTCCATCCCAAAGTTAGGGCTATGAGACTGCAAGGGAAAATTCCTAAAGGGTAGTTATAAACTCTCTCACATAATCCAACCCATAATTCTTAGAAGAGAAAAAAACATCATTATATTTCCTCCAAATACAACAATCCACCTTCAACAAACACCATTCCCTCTTGAGCTAGACAACATAAGGAAAGGAACTCCTATATATGTAGTCCCTCAAGCAATTCCTTTACCCTCCAATGCTCTAATGTAGCCAAGGGAATCTCTTATGCTGAGAACTATGGATTTATGTCTATTAGCAATCGATGATCTTTCCTCTAAACTTTACACATAATTCTAATCATAGTTATAATGTACTTCCCCATACAAAAATGCATACACAATTCTAATAATAGTTATCGTGTACTTCCCCATATGAAAATGCATAGGAACATGGATACAAGATACAATGGTGTAATAATGAGAATAATGAATAAGAGAGCATAGCTTGCAAACTTAAAATCATTGTGTTGAGAGGTGCTTTCTATAGCCCAAGTGAGATGTGTCATGTCTGTAACGCTCATGAGGCACATGTTGGCTCCAAGATAATATATTAAAAAGAAAAATTATAAAACCAAGCACATGTGGGATCCAAATTTAAATTAGCTAAATAGTAAAACACATTTATATAAATATATATCAAATTTCAATTTAAAATTCCATTGAACTCAAACCTAAGAAATTTCACACACACACACACACACACACACACACACACATGAGTCATGATCATGCGGCGAACGACTCTGATAAGATCGTGCAAGTTCGATCGGATGATTGTGACTGTTCGCGTAGGACATGTCAGTGGACATGTGAAAGGCCGTAAAAGGGGAAACCGTTAACCGGAAACTGCTAATCGATGGCAGGGAACCATTTACAGGTAACCATCAAACCAATTACTGACAGTTGGGAAACTACATATCGGTTGTCAGAAAAATAATTACTGTTGACTAGAAACACATGAAGGGGAATAAAAGTAAACATGATTTCATAATAAAGAATTACAGATACTTTCAGGAAATGAGCAGAAAGGGACCTGTAGATCTTATTTGACAAAAATGTCAAATATGTGTTTCCCATAATATATATATATATATATAAGGAATTTTTATTTGAATTTTAGAACTAAATTTTGTCTAACAAATGTAAGAACATGAACACATTGTAGATATAGCTTGGAATTAAATACAATCATAGTACATGTTTCCAGAAAAATACTGACCAATATAATGGAAGAAGGGGAGCTTACATACATCCATGAAGAATATGTTAGAGGTCAAGATATCAATGTGGGAAATGCAGAAACAAAAACAAATAAGCATACAAATGATGTAAATGCACTGGAATTTGTGGAAACCATGAGAAGTTTGAGGATGGAAGTACAAAGTTATAGGGCATACAATGAGAGGTTGTTGAGGGCCCAAGAACTACAAAATGAGTTAAACACTCAGCTGGCGCAAAGTCTAAATATGCTATAGAGGAAAATGAAAATGGGCTCAACCCCAATTGAGGAGAAAGAAGGAAGAGATCACACAAGAAATCTGAGCACTCTAAAAGTGCTATCGGGAGTCATAAGAAGTGCTAATCACCACACTATGTATCCAGGAAGTCATTTATATCTAAGGATTCTAGTAGCAACCCATAAATATCTCCATTTAGGCATAATACAAGAAGGCATGAGAAATATGAGCTGCAAGGGGAACTTAGAAAAAATAAACCTCCCACATTTGATGGTGAGAACAAAAAGGGAGAAGATGCTGAAGCTTGGCTACTGCGAATGCGAAAATATATTCAACTACATAATTATTTCTCCAATATGGAAGCTAGGATTGCAATTTACAACTTACATGTCAAGACTTCCATTTGGTGGGACCAATTGGTTCAAGTTAAGCATAACATTGAAAAGAGGATTTCATGGAGACAATTCAAGAAGTACTTACATAAAAAGCACTTATCAAAACATTATTATGATAAGGAGATGGAAGAATTATTTGAACTCAAATTGGGAAGCATGAGCATGGGTGAGTATGAAAAGATGTTTTTAGGACTATTAAGGTATGTTGGGTTTATCAAGGAGGAGAAGGTAAAGATACAAATGTTTTTAAGTGGTTTGCCTTCATTTTATAGGGATAAAATTCAGTATGATGAACCCACGACCATGGAAGAAACAATTCAGAAGGCCAAGCACATGTATGATCAGAACAAAGGAAAGGAAAAATTCAAAATTCTTGGAGAGATAAGAGGAAGGATAAGCAGGATGAAAGGAAGAAATGATTCAAACCATCTTTATTCAATGACCCCAAACTTGGCTAAGGACCAGAAAGGCTTAAGTCATTTAGTCATGATCATGAAAGTAGTCAAGTCTAAGCTAAATGACCAAGGTAGGAGTTTGAAGGAGATGGTGGGCTATGTTGATTTATCATTTAAGATATGTCTCTTAAGGTTGGTGAGGATTTCAATGGAAAATCCAAGTAAACAATATAAAATCCTAACCAATGTGAAAGAGGAAATTCCCAATCCAAAGTTCAAATGGATAATTAAATTTATTTGGGAATTTGGATTTATCCTAAGTTTGCCTTTGTATTAAAATGAGGTAAATTTTCCTAAGGAAAATTATTTAAATTGATGTAAAAGTTGGTCCAAGGTGTGAATGGGGGCCAAATGATGAATAAGGGAGGTGTACTAAATGTTGATCAAGTCAAAGGGACACTCAAGTGGAAAATTAATGATGCCAACCACCTAATGCAAGTGTTTCCTTAAAATGAGGAAACTAATGAACCCAAATTCAAACTTAAGGACCAAGTTCAAATTTGAAAGGAGAGAAGTGGTCAAAAGTGGTTAGGAGGGCGCCTTGGTTTGTGGAAATCGTAAATGTTGGTTAGGAAATGGTCCAAGAGGTTGTTGGAGGGTGAATTACATGAAGAAGTGGTCAAGTGGTACATTGAATGTGGCCAATTTGGAAGAAATCAAGGGTTAGGTTACTCCCCATGGTTTTGTACATGGTTTCTTTGGTTCCATGGTTTTGGAGAATGATTTTGGAGGTAAAGGATAAAGCATAAAAGGAGAGGTTGTTGCTCATTTGGAGGTCATCTTTTGGATGAATTGGATTATAATAGAGTTGCTTATGCTACTCATGCATGGGAGATGTGCCCCTTGCAAACCACTAGGGAGATGGGCCCCTAATATTTTGTAACAAATTGGATGATATTGTTCATTTTAGTTTGCCATTTTGGAGTGGACACTCAGTTCATTCACTGATCTTATTGCTGCATCAAAGTAGAGTTCCAGTACTTGATCTAGTTTAGTGGAGTTTCTAGTGTATTGTGGTGCACTAGTTGCATAGGCATTGTTTTGTAGTCAATTGAAGTGTGGTGTGAGGTCTATGTAATTATGGATTCCATTTCTAAAACCCTCTATTATGTTTCAGACATGCTATGAATAAAATCTGATCCTTTCTCTGTTGTTCCAAGTTACTATTTTCTATCTCTCACTTTGCCTATGCTCAATTTATTGCAAATTTGACTAATTCTCACTATTTTGATCATATATTGAGTTTTATAGATCCAAATTGCATTCTATAAAGTGTTGCAAGTACCTGAGATCCATTAGGGTCCAGATATGGTCTTGGTTTAAAAATTTGGGACATATGGGTACTATTTGGGGTCTCTTGAAAACCGCTTAGCTGAATCACCCTTCAATTTTGACTAGTTTCATTGTTTGAGCCATATCTTGAGATCCAGAGCTCCAATTCGAATTTTGTAAAGTGTTTCAAGTAGGTGGGACACCATAGAGCCCATACCAAACATTATTTTCAAAATTTTTGCGGTATGGGTATGGTTTGGGTCGCCTTCAAAGTAGTCCAATTGAGCAATCCAAGTGTTTTAAAATTCTTCCTATTCACTTGGAAAGCCAAAACACCTATGATTTCCGTTCCTAGTAATTTTTGCAGTAGTGTGGGTTTCTGATCTGATTCAAGCTAAATATAGAGTGCACCAGAAGCTGTTGGGTTTCCACATAAATCCTGGGTTTTTTTCCTCAAGCCCTTTTGTGCTGTTCCCAAGAGTGATGCACCTAGAAAATGTGCATCTCTCAAAGTAGATTCCCATGTCCATGTACCACACACCTTTCTATCCTGTCATAAGTCTGCACTAGGTACATAAATCAGTTTGGGAAAGTTTTGTGAGTGTTTGGAGTCAGTAAGAAAAGTATATCCCTAGTTTTGTTGAAGAAGAGTTAGTGTGCCTAATTTTCAAATTGGGCACACTACAGGAACCAACATAAATCATATCAACAAAGTAATCCAATTCAAAATGGGCCTAGGATGAAAAAATCTATTCGAAAAGGAACTAGGCAACAACTAAAACGTTGGGGATGTGAAGGAAACCATTTACAGTATACAGATTGTCCACAAAGGGGAGACAAAATAAGAAATGTGCACAATTTACAGGAAGTAAGTACCGTGGAGGATGTAGGCGGAACATTCCAAGAATATAATATGTAGTGTTGGACAACATATAGAAAGACCATTAGTCTAACATGATTGAGGTTGAAGGTAAAATTTCCAATCAACCTATTGCTATTCTCATTAATTCAGGAGCAAGTCATAGTTATATTACTCCTTATTTAGTTGAAATATTTCAGCTAAAGAAAATTAAGCATGATAGATCATGGATGGTTCAATTGGATGCTAGAACAAAAAGGAATATTAATGAATTAGTAAAAGGTTGTCCGTTGGATATGAATGGCCTGAACACCTTTGTAGATTTGAACATAATACCACTTGGTTTGAATCATGTACTTATTGGGATGGTGATTTTGGATTGTTATAACAAGTCATTCACTTGCCTTGATGAAGAAGGGCAACAAACGATAGTGAAAGGCATTCCAAGGCCTATTTCCATAAGAGAAAATCCATCCTTGCAATTGAAGAGATGCTTCAGAAAAGGATGTTAGTTGTATGCAACTCATATGAAAGAACTAGAGAAGTGTGAAATCCCAAGTTTAGAAGACTTTCCAATATTGCAAGATTTTGTAGATGTGTTTGAAGAAACACTAGGATTGCCACCAAAAATAGATATTGATTTCTCTATTAATTTGATGCCTGGAGTTGTGCCAATTTCCAAATTTCCATACAAAATGAGTACACCCGAGTTCAAGAGTTATAGATGCAATTGGAAGAATTGTTGAAGAAAGGGTATATACTCCCAAGTGTGTCTCCTTGGGGAGCACTAGTACTATTTGTAAAGAAAAATGATGGAACTTTGAGGTTGTGTATTGATTTCAGACAGTTGAAGAGGGTCATTGTGAGGAATAACCTAGAATTGATGACTTGTTTGATTAGCTTAGAGGAGCAAAGATTTTCTCAAAAATATATTTGAGATCTAGTTACCATCCGGTGAGGATAAAAGACAAAAACATTAGCAAGACAACTTTCATGACTATATACATAAATTATGAGTTTGTGGTGGTGCCATTTTGGTTAACAAATGCACTAGCTACATTTATGTGCTTGATGAATGGGATATTCATGAAGTATTTAGATAAGCTTGTCATTGTATTCTTGGATGACATTCTTATTTATTCAAAGTCAGAAGAGGAACATGAGGAGCATTTGAGATTGGTACTACAAGTGTTAAGAGAACATAAACTTTAAGCCAAGTTGAGTAAATGTTCTTTCTATAGAGGCAAAATCATTACTTGGTACATATAATCTCTAAAGAAGGAATGACAACAAATCTAGAGAAGATAGAAGCTATTATGGGATGGCCTACACCCAAGAATGTATTAGAAGTAAGGTCATTCATGGGATTAGCTAGATACTACAGTAGATTTCTAGAAGGATTCTCCAAAGTGGCACATTCAATTCCATCATTGTAGAAGAAAGGAGTTACGTTTTAGTGGACACCACAGCATGAAGAAAGTTTCTAGCAATTAAAGAGATTGCTCACTAGTACATTAATTCTCAAGATTGATGATCCAAATGAAGATTTTTTTGTATGTACAAATGCTTTCCAAGATGGAATTGGTGGAGTCCTTATGCAAAATGGACATGTGATTTGTTATGAATCAAGATAGCTTAAAGAGCATGAGAAAAAATATGTCACACATGACTAGGAACTTGCTGCTATTGTGCATGCATTAAAGATGTGGAGGCATTATCCCATATGCATAAAATTTGAGTTGAGAACACATCATAGTGGGCTGAAATATTTATTTGAGACGCAAAATTTGAATGCAAGACAAACAAGATGGATGTAATTTTTGTGTGAGTTTGATTTTGACATCAAACATATTAAAGACAAAAGAGAACAAAGTTGTTGATGCACTTAGTACAAGAGTTCATGCTATGTGTGCTTCAACCATTATTAAGTGCAAATTGTATTTAAAAACCAAAATTCTTGAGCCTGTTACATCAAATGAACATTACCTTTAGGTAAAAAAAGAATTACAACAGGAAAATGTACAGCATAAATATGAAGGTTACAAGTTGGAAGACGATGAAATTATTTTATACACAAATAGAGTTTATGTTCTTAATTCAAGGGAATTAAATAAATTGGTAATGAATGAGATACATAATGTACCATATGTAGGGAATCCTGGATACCAAAAGACAATCGCAGCAGTAAGAACTCAATATTTTTTTCCAGGAATGAAGAAATATATTGTTGGTTATATAGCAAGGTGCATTGAATGCCAAAGAGTAAAGGTGGAGGATAGAAATCCAGTAGGACTGCTTCAACCTTTTCCAATACCTGAGTGGAAATGAGATGTGGTGACCATTGAATTCACCACTAAGTTTCCCAAGACAAGAAAGCAACATGATTCCATCATGGTGGTGGTGGATAAGTTAATCAAAGCTACTCACTTTATACCAGTCAAGTCAACTCATAAGACAACTAATATATAAGATATTTATATGAGGGAGATTGCCAGGTTACATGGGATACCTAAGGAAATAGTTTCAGAAAGAGATCCAAAGTTTGCTTCGAACTTTTGGAAGGGCTTATTCAAGGGATTTAGAACAAATATAAATTTAAGCACAACATATCATCCATAGACAGATGGGAAGGCTGAGAGAGTCAATCAAGTTATTGAAGATATGCTAAGAATGTATGTGATGGATCAACCATCAAAATGGGAAGACTACCTATATTTGGTAGAGTTTGCATATAATAATGGATATCATGCTTCTCTGAAGATGAGTCCATTTGATGCCTTGTATGGTAGAAAGTGCAATACTCCATTCAGTTGGGACAATCCAATTGACAAAGTGATAATTGGGACATAATTACTCAAAGAAATGGAAGTCTAGGAGATGGTAAAAATTAGACGAAATTTTAAAGTAGCACAGGATAGACAAAAGAGTTACGCAGACAAAGGAAGAGTAGTAAAATAATTTAAAGTGGGGAATCATGCGTATTTGATAGTTAGGACAAAGAAGAGCTCCTCGAAATTGGGAATCTGTCCAAAGCTTGCAGCTTGATTTTGTGGGCCATTTGAAATTTTAGATAGAATAGGGAATGTAGCTTATGCATTAGAATTGCCTGCTTGTCTGCATGTGCATAATGTATTTCATGTGTCTTTATTAAAGAAATATGTGTCTGGTCTAAATGACATAATTGATTAGGCTGTGATCCAAGTGGAACCGAAAGGCGATATTCCAGTATAGACAGTGTGCATCCTAGAAGCGAAAGTTACGTTGTTGAGGAACAAGGCCATTAGATAGGTAAAGGTCCAACAGACCCATTATAGTCTTGAAGAAGCAACGCATGAGCTAGATGATGTGATGCGATAGGCATACCTGTAGCTATTTTGAAGTTTTAATAATTTTTTTATAAATGTACATAGTACTGATGATGCACTAAGGACAATGCATAAATTAAGGGGGAGAGGAATGTAATCCCCCATTTTTGACCCCACAATGTAAATTTGTAAATATTGAAGTAAAAGTTTAAGAAGCCATAAACAAATGGTCAGGATGAACAAGATTGTGTAAATATGTACATTTTTAACATTAATATAAAAATATCTCTAATGACCGCATAGAAGAATGATGAAGAAGAGATGGGGGGCTATCATTCCACAAGTGGGAAAGTGATAGTGGGTTAAGGGAAATTGACCTTAGTGAGCTTAGGTTTATTTCCCTAGCCTGAGCCATTTGAACCAAGTTCTTAAACTTTGATTAAGAGCCATGCTCTAATTAAAACATTGTTTAATTATCATAAGAAAGGGATTAAGAGAGGAAAATGGCCACATGAAAATCTAAGTGATAGCAAGCCCAAGACTAAGCCTGTCCAGACCTAGTCAGAGCCTATCACATGCCGGAGGATCTCACTACTTCTCTCTAGTGTGTACTTAACAATGTACCTATCTTCAAAGGCTTAATAACCTCGTTCTTTGCATATCATTTATTAAGCCATAATTGGCCTTCCTTTTTCTTTTAGCACTCTAACCAAAACTTTGGCTGTTTCCCAAATCAGTGGGCATTCTTCCAAGTCTAGCCCAACCTCCAAAACATGTGCATTGTTTCTCAAATGCTTACCATTATGACTAACACTTACAAAGGCCCCTCCTTGGCTTATGTCAAGACCTAAAAGTCTGACTAACACTTATACTTTGCCTTGGAAGCCAATGCCCCTGCATCACTAAGTCACGCTTACAAAAGTGAATTTGACCTTGAGAGGGCGTTCATTCCAGTATGGATTTTCCACCATTTGAATTGCATTCACGACCACCTTGCCATAATTTTGGATTGCCATAGCTTGGAACCTATGACAAAGAACAAAGAAGCCATTGTTGAATATGAATTATGCATGCCATTAAATTGGGTAGACTGGTGTGTGAGAGGAACCTGGATTGTAGTTGGTGCCCTAAAGCCCCAATTCAAAGACTTACTATCTAGCTTTTGCTGGAGTGTCAGAAGAAAATTGGAGGATGCTATAGGGACTATTAGCTTAGAGAAAGGAGCTTGTTCTTAGCGTTGTGCAGGTTGATAGGGAATGGGAATTGAGGATTGAGACAACTATGGAGGGGGTTTCTGCACCTGTGGGTTGCATGGTTGATTGAGCTGAGTAGAGTGGCATTGGGAGAGATTTGCCCTTGTGGATTGATAGCCCAACTCGGGGGTGTCCCGTCAAAGTAAGATATGGCTTGACCGTGCTTATGGTTGCGAGGAATGCCCTCCACTTGTAGCCAGTTGGAGAACATTTTTTTTTAAAGATAAGTATCTAACTGTGTATGAATGCCATGGTTAAATCGATGCTTGTATATTATTATTTATTGATTTAAGAATGTCTAAATGTATGAAAATGCATGGTGCAGTGTGTTTGTTTGATGCTTATATTGCCTATAATGTTTAGCAATTGAATATGTGCATTTTTAGTGATCATGTATATTTATTTTCGATGTGTAAGTAAATGAATTGAAGAAAAACAAAATTGAGTATGAATGATAAAATTTGGATATGGAATTTGTTTACCCCGTGGTCTCAAAGGTTGAATGAGGTTGTTGGGTATGTTAAAATAGTGGATTAAAATATTTATTTGAGAAGCAAGATTTAAACGCCAAACATGCAAGATGGTTGGAGTTCCTATGCGAGTTTGATTTTGAAACCAAACACATCAAAGGTAAGGAGAATAAAGTGGTTGATGCACTCAACCAGATGATACATACAAAGCATGAAGGTTACAAGATTGAAGCTGATGGAATTTTGAAGTATCAGAATAGAATTTGTGTGCCCAACTCGAGTGAATTAAGGCATATAATTTTGAATGAGATGCATAAAGTTCCTTATGTAGGAGACCCAAGATACCAGAATACACTTACAACAATAAGGGTACAATGTTTTTGGATAGGTATGAAAAAGGATATTGTTGAATATGTAGCTAAGTGGTTGGAGTGTCAGAGAGTCAAGGATGAGCCTAGGCATCGAGCATGATTGCTTCAACCTTTTCCCATTCCAGAGTGTAAGTGGGATGCCGTGATTGTAGATTTCATCACCAAGTTTCCCATAACAATTAAAAGCAACAATAATGATGGACAAGTTGACCAAGGGAACTCACATTATACCTGTCAAATCAACTCATGAAGTTATTAACATAGCAGACATACACATGAAGGAAGTTGCTAGATTGTATGGAATTCTCAAGGCAATTGTTTCAAACAGAGATTCCAAGTTTACTTCAAATTTTTGTAAAGGGTTATTTAAAGAATTTAGAACAAATCTAAATATGAGTACAACATATCATCCTCCTTAGACAAATGGGCAAACAGAGATAATTAATCAAGTTATTAATGATATGCTATACAAATATATATAATGGATCAACCATCATAGTGGGAAGATTACTTGCATTTGGTGCATTTTACTTACAATAATGCATGTCATACATCTTTAAAGATGAGTCTATTCAAAGCCTTATATACCAAAAAGGATAATCTAGCAAATCGAGTCATCGCCCATTTTATATTTTACAAACCCATTTTTCCTTTTTTTGGGAGTAAGCTAACTAAGCGACGATTTTGACTCTCACGCGTCACGTCAAATCATCATTCCCGTTTCTATTTTCGTCACCCATCACTACAAGAAAAAAGGTATTTTAGCCTCACATTAGCACCACTATTTGTAAAGGATTTGGGAAATCCTCAATTTTCAAATAGTGGTGCAAAAGTGGTGATAATGTGGGGATACGCAAGTAGTGCTAAGATTTATGGTGCAAAAGTGGTGTTTGTAAAAAAGTTGTTTTGGTGTTAAATGAATATGTGGCATTCCATGGTGTATGGTGCAAACCACCAAAACAAATATTAGGTGGATTGAAGTTTTGTGGTGCAAAACACCAAAATTATTATTATTATTATTATTATTTAATATACACAAACCTGTATATAGTGCAAAGCACCATAAAATAACAAGTGGTGCAAAGCACCATAAAATAATAAATGGTGCAAAAAAAAATATAAATCACATATTATATATATTTATATATAATATTCATCATACCTTATGAAAAGCACTTTAGTATTGGATAATAATTCTCAAAATTATGTGAAAATGGCCATTATGCATCGTACATCATGAATATTTATTGCACTCTTTCCTTTTGGAAGGAATAGATTGACTTTTGCTTAACAAATCCTAAAGAAGGGGAATCATTTTTGTCAAATTATTCACTTCATTTAAATATTAAGTTATTAACCATACATATTTCAAGGAAAATCACAAAATATATTACATCATATGACACTAAGAAGGTGGATAACATGTGAATTCATCTTTTCCTTGGGCTTTTATGAGGAACTACCCTTGCTCGAAAATATAACCTATATACAAATTTCAAAACAATACATGGATGATAAAAGGGATATGATTTCATCCTTCCGTATTTTCCATTTGCATTCAAATGGATCTGAGGAAATAGTACTATCTAATCCATCTTATGGAACTTACATTAAAATTTGTAAATTTGTTAAAATAGATGTGGACTAATAGAGCAGCTCTCAAATGGCCATGTTCAAGACAAAATCATACTAGTCTATTAATATCCATACACCCGTTACAGCTACAAACTAAACCACACAGAATCAGCTTTCTGCCCTTTTCTTCATGACCTGGACTAATAGAGGAGCTCTCAAATGGCCATGTTCAAGACAAAATCATACTAGTCTATTAATATCCATACCCCTGTTACTACAAAGTAAGCCACACAGAACAGGATCAACTTTCTGCCCTTTTCTTCATGACCTTTTATAGTGATCTGTCCTCCAATGTCAAACTCATGTTCCAGCTCCATGAATTTTCATTATTTTTTGTTGATCGATTCTTGGCATTCTCTTTTGAGAATTGCCAATCCTTGATATATCCAGGCCGATATTGTGGAGGATGAGTCTCTATAACACCTGATAGCATGGAAACCACTTGAGACATGGAAGGTCCTTGAGAGGGAGTTGCTTGTGTGCACAAAAGACCCACATGAATAAACCTCAACATTTCTTCTTCATAGCTCAAAAGCATGCTAGTGTCCACTAAATCTAGCAATCTGTTCTCCTCATACAAATGCCAAGTCTGCACTTCAATGACGAATAATATTAGACATGGACATGTATTACAGAGAGAGTTTTTCCTAACATCTGCAGTGCCTTGGTACATGACAAAATAATTTTAAATATTTCTGTGAGAAAGTAAATATAAACAAATCAATTATGTTTGGGATTTCAGAAGAATTCCGTACCCAATCCAAAAGATAGACCATGTCATCTGGCAAACTCCTGTCTTCATGAGTTCTATTGCTAGCAGCTTCAAGAGCGACTACTCCAAAGCTGAAAACATCCGCTTTCTCAGTAAGGTGACCACGCAAGGCATACTCTCGAGCCATGTACCCACTAAAAATTACAACTAAATTTTTGTTATTCTTTCATGAAATTGATATTGATGCTCAGGTAAGTCAAAATGTCATGCTTTTTCATTAGATGACTTCAAATTGACTGATCAACTTGTAAAAATTGTGAAGTATATTGAGCTATACTAACCATATATTGTTTTTCTTATGCTATTTCAATTACTACATTAACTATGACGAGAAAAAGAGCTTGAAATTTGATGTTGTCTAGACTCCAAACATTGTATTAACATCATGAGAAAGGCCTTTCTATACATGGGAACATAATAACATATCCGATTCAGTAAAATAACCAAACCAAAAAATCTCTATATAATCTCTGTAAGGAATAGAAAGGGATATATATTGTCTTACATTGTTCCTGCAACTCTGGTGCTGATGTGAGTTTTTTCATCTTCATATACACCTAAAAATTGCAAAGGTTAATAATACATATCTAAAACCTTATTCAAGCAAATGAAAATCTTCAGATATACCAACTATAAGGTTGCAACGTAACTTGTAGAAAAATCATATGCTAACTTGTATAAAAATCTTATGACTACTGATCCGAAGGGAATATACCTCAATAAGGAAATTCAATGAAGATAATGAAGCTGCACTAGCAATTCGCAGTCGATATGTTTTCCAGTTCCTGCTGAATTGCATATGGAGTTCACCAACGAGCAATTGTAGGATCCACACCCCTCAATAAGCAGTGACTATCCTCAACATGATCACCGAAATCACTGCTAATTAGTAGTCCAAATAGACCCTGATCATAAAAGTAGACTTGTTGTATTACTATTCTAAGGAGAACTGAGAAGTACCGGTACTGGTAGAGATTCATCTCAAATCCACATATATAAAAGAGCAGGTGTGGATAAATAGAAGTTAGTAAACCAAACTGGCAATATTATAAAACCAAACAATAATTAATTCTTTGTTGATAGATTTCATAAGATTTTTTTTCATCCATTATATGTTAAACAAGTGATAATTTGTAGTAGCTTGTCACCTGGGGTTCCTTAACCCAGACAAACTTGATGGAAGACAAGTTTGTGGCTTGTTCAACATGGCTTTTATGCCACCAATCGCTCAATAGAACGCTGAGTTCTTTGTGGTAAGACAAGGGTTCCTTCACACCTTCAGCACGGCTACTTGAATAGATCCATGCAAACCCACTGTCCTTTGCATTCCATAATGGCCATGGTAGAAATAATTTTCCAGGCTGCATGATATAATTATGCCAGAAATAATCATGAATACAATGATATAAAACAATTTGAATTGGCTGTGCTATTGTGTAATGAAACTTTAATGCTTACTCTATCCACTATAAATTTGTAGATAAATGTCTCTCCCGCTAGGATAGGGCATTTTGCAACTTGTGAGGTTCCATCACTCCATGGTGTTCCATACTGCAGAGAAACTAATTAGTTAGGGACTAGATAACAGTTAATTAACAACATGTGGTCAAATGCAAATTAACTTGTGGTAGAATGTTCATAGATTATGAGTTAACTGTAATTAACTAATTATACAGATAATTATAGATTATGAGTTAATTTCTTAATTTGTGGGATTTGTAACCAAACTTTTATAGACCATAAGTTAAATGGTACGACCTAAATCTTGACAGCTGAATTGTTTCATGTCAGAGGAAGAAGTGCTTTCCCTCTTTTCCAAAATTTAAATGTAAAATATAAACGCATCAATCCAAGGCAATTTGTACAGGAAGATGGAGATTAAATACCTGGCGGATACCGTGCCAGTGAATGGCAACATTCTCAGTTTCTAGTTGATTAGTGAGCTCAACGTAGATGGTGTCGCCCTCCTGGGCCTTTATGGTTGGGCCTGGAAACTGCCCATTGAAAGTGATCACCAATTTCTTTTAACAGTCAGGAGATTTATACTCATAGTTGATTAGTGAGCTCAACGTAGATGGTGTCGCCCTCCTGGGCCTTGATGGTTGGGCCTGGAAACTGCCCATTGACAGTGATCACCAATTTCTCGTAACAGTCAGGAGATTTATACTCATATCTCACAGTCCACTGGTAATGGCGAATCCTTGCTTTTGCAAGCCAAGGTGTCACCACGATCAGAGCTATGGAGAAATATAGCAGGCACCGAAGACACAACCCATATTGTAGGCAATTCATTTAATTATATCGAACAGGCCAATCAAGATTGAGCCTACAGTGATCAGAACCACTTCCCTTGCCTCTGCTTCTATTTCCCTTTTATCCCTCTTCAATTACTGCTTCTGTCATCCTTGTTCTCTCCCTCTCCCTTAACTTATCTAGATACATTGTGTTAGTTTAGAAAGACCCAGCAGCACATTTCACTTTCCTAGTTATATTCACAGTTACACATACATTTAAATTTCTACAGCTGATTAATTAAGGCAAAATACAGCTGAGTCACTAACTGTAAACAAATGAACAGCAGAAAAAATGAGAACCAATCACACTTGAACACAACAATATACCCTGGAAACCCCAGTGTGGGAAAAACCAGCAAGGATGTGAGAGATTTTACTATAGCAGCTACAGAAATGCTTCAGAAATGACTGTTACAGCAAAAAATACATCACCCAGAATTTAGGGCACACCGTCAGCTTTTCAACCCAGCTCAACATGAGTTTCTCTCTGCCTGAGACTCTACCGTATAGACCTTTGGACAGATTGTACGGTTGCTGCTACAAAACTCGGCCTCTTTCCTGTTACGTATGGCTGAGATGTACGGCCTGTACGGCCCTTCCCTTAGGGCTTGTACAGCCTGGTATACACAGAAAAAATCGGCCTCCTTCTTTGCTTGATAACTCAGTGTTGAATGTCTGATGGATGCTCGATTTAATTGCTGCCCTATTCACTTCACACTTCAGTTTCTCTCTCTCTCACACAAGTCGATGTCACCATGATGCCCTCAAAGTCGATTTTTATTTTTCCCTCTTATATCAGCATGACACAATGATCCAGTGCTGAGATTGAATCTTGGCACGCTTCCACGCCATCCCAACTGCTTCCTTCGAGTGAGTGGAGATTAAATTCGAGTGAGCGAAGCTGCGATTTGAGGTTTTAACAGTTAAATCAAAGAAAAAGAAAGAGGAAATAAAAGGGGATTTATTTGCACAAAGATTCTTTGCTTGAGATAAATTCCTCACTTGAATGATCATAACACTGGAAATACTGGGAAGAAGAATCTATTGATCTCATAGAGTGTTATGGAATGAAGGAGCTTTGCGATTTCCCACAGTGGAAGACAATTTTTGAATCTCTCTCATACTCTAGACGGCATGGGAATCATCATCAAAATAAAAAAATATATATGCCAAAAGATGAAAACCCTAGCAGAAGGGTCAAAGACAACACTTGTGAAGAAAGGGAACTTGCCATCACCAGTAACATAGGGCATTGCTCTAAAACGGCAAGCTATCTCAAACCCCTGCGGCTCAAACCCCTGTAGCCTCAGCTGCACCCCCTGTAGCCTCAGCCGCACGTGTGAACAAGGAAAACCCCTTTAGCCTCAGCCACACCGGTGACTAGTGAAAATCCCTATAGCCTCAACCTCACCCGTGAAAAGGGAAGAGAAATGTGGCTGCCAACCCCTTTAGCCTCAGCCACACCAGTGAACAGTGAAAATCCCTGTAGCCTCAGCCACACCACTGAATAGTGAAAATCCCTATAGCCTCAGCAAAGAAATGTAGCTGCCCATATTTTATGTTTTCGATGGTTATGTGATATTTTCTATAAGTCTAATTGGGAATATGGAAAGCTGGAGAAAAGGTTCGTTATGTTAATTTAGCCTTCTTCCTAAGTTATTCATTCTTTAGAAAATTTCAAAGAAATAAATAATATTAATAACAATTTTGTTATTTGTCAAATTAAATTATTTATAATTTTTTAAAAGTTTTTAAATTTTGAAAATTCTAAATTTTTTTATAATTTCTTAAAAATAAATTAAAAAAAAAATTTAAATAAATTGATAATTAATAAATTAATTATTAATTATTATTAGGTTATAACAATACTCATTATATCGATAAGTTGTTAGATTTCGCGAATGAAGACGCAAGGCGGATTTTCTCTGCAGCTAGGGCACAAACCCTAGCTGCCTCTCTCTGGTTTTCCGTTTGCAGGGACGCGGTTCGTTCTCGCCTCCATTGCTTGCAGAGCCATGGAGCCTGTGTTCTTGCTTGCCTGCTTTGCTCGGCCTGCTGCGCCCTTGATTGCTGGAGGTCGCCGCCTTCCACGATGGCCCCATATCCGTTTGCTGAGATGGAACAAGACCATTTGGAAGCTTTCAAAGCTTTAGTCCGTTCGGCAGGACCTAAAGCCAAGCCTTCTCTCTCGTCTAAGTTTGTTAAGAAGATGGAGGAGATCCCCTCTCTCGAGCTATCTCCAGAAGAGCCATGCAATCTTGCCCTCCTTCTAGCAGAAAAGGCCCTCATCGGAAAGTTCACGGGGCTATGGCCTAGCCCCAAAACGGTGGAGGCTTGGATGGAAGAACGCTGGAAATCGCTGATACATGGAAACGTTTCTCTGTGTGCAGTAGGCAGGGGCTTTTTTGTTTTCAGCTTCTCTAGCAAAGAGGATCGAGATCTAGTTTTCAAATTTGGACCCTATTTCATGGGGCTGAGGGGGTTGTTCTTAGCCCCCTGGACTCTTGATTTTAATCCCGGAGCTGAGATCACCGCAGCCCCTGTTTGGGTTAGGCTGCCTCATCTCCCCTTGCATCTATGGGGGAAAAGTTCTCTGGAGGACATTGGAAATAAGCTTGGGCGTTTCCTGGACAGTGTGGAGCCGAAAGGGGATCAATTTACCTGTGCTCGTTTTTGTGTTGAGGTTAACCTCGAGAAAGGACTCCCGGAAGCCATTCGGCTCTCCCTGGGGGAATGGCGCCATATCCAAGAGCTGGACTACGAGCATATTCCTTTTAAGTGCCTTCGGTGCCATACTTATGGTCATTTCGCAAAATGCTGCCCCAAAGCCTCATAGGTGGCGGAACCAGTTAAAGAAGATGACTTTCAGCCAGTAACTAACCGACGAAGGCAGCCAAGGCGAAAGGAATCACTAGCCCAGGTTCCGAAGGCCACTCCTTCAGCGGAGGCAACTCTTGAAATTAAAAACAGCTTTGAAGCACTGCAAGAAGAAGAAGCCCTAGACCCTGAAGCAACAACAGTTATGGAAGACCCTCCGGTAGATGAAAGACTTCCGGATCCTGCCCTACCTGGCTCAGTAGATGCAAAGGAAGCCAGGGCTTCAGATCCTGAACCCCCTGCCCCTGCAGGTCCGACTGTTTCAGTCCCGTCCAACGGCTCTGTGGGAACTATTGAACCTGAAGACATTTCAGTCCCGTCTCCACCCCTTACCAGAGGGCGAAGGACCAACAAGGCACGTAGAGAAAAGGAGACGGCTTCCAACATCTCTTTTGGATCTCAGAAAAAGCTGGATCCCTACTTTAAGGGGCAAATTTCATCCCCCTGAGTCTAAATGCTTTGCTTTTGTCTTCTACTCTGCTCACAGTTTGTGAGAATTTACCCTTGTAAGCTTCTTTTGTCATTTTCTCGAATTAGCTCAAGAAACAGATGGGATTTGTCTCCCAAGACTTTCACAAGAAGGTTGGCAGCACTGTTAGAGGTCACCAACCTTCTTCATATTTGTAACCTTTTGATTCTGGTTTGCCAGAACGCCGATTAATGCAACCTAACCGTTCTTGTAAAAAAAAAAAAATACTCATTATTATAATATCATATATTATATTACAATATAACCTCAGATATTATATATTCTTAATAATTAAACATAATAATAAAAAATTAGGTTATTATATAACAAATAAAATAAATTACATTAATAAAACATAGTGTATTAATCTAAATAAATTAATAATAAAACTTAAAAAACTAAAAAAGTTTACTACTTTTAAATCAACAAATAAATAAATCTAAAATTTACATCAAATTATATCTGCATATGATAATAATATAACAATATAAATTTTAGAACAACATAGGAAAATATATATATATTAAAAAAAAAATTCTAAAACATTAGACTATATAACAAATTATATGATTTTTTCTTAGAAACATTTAGGGTTAGGGTTTTAGCCCACCTTGGGTTCATAGTTCTCTCAAACAAAGTGGATATTAATAGGTCTAAAAATGATATTCCTCACCTTGACTCATTGTCGTGATGATGAACCGTGATTAAGGTTCGAAACGTCGACTTTTAAACATGGGTACCGTGATCATCCCGGGCACATCACGAGACCATTATTGTTTAAATATTTTATTAAAAGGAAATAAAGTGGACTTGAGTACTTTTACTTTGGTTATAGAAGGGGATTTAAAAAATATTTTCCATGAGAAAAAGGGTTCGACTCATGGTTTTGTGGCTTGGGTCATCTCGTTTATGGAGTAAATTATGAGAATTGGTTTGAAATGGGTCATCAATATTTTTTTATTTTTTTCAAGAATGGATTTTACCACTTTTGGATGAAACCTTCATAGCCTTGCACGGTTAGAATATTCCTTTAGCAATTGAGTTGCAGGTCTCCTCCATTACCATGACCAAGGCCCTATGACCACAAGATCTAGATACATAATACCGTGGATACCCATGGAAACTCATGTGTGATTCTTTGAGGAATTATCCATGTCTCTAGATGCCTCAATGGTTTCTTTAGAACCAAATTCATGGCCTTCATCCCTATAATGTCATTATGGATTCCCTAGGACACCTTCATAATTCTCAAAACCACCTGATGGAACAAACTTACTAAATCATATGCTAGTTATACCCTCAATAGGCCATGTTCGGTTTATGGAGGTAACCTACTTAGTTTTAGATGTTTAGAAGATTCCTTTAGAGCCACATGTTTAGGTCTCCTCCATTAAAAATTTCTAAGGGCCCAAGGCTACAAGACCTAGATACATAGTGCCATAGATACCACTCCAATGCCATGCATGGTGCTTTGAGTCAATGTTCATAGCTTTGAATGCCTCAACGATTTCTTTAGGGCCAAAGTTATGGTCTTCTTCCCTACAACATCATTCTCAAGGCCATGAGACACCCACATATTGCTAAAAAAAACTTAATGTAACTGAGATCCTCAATCATAGGATGATGATACACTCAAGAGGCCATGTGTGGTTGGTGGATACCACCTCCTTTGCCTTAGATGGCTAGAATATTCCTTCAGGGCATAAGGTTCAGGTGTCCTCTGTTGACAGTGTCCAAGGTCCCAAGGACAAATAACTAGATGCATAGTGACATGGATACCCCTACAAGGTCATGCATGATTCCTAGATGCATTGTTCAAGGCTCTAAATGACCCAATAATTAATTTAGGGACAAACACATAGTCTTATTCCCTATAATATCATTCTCAAGGCCTTGACACATGTAGATATTACTCAAAATCATCTAATTGCACTAAAATTCTCAATCATAATCCAATGCTACCTTCATGAGGCCATGTGTGGTTGGTTGAGGTATCCTTCTTATCCATTGATGGATAGCAAATTCCTTTTGGGCCTAAGGTTGAGGTCTCCTCCCTTGACCATGGCCCAATGCCCCAAGTCCTAATGACTTGGATGAATAGCACCCTAGATACTCTTCGAAGCCATGTCTGGTGCCTTTTGGTATTCTTAATGGATTTGGATGCCTAAATTATTTCATTGGGATCAAAGGCATGGTCCTATTCTATAGAATGGCATTCCTAAGGCCCCAATATGTGTGTGTATTGCTCAAAAATACCTAATGGCATCAACATTCCCAATCATAGACAATTGATACCCTTAAGAGGCCATGAGTGGTTGGTGGAGGTAACCTTCTTAGCCATGGATGGATAGAAGCTTCCTCTAGGGACCTATGTTCAGGTCTCTTCTACTCACCATGTTAAGGCCCTAATGCCACAAGACCTAGATACATATCTTGGGTAGTGGTTTGATGTATTGTACCTATAATAATTTTTAGGATTCATATCCCACGGTTCCTTCCCAAGCCATGCCAAATTCCTTAAAAAAATACCTACTACTAAAAATATTCCAATATCTCCCTTACCCCCACTTAGATGATAAGGATACCCTTGAGCAGTGTTATCTTGTAGATTGAGTTATTGCTCTGAGCCTTAGATACCTACAAGCTTCCTTTTTGGCTTAAGTTTTAGGATCCCCCCCCCAAACCTTGTTTTGTGTTCCAAGTTCCATACCTAGTGTTGAACAACTTCTTAATGTAATTGATATCCCACAAAGAGGTGAAGTGTAGATTTTAAATCTCATTTGTTGTGGTTTAAGATGTTGTTATCGACTCTCTATGCATAGAAGTTTCCTTTAGGGTGTAAGGCAAATATTTTTTCATAGACCATGTTTATAATCCAAAGACCCATACCATTTATTCAAAGCCTCCTAATGTAATTAATATTCCTACTCATAGGTGAAGGATTTCGTTGATAGTCCATCTGTGGTGATTTGAGCCTTTGTTATGGGTCTTGGGTATCTAAAATGTGCCTTTAGGGCCTAAGGCCTAATATTCCTTTCCTGGCCATGTCAAAGGCATTGATACCCATGTCTATTACGCAAATCCACATAATGGAATTGGTATCCCAACTCATAGGTCAAGGATACCATCAAGAGGTCCTATATTCTCATTTGAAGTGTCTTTCTTGACCACATATGCCTAGATTGTTCCTTTACAATATAAATTTCAATATTCCTCCCTCGACGAGTCTAGGGACCCAAGACCTATACCTAATCCTTAAAGCATCCCAAATTCCACCCATATCCCTATTCTTACTCCAAGGATTCCCTCGAGAAGTCATGTGTTGCGCATTGACGAGTCTACATCTCTATTAGACTTGGATCCCTAAAAGATTCCTTTAGTGCCTAAGTCCTGGTTTTCTCCAATAACCATGTAAAGTGCTCCTAATCCCATCCCTAATAATGAAAATCGCATAATGGTATTGATATCCACACACACAGGGCTAAGAATACCCTCACAAGACCATTAGTGGTGGTTTGAGGTGTTTTTCTTGGCCATAAATACATAGAAGAATCCTAACATAATTGGTAGAATTTTACTCCCTCAACAATGTCCAAGGATGAGGATTTACAAAACTTAACCATACATGGCTTAAGGATGGGGATTTCAAAATTTTGATTTGAAACCAATGGGAAGGTCCTGAGTATAATGGTGTTGATTTGGCTATGATGATAATGTTTGAGAAACATAAAAGATTCAATAAAGCAGTTTTTCAATAGGAGAAAGTTAAGAAGGAACATCTAAGACAGGAATTGCTCGAAGTGGAATAGAAATTGGAGCCTCATTATAATAATATCCTGTTTGATTTCTATAATACAATGGAAAAGGAACAAATTACAAAATTGGAAGCTAGGAAAGCAGATATACTAAGTGTTGAGGAAGAAACATGGTGTTTAAAGAACAAATCTATTTGGATTTCACAGGGTGATGAAGACAAATCTATTTGGATTTGACCATGTCCAATGCCACAAGTCCCCATGACTTGGATGCATAGTTCCATTGACAAACTATGAAGCCATGTGTGGTGCTTTATGGAATTATTAATGGCTTTGGATGCCTAAATAGTTTCTTTATGGCCAAAGGAATGACCCTCTTCTATAGAATGTCATCTAAAGACCCCAAGACACGTGTGTATTGCTTAAAACCACCTAATGGCACCAAAATCTCCAATCATAGGCCAATTATACCTTTAAGAGACCATGTGTGGTTGGTGGAGGAAAAATTCTTAGACATCGATGGATAGAAGCTTCCTTTAGGGTCCTATGTTTAGATATTTTCCACTAACCATGTTGAAATCCCTAAGGCCACAAGACCTAGATACATAGTGCCATGGATACCCCGAAAAAGTCATATGTGTGGTGCTTCGAGATATTGTTCATGGCTATGTATGTATCAATTATTTCTAAAGGTCCAAAGGCATGATCTTCCTCCCTTTACATTCATTCCCAATTCCTTGATACATGTACATACTACTAAAAATCACCTAGCGGCACTAAAATTCTCAATCATAGGCCAATGATTCCCTCATAAGGCAATGTGTGGTTGGTGGAGACAACTTTCTTAGCCCTAGATGGCTAGAATATTCCTTTAGGTCTTGAGCTTCATGCCTCCTCCCATGACCATGTTGAATCCCCAAAGTCCCCAAGACTTAGATATATAGAGCCATGGATGCCCCTTCATAGTCACACGTGGTATCTTAAGGAATTGTTCATGGTTTTGAATTCCTTGGTGGTTTCTTTAGGGTCAATGGCATGGTATTTCCCTTAGAATGTCATTCACAAGGCATCAATACACATACATATTTCTCAAACCTTCCTAATGGAATCACCCTCTTTAATTATAGGTAGATGATACCCTCGGGATTCCATGTGTGGTTGCTGAAGGAAACCCTCTTATCCTTGGATGGCTAAAATAGTTCAGGGCCCAAGGTTCATGTCTCTTCTATTGACAATGTCCAAATCCTCAAGGTCGCAATACCTAGATACAAAGTTCCATGGATACCTTTGAAAATCATGTGTGGTTCTTTGAGGCATTGTTCATGGTTCTATATGGCTCAATGGGTTTTTTTAGAGCCAAAGGCATGGTCTTCTTCTCTAGAGCATCATTCCTAAGGACTTAAGACACCTACATACTTCTCAAAACCACATAATAACATTAATATCCTCAATCATTGGCCAATGATACCATCAAGAGGCCATGTATGGTTGATTGAGGTGATGTTCTAAGCCTTGGATGGCTAGAATATTATGTTAGGGCCATAGGTTTATGTCTCCTCCCTTCACCATGTCCAAGGCCCTAATACCCCAAGCCCCAAGACATGGATACATAGTGGCACAAATATCCATGCAAGGTCATGCATGGTGCATTAGGTATTGTCCATTTCTCTAGGCCTCAATGGTTTATTTAGGGCCAAAGGCATGGTCATTTTCCCTTAAACATCATTCACAATGCCTTAAGACATGTAGATACTACTCAAAACTACCTAATGGAAATGGCATAACCAATCATAGGCCAATGATACCTTGAAGAGGGCATGCGTGGTTGGTGGAGGAAATCTTCTTATCCCTATTTGGATAGAAGATTCCTTTAGAGCTCAAGATTCAAGTCTCCTCCACTGGCTATGTCCAAGGCCCCAAGGCCACAAGACCTAGATACATAGTTCCATAGATACTTCTCCAAATTCATGCATGGTACTTTTAGGTAGTGGTCATGTCTCTATATGCCTTAATTATTGCTTGGTGGCCAAAGGCATGGTATTCTTCCCTAGAAAACCATTCCCAAGGACCCGAGACATGTACATACTAATCAAAACCACTTAATGTTAACAACATATTCAATAGCAACTAATTATACCATTGGAAGGTTTTGTGTAGTTGGCGGTAGCAAACTTCTTATCCCTGGATGACTAGAAGCTTCCTTTAGGGGTGAAGGTTCAAGTCTACCCCAATAACCATGTCGAAGGCCCCAAGTCCACAAGACTTAGATACATAGTACAATGGATACCCATGTGAAGTCATGTATGGTGCTTTAAGACATTATTCATGGATTTAGATGCATCAATGATTTCTTTAGGGATGAAGGCATGGTATTCTTCCCTAGAACGTCACTCCCAAGGTCCCGAGACATGCACATACTACTCAAAGTCACCTAATGACACCTCATCCTCAATAAAAAGCTAATGATACTTTTAAGAGGCCATGTGTGGTTGGTGGAGGCAACCTTGTTATGCCTTGATGGATAGAAGATTCCTTTAGGTCTCCTCCATTGACCATGTCCAAGGCCATAAACCTAGATACATATTTCCTCAATGGATCTAGTTTTCTTATTGGTTTCTTTAGGGATAAATTCATGGTATTATTCCCTATAATATCATTACCAAGGCCTTGGGACACCTAAATAAAACTCTTGATTTCCTCCTATGACTCATGTCAATGCCTTGAGATCTATCCCATTATGCAAAAACTCTTGATTGTGCCCATATCTAACTTTTATGCCAAATATAGACTGTAAAGGGTGTATGTTATGGTTCATGTCCTTGATAATTTCTCATTACAACAATAATATTATGTTAGGGTATACTTATTTCAAATTCTTCTCTAACCATTTTCTAAGACCCATCCCCAGTGCACAAAACCACATATTTCATCCCAAATCCCACTTTAATATTAATGATATACTATAATGTGTCTGATATCCTATGTGATAGTTTGAGTGATCGCTCTTAGCCCGAAATGCCTAAAACCTTCCTTTAGGGCCTAATTCATGCGATTCCTCCCATGGATATGTACAAGGTTCTCATACCTAGTGTCACTTACATGAACACTCAGATGCCAAGGATAGTGTTGGGAGTTCATGGGTGTGTTTTAAATCTTCCTCTTATGACAATATACAAAAAGCTAAGACCCATATATACTAGCAAAAGCCTTATAATGATGTCAATTTCCTCACTCAATGCTAAAGAATGCCCCTAATAGGTCATGTGTAGTGGTTCGAGTTATTGTATTTGGCCTTGGATGCATAAAATATTTTTTTTAGGACTAAGGCCTATGTTTCCTCCCTAAAAAATGTTGAGGGCCTAAACACCCACATATAGTGCTTAACACCTCTTAGTTACATTAATACCCCCAATATTAATCCAATGATACCCTTCAGAGTTTTTATGTTGTGGTTCGAGGTATACTTGTTAATCTTATATGCCTAGAGGTTTCCTCTAAGGTCTAGGGCCAGAGTTTCCTCCCTTAATCATGTATATTCCTTGAATACTTATACCTAGTTTTATGTCCTCCAATGCCCCCCATTATCTTTATTATAAGGCCATAAATCTTTTCAAAATGTCGTTTATGTTGGCTCAACAAATCATTAGTATCCCTACTTCCCTAGAAGATTCATTTAGGTTGAGGTTTAGGTTTCTTCTCCTAACAAGGTTGAGGGTTAGTAGACCTATCGCTAGTGATCACAACTTATTATGGCATCAACATCCACACATAAACATTAAGAATACTCTTAGAAAGACATGTGTTTGATCATCTTTCTTGGTCCTAGATTCCTAAAAGTTTCTTTTAGGGCCCAAGGTAGAGGTTTCCTCCCTTGAACATGTCCAAGGATTTGAGACCCATACCTTGTGTTTGAACCCTAATAATGATACTAATATCCATCAAGAAAATTAATAAGACCAATAAAAATATACACTATCGAATAATCAAATTTCAATTCAAATCACTTATATTAATTATTTATAATGATAATAAATTAAAAATGCTTGTCTTTAATTATTTGTCAATATTAAGAATCATAGGTATTTACTTGCTTGAATAATATTAAAAATGAGTAATTGAATTGAGTTATTTACAAAATAATTCTTTGTGAACTTCCTGTGTGAATGATGCAAAACCTCATAAATGAATCATGTGAGTTTATGTGTTTAAATAGTATAAAAATAATAATTGAATTTGTTGTGATTGTGGTGTAAAACTTTATAAATTAATCATGAGCATTTAATTGAATAAAAAAAATTGAATTTTTGTATTTACAAAATAATTAATTTTTAAGATGCTTATGGTGCAAATAATCATAATTAAATATGATTTGTACATGTCCATGTGACAAATATGCACTTAGCACCATTATATGGTACTTGCCAACATGACATTTCTCTATGCTCACGATTCCTCTAGCCTAAGGCCTAAGATTGCTCTCTAGACCATGTTGACGAGCATTAGACCTATCCATAGTAATTAAAGCCTTGTAATAGTGTCAATGCTCATACATAGAGGGTAAGAATACTCTTACGAAGACCTATCCATAGCAATTAAAGCCTTGTAATAGTGTCAATGCTCATACATAGAGGGTAAGAATACTCTTACTAAGATGTGTGGTCCTGACCTTTAAGGTGAAGCTTTTAAAAAGTTTCTTTTAGGACAATAGGTAGAGGTTTTCTTTATTGACCCTGTCCATAGATCTAAGACCCATGCCTTTTGCTAAAACCTAATAATGAAAATAATTTCCCTAAAGAAATTAATAAGATTAAATATTTTTAATTGGATAGTCAAATTTTAATTTAAATAATTTTTATTACTACTAATCTATACCACTAATAAATTAAAAATGGTTGTTTTTATTTATTTGTATAAATAGTATTGCAAATGAATAATTGGATTGATATATTATAGAATAATTTTTTTTGAACTTGTTGTGCTTGTGGTGCAAAACCTCATAAATGAATCATTCGCCAATTTATAAATTAAAGTTTTATAAAATTGAATAATTGAACTTCTTGTTACTGTGGTGCAAAAATTGGTTGGTTGTTCATTTAAATTAATAAAATGAAAAACTATTGAATTTACAATAGAATTATTTATATTTATGGTAGAAATCCTCATAATTCAATCCTAGCTGTAATTATAGTACATGTATATGTGACAAGTAATAACTTAGCACCACTTTTTGGTATTTGCCAAGGTGTCATTTCCCTTAACATGGATTAGGAAGAACTCAATTTCCAATAAAGTTAACAAATATAACACCATATTAATACCACAAAATATAAGTGGTGCTAATACCACCACCTTAACACCAGAAAATGTAAATGGTGTTAATAGCACCACCTTAACACCATAAAAATGTAAGTGGTGTTAATACCACCACCTTAATACCACAAAATATAAATGGTGCTAACTTGTGATACTAAAAGATGGTTTTTCTTGTTGTGCATCCGCCTTCCGTTTCGATTACCCGTTCCGTCCCGTATGAAAGAGTGAATTCTTGGAATGATCATCTTATATCTCCATAGAAGTGACTCTAAGATCTATCAATGGGCAAGATTGGTCAAATAATTTTATCCATAATAAATGTTTGATTAGGTAACCGACAGAATTTATCCGCATTCACAATATGTTTCATAGTTTATGCATAATAACCATTGTAGAGTATATAATATAAGACGATGTGGCGAGGAAACGCCGAGTGAGGGAAGCATGAGGATAAGCGTTGGCCTTTTCGAAAAACTACTATCATGATGATATAATTATATACTTATGAACAACAAAAAACAAGTTTGAAAATGTTTAATGTTGTTATTGCACATGTAATGTTCAAGTTTGAAAATGTTTAATGTTGTTATTGCACATGTAATGTTCTAAAAATAAAAAAGTTGATTAATTTCAAGTGATAAATTAAAATCTGCGTTTATTTGAGAATATCTGCGTAAAATAAAAAGTTGATTAATTTCAAGTGATAAATTAAAATCCGCGTTTATTTGACAATATCTGCATTTAAGATCAATTCACTTGAAATCTGCGTTTATTTGAGAATATCTGCGTTTATTTGAGAATATCACTTGATAAATCTGCGCCATTTATTTGAGAAGTGATAAATTAATTTCAAGTGATATTCTCAAATCAACATTCTCTTCTGCACATTAATTTCAAGTGATATTCAAGTGATAAATTACAATCCATGTTCTTTAAACGGTACGGAATGGGTAATCGAAACGGAAGGCGGATGGGTGACGGAAACAGAGAGGGGAATGATGATTTGACGTGACGCGTAAGAGTCAAAATAGTCGCTTAGTTAACCTACTCTTTTTTTTTAACCATCATAGGGCCATTTTATATATATATATATATATATATATATATATTTTTTTTTTATGTTAATCGGGCAACATCTGAATCAAATAGTACATGATATGTCATCAGCAGAAAACTATAATTCCAAAATAGGATTACAACATACCCCTAAAGTCTTTGCCAAAATACATACAAAGGATACAAACAGTAATACGTACTAATACGTACTGGACAAAATACTCAGCCAGACCAAGTACTAATCTAGAAAAGATAAAGAACCCGACTCCAAAATCAAGTTCTCATAGTGTTCCTCCCAAAATAAAAAGCCTTCTGCATCCTCGAGTGCTAGCTTTGACAAGTCATCAGCCAGCGTGTTGAACTCTCGATAAATATGTGTGAGGGACAAATTGTTAAAAGTCTGTAGTTCTGACAAAATTCTGCTACACCAGTAATCTAAGCTCAAAACCTTGAGAGTATATTCACCTCGTGCCCACTTAATCGTGACAAGTGAGTTGCCAAAAAATTTAAGAGTGCCTAGTCCAAACATGTTGGAAATACGAACAACACACCAGAGTGCCATCAATTCTGTTTTCATATTGGTCCCTTTGCCGCAGTTAAGACGAAAAGTATAATAATAATCCTGGTTAAGATGTATGACACCACCTGCTCCACAAATTCCAAGTTGAGCTGCTGCATTGAAGAATAGTACTGGATCATCAAAAGAAACTTGAAAGTCTCCAATAACTCGTTTGATAGTTTTGTCCACAGATGGCAGGAAATTATGATACTGGCATAAAATAGAATTATACAAATACTCCAGATTTGGACAACAATTCTAAAAAACAACCAAATTCCTAGCTCTCCATAGAGCCGAGCAAATGAACACTGGAAGAGTCTGATGAGATCTGCAACAGTTGACCCAAATATGGAAACAAGATTCTATGTTACTGTCACCCCCAGCGCTCAGTAATACCATAACAAATATAGAATTTAGCCGAAAGACTGAGGATAAAAGTACAATTGATGAAGAGATGTGACATAGATTCAGCCTCCATTTTGCAGAGTACACAGATACTGGGGCCATACCACCCAATAGCTGTCAAATGCTCCCAAGTTTTAAGACATTCCAGAAGCAAGAACCAAGTAAAACATTTTAATTTTAGTGGGAGGTGCCAAGACCAAATCGCTTCATACGACCAATGCATAGGAATAATACATTGTCTTTTTATCATGTAAGCATAAGCAGTCTTTGCCGTGATCCTCCCCGTAGCCGTGTTTCTTGCACAGATCACCTCATCGGCCACACCATTCAAACGTATACCAGCTCTATTCAATGTAAGTATGTAACTGTCCCATTCATCACAATATGGTCGTGGCAAGTTTAATTCCTCAGCAGATATCCAATATCTGGAGGAATTCCTCTTAACAATTGAATCCAGTGTGTAATAGCCAGCTTGCCTGATATATGATAATAAACCCTGTGATAAAGAATATCCAGCATCAAGGCCCGATATCGGATCGATTCCTATAGCCACCTTCAGACCATTCCCAACTTTCCACTTCATTTTTACAACTAACCAACAATAAACTTTTAGGAAGCCATTCCAGATAGGAGAAACGCCCCTAGTCACCTTGTTGATATCGGATCGATTCCTATAGCCACCTTCAGACCATTCCCAACTTTCCACTTCATTTCTACAACTAACCAACAATAAACTTTTAGGAAGCCATTCCAGATAGGAGAAACGCCCCTAGTCACCTTGTTTGGCTTTCTCAGCCATTCAGAAATTCTCAATTTCACATATTTGTGCTGTATGACTTTGGACCAAAGTGTTCCCCCAAATAATGCTCTCCAAAACTCTTCAAACGCAAAGCAGCACTGAACACAGATAGATCCTTTATTCCCCAATCTCCAGCTGATTCCGGCACCGAGATTTTATCCCAGCTAATCAAAGTAATCAAAGTGAGATATGTTTTCTTCGGTCCATAAGAAGTTAAAAATGAGTGATCTGAGTTTATTTATCACAGAGCAAGGAACATGTAGTAGAGATAACCAATATACCGAAGTCCCCAGATTTTAAGAGAGTGAGTTTCCCCCAATGGAAAGGAGGCGGTACGTCCAATGAGAAATCCGATTCTCAAATTTTTTGATGAGCCACTGCCAATCTCTATACGATAGTCATTTGGTTTGAGCTAGTAACCAAGATAAGTGAAGCCCTCACTCACCTTCAAGCACGTTTAGGGCAATAGTAATTTAATAGCCTGCATACATTTACTTGCAATCTTTTAATGATTTTTTAGTGATTTTTATACCATTAAATTATAAATTTTGTATTTATTTATGAGAAGTCATTATTTTATACTATGATCCTAACAGGATCATGTGATAACGCCATTTTAATTTATTTGCAACCTTTTAATGATTTTTGGTGATTTTTAGACCATAATCATAATGTCCATGCTTAAATAGTTCCTATCTTTATATATATCATATTGTGCTTCAATCATAAATCATTTACAACCTTTTGTACTTCAAACATAAATTACTTACAACCTTTTAACCTTTTAGTGATTTTTATACTATAATCATAACATCCATGCTTACCTAACCAAAATACACCCATGCTTACAAAAGCAAAATACACCATTTTCCGAAATGATTAGCTATAGCCAATGTATCACGTTGTGCTTCAAACATAAACCACATAGGTATAAGCTTCTAACCAATGTATCATGTTGTGCTTCAAACATAAACCACCACATATGTATAAGCTTCTAATCATGTTTTCATGTTTCATTAGACATAATTAAAAACTTATACATTTGTGGTTTATGTCTAATGATATGTGGTTTATGTGTAATGACATGATTCGAAGCAAGCTTTTCATCATGGTTTATGATTAAAGTACAACATGTTACATGTATACATTACATCCATATGCATGATCTCGGGGTAAAAACCTTAAATTCCCATAGGCAAACTTGAAAATCCTAGGTGTGCCTTCACTTTGTTTGAGATAAAAGCGGCTCACTAAGATGAGTTTTGATAGAGTAATTGGTAGAATTGCTTTGTTTAACTGGTAGAACTAGAACTGCTTTGTTTTTTCAATTCTAGTGGGAGGTAGGGTTGTACATATCGACCCATCATATTGTAACCAGAAGAGTAAGCATCCCATCATATTGTAACCAGAAGAGTATTGTAACCAGAAGAGTAAGCATCCCATCATATTGTAACCATAAGAGTAAGCATTCCTTGCCAAACCCATCATATTGTAACCAGAAGAGTATGTAACGAGAAGAGTAAGCATCCCATCATATTGTAACCAGAAGAGTAAGCATTCCTTGCCAAACCCATCATATTGTAACATATTGTAACCAGAAGAGTAAGCATTCCTTGCCAAACCCATCATATTGTAACAGAAGAGTAAGCATCCCTTGCCAAAGATGGGAAGTAGAGTTGTACATAAGTAAGCATTCCTTGTCAAACCCATCATATTGTAACAGAAGAGTAAGCATCCCTTGCCAAAGATGGGAACCCATCATATTGTAACAGAAGAGTAAGCATCCCTTGCCAAAGATGGGAAGTAGAGTTGTACATATCGACCCATCATAAACTTGGGAGGTTGTTAAGTTTCCATGAGTTAAAAAAAAGAAAAATAAGAGGTTGCTAAGTTCCTATGGTTTAAGAAAAAGAAAAATGGGAAGAAAAATGGAAGGTTGCTAAGTTCCCATAGTTTAAGAAAAAGAAAAATGGGAAGTTGCTAAGTTCCCATTGGAAGTTGGGAAGTTGCTAAGTTCCCATGGTTTAAGAAAAAGAAAAACACTGCTTAATTAAAAAGAACTGCCTCAACCGTTTCGTGGCTCCCTATGTTTTCCTCAATCCTTTCCTCGCTCCCTTGATTTATCCCTTGATTTCTTATTACTCTCAAAACTGTGTTGTGTTAGACATTTTCTCTATAAATATGAGACCTATATAATATTGAAATGAATTCTTATAGTTCTAAAAATAAAAAATGACACGGCAGAAAGAACCCACTCCTATATAATATAATATTGAAATGAATTCTTATAGTTCTAAAACTTAAAAATGACATTCGAGAAAGAAGCCACACACTGTCTTCTCATTGAAGGTGAGACCACTCTCACTCACCCCTTTCTTTCATATGAGAATTGCTTACATATACACGATTACAACCAAGCTTAACAAACTCAACAAATTCCTGAAAATGTGGATAAGAATACTCAAACAATTAACAAACTCAACAAATTCCTGAAAATGTGGATAAGAATACTCAAAACAATTCACAACCTAGAACAAACAAGATTCTAACAAATTGCTAATTCAATCTTTCACAAATTATTTCTCCAAACACTGAAATCTTTTGTTCACCGTTTCATACATCAATAAAATGAAACTTTATAATTCTCTAAATCTTTCACAAATTATTTCTCCAAACGCTGAAATCTTTTGTTCACCGTTTCATACATCAATAAAATGAAACTATATAATTCTCTAAACTTTTGTTCGCCATTTTCTTTGTAAGCTCTCTTAAAATGTAACTTTGATTTTAGCGATTTCCTTATTTGGATTTTCATGAGTATCCATTTGCGCTCTTGGTTCCTTCGCTTGTCTTAGCTCTTTCTAGTTCAAATGATTTCCTTATTTGGATTTTCATGAGTCTCCTCTAGTTTGTTGCGAGTATTTAGTCCGAGGCTCTTTTGAATTTCTTTTCCTGCTCTCTGTTGAACTTTCTTGTGTATAAAGAAGAAACTCAACAGAAGCCATCCACACTTTCTCATAGACTCCTCTTGGATTTCTTTGCTTCGCTCTTTCTAACTTCCATATGCTTTCATCTCTTGATCTTTCTTTCCTCTTGGATTTCTTTGCTCTCTTTCTAACTTTCCTATGCTTTCCTCTTGGTTTTTCTTATGGTTTCTTCTAGTTGTTTCAATATAAACTCTTTGGTATTTATATAAACAAGAAACTCTTCACTATAACAACTCTACTATGCTGTTATTATGCTTTCCCACTGAAAGGAGTTGGAATTTTAAAGAGATTAAATTCCTGTACAGTGCATGTTGTTAGTGTAAAACTGAATCTACATCCCCTTACAATATTTCTTCTGTAAGGTATTTTCAATGATGGATTGTACTAGGTCTAATTGCTCTCCTTATATTGACTCTTCTGTAATGCATTTTCAATGATGGATTGCACTAGATCAAGTTGCAGGTTGGATAAATACTACTTCCTGTACTTGGAAACATTATGGGCTGCGCACAGCATAATATCGTTACTAAAATGGTATTATGACAATGGAGGGCTTGTCATTTGCATGGGAGGACAAGATATGAAGGCACGAGTACAGGCATAAATCTCAGCAGAAGTTAAAAATCTTACATATACAAACGAAAATAACTTATTATTACGTGATGAGGTATTGAGGTATACACAATATCTTAAGGATTAATGCTACTCTTTCAAAAATAGCCTCTCCTCTCGATTTACAAAGATTTACAGAGAAATAAAAACAAAAACTGTGGCATTCAAGTTTTCACTTGAATCCCAATATACTGAAGAAGGAGGGTTCGCGTTCTCGTTCTCCTTCCTCTTCCTCTCTTGCAGGGGTCGTAGGCGAACGAGTCAAGGGAGGAAGAATCACTGACTCCTTCTGCGACTGCAAGATCTCCCGCAACCTTTTCTCACTGAGACTAAACGCTGAGGCCAGGCTTCGGCTTTCCATGATATTGAATACAGAATTCCTCCCTGAAATCAAACAGGGATGATCACAAAATGGGCATATTCTAAAATGATAGAATGCAGAGAGTATTGAAACGAAAACAAAATGGGCATATACGAAAATGATGGGATGCAGAGAATCTTTGAAACGATGATGAGCTGCTGGTTTTTTGCTACTACCTGCAAGGAACTGGGGACGGTTTTTCCTTGCAGAGGAGGTGAAGCCGAAGAATTCCATGGGACCGCTCCTGGCAGCAATCTGGCAAACAGGGTAATACCGAGGAACCCAAAATACATCCCCAACTCCAACATTAACATCCATGGCGCTTGTTCCATTCGGAAAAGCGATCTGAATTCTGCCTTCACCCCGCGTCACTATTCCATACTCTGTAGCCCCGGGATTGAAATGAGGAGCCATCATCGCGCCCTGCAACAAATCAATAATAACTATATACATTAAACCATGCCATATTTCAACAAGAATCAGAACCAAACCAACTTCTTGTTGCTATTCTTGAAGATTTGAAGATCTTTGATTGTCCATGCAGCGGGTTCGAACTGTTCAAATCGAGTACTCTAGACTCTAGACATGGAATGCCATCCACATTATGTAGAGATTTTCCTAAAAACACCAACTTAACAAGATTTTTCTTTTCCTTTGGAAAAAAAGATCTGAACACCCACAGGGATCAAACTTTAATCTAATCTCTTAAACCCATAAGAATGCATATAAGAACATATTAATGGATTCTTACAGCGCTAAGGTTGACATAAAATATTCCAATGTCTGGTTCTTTCAAGCCAGAGTAGTCATATCTGTCGACTGCAAGACTCCATCCATAGTCATTCCGAAAGTCGGGCTTCTTCTTGAAGATGTTATAGCTATCTGGCCTCCTCTTCCGGAGATTGAGGGACTCAATTATATTGCCCCAGTCCCAGGAGCCTTCGTTGGGAGAGCAGAAGAAAGAGGACGACCTTCGAGGCTCGTGTTCTCTGTCCTCAATATAAATGATGGGACCTCGACTCTGTCTGCTCAGAATAGTATCCAACTCACTGCGAGATACCTGAAATGTCGTGCCCATGTTTCAATCAGATTAAATTTGTCCCAGTACAGTGACCCAAAAAATGCATCTCACACACACACATGTCTCACACACACACATATGTAAGGGGCACACACACATATATGTAAGGGGCATAACAGTAGGCTAATCTTAATAGGAAACTAACACTCTTCTCTAGTGAGATTCAATCAAGAAAAGAAAAATGAAATGGATGCAATCAAAACATTTTGAAGCTTTTTCAAATTTGTACATAACAGTAGGCTAATCTTAATAGCAAACTAACACTCTTCTCTAGTGAGATTCAATCAAGAAAAGAAAAATGAAATGGATGCAATCAAAACATTTTGAAGCATTTTCAAATTTGTACATAATGTGTATACATTGGATGATTAGCCCGGCCAACTTACATTGAATGCTACAGTGAGAATATGATCGTCGAATGCCGAGAGTACTGGCACTGGGTCCTCACCGCCAGCCACGAAGAAAGACTGAAAAATACCACAGATTCAGAGAAGTTACAAAAACATGATCAATAACATCATTTTGCCAGAAGCTGTATCATATGCGAATAGGTCTAGATGCGTTGCTCAGGTTCGATTCTCAAGGCATTCCATAGGGAAGCGATGGAAGCCATGTTTATCAAGCGAGCAGTGAACCCAAAAGTGAGTGACTGGCGTATATATACTATTCCTGATAAATCCAACTGTATATATCCTATTCCTGATATATCGAACTGTATGTATATTTTGGTATATATACTACTACTACTTAAAGTATGTGGGTGGGTTTCTTCCTGATACATCCAAACGGTATATATACTACTTGATATATATAGTAAGGTATATTTTACACTGTTGGGTGTTTATTGCTATATTTTACACTGTTTGATGCTTCTTCCTGGCCATCTACGGGATTGATCTCACTACGACCGAAATAATAATGGGGAATTTTTAACAGAAGCAACAAAATTTTCTTAAGTCAAGGGAAGCAAAGTTTAGGGCTGAGAAACCTGAAAACTTCCAGGGCTTAGACTATAAGACGTGTCGAGGCTGCAGGTGATATGAAGACGCTGGCCTTCACCTGTGTTGAGTAAATAGAACACAGAACCGCCAGGAATTCGGTAAACATCTCCAATTTTCAGGTTTTTCTCGATGAAATCCCCGTTACGAACCCATCCAACTTTTGCAGAACCTGACATGGTCGGAAAAACAAACAATCAAACAAACAAAAAATCAGATACCAGCTACAAATCGCAGAAAAATCATTTGGGCTAACCAGCAAACCGAATACCTCTAAGTACATAAAACACCATCTCAGAATCGAGATACTGAGGCACAAAAAATGACTTGGGTTCCATGCTAATGAAGACTATCTGAAGGTCATGAGGCGGTTTCATTGCATCCTTCTTCCGGGTTTGCAGGCTAACTTCCCCTGCTTCTGTCTTCAATATTTTCTTGGATTTCTCAAGCAGAAATATGCCTTCCGCCTCTTCATGTTCACTCGAATGCTCTTCTTCTTCACTGGGTTGCTCTTCTTTTTCACTGTACTTTGCAAGCCCACTCCCCCCTCGAAACGTTAAGGCAGCTATGACCAGTAAAAGAAGCAAAATTGCAGAATGGCGCGTCATTTTCGAATTGAGATGGATAGATTTAATTCAATTCCCACTGATACAATAAATCGGACAGAGGAAGATGAGCTTCTTACATAATAAGAGAGAGCAGGGAAAGAGGAGAACAACGTCAAGGTGGATTTGGTACACGTAAATGTATGGAGAAAGACACTTGGTGTCCATGCACTGTAAGGATGATGACAGAGGTTTGAATTTAGGGTTTTTGCATTGACACGAAGGCCTCGGGTGATGGACTTATCTTCGTGAATAACGTTCCATACATTATTTAATTGACTTCTATCTTTGTGGGAGGTTCGAGGATCACAAAAGTATTAAAAGCCATGCAAATGTAAGAAGCACCTCATCTGTATTAAACATTATAAATATGTCACAGGAAATGCAAAATGAGAGTATATATTAATCATTTTTCTCACAAATGTGTGGTGTTAGGGAGCTTTATTATGGCTTTCCTAATACATGTTGTTGATTTGCTGCAAGTTGGAGCATTACTGAAGCACCTCATCTATATTAAACATTATAAATATGGCATGGGAAATGCAAAATGAGAGTATATATTAATAATTTTTCTCACAAATGTGTGGTGGCTTTGTGTGGTGTTAGGGAGCTTTATTATGGCTTTCCTAATACATGTTGATTTGCTGCAAGTTGGAGCATTACTGATTGTTGGCGATGGTAACAATGGCTATGGTTTTGGAAATTATTTGTAAGTTTTGTTTTCAAGGTCTTTTAGGAACTAATGCTATTTTTAACAAGGAGAGAAAAGTTAAGCTTCAAGGTCCCTCCCTTAAGATAATAAATTGAAATAATTTTAAATATGTTAAATGTTTACATGTTTGGATTTTGTCCTTTCCATAATAAGATAAAGATAATAAATTGAAATAATTTTAAATATGTTAAACATTTAAAAGTTTGGACTCCTTTTCAAGATAAGCTTCATTTGACTTTCACAAAATGGAAAAGCAACTTTGGATTGTAATCCATGTCCTTCCCACAAAAACCATAAAATGTTTAACAATGAATAATTTTACCTCCAAATATGGTTATGCAGGTTGAAAAACATTCAAGTTGAAACTGAAAAGCCATCCACACTTCATGGCCCTAAGTTATAGTTCAATCAAGTTGACTAGTAATGACTCAAGTTATTATTCAATCAACCTGACTAACAACCCATTTCATTCTCAAGGAGTTCCAGCTTCCTCTAGTTCACAGTCAACAACTGCTTAGCCTTATTGATGGAACCACTATTGCTCCATCCATTCCCCAACGAAGCACTTGAACAACTCAAACATGATAGCATCAATAGTGCTCCATTCAAAGCACTTGAACAACTCAAAAATGATAACACCACCAAACTTGTTTGACGTCCCCTCTATTCTAAGTTGCTTTAGTATTCCTTTTATGAAAATCCTAGTTTGTAAGGGTGAGTCCAGTTTGAAATCAAATACATTTCCTTAATAACAAGAGCCACATGGTGTCAATGTCCCCGACATTGCATTGCCACGTGCCGTTGCAATTTTGATATGAGCAAATTACTTTGGAAAATGGTTTTCTATTTTGATAGAAGCTTGTCTTCGTAACTTAAGAGCCGCGCCATTAACTCACATAGAATTTTTGTTAACAAAATGCTATTCAAAATAAATTTTAATTTAATTGCTCATTTCAACAACCATGACTCAACTAGTACTCATATTCACCCATACCACTAGATATAAATAGCTTCACTATTGTTGACTGCCTCTCCATACACTTTTAATGTTACAATTTCTTTTGCGCATGTTTCTTTCATGGTTTAAGGGATGTCGGGGTCACATGTTTTCATTGTGATAAGAAGAGTTTTGTGATTGATACTATTCATAAAACACAATAATTGTTATTCTAAACTTTATGCCTTCTTAATGGGCAATTCAAGTCCCTCTATGGGGTAACATTCAATTCTACTTATGGTACCTACAATTAACATTAAGAAATAATATAACTTTTATGTAACATTGTCTCTATGCGTCAATTCTACCTTCATAACCTTCATAAATGATGACCATGTTATCTCTACACCGTAATTTTGTGGCACACACACACACACACACACACACACATATATATAATTCTCCATAAAAAAAATGTTATATATAAAGTTCCGTTGAGACAACACTTGTACCTATATGCATGTATAAACCATTTTCTTTTAATCAAGATTATTTTTTCTTTATAATGAAGAATTATATTCTCCCATAATATCTTTTGTGGAAATGATAAGGATGACCTCTTATTAAGCCGACCTAGTAAAATGTAATTATAAAACTATCTACTCAATTGATAATATTTAAACCCACCACGCCGTTATAAATTACTAAATGAACCACCTATAACATACATATCATACCTTTAAATGAATCTTGTAAGGAATCAAACTACAAGTTCCATTTGCATGCTTCCGTTCTCATTGTGGTCTGCACCACAAATATCTCATGGGCTTCAAATTTCAATTGGATAAAGGCAACAACAAGACCTGGGCTACTTTGGGTAGAATCAATACCCTCAATCTTAGCACCTAAGCCGAGTGAAATGTTGTATAGGACTTTACCTTAGTGATCAAGTTTGACATGGTATCGTAATGTATTGGATGTAAATTCCACTCTCTAATGGTCTGGGGCTAAAACAATTAAGTGGTTAGTTATATGGTTAGTTGGGACATTGATTGTAAGATCACTTTGATGGCCACACTCTCATGGTCTAGGGTTTGAGACTAGTGATTAATTGTGTCCCAGCCCCAATGGGTAGCTCGACTAGCTTGAATCCCCCCAACCAAAGATGACCCTCTGTCAGGAGGTGTTGGGTTCGAGTCTTCTTGGTTCCAGTAGGGCCAAGCTTGCTATAATGCAACTGACAGGTGGTTCCCCTCTTGTTTGAGTGCCTCGATTGCTCTACGAGGCAAAAAAAGTGATTAATTGTGTCCTGTTTATGAAGGTGAGTTTAAGTGAGAAAGAGGTTGGATGAAACTGGCCATGCAACGTCAATCTCTTGAATGCCTAATCGACCGTCTTAAGTTGTCTTTGGGACAATGGACAATGCTGAGTGAGAAAAATCTAAGACAAATTGCAGACTAGGACATGTGACTGAGTGGTCAAACTGATCACATGGTCATGCTATGCTATGCAATGGACAAATTTTCTAGTGAAGAAAATGGATTGAAAGTGGGTTTTCCTTCTGGTTCTCAAGTTCCCCATTATAAAACTGTGTCTTGTATGTGATGGGTATGTTCTATGTTTATGATTTTGCTATGTTATGGTTACTTCTTATGGTATGCACTGCACAAATGCTTTAACTATGGGTATGGATTTGGTTAATTATTAAGACAATGTTAATGAGTTTAGTTGCGATAGAGAATGTAGGCTTTGTTGTAGCCAGGATTTAAGACTTCATACAACTCTGTACTTTTTAAATGTTGGCACTAAGCATTCTCGACATTTAGTTTCCAACATGAAATATACTCGAAATTTAGTGTCCAATCGGAGATATACTCGAAATTTGGTGTCCAACACAAAATACACACATTGCGGTGTCACCCTTTCCAGGTGCCTTTCTTGAAGCCTAAAACAGGGATGACCTAAAACATGGGAAAGGATTATTTTGTCAAATCAATACCCCTGGGCCCTGCCTATTAAAAGAAGAGATAATAAAATTTTATTTGCCAAAGAAAAATCTAAAGGGCACACAATAGATTTTGCGAAAAGACTATCAAAAAAAGAAGAGATGTATGATGATCCATCCCTATCCATTTCCCCGCAAAAAATAAAAACAACGAGGGTATATATATATATAAAATTAAAAAAAATTTAAAAATATAAATAAAAAGAAGAAAACTCATTAGAATAAACAACTTTTCCTTTAACATAGGGATAATTTTCCACTCGCCTATTTCAAAATCATAATAATTAAAATTTCAGTTCTCTAGCTGAGCTGAGCTGAAATGCCACAATATTCTATTTTTGCAAAGTTCCATCATCACAAGAAAACACAGCACGTTGTATACTATGTTTTTTCAAATACAAGTTGTTTAATTCATTGGTTTGCCTCTCTATCCTATTTCAACAAATTCAAAGGTGGAGAAAGTGAGATGAGGGAGAGTACCAGAACGCTCGATCATATGGGGTATTTTGTTGAAGCGGCTAGGCAACATTTCGACATTTTTCAACTAGTTTTTAGTAAATATCAATAAAACCTCATTGAAATATTCAACTTTAAAGCAAATATATTGTAACATTAGATCAATTTAAAGCATATATCTTGTAACATCAGGTCAATTTTAAGGCACCTTATAAGAATGCCAATAACTATCTTCAAGAACGCCAATCCTTAAAAAAACCTTTATGATTTTTTTGAATTGGCATTCTTGAAACATTTTTTTTGCAAACTTTTATGGAGTTTTTTAGAATTGACATTCTTGAACCAAACCTCACTATGAGTAACACAATAAATTACCGATTTTGATGCCTTACTGCAAACTTAATCCTAGTACATTCGATAAAGAACCCTCTGATTTGACAACCTTTCCGCAAAATATAGAAGAATATAAAGCTTTTAATATTATTAACGAGTGTTGTTCAGGATTTCTACCTTATAGCAAGGAGTGGACACTACCAAATTAGGGGGTTATAGGTAAATACATTTATCATATTACATGGGCTTCTATAAAAGGAAAGAGATCAAGATCTTAGAAGGCATACCTTATTAACAACGTTTGATCCTAGATTTTGCTCGATCCTCCGCTTGATATTCCGTTTGGTGAACCTGCAATACAAAAGATACCTTCCTCAACGTTTCTTGACTGATATAACAATGATGAAATTGAAATGCAATTTAGACATCAAATACAATCAAGCATTTAGTCCAAACAAATATGCAATCCATTAGACATTTGATTGGGACAGGAAGGGTATTTCAACCTTTATTGTCAAAAGTGAATAACCAGTACAATTATACATGATCATTCAGAGTGCTTGTACAACCGGATGCTGGGCTCCTTCTCTTCACACTAACTTTGGAATTCCTCCAACATAACAACCCTTAATGCATAGTTTCTCCTCCTAGTTCTCTAATTGAGTCTAACTAGTTTTCTCTCTCATGCATCCCCCTTGTATTTATGGGACAAGGTAGGCAGTTTGGATCAAGAGGTAGTTTGATTGGGAGGTTGGGGAAGTTGCAAACCAACTTCAACTAATCCCAATTCGTCAAACTAATATATTTTTTTGATTTCATCTTAATATGTGTGCAAGTTTTCCACAGTAGAGTAGCGCACAATATGCAACTTCGCTACTTTACAACCAGTGTTTGCAAGATTTCTTGAGGTGTGCGCTACTATGCAAGAGGTAAAGTAGGGCATACTAGCTGGTGTGCGCTAGTTTCCTTTAATAGAGTAGGGCACACTTCCTGATGTGGGCTAATTTCATGCCTGAGGAGTAGCGCACATGTCAAAATGTAAGGTAAATCAAGGTTTTGTCAGCTGCTGAGGGGTAAACCAAGTCCATGCATCACCTAGGTCAATCTAGCTCTTCAATCCAAGTTGTCCTTTTGTGTGATCGATAGCTAAATGTGATCACGGATGGAGAAGTGCAAATTTGACCTATAACAGATGCTCCCTAATGTGTGAGTTTAGAGGGAAACGATGGCCGAAATACATTATAATTCCGAGTTAGAGGAGGAGCAAGAAACCACAGAGCCAAGTCACAAAAGTACCTGAAATAACAATCAAGGTCAGCGAGCAATTACAATCTTGACATCATATAGATGTGTAGCATGATATAACAGGATCTCCGATACATAACTAGGAGATGTATATATAGCATGGCCACTGAAATATAAGTGTGGATCCATGTCAAAATGAGAGATCATAGCCATAACAACAAACTGGATCTATGTCTCATGAAGAGCCAAAATGAGTGAGGCTCAGTCTTGCGCAACTTGGGTGATAACATAATGAGGTAATGCTATCAAAATCCCAAGGTATTCATCCAAACAACCCAAGGTACAAACCCTAACCATGTGAATAAATGAGCTGAAGTTGAACATGGGGGGAATCGTTTGATTACCAGTCATTGATACATACCATTAAAAAACGCAAGGGCTTCCACCGATAATGATAATGGGGCCCAAGGTACCTAGTATGATCCAACAAGTGTGAATAAGTGGACTTGACGTCGAACACTTGAGGAACCTGTCAAATAAGAGACATTGATGTATTCTCATAATTCAACAGCAAGGGAAATTGCCACTGGTGATTGCAATCCCCAAGGTACTAACCGAAACTCTAAACTTCATTCCCATAGAAAAATGAGTTGATGTCGATGGGAAGAAGTCCACTGGAAGGGAGGCCTTAAAGCATCCTCCATCATCCAACACGAGGAACGCTCAAATGGTATGGGTTGAAGTAGAGTAGGACATGTAACAAGATGAAACAAACTGACACCAAAATGGCCGACACATGAGGTCAAGGTGAACTGCAGAATGGCCAACACAGGCTGTATCCTTGAACAGTAAGCACGACACAAAGTGACTTAGGCAGTTTTCAACATGATGGGGAAATGATATAAGCTTGTAATGTAAGAGACATTAGCATACCCTCCATATGGTTGGAAGAATAACCAACCGGTGGAGTAAATGACTCAGAGATCAGGTTCACCCTAAGGTAAAAAACTAAACCCAACTGAAATGAAAGACTCAAGTAGGTGCTGTGTTCAAGGATATGACTGACTGAAATTGCCTTTGAAACTGAAAGATGTGATATACCCTTCTTATCCCTTATTCTTTTTAGATAAAAGAATACCTTTCTTGTTGTTTTAATGATTCCAAGAAAGAGTGAAAACTCAATAGATCCAACCATTTAAAGAGTTTAACGAGCCCATGGGAGGAAGACTCAGGACCTTCTTCATTGTTTACAGAGTTCGAAGAAGAGATAGAAGAATACTCTATGGTACTGATCTCTGGATTTTAATATCGAGCCGAGATCTATTCTTGCTCGCAGGTGTTTTCTTGTTTAAGGAGTTAGAAAAACTTAAATAATCCTCTATACACCCCCCCGTGGATTTTAATATTGAGCCCGGGTTGATATATGCTCGCCGGTGTTTTTCTGTTTATAGAGTCTAAAAAACTTAAACAATCCTTTATACACCCTCTCGTGGATTTCACATCGAGCCCGAGTAGGTGAGTGCTCGCTGGTGTTTTCATGTTTCGAGAGCCTGAAAACCCTGAAGAAGGCTCCAAAAGGTCCTTTTTTGTAAAGTTAGTCTCCTCCCCCGAAAAAGTGTAAAACAATGGAAGAAGAACTCTTCTAGCCACAGATGACTAGAGTATTCCTTTTTCGTAAGTAATCCGCAAAAGTCCGGAAAAGGGTTAAACTTATACTTAAGCAGATGTCGCTTCAAATCCTTTAACGAGTCTGAAAAGACAACTATACTTGGCAATCTTGTCATATTTAAAGAGTCTAACAAGAGCTTAGAGAGAACTCCATAAAATTGTTTTTCGTAAAATTTTAATGAGCCCGAAAAAGTAAATTCGTGACCTCCTTACTGTTTTTAACGAGCTCAAAGGAGAGATGGAAGAATTCTCATAGATTCCTTACTGTTTTTAATGAGCTCGAAGAAAAGGTGAAAGAATGCTCGTAACCTCCCTACTGTTTTTAACGAGCTCAAAGGAGAGATGGAAGAAATGCTCGTAACTTCCTTATTGTTTTTAATGAGTTCGAAGTGAAGTTGGAAGAAATGCTCGTAACTCCCTTACTGTTTTTAACGAGCTTGAAGAAAAGGTGGAAGAATGCTCGATGCTGGATCAGTGTCCAAATGAATGGCAGATTGCATTATAGACTCTAGGAAAACTTCATCAGAAGGAAGTATATCATCCCAGATAGAACACATATCTAAACGTTCAGATGGAGTCATAACTTAATCAACTGTCGGCACCCATCCCAGAGAAGGTAAGCATGAATTCAGAGGCTTATTCTTAGTAGCAATTGGACTCAAAGAACAATATGCCACATAATTTGATTGTGACATGGTAGTGCCTACTGGCGGGCAACATACTTGGTCTATAGTTGGGTAATAAGAGGGATCGACAAATCGATGGTGACAATGCTTTCGTTGTGAGGAAAAAACATCACACGAAAGAGCGTAGACACCATAGCTTGCATAGTATATACGTAATCACGCCCTAGGATCATATCAAAGTCCATAGGGTCCTTTAAAACCATAAAATCAACTAAGATTGTTTTTTCACTCAAAGTAACGGGTACTTGAGGGAGGAATCCCAACGGTTCACTAGGTCTTTTATTGAAATTCAACAGCCAATTAACAGCTGGAACAAGGTTAGGAAAACCTAAATCTCTCCAAGCATAAGGGGATAAGATACTAACAGAGGCTCCTTCATCTACAACACATCGGTGAACCACATGGTTGCCGATATCAACCTTTATCTGGAAAGGTGTAACAGAAGGAAGGCGAGGCCTAGTTAGACTATTCCAATCAAAGGAAATGATCCCAGAGCTTGGTAGGGGTTCACTCGGCACAGATGCAGTGCCCCCATTTTCAGATATATTTGAACTGGTAATGTAGACGACTTCCTTGACAGGCGCATCAGTCTCCGAAGGATTGATGGGATCGATCGAAGATTGCATCGATTCGATCGTTTCACTCTCCAAAGGAAGAGTGGGGTTGAAAAAAGATTACATTGGTTCAACCACTTCATCAACCAAAGGTTGATTAGGCTGTTGGGAATCTATAGACAGTTAAGGAGCAGAGGATCCTTCAGACATGGACCACACTCTCCGCACCTCTGGAATAGCAGGGCACCGGTGAGTAAGGTGATGTCCCTTACAAAGTTTACAAGGGAACTTTGGCTTGCATCCTATAATCTTAGACTCCGTAACAACAATAGTACTCTCAGCATGACTAGCATTGGCTGACAGCTTGTCCCCAGCGTGACTTGCATTGGTTGGTTGCTCAGAAGCAGAATACTTTTGAACTATGGACCACACTCTTTGCACCTCTGGAATAGCAGGGCATCGGTGAGTAAGATGGTATCCCTCACAAAACTTACAAGGGAACTTAAGCTTCTGTTTATTAGGTTTGTTGACAATGTCAATGTTCTCAGCATGACTTGCAGTGGTCGATTCATTGTCTCCGGTATGACTCACATGAACTAGTGACTTGTCATTAATATGACCAGCAGTGATCAATGACGTGTCCTCAACATGAGAAATAGTGGTTGAAGACATACTTCTAGTAGGATTTGCAGTGACTGAAAGTTTTCCCCCAACATGACCTCCAAAGGTTGGGTGGGTGTCCCCAGCATGACCTCCAGAGGCTGGGTGGCTTCCCCCTTGCTTTGGCATCTTCTTCCTATTCTTCCTCCGTCTATTCTTTTTAGACTGCTGGTTACTAGTATTACTACTTTCACTACATGAGGTAAAAGGAGGAGGATAAGATGTTATTGGCGAAGCAAGCATAGGTTTCTGATGCTCTTGATGTGAGGTGGTTACTTGAGAAGCATCAGGAGCATGCAAGGCATTCAGAGTGGAAAACAACCAAACCAGTAGCCCTATAGTGAATTCCGGAAGATTCAAGGTAGCCATAAAGGGAGTACTAATGTTCCCAATGAATGGAAAAGCACAAGGATCCCCTTGAACAGGGGTCCCTTGATTGGTGCTCACCGGGATGCTATCCATAGTTCCAACTCAATGGGACAAAAATATCTAAGGCCAACTGAGGGTGAGAGGCACAAAGAGCACACCACTACAAAATCCTAAGTATCCAAAACCAAGCAAACAAGGATGGTGAATACTCTCAATAGAAAGTCTAGGATGATCAGGGCCCAAAACAAGCTAGTAGAGCATTGAAGAACAATTATACGATGTCCAGTTCAGGTCCTCTGGGTGCAAGCGTTTGAATCACCAAACCGCCCTCCCGGGATTACTGAAAAGGGTTACCTTCCGTATCTGTCCTAGGTACAATGAAAATAGCCTTTCACTGCCACCTGTGTAAGAAGCTCTAAAGTCAAGATACTAAGGCTACCATTAACACGAAAGAAGCTCTGGGGGACAGTCATAGGTCCGACTAGAACGCATGGGAAGGGTAGCTAAGCCCGAAATCCAAAAGGATCCCCGTACGTGAACCAGCATTGGTGTATGCTCCAAATGAAAAGTGAAGGGGTATCCTCACTATTTCACCTTCGCAAGACCTCGTGCTTAACTTCGGTTTCAGTGGAGCTTCCAGAACAACTTTGATGTCAATGGGTTTACCTAAGAACAATCTCACTACGATTTTTGAGTAATGAAAATGGTTTCAGATAGTTAAAGTGTTTTCTAATCCAAAACCCTAGCCTAAGCTAGTTGCTGTAGTGAAATCCCTAGAAAGAAAAGTTGCTAATAAATTTTATTAATTATTCTTTTTAAGGGTTGTTCTTTACTCAAAGGTTGTAGTGCATTGTGTGGTGTGGTTGTGACAGAAAGTAAAGTGCGTAAATGAAACAACTTTCAAAACAACAAAATACTCTTTTTCTCTTTCCATTTATGCTCTTTCCAAAATGAAAACTAAGCAAACCTAAAACAGGTTTCTTTTTTGATTTTCTTTTCAAATTCAAAACAAAGTAAACTATGCTACTTCGAAATGATTATAAGTCTCACTACTTTAAACTACCAAACTCATTTTTTTCCTTTTCTGATATATGTAAAAGAAAAAGAACTCGAAAATGGAAGCAAGTAAGACCTAAAAGAGAAATGTGAGTAAGGAAAAGCAACTCTAAGGCTCACAACAATCAAATCAATGACTTGACAAAGACTTGTCCTACAAATTTTTTCAAAGGAAAAAGCTTTGGGCTTGGAAACAAAGCGAAAAGAAAACATGGATAAGAGATGCTTGTAACGGAAAGGCAAACCTCAAAGGTTGCTCCAAAGCACCAAGAACCCTAAGAAAGCACTAAGCCAAGCAAAAAGGTAGGCAAGTGAACCAAAGATGGCCTTACAATCACAAAGACTCGAAAGAAAGAAAACTAAAGGACTTCAACTTACCTGGATTGAAACTGAAAAACAATCAGAAAAGTGTCTAGACTCAAAAATATTTTGAAAACACGCTAAGGACTCCAACTTGGGGTCAAACCCTAAATCAAAGGCCAAGACACCATCAAAGTGTTCTAGTGTTGCCACAAACAACAAATGTTATAAAACAAAGGTTTGTATACTTGCAACAAGCATCTAGGGTACATGAGTGCAACTATGTCCAACAAGGAACAGTATGCGGTCTTCAAAAAGAGTCACAAACAAGCAAGACACCTCAAAAGTACTCAAGCAAGCAAAGATGAGTTAAAGGACTTAGGAGAGGCTAACAAGACTCAACAAAGGCTTACAAACCTCAAGGATTAGTTAAGAAGGCAAAGCAAGAGGCTGGAAATCAAACCAAACAAGTGGAAATCAAATGCCCACAGCAAATAGAGAGTTACAGGAATATGCCCTACTATGCAGTGCATAAACCAACGCACACTGGGAGATGTGCTCTACTGTGCAGTAGTGAAAGCAACGCTCATCATCAGGTATGCGCTACTGTGTGTAGGGAAGACTAGCACATATGTTAGACAAGGTCTGAAACAGGATTTGAAAAGGAAAACTGAGATGAGTCATGCAAGGGAAAGCAGGTAACAATGACCTACAGGGCCTCTCAGAGGATCAAAAAGACCAAAAAGTACTGGAAGGAAAACTAACTAGGTCTCCTAGAGCAGAAAACAACCGATGCCCAGCGGAGTTGCCAGTCTGTTGTTAAGGATTTCTACCTTATAGCGAGGAGTGGACACTACCAACTTAGGGGGTGATAGGTAAATACATTTATCATATTACATGGTCTTCTACAAAAGGAAAGAGATCAAGATCTTAGAAGGCATACCTTATTAACGACGTTCGATCCTAGCTTTTGCTCGATCCTCCGCTTGATATTCCGTTTGGTGAACCTGTAATACAAAAGATACCTTCCTCAACATATCTTGACTGATATAACAATGATGAAATTGAAATGTAATTTAGACATCAAATACAATCAAGCATTTAATCCAAACAAATATGCAATCCATTAGACATTTGATTGGGACAGGAAGGGTATTTCAACCTTTATTGTCAAAAGCGAATAACCAATACAATTATACCTGATCATTCAGAGTGCTTGTGCAACCGGATTCTGGGCTCCTGCTCTTCACACTAACTTTGGAATTCCTCCAGCATAACAACCCTTAATGCATAGTTTCTCCTCCTAGTTATCTAATTGAGTCTAACTAGTTTTCTCTCTCATGCACCCCCCTTGTATTTATGGGACAAGGTAGGAAGTTTGGATCAAGAGGTAGTTTGATTGGGAGGTTGGGGAAGTTGCAAACCAACTTCAACTAATCCCAATTCGTCAAACTAATATATTTTTTTGATTTCATCTTAAGATGTGCGCGCGTTTTCCACAGTAGAGTAGTGCACAATATGCAACTTCACTGCTTTACAACCAACGTTTGCAAGATTTATTGAGGTATGCGCTACTATGCAAGAGGTAAAGTAGGGCATACTAGCTGGTGTGCACTAGTTTCCTTTAATAGAGTAGGGCACACTTCCTGATGTGCGCTAGTTTCATGCCCGAGGAGTAGCGCACATGTCAAACTGTAAGGTAAATCAAGGCTTTGTCAGTTGCTAAGTGGTAAACCAAGTCCATGCATCACCTAGGTCAATCTAGCTCTTCAATCCAAGTTGTCCTTTTGTGTGATCGACAACTAAATGTGATCACGGACGGAGAAGTGCAGATTTGACCTATAACAACGAGAATTTACGAGCTCTCATGGACATTTGTAGCCTCTCACTGCCAAATTGTAGGACAAAAATCCAATTGACATTACATCTAACTTCCATCCTTTCCAATCATAGTTTAAGGTAGACCAAACTACAGTTCAAGACAATGCCACTACAGAGATAAAATAGGGTCTTAGCTTCGATTTGCAAGATTTGATTTAAGCCTATAAACTCATCCCAGGAGGCTTTGAATGAGGTTAATCCGAACCGATCATGACAAACCTATAATTGAAATTTGAAATTGCAGACATGCGAGGAAAAGAACAAGCTTAACTTTAAATCTTTATTTTTCATACCTCATAGCACCTGCATTAAATCTTTTCTGGCGCAATTCTTGCTACTTCAAAATTTGGAGTAATATAAGCATAGTTGCATCATTTTAAAGCAATGCCGAAAACTTGCCAAATCAAAACTATTTTAAATGACAAAATTATGTGGATCAACTGAAAAAAATTGCCTGATAACCCTAGAACCAAACTTAATTACATTAACAGTGTTTGAACCTGATGAAATGCAGGTTGATGGATAGAGCTCGAGCTAAAGAGAACCATGTTGTTAACTAGATGAGCAACCACGTGTGTATTTCACGAGAAATCCATAGAAATTTGCTGCTTCAAGCAAAGTAGCCTTGTCTTATCTATGCAGGATGGCGGCACAGTCTCCACCCATACGAATAAATGACAATCCAACTTACAATACCTTGAAGAGATGAGTTCCTTGGAACGTGTTCATGTCCTCTCTGCAGGACCTGACTCCAACATGCCACACCCTTCTGGGAATCAAAAAACGAGGACGATGCTAATAATTTTTTTAAAAATCATGTTTAAAAACGCATTCAATATAATACATATTTTAAACTATAGAAAAACTATAGTCACAACAAAACATTATAAAGTGTTGGCCCAAATTAATAGGGGCTTAACGGTCCATATATGTATCCCTTGTTTAGGACATAACAAATCCTTTCCACCTCAGATTTTGTTTGCAAGTGGTTGTCTTCAGAATATCCCCAAAAACCATTTTTTCGGGTTTGGAATATTCTCTTACGTTTGTTTACAAGGCCTCAACAAGTTATAAAATATACACAACATTATATACCTATTATTGACCATACTGTCTTTGTCATACATCCATTGATGGTAACTTACCTCTGAACCATAGCTAGGTTTGGTTAGGAAAAAACAGATAGAATATGATGACATAGTACAAATTTTTTCTTTAATTCATTGCACCAATGAGTTTGAAAAACATTTAAAAAGAAGTCAGAATATGATGGCAGAGTACATAAATTTTCGCTAATTCATAGCACCATGGAATTTGAAAAACATTTTATGAATTTAAAATGATCGTTTTCAAACGTTTTGAAAAACTTCTAGTTTTTCTTGACTATCGATAATCAACATGAATTATATTTGATTAGCAAAATAATTTATGACAGATATTTTATTTATTAAATTTATTTGAATAATTGTTTGTTTTTAGCAAAATGGATTTTAATAAATGTTTATTTTTTCATACAAAATGCTAAAGGTTTTATAAATTTGAATTTTTTTAGTTTGTCATCATTAAATCTAGTCATGAAAATTTTGAAATCTTTACCCAAATTTATCTTATCAATCAATAAAGATATCAAATCATCTCTAAATTCTTTTAACCCAATTTCCTTAAACTTAGTTACAATATTAACCTCTCTAAATTCTTTTAACCCTATTTCCTTAAACTTAGCTACATTATTAACCTGATCAAATTCATAAGTGTATGGTTGCCATCAATATTTTTTAATGTTACCAAATCAATTGATGCAAGGTGGAAATTCACATAATCCAATTATCAACTTTTTGGCAAAGTCTTATCTTTTTGTTAATCTTTCACAAGGTTTATTATGATAAACAATTACATCATAACATCTTCAACCATAATTAGGTTTTACTATGAAATATCAACCACATTAAATATCACAACATAAGTTATAACATACAACTTGAAATCAATAGCCATCATTTCATAAGACACATGTATATTCTATATTAATAGTTTCCTTTTCTAAACCCCCCCCCAAAACCCCAAAATTGGGTCCTTATTAATGCTTGGCTTTCTAAGAACCTTCTTTTCTAGAAAACCCCAAAATTTGGTACTTATTAATGCTTTCCTTTCTAAGAAATGCAAAATTTGGATGATATGGTTGGTTGGTGATATGATCTACTTGATTTAGGCCTCATGCCCAAGTACCACCCTTGCTCTCATGCTATGCAATCATTGCCCTGAATTGAATTAGTAGAGCCACAATTTTAGTTGCCTCCATCCACAGCAAGTTCAAGTGACAAGCGAGGCATGCCAGCCTTCCCACCCAACCTTCCATTAATCATATATGCATCTCACTCTTTACCAATAAATCCAACCCCATTAAAAACAAACACTATTATAATAACTCTTATGACAATAACTCTCGTGACAAGATCCAATATCCGTTTGAAATCAGAAATATCCATGTGAAATTAGAAGGTATTCTATTAGTGTTATGTGAAATGTGAACTGATCAGAAAGAAAAAAAAAAGCAAACGCATTAATATGTATGTATTTATATGCAAGTCAGGAAGGCAAACCGTGAGAGGGCACTTATAATGATCTTAAATTTATTCGATTTGAATTGTGAATCCTGTTATACAGGGTATTGAATTTATTTGATTTTACTGGGATAATATGCGAACATCATCATGTTAACCGCAGAAGACAATGCTGTAATTACCACCAACTAGGCAAGAGGTGCTACAGTCATCGCCCTTGGAATAGCTATAGGCCTGTGGGCATTGCCCCTTGAAGAATTGGGAATACTTTGTGGGAGGGCAGTTGTTGATGTACTTCCTGTTTTCAGCTATCTCCTTGGTTTTTGGTCAGCCTAAAACCGCCATTCTAGACAATAACTATGAGCCTTCATGCCAAGTTCCATATAACCACTGAGCGAAAGTTACCGCCAAGTTCTAGAGTTTGTGGTCAACCTTAAACAACAAATATAGTAGAAGATTCCAACTTTTGCTATCCCATTTGGTTGGTGTCAACCATAAACCACCTCTTCAGAGAGCACTTGCATTTAGTAGAAGACAGTGCAAGCTTCTAGCTAACTTGCTTGGAAAATGAATGTCAAGATGGAAATGTTCAGCAAGTGGTAGCTATCCACTTCCAATTATTTAGCTCTCTCCTTTTTTATTGGACTCACATACACCCTTCGGATTAAGGGGGGATTTGTTGGAGCCTAATCCTTGGTGTTAATAAAATATTATATTATTAAACTCCCTATTCACGTGAGAAGACCAAAATTCCTTGGTGAATGGGAAGAGTCTTTGGGAGTCCAAGAGTCCACTTGAGGAGTTGAATCCAATGGACATTCTCATTGTATCAATTCATATTTGATTAATGAGAATAAAAGCTCTTTCACGCATATCTTCTTGTCTTCATGTATTTTATGCCTATTTGCTCAATAGGTCAACTAACAAGATGAAAGCATGAAAAATTCTAAAGTCTACCTTTTGGCCAAAGGTTTCTCTTAGGGTGAAGTTATTAAAAAATATTCCTAGGTTGCAACGATGGATTCCATATAGATTGTTATTTTACTTCCCTCTTCTTAAGGGAAAGTACATCATATGGACATCAAAGCACCTTTCTACATGGGAATTTGAATGAATAAATCTACATGGAACAACCTCTAGGTTTTTCTTAGGACAACACCTTCTTTAGTTGTCATTTTAGTCACTTTACGGTCTTAGGAAAGATCCACAATCTTAGTATGAAAAGATGGGAAATTTCCTTTGTTGTTGGTTTAGTCTCTCGCTTCATGTTGTATCCTCATATGAGTCATTAGAAGGAATCAAAGCATATCCTTCAATATATCAAATGGTACTTATTAGTTTACATTGAGTATACTAAAGGGGAGTTTTCTTTCTTAGTGAGATTTACAAATTCATATTGGGTAGGTGATGTTGATGATTGGAAGTCTACTTCTAGTTACATTTTAAACCCTGGTTTAGGTCTAGTAAAAATCAACATGTAATTCCTCTTTCTTCTATAGAGGCACAACACCAAGGTGATGTTAATGCCCTAGATCAACTTACAAATTTTTGGTGCAACAATTAAAGTTCCATCCATATAATAAATTTAAGCACTAATGCACCAAACACATTAAGGTCCAATGCACTACATACAATAACTCCTTCATGATGATTTTTTTGACTTGCAATTTTACCACTCAGAATATCGAGTAGAAAATATTTTCACCAACCCACTCATGGTAGCCAACTCCCTTCATCTCCGATCCTTGTTAGTGGTGACAACTTTTGCTTTATGGGGGAATAACATGTAAATATTTCTTCCTTTCACTCAACTCCAAGTCAGTTTTACAAAGGAATGCGAGTGCATAATTATGTGCACATTATTTAATTTTTAGTGTGCACATTGAATAAATAAATCATGCATAGTAAAAATATTTATGATTCTTAATAATCACTATATTTATTAAGATAGATTTTATCTTGTTTTATCCATGCATTGATAGATCCCAAGTTTACATAAGCTTAACTTGGAGAATCTTCTAGTTATGGCTTAGTGAACTGAAAATGAGTAGATTGCATGGAAGCAAAAACTATGTAAATAAGGGACCTAGGTCCTTACTGTAAAGAATAGTTGAATGATAAAAAATTAAGCTTTCTACTCCATGGATGTCTCTTTCAATGGTTTTACCACATTTATCCTATGCCATTTGTGAGTTTGATGTTATGTTACAATCCTATGACCATGCAATTTCAAACACTTGTTGCATAAAAATATGTAGTGTTGCATTACAATATGTAGAGAGGGTGAGTTAACACTTATGGGTGCATAAAAATATGTGTAGTGGGTGAGTTAACACTTGTGGCCATGTGCCTACGTACTTGCCACATGTATCTAGTGCTCCACTTTTAGACACACTCTCCATTTGTTGGCCTAGTTTAGGGCTAGGGTTTTTTGTACTTGTATGTCACTTTTGTTACACTATAAAGGGAAGTAGGAATGCATCACTTCATTACATTATTAGCTTGATAAATGAGAACAAAAGAATGCTATGTAGGAAAAAACAATTGCTATATATTAGTAGAGGTTGTAATCCCTAGGGTTTGGGATTTTAGTTTGTTTTGCATCATGAGATTTCAAGAAGTTGTAAGTTTGAGAGAAGTTGATTTGATGTTTTAGATTTGCAATTTCAACTTGAGAGAAACTAAATTGTTGTAATGTAATAATCTTTTAGTGTTGAGAAAAATTAGTTTTCCAATTAAAATCTCAATTGAATTGAAAATAAAAAATTTGGCAATCCAAAAAGTTAGAATCTCCAATCTTCCAAATTTGTTAATAAAAAAAGTTAGAATCTCTCAATTGATTTGAATTCAAGTTAAAATCTCAATTGTTTTGAATTGAATTGAAAATAAAAAAATTGGCAATCCAAAAAGGTAGAATCTCCAATCTTCCAAATTTGTTAATCCAAAAAGTTAGAATCTCAATTGATTTCAATTGAATAGAAATTATGAAATCTCAGTTGATTGTTCATAGATTTTTCAAAAATTTAAAATGAAATTAGACACGAAATATAGACAAAACTCTCATTAATATATCAAATTTGAAATATAGGCAAAACTCTCATCAATATATCAAATTGAAATTCTGAAATCTCAACAGATCAAATTTTACAAACATCTATATTGAAATTTTGAAATCTCAACATATCAAATTTTACAAACATCTATAAATGAAACTACACAAAACTCTCATGGACCAAAATTCACAAACATCTATAAATGAAATTAAAATGAGACAAAACTATCATAAAATAGACTTTGAAGTAAAATCTCAATTAATTTCAAGCATCTAGATGAATAAATTAGACAAAACTCTCATAAAATAGCCTTCGAAGTTTAAATCTCAATTAATTTATAGACTTAAGTCAAAATTTCAACTAATTTGGTTAAAATCCACAATTGATTTTAGACTCTGAAATTAAAATCTCGACAAAAATCTCATAGAATAGACTTCGAAGTTAAAATCTCAACTAAGTTATAGACTTAAGTCAAAATATTAATTGATTTGGTTAAAATCCACAATTGATTTTAGACTCTGAAATTAAAATCTCAATTGGTTTGGATTTTTGATGGATCAAATTTTACAATGAATAATTATTCGAAACTCTAATGAATAGAATAATAAATAATAGGCTTACTCTCATGAATAGAATAATAAATAATAGGCTTAGAAAAAAATAAAATAAACAAACAAAGAACATAATAGACTTTATAAAACTCTCAAAGAAAACCCATATAAATTTTGAAACAATAAACAGAACTTAAAACACATAAATATATTTCAAAATTTAAAAAAAATATATTTTAAAATCTTTGAATAATGGTAAATAGCCAATAGTATATTTTAAAATCTTTGAATAATGGTAGATATACAATTTAATTGCTGTAATGATAGACTTTTCATGGAGTCACAAATTTAAAGAGGCCACCTGTTCCACATGGCTCAATTTTCACAGAACAACACCAAAATGAAGCTAGCACCAAGTTATCAGAGCAGAGACTCATAATTCTCACAAGCTAGCACCAAGAATCAGCTTATTAGAGCAGAGACTCAGAATTCCCATAGAGAATTCCTGTGTACCTAATGGTATATTTTTCAATATATTCTAAATATATTATGACTTGACTGGGTATAAATAAAAAACCATAATGAACAAAGTCAAGTAAGTTGAAGAACGACTCCATTCATGTAGAAAAACAAAGGTTCACACGAATCTACCCTACTTATATTACATACAGTAAGCACTGAACTCCTAAAAAATACCAACAAAACTACAGCTTCAAACATGGATAAGACGAAGATACTCCCCCCCAGATGGGAGGTTGATGGTTTCATATCCCTGTGGGAATATCTGTTTTTCCTCTTCGTTTGAGACAGAGGGTGATATCATCACATGTTCACCTGGTTTCCAATTGGAAGGAGTGGCAATTGGATGTTTAGCTGCCAACTGAAGAGAATCCACTACACGCAGTAATTCATCAATATTTCTTCCAGCTGTACTTGGGTACAGAAAACTCAGCTTCAACTACTTGAAAACATACACCAAACCCATGAATTTGTGTACATGAATAAATTAAATTCAATGATAAAAAAAGCTTACCTACGAACCCTTTTATCTGGACCAATAATATGCATGGTTCTGGAGGGAAATGGTTTTCCATTTGCATCTTTCTCATCCAGGTTCAACATGTTTAGCTGTTGGTAAATCTTCCTGTCTGGATATGACAATATGGGGTACTTCACCTTTTTCCCAGGCTGCACAAATTACAAACAACCATCAAATTTAAATCGATAAAAGCAACATTTCCATATATTTCAAGCTATACTAAACGATGATTATATGACAAAAATTATTAACTAACCGCCAAGACTTCAATATCTTTCACCCAAGCTTGATGTGATGTAACATCGTCGTCTGAGAGCCCTACAAGTTTTACTCCACACTTTTCAAATTCATCACTGCACTGGGCCATCCTTGCAGTTTCACTCGTACACACAGGGGTAAAATCCATTGCAATCAAAGTTCAAACCACACAATGTCAGAATTTACACATAGATATATACAATATAGAAGCCCTACAGCTTATGTTGTAATTTTACTGGATTTTTTGCTGACTAGAGTGCGAAAATATGTTGTATTTTTTTTTATAAATATACCACTACTTTTTATATATTTAATAAAATATAAAACTTAAAAAAAACTAAAATTATAATGAAAAAATATAATTATAATAATACTAAAAATAGACAATCGTTATTTTTATTTTATTTTATATTATCACTACTTTCAATTCCTTTCAAATATAAATCTCACATTAATTAAAATGAAAGTGGAGTAATTTTGAAATAATAAAAACATTTATATAATTAATGGCTCATAAATAAAAATAAATAATATTTAAAAAAGTATCATAAAAAAATTTAGGAGAGAGAGAGAGAGAATAATTGTTTGTTATTTTTGCGATAAATTTCTCCCATGAACTCGGAATTTGACATTTTTGGTACCGTTGGAAAGGTCTTGATGAGAGATACAACTTTCATGTTTTGAGTTTTCCACGATTACACACCAATTTTACGGGAAGGACATTTTAGTAACCTGGTACTAAAATGTCTGCCCCGAAAAATCGGTGTGGAAGCTTGGAAAACTCAAAAAATGAAAGTTGTAGCTCTTGTCGAGGCATTTCCAATGGTACCAAAATCGTCAAATTCCAAGTTCAGGGGAAATGTTATCACAAAAATAACAAACAATTATTTTCTCTCTCTCTCTCTCTCTCCTAATTTTGTTTTATGATACTTTTTTAAATATTATTTATTTTTATTTACGAGAGATTAATTATATAAATGTTTTTATTATTTCAAAATTACTCCACTATCATCTTAATTAATGTAAGATTCATATTTTAAAGAACTTATAAGTAGTGATAATATAACATACTTTATATTTATTATTTTAGGTATGTTTATCATATTTCGAGATGAAGTTTTTAAAATCTTAACCAAGGTGAGGTTTATAAATTATGACACATAAGCATATTTGACTTCTATATGTCTAATTAGACCATAATGGTTGAACAAAATACTTAAGTTCTATTGGTTTGAGAAATCTTACTCATTGCACACTTGTCCATGGCACATTTTTTTATAAGGCCCATTTTAGACTCCAAATTTCCTCTAATGTGGCGAGATCATGGGAGAGGCAGAGTTGGTGAGAATAGCCTTGAATGAATTCACACAACCATGACAAGATTTTGTACGTACAGTTGCCGCCATATAGAACATGCCAACATGGACCAGACTTTGGGACGACTTCATACATAAGGAGATGAGATCTAACTCACTCATATAGGACGATAGAGAGGTGACGATGATGATAATGTATCCCTTCAGCAAAGGGTAAGAAGAAAAACAAGGGCTCGTGTAGTGGAGCCAAGTCCGAGAAGGACATGAGAAAAGTGCGATGCTTTTCTTTCCAGAGTTATGGTCACTATGTTGGGAAGTGTCCCCAAAAAAAGAAGAATGAAAAGAAAGAAGAGACTGAGACTACCACTTCAGCTAAAGTGGAAGAGTATGCGAAGAAATTTGAGAAGGAATTTTCACTTGTCTTAGTTATTTTAGGCAACAGTGTAGCCAAGTGTTCATACACTAGAGTGTTGTACATAGATGGTGGAGTAGCACACCATATGACGGGAACACGAGCACTGTTCCTGGATTTCACATATATATATATAGAGTTATACTTACAGAGGATGGGTATGTCGTCACCAATGTAGTAGAAGGAGTTGGAAGTGTTCTATTCCAACTCAAGTATGGAGGTTATCTAGAGGTTGGTAGAGTGCTACCTGTTCCAGAGCTAAACAAGTGTTGAAATTTGGTTGTCATTGATGCTAACTGATTCAGTTTGTGTCATTAATGTCAACTGATGTCAAAGAGGTATCAATATTCCTATGCCAATTTGAAGAAGTATATAGAAGGCACTTTGAAGAAGTATATGTGTAAGCAAGATGAAGAAGTACATGTATGCTACTCTGAAAAAGTATATCTAGAGCTGCATCAAGCATATCCAGTTTGAAGAAGTACATAAGGAAACATCTTACAAAATATGGTACATGCGCAGATATCAAGTCCACCAAGCCACACTCCTTCAAGGTAAAACCTAAAGAGTTGATTGGACAAATGTTCGAGTGTGCAAGTAAGTAAAAGAGGTGGTTGAACAATGTTTGGAAGTGTGCAAGCATCTTCAAACAAGAATTGGTCGTTCAGTTCGGAAAGTCCCTATTGTCTGCAGGACTCACCAATCAGGAGAATATTTTAGTTGTTGAATCGTGCACAAGTACCAATAAGTGTGTAGCGGTTGAAGTTATCATATGCATCAAGTGCGCAAGACCCACAAGTGACAATATCACAAAGGTAAAAGTCCCACTAAGGCAAAGACCATGTATGTGCAAGACCCATAAGAGATGACACCTAAGCGACACAGAACATGAGAAGTGGCAGAAGCATGAAGTAAGTAGAAATGTGAAGCAAGGAAGAAATGATGCCACAACTAACCTATGGACATCACCATCTGCACATAACAAGTATAAATAAGAAGTGGTGATGGAGAATGTGGTAATATTGATGGCTAAAGCTTGAAGAGGAAAGCTGGAAGATATAAGTTTATAGTTTTTGGGGCATCAATGGATCGTGGAATCATAATAGAATGATCTAGATGAAGAGCCAAATGCGCACAAGCAAAGGAACATAATAGTTGACGGTGTGCAGAATGATGCTGTAGATCTGTGATAGTTGCATGGAGACTGAAAGGCATAATTACAGAAGATGCACAAGGATCAAATGACAATATCATAGACAACACATGGTCAGTCACAGATGAATTAAGACAGTAGTGCAGAGACATATTTAAAGTATATTAGAAGATGCGCGAAGTGAAGAATTTTAACTAACACACTTATATTAAGTTGACATGTGCAAAGTAAGTGCAACCCATCATATGCGCAAATACAGAGTTGCAGTAGAATCAAGGATGCGCGTTATGATGAGGATGATCTGAGACAAGTGCGTTAAACGTAAAGGAAGAATCATATGATGCACATGGAGTCACAAATTGTCTAAAGGTTGTTGCACCTAAGAAAAATAGACACATCTAAGAAGGTGTGCAGTTCCATCTAATATTGATGGGTAAAGTCAGAACAAGTTATTAGTAGATGTGCAGTATCAATTGAGAGAGTAGATGCGTAGTAGCATAAGGGAATATTGAATCTTGGTGGAGACTTCTAAAGTTGATGAAGAAGAACACAGTATTTGAAGTGTGAGGTCAGTTGAAGTGATGAGTTAAGATTGAAGTGAAGTAATGTATGCAACACAGTGATAGAAACACTATAGCATACCGAAGGGGCGCACAACAAAAAGTACAATAGAAGATCTGAAGTGTGCACATGATTATAAGTATAATAGGGAAATATCTTTTATTATATATCTAGGTGGCGAGACGAGGTAAGGAGCAGGGGGTCATAGCCTCCTTATTGTTGGTACTGGAGAACTCAAGGAGTTGGTGCTTCCTTCAGGTTGGTGCCTGTAAAACCAAGGGTCGATGCCTCCTTCCAGTTGGTGCTTCCTCGAATGTAATATTTTCATTATAAAAGAGCATTCCGTGGTTTTCTCCCATTTGGGTTTCCATGTAAAAACTCTGTGTGTTATGTGTTTTATGTTATAAGGATGAACGCTTATTTATGATGAATGCATAATTAAATATCATATTAACTTGTTAAGAAGTTAAAAACCGATCATAACTGCGCTAATACTAATTCACCCCCCCTCTTAGTATTAAATTGATTTCAACAATTGGTATCAGAGCAAGGTTTCTTCAGTAACAACTTAACATCTGGAAGATAGATCTGTGCACAATTATGGGAAAAAGGTAAATTTCCACTCAAAGGGAAGCACCATGGTTACAAGAAAACAATGACCTAGAAAATCTCTCTATCGCAGAAGCAACGAGTATTACTTTCACACAAAGCAAAAAAATAGAAGAAGTAAAAAGGGTAGCAACCAACATTATGCAAACCCTGAAAAGGAAAGAAGAAGAATCAAAAGGATTGGTAGCATAATTTACTATCCAGTTACAGGAAATGGATGAGGCATATCAAGATAAAAGACAGAAGAATGATACTTTGGAAAGAAAACTGAAGAAATCAGTCACTAAGAGTCAAAGGCTGTCAAATGAGATTACACTTCTAAAGAATAAGTTGGGAGATGCTGAAGAAGAGAAAGAAGAAAGAGTCAAAGAAGTTATGTCTCTGAGAGATCAGCTTCAAAAACAAAGTGATGATCAAATTCAACTTCAAGCAAGACAACTAGAGACGTGCTAGAGACCATCTCTCTCAAAGAAAGGAATTCAATGGATGAAAAAATGCTTGATGAACAAAGGATTCAATTACAAGAAAAAGAAAAAGAAGTTGAAAGGATGCAATACCATTTTAGGGAAAATGAAAAGTTTGTCAAAAGTACATAAGTATTGAATGAGATTCTAAGCAAGCAAAGATCACCGTCGCATAGAACTGGTGTAGGCTACAAGGGTGATTGCAAAAATGTTGATCAAGAGAAAAATAAGATTGCACAAATAAATGAGGTGACTATGCGTAGAGCTATTCAATGTTGGAAATGTACAATGATTGGACACATTGGAAAGTATTGCAACAATATTGGTTGTTAGAAGTGTAACAATATTGGTCACAAAGATTAGGATTGTGGAAAGTCAAGGAAATATGTCAAATACTGGAAGGAGAAAATAGGTGAGGCATCCCAACTTATTAACATATGCAATACTTATGAAAATCAAAGAAAAGAACAATGCAGGATGATTTGGAAAAGAAAGAGTGTGATCAATGGCTTAGACACTATAAAATCTCTAGACAAAAAATGTGAAGATCTTGGGACACCAATCCATCTCCACTCCAACATGTAGTTAACTCATAGATAGTTGGATCTGTTGTAGTAAAATATTTGTGTGCCAACATAGACTGCGGAAAAAGTGTAAGCATTGATGATTAGCAGTGGCACAAGTGGTAATAAATTATTGAACGACAACAACATTTAATGATGGAAAGTGGTCAAGTGAATTTGGACAAGATCAATTCAAATATTGAGAAAATTTGAAACTTTTTGATTCTTGAAAATGGACCAAATATAGGTAAATCCGCAGAAGATGGAAATCATTAATGAGAAAGGACAGAAAGATAAACTTTTATAAACCATGGGTATCCTTAGTATGAAATTCCAGGTCTATTGAGAATAGTAGCTAGTAAGTGAACATTGTGTGTGTGAATAATTGAAGCTTGGAAACCATGGCACCCATGAGACAATGCAGATCAAAGAACCCATCAGTAAATGCGCATGAAAGTTCTGCAAAAACCAAAGGAACTTCTTCCTCAAGGTCTTGCAAGGGTTTATCGTGACTAAATTCCATCTTGAAAACCTGATGCTCCACATGTTACCCTGCTAGAGGTAGAAGATACGTAGCTACAGGACCGGAAGAGCTCTGAAGGTGTAATTGTTGAAGAAAATTTGCATGGACAACTGTACAAGTTCACATTTGCAGACTATAATGTCACCGACCATGAAAAATTCCCTAGACTAGTTATGGACAAGTATATGAATAAGAAGGAGAGCTCAGATCCAAAGATACCAACAGTGATGGAGCTCAAGGAATGGGAAAATGGACTATCAAAATTAGGGATACTGAACCTGTTGGAAATTCCGCATTGTAGAAGATCCCCACAAGTAAAATTGTGTACAAAATTGATGTTATCACAAGTACATGGTGGGTATATATGGCTAAACAGACCTATCCCTATTTATGCCAAGAATATTGAGATGATCATAGGGCTACCTGCTGCAGGAGAAGATGTATGTCTTCTTCTTGATAGAAGACAAGAAAAGGTGCTTGGAAAGAAGATGGCTGAGAAATATGAGACTCAACGAGCCAACTGAGGATTCTCAGTTGAACAAATAAAGGATGATGCTGTGAGATTCAATTCCTAGTTACTAGCATGCAAAATATTCTAGAAGATTCGTTAGGACCAGGTCTCGACAACAATCATTGCAGCAGTAGAAAAATGTGTGGAGGGAATTCAGATGAATTGTTCAACATTCTTGCTGAATGAATTCCTTGAAGACTGCCTGGAAGTGTAATCCTTTTTATTACACTTGGTTATTGATCTGTGTTGCACTCACAGGATGGAAGGAACCCAAGGGGAGTCAATTCTTTGATAGAAATGGGAGATCCTTCCAAGCTGCAAGATACACAAACATGTGGTTTTCTAATATTGCTAGTAGACAGAAGGAAACAAGTATCAAAATTTTCTTATACTATGAGGAAATCAAATTCATTTTACGAGAGAATCCACACATACAACCTCATATAGTCAAAGCATACAAGGGGATAGTGAGTTTCAAAATTGGAATACATCATACTTACATACAGGGAAAAAAGGGACCCTAACAAACAATGGTTTCCCAGCATGTTTATTTTCTCTGAAGAAGACATTGCGCAAATAATTCAGGAACAAGATGCAGAATGGAGGGTTCCATTGAAAAAAGAAGAAGAAGCAACGCAACAGGAACAACAAAATAAGTCAACACCCATAGTGGAGGAAACTGTTAACACATAAATTCCTCCTAAGCCCATACAACATTTCATGCAAGCTGAGAAGAGAAAATAAACAATGCAACATGAGGGGACTTCAAAGAAGAAAAGAAAAGCATCCAAACCTAGCTCTGCCCAAACATTGATGACAGATGACCTTGAGCAAATAGGCATAGAAGTCAGGAATGATGCTGAAGAAGCCATTGAGAATGTGATTACGAAGAGTGATATTGAAGAACTTGCTTCGCAGCAAGAAAGAATCCTGATAAAAATTGATGAAAAGTTTGTGGCAATGAAGTAGCTGATGCAGACGAATAGGGGAGAATAGAAAAGTGTTGAAGAATTTCCGATAAGTTCGCTATCTCACTCCATTTCACAGATGAAGGAATTTGAGCCACACCAAAAACTGAAGATCTCATCTGCAGTCTTGACACTTCCCACTCAAGAGATGCAAAATGCGGTAAGTCATGTAGAATTAACTTTGTCGCGCTTATATTTGAATGAGCTGCATGCACTATTTACATCGATTGCATCGAAAATCTGATGGAGGCATGAGGATGTTACAGTTGAATGGTATAAAATTCAGAGTGAGAAAGAGGCTCTACAAGAGGAATGTTCTAGGATGAAAATTGAAAAAGAAATGACTACGCAAAAGACATCGAAATTGGAAGAGGAAGCAAAAGAAGCAGTCACAAGAGGAAATCATGTGGAACATGAAGTGAAGAAAGTAAAACGAGATGCCTTGAAGTTACAAAGGGAAATAGAAGAAGTGTTAAACTTCCTTCCATAGGTTCAAGACAATGAAACACTTCTCTAGAAGGAAAAATGGTGAAGATAGGAGAGGTTATTCAAGGGTTGCAAATCAGAATTGAAGAACTATCACCAAAAAAATCTCCAGAAACACCTCCATAGGTAAAACTAGAACATGAAAGCATGCTAGAAAACATTAAGAAAGTGTATATAGTTGCATGAAGAAAGTGTTCAACTATGGACAAAATTGGTTGAAGACAAGCAGCTGAAGGAAGTAAACCAGAGGCTACAAACTGTAAAAGAATTAGAGTAAAAGATCTGTGATAGTTTGGTCTCCCTACCTACTGTTGAAAAGACGAGCAAAATGGGAGAATACAAGAAGAAAAAATAAGAAATAAACATACTTCAGGAAGAACAATAGAACTTAATTAAAAGGATTGGACCCCTACAGGAAGAAGCCTTCAACATCACATAATACTTCTTGCAATTACAAGGGGAAATCAAAGAAGCAATTGATGACTGCCTAGAGACTATAGAATTAGTCTTTGGTGAAAATACAAAAGTAATCATTATGGCCAAAGAAGAGGAACTGAAAATAAAAGTTGCAGCTGTTAAGACAAATCTGCAAAAGATCAAGACTACTGTTCATTTTGGAACATAACGAGAAAATATCTTCAGAGATGGCTATGAAAATAGTTTACAGAATGCAAGACATCAACGTGGAAACTTCAGTGAAAGGATGGAGCATGAAGAAAGGGGGAGTTATCACAATAAGCAGATGAATGAAGTCCAACGCGAAACATAAGAAAGAAGAACAAACATTTGCGCAGAGATGGCACCTCTTTGCCATTGATGTCAAAGGGGGAGAAAGTGCATGAAGCTAATCATGAAGCATGCATCAACGCATGAGAATGATCATAAAGGCATGGATATGATCATAGAGAAAGTGTATAAAGTTTGATCATGAAGCATGAAATGACGTAGTAAGAATGATCATGAAGCACACGATCTACGCAGTAGTAACATAAAGCAAAAAAAACATTAATAGCAGAATGTGAAGATGTTAAAGGTTTAAAATGGCAAAGAACACAGGGGGAGTACAACGACAAGCACAAATGAAGCATACAATCTTCAGGAGATGATTATGCATAGGTTCATAAGGTGTTGACATCAATGCTAAAGGGGGAGATTGTTGAAATTTGGTTATCATTGATGTCAACTGATTTAGTTTGTGTCATTAATGTCAACCGATGTCAAAGAGGAATCAGTATTCCCATGATAGTTTGAAGAAGTATATCGAAGCCACTTTGAAGAAGTATATGTGTAATCAAGACAAAGAAGTACATGGAAGCCAGTCTAAAAAGGTATATCCAGAGGTGCATCGAGCATATCCAGTTTGAAGAAGTACATAAGGAATACATATTACAACATATGGTGCACATATATTAAGTCCACCAAGCCACTCCTTTAAGGTAAAATCTAAAGAGTTAGCTGGACAAATGTTCGAGTGTGCAAGTAAGAAAAAGAGGTGGTTTGATAATGTTATGAAGTGCACAAGTAGCTTGGAACAAGAAGTGGTTTTTTAGTTAAGTAAGTCCCGGTTGTGCGCAAGACTCACCAATCAGAAGAAGCTTTCAATTGTTGAAGTGTGCACAAGTACCAAGAAGGGTGTAGCGGTTGAAGTTATCATATGAATCAAGTGCACAAGACCCACAAGTGACGGTATCAAAAGGTTAAAAGTACCACTAAGTCAAGTACCATGTATGCACAAGACCCACAAGAGATGACACCTCATCGACGCAAAACATGACAAGTGGCAGAAGCATGGAGTAAGCATAACTGTGAAGTAAGGAATAAAGGATGCCACAACTAACTTGTGGAATTCACCATCCACACAGAACAAGTATAAATAAGAAGTGGTGATGGAGAATGTGGTAAGCTTGATGGCTAAAGCTTGAAGAGGAAAGATGGAAGATACAAGTTTATAGTTTTTGGGGCATCAAGGGCTCGTGGAATAAGAACAAAATGGTATAGTTGAAAATCCAAATGCGCACAAGAAAATGAACATAATAGTTGATGGTGAGTAGAATGATGTTGTAGATTTGTGATAGATACGTGAAGACAAAAAAGCAGAATTACAGAAGATGCACAAGTGCGTAAGGATCAAATGACAGTATCACAGACAACACACAGTCAGTCATAGATGATTTAAGGAAGTATCACAAAGACATAGTTCAGGTGTAATAGAAGGTGCACGAAGTGAAGAAGTTTAATTGATGCACTTAGATTAAGTTGACGGGTGAAAATTAAGTGCATCCCATCAAATGCGCAAAGATAGAGTTGCAACAGAATCAAGGATGCGCGTTATTATGAGGATGATCTAAGACAAGTGCGTTAACAAAAATGATGAATCATATGATGCACATGGAGTCATATATTGTCTAAAGGATTTTTCACCTAAACATAACAAACACATATATGAAGGTGCATAGTTCCATATGATACTGCTACACAAAGCCATAACAACAAGTTATCAATAGATGCACAGTATCAGTTGAGAGAATAGATGCGCACTAGCAGAAGGGAGTATTGAATCTTGGTGCAGACTGCTGAACTTGATGAAGCAACACACAGTATATGAAGTGCGAGGTCAGTTGAAGTGATGAGTTGAGGTTGAAGTGAAGTAATGTATGCAACACAATGACAACAATACTATAACATACAAAAGGTGCACACAACCGAAAGTGCAACATAAGATATTAAGTGTGTGCAAGATCATAATTATATCTGAGTAATATCTTTTATTGTATATCTGGGTGGTAGGATGGGACAAGGAGCAGGGGGTCATAGCCTCCTTCGAGTTGGTGCTGGAGAAACTAGGGAGTTGGTGCTTCCTTCAGGTCGGTTCTTGTAAAACCAGGGGGTTGGTGCCTCCTTCTAGTTGGTGCTGGAAAAATTAGGAAGTTGGTGCTTCCTCGAATGTAATCTTATCATTATAAAAGAGCATTCTGTGGTTTTCTCCCATTTGGGTTTCCACGTAAAAATTCTATGTGTTTTGTGTTTTTTGTTTTGTGCATATAAGAATGAACGCTTATTTATGATGGATGTATAATTAAAGATCAGATTAATCTGTTAAAAAGTTAAGAACTAATCATAACTGCGCTAATACTGATTCACTACCCCTCACAATATTAAATTGATTTCAACAAAAAGAACTTGCTCTTAGTGTCAACTCTAGATGATGATAGATATGCAATCCTTCACTTCGAAGGGTGTGTTATTATGTATCCGGGTATGGAGGGAATGGGTGCAGTGAGAATGCTAGGCATTAGAGATGGAAAGACTTATCGAGTATTGGGTCATCCTATGGATGGTGATTCTGGTGGGAGGTTAGAATCAGTGGCAGCAGTGGTATTATCAAGTGGAGAGGATTCTTCCAGCTCCGTGAGGAGACCGATATGGTATGAGATGAATCTTGTGGACGAGCACTCTCAGTTCATAGTGGTCTGGCATAAATCTCCAATATTAAATTCCATGTGTTTTGGACGAGCACTCTTAGTTCATGTTACTGATTGGGATTTGAATTAGGTGGAGAAGAAGAATACATGTAGGTACAATTGGTGTGCATCCCGTACACGAAGGTCACATTACTTAGGAATAGACTAATAGGGTAGGTAAAGGTCCAATGGACCCATTCCATCCCTAAGGAAGCAACATGGGAGTTGGAGGATTCAATGTGAGAGCCATACATGCATTTATTTTGAAATTTTGATGTAAGTTTGTGTTAATGCATATAGTGCTGATATGTCGCAAAAGATAGTGCAAATTTATAGGGCAAGGGAATGTAATAACCTTATTTTGACCCCCAAAATATAAATGTTTATGTAATGATAAAGTGGCTACAAGCCATACATATATGGTCCAGATAGAGAATGACCAAATATATTGTAATTATGTACATTGATATATAATATAAATACCCTAACGACTATAAATGGAAAAGGACTAAAAAGAGTTAGGGGTCTATGATTCCATAAGTATGGGGATTGAAAAGGAGGCTTATAGGAGGCTTAAGGGGTCTAAAGGGGGGAAATACATGTAGGTACAATTGGTGTGCATCCTTTACAAGAAGGTCACATTACTTAGGAATAGACTAATAGGGTAGGTAAAGGTCCAATGGACCCACTCCGTCCTCGAGGAAGCAACGTGGGAGTTGAAGGATTCAATGTGGGAGCCATACATGCATCTATTTTGAAATTTGATGTAAGTTTGTGTAATATATATAGTGCTGATATGCACCAAAGCTAGTGCAAATTTATGGGGCAAGGGAATGTAATAACCTTATTTTGACCCCCAAAATATAAATGTTTATGTAATGATAAAGTGGCTATAAGCCAGACATATATGGTCTAGATAGAGAATGACCAAATATATTGTAATTATGTACATTGATATATAATATAAATTCCCTAATGACTATAAATGGAAAAGGACTAAAAAGAGATGGGGGTCTATGATTCCATAAGTCGAGGCATTTGGAAAGGAGGCTTATAGGAGGCTTAAGGGGTCTAAAGTGGGGAAACCTTAGCTAATGAATTAACCTAAAGTCCTTAAACTTATTTGATTATAAATAACCTTTGTTTTAACTCATATTAAGATTGGGACTAAAGGTGAAACATGGGATTCCTACGAAGACATGGACGGTGATTGACATGCGAATATGATGTTCGGAATTTTAACATGTTTTATTATTCATGGTTGTACAAATGGTTGTGGTATTAAGGGGAGAAAGAAAATGATAGTTATTCTATAGAATCATGAATGTATTTTCATGCAGGATGCTACTGTTCCTCAATGTACTTTCAATAATGATTATTGTGTTGTTGATAGTAGTTGAGAATTCCTAGAGTCCCAACATAGATATTCCTTGGATAGCCTATGCTTGATTACTAGAGGAGAATTGAGATAGCCTAAGAGGTTTTTTAGTAGAGAAGGGTATCCCACTCCAAGTGTTGTAAAAGTTGAGAGGGAAGAGTGTTGGTTGATTGGGATATCTATAGAGTGGTTTCTTTCATATGAGAGTTTTCTAGGTTGTGGGATGAGGAAGAAGACTTAGAGACAGACCCTATGACTCCACTCTTGTGGATTCATAGTCTCATCTTAAGGGTGGCATTGTTCATATACAAATTAACTATGATAAAGAGTCTAAGGATAGGAGGAACATCCTTCATTTGCAGCTAGTTGGAGCATTATTTTCTTAGAAATATAAGTAATATGAATATGCTGTGAAATGCCATGTTTTTATGTTTTTGTTTTGAATTTTATTATTTTCTAGCTTTGTTCAATTCTCAATGTAAGGATTTAATTTGCATCATTATGGATGAAACCACTGTAAGAACGCATTCATGTCTTAGGATGGCAATTAATTATTTAAGTTGCTACTACTTTTCTTATGCTATTGAATTCTATAGCTAACTAGTGAAATCAATTTTGGTAATAATGAGAAAACAATTATGGTGTTTTTGAGTATCTCATGGCATCGATTGTGTGCAAAGGTTTTTGGTACATGACAAGTATTCTATGTGGCTAGTTCAATTTGAAAAAAATCACGCATATAGATATGCTAGTGAATATCCAATTAAAAACATACACTTTGCAATTAAAAATTGTATATTTTGGTGAATAAATTATCTATCTAAGCATAATTTATATAAAAAATATGTGATTTTTTAAAGAGAAAATGACCAAATGGTTAATGTAATTATTTTTAAATGGCTAAGAAATAGTCAATTGGGGAATATTGTCCACTAGAAAATACACAAGTACACCAAGGAATAATTCTTAGAAAATTCACACTTCTTTATGTTTGCAAGAAAGTGATGTTTCCTTAGTGTCTCTATAATTTTCTTCATATATAATATATGATCCTCCCAAGTAGAACTAAAGATTAAAATTTCATTGAAATAACATGTGACAAATGAATAGATAGGAATGGACGCAACACATCATTCTTTAAATGCACAAAAGTAGTCGGTGCATTAATCAACTAAAATACATCACCAACCACTTGTAAATACCTTCCTTTTTCCTAAAGAAGTGCTTCAAGTGTCATCTTCTTTGATTCATACTTGACATCCAAATTTCAAATCCATCTTGGTGATGTACTTTGCATGTTCTAGTTGATCTAACAAGCTATCAATTTAGGAAAAAAAGGGTAATGATTCTTGAGAGTGATCTTGTTTAGATATTTGTAGTCAATGCAAATTCTCCAAGGATCATTCTTCTTTGGCACTAAAATGATTGGGGAACCAAATGGAGAGGTAATTTGCATTATGACTCATTGGTCCAACAATTCCTACAACTACTTCTTCTCTTTATTTGAATTTAATATGGGCTAGTTTTATAGTCCTATATTTGGCAAAAGAGAGTTTGATAGTAATTGTATCTCATGCTCCACTTCCCTCTTGGGTGGCATTCCTTTTGCATCTTGGAACACCTCTATGTATTCTTACAAAAACTCTTCCAATTGAGGCTTTTGTTCTTTTGTACATCCTTTGAAGGATACCTTGACTCTTTCATAATTGACATCTTTTTGGTTCTATATTAAGAAAATAAGTACAGATTTTTGGTTGAGATGATAAATATCTTAGCTTGCTATACATTCTTTAGAGAGAGTTTAGACTTCCTCTTATGTGCATTGATAATAAAATATTTACCATCCTTAATTAGGCAACATTGGTTGGTCCTCCTCATTAAAAACAAATCCCTCATATACATAGAACAAATACCAAACACTAAATTGTGGACATCAAAAAGCCATTACATTGACTTCTACTTCATTTAGAAAACTTGCATTGATAACAAATCTAATATTACACTTCTAATTGGAATATTTTAACTCTACATCCTTATTCACTCAACCCAAAGGGTATGGATAAGGGTGATCATGCATATCTAAACCAAGCGTACTTACTGGGTCCTTTGCATTAAGTTTTTTCTGTGAGCCATAATAAAATAATAAATCTACCATATTCTTTTTGATATGAATGTTTATAGGGAATGCATTTATCATCTACTTATTTTGTTTGTGATAGAGGTTATTGAGGTTCACCTCCTTTTTCACTTTTTATGCAAACAATTTTTTGTTCACATTTAAGTTGCTTTCTATCTCACTTCTTGATTCCATAAGAAGATTCCCCTTCTTGGATTGGTCTTGCTTGTGGCTCCTAGGATTCAAATCTGGATGTAATTTCCAACATTTTTGTTTTATGTGGTCATCGATGTTGCAATGATCACAATGCTTATTAGGGTCCAAATTTCACACATGTTTAGTGGTGACAATCTTCTTGTTTTCCCCCTTTACCTTCTTCTTGTCCTTATTGGAATATCCATGCTGGTATGACTAATTTGAACCATTTGGTTGTCCACTTTTCTATTTAGATTCAATGTAATGGGATTATACACAATCCTCATGAATGATCTTGGGTTTGAATTGCATAACTTTCTCCCTTATGTGATTGTGAATCCCATCTAGGTACTTTATGGCTATATTTGGGTCCTTGGGATTTATTCCCAATTGAATGGATTGCTTCTAAAACTCTGTAGTGTACTTTTGTAGAATGTGTAATTACCTTTGCTAGTAATCTAGTACCATCATGAATCTTCTAGTCCTCTTCAAACTCGATAGGGTAAGACTAGGAATTGAGGAGGTCGTTTAGTCCCCTCCCCAAATCTAAGTGCCTTATTTTGGTTATCCCACCAAATTTTTGCATGGCCTTCTAGCTTCAATTTGGAAAATGCTATTTTTTATTCCTCTCATACATTATGCACACTAAAATAGACTTATAATTGCTGCAACGAATGATTCAACTTAAGCATGTTTAACTCATCTTCATAAAGCTTGACCTTGACCTTTGTTTCCATTTTGAATAGGTGTTAAGAATATTTATTATTGAAGTCACCTCTTTTGATCTTTGGTTCTTCTTTTTCCTCAACTCCTAATGGTAATTTGGTTTTCCATGAGATTCAAGTTTCTTCAAAAAAGGTGTCGATTTTCCTCTCAAGAGTATCCATAAGGATTCCCCGGTTGTCTTAGAAATATCATCTACTTGAGATTCCAACCTTGGAAGTATTATTTTGCCTTAATCTATGGGTCCTTCACGTTGTTTTTCAACCCTTATTGCGTGATCATAGTATCCACATGGTTAGATTCTCATGTAAATTTGGATTACTGAGTCAGGTAAACATATTGTGCTTAAACCACAAATGCCTATATAAGCTCACTTAAAACCAATATGATATGTACAAACACCTTGGATATTTCAATGGCCAGTTTGTTAAAACATATCTAAATTTGAAACATCTAAAATGAGCCTATGCTTGACGATGATACTATCTTTTTGTATTTTTAATGCTTTAATATAAATAAAACACACCATTTTTATTCTTTATCTATTGCAACATATGAAATAGACTACAATAGGAAATCCAGTGCCATATAATGGAACATAAATATTTACCTTGGAAACTTGTATGGCAAAACCAACATTCAATGAAGGATTGTTCCTTTTGTCCTCTTATATCATAGAGATTGCAATACAAATTACAAACTTTTGTTCAAGCTCACCACAACGAGACACTATGGTATTGTACAATCCTCTACAATATTTTTTCTCTCTCTTTTTTGTTAGTATCTCCTCCACACTTTCGCTCATATTATGGAACAACATGTGAACCTTCCCCCCCTTTTTTAGGTTTTTGATACCTAGAATTAAGGTTAGGATTAGGGTTTTGAAACTCTTTGGGAACCTCCATGATGCATGCACAAGTCTCTAGTGGATTCTCACATATTTCTCACTCCCCATATTTGAATTATGGTGTATCGACATGGTCACCACTTGGACATGTAAGGAATATTTGGATTGTTCTCTTGTTGTGGTAATGAATTTCTAATACAAACTCTATTTTAGGTGAATGATAACTTGTTGAAAATATTTCAATAAAGGAAACAATTTATGCCTTAGATAAGGGAAGCTTATAACAATCCTCATACTTCACAATAACCAAATAATGTTGTTTAAGGCCTTGAAAATGCACTATAAATTGATGACTCAAATTTTGAAAAAACAACTCCATCTCTTAGATATCCCAAGTTATATTCCTCCTCATCTACAATGTCAACAAATTCATGTAGTACTTATGTAGATGCACTTTCCATCTTTGTTCCTTATTCTACTCGAGATAAAATCCAAAAATCTTACCTTGTTATTTTCTAATCTATTTTTTCGTTATCATAATTTATGTTTCTTATTTACATATACTATATATTTATAATAAATAAATATCTCTCTTTTCTTTCTATTTTATATATATATATATATATATATATATATAAAATTTTAAACTTAATTTATCATCTTAATTATTGATCTATATTTCTCTTAGACTTTAGAGACTTTTAAATTCCTCTTTATTTACTATATTTAATCCTTTTATCTTTATTTACAATAATATTTTCTCAAACACAATAAAATATATAACATATAACTTATAGAGATCAAATTTTTTGGAGTATAATTTTTTTCACATAAAGAAATTTATAATTCAAGAAATTTGATCATAGATTGAGGTTTAGGGGAATCTATGTTGGTTTTAAATTTTAATTTTACATTATAACATGAATATTTTAAATTATTTTTATGTTTAATAATGTTTTATTATTAATATTATACATCTAATTGCCAATTTATTTTAAGGGTGTCTTAACTCATGAGGGGCCACCAACTCTTTCTACATCTTGAGGATAACATAACAAAATTTGTTTATTACATAGAAATTAATTATTTAGAAACAACATGAATAATTAAAATAATATATAATAATTAAAATTACATATAGTGATTAAAATATAGTAGTCTATTTATTCTACGTTTTCAACTTTACCTAGTGTTTAAATTATACAATTTCCGTAGTTAATATATGTAATTCTAAGATTTTTAAAAAAATTTCCAATATATTTGAAAAATGTTCAAAACATAAAATGTTTAAATTACACCAATTAAAATAATTTAACCTCATTGAACAATTCCCAATGCAAAAAAAATTTAATTCAATACAACTCATTAAAATGATATGTTGATTAAAATAGTTTGACCTCTTTGTACTTTTAATTACTCATGGATAAAATAATTATTAAAATACATGCTAACAATGATATGTTGATTAAAATAGTTTGACCTCTTTGTACTTTTAATTACTCATGGATAAAATAATTATTAAAATACATGCTAACAATGGAGAAAATATTTATTTCAAACATAACTCATTAAAATGATATATAACAACTGTCGGGATATTTTTGACCTAGTTGTATGACTAGTGGATCATCTCCTCATGACATTTAATACAAATATTGAACTCTCTACAACTGTTTTGTCATTGTAATATTTAAGGTCCATTATAGTTTGACATAATTTTATAACTAATGCTACATCTTAAGAAAAATAAGGAACGTTCCTCAACAAGTTTTACCTTTATAATATAATTAAAGCAATAACCTCTATATTGAAGGCTGTTCATGTGGTTGGAACAACTCTACCCAAGAGATTAACAGCAGTTCCCTTGTGCAGTATGAGAAATTTTACTTTGGACTGAAACACTACTTCTTTCACAGCTCAACGAATATATCCATGCACACAGCTATCCAACTAATGTATCAACAAATTTAGTAGAATTTGTATTATTGTTACAAACCTACAACTATATATACATCATATATGGACAATTGATGTTATTATTTAGCTTATACATTATTGAAACTTTCCAATCCTGAATTTCAGATTGAAAGATTGAGTTAGAAGGAAGGATTGGTATAGTTTCCTTCATTGGCTATCCCTACTTTCAGGCACGATTGAATGCTCGAAAGAGCCTAAATCGGAATCGTTGGCAGAACATTCCGGCATTGTGCCCTTGGGATATCGCTGAAGATCTAAGCAGTAATCGTAGGTCATGTAATTCTTTCGCACAAGGTCCAGAGCTCGAATCTGCTCCTTGTTGAGCTTAGGAGAAATAAAACAATCCAGAAAACCATGCGAACAGTATCGCATATCATCGTCGTTCTTCGAAGAGCAGCCGATGGTGAGAAAGTGGGTGTAAGTGGAGAGGAATGGCCCGTAAGTGTAGTTGGCTTTGTATTTTCCCCCATCTGTTGCCCATGCAGAGGCGTCCCATATCGTTGCATAAACCGACATTGGCTTGGAAGGATAAGTCACTCCCAGGCTCTTCATATTCGGAAATCTTCTGATGGGAATGCTGTCCACCAGAAACCTGTCACACCAGAGTCCAGACCATAGGAGCACATCAATTCACAATATATATAATGCAGGATCATCTTCAGATCAGGGGAACGGTGAGCATAATTAGCACTAGGAGTAGAAACTGATGTTATATCACATACAGGATTTGATGAGGCGTCCAGAGAATGGTGTAGTTGTGAAAATCTTTGGTGGGATCGAACCAGAGATGGAATTGTTGTTCCCTGCCGATGAGAATCGGCCCATCTCCTGTCCCGTTCCCATAGACGTTGGTTTGGAGTTTGTAGGGTTCCCCTGGGATTGTTCCTAGAAACTCTATATCTATCTCGTCATGCCAACCTTCATAAACTTGGTTGTTTGATAACTGAAATATAAGTATTCAAACAAATATATCAATCATCATTATCTGATTTAATTTTTATATTTATAAGTATTTATATTTTAGAATTTAGGTTGGAATAACAAGTATGTTTTTTTGGAGATGAGACAATATATTGTTTAAATTGATTTTATGAACATCATTCTAATTTAGAATAAGTATCTACAGTGATTACAATTACTTATTGGATCAGGTAACTATAAATTTGTTTATAGTAACACTTAACTTATAGCCTATTTAAATATTCATCCAATAAGTTTTACAACAAAAATTTATTAATTGATTGCTAAAATATAAATAAAAAATAAAGATAATTACATATAATGAAGTGATAATTCCTGCAGTATAGCCTGCCTGAAGTTTAACAGCAGCATTGAAGAAACCATACATGTATGGTTCATTTGACTTGAACCCACTGCCTGCAACCACAAACCGAGGACATATCACACAGTTTTACAACACAATAAATACATAATATGATAATAATAATCCAATTATAAAGTTATAGTTGTTGGATCTGAGACCCTTGTATATACTGCTGAATAATTTGGCCCACTCAAGCTATAAAGTCATGGTCAATTGCAAACAGAAAGTGTTAAAGTTTATCGTTACATTAAAACTGGTAGATAGTGTTATAGCCATGTTCAATTGCAAATAGAAAATGTTAAAGTTTGTGGTTACATTAAAACTTGTAGGTAGTGATAAATTTTCAAAACAGATATATAAGAGAGTTAGTACAAATGACCATTAATTCACACTATCAATTCTCTCAAAGATACAACCTACAGGAAAGAATATAATTATTAATAACTAAATATTGACCCTAAAAACAAAAAAAAATGTGTTACCAGATGATTCGTCTAATGTGAGCGTAACTGCAGACTCATCTTTGGAAACATTTTGGTGTTGCCCACCCCAGAGATTAGCATAGCTCTCTGAAAACTTCAGAGTCCTGAAGTAATTCATCACTGGAATGCCAGGTAAAGATGGTATAGCAGGATTTTTGTCTGCAGAAGCCAAATCCTTCATGGAAATTACTGGACTGCGAAGCATTAGAACGAACAGAAAGAAGGACAATAGAATGCCCTTCAAGCCATTGTAATCGGCGAGGAATATTGAGAGTTGGACAGCCATCATATTACAAAATATTTTCAGAAAACTCGTTCGTGGTTTCTTCTAAAAATGGCTCAAATTTATAGCATAACTACAACTACTCCACTCAGATGAACAAGCACATCAAGCAGTTGTTCAGCACTGTTGGCGTTTACAAACAACACTACAATATTCATCGATAATGACGAATGGCCAATTATTGTGCTTCGTTACAATCTTGGCTTCTGCTCTAGCTTAACTAGTCTTGCTTGCCTTTCACTCTTAAGCCATGTTATAATATTATAATATTATATGCACAGAGAGAGACATTCAAGCTAAGCATGATCAAAACTCTGGAATACTCAACAGACACACACCACTTTCAAAGACCGCCTTATGAGTAATGATTGACCGCTAGGGTTTCAACAGCCCGCCTCATAAGTAAAGATTGACCGTTAGGGTTTCAACAGCCATACCACTTTGAAACGCATTGTTGACCGCTCGGCTTACTGTCCATTGCAGGAGGGAAACATGGGGCAGTTATAATTAAGCTCGCTGCTTTGTTCCTGAATTTTATACGTCACTTCTTCCCTTCGCTCACCAAATTTCTTGTGACATTTATGTTTACTTTCACATTTTGAGTTGATCATTTTCTGTAGCATACGTAGGGAATTTGGGTGTTTTATGATAAAGCCTCATTAACGAAGGCCAGTACAAGTCATGACCAACCGAATTTTGTTGCTGCATATCAACACAACAGCATAAGCTACTGACAATGAATCTTTGTCCATAAAAATGATGCACCATTTGCTCCATTTTTATATTTTCTATCGTTGTAGGTTTGTTGTTAAGAAAAACTTGTAGGTTTGTTGTTAGGAAAAAACAACTAGTTACAGGAAAAACGAAACAAAGAGACTTTCAAAGTACAGCTATAACAGTGCATTGAATCATGTAGCATAGCTGAAAGCCAAGCTTAGTAAAGAAGGGCCCTCGTTGTGTAATAAATAAAGATCTTGCTTTGTAGATGAAGGTGCTCCTTTACTTAGAAGCTAGAATTCTTTTGCAATGGAATTACTTCTCATATGGTAGAAATAAAACGAGCATGGAAAGGGAAAGTAAAGGTACATTGTTTCCAAAAGTAACTCATTTGTTAATTTTCTCATGCTTTGTATAGCAATATAAGGTTTTCATAATTTCGTATTAGTATTACCAATAACAATTTATCGGTAGTCCTATTACACTTAATGAGATTGAGGGTGTTTTGAGGAGTATGGAGAGAGATAAGAGCCCGGGTCTGGATGGATGGATCTGTGAGTTTTTTATACAATTTTTCGATATTATGGGACCTGATCTAGTACTGTTGGTTGAGGATTGTTAGGAGGACATGGAAGGTTCTCGGTGATGTGAATGCTACTTTCATTACATTGACCAGGAAGACATCCAATCCGGCCTCATTTCAGGATTTCCGACCGATCTCTTTGTGCAATCCGATTTATAAAGGTTATATCCAAGAACATAGCAATCAAGATTAAAGGTGGCCTCTCCAATGGCATTTCTAAGGAACAATTTGGTTTTTTTAAACCGATTTTTGATGCAACTGGGACGGCGCACGAAACTCTTCATTCAACAAAGATTAAGCATTTGGAAACTATGATCATGAAACTTGATTTAGTAAAGGCATATGACATGATAGATTGGTCATTTCTTAGAATTTTGTTATTAAATGCCGGGATGGATTACAATATCTCTCAGTGGATCACGGGATGTGTTTCTTTTACAAACTTTGCAGTTCTTTATAATGGCAGTCCTACAACTTTCTTTAAGGCCACTAGGGCCCTTGGACAGGGTTGTCCGATGTCTCCATTATTGTTTATCCTGGTTATTGAAGGCCTCAGTCGCCTTTTTCAATAGGATAAGGATGAAGGTAAAATAAATGACATTAAAGTTTCACGTAATCATTTTATTACTCATTTGATATTTGTAAAGGACGTGCTCATTTTTTGGCATTGGAAATGAACAAGAATGGCTACATTACAAATTTATAATGGATAATTTTTGCCAATCTCAATTTGATTGAGGAGATAGTTCATAAGCTTTGGGACATATTTCCCTTGGATATTGGATGCATCGAAAATTGACTATGGGAGGTCGATTGACCTTACTCAACTCTATAGTGGAAAAATTACCTATCTATTTGTTCTCACTTGCTAGAGTTCCAACTTCCATATTGTGTAATATCAGAAAATATTTCTTTAATTTTCATGGGAAGGGATCTCATAATTATAAAGGTTGTCATTTGGTCTCATGGGGAGCAGATCTCTACTTCAAAGAACAAAGGTGGTTGGGGGCATAGGCAATATCTACTAGGCATACATAGCTTTACATTTAAAGAGCCTAGGTAGAGGCCTCATAGATCACGGATTATGGGGGGAGATCATAAGAGATAAATATCTATATCAATCATCGGTGATCAGCTGGATTAGACAGGGATATAAGAAGGTGCAACATTGATCATCCATTCGGACTGGATTGATGGAGGTCATCCCTTTATTGAACCGTTGGTTATTTTGGAACGTAGGTAATGGTTACCAAGTGAGAGTTGGTATTGACCCGATACTTGGAACAACACATTCTGGTTTATTATCGACCTCTCTCAAGGGAAACACTGCGTAGACAATAAAAATTAACCACGCAGTAAATATATATTTTTTTTCTTTGCTTTGGGACTTTGACTAACATACAACATGAAACCCCATTTTTTTTTACTTCGACAAGGACTTCACTTCGCGGGAGGTAAACTTTACTTCGACGAGCATCTGTTAACTTCGTTGACTATTGACTTCGCGAACCTTTTAACTTCGTGGAACTTTATTTTTACTTCGTAGGGATTTAGCTTCGACAAGCCCACTCTTAAACAAGCTTTATATTAAAATATTTCTTGCTAAGACATAAAAATCACTTTTCATGGCTTAGTAACTTAAGGTGAAATTCAACGCAATAGTGTTAAGACAAACCCACTATATTAAATAACCAAGACATTAAATGAAACTTACGTCACACTTATTCTGCGTTAAAACATAACTTTTACCACCGTGAAATATTTGAGAAATCTTGATTTCTTTTACAAACCCTAAATGTAAACAACATTCATACAAGTAAATCTGAAGAAGATTTGTGGCATGCAATATTCAACATTCTTGATAATGAATACATAAAACTATAGACTTATATATTATCACATTAAAACAGGGCAACTTCGACACATTACACAGAGATGGAATTTACTTCGATCTTTCACCTTTTATAGAGCTTGGGATATTAATACATTTCACCACTATGAGCTTGAGCTCACAAACACATCAATAACCTTTTATTCTTCTCCTTTATCTCCTCCTCTACTCTGTCTTTCAACTCTCTTCTCCTACATATACATAGACTTGATTTCGCTTCACCTGGAAGCTACTGAGTTACATTAAAGACTGTAATTAATTTCTACCTAAGAATTTTGACTTGCAGAATACAAACAAGGTTGAATAAATACAAGGAAGTGTGCACGAAGCCTTCTGAAAGTTTGTCTGATATCTATGCGCTTCTACGAACTCTGACCGAGTCAGGCTTTGATTTGAAATGCATCACCTCGTAATTCATTTTTCCAACACTCCCCCTTAATTATGGGCAGATGGGGATTACAAAATAAAATTTTACAAAATGTGTCAGAGCTGAAACATGCTCTGTGCATGAAGAAGTTCATTGTGTAGAACTTGTCACTCCTAAACAAATCCGCAGATATTGAAATGTGTCCATTGCCAATGGTTTCGTAAAGATGTCTGCTACCTGATCTTCAGACCTGCAAAATTATAAACAAGTTTCTTTGTTATTTATCAATTCTTTAATAAAATGATACCTTGTGTCGATGTGCTTGGTTCTCTTGTGGAACACATGATTCTTTGACAGTGGAATAGCTGAATTTTTGTCGCAGTAAATGGTTGTGGGTTCTTGGTAGTTCTGCGACAGATCACTTAACATCCTCTACATCCAAACTAATTGACATGCAACACTTGTAGCTTCGACATACTCTGCTTCTGCTGAAGAAAGAGTTACAATGGGTTGTTTCTTTGAAGCCCATGATACAACACCTGTTCCTAAATGAAATGTATTCCCAAACGTGCTTTTTTTGTCATATATGCTGCCTCCATTGTCGTTGTTAGTGTATCCAACGAGTTTAAAATTTTCTGAGGTTGAATACAAAATACCAAAATATTTTGTTCCACTTACATACCTTAGAATTATTTTTCCTGCTTTCCAATGAGATTCTTTTGGTGACTCCATAAATCTTGAGATTAAACTGACTCCAGACATGATGTATGGCCTTGTCACAGTAAGATACATAAGGCTTCCAACAATCCTTTTGAACATCCTAGGATCTACATTGGATCCTTCATCATCCTTGCTCAATTTCAAATCTTTTATCACTGGTGTTGGGGCTTTCTTGCAGTTTAACATCTTAAATATGTTCAAGACTTCATTTGCATACTTCAAATGAGATATAAATATGCCATTTTTAGTCTGTTGGACTTCATGCCCATAAAATAATTCATAAGCCCCAAATTAGTCATTTCAAATTCACTTTCCATGACTGATCTAAAATCCTCTATGCCAAAATCACCAGTAAATACTAAATCATCTACACACAGGTAGACAATTAGCTTATTACCTTGCTTGTTGATTTTTGTGTACATCGTTGGTTCACATTCACTTCTGTGAAATCCATTCTGAATGAGGTAAGAGTCAATGCGATTGTACCAAGCTCTAGGAGCTTGCTTCAAACCATATAGTGCCTTTTTCAGCCTGTATACTTTGTGTCCTTGTCCTAGGACGTCGTAGCCTTGTGGCTGCTCCACATATACTTCCTCCTGCAAATAACCATTTAAAAACGCAGACTTAACATCCATTTGGTAAACATGCCATGTCTTATGTGCTGCGATGACCAAAACTGTTCTGATAGTGTCCATTCGTGCCATGGGTGCAAAAGTTTCATTGAAGTCTATGCGAGGATGCTGTGTGAACCCTCTTGCTACCAGTATTTCCTTGTGCTTCTGTACATTTCCATCAGCATCTTGCTTGGTCTTATAAATCCATTTGACGCTTATCACATCCTTGTCCTTAGGAACATCGACTAATTCCCATGTTTGATTTTTCTCAATGTATTCTATTTCTTCATCTATGGCTTGTGCCCAAACTTTATCTTCGACATCTTCTTCAAATGTTAGAGGATCATTAATTTGAGACAATAATGCAAAAACTAAGAATGAATTGGGTGTACCAGTCTCATATATCTCATGCAGACTTGTCTTTTTGGAGTTGTTGATGTCGAACTCCATGAACTACTTGATGGATTTTGCTGCACTCTTGGTGTGCTTGTTGGAGTAGATTGAACTGCGACTTGTGTCGAATTTCCTTGTGTTGAAACATGTCGCACTGTCCCGGGAGTAGACGGAGCTGCGACATTATGACTCACATGCGGAGTTTCAACCACATTCGTTTCCATGTCATCATGTTCGACATGTGACACAATTTTAACATTCTTCTCTATGGTTCCATCCCATGCTTCATTTTCTACAAACTGAACATCTCGACTGATAATAAATTTTCTTGCGACAAGGTCATACAACTTGTATGCTTTCGTGTCTTCAGAATACCCAACAAAGATACATTTCTGTCATTTATTATCTAATTTATTTCTCAGCTCATCTGGACCATGTGCGTATGTGACACAACCAAAAATTTTTAAATGTGAAACATTATGTTTCATGTACCTGTCCAGGCTTCCTGAAGAAATTTGTTCTTTAGACTCTTCACTGGACATCGATTCATGATGTATACCGTGGTTCATTTCCCCAGTCAAGTATTCATTTGACAAATGCATGGATGCCAACATACTGTGCGCCATCTCCATAATGGTTCCGTTCTTCCTCTATGCGACACCATTATGCTGCGGTGTATACCGCATAGTGAATTTCCTGTGTATGCCATGATTTTTACAAAAGTTTAAGAAATCATTTGAAACACACTCACCACCTCTATCTGTTCTTAAGATCTTGATGCTGTAACCACTTTTCTTTTCCACAAGTGCCTTGAAATATTGAAAACATCTTAACGCATCAGATTTATGTTTTAGAAAAAATGTCCAGGTTTTTCTTGTGAAATCATCAATAAACATGAGAAAGTAAGTGCAGCCTCCTATGGATGTTGTTTGCATTGGTCCACAAATATCAGAGTGCACAATTCAAGTGGTGTGCGAGCTCTATATGAATTTCCAACTCGAAAAGTCTCTCTGTGTTGTTTGCCAAAAATACAACCTTCACAAATTCTTTCTGGATTTTCAATCAATGGCAATCCTTTCACCATATTCTTCATGCGCAGTAGCTTCATCCCACCAAAATTCAGATTTTCAAATTTGAAGTGTCACAACCAGGATTCATCCTGCATTTCTGATTGAAACGCTGCTTGTATTTATTTGTCGCTGTCCTTTTCTTTCTTGTCGCAATGATTGTATGCTTCTTTACTTTCTGCCTTGAATGTAGCTCCTGAGTTTCCATTATGACTTCCATGAACAACTTGAGTTGTTTTTCCTTTTATGTTTGGTCTTATCCTCAAGGGAAACAAGCAATTGATTGTCATCCGCAATTTGTCTATTAAGCAATTGCTTAGATATATGTCCTTAATCAGACAATGCTTTCTTGTCATATAAACTTTATAACTTTTTTCTAACAGTTGTCCAATGCTCATCAAATTATGCTTCAAACCTTGAACATAATAAATATCAAGCATAGTTTTCTTCTCCCCCCTATTTGGTTATAATATCAACAGTACCCTTACCCAAAACAATAACTTGAATACTATTTCCAAGTGTGACATTAGTTTGAACTGGTTTATCTAGATTAGAGAATAGATTTAAATTACCAGTCATATGATTGTTACAACCTGAATATAAATACCATATGTCACTTGGAATTTATTGGACAACATTGCATTCAATTGGAGATGCACATGCTAAGAACATTGTGCTGGTCGAAGTGTTGGTGTTGCTTGACTGTGATTGACCTTGCTTTCCTTGGTCACACTGCTTCTTCTTGCATTCATATGCAAAGTGTCCAAACCTTTTATAGTAATGACATTGGATTTTTGATTTATTAGACCTTTTTCCACTTGAATGAATGGGATCTGATTTTGACCTCTACCAACAACATATGCAGGGTTGTTGCATCGTCCTCCTCTGAAAGAACTTCTTCCTCTGCCTCTAGAGTTTGATCTTCCCATGCCTCTTCCATGACTTCTGGATGACTGTGCTGCAAATGCACCTTCTAATGATGTATTTGATCTGCTGATTCTATGTTCATGTTTGAGGAGTGAGGCTTGCAACTCATCAACAATAAATTGGGATAGGTATTTGTTTTCCTCCAGGGTCACAACTAAATATTCAAAATTTTGAGGAAGACTTCTAAGAATTTTTTCAACAACTCTTTGGTCAGCTATATTTTATCCATGAGACTTTATTTGATTAATCATACCAATAAATCGAGTATAAAATGATTCTACTGACTTTGTATCTTTCATTGACAAAGATTCAAAATCTCTTCAAAGGAGTTGTAGTTTAGTAGTCCTTACCTTGTTCAAACCTTGATAGGAAGTTTCCAGTGTATCCCATGCTTCCTTAGTTGTCTTTGCTGTTGCTACTCTTGGGAGTATGGTTTCGTGTGTTGCTTGATGTATGTAGAACAATGCCTTTCCATCTTTCTTCCTCTTTTCCCTCAAGACATCCTTCTCAGCTTGTGTGAGATTGTTATATGTTGTCAGATCTATTGGTTCTGCATAGCCATTTTGGACTATTTCCCATACATGTTGACCTCTGAACAAATATTTCATAGTTAGAGACCAATATTCATAATTTTTACCTGAAAATATTGGACTTTGCAAATTTGACATTTGTGCACCGGAAGTGGAAGCCATTCTTAATTTTAATTACTTTTCCTTTTTTTGTAAATAGAGTTTCTAATCTCTGTAAACCAAGCTCTGATACCACATTAAGGGGAACACTGCGCAACCAATAAAAATTAACCACACAGTAAATATATATTTTCTTTTTCTTTGCTTTGGGACTTTGACGGACATACAATAGGAAACCCCAATTTTTTTACTTCGACAAGGACTTCACTTCGCGGGAGGTAAAATTTACTTCGATGAGCATCTCTTAACTTCGTCGACTCTTGACTTCGCAGACTTCTTAAATTCACAAAACTTCTTACTTCGCAAGGATTCAACTTCGACGAGCCCACTCTTAAAAAAGGTTTATATTTAAATATTTCTTGCTAAGACATAAAAATCACTTTTCATGGCTTAGTAACTTAAGGTGAACTTCAACGCAATAGTGCTAAGACAAACCCATTATATCAAATAACCAAGACATTAAATGAAACTTACGTCGAAGTTATTCTGCGTTAAAACATAACTTTTACCACTGTGAAATATTTCAGAAATATTGATTTCTTTTACAAACCGTAAATGTAAACAACATTCACACATGTAAATCTGGAGAAGATGTGTGGCATGCAATATTCAACATTCTCCTGAATTAATACATAAAACTATAGACTTACATATTACCACATTAAAATAGGGAAACTTCACCGCATTACACAAAGATGGAATTTACTTTGATATTTCACCTTTTACAGAGCTTGGGCTCTTAATACATTTCACGACTATGAGCTTGAGTCCACAAACACATTGCAAACCTTTTCTTCTTCTCCTTTCTCTCTTTCTCTACTCTATTTTTTCAAGTCTCTTCTCCTACATATACACATACTTGATTTCACTTCACCTGGAAGCTATTGAGTTACCATAAAGACTGTAATTAATTTATACCTAATAATTTTGACTTGTAGAATACAAACACGGCTGAATAAATACAAGGAAGTGTGCACGAAGCCTTCTGACAGTTTGTCTGACATCTCTGCGCTTCTACGGACTCTGACCGAGTTAGGCTGTGATTTGAAATGCATAAGCTTGTAATTCATTTTCCCAACACTCTCTTATGAATTCTTTACATTGACTAAGGATTACTCATCTTTATCATATTTCGATAGGACATGAGGATAGACCAGCAATTCTAATTCCCGGATATCGACGAATGAATTGAATATTATAGGAAATGATGCTAATGAATGGAACTTATATATTTTATGGTTTTTCACATGCGGTCATTTGTTAGAAAAATAGGATTGAAGAGCAATAACAATAAACAAAAATGCAAATATAATCACACAAACACATTACAAGAGAGACATAAATATATCGTGGTTCACCCCAAGATGGGCTACGTTCACACTGAAATTTTCTGTCCTTATTATTATACCGTCCAACAAAATGAAGGGATACAACCTGCAGCAAAACCGCTGCACTTCCTATTCACTATCTCACAGTCTCTCTTCTGATATCAGAGATATTTACAATGCATAATACCTAATACATCAACCCTAGCCATGTTACAATGTCTTTCTTTTATAAGGGAAATACAATGGGAAAATACCACAGGTTACCCAAAACCATGGGCCCGAAAAATGTTGGAGAAAACAACCCCAAAAGTTTTTCTCGGGGTCGTTGCCCCCGAACCCCAAGGTTGGGGAATGAGTGTACAGTCCTCTGAGGTGCACGGCTAAGAAAATATCATCTATGAGACTGGAATATCTCGCTCCACAACCAACAATCTCCCACTTGGAGACTGATCACAACAACTCCACCGCTGCTGTACTTGCTGGACCTTGGACTTGAAAAATTTCTCCTCTTCACCTTCATGCTAGAAGGCCAACTGAAACTGAGCAGGAACTCAGTTTATCTCTGGTCACTACCTTTGTGAACATGTCTGCAGGATTCTGGCTAGTATGTATCTTTTCTAGCTTCAACAGTTCATCTTCCAGAACATAGCGTATGAAATGGTACTTGAGTTGTATATGTTTAGTCCTGGAATGGAATGTTGAGTTCTTTGCAAGATGAATGGCACTCTGGCTGTCACTATACAACCTGCTATCCTTCTGCTTCTTATCCACTTCCTCCATAAACCTATGCAACCAAATCATCTCTTTACTAGCCTCTGTAATAGAAACATACTCTGCTTCCGTTGTTGAAAGTGCAACAACCTTCTGCAATCTCGAAATCCAACTTACTAATGTTCCACCTACAGTAAACACATACCCTGTGGTGCTCTTCCTGCTATCCTTATCACCTACCATATTTGTATCAACATATCCCTGTAGAACAATGTCTGAACCTCCAAAGCATAATGCCTGAGTGGTAGTACCTCTCAATTACCTGAGAATCCACTGTACTGCCTTCCAATGTTCTTTACTTGGATTTTTTATATATTTGCTCAAAACTCCCATTGCATGTGCAATATCTAGTCTTGTGCACACCATGGCATACATCAAGCTGCCAACTGCTAATTGATAGGGATCTTGGACATGTAATTTGTCTCTTCCTATGTCTTGGGACACATTTCCTCACTTAGACTGAAATGGCTAGCCAAAGGTGTACAAACTGATTTTGCATTCTGCATTCTGAACCTCTCCAACACCTTTTGTATGTACTCACCCTGAGACAATGTCAATTTGCAATTTTTCCTGTCTCTTGTTATTCTCATACCAAGGATTTGCTTTGCAACACCCAAATCCTTCATTGCAAAGGAATTAGCTAACTTCCTTTTGAGCACATTTATATCCTGCATGTTAGACCCTGCAACAAGCATGTCATCCACATACAATAACAAGATAATATAGCTTCCATTATCTAGCCTCTTGAAATAAACACACTGGTCAGAATGACATCTACTATAACCTTGTTTTGTCATAAACCTGTCAAATTTTAAATACCATTGCCTTGGATCTTGCTTCAAGCCATACAAGCTCTTTTTCAACCTACATACCAAGCTCTCCTTACCTTTGACCTCATACCCTTGTGGCTGCTGCATATATATCTCTTCCTCCAAATCCCCATGGAGAAAGGTTGTTTTTACATCTAACTGTTCAGGATGCAAATCTTCTACCGCAACTAGACTTAAGATAGTCCTAATTGAAGTCATCTTAACAACAGGAGAAAATATTTCATCAAAATCTATACCTTTCTTCTGTGCAAACCCCTTTACAACAAGTCTCGCCTTGTACCACTTCTTACCTCCTTCTTCTTCCTTCAACCTGTAAATCCATTTGTTCTGCAATGCTCTCTTATCAGCAGGAAAATAAACCAAATCCCAAGTCTGGTTTCTTACCAATGAGTCCATCTCCTCATTCATGCCTTGCTCCCACTTCTATCTGGTTTCCACCTGCATTGCTTCTTCATAACATTCTGGTTCACCAACATCAGTCATCAATAAATAATACATTGAAGGAGAGTATCATTCAGGGAGTCTACTTAACCTGGCAGATCTTCTTGTAGTTGCAGGAGTTTCAGGTACTTGCTATTGTTCTTGATTTTCTGGCACCTTCGGAACTTCATTTTCTTCGATTTCATCAAGTACTGTGTACTCTATGGTTTCCTTTTCTTGTTTCTTTCCCTGCAACTGATCTTTATACATGACCTTTTCATTGAATATCACATCTTTACTCCAAATGATTTTGTTATTTTCATAATCCCATAAGCGATAACCAAAATCATCAATCCCATATCTAATAAAGGTACATTTTTTAGATTTAGCTTCAAGCTTTGTTCTATTTTCTTTATCAATATGGACAAATGCTTCACAACCAAACGTTCTCAGAAATGAGTAGTTTACCTTTTTACCTGTCCATGCCTCCTCTGGAATGCCACCATCCAAAGAACTTGAAGGCCCTTTGTTTATTAAATTAAAAGCAGTATTTACAACATTTACCCAAAACTGTAAGGGAAACCCTGCATGCAATCTCATACACCTTGCACACTCCATGATCGTTCTGTTCATCCTTTCAAACACACCATTTTCTTGTGGTGTTCCTGGGACTATCTTCTCTCTAAGAATCCCATGGTATGAACAGTAACTATCAAACTCCTTGCCATAGTACTCACCTCCATTATCAGATCTGAGACACTTCAACCTTTTTCATGTCTCATTTTCAACCAAAGCTTTCCACTTCTTAAAAGTAGCAAACACATCAGATTTCTATCTAATGCAATAAACCCAATTTTTCCTAGTTGCATCATTAATAAATGTAACATAATAATGAGAGCCACCAAGAGATTGTACCTGAGATGGTCCCCATACATCTGTATGCACTAGCTCTAACTTTTCATTCTTCTTCTGTTTCCCAACCCTAAGAAATCTACCTCTCTTATGTTTTCCATAAACACAGTTTTCACAGAATTCCAAACTTACCTGCTTCAAATCCGGCAGCAACTTCCTTGAGTGGAGAATCTGCATCCCCTTCTCACTCATGTGGCTAAGCCTATGATGCCACAATGCTGTATCTGTTTCTGTGGAAGCTAAAGAGATAGAATGGTGAGTATTATGAGGACATAAATACAATGTACCTACCTTGTCTCCTTTTGCTATCACCATTGATCCTTTAGTGATCTTCCACCACTTTTCTCCAAATGTAGATAGATATCCTCCATCTCCCAACTGCCCTATTGAGATTAGATTTCTTTTCATAGCAAGAATATGCATTACATCTTTTAACAACCAATCAATTCCATTCTTAACTTTTATCCATACCTTACCCATTCCAACAATTTTACATGGCTCATCATCACCCAATAAAACATGTCCAAAATCGCCTCGAACATAATCATGCAAGTATTTCCTATGGGGTGTAGCATGACATGAAGCCCTTGAATCTACTACCCAATAATCACTAGTATTATCTAATGCAAGAATCAAAGCATCTTGTAACACATCACCTGCTACATTTGCTTCCTGGGTAGTTTCCTGCTGTGCATCTCCTTTCTTCTTTAGAGATCTGCAGTCTTTCTTCAGATGTCCTTTCTTTCCACAGTTACAACACTCTATCTTTCCCAGTATGGACTTGGATCTGCCCATTTTAGGCTTGCCACGATTACCTTGGCTCTTTCCTCTCTCCTTTTGTCTTCCCCTGCTCTCCATGGTCAACGCATTACTTGATGTCTCACCTGTGCTTTTTCTTCGCATTTCCTCGCTAAGAATAACACTAATAACATCATCAAATTTCAAGGTGTTTGAATAAGAGACAGAGTTACTTACATCCATGACCAAGCTATTCCAACTTTCTGGCAATGAACACAAGATTAGAAGAGCCCTAACCTCATCATCAAAGTTCATACTTACAGAACTTAGTTGATTTGTAACCATATTAAACTCATTTAAATGATCAGTAACAGATCCACCTTCAGACATCTTCATATTAAATAAACGCTTCATTAGAAATACCTTGTTGGAGGCCGAGGGTTTTTCATAAAGCTTACCTAGTGCGCTCATCAAACCCTCCGTTGTCATTTCTTTTGAGATATTGAAAGCCACTGACGAAGCCAGGCTCAACTGTATTGTTCCTAGAGCCTTTCTGTCAAGAACCTCCCATTCTTCGTCCTTCATGGCCGCCGACTGCTTTGTTCTTCCTCCCAATGACATGAATAGATCCTTCTAGTATAGATAGTCCTCCATTTGCATATTCCATAACTGGAAGTTTTGTCCATTAAACTTCTCGACCTTAAAATTTACTTCTTCTGCCATTGCTCCCACTTGAACCAAAAACTCTAGTTTCCTGCGGGTTTATCTGCCAAATAGACCTTCGGCTCTGATACCAATTGTGAGAAAAATAGGATCGCAGAGTAATACTAATAAACATAAATGCAAACATAATCACACAAACACATTACAAAAGAGACACAGATATATCATGGTTCACCACAAGATGTGCTACGTCCACACTAAAATTGCCAGTCCTTATTATTATACTGTCCAACAAAGTGAAAGGATACAACCTACAGCAAAACCGCTGCACTTCCTCTTCACTGTCTCACAGTCTCTCTTCTGATCCTAGAGATATTTACATGCATAATACCTAATACACAAACCCTAGCCGTGTTACAATGTATTTATTTTATAAGGGAAATAGAATGGGAAAATACCACGGGTTACCCAAAACCATGGGCCCAAAAACTGTTGGCGAAAAAAACCCCAAATTTTTTTCTCGAGGGCGTTGCCCCCGACCCCAAGGTTGGGGAATGAGTGTACAGTCCTCTGAGGTGCACGGCTGAGACAATATCATCTATGAGACTAGAATATCTGGCTCCACAACCAACATCATTTTCCTTAATGAGGACCTTGATCACATATATTGGTCTTTTGGCTCTGGTGAGGGATCAATTACTACTAAGTTGGCTTATGAGGCAATGGTCTTGGAGGAACCTTGTGATCAGATGTGTTGGTGGTATAATTTATTGTGGACATGGAATATTCATGCAAAGATCAAGGTTTTATTATGTATGGCACTAAACAATAGGATCAACACAGGGGAGAGATTCATAAGACATGCTGGTATGGGGCTTACAGTATGTTCACTATGTTACAAGGCTGATGAAACTGTTGAACACATTTTTGTGGAGTGTTCATTCACCCTATGGCTCTCGGATGAGATTGCATTCAGTTATAGACAACTAGGCACATGGTCAGGTAAATCATTACATGAATGTCTATCAAATTGGTATAGAAGACAAAAATTGTAGATATCTTATCCATTATATTTCATTTGGGGCTTTGGTGTCTGCACTACTCGGTTTTATTTGACAATATATCTTATAATCTATACGGGGTTGTTATTTTCATCCTTGGTTTTATGAAATATTTTCATGGGACAAAGCCATCCTCTGTCAGTATACACAGAGTGCCACTGATCATAGATTTTTCTACTACTATGGGTTTTTTCGACAGTGCAGCTCATATGTGTATTTGTAGGGAAATATGATTGATTAATATCAATCAGGATAATATTTTGGAGATACATTTTGGGTGTGGTGGGGGCAGTAATTCCCAGGCGGAACTAGGGGTAAATTATATTTGGAAAAGAGATATGGGATCACAAGGATGGTCATCAATGGAGGCTCTTCGGAAATCATTGACTGGGTTGTTGGAGAATACAGGATACAGGTTCCAGAACTGTTCTGTTGGAAACAAAGGATTAAGACATTACAAAATACCTTTGATGTCAAAGATTTTTCTCATGTGCACAAAACATACAATTAGCAGGAAGATGCTCTTTCCAAGAGGGATCTAATAAAGGGAAAAGGTCGGGCACACATTTGTCAATATAGGAATAGTCTGGTTATAGAATATTTTGATGTCTGATGAAATCTCCCTTGTTGAGCTTCTCCAATGCGTTTTGGCAAGTCGAAATTGCTCGAGCGTTCGCGTTTTGAGAAAACGATGGGTAAAACGGTGTCGCGGTGCACAGACTGTTTATTTATTTTTGTTGTATTAACCAAAACGTGTGAGCATAATAGTGATACATAACGCGTGTGCGTTATGTATCACTATAACGCGCATGCGTTTTGGAATCCTAACCTACATGTCAATTGACATGGCAGGGTCGGAGTCTGCCCATGCCTAGTTTAAGTAACAATCGCGCATTTCTAATTGACACAATTCTCGCTTGTTTTCCGAATGCACGATTGCACCTAAAGGGTCCCTCAACTTCGTGCGAGGGCCCTGAAATGCGCAGTTAATTTGTGAAGTTTACTTCGCAAGGTATATGCTAGAAGTTGCGAAGTCCTAAAGCGAAGAAAAATAAAATTTGATCTATTTACTGCGCAGTTCATTCTTTTGACTGCATGGTGTGCTTTTCCCTTGATGAATTGTAAGATCTTAAAGTTGTGTACGATAAAGTTAGAATTAGGTCTGTAAATTTTGAGTTTCAGTAATAGAAACCAAAGCGTTCAATGGCTACTTGTCTTGGAATCATGCTAATTTTTCTCTAAGTTAAGGTCGTTAAAAATATTAGGGTAGAAATGTAGATGTTTTTGGTGGACCAAATTTTATGTCTTAGACAATTTCTATAGATTTGGCTGTTCCAAATCGGTAGAGTCAGTTAAGGACTAAAAATGTCTTGTTTTGCCTTGGTGTGCATGTTTCACCTAAAATTTGTATACCCATGATTGGGTTAATAAATTTTCTAAAGAATAAAGGAATTGTCTTATATTTTTTATAAATATGTGTTTAAAATGACTAGAACCTTTTATGGTTCAGTTGTACGATGCGTTACCTATTTATTCCTATAGGAATGTATTGGTAATTGAATAATTTATGGAAGATTTATTAGGCTGAAGACCTGTAGCAGAATGGTTTGCCTTGTCTTAATTACACCAAGTGCAACAGAGTTATGCGGATGAACAATGAATACATAATAAAGTTCCCGAGTAATGTTGATTTTCGGCATTAATGGAATCTATATTGTGGGAAGACATTTCGTGTAGGGAATTGGTTAATCCTATTTAATGATATTGCTCAAAAGGATGATTAAGTAGGGGAAATTGTTCATAAGTGAAAATTTACTCATCAAGGTAATGTTGACTTGTTATTCCTTTTCCTTATAAAGAATAGACCTATTTTACTTTAGGGTTAGTAAATAAATGGTGAGTTGTTAAATGTTTTCCATATATATAATTAAGAGCTCTAGTGTGAGCTTCCATGGACTCCATGGCATGGAAAACTATTGCATGTGAATTATTGTCCTAATTACATTTTTATTTTTTTATTTTATAGATTGTCATAAATATTTTAAATGAATTATTTTTAATAAAAAAGTTTTGATCATTAATATTATTCATATATTTGTCATTAATTTAATAAATATAAACATATTTATTTCAACTTAATCAATATTGTATGAATTGGTGTCCTAATTACATTTTTATTATTATTATTTTATTTTATAGATTGTCATAAATATTTTAAATAAATTATTTTTAATAAAAAAGTTTTGATTATTAATATTATTCATATATTTGTCATTAATTTAATAAATATAAAAATATTTATTTCAACTTAATCAACATTGTATAAAAAATCGTTATTTCAACACAACAAAAAAAAATTAAAATAATATATAACAACTAAAATGACATAGAGTTATTAAAATAGTTTCATCTCATTATACAAGTTTTTACTTCCCCAATGGAGAAAATATTTAACACAACAAAATAATGTATTATTTAATTCAACACAACTTATTAAAATAATTTATTTATTAAAATAGTTTAACCTCCTTGTACTTTTATTACTCGACAAAATAATTATTAAAACACAACTCATTAAAATTACTTTTACCACTCGACAAAATAATTATTAAAACACAACTCATTAAAATTTAATCCAAATGGAAAAAATATTTATTTGAACCCGACTCATGACAATGATATATAACAAACAATTGTTGAGATAATTTGACCTAATTGTATAACTAGGTGATCAACTCCTTTGAACTCTCTACAACTATTTTGCCACTCATTAAAATGATATAATATAACAATTGTTGGGATATTTTGACCTAATTGTAGTGGATCAACTATTTTGAACTCTCTACAATTGTTTTGCCATTGTAGGTCCATTATAGTTTGACATAATTTTATGACTACTGCGCCATCTTAATACAAATACGGAACGCTCCTTAACAAGTTGTCTTTATATTTAATATAATTAAAATTGAAAGCACTAACCTCTATATTGATGCTATTGCTGTTCATGTGGTTGGAACAACTCTACCAAGATTAACAGCAGTTTCCTTGTGGGGAATGGACTGCTTTAGTGGCTGGTCTGGAATAGTGGAAGTGCAATATGAGGAATTTTACTTTGAACTGAAACAATACTTTACTTATTTCACATCTCAAGGAATATATCAATGCACACAGCTACCCAATTAATGTATGAACAAATTTGGTAGAATTTGTTACAACGATATATACATCATATATGGACAAATGATGTTATTATTTAGCTTATACATTATTGAAACATTCCAATCCTGAATTTCAGATCGAATGATTGAGCTAGAAGGAAGGATTGGTATAGTTTTCTTCATTGGCTATCCCTACTTTCAGTTCACGATTGAATGCTTAGAAGAGCCTAAATCGGAATCGTTCGCAGAACATTCTGGCATTGTGCCCTTGGGATATCGCTGAAGATCTAAGCAGTAATCGTAGGTCATGTAATTCTTTCGCACAAGGTCCAGAGCTCGAATCTGCTCTTTGTTGAGCTTGGGAGAAATAAAACAATCCAGAAAGCCATGCGCACAGTATCGCATATCGTCGTCTTTCTTCGAAGAGCAGCCGATGGTGACAAAGTGGGTGTAAGTGGAGAGGAATGGCCCGTAAGTGTAGTTGGCTTTGTATTTCCCCCCATCTGTTGCCCATGCAGAGGCGTCCCATATTGTTGCATAAACTGACATTGGCTTCGAAGGATAGGTCACTCCCAGGCTCTTCATATTCGGAAATCTTCTGATGGGAATGCTGTCCACCAGAAACCTGTCACACCAGAGTCCAGACCATAGGAGCACATCAATTCACAATATATATAATTCAGGATCATCTTCAGATCAAGAGAATGGTGAGTATAATTAGCAGTAGTGGTAGAAACTGATGTAATTATATTGCATACAGGATTTGATGTGGCGTCCAGAGAATGGTGTAGTTGTGAAAATCTTTGGTGGGATCGAACCAGAGATGGAATTGTTGTTCCCTGCCAATGAGATTCGGCCCATCTCCTGTCCCGTTCCCATACACGTTGGTTTGGAGTTTGTAGGGTTCCCCTGGGATTGTTCCCAGAAACTCTATGTCTATCTCGTCATGCCAACCTTCATAAACTTGGCTGTTTGATAACTGAAATACCATTGTTTGTTCAAACAAATATATCAAATCACCATCATCTGAATCAACTTCCATACAAATTATCTTCTTACAACGAATTCATGAATTGATTGCTGAAATACAAATATAAAATGAATATAATTACATAGAATGAAGTGATGATTCCTGCGGTATAGCCTGCTTGAAGTTTAACAGCAGCATTGAAGAAACCATACATGTATGGTTCATTTGACTTGAACCCACTGCCTTCAACCACAAACAGAGAACATATCACACAGCTTTACATCACACCAAATAAATAATATGATAATAATAATCCAATTATAAAGTTATAGTTGTGGGATCTGAGATCCTTGTATATACTGGTGAACAATTTGGCCCAGTCAAAGCTATAAAGCCTTCAATTGCAAACAGAAAGTGTTAGAGTTTGTTATTACACTAAAACGTGTAGATAGTGGTAAATTTCCAAACCAAATACATAATCTGGCAAACTTTTATATCAAAATACAGAAAGTGTTACAGTTTTCCATTATACTAAAATCTACCAACTTTAAAATCTACAAACTTCCAAATCAATTACATAACTTGATAAACTTCCAAACCAAGTACAAAACCTAATAAACCCCAAACCAAGCTGTTAGTTCCCTGGTTTTTAAAATCTACAAACTTCCCAACCAAGTACATAACTTGATAAACTTCCAAACCAAGGTTAGAGCAAAATACAGAAAGTGTTAAAGTTTTCCATTATACTAAAATCTACAAACTTGCAAATCAAGTATATAACTTGATAAACTTCCAAACCAAGTATATAACCTGATAAACTTCCAAACCAAGTACGAAACCTAATAAACCCCAAACCAAGTATATATGCTTGAGTGGGCTGTTAGTTCCCTGGTTTTTAAAATCTACAAACTTCCCAACCAAGTACATAACTTGATAAACTTCCAAACCAAGTACATAACCTAATAAACTCCAAACCAAGTATATAAGCTTGAGTTGGCTGTTAGTTCCATGTTTCCAGGGAGGCCCTTAGTCCACAATATGAATTCCAATTCCCAGAGGAGCAGTTAATAACTAAATATTGAGAATATAATTACTAATAACTAAATATTAAGGATAACAAAAGAGAAGTGTGTTACCAGATGATTTGTCTATTATGAGCGTAACTGCAGACTCATCATTGGAAACATTTTGGTGTTGCCCACCCCAGAGATTGGCATAGCTCTCTGAAAACTTCAGAGTCCTGAAGTAATTCATCACTGGAACGCCAGGTAAAGTTGGTACAGCAGGATTTTTGTCTGCAGAAGCCAGAACCTTCATGGAAATTACTGGACTGCGAAGCATTAGAACAAACAGAAAGAAGGACAATAGAATGCCCTTCAAGCCATCGTAATCGGTGAGGAATATTGAGAGTTGGACAGCCATCATACTACAAAATATTATCAGAAAACTCGTTGGTGGTTTCTTCTAAAAATGGATCAAATTTATAGCACAACTACTACAACTACTCCACTCAGATGAGCGAGCACATCAAGCAGTTGTTCAACACTGTTGGCGTGTACAAAAAACATTACAAGATTCATGGATAATGACGAATGGCCAATTATTAATCATCGTTACAATCTTGACTTCTGCTCAAGCTTAAGCCTTGCTTGCCTTTCACCATTAAACCATGTTATAATATTATATGCACAGAGAGCGACATTCAAGCTAAGCATGATCAAGACTCTGGAATACTCAACAGACACACACCACTTTCAAAGACCGCCTCATGAGTAATGATTGACCGCTAGGTTTCAACAGCCATACCACTTTGAAAGGCCGGGTTCATAAGTAATGATTGACCGCTAGGGTTTCAACAGCCATACCATTTTGAAAGGAATGGTGGAGCTCTCGGCTTACTCTCTATTGCAGGGAAACATGGGCAGTTATAATTAAGCTTGCTGCTTTGTTCTATACGACACTTCTTCCTTTTGCTCACCAAATTCTTGTGACATTTCTGTTTTATTTCACATTTTGAGTTGATCATTTTTTGTAGTATACGTAGGCAATTCGAGTGTTTTATGATAAAGCCTCATTAACGAAGACCAGTATAAGTCACGATCAGCCGAACTTTGTTGCTGCAATTCAACACAACAGCATAAGCTGCTGACAATGAATCTTTGTCTATAAAATGATGCTCCATTTTTAATTTCTATCTTTGTAGGTTTGTTGTGAAGAAATAAACAACTATTTACAGGAAAAACGAAACATAGAAGCTTTAAAAGTACAGCTATAACAGTGAATTGAATCATGTACCATAGCTGAAAATCAAGCTTAGCAAAGAAGGGCCCTCATTGTGTAATAAATAAGGATCTTGCTTTGTAGATGAAGGTGCTCCTTTACTTAGAAGCTAGAATTCTTTCGCAATGGAATTGCTTCTCATAAATAAAACGAACATGGAAAGGGAAAGGGAAAGTAAAATACATTGTTTCTAAAAGTAACTTATTTGTTAATTTTCTTATACTCTATCTTGAAATATCAGGTTTTCATAATCTCTAAAGCAATACCTACGTGTCGTGCAAGGTTAGCATAATATTGAGTCCAACCAATATAGAGGAAACTGTCAATGAGATGAGACTTGAGGATGTTACCCAAGACACAATGGAGTGATTCTATAAGGAGATGGCAAATAAGTCCAAGATTATTTGATGCATAAGGATTAGTCAAACAATTAAATGCAACTCCTCAAATATCAATTTAGCTAGTAAGCTAGTGAAACTTGACATAGTCAGCTAGTGAGTGGCAAATAAGTTCAAGATTATTTGATGCATAAGGATTAGTCAAACAATTAAATGCAACTTTTCAAATATCAATTTAGCTAATAAGTTAGTAAGACATAGTTAGCTAGTGAAACACTAGTCAACTAATTACAAATGGAGAATTTGATTGTTATAATAGATACAATTAAAAATATTAAATAATAAATTAAATATTTTAATGAATATTAAATTAACATTATATATTTCTTCTTTTAAATTTCAAATATTTAATTTATATCCCGTTTCATTATCTTATTATCCAATCAATAATAATATTAATCCTATAATATATTTAAACATAAACTATACAGAGATTTCACATCATTAAAATTAAACAATATTATAAAATTAAACAATATTTTGGATTAAGATGTAGATTGTGTTATTTTAAATGGACCATATCAAATTTTACTTATATTATTGTTCATCTTAGGCTTATTTGAGAAATCCTAAATAAAATGTGAAGCCATGAATGTATATTGATACCTATATTCCTCTCCACTATAAGTAATGTATGACTATTATGGTTTAGTCTAATTTCACATATAAGAAATACATTCAATTTATTTTTGTTCTTTTGTTTGAAAATTTATTATTATAGTTTGAAAATTTATTATTATAGTTTAATATAATTTCACATATAAAAATTACATTCAATTTATTTTTGAAAATTTTAATTCAAATTTACAAATTTAAAATTTTATTTAATTTCTAAAATTTCATTTTATATTTGTAAAACTTTTCAAACTTTATATATTTTATTGAACATAATTACAAGTAGATGAAACAAGATAAAATGTCCAAAAATAAGGATCATGGCCCATTTTCAACACCCTTTATGCCTATTTAGCAAGGAGAGTGAGCACAAATGGTAATCGTGTGATCCCCACAACCATTAATGATTTAACTCTAATCATTTTTTTTTTAGAGTTTATTTTGAGGTCCGAACCTTAACATGTATGAGATTTGGACTATCGTTTGATCTCAACCCAACTCGATGGAAATTATTATCTCATCTCAATTTCACTTAACTATAGGAACGGAATATTGTATTCAAATGATGAAAATACTTTTATCACTCTTTAGATGGGCAATCATGGTTCAATCTCAAACTTCTTAGGGAGACTTCAAAGTGAACCCATCTTACATTTCAAAGAACCATAACATACATGCCAAGTGAATGGTTGGGATTAGATTTCATTTATCAAAAGTCTTAAGGTTGGGTCAAATTCAATTACTACGAGTCATCTAAATTGATAGTGGTTGACCTCAAGGTGATGCCTAAATGTTTGCTACGAGCTACTTGGAAATATTCTTGTGATTGTATATTCACAATTGATGTGGGTTATCAATAATAATTAGATTCATTATTAAGATTTCAGGTTGTTGATCGTTTAGTGAAATAAAGTTCGTCTAAAAAATGTTTTATTTTAACAATGTGAAGCAGAGATAATTTTAAGGACCCATACTTATTTAAAAGTGTATAAACCTTGGCGAACCTTATCAATTCTTAAAATGTCAACTATAAAATATTTGGCGATATTTTTGTAAAAATTATTTCAATTTCTAAGGATTTAATATAGTTTATATAATAATTTGGCGATTTTTAGAGAAAATTTTTACCCCATCAAAATTGGGCGAAATGGGGCTTCAAAAAATGCAAATTGGTGAATCTTTGTTTGGAAAAAAACATGGAAAAATAGCCCATGGACTAAATTTCGCCCCTAAAATTATCCTTGATGTGAAGGAGACCCAAATTGACAAAACTCCCTCCTTTGTGTTTATATTAAAATTGAAGGGCTTAGGGTTGTTGCACAATCATGAGCTCCTTTAAAGACACTTTAGTTTCCACATAAATCTAAAAACACAGGGAACCTATGACTTCAAGAGGAAATTAGAGGAACTTGCATAACAAATTTTAAGATGATGTGAAAAGACAAAATACAGGAAATAGAATAAGCTTTCAGAATCTATAAATTTTATTTTTTGAATTTTGTTTATTTGTTTCTAAAATCCGTTTTTCTAAGAATGGTTTTTAAATTTTTATTACTATATAACATATATGTCTGTGCGCGTGCAACACTATGAACTAAATGATAGTATTTTTACATAGAGAGTTGTACATATGTAGAGGACATCTTGTTATAGTGAAACACTATTTTTCTAAAATTATTCATGATGTTTTCATTTTTTAATGATTTATTAAAGTCAGAAAACCGTGAAAAAGGGATGTTGTGTGCGTGTGCAACACTTTAGGTGCATAACTTAACAAAATTTTGAATTTTTTATATGAGTGGATAGATATATCTCTCTTCTAGTGCACCATTTAATTTGTTTGAGAAATGGTGAATGCAATCAAAAGTTAGAGCAGAAACAACGGAGCATTGCATTTTGAAATCATGTCATCTGTCATTTAAAAATTTAATAAAATATAGAAAAAATAAACATTTATATGAAAAAATTATACATTTAGAATATATAGAATATACTCTACAAATCTGTGTAATTTTATAAAAAATTATTATGTTTTGAATAGTAAAAAACATCGATGAAATCAATCTACAAGAGAGAGTTTTGGAGTAAAGATAATAGGCCTATTTTTTATGTCCCAACCAATAGGTTCGTTAGTCCAAACCTAATTCCAAACCAGTCACTCCTGAAAAAAATTGAAATTTAAATAACGCATATGCGTTATGAAACGCATATGCGTTATGAAATGCATATGCGATATAATGTAAATGCATTCTATTACACAAATACGTTAAATCATATATGTGTTTTGGAAACATACAAAACACATATGTGCTATAATTCATATGCGTTATTGACACCTAAGAATCATGCATATTTTGATAGGTTGAAAGTAATAAGTATGAAATATAATTTAATAAAATGCATATATATAATCTCACTCATGTATATAGAGTCAAATGTGATGGTATGATGACTTGTCCATGGCCCTCCAACTAACCACCTCCCCTACTACAACAACCACATTAATACACGTACCACTAACCACCTATGCACCCAATATACCTCTCTCTCTCTCTCTCTCTCTCTCTCTCTCTCTCTCTCTCTCTCTCTGGGGCATCCAAAACTTCATAGTAGATATTGGTTATCTTCTGCATCTGTTCCTTCAAGACTTCACACTCTTACGTTTTCTACTCTCTCTCTCCCTCTCTCTCTCTTCGGGGAATCCAAAACTTAATAGTAGATATTGGTCAGCTTTTGCATATTTTCCTTCAAGAATTCACACTCTTTCATGTTTTCTACTATCTCTCTCTCTCTCTCACACATCATCTATCTCTCTCCCCTTCCACTAACCACCTCCCCATCCCTTTATCTCTCTATATATCATTCTTCCACCCCCTCATTCACCTTCTCCTACTCTCTCAAATACTCCTACCACTAACTACCACCACTCGATCTCTCTATCTCTCTATCTCTCTAAACAACTAACCCTCGATATCTCTCTCTCTCTCTCTCTCTCTCTCTCTCTCTTGGGGCATCCAAAAATTCATGGTAGATATTGGTTAGCTTCTGCATCTTTTCTTTCAAGACTTCATGCTTTTTCATGTTTTCTACTCTCTCTCTCTCTCACGTCATATGTCTCTTTCCCCTTCCAATAACCACCTCCCCATACATTTCTCTCTATTTATATTCCTCTTCCACCCCCTCATTCACCTTATCTTGGTCTCTCACATACTCCTACCAATAACCACCACCACTCGATCTCTCTCTCTCTCTCTCTCTAAACCCCTCACCCCCGATCTCTCTCTCTCTCTCTCTCTCTCTCTCTCTTGTGGCATCTAAAACTTCATATTAAAGATTGGTAATCTTCTACATATTTTCCTTCAGGATTTCATACTCTTTCATGTTTTCTAATCTCTCTCTCTCTCTCACGTCATCTGTCTCTCTCCCCTTCCACTAATCACCTCCACATCCATTTCTCTCTCTCTCTCTCTCTCTATCCCTCTTCCACCCCCTCATTCACACTCTCCTGGTCTCTCACCTACTCATACCACTAGCCACCACCACCCGATTTATATATATATATCTCTCTATAAACCCCTAACCCCCAATATCTCACTCTCTCACATCATTTCTCTCTCTCCCACTCCACTAAACACCTCCCCATCCATTTATCCATCATTATATCCTTCTTCCACCCCCTCATTTTCACTATCCTAGTCTCTCACCTACTACTACCACTAACCACCACCACTCTCTCTCTCTCTCTCTCTCTCTCTCTCTCTCTCTCTCTCTCTCTTTGGGGCATCCAAAAGGTCATAGTATATATTGGTCAGCTTCTACATATTTTCCTTCAAGACTTGGCACTCTTTCACATTTTCCACTATCTCTCTCTCTCACACACATCATTTGTCTCTCTCCCCTTCCACTAACCACCTCCCCATCTCTTTCCTTCTCTTTATAACCCTCTTCCAGCCCCTCATTCTCCCTCTCATAGTCTCTCACCTAATCCTACCACTAACCACCACAACCTAATCTCTCTCTCTCTCTCTCTCTCTCACAACCCCTAACCCCCAATATCTCTCTATCGCATCAACTATCTCTCTCCCCTTCCACTAACCACCTCCCCATCCATTTCTCTATCTCTATATAAATCTTCCCTCTTCCACTCTCTTTCTCACTTTCCTCTTGTCTTTGGGGCATCCAAAAATTAATAGTATATATTGGTTAGCTTTTGAATCTTTTCCTTAAAGGCTTCACACTCTTTTACATTTGCTTATCTCTCTCTCTCTCACTCCATTTGTCTCTCTCCTCTTCCACTAACCACCTCTCCATCAATTTCCCCATCTCTATCTCCCTCTTCCACCCCCTCATTCACCCTCTCCTGGTCTCTCACCTACTCCTACCACTAACAACCACCACCCGATCTCTCTCTCTCTCTCTCTCTCTCTCTCTCTCTCTCTCAACCCCCAATCTCTCTCTCTCTCTCTCTCTATGGGGCATCCAAAAATTCATAGTATATATTGGTTAGATTCTACATCTTTTCCTTCAAGAATTCATACTCTTTCACATTTGCTACTCTCTCTTTCTCTCTCATGTCATTTGTATCTCCCTCCTTCCACTAACCACCTCCCCATCCCTTTACTTCTCTCTATCTCCCACTTCCACCTCCTCATTCTCCCTCTCCTGGTCTCTCACCCTACTCCTACCACTAACCACCACCACCTGATCTCTCTCTCTCTCTATAAACCCCTAACCCCCAAGCTCTCTCTCTCTCTCTCTCTCTCTCTCTCTCTCCCTCTTCATCTGTCTCTCTCCCCTTCCACTAACCACCTACCCATCCCTTTCTCTATCTCTATATCCCTCTTCCATATTCCACTCTCTTTCTCACTTTCCTCCTATCTTTGGGGCACCCAAAACTTAATAGTAGAGATTGGTTAGATTCTGCATCTTTTCCTTCAATACTTCACACTCTTCACGTTTTTACTCTCCCTCCCTCTCTCTCTCTCTCTCTCTCTCTCTCTCAAGTCATCTATCTCTCCCCACTTCCAAAAACAACCTCCCCATCTTCTTTTTTCACTCTATATACCTCTTCCATCCCCTCATTCACCCTCTCTTGGTATCTTATCTACTCCTACCACTAACCACCACCTGATATATATCTCTCTAAATCCATAACTACTAATCTCTCTCCCTCTCACTCATTCTATTTATGGAATCCAAAACTTCATAGTAGATATTGGTAATATTCTGCATCTTTTCCTCCAAGACTTCATACTCCTTCACATTTGCTACTCTCCCTCTCTCACGTCATTTGTCTCTCTCCCCTTCCACTAACCACCTCCCAATCCCTTTCCTTCTCTCTATATACCTCTTCTACCCCCTCATCTTTCCTCTCCTGGTATCTCACCTACTCCTACCACTAATCATCACCACTCGATCTATCTCCCTCTCTCTTTATCTAAACCCCTAATCTCCAATCTCCCTCTCTCTATCACGCCATCTGTCTCTCTCCCATTCCACTAAACACCTCCCCATCCCTTTCACTATCTCTATATCCCTCTTCCATTAACACCCAATCTCTCTCTCTCTCTCTCTCTCTCTCTCTCTCTCTCTCTCTCTCTCTTCAGGGCATCCAAAATTTCATAGTAGATATTGATAAAATTCTGCATCTTTTCCTTTAAGACTTCACACTCTTTCATGTTTTCTACTATCTCTCTCTCTCTCTCACGTCATATGTCTTTTCCCCCTTCCACTAACCACCTCCCCATTCCTTTATCTCTCTATATGTATCCCTCTTCCACCCCCTTATTCTCCCTCTCCTAGTCGCTCACCTACTCCTACCACTAACCACCCCCACCCCATCTCTCTCTCTCTCTCTCTCTCTCTCTAAACCCCTGACCCCCAATCTCTCTCTCTCTCTCTCTCTCTCTCTCTCTCTCTCTCTCTCTCTCCCCCCCCCACCTATTTTCATGGCATCCAAAACTTAACAGTAGATATTGGTTAGCTTCTATATATTTTCCTTCAAGAATTTACACTGTTTCATGTTTTCTACTCTCTCTCTCACACACATCATCTGTCTCTCTCCCCTTCCACTAACCACCTACCCATCTCTTTCTCTCTCTATATATATTATTCTTCCACCACCTCATTCTCCCTCTCCTAGTCTCTCACCTACTCCCACCACTAACCACCACAACCCGATCTCTCTCTAAACCCCTAACCCCCAATCTCTCTCTCTCTCTCTCTCTCTCTCTCTCTCCTCTTATCTTCAGGGCATCCAATACTCAATAGTAGATATTGGTTAGCTTATGCATATTTTCCTTCTAGACTTCATACTCTTTCACATTTTCTACTCTCTCTTTCTTTCTCTGACGTCATCTGTCTCTCTCCATTTCCACTAACTACCTCCCCATCCCTTTCTCTCTATATATATCTCTCTTGCACCACCTCATTCACCCTCTCCTAGTCTCCCACCTATTGCTACTACAAACAACTACCACCCGATCTCTCTCTCCCTCTTTTTGAACCCATAACCCCCAATCTCTCTCTCTCTCTCTTTGGGGAATCCAAAACTTCATAGTAGATATTGGTCATCCTCTGCATCTTTTCCTTCAAGACTTCACACTCTTTCACTTTTTCTACTCTCTTTCTCTATCATGTCTTCTATCTCTCTCCCCTTCCACTAACCACCTCCCCATCCCTCTCTCTCTCTCTCTCTATATATATATATATATATATATATATCCCACTTCCACTCCCTCATTTGTCATTTCATGGTCTTTATGCACTTTAGAGGATAACCCTATATGCCCTTTAAAGGATGTAACATGTGTAGTACCAAGCATTTGTGATAAGATTCCAACTCTTAATTGCAGAGGATCTTTGATTATCTTCCATTCTTTCTATTCTGCATCGAAAACCACTATGATGCACTCCACAATAAGCAATTCATCCAGCCAGTAAAAGTTTCCATTTGAATATGCCCCCCTCCAGGATGAACCATGTTGTCCAAAATTGTATCTAATTGAGTCAATATGTTCGTCTTGGAATCATAAATCTCCACTTCGATATCATTATGTTATGTAGAATCCATTCCTATCCTGATCATGTCAGCAATGAGTGGATTTTATATCTCAACTCCCATTTTCTTTGCTCCATAATTCCTTCCCATGATGATAGTACAACATTACCTCTCGCTCTCTCCTCTCTCTCTCTCTCTCTCTCTCTCATTCCCTCCCTTCATCCCTCCTTATCAGTATACACTTTGTCACTTGATGCATTCCCTTGTGCTATGGATGCATAGACCTCCATAACACATATGCGTTATAACACATATATGTTATGGAGGTCTAAGCATCCATCACACAAAGAAACTCTTCAACAAATTCAAAGCATTTGCTAAGAATTCCATAACGCCTATATGTTATAATGCATATACGTTAAAAGGTATATGCATTATGAAATTCATAACATGAATGCTTTGTATCTTGGAAAGCATTGATTTGTAGTGGATGCATAGACGTGCATAACTTATATGCGTTATTGCACGTATGCGTTATGTACGTATATGCCTCCATAGAAAAAATGAATCTCTCTCTCTTTCTCTCTCTCTCCCTACTAACTATTTTCTTATCCCTTTTGCACTCCCTCTCTCTCCCTCCTTCATTGGATCGTGCTCTCTCTTTCCCACAACCACTCCCTTGCTACCCCCTCCCAGTATTTCACTACCTCTCTCACTATTTTTCCCACCCTCCCTCATTATCAATCCATCTCCTTCACTCCTCTCTCTTTCTCTCTCTCACTATCTCTTTTCCATTCTATCACTCTCTTTCTCTCCCCTCCCTCTCTCTCAAACAATGTATCTATCACTATCTCTCTCTTCCTTCCCTTGCTACCCCATCCCCTTCTTTTGATACCTCTCTTTCTCTTTTTCCCACCCTCTCTCCTTATCCATCCATCTCCTTCCCTCCTCCTCCTCCTCTCCCTCTCACTATATCTCCCCACTTCTATCATCCTCTCTCTCTCTCTCTCCTTGCCTCTCTCAATCAATTTCTCTATCATAGTCTCTCTGTGACTCTCCTCTCCCCCCTCTCTCTCTCACAATCACTCTCTCTATCATTATCTCTCTCCCCCTCTATCACTCTCTATCACTCTCTCTCTTTAACGTTAAATATATCCCCCCTTCTATACTCTCTCTCTCAATTTTTTCCCATAACTTCCATACTCCCTCCCTCCCCCTCTTTCACTCACTCACTCTCTCCCTCAACCACTCCCTTCACTCACTATATTTCTTTTCCCTCCCTCTCTTGTAATAATATGCAATGATCTGACAACTGTAGCAACTCACAATCAAACTCACAAATATGTTGCAAATAAGAAGAGAAGGAGACACTCAATGATCACTCATAAACATAGTAGAATAGAACATAATATCAAAATTATACAATGAATAAGAATATAAGTGAATGAGTACAATAGAACAATAAGGTGCATAATATAGGATTCGAATAGGCCAAGCAGGGAATTCAAATTCCTAACTCAGAGTGTGGCTTGAATGATAGTGGAGTCATCATCCAGTCAATGTATCAGTCATCAGATGTAACAGTCAGTGAACTGAATATAATTGAGTGAAGTAGGTACTAGCTGAATGAAGTAGGCACTAACTGAATGAAGGAGGATCAAGGGAGGGTGCATGAGGATTCTAACTGAGTGAGGTAGACATGTAGGAGGCTCAGTGAAGGGCACATGAGGAGCTAACTGGAGTTAGAATGGATAGACTAGTCTCACTGGAGGTCTATCGGAGTGAAACAGTCAGTGGGGGAGTCAATCTAGCCCCAAATGAAGGGAGAACTGAGTGATAACTGACTGGTAGGTGAGAATGGCACCTATCTGGATGTGGTAGGTGAGAAAGGTGCACTTGGAATGAAGAAGGGAACCTTTGGTAGGTAGGATGCCCCTTGGGGGCTGTAGACAGGCTGTGGAGAGCTAGAATGAAGCTCCAGGAGCTGGGAGGTCCACCATGTTGATAACTGGATGCATGCAAAACTAAAAAATGATGGGGAGAATATTCCAACACCCCCCCACAAGCTATACTATGAGGAACTACTAAAGTAGTAACAATAGGGCCTTGGTGACTAGGACCAAAGTCAATATCATCTCTTACCCCAAGAAGTGATCTAAGATAAGTGAATCTCTTCACCGTGAAGGCCTTGGTGAAGATATCTGCAATCTGCTCTTCCGTCGATAGGTAGAGTAATGAAATGGTATTATCATGCACCAATCCTCTGATGTATTGCATGTGTATCTCAATGTGTTTGGTCCTCTGCCTCATAACCGGATCTATGGAGATCCTGATGGCACTCTGATTGTCACAATAGATGACAGGTGGAGTACTAAATAGAATCCCAAATTTTGACAAGATGCCTCTCAGTCAAGTGCACTGTGTGGTTGCATTTACATCACCTTTGTACTCTGCCTCTGCTGATGAAAGAGCCAAAGCTGTCTTCTTTTTGCTTGACCAACATATAGGTCCAGATCCAATCATGAAAACAAAACTAGATGTAGACTTCCGATCTGAGCTATCTCCAGCCCAATCAGAATTAGTATATCCAACTAGATCTAAAGAACACCCAACTGAGTATTGAAGACCATGAGTCTTGGTACCTTGTACATAGTGCAAAATCCTCTTTGTTGCCTTCCAGTGAAGCTCATGAGATTCCTGCATGTATCTGGAGACAACACTGACAGCATAGGATAAATCAGGCCTTGTATGAGTAAGAAACAGAAGGCTACCAATCAACTGCCGATACAAAGAACAATCTACCAAAGGTGTAGAGGACCCATCCTCAAGGTTGATCCCTGAGAGAAAAGGGAATGCAACTGGTTTGCATTTTCTCATTTGAAACTTATCAAGCAAGTCTGAAACATATTTTGATTCCTAAATCACTCTGAGTGACTTCAAGACAAAGAAATTGTTTCAACAATCCTAGATCTAACATGGAGAAGGATTTGTGCAAGGTAGATTTGATAGATCTAATACAAGAAGAACTCCTCCCTGTAATCAACAAATCATCAACATAAAGGACAATGAGAAGTAAGGAGTTACCATCATGTCTCATGTAGATATTTGAATTTGATTTGCACCTCTGAAAGTTTTCTGAAAGCAAGAAGGAATCCATCTTGGCATACCAAGCTCGGGGAGCTTGCTTAAGGCCGTACAAGGACTTCTTCAATCTGCAAACAAGTGAAGAATGATCAATATAACCCTCAGGTAGCTTCATGTCGATCTCCTCCTCTAAATATCCATGAAGAAAGGAACTCTTGACATCCATGTGATGCACCTCCCAGTGTTTGGATGCAGCAAGAGCAAGAACAAGACGAATGGAATCCGTCTTAGCAACATGAGCGAATGTCTCAGAATAGTCAATCCCATGAACTTAGGAAAACCCTCTTGCAACCAATCTAGCCTTGTACTTGTGGGAGGCTCCATTTGAATCCATCTTTTTTCTGTAGATCCACTTGCACTGAACTAGTTTCTATCCAGGTGGGAGAAAAACAAGATCCCAAGTCTTATTTCTTTGAAGGGACTGATACTCTTCTTCCATAGAAGCTACCCATCTTGGATCTTGGGAGGCTTCAAAGTATGTCTTTGGATCATATCCTACCATAAGAAAACATCTCTTAGCTAAAAAAGGATCTGAAGGAGAGAGTGTAATATCAGTGGATACAGGAGCTGTGTAGGCCCTTGTAGCAATAGAAGATGAATCATTAGTTTCCAGATCTTCAGGTTCTTGTGGATTTGGATCTGGCATTCACACTTTTTCAGGAGCTTTCTTTTTCTTCGTCTTCTTTTGTGGAATCTTTCCCTTTGGGAAATATTTGCAGTTCCCATGAGCAAACTTGTCATTTGGAAGTCCTTCAACAATGTTATATGCTTGCAGGTCCTATAAATAGTTGTATTTGAGATGTCCAAATATTTCATGCCACAGTATGCTTTCTTCATTTTCATGAGTATGGAGAGCAGATGACTTGGAGAGCGGTAAGAAGTGGGAGAACTCATAGAGTTTTGAGGTATGATTTGCAACTCCTTTTGCAATGATTTCCCTAGAAACCATGCTTTGTATATCTACGTCATTTGGAGAGAAGATTACTCTTTTGGTCTCTCCACTACGAGTCATTTGATAGACGGAAAGTAAGTTGGCTACAAGAGAAGGAACATAAAGTACATCAGAAAAGTAACCATAGTCAAGATCGATTCTTCCAATCCCTTGAGAGGTGACTGATGAATCATTGCTTAGTATGACTGGAGGGTCACCTGATCTTTCGAAACTAGAGAAGAGATATTTGGAAGAAGACATGTGCCTTGTTGCTCCTGAATCTATAATGAAGGAAGAATCTGTTGATGTACTTTCCATGAGGGCATGACATTTTTCTTTTTCTTATGATCTAGAAGATTCAGTACCAGGATCTTTCTTTCTTGCACATGTTGGTACAGAAAGTTTGTTCTTCTCAAGTAACCGAGCCATCATATCCACTGTCTTCTGCATGCAAGAGCTCTGAGGATGGAACCCTTTTTGGCATTAAGGGCTCTTGGCTTTTCTGAAAATGCTTAGTCCTTTTTTAGGCCTTGCTTGACTGGTATGAACTATCTGTAGGCTTTGTACCATTTGATCTCTTATCAGAAATCCTTTGCCTTCCTTTACCATTCGCTCTCTCTGCAACTGTAAGGGTTGAATCCAATTTGGGTATGATCATTCCCATTGAAATCAACTTCTCTTCCTCTTTGGTAAGAGATTGTGTGAAATCATCAAATGAGGGAAACTTCCATCTTGGAATGGACAACCTAGCTGACTGTAAAGTAGAGACAAAAACTGAGAAATTTGACCCCAACTTTGAGAGAGTGGTAAGTATAAGCTGCTTATCTTCCTTCACTATCTCATACCTTTTCAACTATGATATCAAGATTTTGAACTTGGTGAGAAAGGCATTGATAGAAAGGAAGCTGCTAGGACTCAAACATATGAGCTCATTCTCCAATTTGTGTGCTACCATATCATCTTTTGGCCCAAAGAGAGATTCGAGCTTGTCCCACACCTCTTTCAGAGATGTAAGATCGATGACATGAAAGTGTAGTTCATCAGAAATTGAGAGAAGGAGGAGACCAATTGCTCCATCAAGCCGATCCAAGTACTTGGACTTTTCAACTGCACTGAGAGGTTCTACCATCATTCCATTGAGTATTCGGGTGAAGCTCTTGGATCTATGAAGAGACTCATCTTGGATTTCCACTCAACATAGTTGGAATATGCAAGCTTTAGATCCATCTGAACAGAGAAAGTCAAGTTGAATAAGATTCCGAACGGGTGAATGAACCTGCAAAACAATAAAGATGTGCTGATGGAGAATGCTACACTTCGACTGAACACTACCTTAAGGACACTTGGCACATCGACTAAGTCCTTCACACCTGGCTAGACCTCAATGGATTTCTCCAATGAAATCAAGTAATAGCACTAGGATTTATTGTGGAAACTTAGAGGCTTCTGGTGCACAAGTGAAATATAGCTGCTCAAATAAATGCTGCAACTGCTGCTGCTGCAATTCGAATAGTTGCTTCCTGCTATGATACCATGTAATAATATGCAAAGATATGATAGTTGTATCAACTCACAATCAAAATCACAAATATGTTGCAAATAAGAAGAGAAATCTAAAATTTGCTAATATTGGGGATTATTGGGATGACAAGATTGTAGGTAAAATTAATGACTTGTTACATTATCAGGACCCGGTCCCTACCAATTTTTATGAGATGAAGGGTATTTTTGGTGAATTATGAGAAATGAAGATTCCACTTAAGCCTAATGTGAATCCAATTAGAAGAGACCCTACAGATTAAACCCAAGGTATAAAGAGAAGGTGAAGGTTGAAATTGACATAATGTTGGATGCATGAATTATTGAACCCATCTAAGAGTCAGAGTGGATTAGTCCTATGGTTGTTGAGGATAAGAAGACAACGGAAGTTAGAATATGTGTTGATCTCATAAAGTTGAATGATGCATGCTTACATGATCCTTTCCCTTCCTCTTTTATGTATGAGGTCTTAGAGAATGTTGGAGGACATGAATCCTACTCATTTACTAATGGGTTTTCTGGTTAACAATCAAATAAAGATTGCAAAGGAAGATTGATAGAAGACTACATTTTCAATAGAGTGGGGTTGCTACTAGTACACAATGATGCCATTCAACGTGAAGAATGCCCCTATTATTTTTTCTAGAGTAGTTGTCGATGTTTTCAAAGAATTTATCCATAAGTTTTTAGAAGTTTATTCAATAATTTGACAATTTTCATTTTGTTGAAGAATCATATTAAAAATTTAAGGTTGATGTTGGATCACTATAGGTGGTATCATATATCTTTAAATTTGAAGAAATGTATCTTTTGTGCTCCTTTTGGAAATCAACCCACTCAAAGAACAAAGAATATGGAGATATTACGGTAGTTTTCAAGTAAATATTGATCAACTTGTTCAATTTTGGAAAAGGGAAAGCACTTTGTCTCAGTTATGTCTTCATTCATATACCTTTGCAAGTTCTTTTAGGCATCGGTTGGATGGCATATTTCTATGTATTCAAGAAATGATCGAGGAAGAAGAGATATACATTGCTTGGATGGCATATTTATATGTATTCAAGAACTGATCGGGGAAGAAGAGATTGACGGAGAGAAATATTTTTATTCTCTAAAGCTGCTGATTCCATTTGTTTATGGATGATACTAGTTCTTTGTTTCTATCTTTCTTCAATTATTTTCAAAACTTTGCAGTGTTTTTCTAGAAGATTTGATAGCCTGTAGATGGCCCTTCATGAATTGTTTTGAACGTTGATTATGTCCAATAACCTGTCATATGGCCTTCTTATAATTCTCGGATTTTCTACCTAACTCGATACAGTTATGCCAGTCAATTATTTTGCCTAACTTTGAAAAAAAAATGATAGACTGCATATATTTTATTGCAAATATTGTCTTTATTCAACCATGACCAGAGAAACTTTATGATACTCCATCGGCTCATTTCCCTTTAATAACTAAACCTAATCATCAAATTCATTCAATTAAATTGAACCATCAAAGCTAGCAGATAACGAAACTGCAGGGGTTAAATGACAAGAATAAATGAAGGAAAAGGGAGCACTAGCTAGTAATACACCAAGAAATGTTTACATTTAAGAAAATATTCAGCATGCGAAGGTCATGTTTGAATATGTTAAATTTTATTCAAAACTTCATGTAAAAGGTACCTAGTTAGTGGGTAAAAAATGTATTATGTACATAAAAATGAGTTGGAATGCATCATTAAGTCACAATTCATATTCGACATTGAAAGTAACTCTTCATCTAAACTGAGAGAGTGTAATGATAGTCAATATTCTTCAAAATTATTTAAGATATACATAGCTTGGATTGAGAATGGATTATCTTTTCACGGCTTGATTTTAATTTAAGAGAATAAATGTCTACATAATTTCCACCTGACCTTTCAATAGTAAAGACAGGCCATCTAAGTGTCGAATGCATGCAACATCAAGAGACGAGTTGGTTAGCAACGCAACTCTCGATGCCACCTTTCATAATTGTGTTGGTGTAATATTCTCTCCCTACCATTAATGAAGGATGGAGGCAGAAATAAAACAAAGATAATGTGGAATGAGCTACGGCTCTTCAATATTTATTCATAAATGGAGATCAACTGATGTAATACAAACAATAATCTAATGTGTATTTAAACACTTATGGAAAACCCTAAAAGCTCTAACCTAGCTTTTGCATGCATGCAAAGCATGCTGTTGCATTTATTAACTTAACGTCTAAATAGGAACTGAATGTAAAAGCTAAGTTAACTGAAGTAATTACTATTTCTAACACTCCCTCTTAATTACTATTGCTGACTATTGCAGCTTTTACAATGCCTAAATTATTTCTATGAATTTCAAAAATATCTTTTGCCAATGGCTTTGTGAATATGTCAGCCAATTGGTCAATCGATTTACAATGCTCAACACGAACTTCACCATTGTTCACAAGTTCTCTTATGAAGTGATATCTGGTATCAATGTGCTTGCTTTTCTGGTGAAAAGCATGGTTCTTGGATAGAGCGATTGCTGAATTGTTGTCACAATAAACTGTGGTTGGTCCTTCTTGTTTCTGTTGAAGACCTTCTAAAACTCTGCGTAACCAGACTACTTGACATGCTGCTGATGTCACTGCTACATACTCTGCTTCTGCCAATGAAAGTGTCACAATGGGCTGCTTCTTGGATGCCCATGAAATCATCCTTGATCCAAGATGAAAAACATGACCGGAAGTGCTCTTCCTATCATCCAAACTTCCCGCAAAATCACTGTCAGTGAAACTTGTCAAAACATCATACTCAGTGCTTGAGTATAAAATTCCATAGCTTGAAGTCCCTGCAACATATCGTAAGATTCTTTTGCCAACTTGCCAATGTGAGTCTCGTAGCTATGAGATACATGAGACTTCCTACAAGTCTCTTATACAATTTTGGATATACATTGGGACTGCCATCTTCTTTGCTCAACTTAGTACCTGTTTCCATTGGTGTAGGTGTTGTTTAGCAATTAAGCATTCTGAATTGCTTAAGAATTTCATTAGCATATTTATTTTGAGAGATAAATATACCTTTTTCTGACTGTTCTACTTCTATGCCAAGAAAGAACCTAATCAATCCAAGGTCTGTCATCTCGATCTCTTTTTTCATAGCTGCCTTGAACTCATCTACTGATAGGTCACCTGTAAAAATCATATCATCAGCATACAAACAAACTATTAAAATCTGTCCTTGTTGATTTACCTTTGTGTAAAGTGTTGGTTTGCTGCTGCTTCTGCTAAAACCATTTTTGATCAGATAAGAATCAATTATGTTGTACCAAGCTCTTGGAGCTTGCTTGAGACCATATAGAGCTTTCTTCAACTTGTAAACTTTATATTCATGTTCTTTTATTTCATACCCATGTGGCTGCTCCACATAAATTTCTTTTTCAAGAATTCCATTCAAGAATGCCGACTTGACACCCATTTGATACACTTTCCATTTATTCTGGGCTACAATTGCTAGGACTGCTCTTACTGTGTCTGATCTTGCCACTGGTGCAAAAGTTTCTTCAAAATAAATTCCTGGTTGTTGTGAGAAACTTTTTGCTACTAGCCTTGCCTTGTACCTATCAATCTCACCTTTTTCATTGAGTTTGGTTTTATAAACCCACTTCACACCAATGGGTTTCTTGTTCTTTGGCAGGTCAACTAGATCCCATGTATCATTTCTCTCAATGGAATATATCTCTTCGTCCATAGCATTTACCCAATGCTCTTGTTTTACAGCCTCTTCATAAAACACAGGTTCACTAGCAATAAAAACATAATTGGTATTTGCATCCAATTCATCATAAATATCTGTCAATCTTCTAGTCTTTTTATTACTGTGATTAGATTCATTACCTGATTGTGGACTTGATGCTTCACCTCGAACTGAGTTTCTAGGTGTTCTTTCTGGAGTTTTTGCTACTGGTGAAGATGCTACTGGATCTTGTTGTCCAATCAGCTCCTCATCTTCTCCATCTTCTGGTTGGGGTATTGCAGCTCCCATACCCTTGTCTATGGTTCCATTCCATGACTCTTCCTCCTTGAACAAAACATCTCTGCTGAGAATAAACTTTTTGGAAATAGGGTTATACAGTTTGTAGTCTTTAGTTTGTTCACCGTATCCAAGAAATATACATTTCTCACTCCCATCGTCTAGCTTTTTTCTTAGCTGTTTAGGAACATGAGCATAAGCAACACAACCAAATAATCTGAAATGAGAAACATTACAAGTCATACCTGACCATGCTTTCTCTGGTACTCTGTTCTTCACAATTTTGGTGGGAGATCTGTTCATCACATGAACAGTGCAAGCCACTGCGTCTCCCCAAAATTCATGGGACAATTTTCTTCTTTCAGCATGCTCCTTGCCATACTCATGATGGTTCTATTCTTGCGTTCTGCAATACCATTCTACTGAGGAGTATATCTTGTAGTGAATTGCCTCTTGATTCCATGATGCTTGCAGTAATCATGAAATTCCTTTAATTCATACTCTCCCCCTCCATCAGATCTCAATACTTTGAGTTGATAACCACTCTGTTGTTCAACCAGATCCCTAAATTCCTTGAACTTGCCAAAAGTTTCAGACTTCTGACGAAGGAAATACACCCATGTTTTTCTATTGAAATCATCAATAAATGTAAGGAAAAAATAGCTTCCACCAATCGATTGAGTTTGCATTGGTCCAACTAAATCGGTATGAATAAGTTTTAAAGGTGCATGTGCCCTTCGAGACATACCTTTAGGAAAGCTATCCCTGTGCTGCTTTGCAATGGTGCAACACTCACAACTGCTTTCTAGCTCCTTCATAGGGGGTAATCCCTTTACCATCTCTTTCTGCTACAAAAAATTGAGACCACCAAAGTGAAGATGTCCATATCTAAAATGCCATAACCAATAATCATCCATGCAAGTGGCTTTTTGAGCAAAAGAGGTTACCTTGCTGCTGCAATTCATGACTAGTGGATACATCCTGTTCCTAGTCACTAGTATTTTGATGATAAAATGTCGATTTGGGTCATAAATTTCACAGTCTGATCCATCAAAGACAAGTTTGTACTTCTTTTCAATGAGTTGCCCAATGCTAAGCAAATTATGCTTCAATCCTGGAGCATAATAGACATCTGATATTGTCTTTTGTTGGCCTTGTTTGGTCAGAATGTTGATCACTCCTTTTCTAAGAACTGGAACTACCTCATCCATGCCAACTTTGACCTCTGTCCTCACTGATTCATCTAGGTCTGCAATTAGACCTCTGTCACCTATCATATGGTTACTGCAGCCACTATCTAAATCCAAAGTCCCTTTGGGATTTCGTGTGTAGCATGACATGTAAGGAATAACATATCATATTTATCCTCAGAGGTATTAGTCACATTAGCATTATGATTTGCTTGATCATACTTTTTCTTTTTACATTCATGAGCATAATTCCCAAATTTATTGCAATAATAACACTGAATATTAGATTTATTTGACCTTTTTTTTGTCGCAGTTTCCACCTTCATGGTTATGATGGTGATCTTGATCTCCATTGCCATTACTTCCGCCACTTCTGCCTCGTCCTCTTGATCCTCCTTTGCCTCTGCCTCTTCCTCTGCCTCTTGAGAATGAGACATGTGCTTTGAAAGCATTCTCTAGAGATGATTCTTCATTCCTGTTGAGTCTGGATTCGAATGAAAGTAAAGATCTGGTCAACTCGTCTATAGAGGGAGTACTCAGATCTTTTTCTTCTTCAATCATTGAAACTTTCGACTCAAATTTGTGGGGTAGGGATCTCAGAACCCTTTAAACCACCCTTTGATCTCCAATCTTTTCACCATAGATATTCAATTGATTAACAATCTCCATGACTTTGGTCATGAAAGAATCTACAGAGTTTGATTCTTTCATCTTTAGATCTTCAAAGTCTCTTCTTAGGTTTTGGAGTGTTGCTGTTTGTACCTTACCAGCACTTTGATAACTAGTCGCCAAAGTATCCCATGCTGCTTTGGCATGTAATGACGCTGATATCTTTGGAAATACGCTGTTATCCAAAGCGTTCATTATGAGATGCAAAGCCTTTGCATCTTTCTTCCTGTGCGCTCGCAAGACATCCTTTTCTGTGTTTGAAAGGGCTTGAAAAGATGCATCATTTGCACGTTCGGAATAGCCATACATGACATATTCCTATGCATCTTCTGACGTGAGATAAACCGCCATCCTCGTGGCCGAGACATCATAGTCCTTTTTCCCTGTAAGAGGAGAAATCTGAGATTGATTGATGCTAGAAGCCATAGACGCTGCGGTGTCCTTCAGTAGCTTTTTCAAAATAATTTCTTTCCTCTTTTTTCAAAATAATGTCTCCCTCTTAAATAAGATTTGAAAAATATCTTCTTCTCTTGTAAAAAAGAAAAATTCTTACTCAAAGAATATCGTAAAAGAAAACAACTCTGTGAAAGTAAAAACAAATTTCACTCATAAAATAATGAGGAAAATATATTTCTCAAAAAAATATCTTTTCATGCCCTAAGTGTCGTGGGTCTTCACTGACTACCACGCTTTGGATTATAGGGAGGGCGCGGTAGTTAATTTTTTTTTTTTAATAATTTCTCCAAAAAAAAAATTCTGTGAAAATTCTTCAAAAAAAACTTACAAATTCTTCAAAGCTACAACTTTGGCTTCTTCAGAAATTTATGCTACCAATTTGATCTTCTCCTAAGCTCTGATACCACACTGAAGGATGGAGGTAGAAATAAAACAAAGATAATGCGGAATGAGCTACGGCTAATCAATCTTTATTCATAAATGGAGATCAACTGATGTAATGCAAACAATAATCTAATGTGTATTTAAACACTTATGGAAAACCCTAAAAGCTCTAACCTAGCTTTTGCATGCATGCAAAGCATGCCGTTGCATTTATTAACTTAACGTCAAGAATAGAAACTAATGTAAAAGCTAAGTTAACTGAAATAATTACTATTTCTAACAATTAAGATTACTCTTTAGGCTATGTTGGATGAAGCCATGAACTCCCTATGTGCACGGACGGATGAGAATTCATATCAAACCATCGAATAAACAAGGTATATAACTATGAAAGATGACCATAGTAATTAAACATAAGTCAAACAAATGTTTAATACTAAACCAAGATTTCTTTACATTTTATATACTTGAACATTAAGTTCTGAAAAAAAACATAATCTAGCCTCTTAAATGTTTACCAGAGCCAACTGCTCTACACAGGCACGAAAAAAAAAAAAGGGGCCTTATTAAGTTATGCACTGAGCCATTTTTTTATAATGCAATTACTCTGTGTATAAAATGTAGGAACCCTCAAGCCAGTTCTTGTTATAGGCTAAACCTTGAAAACACATACATTTGCAATTAAAACAGGTCATTTGGAGAAAGGGTAATCCAAAGATATTTTGAAGTAGAATTGTCTCATCTACCCTTCCCCATTCAAACTTAGAGGTAGCATTATTCCATGAAGAGATTACAAACTATTACAAGGGGTTTGACACCTTAGGAACTGAAACATGCTATAATTCCTTTATTTAACCCTCTTACATCAACTTATAAACCTTCAAACTCTATCTAAGGAGCTTACGAGTTGGGGTAAGGGATTACTGAGAGGTTCACTGACAGCTTCCTCAGTAAATCCTATTCCAAAACTAGCAGAGTTGACGTTCCCTACAAGGCAAAGAAAAGGAATTCCATAAATTATTAATATGGATGTAAACTAGAAATTGAAAGAATTACTACGAATTACAAGAGTATGGCTGAACAAACTTTAGCTTCGATTGTGAAAACCCCAAAAGCTCGTAACAATGTCATTGAAGAGACCTTGTAGAGAGGAACTTTATACTCCAAACAAACGAGTTAGTAAAAATTTAAGGTTCTAATACCCATAGCAGCTAGGGGAGATGACCATCTCTATTATAACCGCGTAGAGCGGTTTTGCAAGACTATAACCTTCATATATATTTTGTTTTGCAAGACTAAAACCTTCATATATATTTTATTTGCAAAAGACAAAATCATATGGATTTCCTATAAGGTTAAATTAGCTTAAGATACAACTCCAATTTCCATAACAAATTCAATACAACTTATTAAACTTGCAATAACATAATATTAGATAAAAAATGTATTTTGTGAAACTTTTGGTCTTTCTCCAATAAATGAAAACTTTAATAAGAGAATGGAAAAATCCATCATAAATATATTTTGTGAACTTTTGGCCTTGTTCATTAATAAATGAAAACTTTGATACAAAGATTGAAGAAGTCAATCAGATTAGATTGTTTTCCCTTTTAAAGGAGAATGACATACTTGCACTTGGGAGTGTCATATTATTTCTTAATACCACCAGAATCTTCCTCCACCTATTTGGTTTTGCACTTGGTTGTTGTCATGGGTTCTATCTTGTTTTGCACTTGCTTGTTGTCATGGGTTCTATCTTGTTTACCACTTCAAAACAATTAATGTGGTGGAGTGATTAATATGGAGAGACCATTAAAAGGTTCTAATTAAGAGAGATTATTCTAACAAAGAGGAATAAATAGTAACACTTTGATTAAATAATAACAGGGAGGTTTACCCTCATGAATCTTATCCTTGTACATAATTAAGAACATCTGAAGAATACTAAATCTAGAACATTTGTTTCCAAAATTGTATTAAAACAAATCATTCTTCAACCATCTAATGGTAAACACCTATCCACACAATAAACTTAATTTATATACACATGCTTATACATATCTTATTTATACATCCATGTGGAATTGTATCATATCAGAACTAGCTACAACTACTTTGCTTACATAACAATATATTTACATAAATGAGTGATTAAACTATGCAATTATATACAATTGTATTGTGCCATCGTTGCGTGGCGTTCCTGTGATGAATTACTTGAAGACTTTGAAGTTTACAGAGGGTTATGTGAATCCATGGGGTGGCCAACACCAAAATCATCCTGGTCTGAAATAGTGGCAGCCAAACATCAATTAGCTAGCTTAACAATATGCTAACATAATATTCAACAAAATACTAGCGATACCATTATTACCATGTAAGCTTGCACGAAGCCAGGACTTCATTTTTATATAGAATTATTGTAGAATTAGCCTTTAATGATATATGAGCCTTGGAATGTTAGATTTAAATTAAAATGAATTCATAATATATGATATAAGAAAACTAATTCATGATAAATAATATGTGAAAATGAATTCATAATTCATGATATATGAAAATGAATTCTTCTTAATGATACTTTAAAGAAGGAGGTAAATAAAATTTATATGAACCTTAAACTAAGTTTCATTTGTTAAGATGATATTGTTAGAATAGTTGTTGAAATTCTGTTTTTTTTAAATTGTAAAACATATTTCTTAATACAGTTTTTCTCATGAAAGGCCTAGATGAACTCCAACAAAAGCATTATGTATGAAGATCTGAAATGGAAAATGGATATTTCACAACCATGATCAATTGGAGGCAATTGAGTCCAAAAACCACTAGATCAATTCGAGGAGGCAATTGAGTCTGAAAAAAACATTCGACGACTACCAAAGGGACATGATTCTGATTCAGATGATTATTATATCTTTAATATTTTATTTTATCACAAATAATTATGTTGTTATGGTTATTCTTTTTTTTAAGTTTTGAATTTAAAATTTTTGACTTTTATAAAGTTTAAAAGTGTATATGAAGAACAGATTTTTAGAGACATGTTTACACATAAGTGTTGTTACGTAGATAATGATTACTAGGCAAGTTTTATATGGTTTGTCTTAGTATATTTAAGATGGATAAGCAAAATCGTGTGACCCAATATCTTAAATTTGGATAAATTGAAAATAATATTGTTATATTTTTAAATATCATTATGAATGTCGCCTGAAACTTGAGGCTCAAAGAACTTATTTTCAATTCTACTATTTATTTGACAGATTATATATATATATATATGGGGTAAAGCATGGTTTTTTAAAGTTTATAAGATGGAATATGCCACAAAACCATCACTTCTCTTTCTTATGACATGTTTTATGATAGATTTTATAATTCAATGGAATTTTATTGAAGTAAAATATTTTTCATTTAAATTCTTGGAACATGCTAGTCATCCCTTTAATTTCAATTTCATTCAATCATCAATCTAAACAATAATGCTAACATAGATAGTTATCTTCAATTACAACGTGATTAATGAAGTGACATATACTAATAATTATGTTCAATTACAATATGATTGACGAAGTGACATAATTTTAGTATAGCATAAATGTAGTGGCTAGCAAAGTGTTTTTAGCATAGTGTAATGCCTCGTTTTGACCTTACTACTTGAACTATCATTATATGTTGTATTTGTTTATTATTGTGAGACTTCGTCAGTTTGATGACACTGTGAACATATAGTTTTAGTATTTTGTCGAGATATATATATGTGTGTGTGATGTTAATGTTATGAATTATATTCATGTTTTGATTGTGTTACTAGCATGTTAAATTACTAAATAATGGGTACGTGGATATTGAGTTAAAAATGATATGCTGAATGGATAGATATGATGTCAAGTGCATGGTACATAGAAATGATTTGCATGATTGTTTCTTAGTAATGAAATGTATATACATGTCAATGATTGCACGATATTCTCGATCGTATGTTGGAGACTATCCTACAGGTTAAAATGGCTAAGTGGTAGCTAGATCCTACGAGGTGGGAGTAACTCGGGGACACGAATTCTGAAAAATAAACATTATGCAAGTGATGCATTATTTGTTTAGCATGATTATTGTATTATTATCATGATGTATGGGTGGGGCAGGGTTTCAGGAAACTCAAATGCCGAAATTGGTTATACGATGACATACTGAGTACAAGTCGCAATGCAGTCACTATGTCAGTGTAGAAATAGTCCCTTGTTCCATTAGGGGGGTGGCGACATTACCCACCATTTATCCCTGAGGCCTGGAGTCATGGGAGGGCTGTGCTACGGCACGCTCCCCACGGTGTGTGATGATGACTCGTGGGTGCATGTTGAGGATGCTTGATCGATGTAGTTGACACTTCCGCTTACGAGTTCTAACTGGAGTCGGTCATGGTGTGACACTTCAGGGTAGTCCAGCAGAGGAAGGATAGGATGTGGAAGTTAGTTGTGAAGTAGATAGACGATGTAGCTAGATAGGTGTATCATGAAGTTATGAAGAAAACTTGATTAACTGTGTATGATTGAGAAACCTTTGTTGATTCATGTGTCGTAACTCGATAACTTATAAAATTGTTCATCAGTTAATTATATTTAGTTAAGTAAATTATCCAACATTTCAAATTATGTTTAAGAATACGTTAGTAAACAATAAACTTGTGTGATTATGAATGTTGTGTGGTTAAGTACTATTAGTGTACCTACATGATCTATGTACACCTTAGCTACACTTACATAGCTCATCTACTTGAATATATGAATTATCTATTGAAATATTGCGTGGATGTGTTGTAATTCTAAATTATCACTATGCACTTGCTTGTGCTTAAGTAATAAATTAACTTAATAAGTTATGTTGAAATTATTCAATGAATGGTTAATCAATGGTGATTATGGTTAATTATTAATGTTAATGATATTAATAAGATTGTTATTAACTTAATTGTTGAATGAAGCACTTGGTTACTGAGTGGTAAATAAGTGTTAATCATATTAATTAGTTCAACTACCTCGTTTATAAAGGATAATGGTGTTAATAATATTAATTAAAATATTATTAACTTGATTCATTAAAACTAACTATGTGTTAATAATGATAATTATTATTATCTTGAGCAATAATTGTTCATTAGTTTTAATTATAAACTAAAGTGTAATTAATATGGTACTAGGTGAATGAATTTGGTTAAGTATTAAATAATATTATTTAATTAATAGAAATATATATTGATCAATTTTAAATTATAATTATTTATGATTGTGTCGAAAATAAAGGTCGATTGAATTGTAAATATTTATTAACCAAATTTTATATAATTTTTACTTATGACATTGTGTATAAACTAGGGATATTAATCATTATTATCGTGAATGAACCTTCATTTAAAAATTTAGGGTGGATTCATAAATAATTACAATATTCAAATTATAGAACAATATGTTAAAATATGTTTTGGAATTTATTTAATAAAAAAATTAAATTAAATTGTAAAATTGTGAATTATATAGTCAACGAATAAATAAATGGTAATTAATGAGGATAAGTTTGTATTAATGTGAAATCTACAGTTGGGAAGTGACCCCAACCCATTCCTTATAATAAATTATTATTAGAGTGGAATTGTTGGGGGCTCGAGAAGACTTTAGAGGGGAAAGGAATTTACTTTGGGGATAAGGGTAGTAATTGCATAGGAAAGAGTCGGCAGGAAGGGGATAAGGAAAGAACATAATTTGGGAATGGGGATCTTTTGATTTCGGAAAGGAGGAGGAAGAATATGAGGAAAATGGGGGGAGAAGCACTAGTTGGGAACTTGTACTCAGTTTGGGCTGGGGAACTTGTACTGAGTTTGGGCTCGGGGGTCAAAAAGAGATTCTTGGAGATGGTTGGTCAGCGAAACCTCTCCAGTTGGCAGGGTGACAACTCATTTTGGGTTGGTTGAGTTACTGGGATATACCACAAAATTTCACAAGTATTTCAATAACATTATTCAAAATTATATTATGTAATATGATGTTAGAATATGCTACTACTATGCTATTAGAATGTTAGAATATGCTGCGAGTGACTATTTCATTATGGATGTTTAGTAGCATCACACATACCTATACTTAAACAGAATTGTGAAAAAAATTAGTAATTATATTATTTTCTTTTACCTGCACGTTGAATAGAAACAAAACCAGAAAAGAGATAGAAGATTAAAGTTGGGTTAAAACATAGAAAAAGAAATTTATATTTATATTAATAAACCAGGGATCCAGGATGGGTTCCTACACATAGAGAGATGGTTTATTTAAAAAATAAGTGAAAACCAAAATGTAAATAGAAATTAATTAATTTAATATATTTTAATTAATATTATTTTCACTCAACTAGTTAATAATAACATTAACATTAACAAATATTAAATAAAATTAAGATTAATATTAATTAATATTAATGTTATTATAAAATCTAATTAATATTAATCAATTAATTAATATATATCCATCATTTAATTAATTATTATTAACATTAATTAATTAATAATAATTAACATTAATCTCTAAAATAACATTTTAAGAAACATTAATATTAATATTGTTAATGCTAATATTGTTAATAATGTTAATATTGTTTATATTATTGTTTCTTAAGAATAACATTATTCTATATATAATGTTAATTAATATTAATTAATTAATGTTAATGATAATTAATTAATATACATTATTTTAGTAATTAATATATATTAGTTAATTAATTGGATTGAAGTCAACTTTCCTTAAAAGTCGACTATGGATTGAATTTAACCTCACTTAAAAGTCAATTATGGATCGATGTCCTTTCTTAAAAATCAACTATGAGTTGATTTCAACCATGGTTCAATGTCAATGAGCCACCTTTAAAAATGTGGTTGTGGATTCAAGTCAACCATGGGTCAAAGTCAATGTTAGATTAAAGTGAACCATTGATTGAATTCAACTATGGATTGAAGCAAACCATTGGTTAAATTCATTAATGTTAATTTATTATTTATGGATTGAAGTCGACCATTGGATTGAAGTCAACCTTAGATTGAAGTCATCCTTGGGCTGAAGTCAACCATGGATTAAAGTCAACCTTCAAGTCAATATTGAATTGAAGTCAACCATAAATTGAATTCAACCTTTGATTGAAACCAACCTTGGATTGAAGCCAACAATGGACTGAATCCATCCTTGGATTGAAGTCTACCTTGGATTAAAGTCAACCTTGTATTGAAGTCAAGTGTTGATGTATATGTAACTTCGGAATGTATTTCATCCATGTATTTCATTTATATATTATTGTACTCCTATAGAGATGTGTCATTCCTCTATACAGAAGTGTCGTCATGTGTATTGACAAGTGTCGCAAGTATGTTAACTTGCCAATGGGTTATTAGACCACCATGTGTGGGGTCGGCCCTGATTTATATATTATATGGTTGATGTACCTAGCTAGACAAGTCGGCCCCATAAGGTCACTGGGAAAACAGATCAAGTATAAATAGAGATCGGGAGATCTCTATTTGGATCACTCAGAAACTCATTCTTCCTTCACTCGGAAAGTGGCGCACATGTGAGGAGGAGGATCATCTGCTACTAGGAGACTACTCTGTATATTTTGGTTTTAATTTGGTTGAGCCATTGCTCTCTCTATCTCCGAGGAAGTTGTGGGGTTTTTCACCTTAGGGTTTTCCCCACGGAAACTTTGTGTCTCTTGTCTCTCATGCTTTTGCTTCTTGTGATGATTGACATGCTTGTTATGATTGATATGCATTGATATACTGTACATGCTATTCTCTCAGTAAAGATCCTAGAGTATTGTGAATTAATGCTCAAAATTTAACATGGTATCAGAGCTAACCTGAGAAGAAGACATTGTGCAGTGACAAAAACCAAGGGTTTCTTGTTTATTGGGTTTCTATCCACATATTTTGGAAAATTAGTATAGTATATTGACTCTACTCATCAAGGAGAATCTATCTGTCCAATCAGAATTCAATTCTGAGCATTTTTAGATTTGGCCCTAAAAATTAGGGTTTCCACAAAAATAGGAATTTATGGAATCTGAAGACATAGCTGGAAGCGCCTTGAAAAACTCAAAGTTTAGAGCTTTGGATCGAGATTTTTGGCTAGGTAGATCTCCAGGAAACTCAAACCCTAATTCAGGGTCCTCCCTAGTGAACTCGGGAAGACAAAAAGGCATTTCTGAAGGGTGAAGCTTTGCAGATCTCAAATTATGAATACACCAAGTTGCTCAGCTCATCAAGGCGCATCTTTCTATCCTTTCAGAAAGTTGAAATTCACATTTTGAATTTTTAGGGTTTTTTCGACAAACCCTAATCCGGGACCAAATCCAGTTTTCAGCAAAATAAGTGGTAAGACCTAAATATTTTCTATTTCCATTTGAAGTACTCTTTAAAGATGTCTCACCACACCAAGCTTGAGGATAAGCTTGAAGGGGATGATAACTTCTGAGCCTAGAAGTATAGGATTGGGTTAATCCTGGAAGAAAATGAATTGAACTCTTACATCAGCTCTGAGGTCCCTATCCCAAAGGATGAAGAGGCTAAGGTATTGCACAAGAAGAACTTGGTCAAGGCAAAGAGAATCATTGTTGATTCTATCAAAGAACATCTCATACCTCATGTGTCATCTCTAAAGACACCCAAGGAGATGTTTGACTCCCTGACCAAGTTATTTGAAGGGAAGAACATAAATCGGAAGATGACTCTGCGGAATCAATTGAAAGGGGTCAAGATGTTGAATGGAGAAACCATTCAATCTTACTTCACCAAGGTCTCTCAGATCAAGGAACAACTTGAAGTTATGGATGAAGTAGTGGACAATAGTGAAGTTGTTATGACCACTCTAAATGGCCTACCTAGGTCATGGGACTCCTTTATCCAAGGAATATATGCAAGAAAGAAATTGATCTCTTTCAGTAAACTATGGGAGGAATGCTCTCAAGAAGAATCTAGGCTTGTAGCTCGAGAAGAAAAGATGGGAGGTGAAGATCAAGCTCTTGCATCTCACACCAAAAGAAGTAAGCCTAAGATGGAGCAATCTCAATAGAAGAGGTCCACTCACTATCACCAAAAGAATAAGAAGGACCTAAGGTTCTTCACATGCAATGAGAAGGGTCACTTTGCTTCAGAATGTCCCAAGAACAAAAGGGATAACAACAACAACTCCAGCAAGAAGAAGAAGGGCAGCAAAAGAAAGTTCCATGCCCATGCTGCCGAAGATGATGAACCTCCAAAGAAGAAGGCTAGGGAAGAAAGTGATGATGACTCATCAAGTGAAGAAGAGTATGTTCTAATCTCTTCTCTCATAGGTACTATCTCTCATGGTTGTAATGATTGGTTAATTGACAGTGGGGCTTCCAAACACATGACTGGGTTCAAAGAATATTTTGTAAATTTATCTGAACATGAATCACTTCATAAGGTGAAACTTGGGGATGATTATCAATACCCCATCAAAGGAAGTGGTGAAGCCTCCTACAACCTAGACTCTGGAAAGTCTTTGAAGATGAAAGAAGTTCTTTATGTACCTGGGCTCAAGAAGAATCTACTCTCCATCTCTGCATTGGATGCAAAAGGCATGAGGGTTGCATTTGTAGATGGCCAAGTCCTAATGTGGCCAAAGGGTAAAACTATTGATGATGCAGTCATGATTGGAGAGCAAGAGGGAGGTTTGTATAAACTAAAGGGACAACTTCAACATGCCATGGTACATGACTCCATGGAGCCAAGTGAACTTTGGCATAAAATACTTGCACATATGCACTACAGAGCATTACCAATTGCAAGCAAAGCAGTAGAAGGTCTTCCTGAAATCAAGACCAAACATGAAGGTGTTTGCAAAGGATGTGCAAAAGGAAAGAACATAAAGAAGGCATTTCCAAGCAGTGAAAGCAAGGAAAAAAGCATCTTGGAAATTATCCACTCCGATGTATGCGGTCCCATGTCATCCAGTTCTCTAAGTGGGTATGTTTACTATGTCTCTTTCATTGATGACTTCTCTAGGAAGACTTGGGTTTATTTCTTAAAGAACAAAGATGAAGTATTTGATAAGTTCAAGGAATTCAAAACCTTGATGGAGAACCAAACTGATAAGAAGATCAAAACATTCAGATCCGATAATGGTGGAGAATTCACCTCAGGTGACTTCAAGAAGCTATGCAGTGATTAAGGGATTAAGAGGGAGTTGAGTGCTCCTTACAATCCACAACAAAATGGAGCTGCAGAAAGAAAGAACAGAACAATCATGGAAGCAACAAGGGCAATGCTACATGACCAGGATCTACCTATAAATCTATTGGCAGAAGCAGCTAGAACAGCTGTATATGTGCAGAACAGAACACCCCATAAGATATTGAACAACAAGACACCAGAAGAGGTCTTCTCTGGTAAGAAACCTAAGGTTATCCATCTCAGAATATTTGGTTGTCCAATATATACACATGTCCCAAAGGAAAAGAGGACCAAGCTAGATCCTTTAGGAAAGAAGGGTATCTTTGTGGGTTACAGTGAAAGCTCGAAGGCTTACAGAATATACTTTCCAGGGTTCAAGAAGATTGATGTCAGCAAGGATGTGACATTTGATGAAAACTCAGCATTCATCAAATCAAGAAAGACACCTGTAGAAGATTATGAAGAACCTAAGGAAACTAGATTTCAAGACACTACCATGACTGAAGCAATTCCAGATGTTGATCGTGAAATTGAAGATCCGCAACAACCTATAGATCCACCACGTGAGGACAACTCTCACAAGAGGAAACCTGCATGGGCTAGAGAGCTCATTCAAGATACAAAAAGATTTGGCATTCCAGAAGAAGAACACAGAGCAAAGAAGAGAACTAGATCTCATACTAGCTATGTTGCTTTACTCTGTGATATCATGAACAAAGAAACTTCTAGTTATGAAGAAGCAGTGGAAAAGAAAGAATGGAAGGATGCCATGATCGAAGAATACCAATCAATAATGAAGAATGATGTTTGGGATGTTGTCCCAAGACCTGAAGGGAAGTCTGTTGTGACTTCCAAATGGATCTACAAGATCAAGCATGCTGCAGATGGCAGCATAGAAAAATACAGGGCAAGATTCGTAGCTCGTGGCTTCTCTCAAAAAGAGGGAATAGATTATGAAGAAACTTTTGCTCTTGTATCCAAGTACACTTCCATCAGATCAGTACTTTCCCTGGCTACAGTGATGAAATGGAAGATACACCAGATGGATGTCAAGACTGCCTTCTTGAATGGTGTAGTCGAAGAGGAAGTGTATGTGGAGCAGCCACTCTATTTTGAAACACATGACAGGGAATCACATGTGTGCAGATTGAAGAAATCCTTGTATGGCTTGAAGCAAGCTCCCAGAACTTGGTATGGTAGGATGGACAGTTTCCTATCTAGTTTGGGCTTTACCAAGAGTAAAGCGGACTCCAACCTTTACTACAAGCTTGAGGAAGGGAATCCTGTGATTCTACTCCTATATGTGGATGACCTGTTTGTAACAGGAGATGACAGATTGATTGTCGATACAAAGAGGAAGCTTGTTGCCGAGTTCAATATGAAGTACTTGGGGATGATGCACTATTTCCTAAGTATGGAGGTGTGGCAGAGTGCAGATGGGATCTTCCTTGGACAAGGGAAGTATACTGTAGATATCCTGAAGAGGTTCAGGATGATGGATTGCAAGGCCATGGCCACACCTATGGCATCGAATCTGAAGCTTCTATGTGATGATTCATCTGAGCCGGTTGATGTCTCTATGTATCATCAGATGATTGGGTCCTTGATGTACTTGACGAACACAAGACCAGATATTTTCTTTGCGGTGAACACATTGAGCCAATTCCTGATGGATCTGAGGAGTGTTCACCCGGTTGCTGTAAAGCATATTCTGAGGTACTTGAAGGGTACAGTTGATTATCGGCTCAGGTATGAAGTGAATCAAAAGTTTAACCTGCAGGGTTATGTTGATTCAGATTGGGCAAGAAGTGTTGCAGATAGGAAGAGCACATCTAGGTGCTGCTTCAGTATGGGATCAGGTGTGATCTCTTGGTTTAGTAGGAAGCATTCCTGCGTAGCACTGAGTACAGCCGAGGCAGAGTATGTTGCAACCTATTCGCCTAGTTGTGAGGCAGTATGGCTTCGGAAGCTATTGTTTGAGTTATTTGATCTCCCGTTGGATGCTACTGGTATCTTCTGTGATAACCAGAGTTGTGTGAAGCTGTCTGAGAACCCAGTGTTTCATGACAGGTCGAAACACATAGAGATCAAATATCACTATATCAGGGATATGGTGCAGAGAGGAGCAGTGAAGCTCCTGTATGTTGCGACAGATGAGCAGATTGCAGATGTGCTGACGAAACCACTAGCCAGAGTGAAGTTCGAGTACTTCAGAGAGAAGCTTGATGTTCTTCAGATTGATGACACTTCGAGGAAGAAGTGATGGACACATTTGCAAAAGCCATTCCAAGCATGGTGGAAGGAGGATCCTTCACATGGCTATGGATGTAAGCGTTGGATGATGAGGATCAGGATGATGCTCCAGTTACTGCTCTGTATATGTATGTACGCATCATGTTGGATGTTGGATATGATCAGTTGGATCATTTGTATGTATTTTGTATATGCATCATGTTGGATGCTTGGACCATGTATCTGTATATGTATCAGGTGGATCATGTATCTGTATATGTATCAGGTGGATACATTGTATGATCAGGTGGATCATGTATATGTATATGTATCAGGTGGATACATTGTATGATCAGGTGGATCATATATGTTGATATGTATCAGGTATGATCAGGTGGATACATTATATGATCAGGTGGATCATGTATGATGATATGTATCAGGTAGATACTTGGTATGCATCAGGTAGATGCATTATATGATCAGGATGATCATGGATGACGAGCTTCAGGATGTTGCTCTAGATGACATGCAGCAGGATGTTGCAGTTATGATGATCAGGTGTACATCAGGATGATGTATGGAGAGTATTAGGATGATACTTTGTGGCCGTGGATTAGGTTGTGCAGATGAGCATGTCTGGGAGATCCTATAGGTCGGAGTTATGTACCCGTAATAGCCTGGGATGCTCTTTCGAGACATTGCTCTGGGAGGACATGTAATTTGTGCCCTGGGAGATCTTTCAGGTCGGAGTTGTGTACCTGTAACATCCTGAGATGCTCTTGCAAGGTTTTGTCCTATGGCATGTAATTTGGGCCCTGGGAGATCCTTTAGGTCAGATTTGTGTACCCGTAACATCCTGGGATGCTCTTTCGAGGTTTTGTGGTGACCAAATGTAATTTGTGCCTTGGGAAATCCTTCAGGTCGGAGTTGTGTACCCGTAACATCCTGGGATGCTCTTGCGAGGTTTTGTGGTGACCACATGTAATTTGTGCCCTGGGAGATCCTTCAGGTCGGAGTTGTGTACCCATAACATATTGGGATGCTCTTGCGAGGTTTTGTGGTGACCACATGTAATTTGTGCCCTGGGAGATCCTACAGGTCGGAGTTGTGTACCCGTAACATCCTGGAATGCTCTTTCGAGGGTTTGTGGTGGGGTCACATGTAATAACACCCTGGGAGATCCTACAGGTCGGAGTTGTGTACCCATAACATCCTGGGATGCACTTTCAAGGTTTTGTGATGCACATAATAAGTCCTGAGGATTCCACAGTATGGCCAGTGATGATGAAGACCTGCAGGTGGTGGGCCTACATCCAGTATGAAAAAGGACTGGCTCTGTAGAACTTCCTATGACGAGTAGATTCAGAGATTGGTTGAGATAGCAGCACCAGTGATGATGACGATGATTCGAGGACGATGCATCGATGACGATGATCTAGAGAAGAAGACTTGTGCTAGCAGATCTATGTCAAGAAATACCTTCCTAGTTAAGAGGGAGTGTTGATGTATATGTAACTTCAGAATGTATTTCATCCATGTATTTCATTTATATATTATTGTACTCCTATAGAGATGTGTCATTCCTCTATACAGAAGTGTCGTCATGTGTATTAACAAGTGTCTCAAGTATGTTAACTTGCCGATGGGTTATTAGACCACCATGTGTGGGGTCGACCCTGATTTATATATTATATGGTTGATGTACCTAGCTAGACAAGTCATCCCCATTAGGTCATTGGGCAAATAGATCAAGTATAAATAGAAATCGGGAGATCTCTATTTGGATCACTCAGAAACTAATTCTTCCTTCACTCAGAAAGTGGTGCACATGTGAGGAGGAGGATCATCTGCTACTAGGAAACTATCTCTATGTATTTTGGTTGAGCCATTGCTCTCTCTATCTCCGAGGAAGTTGTGGGGTTTTTCACCTTAGGGTTTTCCCCACATAAACTCTGTGTCTCTTGTCTCTCATGCTTTTGCTTCTTGTGATGATTGACATGCTTGTTATGATTGATATGCATTGATATACTGTACATGTTATTCTCTCAGTAAAGATCCTAGAGTATTGTGAATTAATGCTCAAAATTTAACATCAAGCTTTGTATGAGGTCAACCATTATATTGAAGTCATTCATTAATTGGATTCAACTATGGATTGAAGTCAGCCATGGATTGAATTCATTAATGATAATATTATTAATGGATTGAATTCAACCATTGGATTAATGTCAACCTTAGATCGAAGTCACATTTGCATTAAAGGCAACCTTGCATAAAATTCAACTATGGATTGAAGTCAACTATGAATTGAAGTACACCAAGGATTAAAGTTAACCTTGTATTGAATTCAACCATTGGATTGAAGTCAACCATTGGATTGAATTCAACTATGGATTGAATTCAACCATTGATTGAATTCAACCATTGATTGAAGTTAATCTTCAAGTCAAACTTGAATTCAAACTCTGATTGAAGCAACCATGGATTGAAGTCAACCTTGTATTGAAGTCAACCATGGATTGAAGTCAACCATGGATTGAAGTCTACCTTGGATTAAAGTCAACCATGGATTTATGTCAACCTTGCTTAAAAGTCAACTATGTATTGAATTCAAATATGGATTGATGTCAACCATGGATGGATTGAAGTCAACCATGGATGTATTGCATTCAATCTCACTTAAAACTTAGTTATGGATTGAAGTCAACATCCTTGCTTTAAAGACAAATATGGATTGAATTCAACCATGGTTCAAAGTCAATCATCCACTTTTAAAAATGTGGTTATGGATTCTGAAAGTTAACATTGGATTCAAGTGAACCATTGATTGAATTCAACTATGGATTGAAATCAACCATGGATTAAATTCATTAATATTAATATTAATTATGGATTAAATTTAACCATTGGATTGAATTCAACCTTAGATTTAAGTCAGGATCAGATTGAAGTTGTTTGTGCTAGAAATTGTACCTAGACTACAAAGGTACAAGCTAGAACTATCTCAAGAAAAAATAAAGAAACCAATTTGTCTTTTGTAAATTTTGTTTGAAGGTATCATTCATAAGAAGGGGGTAATAAGATATTAAACACATACGATCACTAAATCAGAAAGAAATCTCAAAGATCTAAAATGTAAAGATATGAAATATAGACATAAACCATAAGCATATCTCAAAGATCTGAAATGTAAAGATATGAAATATAGACATAAACCATAAGCATACATTCAACAAGCAATCTATCTATGTCCATAGATTTATAAGCATTCACAAGATAAAAAATTTCATCTAGAAATGAAATCATAAATCAGGTGATCAAACAGACCATAAACATAAACCAGAAACAAAGATCAATAGTTGGCTTATATAATATATTTCAGATCAAATATCAGTCTCCAAAACACTTACATGAGAGTACATTGCATATGTTCAAGTGCAAAAAGCATCATCAGTTCCAAGCCCTTCTCCCGAACAAAAACCAACCCCTACACTGTATCTTTTCTTTTTTTTATAATTACAAAGAAGTTAAAATGAAGTGGTTCCAAATCCTCTTTTTCAGGTCTTGAAATTGTTTAGCAGTTACATAAACAAAAAGTTTTTAAAAGACTAAAAACTAATTTATCAAAAATAGCTCTTCACACCTATTAACGAGATGAATTATAGGAGTTGTTGGACAACTGTGAAAATAGGTGGAAATTAGAATTGTTTAGAATCTCCTTCTAGCATAGTTATTCCATCCAACGCTTGTTTATGGTATCCAAAACTCTCGGGTCGAATATGCCTAGAATAGCAAAATCAGATTCTGGGGAAATTTGGCGAATTTTTGAAAAATGAGTCTCAAATAATCATTCATATCTATTGATCCGGGAAACCTGTGCAAAAAATAAGAGAGTTTTTTCTGAATGAATCCGTGATGAACAAAAACCTCTCTTGGTTTTTAAAAATTCTTCTCCAATTGAACGGAAGATGTACCTAAAGAAGATGACTAAAACAGAAAAAATCATTAATAAATGTTTAACTTGAAAAATAGGTCATAAATATTCATTCGAATATTCCAAACCATAACCCCTATTGAAAAACTGAGATAGGTTTTTGTGAATGGGTCTACTATGAACAAAAACCTCTCTTGGTTTAAAAAAATTCTCTTTCATCTCCTTGTAATAAGCGCCCAATTACAATGACTAAAACATAGGAAAAATAGACATTCTGGCAGCACTTATGACCAAAATAATCCATCTATCATGGTAATGGATGAGAGTCGTATTGCTGCACCAAGGAACTCCTGCCCTGCTTTAGGAATTTCTGATTCAGAATGTGTTTTCTTGATATCATAAATTGAATCTTTTATTAAGTTCAGCTGCTCTGAAATAAAATCCTCCGGTACCAACAGAAACTAACTCTTGAACAAGTAAGAATACTTTGCCAATGCTAAAGAGGTGGCAGAAGCAAAGTTCACAAAATCTCAGCATAGGAGATAGGTAAAATATTTACACATGTTTTGAAGACTTAAAAGAAATGAAATATTAAATAAGCCAACACCTAAAATGTAAAATAAAAGGTGAATTAAAGTAATAAAACAAAATTCATGTAAATATAACTCAAATAAATGAAAAATAAAAAGTAATAAGAAATAAGAAACCAAGAAAAGACTAAAAAGGACTAAGTACAATTCCAGTCCTAACATCTAGCTCCGGTTGGGGGATAAAATCCTCCTTGTGAGATTTCAAGATCATGTAGACCTTGTGCCTTATTCATTGGGTGATGGAGTCATTTGTATCATTGTTCCCATTCTGTTCCAAAACTTGTAACCCTGCTCTTGTGACTGTAAAAAACAAACTGAAATTGCCCACTGCAAATCATACTTGCTGAAAATAAATCTTCACACTGCAAACTAAAATCATTGCTCAAGAAATGAACTTATTTATTTACACTGCCTACACTGATCAGCTGAACTCTGCTTGATCAAGTGTAATCCCAATTCCAATGAAGCCAAGAAACTATTTGACTGAGAATCATAATTCTGTGCATGCTATTGTTTGAGAAGACCCACAAAAGATGTGTTAAATGCAATAAAGAGTCTGTAGGAAACTGATACTTACGGTTGGAAATATGAAGTATGCCAAAAGATGGAGCATTAGAAACCTTTGAAAAATACAACTCCATCCAAGAAGCCACGGGATCATGAAACTCATGCAAAATTATTCCTTCATGTTGTTAAAAAAGAATGGGCTGCAAATGGGTCTCCTTAACTCTCAATACTCCATTAGAATCCTCTACTCCATGAGATAATGCAATAAGAGAACAATATATAAAATCTTTGACCCTATTGAGGTTATCCTGTTTTATATCTTCCACGAACCCAAGCTAACTGATTTCTGAAGAGTGTTGCTGATCATGGAATTTCAGATCTAAAACTTCAATGTCTTCATTGTATTGATCATAAAGTGAAGCATTCTGAAAAATTTCCAATGATGATGCTGAAGGTTCATGTTTTTCTTCATTCAATAAATTCTAAAAAGCTTTTTGTGACATCATATCATCATGTAAACAACCAGAATATTTTTTAGAATCACTTGAACCAAACTTTTCAACAGTAATTTCTTCATTACAAGGCTGATCTTCATCGCAAAAATGATGTCCAACATGATTTAAAACAATAGTTTTCTCAACAAAAGATTGATCTTCAAAACTGTTTAAAGCATTATGAGACTCTTCCTTGACAGCAGAATTCTGTAAAACAGAATTAGAAGAAAATACAACTGACAATGAGTCTTCTTCCTCTTTCATAGTATAACCATCTGCTTCATCTACATTACAAGAGGAATTTGCTACTAAAGACTGAATATATAATGCATCAACAATGGTTGAAAATACACTCAGTTGGATAAATTATTTTGCAATACGAATGAAAAGCAGCATGAAAATATTTTAATGAAGAAATGCTAGAGACGGGAAGAGACCTGTACCACTGTCTCGCATCCACTTCCAAGGAGTACATGAACATTTTCATCAATACATCCTCATGATGTATATTCAGTTGGTCCATATATTGATGAAACTTAATTACATGAAGTGTTGGATTGTCCTCTTCCTTCTCTCTGAACCGTGGAAGGAAATCTCCCCACTCATCCATGATAGGTATTGCATTTGGAAATATTGGAATATCAACAAAGCTAAGACGTTCAAACCTTTCTGCCAACATAGCAGCAAAATTATTTGACATTCTGAAATTGTGAAGTTGCTTCTGGATGTTTCAAACATGGAGTCGCCAACAGATCCTTCCCCCGCGGAGTCAGCCGGTGAAAAATTGTAGTCTAAATAATGTAACCAGCCCTTGTTCACCACCAAAGACTGGATCTACTGATGTTAATACCCAGTGAATATTTTTCTTCACTTTCATCCCCGGCAACAGCGCCAAAGATGTTTGTGTTAGAAATTGTACCTAGACTGTAAAGGTAGAAGCTAGAATTATCTCAAGAAAAACTAAAGAAACCAATTTGTTTTTTGTAAATTTTGTTTGAAGGTGTCATTCATAAGAAGGGGGTATTAAGATATTAAACACATACACTCACTAAATCAAAAAGAAATCTCAAAGATATGAAATGTAAAGATATGAAATATAGACATAAACCATAAGCATACATTCAACAAACAATCTATCTATGTCCACAGATTTATAAGCATTCACAAGATAAAAACTTTCATCCAGAAATGAAATCATAAATCAGGTGATCAAACAGACCATAAACATAAACCAGAAACAAAGATCAATAGTTGGCTTATATAATATATTTCAGATCAAATATCAGTCTCCAAAACACTTACATGAGAGTACATTGCATATGTTCAAGTGCAAAAAGCATCATCAATTCCAAGCCCTTCTCCCGAACAAAAACCAACCCCTACATTGTATCTTTCCTTTTCTTTTATAATTACAAAGAAGTTAAAATGAAGTGATTCCAGATCCACTTTTTTAGGTCTCGAAACTATTTAGCAGTTACATAAACAAAAAGTTTTTAAAAGACTAAAAACTAATTAACCAAAAATAGCTCTTCACACCTATTAACAAGATGAAATATAGGAGTTATTGGATATCTGTGAAAATAGGTGGCAAATAGAATTGTTTAGCATCTTCTGCTAGCATAGTTATTCCATCCAACACTTGTTTATGAGATCCAAAACTCTAGGGTCGAATATGCCCAGAATAGCAAAATCGGATTCTGGGGAAATTTGGCGAATTTATGAAAAATGAGTCTCAAAGAATCATCCATATCTCTTGATCTGGGACACTTGTGCAAAAACCGAGAGAGGTTTTTGTGAATGAATCCGTGATGAACAAAAATTTCTCTTGGTTTTTAAAAATTATTCTCCAATTGATCGGAAGACGTACCTAAAGAATATGACTAAAACATAAAAAATCATTAAATGTTTAACCTGAAAAATAGGTCATAAATATTCATTCGAATCTTCCAAACCATAACACTTGTTGCAAAACTGAGAGAGGTTTTTGTGAATGGGTCCATGATGAACAAAAACCTTTCTTGATTTTAAAAAATTCTCTTTCATCTCCTCGTAATCTGTTTCCAATTATAATGACTAAAACAGAGGAAAAATAGACATTCTAGCAGCACTTATGACCAAAATAATCCATCTATCATGGTAATGGATGAGAGTCGTATTGCTGCACCAAGGAACTTATGCCCTGCTTTAGGAATTTCTGATTCAGAATGTGTTTTCTTGATATCATAAATTGAATCTTTTATTAAGTTCAGCTGCTCTGAAATAAAATCCTCCAGTACTAGCAGAAATTGACTCTTGAACAAGTGTGAATACTTTGCCAACGCTAAAGAGGTGGTATAAACTGACTCTTGAACAAGCATGAATACTTTGCCAAAGCTAAAGAGGTGGCAGAAACTGACTCTTGAACAAGTGTGAATACTTTGGATTGAAGTGAACCTTAGATTGAAGTCTACCTTGGATTGAAATCTACCTTGCAATGAAGTGAATTATGGATTGAAGTCAACCTTGGAATGAAGTGAACTATGGATTGAAGTCAGCCTTTCTTAAAATTCAACTATTGATTGAAATCAAATATGGACTAAAGTCAACCTTGGATTGATGTCAACCTTGGATTGAAGTCAACTATGGATTGAAGTAAATCATTGATTTAATTCAAGATTAGATTGAAGTCAACCTTACATAAAAGTCAACTATGGATTGAATTCATCTATGGATTGAAGCCAACCATGGACTGAATTCAACCTTGCTTAAAAATCAACTATGTTTTGAAGTCAACCTTACTTAAAATTCAACTATGGATTGAATTCGACCATGATTGAAAGTCAATCAATCAACAATAAATTGAAGGAAACCTTGGATTGAAGTCTACCTTGGATTAAAGTAAACCATGGATCGAAGTCAACCTTAAAAGTCAACCATTAATTGAAGTCACTATGGATTGAAGTTAACCATGGATTGAAGTCATTAATGTTAATATTATTAATGGATTGAATTCAACGTTAAATCGAAGTCAACCTTTCATTGAAGTCAAACCTTTCATTGAATTCAACCTTACTTAAAAGTCAATTTTGGATTGAAGTCAACTATGGATTGAAGTAAACCAAGGATTGAAGTAAACCAAGGATTGAAGTCAATCTTACTTAAAATTCAACCATGGATTGAAGTCAACCTTGCTTAAAAGTCAACTATGGATAGAGGTCAACCTTGCTTAAAATTCAACCATGGTTCAACAATAATCAAGCACTTTTAAAGGTGTGGTTGTGGATTGAAGTCAACTATGGTTCAAAGTCAATGTTGGATTGAAGTCAACCATGGATTGCAGTCAACTATGATTGAAGTCACATAGATTGAAGTCAACCTTGGATTTAAGTCATCCTTGCTCATCCACATTTTTAAATTTTTTATAATAATAGTAATAATAATAATTCACCAATCCTTCCTCACACGCCGGCTGTCGACTAGCACAACCACATTTTTAAGAGTGGTTGATATACGTCGATCGACGTATATCAACCACTTTTAAATGTGTGGCCATGGTTGATATATGACAATCGATGTATATCAACCACTCTTAAAAATGTGGTTGTGCTAGTAGCTAGAAAATTATTGAGTAAAGTAAGCTATTTTTTATAATTGTTTATTTAGAATGTTTATTTGGAATTTGGAATTTTGTTTATAATTATTTATTTCCAATTTCAAAGGAGTATCATAAAATAAATCTTGAAAGTACACTTGTCTCATCTTCTTACAATCTAGGAAGAACTAGAAAACCTCAAATTATAAAATATAAATACTTATATTTTAATTGTGTTGTTTAATGAATTTTTATATGATTCATTGGATGTATCTTAGGTGGTTAGGAGTAATTATTGTTACCCTTCTCACCCAAGTTCAAATTCTTGTAAGAGTTTTAAAACAACAAAACAGATTTAATAGTAATTTTAATAAAATCTTTAATTTATTAATTTTTTTTAATAGAAAATTTAATTTGTATCATACAATTTAATGGGAAGTCTTTTAAAAGACAATTTCGAAGGTTTAAGCCTTTCACAACTTAAGTTGTATGGTTTAAAGTAATGAAAGTGATATGGACTTGGATATTTAGTTAGTCGATCCATTTTAAGAACGATGCATGGTATTGTACAACTCTCATTTGATGTGTATAGCAAGCCAACATTGACTTGGATATTTAACTCAGATTTATTTCGATGTGTTTTTTATAAATCATATATTATTATTATTTTTATTTTTTATTTTTTTCAGTGAAAAATTTACTTTTTTGTTATTTCTAAAGAATCAAGAAAAATTAATAATGCACAGGAAATATCAACAAACTTTTTCATATAGATCAAGCAAACCGTCAGCCAATAATCCAAGCTAGAAGATATCTCAATGGAAGTGAACCCGAGTGAATGGAATAAAATCCATCTAACCCCACCAACAAGCCACTATATTTTTAACAATATATCACTATTACTTGTAAGCATGGATACTTATATACTTATTAATGTATGAACTTAATGTATATATGTTTGTTTTAGTGTTACACTTTGGTTTATTTACGTCGGAACTTAATGTATGTATGTATGTTTTTAGTGTCCCACTTGGTTTATTTACTTCGCCACGTGCTTTGGTGTTTCCTCGTAATTATTGAAAAATCTGGTGGATGAGTTATCATTTTTAATAAAAAAAAATATGGTTTTTTTAAATGTCACGACTTTGTATATTTTTAAATGACATATTGGTTTTCGTTTAAATTAATAAAATAAAAAATCAATGAAATAAGAATTTTCAAATAAGTAAATATATGTGTTATTAAGAAAATTAGAACAAAAACACAATTATAATATTTTTAAAAATTATATATATTTAAAATATACATAATCAATTTGTAAACCCTATAAGAAGTTATTATGTTATGTACAAAAAATCATCGAAATTAAACACACCTGGGTAAAGTTAGGGAGGGAAAAGTAGCTTTATGTATTTTAGTCCTCACCATTAAGTTTGTTAGGTCAAAATTAATACCAAATAAGCTACATAGGCATACACGAAACTTGAATTCACATCCAACACTTGTCTTTTCCCAAAATTTGAAATTCAAATAGCACATACGCATTATAAAATGTGTATGCATTTATAAGACATACACATTCCATAATGTGTATGTGAACATATATAGAACAACAACCCACCTAAGTAATATTGATCCCAAATCCTTCATTGGCACACAATAACCCTCTTTCTGATTTATACTATGGATAGATAAAATTTTCGAACCTTAGGTGATTGATAATTTCCTTATTTTCTCAATCAATCAAATCATTACATGATATATTTAACTACATAAATTAATTTATAAACATAACATTAATCTCACAATAGTTGGAAAAGTAAATAGAGGAAGAATAAATGAAATACACATATACATAAATGATTTTTTCTTCAAATCAGCTTTTCATTCCTTAGATCAAAGCTTACAAGGAAACCTCCATAGAATGTTAAACCAACAATTGTATGGTTGATCAAAATCACCAAGCTAAGACATGCATAGCTTGCTGAGAAAGAGAAAACAACAACACACCACTATACAACTTGCCAAATGGTTGTACAACCTGTTGTACGATTGTACAAATTGATGATTTAAGACCTTGCATGACCTCTTCCTCTTCTTGTTTCTCTCTACTCTCTCTATCTCTCCTAGTTGTTTTCCTTGTTCTACAAACAACTGTGTTGGAAACTCTCAATCTTATTTGTCTTTATGCTTTGCTTGAAAACCTAATCTACCAAAACCCTAATCTCATCATGCGATGTATGACTAAGATTAAATATAGCTTAAGTCATTAATGTATGAAATACACATTGCACAACATATGGTTTTTCAGGTTTCCTAAGTGAATTGCAAAATAGAATTGTTACCCAGTTTTTCCTAATTGGTTTCTTTCTAAATGTCTCAAACCAATTCTTTCACATTCACTCTGAAACCTATGTATGGAGTTTTGGTCCGAGTGATATTTATCAACACTCCTCTTATCAAGGAATGAATTCTGCACCAACCCAAGTTTGTCTCTGAATGCTTCAAACTTCCCTTTTTCGAAGGGATTAGTTAGAATAGCAACTACCTATTAATCTATGGGAATATACTGGAGCTTTATTATTCCCTTCTGAATAATATCTCATATGAAGTGAAATTGCATCTTTATGTGTTTGGACATGTCATGAAATACTAGATTCTCAAACAGTTTGACACAACTCTGATTATCACAGTATAATCATAATGGGATACAACTCCTAATCAAACAACTTGTTAGAAACCCATGTCAACCCTTCTATTTACTTTATTAGTATATTGTTGTTGGATGTGTATGCTTTGTAAGTCATCCCGTAGTATTTGTTGATCCATAGTTTGTCTTATTGTTGTTGGATGCATATACTTTGTAAGTCGTCCCGTAGTAATTGTTGATCCATAGTTTGTATTGGATCATGGTTTGTATTGACACATGGTATTGACCCATGGTATTGGCGCCTAGACTTAGTATATAAGTTTGTGTTGAGACCAATGAAGGTACCGTGAAGTTATTTGTATTGAGCTTGCCCCCTCGAAGTGGCCTGTGATCAATAAAAGCGATTTTGAGTTTTGTTATTTCTATTATCTCATGTATTTTCATTAATTAATTTTCGCAGGTTCTTCACATCTAGTATCAGAGCACTTTCTTGGGCTCGTTGGGTGAAATTTCTGCTAATTTTTTTTTCTCATCTGTTGCAGCTTCGGATATGGGAATAATCCCTATCCACTTAATTGTGGGAAGTACTTGGGCATAATCCCTAAAACTCATTGTGAGGAGTACCACAGGAACCCCAAAGTAGCTGGCCCATTGAGAGGACCTTCTAGCAAAAAGGGCAACGACCCCTACCTGATTGACTAGTTCCCACCCGTGAGGTAAACCAAGAGTTGTCGTTTGTGGCAAAGCGGTTATCAGTTTTACTTGAGCCGTGGAGTGAGGGGTACTGCCCCAATACGTAAGCCGTTAGACAGCATTGGTGGTCGAGTGAATCCCTTGAACCGATAGGAAGCCGAACATACCTAGGGTCCATATCTATTTTTAGCTAAACTGTTGTCGATCACTTCCACGCCATTGCAGATCCATCTGTTACCAATCACTTTCGTGCCATTGCAGATCCATCTGTTACCAATCACTTCCGTGCCATTGCAGATCCATCTGTTACCAATCACTTCCGCGCCATTGCAGATCCATTTTGAAAGCCAGTTCAGATCCATTCTAAAAGTCATTTCAGATCCAGCCGTTTCTGATCCATTTTGAGCCGTTCCAGATCCTGCCATTTCCAATCCATTCCGAAAGCCGTTTCAGATCCATTCTGAAAAAAATAAAAAATAATAATAAAAAATCTTGGTTATGGTTGTCACCTGCGTAGGAGAAAAAACCATGGAGGAAGCACTTGCAGCCATCCAAACCAAAATCCAAGATCTGGATGAAAAATTTCTCACCCTCCATCTTCAGCATTCAGCCATGAACAATAACTGACAGCAAGAATCTTCTGCAGCCAATGGGTTCTCTTATTCCAACAATTTCCATGGTCAGAAGCTTGAATTTCCTTGCTTCAATGGTACTAATATGACTGGATGGATCTATCTTGCAGAACAGTATTTCAGTTTGCATAAGACTTTTGATGTCCAAAAAGTTCCACTTGCATCCTTTCATTTGGAACAAGAAGCCCTTCAATGGTTCCGTTGGTACATCAAGGCTCATGACAAGCCAAAATGGACAGATTTTTGCCAACTCCTTTTGCAATGATTTGGTCCTAGTGCTTTTGATGACTTCACCGGAGCACTCACTAAACTTCGTCAAAGTGGCACTGTGCGAGAGTATCAGACATAATTTGAGAAACTAGCCAATCACACAGAAGGATTGTCTGATGAATTCTACAGGAGTTGTTTTATCAGTGGTCTCAAGGATGAAATCCAATCAGAGGTTAAAATGTTATGTCCCAACACAATGATGGAAGTCCTAGGGTTGGCTAAGTTGGCAGAAGACAAGATTGCAGCCCAACAACGCTCCAAACCCACTTTTGTTCCCTTTCGAAATATGGGTTCTCAACGACCTCCCATCCCTCCAGCTCCTCGACCAACTCCTATCAAGCATTTGTCTGAAACAGAGATGCAGGAACGCAGAGAAAAAGGGCTTTGTTATAATTGTGATGAGAAATTCACTCGGGGACACAGATGTGTTCAAAAAAATCTCTATCTCTTGGATATGGATTCTCCGCCTGCCTCTACAATTGGTGAAGAAACTCCAGATACAATGGATGATCAGGTTGACATTCAGGAGCCGCCTATTCACCCCCCATCTCATGATGAACAAATAGAGATATCTCTCCATGCTTTATCTGGCGTCACCATCCCCCAAACAATGCGAGTTAGGGGTTACTTCAAGAAGCTTCTTCTTACAATACTCATTGATTCTGGTAGCACTCATAACTTCATTGACCCTCAGATCGCCAAACATGCTGATTGTTTTGTTCATCCTTGCTCCAACTTTGAAGTCATGGTTTCCAATGGGGGCACCTTACCTTGCAAGGAGGAGTGTCACAATGTGCGTATCTCTCTAGAAGATTATAACCTGCGCTCTGACATGTTTGCCTTGTCCCTAGGTGGATGTGATGTGGTTTTGGGCGTTCAATGGTTACGCACACTTGCCCCATATTATGGGATTTTGCTGAACTTTGGATGCAGTTTTCAGTCATTGGGAAACAACACAAATTTAAGGGCTTACAACAAGGGTCTCTCCGCATCATCAGTTCACATCGCCTGGAAAAGATTTTTAAGAAGAATTCACATGGTATCATCGATCAAATCCATTCCATTCAGATGCACCCATCAATGGTCTCCCCTACTTCCTTGGATAGATATGAAGGTGTCCTTGCTGAACCAGTGGGCTTGTCACCTTCAAGAGACCTTTCCGGTAAGAATTTAGCCGCATCTACATCTCAGCAGGAAATGATGGCTATTTTGCATGCAGTACAGAAGTGGCAGCCATGCCTATTAGGGAATTATTTATGCATCACGACTGATCTCCAGAGTTTGGAAAATTTCCTGGAACAATGGGTCTCCTCCCCAGCACACCTGAAATGGGTTATTGAACTCATGGGTTATGCCTATGCGATCACTTACAAGAAGGGTAAGGACAATATGGTGGCAGATGCTCCTTCTCGCACATTTGATGACCCAGTTTCTCTTACAGCTATTTCTGTGCTTGTTCCAAATTGGTTGCAATCTGTTCAATAGGGCTATCTCTTCTATGAACTCCATGCTTCTTCATCAGCAGGGCACTCTAGGTTCCTCAAAATGTACAATCGGGAACAATGTAACTTCTTTTGGTAGGGACTGAAAGTGACAATTCAACAGATGGTGGCTGACTGTGATACTTTCCAGGTCAACAAGGGTGAAACGACACTCCTTTTGGGACTGCTCGAACCCTTTCCCATCCCTACATAGATTTGGACAACTATTTCTATGGATTTCCTAGAAGCGCTCCAGTGGTACAATACCACATCTAAAAGGAAACCATATGAAGCAGTCTATGGAAAGGAACTGCCATATCTTCTTCCATACACCCTCAGCAGCTCCCCAGTTCAAGTAATTGACTTGGTTGTTTGAAACCACGATCAAATTCTTCTCATTCTGCAGGACAATCTTCACATGGCAAGAATTCGACTGAAACAACAAGTCGATCAACACTGTTCTGAGCGCACTTTTCACACAGCTGATATGGTTCTTCTTCGTCTATAGCTTTCCAAGCAACCCTCTCTGAAACTCACAAGGCGTCAGTGGCCCGGAATGCAACTTGAGGATGCTACAGGGGAACCACTCCTTCAGATTCTGCATCAATTTCCACATCTAAAGCTTTGAGGACAAAGATTTTTCTAAGGGAGAGGGGATGTTAGGAACCCATGTCAACCCTTCTATTTACTTTGTTAGTATATTGTTGTTGGACGCATATGATTTGTAAGTCGTCTCATAGTATTTGTTGATCCATAGTTTGTCTTATTGTTGTTGGATGCATATGCTTTGTAAGTCGTCCCGTAGTAATTGTTGATCCATAGTTTGTATTGGCACATGGTTTGTATTGACACATGGTATTGGCGCCTAGACTTAGTATATAAGTTTGTGTTGAGACCAATGAAGGTACCGTGAAGTTATTTGTATTGAGCTTGCCCCCTCGAAGTGGCCTGTGATCAATAAAAGTGATTATGAGTTCTGTTATTTCTGCTATCTCGTGTATTTTCATTAATTAATTTTTGCAAGTTCTTCACATAACTCTGTAAGAAACTTGTGAAGCCAAATTTCTTCATAGCTAGTTGTAGTGGCTTCCATGTATTCTACCTCTATTGAGATAATTTCCATAGAGTTTCGCTTCCTACTGAACTAGGATGTCATCACCAATCTCAAGCTAAAGAAATATATTGAGGTTCTCTTTTTGTCTATTACACTGCTTACCCAATTTGAGTGTATATACCCCTTCAACTTCACTTCACCATCTCCAAGATATATCAGACTATACTCCATTATACCCCTCAAATATCTTAGCACTCATTTTGTTTTTATGCAATGCTCTTGCCTTGGCTCCATCATTAACTAACTCAAGGTGTTCATTGAAGAACATATATCTAGTCTAGTGTTGACTAAATACATCAAATAACCTATCAGGTGTTTGTACAATGTAGGGTCCACCAAATTTGAATATGAAGTTCTAGCCTTATTCAAATTAGTTATCATAGGTGTGGCCGTGGGTTTGCAATTCCCCATCCAAAACCTCTTTAGGATCTGTTGTATGAGCAAGTTCAACACTACATTCAAGCACATAATGAAATACACACAAGAATTAAGACAAGAAGAATAGATGGAGTCGAACGTTCAACTATCTTTATTCATTCTGGAATATTGTATTTATACATAGATGAAACATTTGGAGCAGTTACACCATCTCTCAAGTGTTCATTAGTTAATTTCAGATACAAATTATTACAACATGATGAGGACATTAAGGGTCAGAATGGTCCCTTCAACATCTCCCCCACCCCAAAAATATTCTCCGTCCTGAAGAGAACAAGAGAGTCCATCAACATTCTAGGCCTCTGCTCCTACTGAAGTAGTCCTCATTTAGCATCAACCATGCATACCGGATTGAATGCATAACTTAGACACAATAGCCTCCAGCTGATTAGGAAGACACACATATAGAAGGCTCTACCATGACTCGTACTCTTCAACCTCTAGCCTTCAATATGGTAACGTTGGGTTGAAGTCTCACCCTCTCACTAAGGCGGTTGACTACCCTCACCGCAAGGAGGTATTTTGGCTTAAATCCTCACCCTTTCTCATCTGGTTGTCCTTCTCTCGACTCAGGCATAGGTCTTTTGACTCTTCGACGTTCTGTACCATCTCTTGGCCTTCTAGTTTCCAAGGTCACAACCTAGGAACTACTGTGCAATTTTGCACTGGGAGGATCAAACAATGCAAGTGTTCTTTATTTCATCATCAAATCATTAAGCTCTTTTTTTCTTTGTGTTTATATGATATCTTTTGCTGGAATGCTTTTCGATGTCTTCTTTTGCCATTTTTTTGCGAATTTCATAAAACTGCTTGCTCCGATCATATACCTACTCATATGCATTTCAATAAACCACCCTGAGCCATAATAATAACGAGCAAGTGGAGGCTCAAACCAAATAACCACTCAAACGACCAAAATGTAGAACAACTTGTATCTTTCATATAATATGATAATCATAAAAAACTATCACTCTAGTCAGCAGTTTATTAAATTCGACAGATTTGAAAAGTCAACAAGGCTTAAGACTTTTCTAGTCATCGAAGACAGCTGGTCGACAAGCATGACGAGCAAAATTCCGAATTAATAGTTTCATTATCTAAGGCAATGGATGATGTCTAACAGTCTTCGCACAGTGTAGTCGGAAGTCTAAGGCACCAGCCGACAATCGACTTCACAAGTTGTTCATCATCCAATTTCACCAGTCTGACTGGGATGGTAGGATGTAGCCGATGCATGCATTCGGTGTAACTGCTTTCAAAAGTGACCAACTGGGCTCAAAAGGCTACCATGGTCTTTAGATGACATGTAATACCCCCAATTTTGACTTGGAATGTATTTAATCAAAATTATGTAAATGATTGGCTTACTATGCCAATTCAAAGTGCATGTGAATATTATATTGGAAATTAATAAAATGGTCCAAGATGGCTGTGTAAAGAGCACTAGAGGGGATATGATTCCACTAGAGAGGAAGAGGAAGGGGGCCTATGGGGAAACCAAATCCTATGTTTCCATTTTTCGACCTTAGAACTCATCCAAAATCTTCCATGTGTCTTAAATGAGCCAATTACCTTCCCTTGACTATTAAATCCAACCATGGATTGCACATGTGAGGTTGGTGGGAAAAGTCACTTCATGTAGTTATTGAAGCATGGGGGTTGTGATAGTTATGTCAGTTGTTAGCAACCATATTTCTTCTATGGTCAGAAGCTATGTCAGTTGTCTTTTCACCCTTACCTCATATTCCTTGGAGTCAACACTCTTTTTAGGATTCCCATTCTCTCATGCATGTTCCTACACTACATAGAGTTTTTCCATTGATTGATCATGAACATAATAGACTGTGTTTATACCCATAAATTCAAATTTGAAGACATAGATGCATTTTTGGAAGGGAAAATAGATGGTTGTAGGTGAGAATGGAGGTTGGGCAAGCTAGGAGCCCTTACCCATTGAGTTCTGCTACTTTTGGATGCTTGAGAAGCCATGGATTAATGTTGCCGGAGGTTCTCCCTTAGCATACAACAGGTTGGACTCTTACTGCACACACTGGTAAGCACTGTACGGGTTGGATTTCCTGAGGGAACTGTGGATCATTGAAGGGAATGTCTTCCTTTTGTTGTGTGGGGTAGTTGGAAGGAGTGCCATGACTGTGATGGCTTAGTGAGACCCTTGTATATCTCTAGTTGAGCTTTTGGCTAAGCATAGTGAGCATAATGGTTTGTGGGGTGAGAGAGAGTAGCCTGTAGGTGTTTCCTTCACCCTGGTGGCCTTATATCCCAACTTGGGGGTGGTCTCTTAGCATAAAGAGTATATGCTGGATAGAGTGCCTATGGCTGGGTGGAAAAACACTCTTACACAACTAGTTGCTTGGATCCTCTTTGTTTAAAAATAAGTATTCTTGTGTGTTTGATGTGCAATGATTTTTAGTTATATGCCTGTGACAATTATGCTTGGAATTGGCATGTTATGTGTGTGTGGATCATTTTATTTTTGCTGTGTGTTTTTATTTCATGTATGCACATGCATTTAGTTGTATGAATTTGTAATTATGGCTTATGGGCGAAATTTTGAAGCCTTGATTCAGTTAATGTCCCCTCCTACTAGCCAGATTTGGGCATGGGAACGTTACATTACTAGTCAATAATTCATAGTAGAAATATCTAACTAGCTAGATTTGAGGATGGGGATGTTACATGAATAGTCAATAATTCATAGTAGAAATATCTAGCTGGAGGATAGTCATATTCATTCATCATTCAATAGTTAGCGGCCTTTCCAATAAACCGAAAGACTATTAGATAACTAAATAGAATACTCGGACTTTCTTTGGAAAGTATTGGTTGGACCATTCTTCTTGAGTAGACAATGAAATAAATGGATCTAAGTCTTAATATATTATAACAAGAGCCACGAGGTGGCGATGTCCTTGACATTGCCACCTGCTCTATTTGTTGATAGCTATGGGTAATATATATTTGTTGATAGAGATCGGGATGAATTAATTAGGTGAGAAATAATTATCTCATTGTCAATTTGATCATAAATCCACATAGAACAAGCTTTTGAGGTTTTTGAGGGATTAGATATACAATGAATATTTTGTAAATGGTTCATATATTGAAGGAAAGGATCCAATTGTTCCATTTTTGAATTGCTAGTTTGTTTCGAGTCTTCAACCAAGTAGCTTGATATTTGTGCCATCATTTTCTTTTTGTTATTTCATTGACACGCCACTTGATTTCAGCATTTTGGTTTTTATCTCATTAGCGCAACATATATTTTCATCTATTTTTGTGATTGTTTCTATATTGCCTTTGGACTGGGCCCTACCCTTAATAATTACCCTCAACCACTAAACACTAAAGTAGGAGAGATTTTCTTTGATCATTGCCATCCAAGTTTTTTGCATCCACACATATCTATTGGTTTCAGAGGTCACCAAATTCAAATAAATTGACTAACAAGCTTTCTTTCAAGGAGGTAAGAGATTTGTGCATAGCAACAACAACCAAAAGATTCACCTCAGTGATTGAGTCCAACTTTTTTCCAAAAGAAGAGGCTGGGGTCTGGGAAACAACTTCCGAAGAGAGGAGATGAGTGCTTGGAAGGAAACTACTTCAATGGCTAGAGGGGAAAACCTTCCCTTCATTATAATGATTATAATGATTGGTATTAGTTATTATATAATACGTAATAATAAAAAAATGTTATAATTAAATATAATATTTAATTAACTAATAGCACTGATAGCATAGATTCTGTAACAACAAAATCCACGAGAAATAGTAGATAAGACTCCTTATTGTGCCCAACATGCATAATATATGGGAGGTTGATCATGCATGACCTTTTTCTTATGTTTACACTGTGCAAATGGTTTTTTTTAATGAAGCGCAACATCGCAGTAAAGAAGTTTATATGGACTTACCTGGTTGAAAAGTATGGTTCTATAATACAATGTAAATGGGTTTTTCGAGCGCAACATTGTAGGAAAGAATTTGATGTGAACTTTGGTAGCATGACTGGGCCTAAAAGCCAAATCAGAAAGTCAAATTAGAAGAAACCATGAAAACTTGGAAACAGAAACAAGTACATAAAGAGAACTACAAAAAAGCCTAGTCAGAATATATATTGTATTCTGCCATCACAGCCTTACAGGCAGGGTGAGTTTTGTGGGTGCATGACGTTGTGGTGTACGATCCAACACTGTCACCAATGGAGCAAAAAGCTATAAATGCCTTCGACTGCACTTGTCTATTTGTTAATGAATATGGTAGACGGACAATTGATAGGCCAACACTTTTATTCATGCCTCACTGTGAACTTATACTATATGAGAATGTAGTGGAGGCAAACTGGATGCCCTCCAATTTGAATAAGATTATTATATTAGGTAACGAGTTCAACTTTTACGAGAAACACAAGAAGTTGTTCCCATATTATCGTGAAGCCGGAAAAATTCAAGCCATTCTCTAGAGTGATCATATGCTGTATGAAATGCCGCTGCCAATAATTACTTGTAATAAAACTGAATGTGTTTCTCTTTATTGGGACGGCTCGCCTCCACCTTATACAGACTGTCTTCATTCAATTGATGAAGTGTATCAAGATTCCTTCAATACTTTAAGTTGGCATTTCTTTGACTGGGATGGTTCATTACACTCTTTCAATATGGGAGACTATGCAGAAATAGATTACACCTTTGAGGAAGTAATTAAGAAAATACAGATCTCTCCCGAAAAGTTGATAGACATGCACAGACCATAAATAAATAAAAGAGTTGCGGAAATAATGGATGAAATGGTTGTTGAACTAATTAAGAAAATATAGGATGCTCGAGTAAAGTTAGAGAATTCTTCATTTTACAGACATTTCATGGAGCAAATGAAGAACCCACAAATAGTCACTCAAATACAAAAAGTGACAGGCACAGATCCAAAATATTATAGGCAATTTCAAGTAGTTCTCCATGGCACTGGACTGATGGAGCCTTATGACGAGGAGACTAGTGTGGAGCCGAATCACATCCAGCTAGCTTTTGCCATTTCACTGAGAGAGAAATTTGAATGGGTGAAAGATATCGTGATGTACCATCCTACGACTATCTCTACAATCGAGCAAAGAGCTATGAATGCCCTGAATTGTACTTGTCTCCGTCGTGATCAATTTGGAAGATGGCCAGTGGACAGACCCACGCTCTTTTTCATGCCTTGAACCCACCCTTTAGTGTCTGAACACTTATTACATGCAAATTGGACACCCTCCCAGTTGAATAAGATTATTATATTAGGCAAGAGTTTTAAACAATTTCCTCACGATCTTAGCCGTGTGCAATTTAAATGCCTCTTTAACAATGAACGTATTTTGCATGAAATGCCGCTGCGAGAAACAACAATTAAAACACCATGTACTCATACTTCTCGATGGGTCGACTCAAGCTAGTGAAGATCTGTCTATTGATCCAGTGTATATGAAAACACCATGCACTACTTCTCGAGACGGGTCGAGTCAAACTAGTGAAAATTTGTCTATTGATCCTGATCCAGTGTATATGAAAGCATTTGATCATTTAAGCTAGCATTTCTTTTCCTATTATCGACCACTACATGATCTCGTCACCCGTCTGCTACATGATCTCATCGCCCGTCTTCTTAGGAGAAGATCTCAATAATCATGGGCACAAAGGTGAAAATGCACAAATGGAAGAGAGAGAGAGAGAGTTTGTGGAAATCATTTTTTCTTCCTACTTTCAGAAATAGGCTTTATACTTTTATGTTTTTAAACAATGGACATTAGTGTTAAAATGTACAAATGGATAACAGTTTTGCATTTTTAAGGGGGTTAATGTTTTTGTTTTTAAACAATCCCTCTCTCCTGTGGTGACAATTTCTCATCCTCAATCAGTCGCAACAAGGTGAGGACTGTGATCGTGGTGCTGCTCTGCATAACAGTTATTGGATTAGTCTACTTAGTGATTTTGAACAAAACCCAAATGGCGTTAATCAATGCCATCGTTTTAAGCTCCATTTGGGCCAAATTTGCACATGTTTCAAAAATCACATACGCGTTAAAGTGATGTGACTAGGGTGATGGACTGCACCTGCATTTATGGATGCTTACGAGAGGCCGCCGCGGAGGCTTGGGGCACCAAGCCCCAGGCATACGTCATTGGTACGAAACCAATCAAAAGAAAGATAAACACAATTTTTTTTTATTTAATTAGTTTAAAAATCATACTATAGCCTAACTTTAGAAACTCAAAAAAATTAATATGGCTGGACATCAAACTAATTGGCCTGAATCATATATGTCAATCATATATGTCAAGGACATAATAAAGTGATGGTCAATCAGGTCTGTCTTTGATACAAGATGCAATAGAGCACCTGGTCTCCTCCTTCTCTCAAGACAGCGGCCGCGTGAACAGTCGGAGAATCTCCTCAGGTATGTAGTCTCTCAGGTGGATACATCCATCTTCAACAATTTGTTGGTTCCATACTCTTATGAACAAATGATTGACTGAAAGAGCTGATCAATAATTGGCTCCACGGCTTTCATTCTTTGTCTTTTATATAACTCTTCAGTAAACTTATAAGTTATAGAGACATCTACCATATTTTTCACCAATACAACGTACCAACCAACTTATAAATAAAATCAATGTTAAGCTCCAGGTCACTTCGACCAAAATATATATGGAGTCGACATCATTCTTCAGTCATTTGATCATCAGTTACAGACTGGGTCTCTCGATGAATTTCCTCAAACAGTCGGCTCTTCTTTTGAAACCACGTGCTCATCTTCATATATGTCGCCCATAATATAATTTCCGTCAGCTTCAAAAGTGACCACAAAGGACGACTGTAGAAATCGTACCCGCTTTACGAGCACAGTTATAATCTTTTAAACGAATAGACCTCAAATAATAGGTTCCCAAAAATTGGCCTGCTGATGACATTACAGACCACCCATCCCATCAATTCTTTCAACAATGCTAACAAGCAGCGAATGCCATGGAAATTCAACCTGAAAGATTATAACTGCGGTAGTTGGCTATCCATTAATAAACAACAGGTCGGAAGAGATTGATCAAATGATGAATTCTTGACGGCATATCAACTGAAATCTGGTCGCTTTCACACACGAACAATCCTTGCAGAGATAAAAATCTGGTTCTCTTGGAGAGATTCTCTATCAATGCACAGCAGTCGTTAACTCTTCTTACAAGTTCTCATTCTCTTTAGAATTTGAACCACCATCCATGCGTTGCTACTTTCACCCATACCACATGGAGAGAGGCAACAACACCAAAGTGTTGAATGAGCAGGTTCAGCACTACATTCAAGTACATAATAAAATACACACAAGAATCTGGACAAGAAGAACAGATGGAGTCGAACGTTCAACTATCTTTATTCATTCTTGAATATTTTATTTATACATAGATGAAACAGCTGGAGTGGTTACACCAGCTCTCAAATGTTCATTAGTCAAGTTCAAATATACATTAATACAATATGATGAGGACATTAAGGGTCAGAATGGTCCCTTAAACAGGATCTCAACTGCATATTTACTTTATTTAAGGAATATCTCCCTTCGTCTCTTCCAAACCTCCAAATCCAAGAAGTAATGCATCATGCTAATGTCCTTCATCTTGAACTTATCTTCTATATATTATTTTCATCCTATAATGAGTTTCTCTACACTTGTAAGAAACAAGTCATCTCCATACAACACCAAAATAAGTAGACCGGTCCCAACAATATATAATATAGATTGGGATATCCATCACTTTTGCTAAAGCCCACACTTTGGAAATATTCATCTATTCTAAAATACCAAGCTCTTGGTTCCTTCGTGAGTCTATACAAGGCATTTTTTAGCTTGTAAACATAGGAATCCTTCCCACTTACTCCAAAGCACCGAGGTTGATCTATGTACAATTCTTCTTCAATTATCCCATTCAAGAAATTTGTCTTCATATCCATCTAATGTATCTTCCATCCCATAAATGAAACTAAAGACATAACTTCTCTAATGGAAGTGTACCTAGCGACTCGAGTAAAAGTGTCCTAATAGTCCACTCCATCTTTCTAGGAGAACCCTCTTACCATAAACCTTTCTTTGAATTTCTCGATGTTGCTATATGCCTCATGATTAATATTGTAGATCCACTTGGAACTCACTATTGAATTCTCGTCTCGTCTTGGCACTATGTCCCATACATCATTCTTCATGATGGAGGTGTAGCCCTCCACCATGGAATCCTAGTAGCCCTCCACCACAAAATCGTGCCAAACCTACTTTTATGATGCCTCCTAAAAGTTGGTAGGATTTGAATCTATGATGTTTCTCATTGATGCCATATGGTTTGGAAACTTATTTGGAAGTCTATCCTCCCTAAATGTTCTCCTTAGAGCCTCAAAAAACTCGTGAGAATCCCTCACCATTAAGGTCTCCTAACAAAATTGGAGAATAATAGCCATTAAGGAGCTATTATTTGCTCCTCTTCACTTGATAGTTGTTGTCCTAAATTGGAAGTCACTAGTGAACTTGGATCAACCTTCAAAGCTTCATTCTCCTCATCCTCTCTCACCGAAATAGGCTCATGATACTTCCTAGATGAAAAGCATTCCTCAAAAAATTTACATCCCTTCTTACTATTGTCTTCCTCTATTTTAGAATGTAGACCATGTAGGCCTTTGAAGTCTCACTATAGCCTATAAATAAAACCTTTATGTTGGAGAGATCCAACTTGGTCCTCTTATATATCAATACATTAATATAAATTGGACAACAAATATGTGGAAATGACTCACCTCTAGTTTCGTACCAATGAATGCATCCTCTAATGTAGATTGTCGTGTTTCCATGCTTCTACCCAAAGAAACATTGATAAGTCTTGGTCATGGATCTTGTAAGCCAAAAGAAGCCCCTGCCATAATGTTAATGATTCAACTTGGTTGTTTGTTGTTTTAATGAGGCCCCAAGTAAATTAAGTTACTTTATCTCCCTTGAGGTCATAAAGAACTCCCCCTCCCGTCACTCATATTTCCCCTTAACAATTTTGGTTGTAGCCATAACTGTTAGTATTCAATCTTAAGGATGATAGAAGCGTGAGATTTGATCCACTTAAATGTGGGAAAGGAGTGAAATGAAAGCCTCACATGTTCAATCACTAACTTTGGGTGCCCCCGTGGAAACCTCAGGGGTTGAATCTTCTCATGGGAATCGAACCTTAGTCACAAGTGAAAAACTCTTCATTCCTCACCAATGGATCCAACTCCTTTGGGCTTGGTTGTAGTCATAGCAATTAGTGTTTGGTCTCAAAGATGACAAGAGGGCGGGATTTCATCCACTTGTGTGTGTGTGGGGAGTGCAATTAAACCCTCACATGTTCAGCCACCACTTTTAGGTTCCCACATGGCAACCTAAAGGGACAGATACCCTCATGAGAATTGAATCTGGATAATTGGTGTATCCAACTCCCTTGGGATTTATTTTTATTTTCAGATAACAATACAAATATAATTTTGATATTTTAATATGGGGTTAATGATTTCTCTATAGTAAATCAAATTTCTCTTATTATTAATCTCTCTATCACTTTAAACATAGTTTTAACAATAATGATACTTTGAATGACATCCTCTTCCACCATTCCCCAATAGACCATTCCCCAATAGTTTAATCAAAAAAGTGCATAGATGTAGTTCAATCTCTCTTGATCCTTGAATGACTTTCACTAATATTTAAAAGTAGTAACAAAAACCCTCTCATTCTTTATGTTAATTACCTTGTTTAACGATGATAAAATGTTGGAATGCACTGCACTACCTACTTCTTCCATAACCTCAACCATTACCGAGCATTCAATAAAACTCTCGTGAGTTAACAATTAAGATGAAAATTACAATAATATGATCTCTAACTATCTAAATTCTCTAATACTAAAATGAAATAGAGATAAATGCAATTCCAATATTTATTTCGCAAAAAACAAAATAAATAAATAAAACGAACTTATTCATGGACCTTCATCTAAAGATTCTGTGTTCATTGTTTTGTTTACCTACTATGTTTTTGTCACATAGCCATAGATTTGAAACATTAATTAGATTTAAAAATTATCGACATTTAAAATGAGAAAATTGACGTTTTCTCTTTCTTCATAAATTTATTTTAAATATAATATAATAATATATATATATATATATATATATATATATATATAATAAACTTATGAAAAGAAACAGAAAACTGACGTTTTCTGTTTCTTTCAAAAATTTATTTTAAATATAATATAATAATATAAACTCATTTTTTTAATAACTTATATATATATATATATATAATAATTTTTTTAATGTTTATTTATTTTTTAATTCAAAACATGGTATTAACAAAGTAGTAATTTTTTTCCAATGACTAATTTCATGGAAAATCTTCTTAGTACTTCTTCATGATTCACAGATGATGAATAGGGTAAACTGTCGGTGGGACATTGAGTGAGGCTCTCAACATTCACATCAATAGCCATCCCAAGCACTTGACCCCGTGAACTCCTACTTGAAGTTCACAACATTCAACCACTCAAGCTAACCCATCGGAGTAACAAAGTAGTAGTTACTATCCAACATGCTTATATTAATAATTTCAAGAAGGTGTTTCCATTTTTTTTTAAAGCTTGAACTTTTTGTTATCCACCCCCCCAAAAAAATCTTTATATTCGTATTTATGAGATGGAAATCAGATATGAATTGGATTGTCCTTGAAGGATTCAAATTCTGCTCCATCCATACTTGTTCAAAAGGGAAAAAAACCAAAAAAATATAACATGTTTGACTTAATACAATATTTCTACTTTGATGGAAAATGAAACATTACACATTAACCTGTGGAGTCATACTAACTTCCAAACTATTACAATCATAACATAGTTTTATTTTTGAAATCCCATCATCATCTGGACTAATACAATGATTTCTCTTAATCTAAAATGGGAGCTACTCCTCTACACAAAAGTATGCCAAGAGAGGCCTCCTCCATGACCATGCCCTCTTTTGATAAAAAGTCTACTTGAGTATTGAATTCACGATATACATGAAAAAAAGAAATGGAATCAAAAGTATCTATTACCTCCTTCATTTCATTCATGATAGCAACTAGGTGTAAGTTTCAAATGTTGCAATGATGATTTTCTCAATCAACCAACAATTTTGAGTCACCAAAGACCTAGAAATTTTTCATGCCTCTCCCCTCTGCAAAGTTTAGCAAAACCTAGAGTGCAAGAAATTATTTCTTGTTGTTGGATCCTTTCCCAACCATGTATATTAAAAGAATATGATCATTGATGATCATAGTATAAGAAGAGCACAACCCCTACCCCACATAAACTTGGATTGCCTTGACTAACACCATCAAAGAATCCGCATAAGGTTTCATGATCCATACTTGGCATTAGCAGGGCTCTAAGAATATTTTGAAGGGAGTTATTACTATTAACCATTGCCAATATAATCTTATGTGTAACCAATGTAGGAGAGAAGATCATATCTTGAAAATCCATCTAATTCCTAATCCACCAAATGCCATAAATGAAGAGACAAGAGAGGCCTTGTAATTTGAGACTACTTTATCTATTATCTAGACAATAATACTATCAACCAAAGTAGGTTTGCTCCATTTCTCTAATCCCACAAAAGCTTGAGCTACTGCTTTGCACATAGTCTTGGCAAAAAAATAGTTCACAAACAGATGGTTTACCAACTCAAGACTTTCCTTGTAGAGGATACATCTTTTTGGCCCTTCCCATTTTCTTTTTTGTATGTTATCCCATGTTAAGATTTTATTTAGTAAAGGAAACCATAGCACGATTTTGGTTTTTAAAGGGCATACTAATTTCAAAACAATTCTCCACCATCACACTATTTATGGCCCAAAATCTTCTTCAACCCTTGTTTCATAGCCTAATATAACTGTGTAGACCCTTGAGCCCCTATTATTAGATCAACATAGTTGATTGTCTTCTTCAAATAGTTTGATAGGACTGTGATTCAACATATTTTTATAGGATTTCCATTCCTATACCAAATTCCATTGTAGATTTAAAGATACAACTTATAACCATCCCTTAGATGAGGCATTCTTATGTTCCCAAGAAGTAATCTCCCTTAGAGAAAAAAATCCCAACTTCACGAAGCTTAATCAATAAAGCCTCAAACACTTTGACGTTTCCTTTTGCCCCAATCCAAGGAACTTATTTGATTCAAACTTTTCTACCATTTCCAGTTTTCCAAGTTGTCCAATTTCCTATTAAAGGAAAATCCTTTTCCATTTCCTTCCAAACTATTAAATATCCATGAGCGTTTTTCCTCTCCATTCTAAACCAATCTCATATAACAAGTGCGTAATTGAAAATTAATATATTTTAAGTTCACATCCTCCTACATCCTTGGGAAGAGGTCATCTTTCCCACTTGGCCATAGGTATTCCTTCTTTTTCCCTCTTACCAGTCAACATAAAACTTTTAAAAACCTTTCTTATTTTGGTTAAACTACCCATTGGGATATTTGTGAGAGTTAACCAAAACACATGTATGCTCTCCAACATAGATTTGGCCAAGACTAGTCTCCTACTATGATACAACCATCTATTACACAATATTGAGGTTCTAGCTTCAATCTTGTTATATATTCATAACCAATCATCATAACAACAATCATTAGGTTTTAATATAAAGCCTAAATAATTTACCCCTTGATCCATATTGACATTGTTCATTGGGAAAATATATTTAGCGTGCCTCTTCACCTCATTAGTCATTTAATTAACCAACAATTTTTTTTCATTCTGATTACCATTCTTGCGTCTTTAGATTTTAGATCCAACCATTCATTAAATTTTTCTAGCTCCCTTAAAGAACTGTGATCCAAGTGAAAATCGGTGGCCACCCTTATTTTGTTTCATTTACTAGCCTATTTTCCATTTCTTTCCTTTCATAATCCAGATCAATGGTATCATATAAATCTTCTCCTAGTTATTCTCAGTGCATGTCCCCAACAAGGTCAGGGTAGAGCTAATTTCTCTTGAGGCCATGGTCCGGATTTATGTGAGAACAAAATGAAAGAATAGATATAGAACCGCGTGCAAAGATATATTGCAAGGAACACAGTGATACAGTAAACACAAATTCTATTAAATGGTGGAAATAAAATAGACTGTAAAATAAAGCAACTAGAATGTTGATATCTTATCTCTGAGAAGAGATGTGATGACTACACACATTCATGACAAGTTGAATACAAAAAGAGGCCGAAAGGGCCTATTCAACATAAGCATGAGGGAAAGAACCCTAAACATCCAAAAACCTAACCCTAGGAGTTGAACCGTCATAAATTTTGTGGCCTCGAGGTGTTTAGTTAAGTAGTCAACTTCCCAGGGTCATAACTTTTGCATTTGATCTCCATTTGGGGCACTCGGTAGGTCGTTTGAAAGATATAGCCTAGGAGTACAATAGGGGATCAGGACCAAACAAAAGAATACAAGTATCATTTAGGATATTCTGGGCCCAAAAAACATCGTTTAGGGCCTCAAAATGGTCCTGAAAGTTCAGTTCCCAAAAAACCATAGAAAAACTACTAGAAAATTACCAAAATGGAAAACTGTTATGAGCTAGTGGAAGAAGTGGGTGGACACCGATATCCATTTAGATCAGTCCTCCCCCCTAAGGGAGCAATGGTATCCACTGCATTGAGTTCCCCCATCAAATGTGGAAACTTCCGTTGAACTTGACTCTTGGTGAGCCACTTGCCTTGGTGGAGTAGCTACCATACTTTGACAACCCGATATAGTTGGATCTTCTGTTGGAGGGTTCCCTTAACTTGTGTGTCCATGATTCAATCAGTGGTTTCTTGTTCCATGCAGTCAGGTTTAAGATCTGTAGGTTCCAACTGATCTTCCACCTCTGTTGTGTCCAACAATAATGGAAAATATGGGCGAAATAGCTCCACATTAAATACTGGGTGTAGGCCAAGGAATGGAGGAATGCTTAATTTGAAGGCATTCTCACCAAATTCCTTGGTGATGGTGTGCAACCCATATCAAAGTGGATGAAGCTTGCGATGGGGTCCTGTGAGCCTCTCTTTCTGCAAAATTAACCAAGCCTTATCACCCACCTGGAACTTGTGTGGAACCCAATGTTGGTCATGTTGCTGCTTGTACTTGGTATTGGATTTTTCCAAAATGTCATGGGCCTGTTGGAGGATGTGTTGGATTCGTTCAACAAATCTAGTTACCTTATCAGCGTCATTCTGACCATGACAAGATTCCTCCTTTGTGGATGCAATGGGTAGAGCTACATCAATTGGTGGCCAATGGTTGGAACCCTAGGCACACCTGAAAAAGGGACGTGGTCGATATAGCTATGAAGGGATTTGTTATAGCTATGTTGAACATATGGAAGACTATCATCCCATGTTTGGAGATGTTTATAATTGTACATTTTCAGAATATGCGCAATCATCTGGTTGACTACCTTTATCTATCCATCGGTTTGGGGGTGGAAGGAAGTCGATTTGGTGAGCTTGGTATCCATCAATAACCATAGGGTGGACCATAAGGTGCTTAGGAATCTATTGTCACGATCTGAAATGATAGTTTGTGGTAGAAATAAATGAACCCAAACACGCTCAAAGAGGATCTTAGCAGTGGCTTCAACAGAGATGCTCTTTTACAAGTTGTCAGAATGGCCATCTTAGAGAATCAATCCACAACCACAAACACACAGTCATTACCATGCTTGTTTGAAGGTAGTCATGACATGCAATCCATGGGTATGGATTCCCATGACCCATTGGGAGTAGGCAGAGGGGTGTACAAACCCTTCTTCTTAGTGGTAGGTTTTTTGATGGTGCAGGCAGTGCATGATACGATATATCTGTCGACATCTTGTCGAAGTTTGGGACAATAAAAATAATTTTGCAATATTGCCATTATATTTTTGGTGCCAAAGTGCCATGCCACCCAACTATAATGCACTTCCCAAATCAGCTTCGCACACTCGCTTGAAGGAAAACAAAGATGGTCCAGGTTGCATAAGAATCCTTCCTATAGACGAAATTCTACCACTAGTGTGCTTGCACATAGTGCTTTATAGGTGGGATCAAATTTTGGATCACTGTCATATAGTTGAGGCCACCCAGAGGTCTCGTGGCCACAAGATTTGAGCATCGTGGTCAATGCTACCATTGGAGGTCGACCAAGGAAATCAACAACTTGATTGGTGCTTCCATTCTTATATTTAATGTTCATGTGGAATTGCTGCAAGTATGTGGACCACTTTGGGTGGTGGTCATTCTGTAACTTTCCTTGTGTTTTCATGAACTACAGGGGTTTGTGATTAGTGTGGATGAACGTCTGTTTTCCTAAGATGTAATGCTTCCTTTGGTAGCATGATTAGATAATGGAATACATTTCCTTGTCATAGGTGGGGTACTTACAGATTGCATCTGAAAGCGTCTCACTATGATATGCCACTGGATGGCCATGTTAATTGAGGACTGTGCCAACAACTATCTCAACTTCAAAGGGATGTTGCAAATTTGGTGAGGTAAGGACAGGCATTGAACATAAGTGTTGCTTCAATTCCTCAAATGCTTGTTGTTGTGCCTTGGACCAAACAAACTTCGCCTTAGAACCACCTTTGGTCACTTGGATAAGGGTCCAAGCAATATTAGAGAATCCCAACACAAACCTGCGATAGAAGTTGGAAAGGCCTAGGAAGCTGCGAAGCTTTGTGAGATTTATCAGGGTCCTCCAGTCGCAAATGGCTTGGATCTTGGCCAGATCCACATGCACACCATTGTAATACCCCAATTTTGACCCTTATGAAATATTGGATTTTAATGTAAATATTGTGTACATGCGATGTATGTTTTCCTTATGTGGAGCTCAAGGCCAAGGCCCTCCTAGTGTATGCTCGTATTTTATTTAGAAAGGTAAGTATTTGATATTTTGTATCCATGTGTTATTAAGCCATGGAATATTGTAAATTGATGTAAATATTAATATTTCAATAAAATACCAAAACTGGCTATGGAAGCAACGAATGAGAAGGGGCCATGTGTATTCCACTAAAGAGTGGTGAGGGGGTTGTGGAGTTGAACCATAGGCTTCCAAAATACATTTTGAGAACCCATTTGACTTTCCTTGCTGACATTTAATTCAGCTATAAGAAAGTTGATGAGAAAGCAGTCCATGGCTTCAATGGAGCATGGGCAGCCCAGAAATTCGTATGGTAGGTATGGGCTCTATTTTTCTTATACCACAAGTCACTCTACCTCTTGGGAATTGGTTCTTCCTCATTGCTATTCCATTGTTGAACATTCAAGCATTAGTTTTCATCCATTACACATGCCCAACGATGAAAAAACCCAGAAATCGCAACTGTGAAAGAACCCACGTTTTGAAGTGCCATAAATGCCCAGAATTTTGTATTGACAGTAAAATCCAATGAGGGGTCCATAGATATGAACCTTGGGGCGAATTTGAGAGTATTAGATACCCCGAAATCCATTGGAAAACCTAGTTTTTATAGCCCAGAAATCTAGTGACGGGATTGAGTTATTTGATGACAGAATTGTGAAAAATCCAAGTGTGAAAGAATGAACAGTGGTTGGGTTTGCTTGATAAACCCAGTGAAGGATGGAATCTCAAGGAATTAACAGCTAGACCTTTCTATGCCCACCTTGAATAACACTAGAGGGAAGGGATGCCTGAGGGATTATGCAATAGAGAAGGGGACCTTTCTTGTGTTGGGTGAGGTAGGTATTGTGGGTGCCATGACTGTTGAGTTCATTTGAGATGCTTGTAGCTCTGTGGTTGAGCTCACTGGCTTAGCATCCTCCTCCCTTGTCTTTTGTATGCTTGATAAACCCAACTGTGTGTTGGCTTAGCATAGCTGTTGAGTGAAACCATGGCTGTTAGTGAGCCCATCTAGTTCCTCCTTAGTGGATACACAACCCAGCTCGGGGGTGATCTCTTAGCTGAAAGAATATAGGCTGGACAGAGATCTATGGTTGGGTGGAACGTTGCTTTCACGTAACCAGTTGTTTGGACAGCTTCATCTCAAAGATAAGTGTTCTATATGGTTTAAATTATATGCATTCTAGGTTCTGCAATGTGTTAATTTTGAATGATAATTGTTCATGTTGATGAAATGAAAGGCATCCTGTTTTATGCAATGTGATAATTGATGACTGTTATATGCATGATGAGACTGTGTGTGTATATAGTGTTTAATTCCGTTGTGTTTGCTGAGTATGAATATGTATACATAAGTTTTTAATTATCCATGAATTTCTTAGTAATGCATGGGGCTGAGATTGTCAAATAAGCCTGGTATGTTTGGTCATGTTTCCTCCCTCGCATTGGATTGATGGAAGAGGATGTGACAACCATGTTTTCCCATGATGTATCTCAGATACTGAATCCTCTCCATTCCAAATGAGCACTTCTCTGGATTGCCATATAACTTGTGTTGTCGCGAGGTGCTGAGGACCCGTTGGATATGTTGCAACTGTTCTACTCACGTTTTGTTGTAGATGAGGATATCATCTATATATATGACCATAAAATAATTGGTGAATTGACAAAGAATATCATCCATCATCCTCATGAAATTTGTTGCAGCATTAAGCAAGATGAAAGGCATGAAAAAACACTCGAAAAGGTCTTCCCGATATTTGAAGGAAGACTTCTAGACATCAGTCTACTCAAATGGCACCTGATGATAGCTAGAATTCAAATCAATCTTATTGAAATATTTGGCACCCTTGAGTTGGTCAAGAAGGTCATTGATCCATGGATGGCATACTGATTTTGAACTGTGATTTTGTTTAGAGGTCTGTAATCAATACAGAGTCGCCATGTCCCATCTTTCTTCTATACCAACACAATTCGACTCTCACAAGGTGAGGAGCTGGGTTGAATATGCCCTTTCTGGATTAATTATTGAATCTGACATTTTATTTCTTCATTCTCCATGAGGGAATGCTTATATACCAACCCATTAGGTAAAGGTGACCTACGTATCAAATCAATGGAATGCTTGACCTGGAAATGTACTGGCACCTTGGTAGGTGTGATGAAGATGTCTTTGTATGCTTCCATGATCTTGTCCACCTGTTTTTATCGTGTAGAGGGATCCTGTGTAGAGGGATCCCATGTAGAGGAAGTGGAATTTGTTGTGATATTTTGTTCACACTCAAAATGAATCATGAAGAGAAAAAATTTCCAAGTCTTGGAGATTACCTTCGTACACTACTTAGCTATAATGAGAGACACTGTAGTGGTGGGAATTGTCTCTGGTATCCTGTAGAGTTTCTTTCCCAAAGTAACAATGACACTACGAGGCTTAGATTCATACACAACATGATGTTTCCACATATATGGTTGTCTTAAAAGAAAATCACAAACTTCAAGTGGGGCAACATAACACATTACCTCATCTTGAAGGGATTGATGTCGTAGTGTAGGAAGCATTGTTGACTGACATAGATGTATTGTGGAATAGGTGGGTGGCCACAGATATCCATCTGGATCAAGCCAACTTCTATCTCCATCCCAAGCGACCTACCATGGAGGAAGAAAAGAGAGATGGAAAAGAAGGAGATCCTTTCATGATGTTGCTCGAGGAATCCCTCACACGATAGAGGAACAAGATGATGGAAAAATTCTCTTAGATCCTTCGATGACTATCGACAGTGGCCGAGACATCTTTGTCAAAAACCCATTTCAGAGGTGTGACTCCCATCAAGGTACAATTCAATTTTGATATCCTCTTATTCGAAGGCCGGATAGATGTAGATGCTCTAGAAAAATGGTTGAACCTACTAGAAGGTTATTGTTCTATACAAAAATTTTCCAATGGTGAAAAGATCAGCTTCATGCTCCTTAAATCCCTTTCCCATGTCAGATCTTGGTGGGAAGGTTAGTAGGAGAGGTACACCATTGATGAATCTATGGAATTCGGGAGAGAACCTACACGGGAAGTATTTGTGGATTCCCTCAAGGAGGAGTTATACCCTATTGGAAAATATGATGACCAATACACAAGATGAACGACTCCGTGGCATGATAAATACTAGACAATGCGAGAGTACACCAACATCTTTCATACCTTTCTCTCAAATACTTCGAGCGACACTTGGTTTTGAAGTACCAAAGTGTTCTACATAGGTACATTCAAACATAATTGGATTTCTTGGACATATCCTCACTGGGATCTTCTTATCGATATGCACTTAAAATCAAGTGGAAATTTAAGTAGCAAAGTAAGCGAGAGCTTTTATTTGCAAATATCCCACAATACAAGAGTGGAAAATGAAACCCTAACTCATAGAGCAAAGGATAAAACATAGATCTTGTCAATCTTAGGAAAATTAGTCCAAGTCGCCAGTTAAAAGGTGACAGGAATTAAAATAAGGGAACTGGAAGTGGTGTGAGTTCCACAAGATCCCTTGGCACAAATCCAATGAATGTCTCTCAAAATAGTCAATGGAGGCCGAGCTCAAAGAAAAAGAATTAGATCCTGGCTCAAAATTTGATTCAGATCACAATAAATAGAAATAGATAATCGATGTATAAACCATTTCTACCATTGCAACCATAACAATCCAACTAGAAGAACTAGAAGAGCTTGAGAAGGGGGAGCACCTCTTCCATTAAAAAATGTGGGTTAAGAGGATCCCACTTCACTTCATTGTTGGTAGAAGGAGTCAAAAGAACCTGATCTCAGTTGAGGTCATCAAAAGAATGAAGCTTTCGTTGATAATTCCAAACCCCCAATGGTTCACCATTAGATGGTTGAGTCGGGAATGAGACACCCACGCCAACCAAAAATGTCGCCTATCCTACAACATCAAGCCCTTCAAAGATGAGGTACTATGTGATGTTTCTCCACTTGAATATTGTGATGTTCTTTTAGGACAATCATATATGTGGAAATGCCACGATGTTTATTATTCTCGGCCCCCTAGTGTTATTGTTACTCTAGAAGGTCATATCTACAAGGTACCATAGGTAATTCCGACTATTTCCACTTCATTGATCTTGACAAAATAGTGCTACAAAGTAATCTCTCAGACCATAAATTTTAGCCTCTTTGATCAGAAGGTGGATACAAAGTCATCGCAACCACTATAGTCTTGGACCGGCACCTTTCTATACAATAGAAGCAGGTCAACAAGATGGTAGAGGAGAAAAAAAAATATTTTTGCTTCACCTACGGGCTTCCTCTACACTGCCACATCAAGTATTCCATTGACTTGGTGCTCGGTGTTCCCTTACCCAATGGTACAATATATATATTATCCCTTCCATAGAATGAATAAATAAGGTTTCAAATCGAAGCACATCATGCAGCCAAATTTGTTGAAAGGATTTCGCACATCCACCAACAAGTCCATGGAATGTTGCATAAATCCCATGCTAAGTACAAATGGCGACATGACCAACATCGGGTTCCACAAAATTTCCAAGTTGGTGATAAGGTATGGATACATTTGCATAAAGAGTGCCTTGTAGGAACCCATTGGAAGCTTCTACCACTTAGATATGATCCTTACACCATCACCAAGGATGTAGGTAAGAATGATTTTGAATTAAGTATTCCCCCATTCCTTGGCTTGCATCCAGTCTTTAATGTGGATCTACTTCACCCATATTTGTTGCCTCTACTGGACACCTCAGAGGTAGCTAAGCACTTGGACCCTACAAAACTCAATTCTGACTTCCTCGAGTAGGCTACAATTGATCGAATCATGGATACACAAATGGAAGGAAGCATCGAACAAGTCATCAAAGAAAGGAAACTTCTTCACCAAAGCAAGTGGCTCACCAGGAGCCAAAATTCAGCAGAAGTTTCCCCATCTTATGAGGGAAATTGATGCGATGGGAACCATTGTTTCCGAAGGGGGGATGACTAATCCAAGTGAAAATCAGTGGCCATCCACCTCTTTCATTGAATCACCATGGTAATTGTTTGTTTTTACCATTGGGATTATACAAGCTCATCGAGTCCATGGTTTTGGTAAACCATGGTATACACCCATGGTATTTGGTAAACCATGGTATACACCCATGGTATTTGGTTGGATGATGATGATAATAATAATAAGGATAGAGTGGAGAAAATCTATATGCGCGGTTTTTACAACCCATGGTATTCACCCATGGTTTTTTGTAACCCATGGTATTAGAAAAAAATAAAACAAATAACAATGAAATAATGAAAATACATGACTCCTACTAGGCACCTTGTAAGTACTATATATATGGGCCTCTCATTTGTAAAGGAGATCATCCATTCATGATGTAGTTCTATAGATTTTTCTCATTTAAATAAGAGCTAGTTTCGTGCCATATTACTCTCTTTACTTCAATCGAGATCAAACTGTGACCAAAGATCATGATGTCATATACAAACGAAAGGTGTGAGTAAACTAAGTTAGTAATTCTAATCCCATTCACATTAACTCTCCTTTTTGCATCCTTCATTATTATGCTTAAACCCTCTACCACTAGTAGCAAAAGAAAAGGGGATAAGGAACACCCTTGTCTTAATCCTTGAGTAGCATTGAAAAACCCCAAGAGAGATCCAGTAATCAACACATAGAAATATACTAAGTCCAAACACCCCATGATCCGATTAGAAGTTTGTAGATTCATGCCCAATTCAAGCAACAATAATCTAAGAAACAACTAGTTAACATTGTCACGGGCCTTGGAAAAATGAATCTTCAAATAGTCGCTTGCAATTTTTGTGTTTTAATCAAAATGCATTCCTTCTTGTGCATTTCTATTGAATCATGGATTTGTTGATTATTGAGAAACCCAAATTGCTCATCAGAAACAATACATATTAAAATGTTCTTTGACCTATTAGCAATGATTTTGGAAATAATCTTATAAATCAAATTTCACAAGGACAATGACCTAAAATCTTCAAAAGAATTTGCATCTTGCTTCTTAGGGATGAAGACTACAAAGGTGGCCTTGGTTTCCTCTAAGACTTTTCCAAAAGTGCTAGAGCCTTTAATTACTTACAACAAATCCTTCTCATCCAAAAACCCTAAACAAAACTCCATAGACATACCAACAAGACCTAGAAATTTTCCCTTTAGACTTTACTTTATAGAAATTTTCTCTTTAGACTTTACTTTACTTTTGACCTTATAACATGTTAATATAGGGTTTTATTCTTTTCTTCATCTATAAGGTGATGGAAGAGCCTTATGATTTTCATAATTTGACAGATATTAAACTCTTTAGGATCATTGAAAAGAGATTGGAAATGCATTATGTGAACTGTGACATCACTTTGAAAGAGTTGACCTTGTGGCTATATGAATACATAATATCACAAGTGGTGTTTATCTTGTATTTTCTATGATTGCAATACTTATGGAAGAATTTGGTGTCGCTATCTCCTTCCTTTATCCATGGTGCATGGCTCTTAATATGTGAGATGCTTCCTATTTTTGTAAACGGAACCTTCTTTTTGTTATCCAAATCGTTCAGAATAAAGTTTTCTTCTTTTGAAAAAGTGCTAGCATCATTGTGTTCAAACAATCTACTTATTCTTTTTTCAACCTCCTTTAAATATTTATAAGATTAGACAATGCTTAAACTTTATCAAATAACTAAAATATATTTTAAAAATATCTAATTATATAAATAAATTTATATAATATTATATTTTTAAAAGAATAGTAAGAAAGTTTATTTTACAACTTAGTATACAAGATATGTGCAATGTAAAATAAGTGTAACTAAAATAACATTAAAAAGATATATCCAATATAAATAAGATGAAATTATAAATAAATTTATATAATATTACATTTTTTAAAGAATTGTAAAAAAAAAATATTTTACAACTTAGTATATAAGATGTGTGCAATGTAAAATAAGTGGATCCAAAATAATATTAAAACGACAAATCTAATATAAATAAGAGCTATGTAGTAGCTAGTACTTACCCGTGGCTTAGTTTAGGGATAATTGTATTGCATTTCAAGATAATGATTGGAAGCAACCATCTGCACAAAACATTATGATGAAATAATAAAGTTGAACTATCAACCAATGAGATTGAAGATAATGAAAATGAAAATATATTTTTAAAAATAAAAATATATATTTATAATGTTACATTAGAACACAAATTTAATTTTTCAGTCAAGTGTATAACTAATACATAGTCAACGTTGAAGCGATTACGTATATACCTGTCTGGCAGATATAATAGGATGTTTGATATTTATGCTTAATAAAGTTTATACATACATATATAAATATCATTGTGACTTGAAATGACAAATTGGTGGACATCATATGTAGACTTCCACTCCCAAATGTCTATAGACCTTGGGTTATTAACCCATTTTCTTAAATCTAAACAAGACAAATTCTTAACTAATTACAATTAGTTTTAAATGAAAACCTATACTTGACCATGCTAATTTTTGTTGCAAATCCTATTTCACTCTTGGGAATACCATTAGTTCCTTCTATAAATGAAAACTTATACTTGATTCGAAAAATGAAAAACATGAAATATCTTTCTTTAAAATGAAACAAAATAAAAAACCTACATAGTGAAATTATGTTAAAGTGAACCATCAATTCATAAAAATGAAGTGTTGTAAAAATAAACATTTATAATCTTAACCAAGTGATATGGACTTTAGAAGCAATACTCAAAGTCCTCTCATGAAGAGACCCTTGAAACTCATGCAAGGATGAATGCAAGGAGAAGACAAAACTTACTACTGAAGAAGAAATCAAGATTATAGTGGAAACCCACTTGGCCACTCCAAGAGTTACAAGTAACTTTGAAGAGGAAGATGTAGCATCAATTTGGGTTCAAATTCAACAATCAAGGAATTTGAACCCGAATAGCCAAAAATAAATCCAAATGAATATTTGACTCAATCCCAAACATCCAAATTATTGTAGAATGTTCCGCAACTATATATAGGTATATTCTTATCCATGGATCCCATGCCATTTCTAGCCATTTCTAACCAACCTCATTCACTGTTTATAAAGTTTTGTTAGACAGTTAAGTTGTTATTTTTTATTAATATAAATTTTAATCATTACTGTAAATTTATTTGTAAATAAAATCAATAAAACCTTAAAATTACGATTAGCATTAATAATGATTTAAAGGCTTTAGCATGATCAAACTATTTTATCTATTCTTAAGAGGGAGATCTTTATTTTTACAATTATGATAGATATAATTTTCATTGAGGAAGATGGATATAATTGAAGGTCTTACGAGGGTCTATGGTTTTTAGGAGTTAAGGTGGGGTTCACAGAGTTGGATGACGTTGATTATGAAGATGATGTCACCGAATCACATGAGATCTTTCCATCTGTAGAAGAATTGAGGTTGTGGCCGGGAAAATACACGAATTATACAGGTGAATATGCAAACTTGTTTGACAATTTTCTGGATTGAGTTTCAAAATGAAATTCCAATGGATCTTTCCATGATTGGTAAGGGAAATGGTTGATGTTCATTTAGTGTGCCAAGTCTATTATAGACAGATGAAGGTATGGAGACTTCGACTTTTCAGAGGTGTCTAGAGACTATGCTTTCAATTGATGGGAAGGTTTTCCATTAGAGTCTCAAGGGAAAGAATCTAGAGGTGGGTGCTAGGAATAATGTGGAGGAAAGCCCAATTTTTGGACTACCTGGTGTGTTAGAAGGAAAGTGTAATCTCTCTGGTAGAAGTAAGAAATGTGTTAGAGAAAAGTACTTGAAAGTGTGAGTGATGGTAGGTTAGGATATTTCCATGGTAGAAGTTCAAGGGATGATGGAGAAGGATTTAGTGGGTATATTCTCCGATAAGGTCTGTAATTATGAGTCTCTTCATTTGTGGCTGAAGAAGTTTTGGTTTCTCGTGTTAGGGTATGTTCCATCTTTCTTTGTTTAAGTAATGGGATGGTATAGTTTTGTATTCCCAAGTAGGGAGGATGTGAAGAAAATTTTAAATCGGGAATGAGAGTGGGGGGCATTAGGTTTGATTTTGAAGAAATGGGATCCAAATTTTGACTCACTCAAAGAAACACGTTATCTTCATAATATTTAGGCTCTTATTTCTAGCCTCCCATAGGTGTTGTCCCACGGGGAGGTTTTGATGAATATAAGAACCTTTTGGGAATATTTATCAAGATAGATGATGGTTGGGAGAAGAAGAAAGACCGGAGGATGGATCGAATTTTTGTGGAAATGGACCGTTAGATAAAGGTTGGAAGTTTAGGTGGAAATTTAATGTGGAAAATGGTTGTTTCTTCAAAAGTTAGACTACTATAAAATACCCTTTTGGTGCCATATATGTAGGGAAGTAGGTCACCTGAGGGCTCACTGTGTCAATATGAGGCTAGGAATTCTCTGCCTTTAAAAAAAATATGGGTAAAAAAAGGTGGTCTGCGATCTTGAGAGGTGTTGAAGTTTGATTTGGACCAATAAAAGGCACGACTAGAAGATGAAAATGAGGTCAGTGTTAAGGATCTTGTAGCGGAAAGGGGTATTGCGCCAAATAACTCATCACGAGTATATCGATTGGAGGGAATTCAGAAGATGGACACAAATTTTCTCTTAGAACATTCAAAAGGTGATGGATCAAGAAAATATGCTTTGACGACCTTGGTAGCGAAGCCTTGGTTGGATGGTAAGCCATGTTCTAGTTCCCCTCTTAGTATTGATATTTTTCCTAGCTTTGGTAGAAAGGATGTTCAACTTAAAGGAATAGACAGACCTACTATTTCTAATGAGGAATTAATGTTGGGTCATGATCTGTGGGGGGGTTAAGATCGCTCTGGTAGATAAGGAGGAGATTAATTGTTTGGATATAATTGGAGGGAAGAAATCAGTGGAAATGATGGAAAATTTAAGAGAGGATAAATAAGGCGATTAGTCGGCCCATGGAGAGAAGGATAGAGAGGCCTCTCAGATCATGTCATCGTGTGATCTAAGATCTAAAAGAACTAAGTAAGTTATCGAGGGAGGATTTAGAGGAGGACTAGTTCCAAATAAAGAGGAAGTTTCTTTGGTAGGAAGAAAGTCAAATATATATCTGGATAAGTTGCAAGTAAAAAAGGATATTAGTAAAGGTAAGAAATCTACAATTGTTCGGGCCCCTAGAGTAGGTAAATCCTTGTAGATGAGCCATCCGTGATTGTGCTCTCTTTTAACTTTAGAGGGGTAGGAGGGGTCCAAAAGAGAGAAGCACTCTGAAGAGTTTTTACAGTCTTCAAGGCATATGTTAACTTGATACATGAAACAATCTGAATGAAGTAAGGTAGTTGATTTCTTTACTTCTTCTTTTAAAGATTGGTCTTTTTTCTCACTAGATGTTGATGGAAAATCGAGAGGTCTAGTGACGAGTTAGAGTGCCAATTTGGAAGCTATTTCCATGAGATATCTGTTTCCTTAGGAATTCTAGTTGAATTAGAGGAAAAATAACTATATGTTTCCTTGAAGGTGATGGAATTGTATGGTCCCTATCTTGATAGGATGGATTTTTGGATCAACATGTCGAAGGAATGATTTCTCAACTAGTTGAATTTAGTTCTTGGAGGGGATTTCAATTTTATTACCTCTTTAAGGGAAATTTGGGGAGAAAATGAAAGATTGGATCCCCAAGGATACTTCTTCATACATTTTCTTGAAAAAAATCATCTTATAGATCTAGATCCGATTAAATCAATTCCAACTTGGAAGAATGCCAGAAGAGGAAGGGAAGCCATATCCAAATGGATGGATAGGGTTTTGACCTCAAAAGACTTATTGAATAGTTAGCTAAATATTAAACACTAGGTTGGAATGGGTGAACTTTTGGATTACCTTCCCATTATGTTAATATTAGACATAAATGATAGGAAATCCCCATCCCCTTGAAATTCAATAATGCATGGTTGTTAGAGGATGAGTACATATATTTGATTTGTACTCATTGGATTCACATTGATCGATTGATAGAAGGCTCAACAATGCAACAATTTATTGAATTTTTGTTTAGAGGCTTCCACGATCAGTGAATTGTAGAAATGTGTCTTTCGAATCCATCACAATTGTTTAAATATCTTCAACATCGTGGATCAAGATTTGGTTATCCATCATCAAAAAATAAAAGATATAGAGAATTCTAATCTTGAAAGAACAAATAAATAGAAAGAAACAAATACTAAATCCGAGAAAAAAAAATAAATAATAAAAAACTAAAACCAAAATAAATAAATAAACAAAGAAACGAAAAAACAAATAAAAGAATTAAGAGAAACTAAATGAAATCAAAGAATATATATATATATATATAATAAAAAATTTGAAGAAAATAAAAAAAGAGAAAAAATATAACAAAAGGAATTAGAATAAACTAAACTCAAATTAGAATCATATTTTTCTTTATTTGGGTAATGTTCAACTCAAACCAGAATCATATTTTTCTTTATCTCGGTATGTTCTTTCTTTGAGTTTTTTTTCCTTTTGTTATATTTTTTCTCTTTTTTTTATTCCTTTTTCTTAAATGTGTTAATTTTGTTTTTCCATTTTGATTATTTTATCTATATACTTTTTCTTATTTGGTTTACTTTACTTGTTTCTAATTTTTTTTGTTGGTTTGTTTTTTACTCTAAACTCCTTTTTTTCCATTTTATCTCTGGTTTCTTTTCTTTTCTTTTTTTGGTTGATTCTGTTTTTAGTGTTATTTTTTATCTTTCCTTTATTTATTTGTTCTCTCAAGATCAAAATTCTCTATATTTTTCATTTCTTGATGATGGATCATCATAGCTTGGTCTGAAATGTCAAAGATATTTAAATAAGTGTAGTAAATTTGGAAGACACATTTCTATAATTTGTAGAATCTTTTAAACAAATTAAGCAGGATATGAAATTGTGAAAGAATAGGCACAAGACCAATTTGGAATTGGAGTTGAAGGAGGTGGAAGAGCAAATAAGATCCATGTTTGAAGAACATATGTCAGACATTTTCTCTGAGGAATATATTTCCTCTATAAAACTCTTAGAAGACAAAAAGGACTTGCCGAAAAAAAAATTGCCTGGAAGGTAAAAAGACGAGCGACGTGGTTGAAGGAAGGTGATGGAAATACTAAATTCTTTCACTCCTATGCTAACTTATGTAGACATATAAATACTATTTGGGAAATAAATTTTCTCAGTGATGAGGTGGCTAGATATTTCAAGTACAAAGCCATGGTAGCTAGAAACCATTTTGCATCATTATTCAAGGAAAATGAAGGTTAAACAATTGAATATATAATGGGAATTATGAGGTTGGTTCCCATATAATTAATTATGAACAAAATGAAATGATAGAGGAGGATATCACTATTGAAGAAATTGCATCAAGTGATGAATTCCTTTAAAAGAGGGAAGAGTTCGATACCTAATGGACTATTGGTGGAATTCTATCTTTCCTTTTTCGTTCTATTGAAAGAGGACATTTTCTTAGTAGTCCGAGAGTCAAAAAAGGCCAAAACATTCTTAGGGGCTTTAAACTCTACTTTTATTACTCTTATCGAGAAAAAAGAGTCCAAAACATTCCCAGGGGCTTTAAACTCTACTTTTATTACTCTTATCGAGAAAAACCAAGATGCACAATCCTTTGAGGATTATAGACAGATTTCTTTTTGTAACCTAATCCATAACTTGATTTCTAAGCTTATTGAAAACATATTGAAGGGCATCTTGTCAGGTATTATTTCAGAGGATCAAGTTGGCTTCTTGTTCCATCGTTAGATTCACGATGTGGTGGCTAAAGCACAAGAAGGGATGCATTCGATAAAGACCGCTATGAAACAAGTGAATCTGCTCAAGAATGACTTAGCTAAAGCATATAACAAGCTTAGGTGGATTTATATTAAACATATTTTAATTCATATGGGGATGAATATGAAGTCAATAAAGTGAAAAATGGGATGTGTCTAGTCTGCTTCATTTGTAGTATTGATCAACGTGTCACCATCATAATTTTTTCAAATTTATTGAGGTCTTAGAATGGGTTGTGCTCTATCTCCATTCTTATTCTTATTAGTGGAAGAAGGTCTTATTTTGTTGATTAAGGAGAAAAAGGCAAAGGGGGAGCTGAAAGGAATTATAATTTCATCATCGATTGTGATTACGCACCTTTTGTTCATAGATGATATATTGATATTTGATCATGGGGACGTCAGGAAAGATAAAGAACAAGGACATTTTGTAGAAGTATTGTCGAGCAAATGACATGGAGATAAATTTGGCAAAGTCCTCAATATTTATTAATGGAATCTTAGAGGAGCAAGAAAATAAATTTGAACAATTTTTATCCATTACGGTAAAAGGTTTGGATCAAGATGTTAAATATCTTGGCTTTATTTTAAAACCAAATAATTATGGTTTTGAGGATGGGATTTGGAAGTATAAAAAAATAGAGACAAGAATATCTATTTGGGTTAATAGGTGGCTCTCTTGAGGCGAAACGATGGTCATGATAATTCCTTCCTTGAAAGTATATATGTTTATTGGGTAGCCATAATGAAGGTTCCTAAAGGCATATTAACCAAAGTTAGGAAGAAATGCTTTATTTTTTAAATATTGGTAGAAGATCAACAAAAGGTACTCCATTGGCTAAATGGTCTTAGGTGGTAGCTCCCAAAAACTTGGGGGTTGGGAATTAAAAAATATTCATTAGTTTAGTGAAGCACTTGTGGCAAGGAGTTTATGGCACCTAGTATACAATGAGGCATTGTGGGGAAGAGTCACAAAGAACAAATATTTGAAGGGAAGATCAATGGAGGAGTGGTTTAGGGACACACAAAAAGATCGAAAGGTGGTTCTATAGTGTGGAAGGATCTAGTTGAATCTTTCCCTATGGTTGGTTCATGTGTTGTGTGGAAAATTGGGAATGGAAGAAGGATTTGGATAGACAAATACTTGCATATTGGTGTGAAAGTACCTTTCTTACTCTTTGGAGAGCTTGTGAAATTGTTATATGAAAAGGAAATCTTTCACTTGAGGGATGTTGGGGATTTCCAGGATCCAAATTCGCATATTCAGAAATTGAATTCAATGCTAGATCTCAGGTTGAAAGGAAAGGAAGCGAAAGAGTGGGGTAGATATATTAAACAATTTTATCTCGAAGCCATTAAGTTGTCGGAGGAGGAGGATCATTTATTTTGGTCCAAGGATAGGTATATCGATGATCTGATGGCTAGACTGACCTTTGTTGTGAAAGCAGAAGAGGCTTTCACAAGTGACAAATTATGGTGGTGGTTAGCAGTGGAAGATTCTTGGTCCATTGAAGGCGAATATAATCTTATGGTTAACATTGGCTAACAAAATGTTGACTTTGGATAACAGATTAAATCGAGGTCGAAGTGGACCCAATGGATATTACTTATGCTCTCAAGCTTCTAAAATGATATATCATTTGTTTGTTTCATATGGAATGCATAGAGAAATATGGAGGGATATTGACCTTACCTTTAAACCAAATAATATATGGTATGCAATATTATTGGAGGCTTGTGTTAAGGTGACTTATGGATGAGGCAATTAAGGAATTCAAATCTATACCTAATCTATTGGTATATTGGATATGGTGGGCTCGAAATCGATTAATTTTTCAAAACAACTATGTTCCAACTGAGTTGGAAGATCATAAGATTGTCAAGGCAATCAAGAAACACAAGAATGATATTAAAGGAAGTAAACATAGAGTGTTGAAAATGTCGAGCATGGACTGTGAAATCCTGCTGGGGGTATTTTGATGGATCGAGTTACGGACATTCACCGGTAGGGGGTGTAGGTACAATCATGTTTAAAAATTTCAATTATTCTTTTCCATACAAAATATGCAGTCGGTTGAGGAACAAAAACTAAGATAGAATTATGCACAGTGTGGATTTTGTTCAGTGGGGATTCAAAAGTTGCTATTGAATGGGCCAAAAGGAAAAAGACCAAAATTCTTAACTTGAGACAGGTTTTGAATCCTATTGAGGAAGAACTAACAACTTTTGAATGGATCTCTTTTACCCATATCTATAGAGAACTAAACAAGTAGGCTAATATATTAGCAAAGTAGGCTGAATGTACTATTTTGGAGCATGGATTCAGAGATGGACAACTTCATGTGGAGATGTTAGTCTCTCTTTTCTAAATGTCTTTTTGTTATTTTATTCTATTGGTTGGTGGTGCTTGGTTCTTTTACCACAGTCTTGTCATAGACGAGCTCCTCTTGTTTTAATATTCATACAGTTTTTGTTTTGGAGATTCTTATATACAAATATATTGTTTATATGCATAGATGCTCTCTCTCTCTCTATATATATATATAATTTTTTTAATTATGATAATAGTAGTCTAAACAAGTGATGATTGAGATCACTTTGTCGATCCATTTTTGTTTTCTATCTAAATTCTAGTAGAATGTAGATATAAGGTGTTGAGATTTCACGATTCAAGTGCAACAAAAATATTTGAGGATGTTGAATCAAAAATAATTTTTAATAATGAAATATCTTCATCTTACCAAATATTACATCAAACAACTCCATAAATTTAAAAAAAAAAAAACACATATTGTATACTACTAAAAGAAGATAATTCTTGCTATATTTATTATTCAAATTATGCTATATAATTATGAAATTTAATTTATTACAAATTTTTAAAAAAAATCCAAAAACACATTATAATTTATAATCTTAAAATTTAAAACAACAAAACCCTATAAAATCCTCATAAAATATGTAATATAATTGACCTTCATAACTTGTTTTTCATGAATAAGCAATGTCCAATTCAATTCTTCAAATATTTTTTCTTAAAATGGTTTAAAAAAAATTTATATATTAATTTTTATAAAACAATAATTATTATATTTATAACAATATCATTATTTTTTGAAAAATTTAATATCTTTCTCGTCAACTATAAGAAATATCAAAATGAATGGAACTCTGTGCAGTGCGAGCTAGGGCACGAGCAGGACTGAGACACGAGCAGAGGCTCGTCGAGTGAGCATGGCGGCGCCTGGGGGAGGGGAGGACACCCCCCCCCCCCCCCTTCGATTTCGGATGAGGATGCCTTCAGAAGGCTCCTCCAGAGCAGAGGCAAAAAGATCTCACCCCCGACCATCCCAAAATTTATCAAGAAGTTGGAGGAAATCCCTGAAATCGCCCTTCCTGAAGAAAAACCAATGAAAACTGCCTTGGCTCTGGCTAAGAGAGGCCTTGTGGGCCAGTTCATGGGGTTATGGCCTTCAGCCAAGACTACAGATGACTGGATATAGAGGAACTGGAAGCCCAATCTGAAACATGGTGTTACCTGTTACCCCGTAGGAAGAGGGTTTTTTGTGTTTGAATTCATCTCAGAAGAAGACCGGGATTTAGTCTTCAGAAATGGTCCCTACTTCATGGGAACGTAGGGCCTATATCTGAACAAATGGACACCATACTTCGACCCCGCGACCGACCTCCCCAAAGAGGTGCCAGTGTGGGTCAGGCTTCCCAATCTCCCAATGCATTGTTGGGACTTTGATACTTTGAAGAGAATAGGGAACGGAATAGGCCACTTCATTGACAAAGCCGGTAACAAAGGACAATACTCCTGCGCCAGAATCTGTATTGAAGTGGATCTTGAAGCCGGCCTACCTGAGGCAGTAAAATTAACAGTTGGATCCTGGACCCACTACCAGAAATTGGACTATGAACACCTGCCCTTCAAATGCAGGAACTGTCAAGAACACGGCCACTTCCAAAGATACTGTCCCAAATTGGTTGCTGAAAAAGAAGATGCTGAAGGATGGCAGAAAGTAAAGAAAGGGAAAACCTTCAGCAACACCAAAAATAAGGAGAAAACGGTCCAAGAATCACCAAAGGAAGGCAATCCAGCAGCCAACACTCAGGAAACTTCCAACGAGACCCAAAACCCTGCACATGGTACAGAAGCTGGCGAAGCTCGGGGGACACAAAGCTTAAGCGACCCTACCCTGCATCGGTCTGACTCCACACTACCAAAGGAACACACCAGCCTGAGCTCAGAAACAGGAGCCGATTCCTCTGAGGAAGGTGACACTGAAGCAAGTAGCTCGTCAGCCTCTCCAAATCAACCAAAGCGGGGATGAAAGCCTGAGAAGAAAAGAAGGGAAGAACAGTCCTACAAGGATGTAGTCCAAGGCTCACAGCACACCATTCCAGAAATGATGAACACCAGATCGGGGATGAAGATCGGGAAAACCCCGAAAGGGGGCCACCCTTCTCAAACAAGTAAATAATGCAATACGTCTCCCGGAATTGCAGAGGACTAGGCACCTCTCTAAAAGAAGAAGCTATAAGGGATTTAGTAAAAGTATTGAGGCCGGAAGTCCTCCTAATCCAGGAGACAAAACTGGAGGAGGAAGCTCTCCTCCGAGCAAGGAACTCGTTCTGGAAGAAAGGCCCAGGTAGGGCTGTGAGTGCTAGAGGAGCCTCGGGAGGCTTGGCAACTTTCTGGGACTCCGCTAAGCTCAATCTTGTAGAAGAAGAAGGCACCACGCATTGGCTATTCACCAAGCTGCAACATAAAGACTCCGGTCACTTTGTAAGTATCTTTAACCTATATGTTCCTGTTTCTTTTGTAGAAAAAAAAGAGTGCTGGGACTCATTAAAAACCTTCCTAAACCAGCATAACCATGAGAATTTAATTGTAGCCGGAGACTTAAATGTAACCCTTGCACTAGCAGAAAAAAAGGGGGATCAATAGTCCGGGATCCTGCCAGAGAATGGGTGGAAGACTTGATACTGGACTGGGACCTTGTAGATATCACCCCGGACAGAGGGAAGTTCACCTGGTCCAATAAAAGATTTGGGCCTGGCCACATTGCGGCCCGCCTAGACCGCTTCTTGATTCAATCCTCCTTCCTCACTCTTGGCCTCATGGCTTCCTCTAAGATCCATGCGCATTACACCTCCGATCATAAACCAATCTCGCTCACCCTCTCCCATGAAGCTCAGTTAGGCCCTATCCCTTTCCGTTTCAGCCCTTTATGGGTAAATCAGGATGGCTATCTTGACATTGTGAACAAATCCTGGAATGAACCGATTTTTGGGTCTCCCTTCTTTGTCTGGGAAGGAAAACTAAGAAGGCTCAAAGCTGATCTGAAATCTTGGGCTAAAGACCTAAGATCCCCCACAGACGAAAGGAAAAGAACCCAGAAGGCTCTGGAACAGCACCAACTGGCCATGGAAGACTCTCCTATCACCCTTGTCTTGCTTAATCGGGAAGCTGATCTCCAAAGGGAGTTCCACAAAGCGTGCAAAGAGGAGGAAACCTACTGGAGAGTCAAATCAAGAACACTCTAGCTCCAAGATGGAGACAAAAACACCTCTTTCTTTCACAAGCAGGCCCAAGCTCGAAAAATCTACAATTCCATCAATGAAATCCAGTTGCAAGATCAAATAATAAAGGATATCAGCGGCATCAAGGAGGCTTCCCACTCCTTCTTCAAAAAGCTTTATTCTGCCCCGGACCTGGACCCAGTGGATCCGAACTCCTTCCCTCTCTCAGTGATTCCAAACCTGATAAGTGAGGAGGACAACCAACTGCTGAATAATCCTGTGAGTATTCATGAAATTAAAAAGCCCTCTTCAATATGGACCCGGACAAAGCTCCCGGGCCAGATGGATTCACAGCCCAGTTCTATGTCTCTTGTTGGGACATAATCAAAAGGGACTTGTACAGAATGATCAAGAAGGCTCAGATCTGCTCTAAATTGGGAGGCAGCACTAATTCCTCATTCCTGACTCTCATTCCAAAAGAAAAAGGAGCCAGGAACTTCAACAGGTTCCGCCCAATCTCCCTCTGCAATACTAGCTATAAAATCATAACCAAAATAATGGCCAACAGACTCAAAAAAATTCTGCCTAAATTGATTCCGGAAAACCAGGGTGGTTTTGTCAGAGGTAGACAGATTCTAGACAATATAATCTTAGTCCAAGAGGCCATTCATTCCAGCTACAGAAATAAAGAGAAAGGAATGGTAGTTAAGCTGGACTTAGCTAGTGCCTTCGACCGAGTCAAGCATGACTTCCTCCTTGCTGCCATGAGGAACTTCGGGTTCAATCAGAACTTTATTCAGTGGGTTAAAGCCTGCATATCAGCTCCCTGGATAGCTCTGCTGATCAATGGCCGACCTACCAAGTTCTTCCAGGCATCTAGAGGTTTAAGGCAAGGCTGCCCTCTCTCTCCTGTTCTCTATGTCATCCAGGCTTTCGTTCTAAGCTTCCAGCTGAATATAAGTCTCCAAAACAGAGCTCTCTCTGGCATTAGAATAGCCCCCAAGGTCAAAAATGTTAACCACGCCCAGTTCGCTGATGACACCCTGTTATTGGGTGTGGCCAACCTCAGAACAGCTAGAAATTTCAAATCAGAACTTGACTGCTACATGAACAGCTCTTGAAGTGAAATAAACTTCCACAAAAGTAAGATTTATGGTTGGAATTGCTCCCCCCTCGAAATGCTGAATATTTCTCGTATCCTTGACATGGAGGGCATCTCAATCTGGGACACCTTTACCTACCTGGGCATCCCTATCTTCAAAGCCTCCCCTAAAGTTCTCCACTGGCTGCCCCTTCTTGACAAACTCAAAAATAAAATCCAAACCTGGGGAGCATCCTGGCTCAACAAGGCAGGCAAAATTATTCTGATTAATTATGTCCTCACCAGTCTCCCTATTTATCAGTGTTCAGTGATGTTAGCTCCCAAAACCATTACGAACAAGATTGAAGAGCTGCTCCGGCGATTCCTCTGGGAAGGGGGACAGAATAATGAAAAGAAGCTGCACCTTGTTAGCTGGGACAAGATCAAAAAACCAAAGATTGAAGGGGGCCTTCAAATCAGAGATGTGGCCACCCAAAATCTAGCCATGGGTGGCAAAATCCTCTGGAACATGGTTTCTGGTAAGAATACTTGGAGCAAGCAGATCCTCCGAAAAAAATACTTCACAGGAAACATAAAAAGATGCCTTGAAAATTCTACTAAAACGCAGACTGGCTCTCCGATCTTCTTGCTCTGCAAAAGAGCACTGCCTTATTTCACTGCCAAGCTCACTTGGATACCTGGAAATGGAGCAAATATAAAATTTTTGGATGATTCTATTCTAGGTGATCAACCTCTTAACAGTCTGATCGAGCTGAGGAACATCCAAGCCTGGCTTACTGATAACAATTGCAACACGCTTTGGGATATTTCCTCATGGGGAAATGATGATAAAGAAACCTGGGTAAGCTGGAACCTTGGAGATTACCCTGACGAGCTCAAGGAGGAAGCGATGCTGCTGTTGGATATCCTCCAAGGGAAATCGCCCATAACTGCCAGATCCAAAGATAAACGGGGCTGGGGCTCTGGCACAGGCAAATATTCTGCATCTGATGGTTATTCCTTTATTCTGGAACGGCCTTGGGCTTCCCCCAATCCAGGCTCATGGAAAGCTCTTTGGAACCACCCGTCTATCCCGAAAATCGATATCTTCACTTGGCAATTGATTCACAACAGCATTCTCACCAATGACAACCTCAAGAGGAAAGGTTGGGCTGGACCTTCTCGTTGCCCATTGTGCAAATGCGCTGAAGAAAACGCAGACCATCTGTTCATTGCCTGCGATTTTACTCAAGAAGCCTGGAGAATAATGCTTGGTCCCATCACTATCAGTTTCCCCAACTCGGTAGTGGAAATGGTAAGTCGCTGGCTCCACCTTTACCCCTACGATCTGAGTAAAAAGAATCTTATCAAAACCACGTGGATGTGGATCCCCAAGTTCCTGTCATGGAAAATTTGGTTGGAGCGAAATAATAGAATATTCAAGGCTGAAAGCGGGGTCCCAGCTCAAATCGCTGTCAAAGCCCGGGTCATGCTGGCTGAAGCATTAAAAACTAAGGCTCCCAAAAGCAACACGGCCCCTCTCTCTAATGAAGAAGATCATTGGTTTAAGGAGTTCCAGCCAGATCATAACAGCAATGATGCAAGGAACTCGTCCCACAAGGTCAACTGGGAAATTAGACTGGCTGAAATGGATTTTATCAAGTGGAGATCAGTGCTAAATGAATGGTGTCTCTTCTTTGACCGGGCCTCGAAAGGGAACCCCGGGCAAGCTGGAGGAGGTGGTATTATTCTTGAACCTTCAGGCAATATCTATTTGTCCTATGCATGGGGCCTAGGACAAGCTTCCAACAATCAAGCTGAAATTCTGGCGCTGTGGCAGGGCCTAACCCAGGCAAGGAAACTGAACACCCAAAAGATTAATATTTTCGGTGACTCCAGGCTGATAATTAAAGCGGTCCATGACAAGAAGGTGCCCACGGACATTCATCTTGCCCAAATTTTCAGGAAAGTCCGCCTCCTCCTCTCCCACTTCAGAAGTTACAAGGTTCAGCATGTGCTAAGGAATCTAAATAGCCTTGCGGACGCTGAAGCCAATCGTGGTGTCCTACTGAATAAAAGCCAGCTAAGTGTCAATGGAGGAAGCTCAAATTGCGCGATCCCATAAGGATAAGGGAAGGAACATCATCAAACTCAAAAGCTGTAAAGGAATTAAGCTGGAAAGGAAGACCAATTTTGAGAATCTGAATTTATTATGTAAAGGCCCTGGCAGCCCATTTGCCAATCTTAATTAAAATTTTAACCGCTTCTGTAAAAAAAAACAATATCATTATTTTTTAAAATTTATTTATTTATTTAAAATAAATTTATAAATTATATAATTATAAAAAATTAACAATTAAAATAAATAATTCAATGCAAAATAATATAACTTAGCTTACACAATTTTTCATAATTTTAATATTAAAAAATAACATGTGAAATAATCAAAATTAAATTTAAAAAAATTCAAATAATATACTTATGTTAAAAAAATTTCATAATTTTAATATTGAAAAATAACATATAAAATTAAAATCTATAATATAGATATTTAATGATGATGATATTGGTGATTAAGAAATCCTTTTTCATGGTTTTAATATTGAAAAACTCTCATTCTTCAAATTTGTAACATTTTTTATAATATCAATAATATTACTATATAATTTTAGGTACATATTCTCCAACATATATGATTACTTTCTCAATATGTGTTATATCCATTGAAATTGAAATTTATATAATTATTCAATTCTTTATTATTTTCATCACATACCATTTAGGTATAAATTTTTAATTAAATATTTAATATTATATTAATTTGAAATTTTAATTTAAAAAAATTATTAATATTATATATTATTTCTAATTTTTTTTAATTATTTATAAGGATATAATTTTTAGGCAAGTTTAATTTTCTTTAGGGGTGATTTAATTGGGAGGTGGCACCCAAAAATATACTCAATTTGAGGTTGATTAAGGTGTGGATTTTGTCAACAAGGCTACCTAAGTTCAATTCTCCTTAGAGATGACTTGTAACTTAGTTGGGAGATGACACCCAAAAACCCACTCAATTTAAGGTTGGTGCGATGCACACCAAGTGCCATCCATGAGTTTTGAGAGTTAAGCAAAAAAAATTCATTATTATTCTTTATTATTTTCATCACATACCATTTAGGTATAAAGTTTTAATTAAATATTTAATATTATATTAATTTGAAATTTTAATTTAAAAAAATTATTAATATTATATATATCATTTCTAATTTTTTTTAATTATTTATAAGGATATAATTTTTAGGTGAATTTAATTTTCTTTAGGGGTGACTTAATTGGGAGGTGGTACCCAAAAATTTACTCAATTTGAGGTCGATTAAGGTGTGGGTCTTGTCAACAAGGCTACCTAAGTTCAATTCCCCTTAGAGGTGACTTGTAACTTAGTTGGGAGACGACACCCAAAAATCCACTCAATTTAAGATTGGTGCGATGCACACCAATTTTTTTTCCAGGGAAAAAAATACTACTATTGATATTCATATGCTGAATCAAATAGTACAAATAAGTTCATGATCCAAACACATGGATCTTTCGAATGATACCCCAAGCTGTTCCGTGCAAGACAGCCTATATATGATAAGAAAAAGTCTGGGGATGTTCATCATATACAAAATATACCCAAAAATTAAGCAATTGATTTGCAATAAGCCCCAGATGGCATGATAAAAAAAAACCCCAATTAAACATCAAAAAGAAATTAAGGATAAGACAAAATATCAGTCATAGAAATAGATGGAACCGCAATCCTGTAGGCTGTCTTCAAACCATTCTTCCCAGAACAGGTATCCTTCACAACCATCAAGAGCTTGCTTTGACAGTTTGTCCGCCAAACTGTTATGTGCGCGATAAATGTGCTCGAATGAGATATCATGCTGCTTAGAAAGTTCAAGTAGAACTCTGGAGGCCCAGTGTCTTAAATTTAGAACATTCAACTTGAATTTTCCTTCTGCCCACTTAATGGTGACCCTAGAGTCGCCGAACACTTTGAGATTTGGCAACCCAAATATGTTTGCAACCTTTAAAACACACCAAAGAGCAATTAATTCTGCCTTCATATTGGTACCTTGCCCACAGTTTAACTTGATAGAGAAATAGTGGGAGTCATTCAGATAAATAACACCACCAATAGCACACATTCCCGCTTGAGAAGCTCCGTCAAAAAAAAGGACAGGTCTATCAACAATAAGACTGAAAATGCTGATACGTTCTGTTTTAAGCATCATCTCATCCACCTTGCATGAGTTGAACATTTTGAGGGCCGTTAGCCAACTTTGAGTGTAGTCAGGTGTGGAGTTTCGAATAATTATTTATGATGATACTTAACCTCTAATGAAATCAACCCATTATAAAAAATCAATCATTCATTTTTCCAAAAAAAAACTTTTTTCATTTTACAACTAATTATTTAAATATATACTAATTCGTTTACTAATAAACTTAGTATTGTGAAAATTATTTATGGAAACAAATTTTATGTTCTCAACCAAATTGATGATTAACATTTTGCTATATAATTATTGAATTGATAATAATTTAATTAAAATAAAACTAGGAAACTTTTTGATTTTGAAATATTACATTATGTCCTGACAACTAAACATGGTCCCATCTTTAAAAAAAAATCCAATCTCATAATTTTTAAATTCTCCCTTTTAAAAGTGCATATTCAACCAATAATGTTGACTCCACTTACATGATGCCACCTAGATCTGTTCTTTTCAACAATACCAGATATCACTCCATATTCTTCCACGTAGATGTGTCCTTTTCAACAATACCAGATATCACTCCATAGTCTTTCTGCGTACCATTAACTTTCCTTTTTCCTTGAAGAAAACCAGTTGATTAGTATTCTTTCTTTACTATAGGATTTTTAAGACAATCTTTGTTGAGGATTTTTAATACTAGCACAATTAATTAACTTGTGGTTGTGAATATGAACGGTTACTTGTTTTCTTCTATCTGTTGTTATTTGTGAACACAATATGTTGTACTCGTTTTTTATTTGTAATTGTAATTTTTCATTGTATATGTCTTAGCTAACTGTTATTACCTAGCTTCTTCTAGTTAAAATGGTTGAACTACCCATTATCCATACTTCAACTATTTTTTATATTATTTTTTTTATAATTGTTTATCTTGAATTTGGAACCACATTATAAAATCAATTTAAAACCACTATAAAATAATAGTTATTTTAAAAAAACCACTATAAAATCAATCTGGACAATACACTTGTCTCATATCATTCTCATGCAATCTAGGATCTTTGAAAATCAACCTCCATGCCAGATCAAAAATAAAAAATAAATATTATTCTATAAAACACAAGCAATCCATCCATCAGTTAGTAGGAAGTCGAGCTCTAGGTGAGAAACGTCCCACATGTAGTAGGCAGTAGAGGTCTCAGTGAGAAACGTGAAATCGTTTCTTTCTACTCACTTTCTCTTTTGATCACGTTCAAAGCTGTGCAATCATAAAAAAAAAAGGATGGAAATCTCATGATTAAGAGTGGCATACAAGCAAAGTTTCCTCATTGCAATTGCCAGTTTGCTAGAAATGGGAAATCAATTCACATTCAAGTCCACAATCCATCCATCAATTAACGTATCATATACGTCTACTGTAGTTTAATTTCACACAGAGGACAGACAGTGCTCCAACTTATTCACGTGTGCCCCGTTCTGGGCAGAATACCATTATATAGAATGTACATTTGGACTCATCAGCAAACCACCAAAGTGTTTTCATCTTCAGACTCTTCAATGGTATCAATTGTGAATATGGCTATGGCTTCGGAACTGAACTCAATCCTTACTTACAGTAGGCAATTAGGCAATTCAGTATTATTCTTTTGTTTGCTAATCCTTTTGGCGAATCCAGACCATGCACTCAAGTTGGTCTTAGCAGATAATTCTGACGAGAATCCTAGAGCTGTTCCATCGTTGCCTGGCGTTCCTGTGATGAATTATCTCAAAACTATGAAGTTTTCAGAAGTCTATGCCAATCTATGGGGTGCCCAACACCAAAATGTTTCCCCAGATGAGTCCTCAGTTACACTCACATTAGACAGATCATCTGGTATCACACTTCTCTCCCTTCTCTCTGATTCCTTGAACATGCAGGCTTTATATCTATTTATTATGATGTAACTCTAAAACTATGTAATATGTTGGTCTGCCTGTTGCTGACAGGCAGTGGGTTCAAGTCAAAAGAAGCATACATGTATGGTTTCTTCAATGCTGCTGTTAAACTTCAGGCGGGTTATACTGCAGGAATCATCACTTCATTCTATGTAACTACAATAGATTTCTATTTCTGTTTCATGCATCAATTGATGAACTAAGTAAAGTTAAAATTGTTCAGATAATAGTGATAGTGAGTATAATCTGTGTTGTATAATGATGATATTTGATCAGCTGTCAAACAACCAAGTTTATGAAGGCTGGCATGACGAGATAGACATAGAGTTTCTGGGAACAATCCCCGGGGAGCCTTACAAACTCCAGACCAACGCCTATGGGAACGGCACAGGGGATGGGCCGAATCTCATCGGCAGGGAGCAGCAATTCCGTCTCTGGTTCGACCCCACCAAACAATTTCACAACTACACCATCCTCTAGACACCTCGTCAAATCCTGTATGTATCTGAGTAATTTTCTTGATCTGATAATGACAGATGATGTGTATCTGAGTAATTTTCTTGATCTGATAATGACATATGATGAAATTAATGTGTTCAGACTATGGTCTGGTGTGACAGGTTTATGGTGGATAGTATTCCCATCAGAAGATTTCCGAGGGTGAAGAGCCTGGGAGTGACTTATCCTTCGAAGCCAATGTCAGTTTATGCAACAATTTGGGATGCGTCTTCATGGGCAACAGATGGGGTAAAATACACAGCGAATTATAGGTACGAGCCATTCCTCTCCACATACACAAACTTTATCACCGTCGCCTGCTCTCCAATATTGAAGGACGAACATGATCATGGGGATTACAAGTACTGTAATTCGCAAGGCAGGCTTTTGGATCATTGGATTTCTCCAAAGCTGAACAAGTACCAGATACGAGCTCTGGAGTTGGTGAGAAGGAATTACATGAAGTACGATTACTGGCAGGACTTTCAACGATATCCGAAGGGGACAATGCCTGAATGCCCTGCACTGCCCTAGCCTTAGCTACTTCCAACCATTGAATAAACCTCCCGTGAGCGAATGAGAGGGGGATTAACAATGATATGATATAGTGCAATCATTTATATCATAATTGATATCTCTCGGCCCACAAAGAAAAATAAATGTATCTTGAAGGTATTTCAATGATAGATGCGTAAATATGTGATGAAGCTCACCTTCACCGTTCAAGAACTGTAAGAACTGTATGTATGCGGTACTATTCTACTAGGTTTTTTATGGTTTAGCACGATGAGTTGTTAATGAATTTTAAATATATGGAGGTGGAATGATTTTATGGTTTAGCACGATGAGTTGTTAATGAATTTTAAATATATGGAGGTGGAATGATGAAAGTAGAGTTGAAATTTGATCTCTTATTTTGTATGTCAATAAACTTTTCTTTTATATCATATTATTTTTATTTTTCATAATAATATTTTTTAAAATAATATTTATAATGACTATAGAAACTTTGAATTTTCATATTTTGCTTTCAAAAATAAAAAATTTACAAAATATAATTTAATATATCATAATATAACTTTTTATCTTAACACAATTAAGACTTTTTCAACATAACAATGCTTTATAAAAAAATTACCAAAATATAATTCAATATATGATAATATAACTTTATATCAAATAATTAAGTAACATGCTATTTAACAAAGTTTAAGGTGTTGATTTCTTTAAAATTTACTAGTGTTTTGTTTCTCTACACAGAAGAAGATTAACAATTTTAGGTCTTGCTTCAAAACTAGTTAACTACATAGAATATATCTATTATTTAAATATTTGTGATTTTGTTTAGAAACAAATTATTGATATATCTTAATAGAATTTCAAAAAAGTATAATTAAATGTGTTTTGAGATATTGCATATTAATTATTTATAAACCCACAATTGTTTAAAATAGTTTATTATCTAAACATAAATTTTTAGATTTAAATTGATAACATATGAAATGTATAGTTCAATAAATGTGTGTCTCTAGTCTTATTAATCTCATTCAACTTGTATACAATATTGTATAGAATAAATGTCTTATTAATCTCACTCAATTTGTATACAATGTTGTATAAAATAAATGAAGAAAGAAAAATGAGAAAATGCATAAGAATATAACAAACCAATAAAAAATAAATTATGAATATTTTTTATTTACCACTACATTTACAATTATGATGCTCACATATTTGTGACAAATATGGTTGTTGTAGTTTAGAACTTTTGTTATTTCAAATTTAAAAAATTATATAGCATGCTACTTAACAAGGTCTTAAAGTGTCGATTTCTTTAGTCTCATATGCGTAACATAACTATGACTAGCACTAATAAACATCCACTCTATGTAGAATGCAAACTATATAGAAAAACAATAATTAAAACTTTGGTATTCATTCTTACTCTATGTGAGAATTGAGAAGTTTGAATGATGTGCGACAATAATTAAAACTTTGGTATTCATACTTTATGTGAGAAGTGAGAAGTTTGAATGATGTGCGAGAATCGAGAGGAACGACCTTTTGTAATGATTGTTCAAGTTCTAAAATGGAGAGTTTTGGTAATTTAATAAATTATGAAAAAGAATGATGAAATAAGTTATACTCTTAAATCTTTTTTAAGAGTTTCTTATAGAAATTCAAGATCTATTGCTAGTAATTATTCCAAAATAAGTATCTAAGTAAATGAATGATAGATTAATGGCCCTAATATTGGGAGCGGCACATCATTTCTATGAAAAAGAAAGGCCTCTAGTTCAAATGTTCTTGGTAGGCTTCTTTTAAAAGTTGTGAGGCATATTTAGGGAATAATTGATGGAAGTTGTGGAAGAGCCAAGGGCTAGAAAAATCATTAAAATTTTATTTTTTAAAATCTTAATTCTAACTAAAAGAAGAAGCAATAGGTTTTGCATCTTTTAAATATTTTCCTATGTACATAATTGTTGTTGAAATCACTGCTAAGATATTCAAATTTTCATTAAAAGTTTTGATTTGCAATGAACAAAGGGCGTTTACAGCTAGAAGGAAGCTCTTCAACAACTTAATTCTATGCCACAAATCTACTCACTTAGCTAGGAAAAGAAGTGATAGATGCATGTTGCTCAAGATAGAACTTACAAAAAATAATAATAAAGTCAATTGACCCTTTCTAAAGGAAGTTTTGATTAAATTTCGCTTCAATTAGAAAAAAATAATTGGGTCTTTGAGTGCTTCTCAACAACTTCATTCTTAGTTCCTGTAAATGAAGGTCCATCAACATTTTACTTCTTCTAAAGAGCTATATTGGGGTTTTCCTCTTTTTCCTTTCCTATCCATTACCTTAGTAGAGGTCCTCGGTTGGTGCAAGCTAATGAGGGCCTCTTTCGACATGTTAGATGCAATAGAAAACTAAAAATACAGACATCCCTCAACTTACATGGATATTATGGGATACTTACACAATAAATATTGCTTTGAGTAAAAAAAATGAAATGTAGGAAATTGATTCACATTTCAAATATATAAATTGTATCCATTGAAAATGTTCATAACTATTCCAAGTTTGATATTTTCAAATAGCTACATTTCATTTTTTGGTAAATGATAAGGTATCGTTTTTTGTGAGTCTGGCCTTTTAGTACTTAAATGATAGAATCAACCTACAAAAATTGGTAGACATATAATAAAGAACAAATAGTACTAGTACGGCACTATTTTTCCAAAATAAATTTAGTAATTTTTATTTATTTTTAAATTATCTTTAAGTGACCAAGCCTTGAAAATAGTATGCCAAGTGTCGGTTCAACTTTTGAAGGTTTGAATGCAGTGATCATAAAATGGTTTTTTAATAGCATGTAAAGGTCGATGTCTAGTAGTGCAAAATGCAAATATTTTTTTAAATGCTTGAGAAATGAAAAAAGTTATGGAAGAAACACTAACAATGTGTTTTTTGAGTTAAGGAGTAATGACACAAGAAAAATAGAGAAAACAATACTTAAAAAAAAAATTACATATTTGGAATCTGCAGAAAAGAAAAAAAAATTATATCTGTGTATAAAATTCCATAAAAAAGGATTGTGTGTAGCATATTGTAACGAGTGGTAAAACACATGCATATTGAGAAAATGGATGAAATTCTCAATTAGCTATGGTTTACCATATTCCATAGCTCAGGTTTGGTTAACCCAAAGCTAACTCTAAAGTAGACACATAAGAATAGGGATGACACACAAACATGTGAAGAGGATCGGTTTAGGTGGTAAGGAACACACGCATGTTCCTTTTAAATTCAAATTTCCTTTCCCACCTAAAAATTTTGGTGTCATAAAAAACATGTCCACATTTTTCCTTTAAAAAACATGTGCATGATGTTTATTTATCAAACACAGATGTGATTTGTAGTGTTAAAATGCTATTGAGATATTGAGAACATTGAATTTACCTTAGACAAAAGAGTTGAGGCGGGGTTGGGGGAGAGAGAGAGAGGTGGGGGTTAGGGGTAGGTGGAGGAGTAGAGAGGTTAGAGAGAGATGGAGCGAGAGTCGAGAGTCGAGGAGTGATGGGGGGGAGGGTGTAGGTGGTTAGGGGTAGGGGGAGGAGGGTGTTTGGGGAAGAGAAGGAGATAGAGAGTGAGGTGGTGGGGGTGTGGGTTTAGGGAGGATTAGTGCAATTAGAGAGAATGGGGGGTTATAGGGTTGGGGAGAGAGAGAGAGAGAGAGAGAGAGAGAGAGAGAAAGAGAGAGAGGTAAGTTGTAGGGCGAGGGGGGATTAGGAGAGATAGATGGGGGGTTAGAGGTAGGGGGAGTAGTAGAGAGAGAGGGGTAGAGGGGGTGGTTACAAATGGGTAGAGTAGGAGGGGGTTTAGGGAGAGAGAGGGGGGAATAGGGGTACTGAGAGTGTGATAGAGAGAGGGGAGTGTTAAGGTTTTGGGGGAGAGAGAGAGGGGTGGTGTTTAGTTGTAGGTAGAGGATTAGGGAAGAGAGAGAGTGAGAGAAGGTGTTAGTAAAGAGAGAGAGAGAGAGAGGGGGGGGGGGGGGACGAGTAGGGGGGTGAAAGAGAGATAAAAGGGGTGGTGTTAGGGGGTTGGGGGAGAGAGATAGAGGTAGGAGTTATGGGTAGGTGGAGGAGTATGGGAGAGAGAATGTGAGAGAGGGGGTTAGTGAGGGTTAGGAGGATGAGGGGAGAGAGACAAAGAGGAGGGAGGTGTGATACGAACCGTTACACCAAAACCTCGAGATGTTAGTGAAGGCCACCCACTAGGATCTTAACATCCCACCACGCTCCGCAGTCCAGACTCTGGGCTGGATGTGCGCCCGTACGATGGTGTCCCCTTTGCGTCGTACGAGCCGCGTCGTACGAGCCCCGGGCGAACACTGCAATGCCGGCGTTTCCACCCGCTCTGTGACTTGAACCTTGGTGGAGGCTCTGATACCAAATGATACGAACCGTTACACCAAAACCTCGAGATGTTAGTGAAGGCCACCCACTAGGATCTTAACAAGGTGTTAGAGAGAGAGAGAGAGAGAGAGAGAGAGAGAGAGAGAGGTGATTAGAAGTAGGAGGAGGAGGGGGTTTTGGGCATAGAAAGATATACATATCAAGGGGGTTAGGGATTTAGGGAGGATTAGGGTAGTTAGAGACAAGGGAGGGCAGAGGTGAGGAGTGGGGGGTTGGGGTTAGAGAGAGAGAGAGAGAGAGAGAGAGATGGGGGGTGGTTAGTGGTAGGAGGGAGGGGGATTAAAAGAGACAAAGATATAGGACAAATTAGGGGTAGGAAAAGTAGTCCAGAGACAGAGAGAGAGAGAGGAGTAGGGAAAATTTAACGATCAATATTCTTCTATTTAATAAAAGTCGAATTTGTAGACTTTTTATATTGTGTTCTTATTTCATTCTTTGATTTCTAAGTATTTATATTGGCTAGAAATCATAAATATATGAAGGGATCAATATATGCAAAATTCAAGTAGTTGAATGATTATGAATTAGTTCTATAGTAGATAATTGTGTATTCTGTGTTTTTTTCATTAGCAATGAATGCGTTTTGATCAAGTGAAACTCATAGTAAGAATTTTATCTTTGCAGAATCATTATCTTTATATGCAGAGAAAGAGCATCTATAGTTATGCCACACATATCAATTATTGATGGTAGATCTAGCATTAATCATTCAATTCTGGCATTGAGAAATTGGAAAGATGTGTTTGGATGCATTGGATAATTAATAGATAAGTTCCCATGGGAAGATTGACTAACATGACTTGAATCAAAGTTTTCCATAGATTGATAGCAAGAAAAGGGGAATTCCGTTGTATTGTTGATAACCATTGGGGTTTAATGGTAAGGGATTCCTTCTATTAAGGAAATTTGATATAGAGGTCAAGGATGGTCTCAATTCTGAGGAGATAGTGGAGAAAGGAAACGTATTTCCTCGCTTGAGCCACATTAATAGAGCCACTGATGAAATTGCTAATGTCACATTCGACATTTGAGTGCCTCCACATGCTTTGTTGAAGGTTGGTGTGCCACTTTTGTATAGAGGATCATATGCATGCCCATGAATTAGAATAGGAAGGTATCCCAATACAATAAGGAGAACTGTTAAAATTTATGCTTATCTTATTCCACCATACATTGATGTGGACCTAAGTGAGTTGTATATTGGGCATAAATTGAATACCCTTTAAATACAATCATGGCCATACAATTGGGTAGATTAAATGCAAAGGAATGACATTTAATTACAGTGGCACCATTCTTTGTAGAGAATTATGGGACTAATACAGGATCATAGGAATGAATTTTTAGTCTTTTATAGACTAGAACAAGCAAGTCCTTTTATCCTTGCATCAAGGATTTACCGCATTCATGTTTATGCTAGCAGGAGATGACAATAACAGTTTCTAATTGTCACTAATGGAAACAATAGGGTTACAAGATCATCACCAATGCTACCACTAGACCATCACATATGATCTATAGATTGACAATATTCAATTATTATGGAAACCAACGTGATTCCTTTGTGCCAGATCCCCAATGCTTCACCTTTTCTCTAGGAAACTAAGGATATCATCAAGTTTGAGCTATATAGAAACTATAAGCACATTGCTTTGGATGAAATTGGATGGTTTTTGGCTAATAATTAATAAAAGCAAAGAAAATTAGTTTCTTTCCTGCATACTTTTTAATTCCTTTAGTTGACATTGAAGCATGCATTGGCTTAATCCATTCAATTGAACTTCAAATGCATGTACCAGTAGGTGCAAGTCTCTTGAAAGCATGGAATATTTTTCTATCATGAGAATAACATGGCAGTCTTTTCTACCATTATGAACATTGGATGTCAATCAAAAGTGCATGCAAAGTCATTATATGAACTTTGATGATTTTTATGTGATTAGAAACTAAGATGATTAATTTTTCTTTCACATGTTCTATTTCTCTAGATTGATCTCTAGATTTTGTTTTTAACTACCTATTGTTTTTCCCACTATAAAATTTGGTTGCAATTTTTTAGATTTTTTGTGACTATGTTAGACATTGCAGAGTTTGGGTTTATTGATGGAAATGTGGGGACTATAAGTAAGGTTGATTTATCAAGGAGGAGTTTGGAGAGAGGTATATGTGTTTGGAGGAGAAGACATATTATTTTGAAGTATAGTTCTACATGATTATATGCCCTTGGCAGTGACTAGGATCTATGTTAGATTAAATGGATTGTCAAATGAATGATATTCCACCCCTTGATCGGGTAGCAATGAGGACCTCCACTTCTGGTATTCCTTCCCATGCTTTCAGTTTTGGGTTATCATTGACTCCAAATTTTATTCAGAAGGTTCCTTCTTGTACAATGCCCCATATTCTATCATCTCGTTGCTCCAAGGTACCAAATCTAGAGCTGGTGTTTCTGGAGAAGGAGATGAACTGCAACCCCATGGGTATAAATCTCATCTCTTTTGAATCATTTGTTTATTTCCTAAGAAAAGGTTTTCAACTTTATTGGCATCACATGCAGGTCTTCCTTACACCTTCCCTATGATTTATCAACGGTATAATAATATTGATAGCTAAAAAAATCAACTAGGAAGCCATTCCTTCATCCACCAAGCTCCAAATATTTCTAGTCTTGTTTATGTTATGCACTCTTCTTGATTGGGATGCTTACAATCTACATTTTGTGGTAATTATAGGAAATAGAGAAATTAGGACAACTGGTCAAGATACCCATCCCAATATATTTTAGATATATTTGAGAATGCCTCACAAGGTAGCCAAAGTAATATGAATGTTTCTAGTAATGGGATGGTTGGAGAATGCATCCATGCTAAACAAAATGACTAATGGACTTTGGTAGAACAATGATTTTGTTATAATGATTATCTTGCTTCTAGTTGGACTAAACCCCTTATGGATGAGAACATTCAAGACCTTGGGCTAAAAGTATGAGTTGCTTACCATAAATTTTGAGACTAATTTTTTGAGAGTAATGACTCATCAAAATGTGAGCTATACTAGAAAATATTTGGATGTGGCTTGGTGGAAGATTGTAATGCCTTTATTCGAATATTTTCATGTAACAATTAGTCTATCGAGTATGTATTTGTCAACAACGCAATCAATTTGAAGTAGAAGTTTATCATATTTAGTGTAGGTTCATATTCATTCCTTTAATTCTAGTCTTAACTCATATACAAAAATATGATACAGAGTGAAGGTTAGCATATAACAACATGTGAGATTTTGACTGATAAGGCCATATATGCTTAAGGAGATTCAGAAATATTGGGAGTAATGACCTCGTCTAAGGAAGTGATTACTCGAAATGTGTATATCTTAGGCTATTTGAAAATCATTTTTCAAGAAAATTTACCCATTATTTTATGATTTCTTTTTGGAATATTGCTTTTTTATAGTGTATCTAAAGATCTAGTCAATTTCTTACTAGTTTTTGTGCTAATTTTAAGCTCTATCTTTCAATGTCCAAAAGTAGATCTTCCATGTTGAATTGAGTGATCCACATATATGATATTTATTCACTTCCTTGTCTCAGCACCAAAACTTTCTAGATGGTTTGTTAGTTTGTTGGTGATTCCTATAACATAGGAGAGTTGCATTTTCTCAACAAATGCTATAATTAAGGCATTTATCTCCTCCACTACTGCATAGATTTTCCATTTCTTACCATTGTTGTTGTTCAAAGTAGTTGATAATAATATTTGAGAACCCTTTTATGACTAGGTTTTTCAAATCCCTTCTTCCAAAGAAAATTTTAGTTCTATTGCTACCAAAGCTTCCACATGGAAATTATTATGTACACCTATTGTAGCAATGCAAATTAACAATATAGTACTTCACTGAACCCAAACTTAAGGACCATTTTGATTCTTAGGATTTACTTTTCCATTGGATTATAGATAGATCTTGTGCTAGAAACTATTTTAGAAGTTAAATACATGTTTAAAACAGAAATCGAAAGCTTCAAATCAGAAAGAGTTATCAACTACATTATAGAGTATTCAGATATATATATATATATATATATATATATATATATATATATATATATATATAGATATAGCTTAGAACAAGAATAGAGTTATGCACTTACTACTCTGCTCATAAGTTAAAATATTACAAACATAACTCAGAAATAAACCTTAGCATCATTCAAACAAGAGCTATAGAGTTACATTACTTTCAATGCAAATCCACTTGTTATAATCATAAAAACCCTAGGTCTTCGGATGGTAAGTTTATAGACAGTTTATACTCAGATTATCCTCTACTAGAAAAGTATCCAAACAGTTAAGTATGTACTAATTAAATAATAAGCAAGATTTATAACTAGAAATGTCTTATATTGCAAATGGGACGATATAACAAAATATATTTTAAACTGTATAAAATATATCAAGAATCCACATACAGAATTTATAGTTTCTTTTCCAAACAAACCACTCGAATAAACCTAACATAGTAATGACTTAGACAATATACAGTAATATTATAAACCAAGGTATGGAAAAGCACATTAGTGCAAACATTCATATCCATATCATATAAACTATATCGTTGGTCAAACAATTTATACAAGTATCAAAACATTACACAGTAATATTGTAAAAAAATATAAACATACAGTGGGAATATAATATCTGTAACCATTATAACACAGGAATAACTTAACATAAGCAACATTCAGGATCAAGACCTGTATAGGCTCATTCGAGGGTTTAACCCATGTTTTAAAAACAAAGCTTTAAATAACTTATAGTTGCTACAAAATCTAATTAAGCGACGAGGGTTCAAGTCTCCATTGGAGAGCTCACCCTTACGCTGAGTATAAGGTTCAATACAATTAATAAAGCATAAATTCATGCAGTGTTAGGCCCATGGGTAAACCCTATAGAGCAATCATGTTACACATTAAATCAAAACCCCAAACCTAATACATTTACCAAAGTAATTGACGAAACAAAGCTTAGTATACAAGTTAACTAGCTTATAAAGAGACTAAAGGGTCAAGTCTCAATACGAGATCGCCCAAGCTGTAAGTCACAGCTTTAAACATTCAACGAATATTTTGCAGAACCAACTTGAAGTGCTAATATCTTGTAAATAGGTTCATAAGACCGACAGTAAAATATTTCAGGTTACAGGCTTGAGTCTCGACTCGCCCAAGTATTCATCATTTAAAACAAACGACTTTTAAAAACTTATAAGTTATAATTTAAAATTCACAAATGGGCTCAAGGGTTTAAACCCTGTAGCCTTCTTCATATATTTTCATAAATCGAAGTTAGGGTTTATCCCTTCCATCTTTAACTAAAACGAAACTCCAAAACAATTTTTATGCAGAGTTAAAAATACATTTCCAAAGAAAACGAGCAAAACATTTCTTATTCATATAAATGTAGTATTACATTGCAGTTGAATTGCCAAGAGGACCAACGATACTTCTTTAAAAACAAATTCCTACCAACACTACAGGTGAAACCCCAACTCGGGTCTTTGTCCAGAAACCAACTATTGCAGTAACATAGCCTTGAAAACCATTTTGACAAATGGAGTTTGTATTGACGAAGAGAAACAAAATATTACATCCTTGTTGACAGAGGAACCCTGGTGTGATCGAGGCTTACCGGTGAATGTACACCATGGTGGCTCGTCCCTTCGTCATAACGACTTCACCGTGGATCTAAAAGGTCTTTCCTTGCCATGAAAATGAAAACCAGGTTAAATATGAACATAAATCTCAACCCAGTAGTGTAAGCAAGTAAGGGTTTGTATACTGTAAAATAGCTTACCTGGTTAATAACAAACTCGAAGCCGAGGAAAGAACCAAATATTGGAAACCCTGTACACCCATAACTCCCCATGAACCAGCACTCATCCTCCTTCAAACCAACTCGACGAGTGGAGCATGAATGCCAACAAACTATGGTGGCCGAGCAGGCTCAGTCTCCTCCTCCATAACGAAGAGTAACACTAAACCGAAGTCCAAAAGCCCCAAACTTCGTAGTAGGTTTTTGACACTATCGAGATGCATTTACGATCTTCATGTGAAGACAATTAATGTGCCAACTACCACCACGTCGACGGTATTACAACGATCCACTTTGATATAGTTTCAACATAGTTTCCCATCACATATTTTAATATGGCGCCGGATGAGAAATCATGACCCACTATTACATAGTTTAACCATAACAAATATTAATACCCCGAAGTATTACTTAGAAACACCAAAGTCACCTTTGCCATGAAGTTAATATGTTGATTATCAACCCAAGAACTCATTCACTATCCTTTGCAAAGTATGGAGGCTACCCACTTTAAGGTGAGTTTAATAAACTAGAACAATGAAGAGTAACTTTAGTCGCCATGGACTTCACACTCATTTTAAACATCACACACTAATTATTGAACATGTTGTGTAACTATAACCTTTGTGTTTGATTTACAAGTTACCGCTTTAATAAGGTTAGGGTCTTTAATATTCTAACACGAGGCTTAATAGAAATCATCGCACTATCTCATCAAACACCCAAAAGTATGCAACCTATAACTTGGATAGTTAAAAAGATGATGCATTAGCTTTAAGCTAAGTAAGCCTCAAAGTTGCACACCAGAATCCAACTGCCAACAAGAAGTTAATCATAAATAAGAGTTTACAAATAAATAATTAATATCATGAGTACCATCTATCAGACCTTGATACAAAGTACAACCAAGTCATAACATGATCACAGCTGTATGTAGGATTATAACATAAATATCAAGCATCATATTAAAAGACGATAATTTCATAATTATAGTTATGGTATTGTAATACTTATGTTCCATGAAATAGTATGCGTGGGCAAAGAATGATAATTACTATAATTAAAACAAACATAGGAGTATTAATGCATTTAATTGTCGATAAGACAATTAAAAGTCTTTAAAGATAATTACATGCTATAATTATTTATTATCTAGTTTAGTTATTAAATAGACATTTATTACTTCCGCATATCATCTAATGTTAAAACTAATGCTTAGAATTTTTTTTAAATTTTACGAAATTTTGAGATGTTACACTAGATTTAAATGAAGGTACTCTTCTGGAGAATGGATTTAGAGATGGATAACTCAAGGTGGAGATGTTAGTCTCTCTTTTCTAAGTGGGTTTTTGTTAGTTTCTTCTATTGGTTGGTGATGCTTGGTTCTTTTACCACAATCTTGAGCATAAATGATTTCCTCTTGTTTTAATATTCATACAGTTTCTGTCTTGGATATATATATATATATATATATATATAGTCTAAATAAGCAATGATTGAGATTCTATCTAAAATCTAGTGGAATGTAGATATAAGGTATTGAGATTTCACAATCCAAGTGCAAAAAGGATATTTGAGGGTGTTGAATCAAAAATAGTTTTTAATAATGAAATATCCTCATCTCACCAAATATTACATCAAACAACTTAATGGAGAAGAAATTTAAAGAAACATATTTTATATTACTAAGAAGATGTAATTCTTGCTATACTTGTTATTCAAATTATGCTACATGGTTGTGAAATTTGAAGTTATAGATAATAAAAAAATCCAAAAACACATTATAATCTATAATCTTAAAATTTAAAACAGCAAGCCCTATAAAATCGCCATAAAATGTGTAATACAATCTACCTTCTTAACTTGTTTTTAATCAATAGTCAATGTTCAATTCAATTCCTCAAATATTTTTTTAAAAATCAATAAAAACAAAATTTATATAACTTATCACAAAAAAGAATTCTTATATTTATAATAATATTATTATTTTTTAAAATTTATTAAAAAATATAATTATAAGTTATATAATTATATAGCAGTGTTGATAAATGGTACTCCTTCTGATTTCTTCCAATGTACTAGGGGGCTGCGTCAGGGATGCCCATTATCTCCTCTATTGTTCATTTTGGTAATTGATGCTTTCAGCAGGCTCCTTCAGGTTGCAAAATAGGAGGGTCTTATCATAGGTATTGAAGTTGGCAATGGATGTGTCCTCACACATTTGATTTTTGTTGATGATGTATTATTGGCGGGCATTGCATCTATTGAAGAGTGGATGGTCTTCAGAAATATTATCAAAGCATTCTGTAATGTTACTGGCATGAAGGTGAGCCCTACCAAATCAAACTTTTTACATTACAATGTAAGTCCATAAAGAATGCTAGATATTGGGAGAATTTTGCTGTACAAATGCTGTGATTTAGAGGATGGATTTAAGTATCTTGGTTTTATTTAAAGCCGAACAATTATCTTTTATCCAACTAGAAATGGCTTATTCGCAAGGTGGAGGCTCGTGTTTCTCACTGGGCTTACAGGTTCCTCTCTATAGGAGGAAAACTTATACTTGTAAAAGTTGTACTAACTGGCATTCTTGTTTATTGGATGTCCCTCCTGGAAGTCCCGGCGACTATATTGACTGTTCTTAGGAAATTGCTGTTAAATTTCTTGTGGATTGGATGTATGGAAAAAGCAAAGCTGGTCACGACTGGCTGGGAGGTTATCTCTAGACCTGAAAGATTCGGCGGTTGGGGTATCAAAGATCTCAAGGTGTTCAATACTGCTCTGAGGATGAAGAGCTTGTGGCGTGGTTTATTCGGTGGCACGCTCTGGTCAAGAGTTATTCATAACAAATATATAAAGACGGAGGTGATTTCTTGGTTACGGAAACCAAAGATTCTAGGGGGGTGCATGTCTCCTATGTGAAGAGGTTTGCTTAAGGTTTTTAGCTGGATCGCTGATGACATAAAATGGTAGGTGGGGACTGGAGAATAGATTAGTGTGGGGAAGGATCCTATCCTGGGTTTGAAGAACTCTTATAATTTATTTGAGAAATTGCATGGCTACTTAAATATTTATGGTTTATGCACATTGAATAAGATAAGAAATGGTGTACGTTTTTCTGGTGAAGGGAAATATTGGCTTGGCTCATTAGACTTGGGTCTACAGGGCTCGGATGCTTTTGAATGGGACAGGTTTGTTCAAAATTTATGTGCTGCGGGAGTCCATCTTAATGATGTTGTGGATAAAATTGTTTGGACAGGTGATGAGTATACAGGCTCGGTGACTGCAAAAGCAGCATATTCTAGAATTATTCAAAACAAATTTATATACCCATAGAACTGGTGGTATAAAAATATTTGGAAGTGGGATTTACCTCTGAAAATCAAGTGCTTCCTTTGGAAGGCACTATAGGGAACATTAAAAACTTGGGACTTACTATTAAGGCGTGGTTGGGTTGGTCCCAATTGGTGCATCCTTTGCAAACAAAATTTGGAAATTGTGAGTCATCTTTTTGTTGATTATCGATTTGGGAAAGATATTTGGGATATTGTTTGTGCAGATTTACATATAAATGATGTTTGGGATGTTGGTGACTTTGGTTCTTGTCTTCTTAACTGGTACAGGACTGCAAATTCACACCTCCTACTTCCAATCATTATGTCATGGGTTTTTTGGTATGCTAGAAACAGTGCTACGTTCCAAGGTAGAGTTCTTGAGGTTACTGCCTGTGGGGTGACTGTTCTGAAGATGTCTCAGATCTATAATAATGATAAGATAAAACATGTTTCTAATCGAATTAGCCTGTTCTCCTTCATGGTTAATCGATCGGTTCTTTTTTTTTATGGAGCGGCTTAGCATGGGTTGTGTGCAGCTGGTGGTGTGATCTATTTAAACATAAATCACTATTTTACTCTTCGCCTTAATTGTGGATCAGGGACAAACATGAAGGTGGAATTGTTGGCATTGTGGTGTGTTCTAAAGACTGCAAATATCTTTGGTCTTGTGGACTTAAAGGTTTATGGGGACTCCCGGGTCACAATTAAGTGGGCTGCTGGGGACTACAACTTACATGTCCTGGCTCTTCGACATCAGTGCCTGCGCACTAGGATGGAGATCGACAAATGTGAAAAGATCACCTTTGAACATATTTATAGAGAGCACAATGATTTGGCCGATAGTTTATCTAAGCAAGCTTTTGATGGTATGGAAGGACATCTTATTTGGGAGGAATGGTTTGAGCAAAGTGTTCTGGATAATGGGGCCCATTACATTTTTGGGGACTATTGAGAATGGGCAGGTTTTTTAATGGATGATTGTAAAGTCATAGATCTATTTTTTGGATCCTTTGTTTTTTTGTACGAGCCTGCGCGCTTTGGATATGATGAAAGTCGTGAAAATATAAAACTTAGTATATCATTGTACTATTTGATTCTGGTGAATAACAATAATACATTTTTTTTTCTCTAAACAAAATTAACAATTAAAATTAATAATAAAAATTAAATTTAAAAGTTTAATTTAAAAAAATTCAAAATAATATAACTTATCTTTTATAATTTTAATATTAAAAAATAACATATAAAATTAAAATCTATAATATATTGAAATATAACATATGAAATTGAAATCTATAATGTATATTTAATGATGATGATATTGGTGGTTAAAAAATCTTTTTTCACAACTTTAGTATTGAAAAACTCTCATTTTCAAATTTGTAACATTTTTTATAATATCAATAATATTACTGTATACTTTTAGGGACATATTCTCCAACATATATGATTACTTTCTCAATATGTGTTATATCTATTGAAATTGAAATTCATATTATTATTTAATTCTTTATTACTTTCATCACGTATCATTCAGAATACTTTTTAATATTATATATATTATTTTTAAAAAAGTTGTTTAATTATTTATGAGGATATAATTATTAATTAAATATTTAATATTATATTAATTGATATTTTAATTTGTCCTTTAAGGTGTATATGGTGTAGGCTAATTGTAAAAGTCGTCTGTGCAAGCGAGCTTTGCACCTAAAGATGTAGTAATGAACAACCTAATACAAGAAAGTCAATTCTTTCTAACTGACTTCTTAGTTAATGTATGGGTCTCCTTAACAACGCGATGTCATAATTTTTAACCTCTACTTTTTAAAATGGCCTATTCAACCAATAATGTTGACTGCACTTATGTGATGCCACTTAGAGATCTGTCCATTTTAACAATACCAGATAGCACTCCATATTCGTCCACGTAGATGTGTCCTTTTCAACAATACTAGATATCACTCCATATTCTTTTTGCCTACCATTAACTTTCCTTTTTCCCTGGGGAAAACCAGTTGATTAGTATGCTTTCTTTCTTATAGGATTTTTAAGACAATCTTTCTTGAGGATTTTTAATACTAAACAACTGCTTAATTTGTGGTTGTGAATACGAACTGTTACTTGTTTGTTATTTGTGGTCATAATATATTATTTGTTTTTTATTTGTAGTTATAATCTTTCATTGTCTATGTTTTAGCTAGCTGTTATTATTTGTTTTCTTCTAATTAAATGGTTTGAATTGCTAAGGTCCATTATCTATACATCAACTACTAATTATTTTTTATATTATTTTTTTATAATTGTTTATTTTAAATTTGAAACCACAATATAAAATCAATCTAGACAATACACTTGTTTTAAGAAACTATTGTAAAATCAATATAACCTACACTTCTCTCATCTCATTCTCATTCTCGTGCAATATAAGATCCTTGGAAATCAACCTCCAATTAAAAATAATATAAATAGATATTATTCTATAAAACACACCCAATCCATCCACCAGTTAGTAGGAAGTAGAGCTCTAGGTGAGAAACGTCCCACATGTAGTAGACAGTAGAGGTCTCAGTGAGAAACGTGAAATCGTTTCTTTCTACTCACTTTCTCTTTTGATCACGTTCAAAGCTGTGCAACAATCAGAAACAGATGGAAATCCCATGATTAAGAGTGGCATACAAGCAAAGTTTCCTCATTGCAATTGCCAGTTTGCTACAAATGGGAAATCAATTCACATTCAAGTCCACAATCCATCCATCAATTAACGTATCATATACGTCTACTGTAGTTTACTTTCACACAGAGGGCAGGTAGTGCTCCAACTTATTCATGTGTGCCCAGTTCTGAGCAGAATACCATTATATAGAATGTACATTTGGACTCATCAGCAAACCACTAAATAGTTTTTATCTTCAGAAACTTCAATTGTATCAATTGTGAATATGGCTGTGAATATGGCTATGGCTTCCGAACTGAATACAATCCTTACTTACAGTAGGCAACTAGGCAATTCAGTATTATTCTCTTGTTTGCTAATCCTTTTGAAGAATCCAGACCATGCACTCAAGTTGGTCTTAGCAGCTAATTCTGACGAGTATCCTAGAGCTGTTCCATCGTTGCCTGGCGTTCCTGTGATGAATTATCTCAAAACTATGAAGTTTTCAGAAGGCTATGCCAATCTATGGGGTGCCCAACACCAAAATGTTTCCCCAGATGAGTCCTCAGTTACACTCACATTAGACAGATCATCTGGTATAACACTTCTCTCCCCTCTCTCTGATTCCTTGAACATGCAGGATTTATATCTATTTATTATGATGTAACTGTAAAACTATGTGATATGTTGGCCTGCCTGTTCCTTGCAGGCAGTGGGTTCAAGTCTAAAGAAGTATACATGTATGGTTTCTTCAATGCTGCTGTTAAACTTCAGGCAGGCTATACTGCAGGAATCATCACTTCCTTCTATGTAACTACATTAGATTTCTATTTCTGTTTAATGTATCAATTGATGAACTAAGTAAGTTGAAATTGTTCAGATAATAGTGAGTATAATCTGTGTTGTATAATGATGATATTTGATCAGCTGTCAAACAACCAAGTTTATGAAGCTTGGCATGACGAGATAGACATAGAGTTTCTGGGAACAATCCCAGGGGAGCCTTACAAACTCCAGACCAACGTCTATGGGAACGGCACAGGAGATGGGTCGAATCTCATCGGCAGGGAGCAGCAATTCCGTCTCTGGTTCGACCCCACCAAACATTTTCACAACTACACCATCCTCTGGACACCTCGTCAAATCTTGTATGTATGAGTAATTTTCTTGATCTGATAATGACAGATGATGTGTATCTGAGTAATTTTCTTGATCTGATAATGATCGATGATGAAATTAATGTGTTCATGAGACTATGGTCTGGTGTGACAGGTTTATGGTGGATAGTATTCCCATAAGAAGATTTCCGAGGGTGAAGAGCCTGGGAGTGGCTTATCCTTCGAAGCCAATGTCAGTTTATGCAACAATTTGGGACGCGTCTTCATGGGCAACCGATGGGGGAAAATACACAGCGAATTATAGGTACGAGCCATTCCTCTCCACATACACAAACTTGATCACCGTCGCCTGCTCTCCAATATTGAAGGACGAACATGATCATGAGGATTACAAGTACTGTAATTCGCATGGCAGGCTTTTGGATCATTTGATTTCTCCAAAGCTGAACAAGTACCAGATTCGAGCTCTGGAGTTGGTGAGAAGGAATTACATGACCTACGATTACTGCCATGACTTTCAACGATATCCGAAAGGGACAATGCCTGAATGCCCTGCACTGCCCTAGCCTCAGCTACTTCCAAGCATTGAATAAGCCTCCCGTGAGCGAATGAGAGGGGAATTAACAATGATTTGATATAGTGCAATCATTTATATCATAATTGATATCTCTCGGCCCACAAAGAAAAAGAAATGTATCTGTTGGAAATGTAGCTAATGAGCTGATCGCTTCTGTCAGTCGTTTTGTGTCAGTGGGAGTTTGCAATGTCCTGTCAGTAAGGTCATAATCAATCTGGCTAATATAACCGTGATAGTAGTTTGTATGTTAAGACATCTTAGGTAAGAATTAATTATAGTGTTTAATGTAATCGTGTAGTTTCAGGTGAAGCCATCTTAAGTAGGATGTTAGGAAACTTTATAAGTAGAAGCTCATAGTTGAAACTCAGAGAGATGTGAAGAGGAGAAGAATAGAAGTGAATGAACTGTATGTATTAGGTACTATTCTACTAAGAAATGAGGCACCTTTACTTTTTTCTACGAGGGTTTTTATGGTTTAGCATGGTGAGGTGAGTTCTTAGTGAATTTTAAATATATGCACGTATAGTTGTGAAAATAGAGCTAAAATTTAACGTCCTACTTTGCATGTAAGATATCAGGTTATTTTACTTGTCATAATATCATGCCAAGATATCAGATTATTTTACTTGTCACAATATCGAGTTATTTTACTTGTGGTAATAATTTTTTTTAAATAACATTTATAATAACTATAGAAACATTGAATTTTCATAACTTGTTTTATATGATACAAAAATAAAAAATTTGAAAAATATAATTCAAAATATCATAATATAATTTTTTATTTTAAATCAATTAAAACTTTTTAACAAAACTATGTTTTAAAGAAAAAGTTTATCAAAATATAGTTCAATATATAATAATATAACTTTATATCAAATAATTAAGTAGCATGGTATTTAACAAAGTCTAAAGTGTTGATTTCTTTAAAATTTACTACTGTTTTGTTTCGTTACATAGAAGAAGATTGTTAAAATTTACTAGTGTTTTGTTTCTCTACATAGAAGAAGATTAGCAATTTTCAGTCTTGCTTCAAAACTAATTAACTACATAGAATATATTTATTATTTATATATATGTGATTTTGTTTAGAAACAAATTATTGTTATATCTTAATAGAATTTCAAAAACTCTAATTAAGTGTATTTTTATAAGTGTATTTTTAGGTTTAAATTGATAACACATAAAATGTATAGTTCAATAAGTGTGTGTCTTGGTCTTATTAATCCCATTCAACTTGTATATTGCATAGAATAAATTAAAAAAGAAAAATGAGAAAATGCATAAGAATATAAAAATTAATGGACATTAACTAAATTATGAATATTTTCTATTTAGCACTATATTTACAATCATGATGCATATTATTTGTGACAAATATTGTTGTTGTAGTTTAGAATTTTTGTTGTTTCAAAATTAAAGAATGATATAGCATGCTACTTAACAAGGTTTTAAAGTGTCGATTTCTCTAGTCTCATATGTGTAACCGTAACTATGACTAGTAGTAACTATGACTAGTAGTAATAAACATTCATTTTATGTAGAATACAAACTATATAGAAACAAGAGTTGCATGAAACTTAATCCCTGCCATTAATAAATTTGTCTTAAATAATCAAATTTTATTTATACAATTTAATTTAAATAATCATATTTATTTGTACAAAATAATGTAATTGTAAATTATTTTGAAATTATATTAATTAAAATTAAACTAATAATTCTCAATATCATTAAAAAAATTATATTAATTTAAAAATTATATTTAAAACATTTAAATCAATTTGATCTTTGAGAATAAAAGTATGAGATAAAAACCCCTTTAAAGAAGCTATCTAATATTTTATGTATCTCAAACATTTCTTGACAAAACAAATTTCATATACTTATTTTTAAAATTCTAAGCGTATGTACTACAGATATATAGGTGTCTAATCCGGTTCCGGTATCTAACGAAAACCAATTTGAAATTTACAAGGTCGAAATGAAGTTATATTTTAAGAGAATAGTCTAATAATATAAATGTGGTAAGATTTGGATCATTTTATGATTTTTTGGGATATTTTATAATGGTTGGAATTCTTTTATATATGTTATTAAGATTAAACAATTATTATTATAATATTGAAGGATATAAAATAAAAACGAAATTTAAACTCTTTCAATAAAACAAATTTACACGAATTTACAATCATTTTAACTAAAAAAAGTATAATGCAGGAAAAAAAGAATTGTGTATCCAGTATCATGCAGGAACAATTAAGAAATAATACAGAATCAAAATAAACACTTCATAATTTGCAGGAACAATTAAGAAATAATACAGAATCAAAATAAACACTTCATAATTTGAGATCACGACTTGGATGAACTTTGTTGAGCACTCATGGGCTGAAAATGCAGATACAACAGGATTCAGATTCACCCATTGCTTTAATTTCTAATGGCAGAACTAAACGATTAAGAAATAATACACAATCACAATAAATAGTTGAATTTTGAGATAACAATTTAGTTCAGTTCTATCGAGCACACATGGCCGAAAGTGGAGATATATCACGATTCACAGTTGCATTAATTTCTATCGCTGTTGTTTTAATTTCTAATGAGACAACGAAAGAGTTTACATAGCAAGAAGTTGGAAATTATTCAGTTTGCAATCATAAATATTATGTAATGTAAGCTGAGCGTTAAGATTGAAGACATGCACAAATAATTACTAGAACTGTTTAGGGAATTGTCTTATATTTTTACTTGTATTTTTGTCAATAGCATCCAGTACATTGCTCAAAGTTATGAAAAAAATATGTCAGAAAAATATTCTGACATCTATCGAATTTTGAAATTTAAAAAAAAACTCTGATACAGCGACATGACAGCTTTGAACCATTTATTTCAATACATCGAGAGAAAGAAGACTCATGCTTAAATACAACCGGATGGCAGCGATTTCCATATAAATCTGCACATAATGAAGTTTACAGTGAATATGATGATCCTTAGTATCCTTCCGATCAGAAGCCTAATGGTTACCCTACATTGCACAAAGTTGAACCCTAACATCACACTAAGAGGTGGACCTACAAGTACCTTGCATACATACCCTATACTGCACAAATATGAACCCTAACATCACACTAAGAGATGGATTCACAAGTACATTGCATAAATATCCTATACTCCACAAATATGAACCCTAACATCACACTAAGTGATGGATTCACAAGTACCTTGCATACAGAAAAATACCACGGCACATAAATACATAACAACAGATGTTTAATCAGAATTGGACTGAGCCTAAAACTCTGATCGGCGCCTGTAGAAAGTTGAAGCAGATAACATAACCAGAAAAATCAGCAACACCACCCCAATGAAGGAGGCACCGATAGAACCGGTTTCCTGGGTACATAATGAATCGAACTGTTGACAAATGGAAAACCGGTTGCCGCTGCTGCTCTAGATGTACCCATAGCCACCAACGAAGGAGGCACTGATTGCACCGGTTGCCTGGGTACAGAATGAATCGAACTGTTGACAAATGGAAAATCGGTTGTTGCTGCTGCTCTAGACGTACCCATAGCCACCATCACCTGCAATTACAATATCTCTATTCTTACTACTTTCAAAATCCACACATTATAACAACCGGTGAGCAATATGAAGCAAGCATACTCACCCTATCGAATAAGATGAGAAAGATCCTTGTGGCTTCTCCACGGGGTCTCACTATGTTCAGGATGGATATGGGCAAAGATAAAAGTAGGTATCCACCCACAACGGCGGTTGCATCACAAACTCCAGGGTTTTTCTACAAGCAATTACAGAAAGAACGAGTGAAAATCACTTCCAAAACTTTTAAATGGAGAAAATAAAAACAATATGTAATGAATGAGACTTACCTTTAACTTTCTGGATGGACTAAAGCCAAAGGTTAATCTCCAACATGTTACACGAAATGTCTTCACTGCGAATCTTCAGGTGAAATTCTCAGAAAATTGTCACACAGGAAGATACTGAGAATTCCTCAAAAAATCGAACTGATTCTTCCTTGCCTTCAACGACAATGGTCGGTTCTATGAGGACTCCCCTTTGCCCTATTTCTGAACCATCACAGAAACTGGCTGGCATTCTTGCAGAGAATTCCTCTGGTTCTCAAAGATCTAATCTAACTCCAGGAAAACCCAAAGGAAAGGGATTTTCGAAGGATGATAATTATTCGGCTATGGGGTCGCTGGTTCAATAGCGTGAACTGCCAATCGCATTCATAACAAACCCTGCAGCTTTGATCAGGCATCCAAAAGTCCTTGGAGATGTTCAATGGATCGGCTCTGCGAGGAATCCATGCCCTCATTTTCTCCACAAATTTTCTCCACAAAGTCCAGGAGCGTGCTCTCTGCTGCTTCCATCTATATCAGCTCTCTTTTGCATCACCATGATAATCGCTCTACCACATTATCACATTACAGGGAGCCAAAGAGTCTAAAAAGGAAAGCTCCCGTTCCACTAAAATCAAAAGGGGTCTTTTAAAAACAATTCTTATAAGGAAAGCTCCCGTTCCACTAAAATCAAAAGGGGTCTTTTAAAAACAATTCCTATACATGGAAGAACAAAAATCTTGCCCTCAAACATGGAGCCGATTAAAGGTTTTAATTGAAATTACAACCTAGGACTTTCGTGTGAAGATTAAATTACAACATGCAGCTCCTGTCAACCCACAGCCTCTATCAGCCCACATCCGGCTACACTTCTCATGAGTTAACCTAGAACTGCAAGCATTTATTTACGTCAAAAATATTACTATGGCACTCTTAACCAGATGAGCATGTTATTATGCTCAACTTCTATCCACTATAAACAAAATATGTGTATGTCATTATGCTCAACTGCTATCCACTATAAACAAAATATTTAGATTTTAACATTTGCAAGTTCAAAGTCGTTCTATTTTTATTTTATTTTCATTTTTACTTAATTTTTGTTAACGAGGAAAATTGTCTTGTCAAGCACTTTCCACCAATTAGAATTACACACCTATTAAAATATTTTATTAAATAAATACAAATAAATACGTAAATTATTTCAACATTGGATAAACTATAGGAAAGTTTTAGAAATATTTTTGTACAAAGCAAATTAATACTAAAAAACGGAACATATAATCTATGCCTATAGCATAGACTAAAAAATAATTAAAACTTTGGTATTCATACTTACTCTATGTGAGAAGTTTGAATTATATGCGAGAATTGAGAGTAACAACCTTTATAATTATTGTTCAAGTTTTAAAATGGAGAGTTTTGGTAATTTAATAAATTGTGAAAAAGAATGATGAAATAAGTTATAAGTTAAATCTTTTTAAGACTTTATTATAGAAATTCAAGATTTATTGTTAGTAATTATTCCGAAATTTTACTATCTAGGTAAATGAATGATAGATTTATGGCCCTAATATTGGGAATTGCATGATGTGGTTATTTCTATTAAAAAGAAAAGGGCTCTAGTTCAAATATTATTGGTAGGCTTTTTTGAAAAGTTGTGAGGCATATTTTAGGAATAATTTATGGAAGTTGCGGAAGAGCTAAGGGCTAGAAAAATCATTAAAAACTAAAGAATTTCACTTTTTAAACCTTAATTCCAACTAAAAGAAGAAGTAATAGGTTTGAAATCTTTTAAACATTTCTCTATTTAATACCATGTACATAATTGTTGTTGATATCATTGCTAAGATATTCAAACTGCCATTGAAAATTTTGATTTACAATGAACAAATGGGGTTTACAGATAGAAGGAATCTCTTCAACAACTTAATTCTATGCCACAAATCTATTCACTCACATAAGAAAAGAAGTGATAGATGCATGTTGCTCAAGATAGAACTTACAAAAGCTCATAATAAAGTCAATTGACCCTTTCTAAATGAAGTTTTGACTAAATTTCGCTCCAATTATAAAAAAATAATTGGGTCTTTAAGTGCTTCTCAACAACTTCATTCTTAGTTCTTGTAAATGAAGTTCCATCAACATTTTACTTCTTCTAAAGAGTTATATTGGGGTTGTCCTCTTTTTCCTTTCCTATCCATTACCTTAGTAGAGGTCCTCGGTTGGTGCAAGCTAATGAGGGCCTCTTTTGACATGTTAGATACAATATAAAACTAAAAATACAGACAGTATCCCTCATTTGACATGGATATTATGGGATACTTACACAATAAATCTTGCTTTGAGTAAAACAATGAAATGTAGGAAATTGATTCACATTGCGAATATATAAATTGTATCCATTGAAAATGTTCATAACTATTCCAAGTTTGACATTTTCTAACATTTGTACATTTTATTTTTTGGTAAATGATAAGGTATCATTTTTTATGAGTCCGTCCTTTCAGTACTTAAATGATGGAATCAACCTACAAAAATTGCTAGACATATAAAAAACAAATAGTACTAGTGCGGTACTATTTTTCCAAAATAAATTTAGTAATTTTTATTTTTTTTAAATTACCTTTAAGTGACCAAGCCTTGAAAATAGTACGTCAAGCGTTGGTTCCACTTTTGAAGGTCTTAATGCAATGATCATAAAATGGTTTTTTAATAGCATGTAGAGGTCGATGTCTAGTAGTGCAACATGCATTTTTTTTAAAATGCTTGAGAAATGAAAAAAGCTATGGAAGAAACACTAACAATGTGTTTTTTGAGTTAAGGAGTGATGACACAAGGGAAATAGTGAATTTTTTTTCTTTTTTTAAATTAACATATCTGGAATCTACAAAAAAAAAAAAAAATTCTATCTGTGTATAAAATTCCATAAAAAAGGATTGTGTGTAGCATATTGTAACGAGTGGTAAAACACATGCATATTGAGAAAATGGATGAAATTTCTAATTAGCTATGGTTTACCATATTCCATAGCTCAAGTTTGGTTAACCCAAAGCTAACTCTGAAGCAGACACATAGGAATAGGGATGACACACAAACATGTGAGGAGGCTCGGTTTAGGTGGTAAGGAACGCAAGCATGTTCCTTTTAAATTCAAATTTCCTTTCCCACCTAAACTTTTTGGTGTCATAAAAAACATGTGCACATTTTTCCTTTAAAAAACATGTGCATCATGTTTATTTATCAAACACATATGCGATTTCTAGTGTTAAAATGTTATTGCGATATTGATAACATTGAATTCACCTTAGACAAAAGAGTTGAGAGGGGGTTGGGGGAGAGAGAGAGAGAGGTAGGGTTAAGGGGTAGTTGGAGGAGTAGAGGGGTGAGAGAGGGATGGAGAGGGGAGTCGAGAGTCAAGGAGCGATGAGGGAGAGGGTGTAGGTGATTAGGGGTAGGGGGGGTGAGGGGGTTTGGGGGAGAGAAAGAGATAGAGAGCGAGGGTGGGGGGTGTGGTTTTAGGGAGGATTAGTGAAATTAGAGAGAATGGGGTATATATATATATATATATATATATATATATATATATATATATAGAGAGAGAGAGAGAGAGAGAGAGAGAGAGAGACGAGAGAGAGAGAGGTGAGTGGTAAGTGGTAGGGGGAGGGGGGTTAGGGAGAGAGAGGGGGTGTTAGGGGGTTGGGGGGAGAGAGTCGGAGGGGTGGTGGTTAGGTGTAGTTAGAGGATTAGGGGAAAAAAAGAGTGAGAGAAGGTGTTAGTAAGGGGGGGGGGGGGAGAGAGAGAAGGGGGGGTGTTAGGGGGTTGGGGGAGAGAGATGGAGGTAGGATTTATGGTTAGGTGAAGGAGTATTGGAGAGATAATGCGAGAGAGGGGATTAGTGATGGTTAGGAGGAGAAGCGGAGAGAGACAAAGAGGAGGAAGGGGTTAGAGAGAGGTGTGATTAGAAGTAGGGGGAAGAGGGGGTTTGGGGAAGAGAAAGAGATACAAATCAAGGGGGTTAGGGTTTTGGGAGGAGTAGGGTATTTAGAGACAAGGGAGGGAATAGGTGAGGAGTGGGGGGGTTGGGGTTAGAGAGAGAGAGAGAGATGGGGGGTGGTTAGTGATAGGAGGGAGGGGGATTAAAAGAGACAAAGATATAGGATGAATAAGGGTTAGGAAAAGTAGGAGAGTGTGAGAGAGAGAGCAAGGAGTAGGGGAAATTTTAAGGATCAATAATCTTCTAGTTAATACAAGCCTAAATTGCAGACTTTTTATATTGTGTTCTTCTTTCACTCTTTGATTTCTAAGTATTTATATTGGCTAGAAATCATAAATATCTGATGAGCTCAATATATGCAAAATGCATGTAGTTGAATGATTATGAATTAGTTCTATAGTAGCTAACTATGTGTTCTGTGTTTTTTTCATTAGCAATGAATGTGTTATGATCTTAAAACTCAAAGTAAGCATTTTATCTTTGAAAAATCATTTTCTTTATATGCATGATAAGAGCATCGGTAGGGATGGCACACATATCAATGATTAATGGTAGATATAGCATTAATAATTCAATTATGGCATTGAGATATTGGAAAGATGTGTTTGGATGCCTTGGATAATTAATAGATAAGTTCCCATGGGAGGATTGACTAACGCGACTTGAATCAAAGTTTTCAATAGATTGCTAGCAAGAAAAGGGGAATTACCTTGTATTGTTGATAACCATTGGGGTTTAATGGTGAGGGATTCCTTCTATTAAGGAAATTTGATATAAAGGTCAAGGATGGTCTTAATTTTGAGGAGATAGCGAAGAAAGACAATGTGTTTCCTCGCTTGAGTCACATTAATAGAGCCACTGATGAAATTGCTAATGTCACATTTGACATTTGAGTCCCTCCACATGCTTTGTTGAAGGTTGATGTGCCACTTTTGTATAGGGATAATATGCATTCCCATGAATTAGAATAGGAATATATCGCAATACAATAAGGGGAACTGTTAAAATTTATGCTTATCTTATTCCACCATACATTGATGTGGACTTAAGTGAGTTGGATATTGGACATAAATTGAATACCCTTTTAATACAATCGTGGCCATACAATTGGGTAGATTAAATGCAAAGGAATGACAGTTAATTATAGTGGCACCATTCTTTGTAGAGAATTATGGGACCAATAAAGGATCAGAGGAATGAATTTTCAGTCTTTTATAGACTAGAACAAGGAAGTCCTTTTATCCTTGCATCAAGGATTTACCACATTCATGTTTGTGCTAGTAGTAGAAGACAATAACAATTTCTAACTGTTACTAATGGAAACAATAGGGTTACAAGCTCATCACCAACGCTACCACTAGACCATCACATACGATCTATAGATTGACAATATTCAATTATTATGGAAACCAATGTGATTCCTTTGTTCCAGATCCCCAATGCTTCACCTTTTCTCCAGGAAACTAAGAATATCTTCAAGTTTGAGCTCTGTAGAAAATTTAAGCACATTGCTTTGGATGAATTTAGATGGTGTTTGGCTACTAATTAATAAAATCAAAGAAAATTAGTTTCTTTCCTACATACTTTTGAATTCCTTTAGTTGACATTGAAGCATTCATTAGTTTAATCCATTCAATTGAAATTCGAATGCATGAACTAGTAGGTGGAAGTCTCTTGAAAGCATGACATATTTTTCTATCATGAGAATAACATGGAAGTCTTTTCTACCATTATGAACATTGGATGTCAATCAAAAGTGCATGCAAATTCATTGTATGAACTTTGATGATTTTTATGTGATTAGAAACTAAGATGATTAATTTTTCTTTCACATGTTTTATTTCTCTAGATTGATATCTAGCTTTTGTATTTAACTACCTATCATTTTTCCCACTGTAAAATTTGGTTGTAATTTGTTAGGGTTTTTGTGACTATGTCAAACGTTGTAGAGATTGTGTTTATTGATGGAAATGTGGGGACTATAAGTAAGGTTTATTTATCAAGGAGGAGTTTGGATAGAGGAATATGTGTTTGGAGGAGCGGACATCTTATTTTGATGTATAGTTTTATAGAATTATATGCCCTTGGAAATGACTAGGATCTATGTTAGCTTAAATGGATTGTCAAATTAGTGATATTCCACACCTTGATTTAGTAGAAATGAGGGCCTCCACTTCTAGTCTTCCTTCCCATGCTTTCAGTTTTGGGTTATCACATAATCCAAATTTTATTCAAAAGGTTGCTTCTTGTCCAATGCCCCATATTCTATCATCTCGTTGCTCCAAGGTACCAAATCTAGAGCTGGTGTCTCTAGAGAAGGAGATGAATTGCAACCCCATGGTTATAAATCTCATCTTTTTTGAATCATGTGTTAATTTCCCGAGAAAATGTTTTCAACTTTATTGGCATCATGTGCAAGTCTTCCTTACACCTTCCCTATGATTTCTCAATGGTATAATCATCTTGATAGCCAAAAAAATTAACTAGGAAACAATTGCTTCATCCACGAAGCTCCAAATATTTCTAGTCTTAAAGATTTGAGATTTCCGTGGTGTGTAGTTTTAGAATGGATTTCCAGATTATCCACGGTCGGCATTTTTACTATCGACGTTTTGAATCCTTAACTGGATTCATCCTCGGGACAAAATATGAGGGAAGAGTTGCTCTCGAGGTGAATAAATAAAGGTTAGGTATTCCCGTTCATTTCAAATACTATCATTAAAAAGTAAAGAAGATAGGTTATTGTTCAAGATCAAACAATTAATAGTCTTATTGACCATGATTTTTCAAGATTAGAATACTTATTAATATTAGTAATAGGAATAATGCATGTGATTTTTATTAATATTAATAATAAGTAATATTATTAATAATACGTAATAATAATAAGTAATAGTTACAAGAAAATGAGAAGGAAGGGCTACAAATCATACATGGTTTTGTCCATTACCTTCTTTAATGCTCAGAGGTATCCATCTTTCACTTATTTCAAGTCCCCCATCTCTATTTAGGTTGTTTGGTTGCTTCATGATTTCCAAAGCTTCTCTCACCCTTCGTTTGTAGTAGTGGTTTTCCACTGTGAGCAACTCTGTGTTTTCCAGGAAAACATGGTGTTTCATTTTGAGAGAGTACTCAACAAGTGCAGAAGTATTTGTCCTTTCCTTCCTTATGTCAGCTCCATGTTCCTTTATCCTTATTTGAAATTAACACCCCGTCTTCCCTATATAGCTCCTCCCACAGGAAAAATCTACCTTATACACTCCTTTATATTGATGCCAATCAATCTTGTCTTTCACCAACCTCATTTTCGATCTAATGGTTTCCATTGGCCTGCATGAACTCCTTACTTATGAATGACAAATACAGGCCAATGGAAACCATTAGACATTAATGAGTAATCGCATATTAACATATAGATGACAGCTATACTTAGCTTGTCCAAACCCCATATTAAGAGCAGATGGAATAGTTTATTCCTACTACCACTGAACGCAATTAATGAGTAATCCCAACCCACTAGTCTTGTAGCATAAAGAGAGGAACATACAACTATAGGGCGTCGATTCCTGTCTCCACTACGCTATGTCAACATGACAGAGATCTAAATAAATTCTGTAATACACTCAGTCTCTACAGTATCGACTGATTTTAATATTAGAAAATAATGTTGTACTAAAATAACAAATCAAATTAACATTTACACATAACGACCATGAATCCAATCGATAAATTATATCATTTCTATATAACATCCATAGGAATTCATTCATATTACTAACATGATTACAAATGGAAAGACGTTAAGTAATTACAGAAATAGCTCCAAAATTACTTTAAATTTGTAGATCAGATAACTCTATGTGGTAATGGAATCAATCTGATCACTTCTAGGCGAAGATAGCATCAATACAATCCCTTCCCATAACATACACTATTTTGTGTAAACTACCAACTCATCATTAACTCCAAAATTATTTACATACAATTTGTAAGTCCATAAAATCTACATAATACAACATATTGGTACCGAGAAGAGTCACATTTATAAATTAATATTCCTACAGTACATACTTCACACTAGCATTCAATTTCAAACAGAAACCATGCAACAAACCACTTTTACGATTCAATTATTTCACACAGTAAATCAAACCCCCAAATTATAAAATCAATTATTGTCGTGCAAGCGATTGAGCCTTTTGAATATATATATATATATTTTTAACCAGTATGAAACTAAACAATTGTTCTCCATTTTTACTAATCAATAAATTAAAAACTAATGCCAATTTCATATATAGATATTCAAATCGAAATGTATTATGAAACATACTTGCAAATTGTACAATGAAACAACGATGGCGAAAGAACACTCGGAGATTCAGTTCCTCCCAACCATAGAAGAGAGCAGCATAACCGCTAGCCCAACTCCAACCCCAAGCTAGATCACTACCATGCACAACAGATCTAGCAAGCAAAACTTGAACGCAACACTCTCTCTCACAGTCTATAACAAGCTCAGTGATGGACTTACAATCAAAAGAGAAATACTCAACAATGTGCACTCATAGCCACAATTTCTCCATGCACAACACAACATCTTGTGCTATCTCAGTGCACCAATTTATGGTTTTTTCCTAGGTCTTGTGTCCTTCCCAATGAAATCTCAATGAATCCTTCAATCCTTATGATTTAGGATATTGTCTCGCAGTTGAGATTTTAGATTGGATTTGATTGGTATGATATCTCTTGCTTGCGTTACACTTGTTCTTTGCCTCAAGGAGGTGTCCCCTCATTCAAGTGAATTCTTCAAGTGTCTTTTTTTTATTATAAAAATAATAATTGTTACATGCAAAGTATCACTCACATCCTATGTGAACTCTTACAAATAATAATTGTTTTGAAATATTTTCAAAAATATTAAATCATAAATAAATAAGAATGTCTTGGGGGTATCACATTTTTGGACTTCAGAAAGCCTTTGATACAGTTCCTAGAAATAATGTATGGAAGAGATTAGCGAAGCTTAAGGTTCGTTTTGAGTTGAGAGATGCCACGATAAGGTCATTGCCAATTTTAAGAAAACCAAGGGATGGTCGATGAATATAAACTGTAATATTATAGTTAAGCAAGGCTTCCCCCTCTCCCTTACCCTTTTTGGCATTTACATTGATTAACTAGAAGGTTGTTTAGAAAAAGCAGGTTGCATCGACACGATCTTTGCTACGCTATCTATCATCCTCCTACTTTATGCTGATGATATCGTTCTTATGGAAAGGTGTCCCTTTGATCTTGATAAACAATTAAGAATTCTCAAATATTTATGCTCTAATATGGGTATGACCGTCAGTGCCAACAAGACAAAATTTATGATTATAAAATCCAAGAAAGACACCTATGCTAATTTTATGTATGACAATAGCAATATGGAGGAAGTGACTTCTTACAAGTATCTCATAATTGATATTCATTACAAGCTCAACTGGAATTATAACATTGAGAAAAGGATTAACGGAGGGTGGAAAGCTTATTTTGGTCTTGAAAACAATTGTAAATTAGCCAACTTGGTCATGTGGGATAAAAATAAGTTCCTCGTTGAAACTATTTCCATCCTCTTTATCTTATATGGGTGTGAAATATGGGGTTGCAACATCTCTAGAGAATCTTGGAGAAAGATTGAGCAAATCCAGAAGCATTTTATAACTTATAACCTTAAAATTAAAATCAATATGCCTTATCTTATTCTCCTCATAGAAGTGGATCTTTCCCCCATCAAGATCATGGCTATGACTAGGTACCTGATGTACAAACACAAGATAAATAACATAGATGACGAGATAATTCCTAAAATTGCTTTAAAATCAAGTCAAAACCAACAACGACTCAAGCGGGGTTGGTGTAAAGATAACATGCCTTGGTTAAACCATTGGGGAATTGACAAAAATGACACTTTGCAAAATATCAATAATGTCAAAAATATTATTATATATAAGTTTAAAGAGAAACTGTGGTGCGAGAAAAATTTAGAGGTTAAAAGAAAATTAAGATACTATAAGGAGGTCATTAACCCTAATCTAGAAGATCATAAGTATCTCTCGGTATTAACTCGCTCAAAGAATAAAATCAATATAGCAAAAGATAAGAACGAAAACTCATGAAATCCATAGCGAACTGAGACATTGGTCTATTCCTAAAACTCTGTGGGCGGAATGGGTATTCCATCTTTTTGAGTCTATGAGCATTGAGGAGGAAAATCACTTTTTCATAGAGTTACACCCACATTAGATTTGAGTTTCATAGTATTTTCTACAACACAAAATTTTCTAACCTCCTAACTTGACAAAACTATAGTGAGCTAGGAGAGCTTTTGGCGAAGCTTTTTGAGCATATGAATAAAATTTTAAAGAAAACCAAATAATACCCTTCTTAAGGTATGATCGGACCAAATTTGTTCCAAGTGGATGTTCACCACCATCACCACCACCACCACCACCACCACCACAATAGACCTTCATAACTCCTTTGCAAGTAAATGTTCAATTCAACTCCTTAAATTGTTTTTATTAAAATCAATAAAACAAAATTTATATATTAAGTTTAAAAAAATTATATTTATATAATTATCAATATTTTTTAATATTTATTAACAAATTAAAATGATAATAATTATCTAAATCATATGAATATATAAATATTAAAATTAATGAACAAAAATAAATTCAATTTCAAAAAAATCCCCAATAATATAACTTCTCTTTTGCATCATTTTTCATGGTTTTAGCATTGAAAAATAGCATATGAATTGAAACCTAACATATAACATTTTTAGTATAAGTTATCTTACATTCTATTTTATGGTTTTGGTATTGAAAAACTCTATTCTTCAAATGTGTAACCTTTCTTATAATACTAGAATAAAATTAGATGTAATTTTCCCATATTAATGTATGATTGTTTTAATTTTTTTACATCTCTCATATAGGTATAATATACATGATTCTTTTCTATGTAGTGTTTTCTATTAAAATTGAACTTTGTATAATTATTTAATCATCTATTATTTTCATCATATAGTTTTTTTAATTAAATATTTAATATTATAATAATTTGATATTTTAATTTAAAGAATTTATTAATAAATTGGAATTTAATTACTTATTATTTTCATCATATAAATTTTTCAATATAATTTTTAATTTAATATTTAATATTAATTTAATATTTTAATTTAAAGAATTTATTAATACTTTTTAAATTTTTTAAATAAACATTAAAATTTAAAATTGTGACTTTCCATTTATAACTCTCACTCTAATATTCTTTAAATTAATACATATATATATATATATATATATTATAAATTAATATTCTTTAAATTAATATATATATATATATATATATATATATATATATATATATATTATAAATTAATATTCTTTAAATTAATACATATATATTTTTTATAAATAAATTATTATTAAAGAAAAATTATTTAATCATATATATTATTAATTATGTAAGAAGTTATAGCTTTTCTATTTTACATGTAATTATTTAAATATATAAATTTTACTAAAATTTAATATTTTATGACTTTTAAATATTTATTAAAAAATTATATATTTTTAAAAATTATTTATATTTATTAAATTTATTTATTTATTTATGTAAACAAATTTTATATTTCAAACATAATTGATGATTAATATTATGCTATATGATTGAACTATTATGATAATGATGAGGATGTGAGTGTAGGGAGGTTCAATTTTATTATGAAATTCACGAGAGTTTGTTTTGTTTTATGTTAATACTATTAATTTTCATCTTTAAACTAATTAACTTTGAACTTTTAGATTAAAGGTAATAACCTCCTTATATAATGTCTCAACCAATATTTTTTTTACACATCTAAAAAAAACTTATACCTCTAAAAATTAGATAAATAAAAAATACTACTTTTTATTAATTGGATTTATTTTTTTTATGTTAAAACCTAATTACGTTATTTTTTAATTAACTTTTACTTTTGTAACTCTCCCAGTGTAGAGCACGGGACGTTACTGAAGAAAACCTACTTAATTCACATGCTTTCTCTACTGGTTTTTTAATCAATTATATATATATATATATAACACATGATCCATCAACCATTCACCCACAGGGGATAGGCAGTTGAACTCTCGGTGAGAAACGTGAGAGCGTTTCATTCTACTTACTTTCTCTCTTGATGTTCAAAGCTGTGCATCCATCTTGATGGGAATCCCATGATTAAGAGTGGCATACAAGCAAAGTTTGCTCATTGCAATTGGCATTTTGCTACAACTGGGAAATCAATTAACATTCAATAGCATTGCAGGCTTACAGTCCATCCATCAATTAACGTATCATATACGTCTACTCTAGTTTACTTTCACACAGAGGGCAGGCAGTGCTCCAACTTATTCATGTGTGCCCCGTTCTGGGCAGAATACCATTATATAAAATGTACATTTGGACTCATCAGCAAACCACCAAAGAGTTTCCATCTCCAGAAACTTCAATTGTGAATGTGACTATGGCTTCCGAACTGAACTCAATCCTTACTTACAGTAGGCAATTTGGCAATTCAGTTTTATTCTCTTGTTTGCTAGTCCTTTTGGCGAATCCAGAACATGTATTCAAGGCGATCTCGGCAGCTAATTCTGGCAAAAATCCAGCTGTGCCATCGTTGCCTGGCGTTCCAGTGATGAATTATCTCAAGACCATGAAGTTTTCAGAAGGCTATGCCAATCTATGGGGTGCCCAACACCAAAATGTTTCCACAGATGAATCCTCAGTTACACTCACATTAGACAGATCATCCGGTATCACACTTCTCTCCCCTCTCTCTGATTCCTTGAACATGCAGGCTTTATATCTATTTATTATGATGTAACAGTAAAACTATGTGATATGTTGGTCTGCCTGTGTTGGCAGGCAGTGGGTTCAAGTCCAAAGAAGCATACATGTATGGTTTCTTCAATGCTGCTGTTAAACTTCAGGCGGGTTATACTGCAGGAATCATCACTTCATTCTATGTAACTACATTCATCTTCTATTTCTGTTTAATGCATCAATTGATGAATTAAGTGTAAGTTGAAATTGATTCAGATAATGGTGATTATAATCTGTGTTGTATAATGATGATATTTGATCAGCTGTCAAACAACCAAGTTTATGAAGGTTGGCATGACGAGATAGACATAGAGTTTCTGGGAACAATCCCAGGGGAGCCTTACAAACTCCAGACCAACGTCTATGGGAACGGCACAGGAGATGGGCCGAATCTCATCGGCAGGGAACAGCAATTCCATCTCTGGTTCGATCCCACGAAAGATTTTCACAACTACACCATCCTCTGGACACCTCGTCAAATCCTGTATGTATCTGAGTAATTTTCTTGATCTGATAATGACAGATTATGTGTATCTGAGTAATTTTCTTGTTCTGATAATGACAGATGATGTGTATCAGAGTGATTTTCTTGATCTGATAATGACAGATGATGAAATTAATGTATTCATGAGACTATGGTCTGGTGTGACAGGTTTATGGTGGATAGTATTCCCATTAGAAGATTTCCGAGGGTGAAGAGCCTGGGAGTGATTTATCCTTCCAAGGCAATGTCAGTTTATGCAACGATTTGGGACGCGTCTTCATGGGCAACTGATGGGGGAAAATACACAGCGAATTACAGCTACGAGCCATTCCTCTCGACATACACAAACTTCATCACCGTCGCCTGCTCTCCAATATTGAAGGACGAACATCGTCATGAGGATGACAAGTACTGTAATTCGCAAGGCAGGCTTTTGGATCATTTAATTTCTCCTAAGCTGAACAAGTACCAGATTCGAGCTCTGGAGTTGGTGCGAAGGAATTACATGACCTACGATTACTGCCAGGACTTTCAGCGATATCCGAAGGGGACAACGCCTGAATGCCCTGCACTGCCCGCTTCTTCCATAACCTCGAAGCATTGAATAAACCTCCCGTGAGCGAATGATACAGGAATTAACAATTATATGATCTCTATCAGCTTATCTATCTCAATTATATAAACTAAAATGCAATGTCGAGTACAATCATTTACTCATTTATTTCACAATTGATATCTCTCGTCCCACAAAGAAAAAGAAATGTAACTAAAGCTATTTCAATGATAAAGCGTAAATATATGATGTAGTGCACCTTCACCGTTGTAGAAATGTATGAATGAGTTAAGATACCAAGAAATGAGTCCATACGATGAAGTGCACCATTACCTTTTTCTACGAGGGTTTGTATTGTTTATCATGTTGAGTTGTGTGTGAATTTTATATATGGGGTGGGGTGTAATGGATAAAGAGAGTTTTTGATAATATCTCTTAAGAATTTTGGAGAAGAATAGAGTAAATTTAAATAATATATAATATCAAAATTGAAGACAATACACTTTATTATATCGTGAAATTAGTCTCTCCTTGATTGAAAGTATAGCTATGACTTGGTGACTAAGTACCTAATGTACAAGAACAAGATAAACAACATGGGAGCCAAGAGGCTTCCTAAGATTGCTTCATACTCTTGTCAAAATCAATGGCGAATTGAGCAAGGTTAGCATAGAGATGCCAAGTCTTGGCTAAACCATTGGGAGTCGAGGAAGAGATCACCCTGTAGAATAACGATAATAATTAAGATATTGTAAGGAGGTGATCAACCATAATCTAGAAGATCAAAAGTATCTCTCTATTTTAACTAGCGTACAAAAGAAAACAACATTGTTAAAATAAGAACAAATTCTCATGAGCTCAATAGTGAAACAAAATGTTGGATAATTCCTAAAATGTAGTGGGATGAAAGAATATGTCATCTTTGTGACACAGAGATGTTTGAAGATGAAAATTACTTTCTCATAGAATATCGTGCATACACCAATATTAGAGCGCAATTTCAAAACATTTGCTACAATACTGACCTTCCTAACCTTCTAAATCATTTATCATCATAATCATTATCATATAATTGTGTTTTCATTTTAATTATATTTACGAAGATTGCAAAACTTGACTTTTATCTCCAAATGTTAACTTAATAAAATTATTTAAGGAAAACCACTCCATACTTCTACTTGTGCCAAATGTTTCTTAGTTTTATTTTTCTACATAGAAGAAAGATGAGCTCTTACTGGAGCGCCAACATTTTTATTATATAACAAAATAAAATATATATATATTATTTATATATTTGTCATTTTATTTAGAAATAAATTATTAATATATCTCCACATAATTTCAAAAAATCTAATTATACGTATTTTGAGATATTGCATCTTGATTATCTAATCTATATAAGAATTTGAAATTAAAATAGTTTATTATCTAGGTATGGATTTTTTTATGTTCTTTCTTTGGTGGTAGGGTTTAGCAAAGAAGACTCCAAATTATGAATATTACCAGTGCATTTATAGCTATGGTGCTTATCACATATTTGTCACAAATATGATTGTTTTATTTAAAGAATTATATAGCATGTTACTAGACAAGATACTAAGTGTTGATTTCTTTAATCTCATATATGTTTATAATCTTAACGACTTTGTATGCATTGTCTTTAAAACAATAACTATGACTATTCCATGTAAAACTTAAGCTCAACAAATAAAATAAAGTTTTTTTTATTCATACTTAATACTTACTCTATGTGAGAAGTTTGAATAATCACATTAACATTATGTAAGAATGGGGACGAACAACCTTTTTCAATGATTCTTTAAGTTTTTAAAAAGGAGTTTTGGTTTTTAGTATGATTCTTTAAGTTTTAAAAATGAGAGTTTTGGTTTTTAAGTATAGCTAGGCAATTACCTTCATCTAAAAATTTAATAAATTATGGAAAATAATGATGAGATAAACTATTAAAGTAAATATTTTTAAGAATATAAAGACAAGACTTATTGTTACTCATAAAACTAACTTATTTGAAGAAATGAATGATGTACTTATGGCACCCATCTGTGGGTGAAATTGCATGATATGGTTATTTCTATGAAAAAGAAAAGGTTTCTAGTTTAGACGGATTCTTGGTAGGTTTTTTTCAAAAGTTCTGAGGCATACTCAAGAAAGAATTCATGGAAGTTGCAAAAGAGTTAAGGAGTAGGAAAATCACAAAATCACAGAAAATTTTACTTTTTTCAATCATAAAAAGAAACAATCGATTGGGGGGTTATTTCCTAGTATTGGATGATGTCATTATCCCCCTAGTAGTGTGAATATGTCATCTAGGACCCATTGGCCACTTGATGCACCCTGTATGCATGATTTTAGGCCATCTAGAGTTAGTTCCCTACATTTTCAGAGCTAACTCAATGATCTAGCTCAGTCCACTTGAGTTCATGACTCTAGTGGGGGGTTTGTGCTCCGATTTCTACTAATTGTGATATAATGTTCCCTCTCTATCTGTTTTGCATGATATTTTGCATGAAAAACTCACTTATGCGTCTTTCTTGATCATTTAACTAACAATAGCTTCAGTTCATTGATAGTCAGTTGAGTTTGTTTGAGTTTGGAACTTCTGGAGCACTGTAGTGGTGATATTTCCTAGGCTAGACTGACATGAATTTGAATTCTCTCTATTGTACCATATCTGTTGACTATACTGATTTATTGAATATGACATACTTTTCTGTGCACATCTGAGTTTCAATGCATGTTTAATTTTACTGCTCAATTCGTTGCAATTTTCATTGTAATTCTTCCTCCTTGCTAATCTTATCACTGTGAGGTATTCTCAGGATCAATGATCTATTTTGTTCCTGAATTTCACATGGTATCAAAGCCCAGCAGGGATGGTTTATCTCCATTTAGAGAGTTTTCAGCGGGATTTTGAGAATTATTCAGTGCAACAGTAGCAGTTTGAATTCGCTCCAGTAGTTACATATGGAGAATTTGAATGATCCTTTGACACCAAGAATCCCAACACCCTTCAATTATCTGTATTGGGGGCCATACATGCAGATTTTGTTGCGCATTAAGAGTTTGTACAAGGTCATAATGTGCAAGGAGGTCGAACCTCAAGCAGCTATTGAGAAATCAAATTACCTGAACAAGTTCGATGATGCTTTTGGTTTTATGTGTATTCACATATCCAGAGATTTTGTATTCCATCTTGATGGATTGAATACCCCAATAGAGGTTTGGCATAAGCTTGAAACTCTCTTTGGCAATAAATATGAGCTGAGATGCCACATTTTGGAGAAAGAATTAATCTATCTTCAACCCAGCAGTTTCGAAACTATACAGAAGTTCTTTTCAAATATCAAGTCCTTAGTTATGCAGTGCAAACAATGTGAAATTGAGAAAAAGGATGAGAAAATGGTGCCATCCATCCTAAGAAAGATTGGTCCTGAAGTTTCAATATTTGTTTCTACCTTCCATTCTGGGATATTATCAATCCCCAATTGGAAAATGCCTTCTTTACATGCATTCACTAAATCTCTCATCCAAGAACAAGACAAACTAATTCAAATGGGCTTCCTGGAGGCCTCCAAAAATCAAGCTCTTATGGTTGGGGAGTCAAAAAGTGTGAATGCTAAATGGAGGCATAAAGGAAAGGGTGAGAAGAAATTTGAATCCAAACCATATGATAAGCTTAATCCACCAAAAGGATCCTCCAACTCTAAGAAGGATAATCAAAAGGGGTTTGATAAGACCAAGTGTACCTATTGCAAGAAAGGAAAGTTGAGGAAACCATACAGATAGATCTTGCTTAAAGAAGAAGATAGATCAAATGACCAAACTTCTTGAAAAACACAACATTTTCCTCCCAGAAGGCACAAGGGAGACTGATTCTGGAAGTGAGACAGATGATAATGAGAGGTTCCATGCACTGAAGGCTGGATTCTCACAATCACAAGCCTTACTCATAGATTTTGGAGCCTCAAACCACATGGTTACCTCCAGAGAATCATTTTCTTCTCTAGATCTTAATGATGGTCCTAGTATTCACATGGGAGATAATTCATAGATCTCTACTGAACAGAAGGGCACAATACAACTGGAGCATGGGAAGTTCAAAAATGTTATGTATGTTCCTTATTTGACAACAAACTTGTTATCTATTTATCAGATGAAACACATGGATTCACCAAAGAAATTTTTTTTTGGACCTGACACAGTTGAGATTGCAGAGATCTCTTCTGGGAAGCTAATAGCGAGATGTGTTGGAAACCATGCCTCAAAGTCACATGGATTCTCTCACCTTTTTCCATACTCTCTACCTACTCCATTTACATCTAATGAAGATCAGAATGATGTCTCTTATGATGATCCAGTTTCAGATTCCGAAGGTGATGACCAAGTTGAATCGGATCTTGAAGTTGAGTATGAATTTCAAGCAGATCCAGATCCCATTCCAACACATGCTCCCAATACAAGGCCAAAATTGGATCACAAATTCCTTGGATCTACTAGGAACATAGTTGGGGATCCATCTAACCATAGAACCACCAAATACCAATATAGAGATGCAAACCTTGCACTATGTCATATAGATCCACTTCTCTCAAAGAGGTGCTACATGATGGTGGGGTCTGATCCACAATCCTTCAAGGAGACTTTCCATGATCCAAGATGGCAGGCTTCCATGGATGAAGAATATGAGTCACTGTAAAACAATGAGACATGGGATCTTGTCTCTCTTTCCCCAGGGAGAAAGCTAGTATAGTGCAAGTGGATCTACAAAATGAAACTTGATTCGGATGGATCCACAACTAAGTACAAAGATCGGTTGGTTGAAAAAGGGTACTCAAAGGTTCATGGCTTGGACTACAATGAGACATTTTCCCCAGTAGCAAGAATGGATTCTGAAAGACTTGTTTTGTAAAATGTATCTTCGAAACAATGGAGGTACATCAAAGGAGAAGATGCAGATCTAGCACCTACATTACTATCCTACATAGGAGCAGATTGTCGACATTTTTACAAAGTATTTCACTCAAAAGAGATTTGCATTCTCTACTTAGTGTGAAGGCTGCTTGAGTTCCTTGTTGTTCAATTTTGAGGGTTTTTTTTTTCTCATGAGGTTTTACCCATTTCCTTAGTTTCATGAACAATTATTTTTTATTATTGATTGTATGGGTGACCTTTGGTCTTAGTAACCAGGGCCCAGGATGTCTAAGTTTGGATTACGGTGGGGTGTTAGGATAATTAATACTCCAACCTTGTCCACCTTAGTATTATTAGTCTTTTCCTAGTACTGGATGATGCCATTGCCTCCTAGTAGTGTGGAGATGTCATCTAGGACCCATTAGCCACTTGATGCGCCCTGCATACATGATTTTAGGCCATCCAGAGTCAATTCACTACATTTTAGGAACTAACTCAGTGATCTAGTTCAGTCCACCTAAGTTCATGACTCTAGTGCATGGTTTGTGCTATGATTTCCACTGATTGTGATCTAATGCGCCCTCTCTAGATTTTTTGCATGATATTTTGCATGACAAACTCACTTATGCACCCTTTTTGATCAATTAACTAATAATAGCTTAAGTTTACTGATAATCAATTGAGTTTGGAACTTCCGGAGCACTGTAGTGGTGATATTTCCTAGGCTAGACTGACATGAATTCGAATTCTCTCTGGATAATCAAATTCTCTCTATTGTACCATATCTGATGACTATACTGATTAATGGAATATGACACACTTTTTTGTGTACATCTGAGTTTCAATGCATGTTTAATTTTACTGCTCAATTCACAACAATTTTCACTGTAATTCTTCCTCCTTTCTAATCCTATCACTGTGAGGTATTCTCAGGATCAATGATTTGTTGTGTTCCACAATTTCACAAATGGATCACCTAGAAGAGATCGATCAAATTCTTGAAAAGCCTCCAATCCATAGAGTTGTAACAAAGAAAAAAGATCAAAGTCAAATCAAAGAGGAGGAAAATATAGACATGAAAGATGAAGGGATACATCCAAGAAATATGGGTGGGAAACCAACAAGATAATTGAGAGAGGAAATGGAAAATAAAGAAAAAATATTAGGCACTCATTCTACCATCAAGAAATCTATGGGATTCAATTAAAAAAGAGACTCCCTCTCAAGAAGGGGGTCAAAAAATGTCAAATGTTAAATAATGAATATGGTCTCTTGGAATCATAGAGGCATGGGTAAAAAATTCAAAGAAGAAACATTAATATATCTCATTAAAATAGAGAAACCAATTATCCTTATATAGGATATTAAGCTTGATGCAACATGCATGTTAGAAAGTGGAAAAAACCAGTGGCCATGACATGAAGGAAATACAATTAGCTCAAGACAGGCATCCAAAAGAATATGCACACTATGAGATAGTGCTTAATTCCAAGAAAATTTATTCCATCGAACTTATCAAAATTGGGGTATTTCAATATTGTCCCATATCCAATCAGGTAACATCTATCATATTTTCAATATTTACATACTAGTATCGTATATGGAACAATAATGTTTTGGTATTCTTTGTAGTATTTAGAGGGAACATAAGCAACAAAAAACAACATTATAAAGGATGAATTTAACTTGGTTTTGTCGAACAAAGAGAATAGAGGAGGATCCATTTTCAAAGACCCTTTCAGAGACAAGATGGAAGACTTAATGATGGACTGGGATCTTATGGATGTGAAACCATTCAAGGGAAAATAGACATGGACCAACCATAGGGTAGGCAGGCATCATATCATAGCTAGATTGGATTAGTTCCTAGTACACAAATACCTTCTCTTACAAAATGTCTCGATCACCTCCCATATTATCCCCTATGCATTAATATTAGATCATAAGTCCATATTTCTAGCAATAACATCTCCTTTGAAATACATCTATCTTCCATTTAGATTCAATCCTATTTTGCTTGAAATTCTTAAAGATATGGATATCACAAAGGAGGAATGAAACAAGTATATAATGGGATCCTCATCCTATGTATGGGAGAATAAGTTGAAATCTATTAAAGACACTTTAAAAAACTAGGCCAAAGCCTCCTTCCTATCCCTTGATAAGGAAAAAAATAACCCATGCAACAACTTGAATAGATAAAACAATATTAGAAACTGAAGCAGTATCTATGGGATATCAGTTATAAAAAAATACCATTTACCTCAAGATTCACAAGGAAAATATAACTGAATAGGGAATGTGGAGGTTGAAATCAAGGAGTTTGTGGTTTCATCCTAGTGACAAAAATACCTCCTTCTTCCATTTCCAAGATAAGGCCATGACTAATAAAAATACAATGAAAGAAATCCACATGGAAAATGAATAAAGATTAAAAGATTTTGACCAAATAAAAAAAGCAACCATAGAGTATTTTGAATCTCTCTATATGAAAGAGGATTCAACATATTATCACTCCAACCTCATGATGAAAGAGGATATCCCCCACCTGGTTACTGCTGAAGAAAATAAGGGGCTAAATCAACCTATTTCTGAAATTGAAATTCCCAATCAGTATGGGGGTTATCTCATGACAAGGATCTTAGTCCTAATGGATTTTCCATCCATTTTTATAGAGCCTATTGGCCCATCATGAAATTATATATGAAAATAATGCTTAACCAAAATGAAAAAAGTTTTAAATTAGGAGGTAGTACTAACTCCTCCTTTTTATCCTTAATTCCAAAAGAAAACAAATCCCTTCTCTTTTAAAATATTTTTCCCCATTTCACTCTACAATTTCACTTACAAAATCCTAACCAAAATCATGGCCAACAAGATAAAGGATATCCTTCCCAAGATTATTTTTGATAATCAAGGTGGCTTCATGCATAAACGCCAAAAGCTAGATAGCATTCTAATGGTCCAAGAGGCATTGCACACTAGTAGAAAAAACAAAGACAAATGTATGGTCATTAAGATGTATATGGAAAATGCTTTCAATTGGGTACACCATTCTTTTCTATTTGAAATTATTTTGAAGTTTGGATCTAAAAATCAATTCATGCAATGGATTCAATATTGTTTTAGTTTCCCTTGTATATCTCTTCTAGTCAACGGACAACCCACTCAATTTTTCAAATATAACAGAGGAATAAGACAAGGCTACAACCCCCTCTTCTTTATATAATTATGGATGAATCATTAAGTAGAAACTTGAAGCTGAAATAATCTCAAACAACCTCAGTGAGATCAAATTTTCTATAGGATTTAATCCCATTCATCACTCACAATATGTTAATGATACTCTACTCCTCGGTGGAGCATCCACAATAATTGAGAGAATTTTCAAATTGGTCCTCAATCACTTCCTTAATGCTTTAGGAGTAAACTTAAACAAAGGTAAAATTCAATTATTTGGCTGGAATATAAGTCCTCTTCTTCTCCGATCCATCTATAGAATTCTTCAATTCCCATTTTCCAAATAAGGAAGAGCTTCAAGCAATCAGGGATGCCTATTTTATTGGGCAATCCATCAACTTTAGTTTGGCAAGTAATTGTCAGTAAAATCAAGGATAAATTTACTCAATGGGGAACATAGTGGTTGGATCTCATAGGTTTCCTAGTCCTCCTCAAATTAGTTTTTTCATCTCTACCTCTCTATCAATACTAAACTATGTTTGTCTCCTCTGAGGTAATGCATCCAAAGAACTTCAAAATTTTCTATGGCAAGAGAGGTATATGAATACAAAAATATCCATCTAATCAATTGGAAATAAGTTACAAAGCCCAAGATCCCCTAGGGTGTAGACAAGTTGGTGATATGGTGCATTGTTAAGACACTCATTGCGATGTTGCAAGTTCAAACCTTGAATATACTATGCACTCATGTAGGGGTAGTGTGTGTGCACGTGGTGTGCACATAGAGGTTGTAATGAAAATAGTCTAGAGTCGACCTCGTATCCCATGAGTATAACCCCAACCCAGTTATCGATTCAGCCAAATAAAAAAGAAAATTTATAAATCCCAAGGATAGGGGAGTTTTAAATATCAAGGATCCCAAATCAATGAATATCCCCCTTGGAGGAAATCTATTTTGGAGACTAGTCACAAGAACATTACATTGGTTTCAAAGAAATTATTCATCAAAAAGTATTTTCATTTAACCATAAAACAATGTCTTTACAATCTATTAGATAAAGGAAAAGGCTCCCACATTTGGAAGCTCTGCTTGATGGTCACCCCTCTCATTCAATTGAAACTCTCTTGGGTCCCTAGTAATGGAAAGTGCATAAACGTTTGAGCATACAACATTATGGAGAATCCTACATTAAGAGATAATTTAGACCCACTATCTTTAGAAATATGTATTGAAAACCAAAACTTGTAATTGCTCTATGATATATCAAGTTGGGATAAAAATCACTGGGTTGGATAGGTGATTTCACCCCCGATATCCTCAAGAATGATACACTCAATCTCTTGTCTTTACTAAAAGGATGAGCTCTAGTGTATCTATATCAACCCGATGGTAGATGTTGGGGAAAAGGAAACTATTTAGTCAAAGAAGGGTACCAAGATCTCTCTTCCTCAACTACATTTCAGAAATCAAGTAAGTGGGAGATCATATGAAACAAGGATGGACTCCATAAAATAAACACTTTGTGAACATTGGATAATGTTTCATGAAAAATTATTGATGGTAGGAAACTTGCATAAAAGAGGAATCCAAGGCCCTTTTCATTGTGTTCTATGTCAACAAGAATTTGAAAATCAGAGGCATCTCTTCTTTGATTTCCCTTGCATCAAACAAGTATGGATATCTACCCTTCAAGAAATTGAACAAATGGAAATCCCTCTAGTTCAATGGAAATAAATGTTCTCCCATTGGAACAATAACTATAGAGGATCATTTCAAAACAAACCTACATTCTAGAGGATATGGTTGACACTTCTGAAATATATATTCTGGGAAATCCATCAAATTTTGGCATTTAATCCTCATATCATGCTGAGGGGCACGTAGCTTCTCAATTTTAGTGAACCATCAAGGATAAGTAAAGATAATAATGGACCTGATAAGGAACACATGTGTTCCCCATTACCATCATGTCATCCAAATTCCTTAGTATTTCAACTATGGGAACAAGCAGGATAACAGGTTCCAATTTTCTCTCTCTCTTGGAGAACAAGGGAAAATCGAGCTCATTGTTGTTAAGAAGGTAATTTCCATTCACTCTCTATTTGTTATTCCTTAGAGGAATGGTTTGTTTGGATGTTGTTCACATGGTCTATTGAGATTTTGGTGTCAATCAAGAGTGGTTTATCAATTCTATGAGGTATTCCTAGTTTGAGAAGGATAGAAGTGCTATTATAACAAGTCTATTTAGGCCATCAATATTGGGGGAATCACATAAGGTGTTTGTGTTAGGTTGAATTTGCATAGCTTTGGGTATACTCAATATTTCATCTTAGTTGTAATCAACTACTTGAAGATAGGTATTGCACTTTACAGATCATTAAAACTTGGTTGGGTTTGTTATCTTGGTGTGTGTGCTATCAATTCATTGAGCTACATCATGTTCTTCATTAAGAGGACCCATGCATTCTTGATATCTATGGATTGCCCAGGAAGTCATGGGAAATGTCAAAGGGCCATTTATGATATTGAGAGGATCCTCCATAGGTAGAAAGAATACATCAATGAGAATACAACTTCTATTTTCACTCTATCCAACACAGTTCAAAGCAATAAAAGTATTTTCATTTCTCAAAATTCAAAAATCTTGGACATGGTACTATAGAAAGGAAGGAAAATTCAGACATTAGATGCAAAATCTTTGGTTCCTAAAGAATCTATCGACCACATCAATAAAGGAACCTACTTTGTGGCTTCAAATCCTCAACCATATTTAGGTTCTACCCTAGTAGACACCCAGGAAGAAGACACTTACTCTCAATTTTTTAAAGACACAAACCTCGAGCAATAAGTGTGACAAACATACCATTAAAGAAAGAAACATCGAGAAAAAGGGTTATTTTCTTGTAATAACTTTTGGTTAGCTTGTACTAACTCAAATACTAAACTTCAAAACCCACTTTGGTTTGGCTTGTAGCAACTCAAAAAGTAAACTTAAATTGGAGATAAAGTAACAATGAAATTTGCACTTAAATTTATTCTTATGTGAGTGCTAAATTTTGGATGAATATCTAAGCATGTCACCTTGTTCCACTGATTTCATAATCTATTTGAAATCCAAATATTCGAAAGATAAAAAATTAACGTAAAAGTGTTGTTTCCAAAGACGTGAAACATGTTAAACGAATTTTATCTATTAAGCACATGAGATATACTCCTACATTTGCAATAGTTCGATCTTATCCAAGCTACATTTACTAAACATTAAAAGAGTGCTTGAAAATATTATGTGCTAACAACACACTTTTAGAATGACCCTATCACTTCCATACCCATTGTTAATGGACCCAAGTTTACCATTAAAGAAAGAAACATTGATATGTAATTATAGGGAAAGTTATTTTCTTGTAATAACTTTTGCTTAGATTTTACTAACTCAAATACTAAACTTCAAAACCCACTTTGGCTTGTAGAAACTTAAAAACTAAAATTAAATTGGAGATAAAGTAACAATGAAATTTGCAGTTAAATTTATTCTTATGTCATTGTTAAATTTTGGATGAATAACTAAGCATGTCACCTTGTTCCACTCATTTATTAATATATATGTTAATATAGTTTTTGACTGAAGTTGTGCCCATTATGATGGAATCATAGTGGGTTAAAGTTGTACTTACTTCTGATATGGATAAGGAAGTCTAGGTATCTAGTTGACTCTCAACATATAGTTATGAGAATGGTTTTTTTTTTGGTATTTTGAGGTATTATGAGATATGGGATGAGGAAATCTTGTTATGAGAATGGTTTCATGGGTATTTTGAGGTATTATGAGATATGGGATGAGGAAATCTTGTTGAGTAGTAATTTGTAACTTTGATTCAACTTTTGAATAACAACTTACAAGTTTTTTTTCTGGGTGAAAAAAAATCTATGTGAAATCCAAATATTCGAAAGTTCAAAAATTAAGTTAAAATTGTTGTTTCCAAAGACATGAGACATTTGAGTTTTATCTATTCTAAAAACCACCAATTTTATTTAGTCACATGAGATACCCTCCTACATTTTGCAATAGTTAGATTTTATCCAAGCTACATATACTAGACATTAAAAGAGTGCTTGAAAAGATGATGTGCCAACAACACACTTTTAGAATGACCCAAAAAATTTTAAAATGACCCAATCACTGCCACACCCATTCTTAATGGACCCAATTTTTGAAGAGAAACCTACATTAGGGATACACAATGAGACAAATTACATTTGATTGATATTTGTGAGATACACCCCACTAAATGATATACTAGTTAGAGGAATTGGTCCTTTTGTATACTTTCTCTAATAATTTAGACTCAAATAAAGTAAAATGAGTTTTGTAAAAAACACAACAAAAGACTTTGAGGTAGACATCAATCTAGTTGTAGTATCATTAAACCTTGTAGTTTTGAATCCATTATTTTAACATTAATACAAATATTTAATAGAACTAGTTGCAAAAGAAGAGTAAACCAATATTTAAATAACCTTATTAGTCCCTGACAAGAGTAGCAAGGACTATATAAATCACTTAGCACAATTGTATTAGTCTTTGCATGATTTTCAAAACAATTTATCCTAAATTTTTGGAATGTATTTCCAACTTACCAATTATCATATTAGTGGCCTTATTTGTCCTCATATCGAGGCATGGGAACATACTAAACTTTTTGCTACCTTAAACCAAATGCTCCATCCTTTAAAATTAATATATTGCATCTCCATGACTTAACAAATATTGCATGATATGTCTGTGGCACATGTTGGACACGAGTGGTGTGCATACTAGACGTGTTCCATGGTCCCTTGATGCTTGTGGAAGTGTACATGTAATCGTGGAGTGCTTTGGAACATCAATTATGAACAAAAACACTATGTGACACCCTAAGGTTGGACTAGTCACTACCGTAAGATAGCATAAGGATCGAATAAATCACTTTGCAAACCTCAAGGAATCCTTAGTATTCCTAGTATGGATATGCGACTCCTATGCCTCGGATGCTTCCTGGTTATGTCAGGTCAAACAATGTTCACTCATTTGCCTCCACTCATCTCTATTGTGAATACCATGTTGAAGAACTCGCCTCTACTCGGTGTTCACTTGTGAGCTATCCAAGCAAACAGAACTTGAACAAAGGCTAGTAACTCACAAAAAGAGCATCAAGGTCGACAAACCAAAGTGATTAGCAGTATCGATTTGAAATGATGTACTTCATATTAGTTTAATCATTCTTATAAACTAGAATCCCTACTTAGATATATTTCCCCTTCAACTTTCCTTCCTTCCTGCATATGAAAAAGAACACATATCAGTGATTCTGGGATTCTTTTGAATTTCATATTGGTGATTCTGGGACACTGCGCTCAAACTCCCATAGGTAAGGCCACATGCGCTACAAATTCACCCTCACTACCCATGCTTCTGCATTGTCCTTCTCTCAATCCACTCTCTGAATGTCCTAATCTAAGACAATGTCAACAATTTAGAGTTGGAGCTACTAATTTTAAATCTACAATTCCTTGTCTTATATAGGCCCATGAGGAAAATTTCCACGTCTATAGATTTATTATGTGAAAAATGAGTTTAATATAAATTACAAAAGAAACAGTTCGATACAGTTACATGTCTCACTAGTTATACAACTACAAAACTACTTGCATACTAAAAACCGAATTACGATTATTACATGAATCCTGTAGGATTAGTTAACATTCACCCCTTAATCCAAAGGGAAATCTATCATATGAAAAGAAGCATTTGGAATCATTCAAATTTCTCTTATCCCAGTGCCTTAGTAAAAATGTTTGCAACTTGGTCTGAAGTGGAACAGTGTTTCAGATATATGGTTTTGGCCTCAACATGATGTCAAATCAATTGGTATTTGGTGTCGATATGCTTGGTTTGATAATGAAATCTGGGATTCTTGGCCAATTGAATTGCAGAAGTGTTGTCAACAAGTAGAGGTGTTGAGGTCATTTGTTTCTCCTGCAAGTATTTAAGCATTTTTCTGAGCCACACAATTTCTTTGGTGGCTTGTGCTACTGCTACATATTCTGCTTCAATTGTAGAGTCAGCAGGAACTTATTGTTTCCTTGATCTCAAAGTGATAGTTGTTGATCCAAGGCTCATCAAATAACCTAAAGTAGATACCCCATGTTCTTTATCTCCATCAAATTATGAATCAGAATATCCAATAATATGAAAATCTAGTACCTTTGAGTATTTCAGACCAAACTTTTGAGTTCCTTTTAAGTATTTGAGTATTCATTTTACTATTGTCCAGTGTCCTTCATAGGGTTGATGCATAAATCTAGATATAATTCCTATTGCAAATGTAATATCAGGACGAGTAGTGGTGAGATAAATCAATCTTCCAACAAGCTTCCTGTACCTGGTTGCATCTTCAAAAGCATTTCCTTCATTGGAAGAAATATTCATGTTTTGCTCCATTGGATTAGAAACATAATTACAATATTGCATTCGAAATCTACACAATAATTATCCAATGTATTTCTTTTGAGAAATAAAAATGAACTTAGGATTTTAAGTGAGTTCAATTCCTAAGTAATAATGAAGTAGACTTAAATATGCCATATCAAAAACCTTTTGCAGTTCTTTCTTACTGGATGTGATATGATCATCATTGTTACCTGTGATTAGTAGATCATCAACATATACAACTAGATATACTACTGATCTACCAAATTTCTTGACAAATAAAGTTGCATCATCTAGATTTAAATGATTATAATTTAAATTTAGAGGGTGCTTAGTTATTTTTTCATACCATGCTTGTTGTGCTTGCTTCAAACCATAGAAATATTTTACGAATTTACATACTTTCTGCTCTTGACCTTGGATAGCAAAACCTACAGATTGAATTATATAGACATATTCTTTCAAGTCTCCATTCAAGAAGGTAGCCTTAACATCCATATGATGTATTTTCCATCCTTTTTGTGCTTCCAAAGAAAACAAAGTTCGAATAGTTCCCTACTTTTATATAGGAGCAAAAGTTTATTTGTAGTCAACGCCTTTCTGAGCACATCCTTTTGCTACAAGTCTTTCTTTTTGTTTTTCAAGTGATACATCAAATTTATACTTGTTCTTATATATCCACTTGCAGCCAATAGGTTTGGTTCCAATTGGAGGGTCCACCAACCTCCAAGTTCCATTTTTTTATGAGAGCATCATACTCTCTTTGCATTGCACTTCTCCATGCAACACTAGTTGATACTTCTTGAAAGGAAGCAGGTTCATCAACAACATAAAAGTTTAATTCACAATCACAAGAACTATGGCAATTGTTACCTGAAATTGAAGTAACATCCCCTGCATTTTCTTCATTCTGTCTAGTAGAACTTGTTTTTGTTTTCATAGTTTTTCCAAGTTCAAAATCATCATACCTTCATGGAAGTGTCTTGGTCTGTTTCGATCTACGTACTGGTTGATGTGGCGTTTTCTCTATTTCAAGAATCTTTGAAATAGGTTCTTCATTATCTCTGAGACTTAACTTACCCATTCCATCAACAATATCATCAATTTTATGACCCTCTGTTTCTGTAGGAACTTGTGCATTAGAAAAAGGAAATTCCAAAGATTGAACTAGAATAGGAATCCCCCTTTCAAGATTTGGAAGTTCATTATCCCTTTCTTGATACATTTTTTAGAGTGAAATATATCAAGACAAGCAAGTTGTTTGTCAATAGTGAGTGCATCTTTGTCAAATTCAAGAAATATAACATCTCTAGAAATAATAAACTTTATGTTTGATTCATCATATAGTCTATAAGATTTGGAAGTATTAGAATATCCCCAAAATATGCACTTTCTACTTCTTGCTTCCAATTTATTTATTTGTTGCTAAGGAATCAAAGCATAACAAGTGGAACCAAAAATTCTAAATGCTTGACAACTAGAAGATGGCCATGCCACATTTCATAAGGAATTTTATTTTGTAGTGAAACATAACGACTTCTATTCTTAATGTAGAAATCACAAGGAACTGCTTCTCCCCAAAACATTAACTTAACATTCTTAAAAAACATCATGGATCTTACCATATTTAGCAATGTCATGTTCAAATATTATGCCACACCATTTTGTTGTGGATTATAAGGAACGGTGTTTTGATGTTTAATACCACTATCCTGTAAATATTTTTCAAAATAAAGAGATGTGTATTTTCCACCATTGTCAGTTCTAAGCGTTCCAATATTGCGCCGAGTTTCATTTTTAATCCACAAATGAAAATTTCTGAATGTATCAAAAGCTTGATATTTTTCTTTTAATAAATAAACCCAGCACATCCTCGTATAGTCATCAATAAAATTCATTAAATATTTATTACCATTTGTTGATGGAACAAGCATGTACCCACACAAGTATGAGTGAATAAGTCCTAGCTTCCTAGCTTTCTAGAAGCTTGAGACATATAGTCGTGAAATGGTTATTTACTATGCTTGCACAAAATACAAGCATCACATTGGGAAAGTTGTCTTTTAATAGTAGGAATCCCTTGAATTCCTTTCTGTTTCATAAGTGTGATACTATCATAATTAATATGACCAAATTTAACATGCTACAACAAGTGGGAAGACAAGTTACCACTATGCTGAGCCAAATCAGGAGGATTACCTAAATTCCTTGTGTTTGTTCTTTCTTGTTAACTATTTTATCCCAAGACGTTTTGCAATGATTGGCCATATGACCAGCTTTGTCATGCATCTATAACATTTTATCTATCCTTGATTATATCTGCCCCCCCTTTCCTCTGAATTGCCCTCTCTATCCTCTACCTTGTCCTATGCTTATGTTATCATCTTTAGTAGATTCTTCTTTTGAATTTTGTCCTTTCTGTGCGAGGCACAAAGTTTCTTCATTGGGATTAGACTGCTTCTTCCCAAATGCTTTCTCTCTCTCTGTAATTTTCTCAACAAGGTTTTCAAAGGTCATAGGTTTCATCTGGCCACTAGCTTCAAGGGTATAGAGCCTTAATAAATGTAGTTAGTTGAATGCCAATTTTTACACCAGTCGCATCAATATCATGGAAAATAACTCTAATTTCAGAAGCAATTTTCATAGGATCATTATATTTCAACTCTAAGTTAAATAAATTCACTAACAATTGTATGATTTCAAGCTCAGAATGTGAATCATCCAGGTCTTTTAGTTCCGTTAATGCTTCCCAGAAAGTCTTTCTAGAAACTAAATGTCAATTTACTTCTTCATTTATAGAGGCAATGATCAAAGCATAAGCTTTCTTGTCCTTTCTTTTCCAGACAACAAGTTATTTGGTAGAAGTAGGTGGTATTGGTGCACCTTTTTCCACTTCATCTGTCTCATCCTCTCCATCTTTCTTGTCTTCAAAATTCTTAGTTTCACAAATTCCATCACACATGTCGTTACAAATAAGGGTATTTTTAACTTTGTGAAACCATTCATGGTAATTTTCTTTACCAGATAATATGACTCCAACAACTGGAATTAAAGAACTGATTATGATTGTGAAAGATTTGCAGAGTCAGATACTTACAACATATGCATTGTTGCTCTCTCATGTAGGGATTCTCTGCCGCTGTCCTTTACGTGCAGTATGCAACAAATACTCAACATCCAACACTCCTCTACATAGGGGCTCTCTCTCAACTGCCTCTCAACAACCAACACACATTCCAATAGGCAGCTCTCCTTTCTAGCTAGTGCACATTCCAGCATGAAACTCTTTCTCTTCGCAAGGTCCCTCCCACTCTCTCACCAAGTTCGCAGGGGCCCTCTCACTCTCTCACCAAGTTCATAGGGGACATCACTCTCTCTCAACAAGGCTCTGATACCAATGCTATAGGCCCATGAGGAAAATATCCATAGCGATAGATTTATTATGTGAAAAACGAGTTTAATATAAATTACAAAAGAAACAGTTCGAGATAGTTACATGTCTCGGTAGTTAGACAACTACAACACTACCTGCAAATGAAAAATTGAATTACAATTATTACATGAATCCCGTAGGATTAGTTAACATTGGGCCCTTGCTCCAATATCAACATCCATTTTCTTATTCTTATTCCTTTTGAAATGGAATGGTAGGGGTTTCCATATAAGGGGGTTGGGTTATAGTGCTTAGAAGTAACCTTGGATGAAGGAAGAAACTCAACCTTCCATTGATTCATTGTTAAGGTTCCTTTACTATATTTCCATTAAGTGAGGGGTCAAGGAACAAAGTTGCATCTCGAGGAAGGAGGGGGGGTTAGGATGGTTTCTTGGTATCTTGATCTAGCTACTAATATTTGGATGCCAAAAGTTAAAACTGTTGCATGTAGAATAAAAAAATTCAAGCTATGATTAAACCTGACAAAGCATATTGAAGAGTGTGAATAAGAATGGAGGAGAATTGGCTACAGATATGAAAGAGTATGGACACAACTACTCCCAAATAAATTAGGTTTTGAATGTGAAACTCATTCATATGGGTAAGGGCCACCATCAATGAAAGAAGCTAAAAAAAAGAGAGAGAAAGGACTGACTGATGGGCCAATGAATTGCAACTATAAAATTGAATCCCTCAGCTCATTACTTCAATTATCAACCTAGAAGTTCATACAAACTTAAGAGGTACCATGCACTATATATGCAGTTGCAAAGGAATAATTCATCTAGTAGTAAAAGTGAAATATATTCTAACAACATAAAATAACTTTAATCTAACAAACAAGAAATGAGATCTACTCTAAATCGAGAATGATGTCTAATCTAATCAAGCAAAATGAATAAAGAAGAACTTTTTCGTAAAAAGCAAAGGGAAATTTAATCTATGATCTATAGGTTGCAAGGGACATGGATCCTTCATTTGACTAGGCATCTATCCCTTTTTCAGTGGTTTCATGGACCGGTTTCAGAACATTCCTCGCCTAGTTTTAGGAAAAACTTTTGAGGAAAACTCCTGATCTCCCTTACCATTCACACACCAAGTCTAGTTATCTTATTACACCAAATTCTAAGTAAGTAATAAAACAAATGTAGAACTACAATGCTTGACCAAGCTCATATCATAAGATCCCATGTTATAAAATAAATGACAAAAATGTAAGTTAATTTAATAAGCATGAAATAAATATATTATAAAACAGAAATAAAATTTGATTTACTCCTAAAATCATAAAAAAAAACTATGCGAAAGAAAATGTTGAAATAAAATGTCCTATAGAAAGCTGCCTACAAAATGTAGAACTTCTACATTATGTTGCAAAAAGCTGCAGAATTTCTACAGTCACTATAATCCAAATTTAAAATTTATGAAATGAAATGCACGACTGAAAGGAAAGTTATGCACAGGTACACAATCCTTCCCTTGAGTGGGACCAACACAAGGGAGCTCTTGGAACCCTAGCTAAACTAACTAATTCAAAGATAAATTGAAACTAGTTTTTATTCATTTAAAAGTCTTCCATCAAAACAGGGCAGCAAGCTGCCTCTTACAATTCACCTTGAATAGAAAAGGGGAATAAATGGAATGATAAAGATAAGAATAATAATAGAATATTTGCGCCATGCTATCAAATTTACTAGCATTTATACAAAAATAACTCAAAATTGCCCATGCAATCAACTCCTTGATTTGTGGAAGTTGTTTCAGTTAACTAGAACTTTGCATGCAAGTTCATGGGATCGATTTCCTCTTTAGAAATTCGACTTGGAATCCATGATTTCGACTTGGAATGATGTCGATTTATTCTTCCATGTGGTGGCATATCATGATAAAAATCAACACTTGAGAAAACTTGCCATTCTATCAGCTCCTTGATTTAAGGAAATTCTACTAGTTAACTAGAAATGTGTATGATGATTTTGTGGGATTGATTTTGTATTATCACAAGTCCTTATTTATGCACTGGAAGTTTATGAGAATCAAGAAGGGACATAATCCCTTAAATTACTCCACCAATTTCTAGTTTTAACTAGTGAACTGATTGAAGGAAATTAAGTTGATTTTGGTGACTTGATCTCTTTCACTTAGATTTTAGATAAAATCCACCTACAAATCCATCACAAATGAATAATACTTTGACAAATATTAGCTCATTGTATCAATAAATAAATAAAAGGAATAAGCAAATTAAGAAATCAATACTAATCAAATGTCAAGATATTCATTAAACAAACATGCATAGGCTTTAATTGATTTTTATCATAAGTTCACCATGAATAAAAAAAGGAATAACTTTTATCTCCTTAGGTATATCCAAGATGGTCCAAATAATGTGCCATTTTAGGGGCCCATCACTAACTTCAAGGGGCCAAGGAAAAAAGTTCAAGGTATGCTATTAAAGGCCCCAATCTAAGGAAAACCACCTAGAAAAGTGCTTAAATGACCCTTGCATTACGAAGTATTTCTAGTTGTAAATAGCTTGGAACCCTATATTTATTCCCCTCAAATACTGACCAGAGCTATCTCAGGTAATACCCGAGATGGAAATAAGAGGAAGAGTACTTGATCCTTACAGAAATAAAATAGAAATTCAAATCCTTGTTTAATATCCAACCTAGACCTGCAGTGCTTGACTAGTTTGTGTCATCGATCACTTTGAATCTCACATCTATTTGTTCAAATACATCATAGAAACACCTCCTTATGCGTATTTCTTTATTCCATGATGGAATACAAGCTCCCAACTCATATTTGTATTCTAAGAAACTTAGGGTTGGCCCTCCTTTAGGGAGGGCCATCGTGTGAATGTGTACTCCGACAATGAAAAATGATTTCTCTTAACTATTCTCTAATCATCTTTCTCTCTATGGATTTTATTTTATTTTTCCTTTATCTATAAGCGCTCATCATGGTAGACATACCTAAGTCCTATAGATTTTTTCTTAGTTGATATTGGTCTTAGAAACTATGAGGTTACTTCACTTCAAATTGGTCTCATATGTGGCTTCCTTGGAAGAACGAAAGAGTACCTCCATGGCCAAAATACGTGTATAATTGGACATACATGATGGTATTCATAACGGGATTGACATAGATGTGGGAGGGATGGAATTATGTTTTTTCTTCTCTTTCTTGTCAATATTGGTGGTCCATGTATGGTTCCTTAAGATGGGCATACTTATTTGGATCACTAATTTTCACCTCTACTTCTATGTGCAAAGAAGAAATACATTACCCATTTTGCAAATATCATGTCCAAATCGACGTACCTTGATGAAATCTCTTAACCAAAGGTTAATGAAACTAATTCTAAAGAAATCCATTAAGGTGCCATTAAGGTTATTCAACCCTTACTTTTGTTATTAGGTAAAGGTCAAGTGGTGGCTTACTTGCAACTGCATTCTAAATGTATTCCTTCGTGATACAAAAAAATAATACATCTACAAGTGCCTTGGATCATGTTGAAAAGATAAGTTCATGTCTTCTTGTAGTTGCTTCTCCTTGGTGAACTATCAAATCGAAATGCAAATGATCTCAAGAGTGGGGGGGTGTTTAATTGTCATTTTGAAACATATCATTACAAGTATCCTTACTGGATTGAGACCCATGAATTCCCAAGCCTTATGGTAGAATTTCTAGCTGAGCAATAAAGGTGTGCCACCATTGATTTGGGGCTCCCATCACTCTTTTTCCTAGGGAAGGAAATTATCAAATGGTCGTTGCTAGTGCTCACATGCCACATCTTTATCCATACTGATAGTTGTGAGCTCACAATGTGGGATGACACTATACCATTCACAATACACGTGCATGGCCTTCAATTTTTTTTCAATGACAAGTGTATCTCTCATGGCACATAAATATTACCCATGGGCCATCACCTTATTCTAAGTTTTTGATAGATTAAGACAAGTGGCTCAAGGGGTCAATTCGATCTAGTGATTCATTGTGTGTCGTATATTGGTGGCTATTTCATTTCAAACTGAGATATTGCATTTGCATTCTTTGTACATACTTATTGTATCTATATAAAGGGATCTATCTCTGCTGTAATGTTCAATCCAAATATTGGTTGCAGTACTGGAATCACTAATCCTTCATGTGAAATATCATCTGAGAAGTTCATATCTCTCATAACATATATTTTCGATGTTCTTGCATTGAGTCGCTTCATTAATAGCATATGCATATTTTGTAGTTTGTTGTGAACAATTCTTGTCATTGTAGAATTGTATAATGTACTATGGGGTAAGGAAAATGATGATGATATTAAGCTCATGACATACCCAGAAACACACGATCCTATAGATGGAACCAATAACAACATCAGTGATTGAAATATTGACATTAAAGAACCTATATTATATAATGAGGCCTCTCACAAATGCCTATTTCACTCTGAGATAGAGATTTCTCATTAGTCAACTTTACAAAATCTAGTCACAAATCTCGAGGGTTCCTGGTCAAAGTTTTAAGAATGACAACATTGGTATCTCAATTGGGATTTCCATTATTTTATTATTTATGTCATCGGAACAAGACATACAAAATCACTTTGTATATATTTAGGTTCAAATCACATAAGACTACCTTCCAATTCTACTCATCTCGGCTTAAACAATCATGATAGATCCATTTAGTCATTTAGTCTTGGATATTCATTGTAAAAATGAACAGTGTAAAATTCCATAAGAAAAATGTAATTCTCATTGCAAAGTAAAAAGTCCATAAATTAGGGACTTACTACTTTGCAACTTCTCTTGTTATGTCTGTGTATTTGATGTGACCCAAAATCCACAAAACAAAAGAAGTTTGAAGGGAAAAAATGCAACATGATTGAACTAGCATTACCTAATGTGAATAATTCTTGTTATGTCTGTGTATTTGATGTGACCCAAAATCCGCAAAACAAAAAAAGTTTGAAGGGAAAAAATGCAACATGATTGAACTAGCATTACCTAATGTGAATAATTTGATAACTAATGTGTTGGAAAGTAATTTGTATCTTATCCATGTTCCAAGATCAACATTCTACATTTATTTTCAAGATTGTTATGGAGTTAAATATTATTATAAATGTTTTGAGAATATTTCTTATAATATACTTTATTCATCTAATTTTTATTGAGAGGATGTTTTAGATCTTGTCCAAGACCTTGCTTCACTACAAATCTTATGAGAATTTGTTATCATTTGTGAAATACTTATTTTTTGTTGAGCTAGGAAAAATAGAAAGAAAATTTTGGTCTTCTAACTTGGGTTCAATGATTTCTTTGTAGAAAATTGACTTTATCTTATTCTCATATTCCCTTTCTCCACTTTCTCCTTTTTAAACTTAGTCATGATAGTTCTTTTAACAATAATGATATTTTAAAGAGAACCTCTTCAACTTCCCCAATCGTTTAACCAAGAAATTATGACATATATGAAGTACTCCAACCTCTCTTAGCTTACAAGTAGCCAAAAGTACCGTCTAATTTTTCATGTTAATTACCTTGTTTGTAATGTTCCCAAATTTTGCGATAGACTTAGTAAGGTCTTTGGCCTAAGTTACCTAGTCATTTTCTCAGGAGGACTTATCTAGTAGGTGGCAAAGGTTGATAATTTTCATATATATTTTGTCCTAATGTTAAAATTGAAGATTAATGGGACAAGGTGGGACACATGGAAAGGTAAAATTCCCAATTCAAATTGTTAAGGAAAATATTAATTTGGGAATTATTTTTCAAAAGTTTATCGTGCATCTAAACAATCAAATTGTCTAGGGAAATTTTTTTTCCACAAGTTGGAAGAAGGTTTGACAAAGGTGTGAATCTAGTCATGAGGTCACCAAGGAGGACTTATCTTGTGGTTGAATAGTCAAAAGTCTGCCTAGGAGAGTTATGGACTAGAAGATGTTGTAATCCTTTGATTTTGGTCATTTCCTTAAAATAGGGAGTGCATGTGGATACTCCATTATGATAATGGGCCTAACTCCTTTTTAACCATTCAAGGCTCATTAAATGAGGGGAAAAGTGGTCAAGGAGGTTGAGGGATAATTCATGAAGGTCAATTGGTTAGAGGGTGCATTCATTAAGGTCAAAATGGTTAGAGGGCGTACTCATGAAAGTAGTGGAGCAATTATGAACCACCAAACTCCAAGTGCATGGTTTTGGGATTCCCATGGTATTGGAGATATATCAATCTTAAAAGGAGCATCAAAGCGCACTAGTAGAGGTTGTTTCTGAATTTTTAATGTATTGGAGTTTCTTAGCCTTCTCTTTGCTTGGGTGATGCTCCCCTTGCATATCGAGAGGGTAATGGGCCCCTCATTTTTACACTAGTTGTGTATTCAGCTAGCCATTGAGGAGGAAGGTACTTAGACTTTCTCAATGAGTATATTGCACATTTCTGATGTCAATTGCAGGTCCTTCCACTTCCAGTGTTTATGCCTATTTTTGATGTACTAGTTTCCTATCAATCTTGTCAGGAAGTGCAATAATAAAGTTGTTGGTTTGATGCTTGGAATTCCATGAGACATGCTACTATTGTAGCATCCTATACATGTTTATTCAGACCTTAATATCAAGTAATAACAATTCCAGGTATTACATTCTACAAATTCTATGTTTCTCTTCTAAACTATTTCGTGCATATGTTCAATGTGTTGAAGTTTTTACTAGATTTCACTATTTGGGTCATATCTTGAGTTGCATAGAACTCAACCGAGTTTTGTAAGTTTCTACAGGTAGGTGGGAAAGTATAGATACCATCCCTAGAATCATATTAGAATTTAATGGGGCTAAGACAGTGTTTGGGTCGAGTTGGAAATCACCCAGTTGAGCTGTCTTGGTTTCCTAGTTTTCCTCCTAGTGATCCTAAAGTGCAAAATCACCTTCCAAACTGTGATCCAAGTATTTCCTACTGCAGATATTCACTATAACTCAAATTATGATCCAAGAATTTCCTACCACATATATTGACTATAACCAAGTCTAGATACATCTAGTGCAACACCAGAAGCCATTGGGCTCCACATAATTCTTGGGAACTGACACTATCGGGTCCTTGTGACCACCCCAGGTGTGATGCACCTAAAAAATGTGCCACTGTCGAATGTATGGAATGAAACACTTGTCCAATTTCCATATATTTCCATAGGTGTGCTGCAGTCCCATCCCTTTCCTCAAAATATAAATTTGAATTCCCCCGGTACCATTTGGAACTAGTTGGGAACAAGAAGTCTTTGGCTTGCAAAAGCTAGGAATTGCAACTAGTTTCAAATCCTTCACTTCCTGCCTTGGATTTTGAGTTGGTATCTCTGATTTTCAGATTCGGGATACTACAATGGTATTGGATCTTGGTCCTCCACACCTTTGATTTGAAACAGTAAAGTTCCATTGTTCGAAGAAGAGGAAAATTGCATCCATGAGACTTGTATCAATTATTGAAGAGATAGTAAGAGTATTTGCAACAAGTAAAAAGGTGCAAAAGTTGCTTCATTGTCAACGGGGATATCTAGCATGGGATAAGGAGTCTCGGGAAACCATTTATTTCAAAGAATATTTTTATTTCATGCATGGATTCTAGCCCCAAGGTGTAGATGAGAAATTTGTTGAGACTGACCAATTATTAGTGAAATTCAATTCTTTCGAGTACCTTCAAAATTATTAAGCATTACTTCAAGGAATGTTATCTTTCCAAGAAGGCAGTTCAAGAACAAAAGAATGGAAAGGATCCAAAGAACATGATCATGATGAGAACAAAAAACCATCAAGAGAAGAACTAAGTTGTCCCACTTCTCCAAGAAAAGAAGAAGCAAAGGGAATTGAATGTGGAGTTTCAATGGATGCCATTGTTTATAGCATGGAGAGACCTTTTGGATCTTCTTCAAAGAGAGACTCCAAGAATTTTGATCCTAAGGAAACCAAGGGGAAATATGCATCAGCTCACTTGAAGTAGCACAAGCAAAGTACCAATCAACCATCAAATGAGAAGAGTAGCAACCTTCCAAGGGAAGAACCATGTTATTCCTCTAGTGGATGCATTGAGTAGAAAGAAGAAAACATGAAGCTAAGGTATGAAGGGAAATCTGATTTTTCTAGCAGAAATGTTTTCTTGAATCAATCTGAAGAATTCCCCATCTCATGTGATGAAAATGATAGCATAGATTTTTCTAATGCTAATGTGGATGTTAAGGATGAATGTGATGTTGTGGATGCATACCACAAGCAATTGGAAAGTGCATTGCATCCCTTAGAAAGCATGCATGTATCTATTCGTAATGAAGGCTACTCATCAAATGAGCATGATGGACATTCCATTGAGGACCTACCAAGGATACTGAAGAACATCGCAAGATAGAAGGCCACACCACAATGAAAGAGGATATTGATAGTGTGGACAGTGAATTGAATAATGGACACCCAAGCTTATTTGTTGGTGAGTTTGAGATCACTACAAGGGAGATGGAAGATGGGATTGATGATGGTGAGTCATTTTTTGGATCAGGTCCAAATGAAGAACATGAATCATATCACTAGTTAGAATTTGAGCTCCATAGTGAAACAAAATAAATTCATTCATCAATTGGTTGTGCACTAGATGGTTTGGTGGGAGAAAATTCCATCACCACTACACCACATGAAGAGGAAGATATGATGCGAAAGTATGAACAAATTTATGATTTTTGTATTCCTTTGTGTCATCATGAGATTGCATCTACTTCCATAGAGGAGATATGCATGATTGAGTCTATTGATGGTGAGACTCAATATTTTGTGTGTTGAGGATGATAGAGTGACGAGGGAGCACCCAACCCTTCTCACAAATCCATATGGATTGTATTCTAGAGTAATTTCATGCTATTCATCCATTGGGGTTGGAGATTCGTACTCCAATTTTTGTACATGCTATTTGCACGTGTGTTCAGTAGCATTGATATGGATATTGGTTGCAGGGCACTTGTTTCACATCATGAGGATATTGAGATTTCTCTAAGTGAGGAAGAATCATCTATGGAGGATGTACTTGAGTGCATTCCACTTGGACAATGCAGCAGTAGTGAGATATGTCCAGCTATGGATAGATGCCTTTCAGATTTGAGTTTGGTACACTATCCTTCATCCCACACATCTATGTTATCCGTAGCACATGGGGATGAAGTTTGGGTAAAGGGATTATTTATATTGGTGCCACATGAGGAGTAGGAGGCTCCCACATTTTATGTTGATGATTGGTTGGTTAGGCCATGTGGTATGGAAAGCGCACCAATCCATTCCCAGCAGCATCAAAGGAATCCATTGACATCATATGATGCATCCATCATGCAAAACAATGCATGGGAGGTCAGCTTGATCCCTTTGAGTGGGACAAGTGTCAGAGAGATGAGCTATTCCACTAGAGCACAACTTGCACTAGAGGAGGCTGATTACACTCCATTTGGATTACTCAACATGAGTGTTTATTCATCCATGGATTGGGTGAATAGATACATGTTTGAGATTAGTACCCGACGGGGTAATTTTCTTGCTTTCATTAGTGGAGCGTAATTTGACACATCATTCATATTTTGTGCACAACATGGGAATCTATGGCTGCTACATGATTCCTTCAGTACACATGGCAGGACATGGGAGTGTCACCTATGTCAGTTGGGTAGAAGTGTTGTGAGTCTTGATGCTAGTTTGCATGAGGAGTTCCATACTCTGTTGGAGAGACTCGTAGAGATTCAGTTCAACATTGGGAGTGATGAGCTTCAAATGTGGTGGTGGGGTCTTGGAATCCTACTTGATAATAGATCCTTCCTGGTGATGGTGATGATTGGGAGGATGTAGTTGAGACAGTGGGATCCTGGCATTCCTTGGAATGTCAGATTGTCACCTAAGATATGTAGGGGTGTTGTGAGACTCGGTGCTATCATGCACATGGAATATGAGTGGTCTCATACGTTGTTGGAGAGGTTCATCGACATGATGCACTTGGTTGGGAGTGATGCACTTACAGTATGGTGTTGGGATCCTAGTATATTTCATGATGCTATATCCTTCTATATGACTGTGACATTGTATGGGTTGCAACTGATACATTAGGATCCAGGCATTCCTTGGCATGTTGGATTGTTTTGGATAACATGGCTGATTGTTGGATGGAAATACAAGTAATGGGATCTCGACATTGCTTGGTTCGATCTCATTTGGAGCAGTAATTTAGGTGTTGGATTGAGAGAGTGAGCCAACCAACATGTGCATGAGTCTATCTATGCAGAGAAGTGTTCCAATTTACTGTATAGAAATAATCTTAGAGATAGACTCAGTAATCTCATGCTTGGTGGAATTGTAGTCTTCATGAGACTCCTTATGCTAACACTTTGCAATACAGTGGTGGTTGCACCATACACCTTGCATTTATCGGGCTCATTTGGGACCCTGGGATCATTTTGGGGCTTAGTTGTTTCAGCTGGGTTAGTGGCAAGAAAGTTGGTTGGATGGAGTGACCTCTTGAAAGGATGATTGTGATCAGAGTGGTGCAACAACAACATGGAGGACCCTATCAAAGTTTAGTTGGGGTGTTCAGAGGCACAATTATTATGTACATTTCTAGTAGTAGTTCTGGAATGATTGGGCTGATGGTTGATCGGTTGTATTATAGAGACATAATTCTTGGTGGCCATAGTCAGAAGGTTTCCTATGACCATGAGTTGGAAATATCATGCATTGAGAAGTACATGTTTTAATTCCATTCAGTTGGTTTAGACCCATATATTTTGGTGATTTCCAATAGTGGTTCACATGGTGGTGATTTCACTAAGGTTAGAGGAAATAAATTTAATGCATACTTAGGATAGTGATGTAGTGATACTTCCTAATTTATATTGCTTGAGGACAAGCAATCTTAGGAGGGGAGGACTTGTAATGTTCCCAAATTTTTCTATGGACTTAGTAAGGTCTTTGGCCTAAGTCACCTAGTCATTTTCTCAAGAGGAACTATCTATGAGGTGGAAAAGGTTGATAATTTTCCTATATATCTTGTCCCAAGTTTAAAATTGATGATTAATGGGACAAGGTGGGACACATGGAAAGGTACAATTCCCAATTTGAATTGCTAAGGAAAATATTAATTTGGGAATTATTTTTCAAAAGTTTGCCATGCATCTAAATGATCAAATTGTTTAACGCAAAAGTTTGTCCACAAGTTGGAAGAACGTTTGACCAAGGTGTGAATGGGGTCATGGGGCACCGAGGAGGTCTTATCCTATGGTTGAATATTCAAAAGGGAACCTAGGAGAGATATGGACCAAAATAAGTTGTGATCCTTTGTATTTAGTCATTTCCTTAAAACATGGAGTGCATGTGGATACTCCATTATGATAATGGACCTAACTCCTTTTTAATCATTCAAGGATCATTAAATGAGGGTAAAAGTGGTCAAGAAGGTTGAGGGTGAATTCATGAAGGTAAAATGGTTAGAGGGCGCATTCATGAAGTTCAAAGTGGTTAGAGGGTGCACTCGTGAAGGTAATGAAGCAATTATGAACCACCGAATTCCCAGTGCATGGTTTTGGGATTCCCATGGTATTGGAGATATATCAAGCTTAAAATGCGTAGAAAGGTGCACTAGAAAAGGTTTCTGATTATTTTTTATTGTATTGGATTTGTTTAGGCTTCTATTTTCTTGGGTGATGCTCCCCTTGCATACCAAGAGGGTGATGGGCCCCTCATTTACTCACTAGTTGTGTATTCAACTGGCCATTTAGGGGGAAGGAAATCAACCTTTCTCACTGATTATATTGCAGATTTATGTTGTCAATTGAAGGTCCTTCCATTTCCAGTGTTTATGCTTATGTTTTGATGTATTTGTTTCCTAGCAATCTTGCCAGGAAGTGCAATAATAAAGTTGTTGGTTTGATGCTTGGAATTCCATGAGCCATGATACTATTTTAATAGCTTGTACATGCTTATGCAGACCTTCATATCATATAATAATAGTTGTGTGTAGTATATTCTTCAAATTCTATGTTTCTCTTCTAAACTATTTCATGCCTATGCTCAATGTATTGAATTTTTTTCTAGCTTTCACTGTTCGGGTCATATTTTGAGTTTCAGAGAACCAAATTGAGTTTTGTAAGTTGTTGTAGGTAGGTGGGACCCATCCCTATAATCATATAAGAATTTCGTGAGGATAAGGAATTGTTTGGTTTGAGTTGGAAATCACCTATTTGAGTTTTCTTGGTTTCCTAGTTTTTCTCCTAGTGATCCTAACGTGCAAAATCACCTTCCAAACTTTGATCAAAGTATTTCCTACTGTAGATATTGAATGTAACTAAAATTATGATCCAAGTATTTTCTGCTACATATATTGATTGTAAACAGGTCTAGATATGTCAAGTGCAGCACCAGAAGCCATTAGGTTCCACATAATTCTTGGGAACTAACACTACCGGGTCCTTGTGACCACCCCATGTGTGATGCACCCATAAAATGTGTCACTGTCAAATGTATGGAATTAAACCCCTGTCCAAGTGCCATATATTTTAGTATGTGTGTTTCAGACCCCATCCCTTGCCTCATAATAGAAGTTTGAATTCCCCCAATTCCATTTCGAACTAGTTGGGAGCAAGCATTTTTTGGCTTGCAAAAGCTAGGAATTGCACACCTAGTTTCAAATTCTTCACTTCCTGCCTTGGATTTTCAGTTGGTATATATAATTTTTCAGATTGGGGATACTACATTGTTCTTGTACATTATGTTCATGACCATATCCTTACTCTCCATTGGTAGACACCCAACTTCTAAAAGGACGATTATATGAGGTGTATTATAGTCAATTTTAAGATTATTTATTGTAAAATGTTTTTGGATTAGTAGGTGAAAGTGTACATAAGATGAGCTTCTTTCTTTTCAAAAAATAAAATTGTGTATCTTTACAATTGTTATCAAGATCAAAATAAGATTTCCAACCATTATTTTTTTCTTTGTTTGATGCTCTACTTCCAATTTAACATGTGATAAAAATCACTTTGAGATAGTTATAAAAATGGACTTCTTCCAAGTTACTATTATCATAAACAAAATTAATGTATCTCTTCTAAACTAGTATTATCATAAATGAAATTAGGATATTTTTTTTCAATTTATCTACCATTACATTTGTTTTATATGTATTTACATACATGCTATAATTATAACAAATTTGCTTAACCATATATTACAATTCATTTTCTTTCAAACACCCTTATTATTTCTAAATTTGGAAATGATCCTTTATCATTGTAACTTTCATGTAAAAACACAACAAAACAATAAAAGAGACTAGACAAACTTTTACAATAATCCTTTAGTAATGATATATTATAAAGTATAATAATAACTTTCAAAACCATCATATCTCTTATCTCTTAAAATTATTTTAATGGCTGCATTTTATTTAATCTTTTTATAGTTATTTAAGTAATAAAAATATTAAAAATCCCACCCCAATGTACTTTAAATTTTTTTAAGCCTCAAGAAGTATAGTATAAACCAAGTGGCAATAGAGTGTATTGTTATGACATTCCTTACGACATAGTTCAAGCCTTGTCTAGCCCCCACATGCATGGGGGATACATGTGGGTGCACCTAGAGGTATAATGAGTGGAAAAGAATAGACCCCTTGTCATGTGAGTATGAGCCCCGCATCACTTGTTGATTCCCCTAGCATAAAATAAAGGACAAACAAAAAATATTAAATCTTATAAAATAAAATTGATTTCATATGTTTTAAATTTATTATTATATATATATATCCAAATTTTGCAAATCTTATCCTTTTTTATATAAACATTTATACAATAAGTATAAAAAAATTCCATAATAACTATTAAAATAATGAAATAGATATTGATTGGATCACATAGAGGCTTGAGCCACACCAATATTTAGCACGAATGAATTTTAAGTCTCCTCCATTTTAACTTAGATTTATATGTATAAAGAGGCCTGTTGAAACCAACCATGCTAGTAGGATTATCCAGTGTGGTGGTTTTAAGTTCTCTTGATTCTCCAGTGCCACCAAGTGATATAATAGTCTCATAGTTGTGTCTTCCTACTATGACCCCTCCTCAAGTCACATGGTGTTGCTTGGTTTTTCAACCAAGCATGTGCTAAAGATGCACCTATTAACTTGTAATAGCAGTCTCGAATGAAAAGCAAATAACAATAAACTTAATCTAATCTAACATTAACATATGCAAGGGAAATAAAGAACTAGATTGATAACAATAAGCAAATAAGACAAGAGATTCAAAAAAAATTGTTTTTGTATTACCTCAAATGGTGAGGATGATGGGTGTTGAGCAACTCCAAGGTTGAGAAGCTCCAATGTCCAATGGTCTCTTCTTCTCCAATGCTTCAATAGGATTCTTCAAACTCAAAATGGGAGGCAATGGCTCTCAAAGGAAATTTGGCAGCATAAGGATATGATGAAATAGGGATGGAAAGTGAGGAGCCCCTATCACCTTTTTATAGTTTTTGGTGATGGGGGATACCATTATAATTTTGAGGAAACCAATAGTATTAACCAACATGGTTTAGGTACCTTTTTCCCTCTTTTTCCTTTTTTGAATATTTTGAATATTTTTATTCCCTTTTAATATTTTTTTGGGAATTTTGGACCCTTTTTGAGGGTATTTTGTGTTTTTTGAGGAAAAATACATATTTTGAGGGGAAAAAGGTGTATTATGGTCTTTTTGCTGACCTTTTGATGGTATTAGAGGCTCAAATGGTGGAAAAGTGGACAAATGGGTCATGTGAATAAGGGGATGAGCTAGTGAGCACTTTTTGGGTGTTAACAGATTGCCCCCTGATGTGTGAGGGAAGGAGCTCATCGTATGGCCGATATACATCATAGTTCTTTTGTCTTTTTCCCGGGGTTTGGAGAAGAGAAGAGACCGATTGGAGACTGGAGCAATGACCCCTTGGAAGCTGCAAAAATTGAAAAAATACATGGCCTCAAAATGAATGAGGAATAATATGTGATTATGGACGAGGCGGGCATACCCATGCTCGTATCAAGACATATACATAACAATTAGGCCCAAGAAGGGGGACCTGAATAATACATAAATATCTGTTGGTACATCATAATGGTCTAGAGGGGACACAATGGTGGGATGTACTCATGGTCATACCATGACTGATCTCAATAATTGATACGTTGTAATAAAGAAACAATCATTCTAAATAAGGTATCAGAAAGGTTGATGAATTGTTGAAATTGAAGGTGTCCAACATCTGTAGGGACTCAATGACTGTGAGTCAAGTCTGAGGAGTATATGTAACTGTATACTCAAGGGAGTATAAAAGTGGGGTACATCTGAATACTATCGGCAAACGCAACCCGGATATCTATAGGAAAATGTAACTGGTTGTTTCCATAAGTAGTCTCTCAAATGTGGAAGAGTCAGGTGATATTCGGGGTCTTCAACAAATAATTGAAAGGGATGATACCCTGTACAAGTCTCAACGATGTGATCAAGGTGTTGAAGTTGAGCATGTGAGAAACAATCATTTGGAAAGGCACTGAGGACTCCTTTCGAAATGATCCGTAGGAACTCATCACAAATGGTGATGAGTCCAAGGCACAGGGACCTCTGGGTCTATCCTCTGGAATAGATTTGGTTGGTGTCGACAGAGGGAGACCAATGACTATCAATGCAATGATGTTTCCTTGTTAGGAGTGCGAGGTGCACAACTGATATGTGGTAGTATTGATGGTAGGACTGACATACTGTGGGGATGGGGAATGACTGGGGTCATAGAATGGGTGTCCTCAAACTTCCTTTATTTAGAGCATGATGACATGGCTGACCTGGTAGCATGGAAAACTGACTTTTAGGTGTGAGGATCATAGCTTTAAGGGATCAAGGGTATGTACTATAGAATGGAGTGAATCTGGGGGGACAAGCTGATGGATGCTTTTAGGAGACTCTCAAGGTGACATACTGCAGAAGACTCTGAACAAAGGCGACGAAAATGGGGAAGCTGCCATATGAGTAGATGTGATCTTTGTGGTGCCGAAAAGCACCATTGGTTCCTTCTTCATAGTTTTAATGAGCTCCAAGAAGGGATAAAAGTGTGCTCTGAAATGGTACTGTCCTGTGGATTTTTGCAAGCCCAGGACTGTTCATGCTCGTGAGTGTTTTCATTTTTAGGGAGTCTAAAAGTGGTAAGTAGACTCCATTGGTGTTCTTTTTCGTATGTTAGTCTCCAAGGCCCGAAAAAGCATAAAATGATGCAAATGGAGAACTCTTCTAGCCAATGTGACTAGAGTATTCCTTTTTCGTAATTAGTCTACAAGGTCCGGAAAAGGGGTAAACTTATACCAGGTAGATGCCCTTTCAAATACTTTTAGCGAGCATGAAAGGAAGCAAGGTTGCTCGGTGATCTTTTCATTGTTTTAGGAGTCAGAAAAGAGCTTAACAAAAACTCCCTAAGTGCCTTTTTCATAAAGGAATTGCTCAGTCTGAAAAAGGGATGAAATTATATCGAACAAAAAGGTATTGGTGAGAGTGAGGAATGATCTCGAGCATCGTCACGAGCGCGGAAAACTAAATCCAGCGACATAAAGATCGTAAAAAATGGGCAAAGATCGATGTGGCACGCAAACCGAGGCGATGAGTGGCGTTTTGAAAAAATGCCCGAAAATTATGGGGGTGAGAGCGAGAAATGGTCTTAAGCATCATCACAAGCACAGAATAATTGAGTCTGACGATATAAAACTTGTCAAAAACGAACCACGGTCGATGTGGCATGCAAACCGAGGCAACGAGGGGCATGGAAAAAATGCCCAAAAAATTTGCTGGTAACAGTGAGAAATGATCTCAGGCATCATCACGAGCGCGGAAAAATTAATCCGGCGATATAAGACTCGTAAAAAATGGACGACGATCAAAGTGGCACGCAAACCGAGGCGATAAGGGGCATGGGAAAAAAATGCTCGAAAAAAATGGAGGTGAGAGTGAGAAATGGTCTCAAGCATCATCATGAGCATGGAAAACTGAATTTGGCAATATAAGACTCATAAAAAATGGACAATAACCGAAGTGGCACGTAAATCGAGGCAACGAGGGGCATGGGAAAAAATGCCAGAAAAATCTGGAGGTGAGAGCGAGAAATGGTCTCAAGCATCATCACGAGCGCAGAAAACTGCAAACCGAGGCAACGAGGGGCATGTAAAATATTCCCTAAAACTGGACTTGGTCGAAACAGAAAAAGGAGTGGACTTTCATGGAGTTCTTGCTGCGCTGATTCCAACGGTACCAACGGTTCGAAAAATGGACATTGTATGATCCCGAAATGGCTGATTGAAAAATTGTCAAATCTCTATAAATAGCAAGTGGGCCGAATGTGACAAGTGTCATTTTCGCCGTTGAGTTTCACAGAGTAGATGAGCTAGGTCAGAGATTTTTCTCGATTTTTGGGAGATTTGACCGTTGGTTTTTTATTCCGTGAGTTTCAGGTAAGCCTATTTGCCTTAGCCTTTTAAATTATTTCCTTTCTGGTTAGTGGTGGGCCCACGAAGGTCGCAAAATTCCACTTTGGCTTTGCAACGTGGAATATTGCAGGTTTCAGCTCATTTTCCGCGATGCACATTGTGGGTATGGGCTTGATAGTGGAAACGTGCATCGCGGGTTTCGGGCTGACAGCCGCGATGTTCATCGCGGGTTTCTGGCTGACAGTCGCAATGTTCATCACGGGTTTCGGGCTAACAGCCGCGACGCACATCGTGACTGTGGGGCTAGTACCAACAATGTACATCGCGGCTTTAAAGCTGAAAGTCACGATGTCCATCGCGGCTAACAGCTCAAAAGTCACGATGGGGTTTTTGAGAAAAAAAAATTGTTTCTAAAAAATTTCCTTTGTTTTTTTGGCAGGATGCTGAGGAGGCCGCTAGTGTCGCGGCGGGAGAGAGAGATAGATGTGGTATTGATGGGTCAGATTCGTGATGACTTGGGTGTGTGGGAAGCCTTGGTTGAGGGTGGACTCCTAAAGTTTGCTCAGGTTCCTCTTATGCGTTCAGTCCGAGATCTGCTGAACAAATTGGTGGATTTCTGGGTTCCAGGAGAGAGTGTATTCATGGTGCAGGGTGAGTGACTAGAGATCACCTTAAGTGATGTTTATTTCCTTACTGGCTTGCCCCATTTGGGGGATATTGGGGAGTTGCAGTCGAGGATTCTGGCTGGCTTGGACATCGAGGATCTACTAGAGAGATTCTGTGTTCCTGGGGCTCGTACACAGAACAGTGCCCTGAGTATTTCGGACCTGCGGGAGCCGGCGATGCAGGCAGTGGGGGCTTGTGTTTTGCGGGTGCTTGGTGCACAGGCACCACATCGTTTTTCTGGGGGGAAAACGATGATGGTGGACCATGTGTTGAGAGGGACCTACTTTTCCTGGGGTCAGATGTTTTTGGCCTATGTTCGGCGAGAGCTAGACAAGGTCAGTCGGGAGGGAGGGGAGTTTAGCTTTGCCTCCTTCCTCAGTTGTTTCTTGTTTCCTCTTGAAAACGGAAACAAGAATGGGATTGTGTGAATCGGTGTTGTTTCGATATGACTAGGCACGATGGGTGCTTGTGGTGATGGTTGAGTTTGTTGAGGATGTTGATGTTCGTTGTGTGATAGGGTGCACAAATCGAATATTGCAGTTACCTTTAGAGGGGGTGGGATTGATGGGAAGAGCTGGTCATGGGAGTATCCGAATATATCCCGGGTCCGACTGATGAGACGAAGGATGTTGGTGGATTAAGAACGGGTTGTTCGATCATGGGAAGAACATTTTCTGGCGCTGCGGGGGCATTGGGATCATAGTATGTAATCCGGTTGATATTAACTACGTGTCCTTCATGGGGGAACATCATGATGCGGAAAACTGAACACGCGACAGCTTTCATTTTATACATGTAGCTTCATCCCAGAAGGATATTTTAATCAATTTGGGCGTTAATGACCTCTATATCTATGAGAACCAATTCGCCCCCAAGCTGTATGGGTACGTTCACTAACAAACCTTGAGGTTGAGCTGCACGGCTGTCATAAGCTCACAATGCGGCAGTTGACAGTTGTAGCATTGGGGATCCAAGTTTCGGCCATACAAAAGTCGACATAACGTAGGTAGAGGCCCCTTCATCGATTATGCATCGGTGAACAACGAGGTTGCGAATGGAGACGAAAACTTGAAAAGCTAGAGATGAGGGTAGATGAGGTTTAGCTTGTTCTAAGTCGAAAGCCATCATGTTAGAGTCGTTAGGATCTATGGAACCAATGGCAGATAACAACAATTTTCTCTGTGCCGGACATTTTTTTAAGATTTCGAGAGCGAACATAGAAGTGGGGGATTGAGCTAAATCCTCTACAATGTTGTAGTTGGAAGCTACATGTGCATTCGGGTTATTGTTAATCCAACTCAAAGGGAAACGAGGTGCTTTGGGACCCCTGTCCATGGGCATATTGGTTATGCGAAGTGGTTGATCGGTTGGGACAGTACTCGATGATGGGTCGGTAGGTGTGGCCTCAGGGGTGGATCCGTATTGATTTCGACGGGTTTGAAGATTGACATCATTTGATGACATCATTAGCAAATGGTGAGTGTTGGACTCTGCATGCTGGTAATCGGCTGCTGCATATGTAATTTGCTGCTGTGGTGCAGTGGATCCTTGAGGGGGATCATTTGGACGGGTGTTTACCGTGCCTTGGTTTGGTAAGGGATTTTGCAATATCATGGGTTGTAGCTAAGGGGGAGGTGCTGGTTGTGCAGCGTGTCCTTGTCGTTGGGCGTCGTCGATCTAGAGTTGATGCGCTCAATCTAAATGGGGACAATTATGTGTGTAATGGCCATAGACTCCACATATGGAACATCGATGGTTTTCTCTCAAGTTATTATTTTTGTCCTGTTTTGGTGGACGATCAGGGTTTTGGTTGGGGGGAGCAACGTTATTATTATTTGGGAGATTAGGTGGTGGTCCACCTTGGTTGTGTTGCTGTTTCTTTCCGCAGTTACATCCTCTTCTGCGGTTTTGTTGACCTCCTTGCTTACACTAGTTGTTCTGGTTTGGAGGTTGGTTTTGCTGTGTGTACACATGCCCTTGGGCAGTAGGTAGGTTTTGAGTTCGTGGGGGCTCTGGATCAAGTTGCAATGGGTAGTAAGCAGGAAGGTTATGAGGTGGACCCGTTGCTTGTTGCGATTGTGGGTAACCTTGAGCTACTGGAAGTGTTGGAGCAAGAGGTGCTGCCTGTTGAGGATAATAAGACACTTGGGCTTGTGGCTGGACCGGAGCCTAGTGGGCCTGTTGGTTATAGTATGAAGGTGGTGCATAAGGTGATGGTGCTTTCCCATAACACTATGGTGGACATGAGGGTCCATGAGTGTGGTGGGTGTGCGTTACTGGATCATACGAAGTTGTAGCTCCAGAATGAGATGAAGCCTTAGAAAGGTATGGGGCGTTGTTTGTACTCATCATGGTAAAAGGTTTGTTTTGCACCATAACCTGGCCAATAATATCGTCGGCGGCATGGGATTCCCCTGGCGCATCATGGCGGGATGGATTGCCGCCTGGGGCATCCGGTAAAATGTTGTATAGATATCCAGACTGGGCATATATGAGGTCGAACTGCTGGGATTTTAAGATGGCTTCTTCTTTGACTGGGGTCGTTCAGAAGCGACATCTTTGGCTATGAGGGGGAGGAGTGATTTGAGGAACCATTCCAAAAAGATACGGTCGTCAAGCTTAATCTTGCAGAGGCTACGATGCTTACGCCACTCATGGATATGATCAGTGATGTGTGTAGCGGTGTTCTGTCTACAAGACAAAAGTATTTCCACTCCTGCATCATAGCATACAGGTAGTTGAAAGAACTAAAGGAAAGTTGAGGCGAGGGATGCAAAAGTGGGGTGTGTCCCATGTGGCTACTCAATGTACCACTTGGCTGCAGAGCCAGTGAAAGTTCTTTGTTAAAGTCTCAGTCTAATGGAATCATCTACTATGGAGTTAGAGAAACACCATAGGTGAAACGACATGATGTTGTTTTGGGGATCTTCCGCAGCTTTTCCTTCAAATTTTGGGATATCTGAGGGAAGATTTGTGGGCATGGGGGGCCACGCAGGGTCATGTCTAATAGGGTCGTTAGTTAACCTTGCCAGATTTGGTAAGTTTAGACTAGCCATGTATGGAAAACTGGCAGATGGGTGTGGCATAGTCACTGGGGTATAATTGCTAATGGTAGCATTATGGATTGGTCCAGTGCCCCCTAAGGGTATGCTGGATGTGAAAGGAATGTGTCCCCCAGTCGATGTTGTATGGGAGGGGCCTGCGCTCCCAAGTGCAACATGGGTTGCAGATGGGTTAGGAATGGTTCCAGTAATCACTGGGATCTGGGTAGTGGCGATGAAGGGGGGGCGTTGATGCCCATGTTGGGCATACCTAATATAGGTGGTGGTCCTGTGTTGGGCATGCCTAGAGCGAGTGTGGCCCCCATGTTAGGAATTCCTAAGGGGGTTGTGGCTACTGTGGTTGTCACGGTAGTAGCAGGGTTTGTTGATGTAGCTCCAACAACACTGGTGAAAAGGGGGTCATATTGTGATCCAACCATGGGGTTGGTTGGTGATGTCTCGATAGGGTGTTCGGATTCAGCCTCAAAATCAGATGTAAAATGAGGTGCATCAGAATCGGATGACTGGGTTCTATGCCGATGACGTGTGGAGTCAAGGGATAATGCTCTTCGTCTATGATGTGTAGAGTCAAGTGTACCGAATTGAGGGGGTTCACCCTGACAACGCTGGGATCGTCTTAAGTTCTCAATGGTGAGATATGTCTAGAAATGTCAATGGATGGTGGTGAGATAAAAAAACTCAAGACCCTAGTGCAACGATGTGTGCAGGAGGGGAGTGTGAAAAAACAATGGCTCTCAGGCCAACAACCAATCTCAAAATAACTTACTATAATATATGTGCTATAGTAAGTGGAGTAATGAAGAAAAGTGGTCAGAATACCAAAAATCAAGCGGCTCTTAGAAAAAAGTGGTGCTCACTAGACCAAGGGGGGTAGCAGAGCATGCAAATTCCTAACTAAAAGTGGTATTATGATTCAACGAAACATATCCTATACAAGGTGATGAAATCCAAGTCAGACAATATGAGTAGTGGAGTCAAAGGCTAGATATCCCCCTACCGGGAGGGACACCGGGTAGACAATCCTAAAAATTGGCCACTAAGATACCCCGTTCATGACACGTTCGGTTGGGTGAATCTGCAGTTTGGTTCTATCATCGTTGTACTCCCATACGGGTGGTACACTGAGAACTGCGAAAGGTATCCTTCGGTTACTGAATGGATAGCGGTATTCCACTCAGGCTTCCGAAACTAGTCTGGTGACTTCAACCCTCCTAAGGGAGAGGCCTTCCCAATAAATTGGTGTATAACCATGTCAATAAATAATAAGAGATTTTGGGACCCTAAAAGTCAAGCACTATGTCTTAGATGTAAATAATTGAGGGGTGTTATTGGAACACCTATCCCCCCAATCCTACCTAGCTACAAGATTCTTTAAGTGTTCCCCAAGTGGGGTTAAAGTGTTTGTTGAGTTTAGGTAGATTTTAAGGCTCAGTTAATTAAAAATGTGGCAGATTGAGTGCAAGTGTGATTATTTAACTGAAAAAAGAATTTTCCTCATTTGGGTGATTGATTACAAATTAAAAACAAGACGATTTCAATTTGCAAAAAATAAAAGGCTTTTTCTAAAATGTAAATGCTTTAACAAAAATAATTCAAAAACTATGGACTTTTGAAATAATTTTTAAAGGAAAGCAAATATCGTAAAAATTGTAAGAAATAAATGGATTTCTAAGTGCTTGCTTGGGAAAAACTATTGAGCAAATCAGAAAGGTGGTTCGAAATTTGCAAAGAAGTGAAATCTATGATCTAAACAAAGTGCTAAAAAATCTTTCTTTCACTTGTTGAATTTTTTTTAAAAGATTTTAATTGAGCATATGTAATAGAAAAAGATTTATTATTGCTGCAATAATTAAAACAGAATGGTGGAAAAAATTGCAGAAACATTAATGCTGGACGAAAGAGGCTAAATGGGAAAAAATGCAGCAAAATTTTTCTAAAAATTGGGATGAGCGAAAAAAAATGGCATCGCGGGTTTAAGCTGCGAAGCCGCGATGTGTAGTGCGGAAAAAATCTGCGAAGCCGCGATGTGTAGCGCGGAAAAAAACCGCGAAGTCGCGATGTGTAGTGCGGAAAAAAGTCACGAAGCCGCGACGCGCAGCATGGAAAAAGGCCGCGAGGCTGAGATGTGTCGCGCGGAAAAAGGCCGTGATGCGCCGCGTGACTGTCGGGTGAAAAAGTGCGATGCGAAAAAAGAAAAATTGCTGCCGAAAATGAAACCGAAAAGTGAAATTTTGGGCTGTTAAAGGCTACAGAAAGGGCCAAAAGCTAGAGCAGTAATGAATATGTTGTCTAGTATGGCAGATCTGCAAATTGGAATGATAAAACTAGTAAAAAATGAAGATCTAAAGCTAAAGTGTAAGATTCAAAAATTCGAATACCAGCGGAGTTGCCAAAAACTGTTGCTTGGTTTTTCAACCAAGCATGTGATAAAGATGCACCTATTAACTTGTAATAGCAGTCTCAAATGAAAAGCAAATAACAATAAACTTAATATAATCTAACATTAACATATGCAAGGGAAATAAAGAACTAGATTGATAACAATAAGCAAATAAGACAAGAGATTCAAAAAAATTTGTTTTTGTATTACCTCAAATGGTGAGGATGATGGGTGTTGAGCAAATCCAAGGTTGAGAAGCTCCAATGTCCAATGGTCTCTTATTCTCCAATGCTTCAATGGGATTCTTCAAACTCGAAATGGGAGGCAATGGCTCTCAAAGGGAATTTGGCAGCATAAGGATAGGATGAAATATGGATGGAAAGTGAGGAGCCCCTATCACCTTTTTATAGTTTTTGGTGATGGGGAATACCATTATGGTTTTGAGGAAACCAATGGTATTAACCAACATGGTTTAGGTACCTTTTTCCCTCTTTTTCATTTTCTGAATATTTTTAATATTTTTATTCCCTTTTAATATTTTTCGGGAATTTTGGACCCCTTTTGAGGGTTTTTTGTGCTTTTTGAGGAAAAATACATATTTTGAGGGGAAAAATGTGTATTATGGTCTTTTTGGTGACCTTCTTATGGTATTAAAGGCTCAAATGGTGGAAAAGTGGACAAATGGGTCATGTGAATAAGGGGATTAGCGAGTGAGCACTTTTTGGGTGTTAACACATGGTAGATACCTATGATAGATCCAATGTTTTTACAGTCTCTCCCAGGACAAGAAAGTTGTGTACTATGTTGGTGTCATGGAAATGGAGATAGATGTCCCTTTCAAAATTTTCAAGTATCAATTTTCACAACACTTGACCTCTTTCATTTAACATTTTTGGTGAATGATTGAAGAGTTTTCTCATTGGTAAGGTTTTGGGAAATTTTGTATTTTTCCACTTATGCCTAGGACAAACAATCATGAACTCTACTAGTGTCATGGAAGTGGAGAAAGAACCCCCCTTTCAAGTTTTCCTAGTATTGGTTTTCACAACATTGATATATCATGACGGTTTTTCCTCTTCTACCATAAATGTTAATGCAATTATGTCGTCGTTGTAATCGGTGTGAGTGTATTCAAAACATAGGAGCCATGGATATTTTATGAAATGACCATATTTTGGTTAGTATTGGCTTATACCAATTAAGTAAATATTTATTTTTTCCTATATTGGAGTTGGCCCATTTTAGGGCTCAAACTTAACCCTTATGTTCTTATAAATTCATGTCTTGGAAGTTTGTATTGGCTATTTAGTTTATAGTAATTTTCCATTTTTCAAATCATTTAAAAATACTAGGTGTCATCCATTTTAAAGTATAATTGATTATGCGTAGAGCTCTAGTCAAGATAGTCATCTTGGTTATCATTTATTATTGACAAATTACCCTTTCCCTAAAGCTTCCATATATCCACAAAATAGATATTGCATACCCTTTCACCATGCCCAATATCACATAAACTGGAGCCTTGATATTGTTTTACAAGCTTATTTATTGATTTAGTAGTTCAATCTCGACTGTTCAAACCTCATTGTGATTCAAATGACTACTTCTGGTTACTGTGGATTTATTTCCATAAAGAAGTTGGGTATGTAATGGTTTCAATATGCCTCTTATATTTGGTATTATCATATCCTATTTCAATGAAATACTACATGATACTTTGTTGCTTCTCTTATTGAGAGCAATCATTTTCTTTGAAAATAATGCTTCTTCTGTATATAGCAGGAAATCCTATATTTAGAGAAGGATTCAAACTTAGAAGTTGTTCTTTTTAGTACCTAAGGTTTTCTAAGGTGTCCTTATAAGTTCTAGAAATTATTCGTGTGAGATGTGATAGTTAGAACAATAGATTTTGTTAGTTCATCACATCTTTGGATCTTCTAGAGATAGATAGTTGATTGGTGTTGGTTGAATAGAAGATTCGATTTATGGGTCGATTGAGTGGAACTTACTAGTATCTTGACTAGCTAGACCAACCAACCAATGAACAATTCAAGTAAATGGCTGAATGATCCAACCATTGGAATAGAATTATTTACTATGGCACAAATTTTGAGGAAACTGTCATGTGTGATGACCCAAGTATGTGGACATGATCTTCCCTACTTCAAGGGAGTTGGTTACATCTTGGAGATATACAAGAATCATCACCCTTGTGTGATAGTAGAATACAATGTAAAAATTATGAGAAATGAGCAATGCATTTCGCTGTATTGTCATTATGTGCTTAAATTTTGAAACGGTGCCTTTAGACACCACCTCCTCTTGGAATTTATTATCTTATTGATTTTTGTTATATCTAATCTCTTGGTTCTCCAATATGGTATCAAAGATGTTGGTTTGAGACACATCCTATCATCTATAATTCTGCTTGAGGTGTCACTTCGACACACTCTATTGATTCATATCTATTTGTGATTGGATTTGGGTTTTAACTTGTAGATTGCATTAGGGTTACACTAATGTATCAAAATCATGGATTCTAAGAAAGATCCCATGATATTAAATGGTCACAACTATGGAATATCGGTGCAATATATGGAAACCTTATTAAAAAGTAAGGGTCTTTGGTAGTTTACCAAGAACATGATCCCAAATCCGAAGAATGACCAACATAAGTTAATTGTTGATGGGAAAAAGGATGAGGCTATATGAGTTATTTCTGCTTGCATGTCAATGAATATTCACTTTCATACAAGTGGGATCAATTGTCTTGATCAAGTTTGGAGGAACCTAAAGGGTTTGTTTGGAAAGCTTGACGAAAGTTAGGTCATGTAGATTGACAAAGAGTTGATTTCTATAGATCCTCTCCCCTTTGATGGGATTGAGGACTACTTGGCATGAAACAAGGAACTACATTTGAAATCGGGATAATGTGTGAATTATTTTTTGAAGAAATAACGAATAGATCATTCCCTATGATGTATTATGTTTAACGTTTCATGCTAGTTGCACTGAGAGTAGTGAGTTGCTTACAACCCAGTATGGGGGAGATGTTGTGATGTGATGTGATGTAACATGGAATATTTAACAATTAAAAAATAATAAATTTTAAAAAAAACATGTCGACTAGAATTTTTTTATTAATGAAATTAAATATATATTGGTGTAGTCTAAATATTATATGTTTTCATCCTTTTCTGAGCATATTTTCTGTCTTATTTTGTTCGGATTCTGGTTGGAATTATTTAAACAATCTTAGAATCACATATATTAGCTATGTAAATTGCATAATTTGGGTGCCATGGGGGTATTCAAGGGTGTTGGATCTATTTATGGATTCAAAAACACATTTTAAACACTTCCAAATTTGGATTTTACGAAAAAAAATTATCGGATTCCGACCAAAACCCACCCGAAAGTTCAAAACGTAGAATAAATAAACTAATCCAATATATATTATGCTAATAAAATAATCATGACTATTCTTTGAATTTTTTTATATTCATTTTTTTACACATCAAGAAAAAAATTACAACTCAAGAAATTGGATCCCTCTTGGTGCTTAATGGATCCGGGTTTAAGATGGATCTATGTTGGTTGGGCATCCCAAAAAGAAGATGGTAAGGACTATACCCTTGAATCCTTTTGTGGTATTTTTTTATTATAGCACACAAGAAGCTGCTTGATGAAGGGAAACTAAGCGTTAGGAAGTATGCCCATCTAATAAAGGGAAAAGGTCGATAGAACTATAGAGAAAGAAGCCAACAAGGTAATCCAGATAAAATTCAAGAGTGTTGAACCGACTGAGAAGAAGCTCAAATGTTATAATTAAGAAGGACGGGAATCAGAAGACTTGTCATTATTGTGGGAAATTAGGAAATATGGAGAAGGATTGTTGGAAGAAGACCAATGATCTTGAAGAGAAGGTTAGAAAAATTGAAGTAAGAATGCTGACTAGATGATTGGACAATGCTTAGTAAGGAATGATAGATAATTCTACATAGTTCTTCTCAGGCTCTACATGGTCACACTACTCAGAGTGAGTGGATAGTTGATTTTAGTTGTACACATCATATGGATAAATATGCTTCTCCCTTTTCTTCCTTAAGTAAAGCTATCGAAAGAATTTTTTATAGCAGATGATTATGCACTTACTATTATTGGTTGTGGTAATATTAAATTTCAAAATAATGTTATTACCAATGTGTATCATGTACCCAACCCGAGTGAAAATATGTTGTTGATAACTAAACTTACTCATATTGGTAGGAATGTTGAATTTTGGCCAGATTGGTTCATTGTAAAGTATGCACATAATTGGGAAATTGGTGTTGAAGGGTTTCTTGATCCCAAGGATGGACTATACAAGTCTCATGATGATTTTAAGAGAAATACATGGTTGAATTCCCTCATTTCCCTAACTGACGAACACAACAAAACTTGGCATGCATGACTCAAACATTTGTATTTTTGAAGCTTGAACCTGATGGTGAAACATGGCATGGTTATTGGACTACCTAGGATTGTTCCACCAAATGGAGTGTGTGAAGGGTGTGTGTTTGGAAAACATCACTAATATCCCTTTGATACCAACAAGACATGGAGAGAAAAATATCACTTGCAATAGGTCCATGGTGACTTCTATTACATGAACAAACCATCATTGGAAGTGTTAAATTTTCAGAATTTACTTCAATCTGATCTAGGATCTTAATTGAGAGAACAACATGTACAGAAAATCTACAGCATATCATTCATGGAGACAATAATGCAAGCACAGAAGAGACACCGAGTTTACTTGGGGAAAACCATAAGGTGAAAAACCCCAATAACTTCCTCAGAGATAGATAGAGCAATGATACAACCAGAATACAAGAGATAGTCTTCTCCTAGCAGCAGAGCCTCCTCCTCCACAAGTGCGCCACTCTCCACAGTGTGAGTGAGAGAATAGAATATGTATAATGAGAGAGAGACACTCTCTATTTATACACTAACTTGACTTGACCTTTACTCAACTAGGTCGGCCTCAACTTAACCACTTAACATAATGCTGACTAGGCCAACCCCCACTAGGGTGGTCTAATAACCCTTTGACCCACATGGCCGACCCCCAATAGGGTGGTCTAATAACCCTTTTACCCACATGAATTATACAGGGCCGACCCCAACAAGGTGGTCTAATAACCCATCAAGTATAAGTTACGACACTTACAATATAAATGACGACACTTCCGTATAGAGGAATAATAACATCTCTATAGGAATACAACCACTTCCGTATAGAGGAATAATAACATCTCTATAGGAATACAATATACATATATGTGAAATACATTCTGAAGTTACATATACATCAACAGGAAAGTCCGAGGTAAATGTTGATCTTCATTGATGATTTTTCCAAGTATAAGGGTATATTTCTTGAAAAATAAAATTCATATGTTTGAAAAGTTCAAGGAATTTAGGGCATTAGGTGAAAATAAATGTAGCGGACCTATGAAATTTTTAACATCAACCAATGGTGGAGAGTATGTAGGTAGAACCTTTGAAAAATAGCTGTCACAGAATGGAATCTCTGGGCATAGATCGATAACTCACACCCCTATGTAGAATGGAGTAGTAGAAAGGAAAAACTAGACTTTGGTCAAGATGGTGCATTGTTTACTTTAGGTCAAATATTTGTTGATTAGCTTTTGGGAAGAATCTATTTGACGTAAGTCACCTTACTTGCATACTTTCTTGCTTAACAATACACATGACACAAACCACAATGCTTACACAAACATGGTGTAAAACAGGATTCCAGAAGTGGCTTATATTACTTCTTTGAATTCGGTTAAAATGCGGAATAACTGTAAACAAATAACTAACTACAGCCGGCCTCAGCTGTTACAACTTAGAAGTGAGTGTGGTTTGTTCTCCTCGTGTGTCGACCTCACCCTCTCCTGGTTCAACTCGGAACTCTGCGCTATGGATCAATATCAAATCTTCTTCTTCGGTCGGTGTGACTCTTCACAACTTCTCTCGACTCTGTTCTCTGATATTGCTGATCAAAGACTAAAGATCCGATCCCTCTGATTTCCTTTTCCACATCTTTTTACCTTGCTGCTGCTGTTCTCGAGACTGTTGCAATCCCTGAGACATGCATCCTCCTGTCCGCCGATCCTTCCAAATCCTGCGAACCTATAACTGTCAGCTCCTAGCCGTGCTGCACAGTCTCTACCCATGATGTCACCTGTCATGTCCTTCACCTAATTGCAATAACTGTATTAACTTCCTCAGCAACCCCGAATGGATACCAGGTACAGTCCCTTGACTTTCATCTCTTCCGACCCTGCTACAGTAGTTGGTCACATCTCGACTTTCCTGTGGGTTTGTTTCTCTCCAGATGTGGTTCGCCAGTCCTCCCCTTCCTCTGCACTTGGCTTCGCCAAACCTATCGCATCGTAGCTCGACCACTTGTCGACTACCCAATGTCTTACTCCACTTGTTGTCTATCGACTAATTCCTGTTGATTCTCGACCAATCGCAACATTCGCTGCGCTACTCCAGTCGGTCACACTTCGATTGTGTCACGTCCCCATTTTGACCCCCTTCGCATTAAATCATAAATGATGTAAATATTGTTATTTAATCATGGTGAGGAGCTCAAGGCCAAGGCCCCACCATTGATTTAGCATTTTATGTATCGGCAATTAAAAATAGATGCCTACGGTTCTTGTGCTAGATAGGCACAATGTAAATTAAGACATCATGTAAATACGAATTTTAATGAAAAACCCACAACTAGCTATGCAATGCAACAAAGAGATGGGGGCATGATTCTACAAGGAATAGGGAGGGAAACTATTCAAACCCTTGAGCCAATGGTGTTAATCCATGTGTCAATGAGAAAACCCATAAACCACCAACTACCCATTTTGGGTTATGGACCCAATCATTTAATTCTTCCAGAAATTTGTTGAGGTAGTTAATGCCTTGGGAATGAAGAGGTATGGAAGCCAATTTCGTGTATGGGCAAGCCATCAACCTAGAAAATCGTATTTTGTCTCTTTGGGAAAGAAAACACCCATGAAATGGTGCCCAAAGCCATTCCTCACCTAGGGCTTTGATCCTCTCACGCAAATGGAGAATGCTGGAAGTTACATTCACGTTTTCATAAAAAACGCAGGGTTTTCCTTGCCCAGAAACTCGTTTTTGGTTTTGGACAGTAGCTGGGAAGAAGAGGATGCGATTTGGGACCGTATGGAGGTCGTTTTGTCCCAGAATTGCCATGGGCATTTTTCCTAAAAATGATTTCTTCTTCCTGGGGTTTTCCCAAAACCTCCATTGTTCATTTTTAGCCTTCCCACGTTTTTCTGAAGCTCAGGGAATCATTTTCATGCTTATCACTATACAAAGGTTTTTCTCCTGTCCAGCCATTGTAGTTAGCTGATTATCTGCATCCCTATTTGATTTGGAGACTGTAAGCAAGAGATTGGAGGGGTAGTGGACAAAGAGGGCTTGATAAACCTAGTGGGGGAGACAACCTCTCAAGAAGATCAAGAGGGCTTTGGCTACTCTTCTATGCACACCCTGAGAGCACTAGATGGGGAAGGTATGGCTTGAGGGACTGTACAGCAGTGAAAAGAATACTTCCTTGTGCTGGGTGTGTAGGTATTGTGGATGCCAAGCTAGATAGATCTTATAAGGTTATCCCTGGCTCTGTGCTTGAGCTCACTAGCTTAGCAACTCTTCCTTTCCATTTCCTAGCAGCCTGATAAACCCAATTGTAGATTGGCTTGGCTCATCTTGGTGTATGCTTGGATATGTGTGAGTCTGTTGTTCCCTGGTTCCTTGTAGAAATCATACCCATCTCGGGGGTGGCAGTTGTATCAAGAGGTTGATAAGCACAATTGGCCTATGGTTGGGTGGAATGTTGCAGATGCATAGCTGGTTGCTTGGGACTACTTTGTTAAGATAAGTATTCTCTTGTGTTAACTTTGCAATCATTTACTTGATGAATATATTGAATGTATGATGGATGTGTAATTGATATTACTTCCACTGTGTTTTTCTTATAATTATACATTTCCATATGTCTTTTATATTATGTGAATGCTTATTTTAAAAGTTCATGGGGCTAGATGCCCGGTTATAGCATCACGATCCTCTCCATTGCACTAGTATGATGGGAGGGGATGTGACAGATTGCCTCTGCCCGACTTGTTAACTTCGACAAGTCAACCCGCTCCCCGCACCAGTGGTCATCGGAACTTCCACTGGTCGGCTCCCTCTTGTCGATCAACCTTGACGGATCTTCCTAGGCCCCGATGCTGCTGCATCAGACTCCCCAGGTGAAAAAGAATTCGACTGCTTCGTCAGTCTTTTGAACTCTTCCTAGCAAATCCATGTCACCTCCTGCAACTCATCATCCTTCCATCAGAATAAGTATTCCTTCTTCTGTGCACTACGCGTTCGCCGAACCTCGCGCTCTTCAATCACTTCTGTGACCTCTTCTTTGTGTCGGTCTGGAATTTGGTATGTCTAGTCGATGCTTATCACCTCCTCGCTTCCATTGCTTGACCCCTCTTCAAACTTGTATAGAACTGAAACATTGAACGTGGTTGAAATGTTCAAGTCTTCCGGCAATTCCAACACATAAGCATTGTCGAAAATCTTCTTCAGAATTCTGCATGGTCCTATCTTCTTCAGCTTTAGCTTGTTGTATGTTCCTGTCGGAAATCTCTCCTTCCGTAAATATGCATAGACTAAGTCTCCCTCATGGAACGATTGTAGTCTCTTTTTCCTGTCGGCCCTTAGCTTATACACCGCGTTGCTCTTTGCTATGCGCTTCCGCACATTTTCATGAACTTCATGCATATGCTCTATGAACGATTCTGCATCCGTGCTCTTTCTGGTTTCTATCGGCAACTCGACCAAATCCACCACTCTGTGTAGGCTTCTCCCCTGAACAATCAAGAATGGGCTCAATCCTGTTGTCTGATTCACAAAATTGTTGTATACAAACTCTGCTTGTGCCAACACATTCTCCCACTACTTGGGTCTATTGGCTACTAGACATCTCAGAAGGTTTCCCAAACTTCTGTTGACCACCTCGGTCTGTCCATCTATCTACGGATGGTACACTGAGCTAAACTGCAACTTCGTGTCCAGTTTCTTCCATAGGGTTCTCTAGAAATGCCCCATAAACTTGGTATCCCGATCCGACGTGATACTCTTCGGCAACCCATGAAATCTGACTATCTCCTTGAAGAATAGTATAGCAATCCTCGTGGCGTCACTCATCTTTTTACATGGAATGAAATGCGCCATCTTCAAAAATATGTCAACTACAACAAATATTGAGTCACTTCCCTGTTGAGTCTTCGACAATTCTAACACAAAATCCATGCTAAGATGCTCCCAAGGGTTATCTGGTACTTGCAATGGTGTATACAACCTTGTGTTCTGACTCCTCCCTTTTTCCAACTGGAAAAATTGACATTGTCGAACCCACTTTCTGACATCTGTCGACATCCCTGGCTAGAAGTACTTTTCATCGACCAATGCTTTGGTCTTGTCACTGCCAAAGTGTCCTGCTAACCCGCCATTATGCAATTCTCGGATTAGGTTCTCCCTTACTGATCCTCTGGGAATGCACAACTGACTTCCCCTGAACAGATAGCCTTCATGGATGAAGTAATTCAAATATGGAGTCCTGTCGATACTCTAAGGTTCTCGACAAGCCTTCCATGCTTTCGAAAAATCCTCATCGGTCTCATACTCTGTCTTTATCGACTCTATCCCTGTTGCTTGAACCGTCGTCGTGTTCAGTAGTGCAACTCTCCTACTCAAAGTGTTGGCAACTTTATTCGACTTGCTCAACCTATGTCGCAACACGAATGTATACCTCTAAAGTAGCTCCACCCACTTCATGTGTCTCTGATCCAATTTCAACCGAGTGTTCAAATACCTCAGTGCTTGGTGATCTGTGTATAACAAAAATTCCTTGGGCAACAAATAATGCCTCCACTTCTTCAGTGCTTGAATGATAGCATAAAACTCATGGTCATAGACCGAATATTTTTGCTTCGCCCCATTCAACTTTTCGCTAAAGAATGCAATTGGTCGGCCCTCCTGGCTCAACACTGCTCCAATTTCCATTCCACTCGTGTCACAACCGACTTGGAAAACTTTGTCAGAGTCTGGATGCACCAAGAATGGGCTCTCAGTGACCTTTTCCTTCAACTCGTTGAAAGATTCCTGGGCTGCGTTCGTCCACTTGAACTCGCCCTTCCTCATGCATTGTGTCAATGGTGCACAAATCTGACTAAATCCCCAAATGAATTTGTAGTAGAAGCTAGCAAGTCCATGGAAACTCCTTACTCCCGTCGCACTTGTCGGTTCCGGCCAATCTACTATTGCCTTTACCTACTGTGGGTCCATCACCAACCCTTTACTAGAGATTACAAACCCCAAGTATACCAACTCCTTTTTCATGAAGAAGCATTTTTGCAGGTTCACCATCAGCTTTTCTTCCCACAACTTCTGCAATACCTGTCGAACGTGCTCTAAGTGCTCTGTCTTGGTTCGACTGAAAATCAGAATGTCATCTAGATAGACTACGACAAACTTTCCTAAAAATGGCTTCAACACCTCATTCATCAATCTCATGAATGTCCTGGGTGCATTAGTCATCCCAAATGGCATGACTAACCACTCGTATAACCCTTCCTTTGTCTTGAATGATGTCTTCCATTCATCTCCTTCTCTAACCCTAATCTGATGACATCCACTCTTCAAGTCTATCTTTGTGAAGTATGTCGCTCCACTCAGGAAATCCATCAAGTCATCCATCCTCGGCAATGGAAATCGATACTTAATCATGATCCCATTGATGGCTCTGGAGTCCATACACATTCTCCATTCTCCACCCTTCTTTGGTGTCAATACCGCTGGTACTGCACATAGGCTCATACTTTCTCTAGTTAACCCTCTGTCCAACAACTCTTGAACCTGTCGGTTGAGTGCCTGCCCCTCTGTCGGGCTCATCCTATATGGTGCTTTGTTTGGCAGACTTGACCCCGGAATCAAGTCAATGTGATGGCATATGCTCCTGGTCAGGGGCAATCCCATCGATTTCTCATCATCCATTATGTCGCTAAAATCTTCAAGCAACTCCTCGATTTCAACCAAAATATCCTCCTCTCTGGTCGTTCTTTCAACATAAGGTCCTTTTGGAATGATCGCAAAACATCCCGACTATTTTTCCTCCTCCGCAAGGAATTCTTTCGCAGTGCTCATCAACACTCGCTTCTCCCAAAGATTTCCCTTGCCGTGCTTACTGTCGGCTTGCTCTTCTCGCCTCGACTTAAGAGTTCTTTTCACGCCATTCTTCCACACCGTGACTGTGTTGGCTCGATAATCATAGATCATTTTTCGATTGTATTTCCATGGCCTTCCTAACAACAGATGGCATGCATCCATGGGAACTACATTGCATAGTACACTGTCTTATAATCCTTCAACTTGGAAGTTGATCAGGAACTGTCTGGTCACCTTGACATGGTGTTTTTTCTGCAACCACGAGATCTTGTAAGGGTGTGGGTGTTCTCGACACTTCAACCCAATATTTTCAATGACTTCCGTCGACACAAGATTCTCTGTGGTTCCACCATCAACTATGGTTTTGCAACACCATTCGCCAATCTGCACCTTCATCCGAAAGATCGCCTCCCATTGTGTTGGCTCCATTGGGTCGCATTGATCATCTTGGATGAAGGCTCTCTGAACCGTCAGATTTCGATTCTTCTTCTTCTCACCTCCACTGCTGTCGGATGCCGATTCTCCCCTCTCGTCAACTTGCTCATCCTTTCGACGTCTGGGTTTTGACTCGTCTACAGCATGTAGGTTCTCTGGGCATTCATATGCCTTGTGTCCCATCCCTTGACACTTATAACAGATTATGGTCGGTTTGTTAGCTCCTTTCTTACTGGATGGACCACTTCGACTGTAAGCACCTCAACCGCGGCTCTCACGCCCATTGCGTCGATTTTCTTGCGCTTTTTCCCATGTCGATGTCCCATCCGTGTGTCGGCTATCTTTGACACTTTCCTTCCTGTACTCGCTATGTTGACCTTTCGCGGAGACAATTTTCACACCTCGGCCAGTCATCTTTCCCCTGGTCGTTGCGGATTTTCTCGACAGTTTCTCTTTTGCCTTCAGAGCTAACTGGTAGGCTTCACCAACCGCTCTGAATCTTGACATGCTGAGTTCATCCTGAATAGCATATTTTAAGTCGTTCACGTACCTAGTGACAACTTCTTCCCCTTCATCAGTTTGTCCTGACTGAATCAACAATCGGTAGAACTCCTCCTTGTACTCCTTAACGGTCATCTCTTTCTGTCGAAAGTTCTGTAACTTCCTGAACAAGGAAATCACATAGTCATTTGGAAAGAATTTCCCCTTCAACTTGGAAACCATTCTGTCCCAAGACTTAATTTTCTCCTTGCCCTTCTTGAGTCTGTCAGCCTGTACATTGTCCCACCACAACAAGGCATGGCCCTTCAACCTCAGACATGCAGTCTTAACCCATTTAGGATCCTCGATCTGCTCTATGTCGAAGTATTTCTCCATCTCTCTGAACCAATCGATCAAATATTTTGGGTCCAGGCTCCCTGAGTACGTATGCACGTCTATCTTCACCCGACCTCTCATATCCATCAGATGTTTGATTAGTTTTTCCTCTAGTTCCTCTGCAGCTTCTTCCTGAGCTTCCACCTCGTCGACTTCCTCGTCATTGTGGTCTAGTGCTTCAGGAATACAACCATGCCTCTGGCTTTCTTTGATCGCTGTGACTTCATTTGTCAAAGCTCGCATCGTTCGGACGCATTCGTCGAACATCTCACGATCCATTGTGACGGCTGCTGCGCCATGCACTCTTCATCCTCGAACATTAACGCCTCTGTGAGCCATTCCCAACCTCTACTGAAAATATCATGCATCCAATCGCAACCGGACTTTAAAACAAGTCGTGCACAACTCTACCCAACCGCAGCTAGAGCTATCCAACTCACTTGCTTGCTTAATATCACGAACTCGATGGATTCTTTGCTCCAATACCAACTGATGCACTAACTCAAGTCAGGTTGATATAGTCATCTTTCCAACCGGACTTTCTTCCGAGCTCTTTGTTCCCGCCCTGATCTGCTACGATCCGCTACGATCCGCACTCTAATGCCACCTAACGCAAGTCACCTTACAAGCATACTTTCTTGCTTAACAATACACATGACACAAACCACAATGCTTACACAAGCATGGTGTAAAACATGATGCCAGAAGTGGCTTTATATTACTTCTCTGAATTCAGTTACAACGTGGAATAACTGTAAACAAATAACTAACTACAGTCGGCCTCAGCGGTTACAACTTAGAAGTAACTGTGTTGTGTTTTCCCCATGTGTTGACCTCACCCTCTCCTGGTTCAACTCGGAACTCTGAGCTATGGCTCGATCTCAACTCTTCTTCTTCGACAGGTGTGACTCTTTACAACTTCTCTAGGCTCTATTCTCTGATACTGTTGATCAAAGACTGAAGATCCGATCCCTCTGATTTCCTTTTCCACATCTTTTTACCCTGCTGTTGCTGTTCTCGAGACTGTTGCAATCCCCGAGATAGGCATCCTCTTGTTCGCCGATCCTTCCAAATCCCGTGAACCTACAACTGTCAGCTCCTAGCCGTGTTGCACATAATTTTCCCATGACATCACTTGTCATGTCCTTCACCTGACCGCAATAATTGTATTAACTTTCTCAACAACCTCGAATGGCTACTAGGTATAGTCCCTTAACTTTCAGCTCTTCCGACCTTGCTACAGTAGTCGGTCACATCTCGACTTTCCTGTCGGTTTGTTTCTCTCCAGCTGCGGTTCTCCAGTCCTCCCCTTCCTCTGCGCTTGGCTCTGCCAAACCTGTCACGTCGTAGCTCGACCACTTGTCGACTACCCGACGTCTTACTCCACTTGTCGTCTATCGACTAATTCCTGTTGATTCTCGACCAATCGCAACATTCGCTGCGCTGCTCCAGTCGGTCGCACTACGACTACCTCTGCCCGACTTGTTGACTTCAATAAGTCAACCCGCTCCCCGCACCATTTGTCATCGGCACTCCCGTTGATCATCTCCCTCCTGTCGATCAACCTCGACGGATCTCCTAGGCCCCGATGCTCCGGCATCACTATTTATTGCTCGAATTATTTGCTAAATATTATCTTGACCCGAGAAGTTTTTAGCATGGCTTCTATAGAGAAATGGAGTGGAAGGAAACCTTTCCTTGGTCACTATAGAAAGTTTGGATGTATTGCATAGGCACATATACTAGATGACTATAGAAATAAGTTGGATGCAAAGAGTCATGCTTGCATCATGATGGGATATTCTAAATAATTGAAATCCTACTATTTGTTTCATTCAACCAAACAACAAATCATCACCCATAGGGATGTTGTCTTTGATGAGAAGGCCTCAATTATCAAATTATCGAACTCATCCTTTGGTTTAATAAGTAGTGCTCCCTTTGATATTATGAAAAAAATAGGATTGACTAAAATATATCTTGGATTTTTGAGTGAATAGTTGACTACATCAACTGCTTCGAGTTGTAGTCCCTCTACGACTATAAACTTGAATACCAATATTGGTATTTTGAATTGACCTCCTTTCATAATTATTCTCTAGAAATTCCTCCTTTCATAATTATTCTCTACCATGTTGGGTCACCAAGACAGTTGAATTGATTGGATTGAGGCAGGAGATATTCATGATACAAGAAAGGTAGAAGTTAGAAACATAATGGAAATGTTTCTCTAATAGTGTGTTTTCTAGAGTGTTCTAGAAACATATGCAGATGCAACATGGTCGACCTGAATGGAAGAACACTATGGATGAAGAATACCATTCCTTGATGAAAATAAAACTTGGGGACTAGTTTCTCGATCATAAGGAAATAACTTAGAGAAATGTCAATGGGCATACAAGACCAAGTTCACATCTCATGGTTCTATTGAAAGACATAAGGATTGCTTAGTTGCAAAAAACATTTATTAGAAAGAAGGCATCAACTACACTAAAACATTTTCCCCTATTGAAAAGATGAACTCAATTAGAATGATTCTTTCACATGCCACTTGAGTTGGATGGGAAGTACACTAGATGGATGTCAAAGTGGATTTCTCCATGGAGATCTGAACAAAAAATATATATGGAGCAATCTCGTATATTTGAGAAGGATACTTGAGTCTTGTTTTTTATTGAGGAAATCCTTGTATGGTTTGAAAAAGGCCCCTAGTGCTTGGTATGAGAAGATTGATCATTTATTCTTACTCTTGGTTTCAAATGATGCGGATTTGACTATTACTCTCTATGTAGATGATTTAATCACCTGATTTTGGTTTTGAAGAAGTAATTGGTTGAGACCTCAACTATACTGAAACATTTGCACCTATTGAAAAGATGAACTCAATTCAAATGATTCTTTCACATGCCACTTCACTTGGATGGGAATTACACCAGGTGGATTTCAAAGTGGATTTATCCATGGAGATCTAAATAAAAAAAAATATATGGAGCAACCACCTTGTTGGAAGGTGGGTTGGTAGAGTGCTATCACAGCATCTCTGATGTTGCGACAAGGAAAAAGATGGTGCGAATGGCAAGAAGGTGACGCGAATAGCGATGAGCGGAAGATTAGTTATGTATTTTGGGTCAATTGTACCATGGAATGCGGGTTTTGGGTCATTTGGACCACATATTATGTAATGTTGAGTCAGTTATACCACAAAATGTGGGTTTTTGGTCGGTTTTGTACCAAGTTAGTTAGATATTGGGTCACTTGTCCAAATGTTGGTTAGGAAGTTGTTAGTAACTGGACAAGCATTGTAATGGAAGAATCCTATATATAGATAGGAGTCGTAGGTATTGGAGGGGAGCAGAATCTTGGTGAAGAAAAGCACATGTCTGGGTTGTTTCTGCGCATCTGTGAGATATTGCCGAGACCTGATCTTTGAGGAGATATTGTATCTAAGGTTTTTCAGTGATAATATGATATGATGAATTTGTAGGAGTTTGCTAAAGAAGAAAGCCAGAACACGCGACTGACATTAGATCACTGGGTGGGAAAATATATTCACGACGGTCCGCACGAATGGTTTTTCTGTGAATTGCTAGTCATCTTGTACTAGTGGTTGTCAAAGCTGACCTTCCAGAAGAGGAATTTCCAGGGTGGTGAGCTGACAGCTTGGACCCCGAAATTGCTTTAGGAGCTGCAAGACATTGATAATAAGGCATCGCAGGCTGTCGAAGTTTGGATCGATAACATCTTGGAGGGATATATCACCAAATTTGTGGTTGACATGTAGAAATCCTATAGTGAAGCTGAAAGATATTTCTTCCGCAGACCAAGGGGAAGGTTTCTGCTGTCACTCCAACTGTCGATTAAGATGCTAATATGCGAAAAGGGTATATTGAAGATGCATCTTGATCAGTAGATAGCCTGGTGGGAGGAGGCCATGGGTACCACAACTACTGGGGAATGGTACATGGAATGGTAAGGGGTAGATGGGTGCATACCATGAGGAGACTATGAGCGAATCCGAGGAAAAGAGTTGTCTTACAAGAGGAGGAGAGAGGTTTCGACAGGAGAAGAGGCAGAGGACAGGAGAAGGTCCTGCTGTGATCGAACCGCAAAACCGCGAAGGAAGGCCACATGGGACGAAGTGACCTCACAGTCCTGACATGGATGGCCAGGCTACACCCAGGATAGAAGCAGCACCAAACCCTGGCACCAACATACCCACACCTCCGCTCACTGTCTCACAAACAGTAAGGAATACCACTTTGACACCCCCGAGTTCATCAATTCTACAAAAGTTACTTGCTAGTAGTTCAGCAACTAGAGGAAGGAAGCCCAGGATGATGGGCGATGATACTAAGTTACCGCTGTTCCATGGTAATGGAACCGACAACCCTGAACAGTACTGGTTTTTATGTGAGGCCATATGGACGGTAAAACAGGTCACTGATGATAATGAGAAGAAAGGGAAATTGGCGACAACTCTTTCGGGTCGCGCCTTGGATTGGTTTATGAAGTTTACACAAGTTCTTGTCGGTACCCCAGCAAAGTCATTGGATGACATCCGCATGGGACTGATTGTGGAATTTCGGAAGCCTAAATTTGAATCACAGTAAATTACAGAGCTTAAGGAAATTAAGCAGTATCCCAATGAGTCTATGTGGAACTTTGATCAACGTTTCAAGATGCGAATGGCATGAGTTAGTTTTGATATGAGCACTGTCCAACATAAAGAGTGGTTTATTGCGGCATTGCTCCCGCACATTCGGTTGCCGCTGATACAACAAAACATCTTGATGCCCAGTGAAGCTCTAGAGATTGCAATGCGATTAGAGGCGTCATCGATTGGAGATAATGCAGTCAAGATTTCGCAGATACAGACACAGCTCGCTAACTTGACTATACAGTTGCAATATCTGAAGAAGAGTAAGGAACAATGCGATGAAGTATGGTATACATGATGCCAAGGAGAAGGGCATACGAAGGACAATTTCCCGGTTTTCCACAATTATTTGGTATCATGTGCTCCAAACCCATTGAATGGAAGCAGCATGCCGTGGTGTCGCGTTTTCCAGGTGTATGGGCACAGTCACGACAATTGCCCTTATACGCAGAAAATAGTCACAACCCCGAGAAATATTTATTGCACATTTTGCAAGTCGGTGGGTCACGATGACAAAGATCGATGTGCATATGGGTTGCTACAAGAAAGAATGTGTGATGCATTCTACGTCAAGGACAATCAATGTGCCGTACAACAACCACAACTGCAACTGCATGTAGTCCAGCCACTACCTCAACCACAGATGTAGTTTGTACCGCAATATGCTCCAATGCAAGTGGCTCCACAATAGCCACAGTACATCCAACAACCACAGTATGCACCACAGGGGAAAGGCATGCAATAGAATCTTATGCAGTCGCAGTACCAATAGTAGGGAGGATTCCGAGGAGGATACCGGGGCGAACATGGTGGAGGATTTGGTCACGGAGGAGGACAAGGTGGCCGTGGACTTGTTCAATGCTATCACTGTGCAGTGTGGGGGCATTATCAGTGAGACTATCCGCTGCTACAGAATCAGTGTACATTCTATTTTGTTAATTATCATACAGTTGAGAACTGTCCACAGTTGATTGCACGATGGCAGGCTGGGAACGCTCCGCAGATACATAATCAGACCCAGCCACAGCAACCAGTCCATAACCAAGTACATCAACCAGTCTAGAACCAAGTACAACAACCAGTATAGAACCAGCCCTTGCGACTGAATCAGAACGCAAATCAAAATGTGAACCCACAGGGGAATTTGCAGCAGACTCAGATGCAGGGTGCAAATATTGTGACAATTTCTGCAGAACCGTGACCATAAGATGCTTCAGTGGCTATTGTAAATCATGGAGGAAAAATGACTAGGGATGATAGCTCGTGACCACTGATTCGGTTGGCAGGCCAGAAGACGGTACCATTTGACATAGATGTTGAACGGGAGGCATTCCTTCAGGCGCGTCGCACCTTGGAGAAAGACCATGGTAAGGATTTTGTTTGCGATATGCCCCTGTCTTTGACACTACATCGGAGGGCGGTCCATCGACACCATCGGGAACATGGCAAAGGTTTCTTGAGAGCTATCTGGTATTGGCCCGGGATCCAGCTGCCCTGGTTGAGATTGAGGGATGGTTGCAGTGATTCCCAAAAGGACGGCAAGAGTCAACAGTAAACTCCCTACAGCGACGGAAGACTGGCAAGGAGATGAGAATGAACATCCATATTGGTGACTATGATGTCGATTCAGTTATTCTTAATCTTGGTCCAGATGTTAACATCTTAACCAAGCAGGCGTGGCAGAAAATGGGGAGTCCCCCATTGAGCTGGTCTCCTGTGCAGCTCCAGTTAGCTAACCATGCGAAAGTAACACCCATTGGGTGAGTTCCGCGGCTCACGGTCTATTTTGAGGGAATGAAGACTTATGTTGACTTCGATGTCATTGAAGTGGTTGAAGGAGGAATCTCCTATCCTGTGCTATTGGGGATTGGATGGGATAACGATAATGGAGCTGTAATCAACTTTAAGAGGCGCATGATGACCTTTGAGAATCGCGATCTCAAAGTCATAGCCCCGTTGGATCCGACTGAAGGACGCTTATACGTTGAGCCTGTAAAAGATGGCGATCCCACTGGATGGGACCATGCATTCAATATTTCTGAAGACTATCTTCATCCTACTGCCAATGGTGAGATGGGATGGCGCAGCGAGAGCTCTGCATCTTCCGACTCGGATGATGCATTAGAACATTGGCAGAACCGCTTGCACAAAGTGTCGCTCCGAAAATATGGCTTAACTACGCAATTGTTATGTCGTATTGCGACAAAAACGGCCACACTGTCAGTCTATGAGGGGTTTCCTGGATTAACCAACTTTTTGACAGAATTCGAAGAACGAGTCTCAGAACCACAGCAATTTCTGGCATTGGATGAAGCACTGAAGGCTGCTCCAGCACGCTGGTGGGTGACACACAAGAAATCCATTGATGGTTGGTCATAGTGTCAAAGGTTGATGATGGTTCTATTCGGCGATACTGAGGTTTATCACGCTGGCAAGTATGATGGCCGGAATAATCCTAGTGATCATGTGAGGGAATGCCAATGGTTATGGGTAGCGTGACCCAGAGATGAGTGGGTCCAGGCGTTTATTCATACCTTAGATGAGATGCCGCACTAGTGGTACACTACAGCCGAGTTGCATGGAGAAATTACAACATGGGGGGAATTAACAGTATGTTTCACTCATACGTTCACTTTTGCGGATGCCAACCCTGACGTCAATTACGCCTTACAACTCATCCTCGACATGGTACTTCAGGTTGTTCTGGCAGCCTACCCTGTCGATCTGCACACATACTGTCAGATGCAGTCTCTCATGGAGTGCTTCAACATCACCGGTGGACCAGAGGATGAGGACGATCCCCGGAATGTCAACATTCCTGAATCTAAAGGCAGCCGCAATGTGGTACCACCTACTGCGCCAAGTAATCCGTTTAGTCAACCATTGAAGCGTCGTAAGATCAATATCGGCACAGAGGCCAATCCCAAGTTTGCAAATGTTGGGGACTATTGGGACGACGAGATGATGAGTAAAGTCACTAATCTACTACATGAGTTTCAAGACTTGTTTCCTACGAAGTTTTTCGATATGAAGGGCATCCTGGGTGATTTAGGGGAGATGAGGATTCCTTTAAAACCAGATGCTAAGCCAGTCCGATAGCGGCCTTATCGGATGAATCCACTTCGTAAGGAAAATTTTAAGGCAGAACTTGATCGCATGTTGGATGCTGGTGTTATTGAACCAATGGAAGAATCCAAATGGATCAGTTCTATGGTGGTGCAGGATAAGAAAACTAGTGAGGTGCACATTTGTGTTGACTTGTGGAAGTTGAATGATTCCTGCTTGCATGACCCTTTTCCAACCCCGTTTACTGACGAGGTACTTGAACGGGTGGGCAGCCAGGAGATGCACTCATTCACCGATGGGTTCTCTGGCTACCATCATATTCGCATTGCCAAAGAAGATCACCATCAGACAACTTTCGTTACAGAACGGGGCTACTTTCAGTAAACTGTAATGCTGTTTGGTTTGAAGAATGCACCTGGGATATTCTCCCGGGTCGTTGTTGCTGCATTTAAAGAATTTACTCATAAATTTTTGCAACTATACATGGATGATTGGATAGTTTATGGGTTGTTCCGCGATCATCTAGCCAATATGTGGTTAATGCTTGAGCATTGCCGACAGCACCAGATATTGCTGAACTTGAAGAAATGTATTTTTTGTGCACCATTTGGGATATTGTAGGGTCATATCGTGTGTAAGCAAGGGTTGTTGGTCGATCCGGCTAAGATTGCGCTCATTTTGAGTTTGCAACCACCGACCACTGTTAATCAGTTACAAGCGACTCTGGGGCATACGGGGTATTATCGCAAGTTCATCAAGGGATATGCAGCGATTACCGCCCCTATGGAGAAATTGCTGAAGAAAGATGCGTTATTTCAATGGACTCTGGAATGTCAAGATAGTTTCAACACACTGAAGACGAAGATGGCTTCGGTACCCATACTGGTATTTCCGAATTGGAGTAAGGAGTTCCATGTACATGTCGATGCCTCATCAATCGCATTGGGAGTCGTATTGGCTCAACCTGACGAAGGAGATCTTGATCACCCCATTGCTTTCGCTAGTCAAAAGTTGTCGTCTGCCGAACGCAACTATACCACCATTGAGTAGGAGGGTCTGACAATGGTCTACGCGCTGCAGAAGTTCAGGCACTATTTGTTGGGTAGGAACTTTAAAATGTTCACTAACCATTCCGCGTTGAAATACCTAGTCAATAAGCCTGTGTTGGGGGGGAAGATATGCCGATGGCTAATTCTTTTTCAGGAGTTCGATTTTGAAGTCATTGTGAAGCCAGGCTGATTGAATGTCAGTCCTGATCATCTATCGCGGATTGATATCGGAGAGGAACCAACCAATATTGAAGATGGGTTTCCAGATGCACAACTATTTAAGGTTGGCGTCGCTGATGACTATTTTGATGACATCATCCAGTTTCTGATAACGGGTACTGCACCAGACGAGGTCACCACCAGTTAGAAGAAGCAATTGGTAGTCAAGGCTGTAGACTTCCAGCTAATCGCAAAAGAGTTGTATAAAATGGGCATTGATGAGATTTTGCGTAGATGTGTCTTTCCGCATGAGCAAGCATCGATACTGGTTGAAGCACATGGCGGAGTGGTAGGAGGACACTATGGCAGTCGGGCGACGGCTAGGAAGGTGTTGCATGCGGGGCTGTGGTGGCCTACACTACATAATGATGCGACAAACTATGCGCGGTCTTGCGATGTTTGTCAGCGAACTGGAAAACTGTCCAGATGCGATGAGATGTCGCTGATGCCTCAAATAACATTGCAACCGTTCAACAAATGGGCCATGGATTTTGTAGGACCAATCAATCCACCAGGGAAATGCACGGGTGCATGGTATATCATCATGGCGATAGAGTATTTGACTCGGTGGCCCGAGGCAGCACTTGTAGTTGATTGTTCCACAGCCACGGCGGCATGATTTTTGTTTGATAACATTATCACTCGCTTCGGCTACCCTAAGATATTGCTAAGTGATCAAGGCAACCACTTTCTTAATTGCACCATCAGCGTATTGACGAAGGAGTTGCAGATACAGCATAAGAAGAGTTCACCCTATCATCCACGGGCGAATGGCATGGTGGAGGATTTTAACAAGGTATTGGAGCATGCACTGACAAAGGTGTGCAATGCGAACCGTGACGACTGGGATCTCAAAATCCCAACAGTGTTGTGGGCCTATCGCACCACATGTAAATGACTGATAGGATAGACACCATTTAAGTTGGTGTATGGACAAGAAGCGATTATGCCAATGGAGTATATTGTTCCAAGTCTGCGAATTGCGGCTGTCACGGGCATGGATGATGTCGCAACATTAGATGAACGTCTGGCACAATTGGTGTAGCTGGAAGACGATCGGTTCATCGTTGGGTTCCACCAGGGGGTTGAGAAGGATCGATAGAAGGCATGGCATGATCGCCACATCAAAAATAAATAGTTTCAGCAGGGCAATTTGGTGTTGTTGTACGACAGCAAGTTTATGAAACATCCAGGGAAGCTGCAGATGCATTGGCTTGGTCCCTATCGCATCAGTAGTATTACTTCAGGAGGAGCGGTTCAGTTGCAGGAGTTGGGCGGGGCGATGCTCCCCAAGATGGTAAATGGTCATAGGTTGAAGCCCTATCATGCGGGCTTAGAACACCACTATGCCTGAGTCACATCGGGGTTAAAAAAAAAAAAATGATGTGTTGTGGGATGATTGGTGGCAGGATGTCACACCACCATGGATGAAATGCGGAAGCAGGGAGGCTTCTGCCGCAAGTTAGGAATAGTTGGCAACACATGGAAGCGTCGCGACCGGGTCAAATCAGTAATAAATGCCAAAAGTTCAGACAGTTAATTAACGACGCTGTTCGAATGATGGGCATTAATGGTGAATCCAGTGGATCGACGGACCGAATCGACGACGGATTTGTGTCATTAATACAGGATTTTGGTTGAGTTAATGTCTGATTTTGTGATGATTACGGCGGATTTGGTTGGATTTTATAAAAATGGATTGGAGCTAGTCAGAAGGCACCAAGAATTCAATTTTTTTGTAAGATTGTGGCATGCTACAAAGTATTGTTGCTGGTTCGTGAGTGTTGTTGTGCATTGGGAGCAGCTATTGGCATTATCAAGTGTTATTGTCGGGTATAGTGAGGTATGCCAGATGATATGGAGACTGTTGAGATCAGTAGTGAAGTCGATTCCCCCTCCATCCCGATTATTTTCCAAGAAGAAACTGCGCCAACCATCAACCTTAAGGCCGAGGTAGAAACTATGCCGGTGGGAGAATCTGTAATTGCTAAGAAGTGACGGGGAGGTCAACACTTGGAGTCCCTGTAGAGTAAGAGGGTGCTTTGTTCCTCCAATGCGACGGCAGGCGAAGCTTCGGAATAGGTGGGGCAGTCCAGTCGCCCCATTCTTGAGTCTTCCCCATGGGTGGGACTCTCCGCTGGTGACATCCTTGGGTATATCCGTCCAGTTCGGCCGGATGCCACCCTACTCAAGATAAACCCAAAACAGAAGTATGGTGTGAAGATGTCAGTGCTCTCGGTTGGAATGGAGTGCTCTGTGGATATTGAACCGTCGTTGATGCACCTGCGCTATGACGATCATGATATGGTGGCCTACCCCGACATTGCATCTGCCCCTTATGTGCCGGAGACGCGCCTTTCCACAACACCGACTGTACAAAGCTGGGCATGAGGATTGAAGCAGGCCGGTTTGTTAGGGATTATTAATATGCCACATGTTGGGTGGCTGGCGGAAGTGAATGCATGCATCAAGCAACTCCTAGCATGTTTTCATGGTGGGTTGTTGTGGTTGGATAGAGAAGTACCGGTCACCGTCGACTTGATTTCATCCATAACCGACTTTCCTAAGAATGGAGTTGATCCGACGCAGTTCATCCAGGGGAAGGAAAATGACAAGAAGCGGGCGCTGCAATTGGCATAGAAATATGGCCTAGAAACGGATGGGCATGGGTATCGCACTAGTAGCTGCAATGATCAGGCGGTGCTCATAGGCATTAAGATCCTGTCCTGCAAGGTAGTTAGGGGTGGTCAACCTAACCAATGCAACTCGGGGATTGTTGCATGCGTTGAGCAATGTGCGGAAGGGGTCCAAATGAATTGGTCCCTGTATCTCTTAAATCAATTAATGGAGGACGCTGCGATGATCCAATTAGGAAAGGGTGTCTTTACATACAGCTGGTTGTTGCTGTTGATCGCTTTTGTCGCATGGAAAGAGCCCGGCACATACCAGGGCATGGTCTGTCCAGCTGTAGCAGAATGACAGGGGGCATGATATCAAAATCTATGGTATGTACGGGAGCCAGAGAGATTTCGGGATTGCCAATTACATTTTTGGCTGTATTGGGAGATGCTTTGTGCCGTGGCATCACAGGTCCCGCGAATATCTGAAGAAACTGTCGCGCGGTTCACACCTGTCATGGCGTTTGCAATTCAGCCGCATACCATACATATCCAAGCCCGCCGTGATCCTGATCGACAATGGTTGCAGACCTCATATAAGGTGACATCCGAAGATTTGTAGGGTGCTATGAACGAGTGGCCGAAGGTATGGCGACAACCCATGAGTTCAGTAGAGATAGAAGCCGGTGGCCCACCGTTGGGCCCAAATGATCGGGTATCAGCATAGGACGAGCAGAGTCACCATGAATCAGGGCACCAATCGACCAAAACAATATCAGATGATAGCGACCAAGAGCTTGAAGAGAACCAATCGAAAAGGTATCAGGAGCATGCAACGATCAGCGGATTGCCTTTCCCCATCGAGGTACAATTGGGCTGCCTGATCACAGCGATCAATATTGCATCCTCTACGGCAGCAGATAAGATGGCAAGGAAAGCAGATGAAGGATTTCATGCGGTCACCACTCGGTTAGAATATTGTATGACCTAGTTTCTGGCAAGGCACCAAAGAAAGCAGCAGCATCAACCTTTGACACAATCAGCACTGAGCCGCGGGTCAGGAATGTGGTGATTCCCCCAAATGCGATTGTGACCGAAGATGCGGCACTAACCACATTGCTGCAGCAGCTGCACATAGCGACCCTTAATGTGAATTCCTTTCCCGCGGAAGGATTGAATACTCTACAGGCTACTACTAGCAAGGAAATGAACGACCGACTGCGGGAAATCATCTGTATGTTTTCCCGCCTACAGGAAACCGAGGCTGATGCGCAGTGCACCATTGAAGAATTGACTGCCAAGGATGCTTCCGCATGGCAGGCAGTGGATGACCTTGAGGTACACATCAAGGAAGAATGGGCAGAGAAGGACCATGAAATTGAAGGCTTGAAAAAGGAACATGATTTCCTTATTGTGGAAATGGCTCATATGTGGGACGATAGTGTACAGGTTGACCGGGTGATCATGAAAGCTTATCAACATGTCCTGGAGCCCACTGAAGAGGTAGATGTGCTCCACCGAGTGCAGCGACTAGGGGTTGCTATTATTCAGTTGCGACAGGAGAATCACGAGTTGAAGGCCCAGTTGAAACCGGGTATGCCTCAGGCCGAAGTGGATGAAAGAAGAAGGGCAATTGAGGAAGTTGGCACTCAGATGGAGGTGCTGGAAACACAGGAAACCAGGCTCACGACTGAAATGGTACAATTCTGGGGCCGCATTGTTCAGGATGATTAGGTTGAGTAGTTGATGAAGTACCGGTAGGAAGCGAAGGGACAGTTGGCCACATTAAAAGCCACAATGCGCACAATGCCACCACTGGAGCAAGTTGCTAAGTCTCAAGAGCTGAAAGACTTACAACACTGTGTCGCCAAGGCGGACGAGCGACAGAAGATATGTGCAGCCCAGTTAGAATAATTCGAGGACACTAGTGGTAAATTTATGATGCAGGCTAGTGAAGCTCTGCAGGCAGTGCAGAAGTATCGCCAACAGGTCATGGAAGCTTACAAATCGCCCATCCGCAGATGACGTGGTCGACAATCAGGAAACGGCTACGGAAGCCAAGGAGATGGTGCAGACAGTTGAACAACTGTATGAGGACTTCAAAGTAAAAACGACAGCATGTACTATGTCTAGCAGTTGACGTGGCTCGAGGGCGAGCCACAAGATTGTGTTGGGGGCCTGTTGGCAAGCGGGTTGGTAGAGTGCTATCGCAGCATCTCAGATGCTGCAACAAGGAAAAAGATGGTGTGAATGGCGAGAAGGTGACGCAAATGGCGATGAGCAGAAGATTAGTTATGTATTTTGGGTCAATTGTATCGCAAAATGCGGGTTTTGGGTCATTTGGACCACATATTATGTAATGTTGAGTCAGTTATACCGCAAAATGTGGGGTTTTGGTCGGTTTTGTACCAAGTTAGTTAGATATTGGGTCACTTGTCCAAATTTTGGTTAGGAAGTTGTTAGTAAGAGGACAAGCATTGTAATGGCGGAAGCCTATATATAGATAGGAGTTGTAGGTATTGGAGGGGAGTGGAATCTTGGTGAAGAAAAGCACATGTCTGGGTTGTTTCTGCGCATTTGCGAGATATTGCCGAGACCTGATCTTTGAGGAGATATTGTATCTAAGGTTTTGCAATGATAATATGATATGATGAAACTATTTTGGTGCAATTCCTGGGTTCTTTCTATTTGTTTATGGTAATGCAATGTCGCACTTCATGAATAATGCTATGTTTCCTTGATGCAATGTTGCTTTACTGTTACTACTGTTGTGATAATGAATGCTGCGATTGAATAATGCGTTATGAATACATGTCAAATGTTTAGGATCCTTGTTTAATGTTGCGATAGAGTTATTTAATATAGCCGCAAGCCTCCTCCTTCATCGGCGGAAACATGGTTCCGTTTGCTCTTCCTGGACTCCTCGGGTGAGACCTCATTTGCTCTACAGGTGTTGCAGGGCGGGATAAAACCTGCCCGGGCCGGTGCCCAGGGAGACTGCGGCATGTGTCGATAGTGAAGTGGAACCCCTTTTGATTGGAGTTGGTCAACACACCTAGATTTGAGAAGGATACAAATCTTATTTGTTTACTATGGAAATCCTTGTATGGTTTAAAAAATGCCCCTAGGGCTTGGTATGAGAAGATTGATCATTTCTTCTTACTCTTGGTTTCAAATGATGTGGATTTGATTGTTACACTCTATGTATATGATTTAGTCATCTGATTTTGGTTTTGAAGAAATAATTGGTTGAGACCTCAACTACACTGAAACCTTTGCCCCTATTGCAAACATGAACTCGATTCAACTGATTCTTTCACATGCCACTTCACTTGGATGGGAAGTACACCAGATGGATGTCAAAGTGTATTTATCCATGGAGATATGAATGAAAAAATATATATGGAGAAACCTCCTAGATTTGAGAAGGATACAAGTCTTGTTTTCATTACTGAGGAAATCCTTCTATGGTTTGAAAAAGGCCCCTAAGGCTTGGTATGAGACGATTGATCATTTATTCCTATTCTTGTTTTTAAATGATTTGGATTTGATTGTTACACTCTATGTATATTATTTAGTCATTTGATTTTGGGTTTGAATAAATAATTGATTGAGACCTTTGAAATGATTGACCTTGGTATTTTGCATTTATTTTTGGGTAGTCATGTTCTAGAGATGAATGATGGATTTTTTATTTCTCAACACAAATATGTAATGGATTTTATGTATAGATTCAATATGATTGATTATAAAGCCTATTCTATACCTTTTCTGTTAGGATTTAAATTAACCAAATATTATGATACACCACAAGTGAACATGACTCTTTATCGATAGCTAGTCGAGAGTCTCATTTATTTAAATCATAGTTGAACTTATATTTCCTTTGTTGTTGGTGTGGTTTCTTAGTTTATGTAGGATCCCCAAAAAAGTCACTAGAAGACTGCAAAGTGCATTTTTTTTTATATCAAGGGTACCTATCAATTTGGTATAAGTGTTGTACTCATATAATTGAACCTCTAGTTGGTTACACTGACTTGGATTGGGTAGGAAATGATGATGACAAGAAGTGGGCAGTGGGCATATGGCTATGTGTTTTTTCTTGGCTTAGGACACTTAGTTTTTTCATGTAAGAATTAGTGCATAGTCTCTCTTTCAACCACATAAATAGAACATTGTGCTATAGTAAATGCTGTCACATAGGTAGTTTTAATTCAACAACTCTTGGGACTATGCATTGTTTCAACCTTTTGTTTCAAAAACTCTTTAAGCGACTATTAGCTATTGTGATAACCAAAGTACAATACAAGTTAATGATAATCCCATGGAAAATAGTGAGATGAATCATATGGAGCTTCATGTGCATTACTTGTGGCAATTGATATCAAGAATGTATTGTCAATGTTGTCTACTTTTGCACTGATGATCAAATTGTTGATGCTTTTATGAAGCCATGGCCAGAATCTAAGTTTGTGAAACTTTAAAGTATATATTGTCTTCATGAAGCAAAAATTATGGGGGGGAACATACTGTAATTTCACCTCCTTAATATCTAGATAGTTGTACTGATGGGGGGGTGTTGGAACAAAAGGTTTTGTTAGTTAATCACATCTTTGTATATTCTAGAGACACATAGTTGATTGGTGTTGGTTGACTAGAAGAGCCACTAATGGGTTAATTAGGATATTAACTAGTTGGATTGATTTACCAACGAATAAGTTGACTAACTAACCAACCGATTGGGCCATTGGAACAAAACCATTAAGCATGCCACAAATTTTGAGGAAACCAAACTATGTTCGATGACATAGAAGTATGCGGACATGATATTCCCTACTTTAACAAAGTCGATTACATATTAGAGCTATAAAATAGTGATAACCCTTGTGTGGTAGTAGAATTCAATGTGAAAAATTGTGATAAGTGAGTAATGCATTTCAATGTATTGTCATTAAGTGCTTAATTGCTAAAAATGTGTCTTTAGGCACCACCTCTTCTTGGAATTTCTTAATCTTGTGGATTTTTGTTATGTCTAATATCTTTGTTTTTCCAAAACTGAGATACACTGATCATCCAAGAAAAAAAACAAAAATTGCATGTTCCATGTCTATTAGTGGATGGCATATATACCATTAGAAACAAAAAAAAATTATGATATCATTTTGCATTCCCCATGGGATTTTCTGAGTAGTAAAGTTGGGTGATTTTAGCTTTTCCATCATTGGATTTTTTGTGGGGAAGTATGTGATAATATTTTACCACTCTTTGTTTGAACATGGAATTTGATGTTTCTTTGAGTTTAGGCATTGGGATCCAAGTTGTCAAATTAAATGGCTATAGAAAAAAAAAAAAAAAAAAACATAATTTTTTGTTGTGTTTGGGTCTTAAAAGATACAAACAACATTATGGTGAAAAATGTTGTACAATATTTTGCAAGTTATTTGACTTCATCTTTTTTTATAAATGAAAATCTAACAAGTTATTCCTAAGAGAATGAAAAACTAATTACTGTGGATATCTTGTTGAAGACCATGTTTTGGTGTTTGGTTAATGATCCATATCCATGTATAAAAGGTTTCAACTCATCCTTGTTTTTTTGTTTGTTATAGCGTAATTTTCCACCTTGTGAGCATCAGCATTGATTGGCCTTCAGGATCCATTTTATTGACTCAGACCCAGTATTTTCCATTCAGGAACCAAGTTTCCCTATTTCTCTTCCCGTATGCTTGTTGTTCCATTATAGCCAGCGTACACGCAGGATGCACTTAATTAGCCCGCGTACATCGAGTTACATGGTAAAAACAATAGAAAAGTTACTTTTTACTCCCAAAAACCGGTCTTAGGGTGACCTTTGGCCCTCCATATACCCCAAAACGACTCGATTCGACCTTTCACTTACCTTTGGAAGGCTATATATTGATCTCTTATGGTGTATGGAAGGGGGAGAAAGAGAGAGTAAGATAACTCTAGTGGATTTTTGCCGTGACTTGAGTCTACACTCATTGATCCTTGTTGTTGTGAACTCCTTATGTTCACCTACCAAACTCCTTTCATAGTTTGAGTTTTCCATTACATGGGGGATTGAAGTGGTGGAGGCACAAGTGGAGAGACCCAGTTCTTGGTTCAGATTGGTTGCCGGAAAGAGGTCGTATCATGTACTTCTTGTTATTAATTAATGGAAATACTCATTTTCTCGTCCAATTAATGTTGTGAATGTTGTTTAAATTACATTGGGTTACATTTTCTTATGATATCATGGATCATGTTATTGATTATGCTAATATCTTTCACATATTATATGCATTTGCTTGTATTTGTTGTTGAGGCTAATCTGCAGGTTCAAGTGTAGAGATCGAAAGCTTAACAGGGATCTACTTCGAACAACCGGTTGAAGGTTGGTTCTTATTCTCCATATCTTAGCATTTTCATTATAATAACATTGCATTGGGAATTGAGTTATTTTTCGGTAGTCAACTGTCTGTTGTGGTCTACCCCGAGCCATAGGAAGTTTTCTCCGTAACATTGTCTAAAGCAATGTATGCAAACAAATATATCGACTTTTTCTAAATTAGGTGTATGTTTCAATATGCCAGTGTTGCAATGGATTCTGCTCATGAGAGGCAAAAACACTCTCAAATTTTTAAAATTTGGATGACCTCAGATAACAAAATCTATTATTGGGTAGTTCTTCTTACTGCTTTATCATGGTAAATTTGCATGTTCCTCTATATTCAAACAATGAAATTATTTTTCTTCCCATATTTATCAAAATATATGTTTTTAATCCCCTATTTGTACGTTGTTTGAGCTTCATTATTAGTCATTCATTAGGACTTGAATTACTTTGTTCCACCAAATATAAATTTCATTAAACATGCAAAAGAAATATACAAAACTATTAACATAGAAGTATTCATTACCATGCAATAGTAGTGTACATAACAATCAACATAGATCAAGGCCGAGTGTCTGAACCACGAGTGGCTAACCAACCCTGTGGAAAAAACATAGTTACAAATAGAATGTCACCTATAACTGAGATGTGTACAACAAGAACCTTTTGTATTATCTAGGGTAAACATGTTTTTCTTATTCATGGGGAGTCTTGAACCCAAAATTCACACCATTATTGGAAACCCATTTTATCACGAATACTGACAAAGTTGGCCAATTGATGCACTTGAATAGGGTTCAATGCTTGTTGGGATTCAAGCCTAGATAATTATTATGGTGACACTGTGTCTCTTGGGATTGAATACTTTATCATGTTGTCCACCACAAAATTATGTAAAAGTATCCTCATAAGATCATTTTGCACTAATTTCATTTAATTGCAAACAAGTTATTTTCATCTTTAAATGCTTATTAGTTTTGGGGACAAAAAAAAGGACGATATAAATTAGAAATAGTAGTCATAATCTTGTTTAAAGTTACTAAGTCATCTCTTGTATCCTCATGACAGAGCTTGGAATTGTCATTCAATTCATGTGAATTTGTATATTTGAGTTTCTATTGCAATTGATTTGACCAAATTCTGATTTAATGCATATTCCAAAATCTTATGGGTCTTCTTCTATCATTTTATGTTAGTTTGCAAATATAATAAGTTTCTAGGTGTTAACACCCAAAAATTGTTCACTAGCTCATATCCCTAGTCACATAACCCATTTGTCCACTTTTCCTACCATTTTGGCCTCCAAAACCCTAAAAAAGCATCAAATGGTTACCAAAAAGGAAAAAAATCATTATTTCCCTCGTCAATTAATGAAATTCCTTCAAAAAAGGTCAAAAAATCCCAAAAAGGGGTCCAAAATTCCCAAAAAATAAAATAAAAAGGGAAAAAGTCAAAAATAATTTCAAAAAGAGGGAAAAACCCTAAAACCACTTACCAATACTATTGGTTTCCTAAAACTCATGCTAAAGAGAACCCACTAAGGATTCATGAACCCTTATTAGCAGTTCAATAATGGATAGAAAATATGTCAAGAAAATAAAAACTAAATATTAAAATGGCATGTGCAAGTGTTAATGTAAAATTAAATCTAAGCTAAAACAGTAAAAAGTAAACAACCATGAGGAACTCAGTAATATAATTTGAATGTTTTTGTATTGATTGGAAAACAAGGGTTTGCAATGGTTTACTTCAAATGGTGAGGTTGTTGGATTTCTTGCAGCAGTACGAGAGTAGTGCACCAGTTCTCTAGAGTTCCTTTCTCTTCTCCAAATGTCCAAGAGGTGGCCAAGACTCAACAGTAGTGGTGGAACAAAAGCTCAAGGTGAATAGCTACGGTTCAACAGGAATTTGGCAGCACAAGGGTATGAAGAGTGATTGATTCCTTTGAAATGGGGGGCCTCCATCACCTTTTTATAGATATTTTGGATGGTGGAGTATTGGCCCATGGTTTTAGGCAACCAATAGTATTGGTAAGTGGTTTTAGGGTTTTTCCCTCTTTTTGAAATTATTTTTTATTTTTTTCCCTTTTATTTTATTTTTGGCGAATTTTGGACCCTTTTTTGAGGGTTTTTTACCTTTTTTGAAGGAATTCCATTAATTGAGGAGGGAAATAATGATTTTTTTGCCTTTTTGGTAACCATTTGAGGGTTTTTTAGGGTTTGGGAGGCCAAAATGGTAGGAAAAGTGGACAAATGAGTTATGTGACTAGGGAGATGGGCTAGTGAACATTTTTTGGGTAATAACACTAGGCATAGCCCCTATTTTTTAACTCTCTTTAGTTTTTCTTGTTTTAGCTTAATGAATGTGATTGTATCAAGAATATACTTTTCTCAGGGGAGGGGGAGCACTATTAAGGATTGTGTATGTAATGACACTAAAAATCAGAGAAAATTTAAAATTTTTAAAGAGGTATTTACTCTCGTCGTCCTAAGATATAAATTGGTAAAAACCCCTATTGAGTAAAAACTATAACCAGGCAACAAGGTAACTATGAAAGGTTCTATATACATCCTTGCCAAAGTAATAGTGTAGACCCAAAATTTTGTGGTGATGAACATGAGTATGTTATCTTATCAATTTCACACTGGTTATGTACAGTTATGATGGTCCTTCTTATGTTTATGATGAGAAGATATTTACATGACCCTCATTTAAAGTGAGCACCTAGCATGTTTGGAAGGGACCCTCAGGTCCCCAGTCTTACTTAGATTCTTAGAAGCTAACACATTTTGTAATTAATCCATTTATGTATGTACCATTATTAAGTCAAGAATATCCTAAGGTGCAACTACGTACATATATAAAGTTCCAAGTCGAAAAGTTAATAAGGTATGCATGCATCGCATGGTGGTTGATTCTTAAAGATTACCTTGGTTTTAAATTCGATATCGAAGGTTTCTCAAACCCTAATCCTTTGTTGAAAGGGTTGTACTGAGGCCTTGGACGTCAGAAATTAACGTGAAACGACCCTGGTAGAGGATGCATTCAAAGCTCCCATGTGAACTCGCAACTACTGGGAACCACGTCAATGCATGGGGGAAAGGGACCATCATTTCATTTCTTCGTTTGGCGTTTTTTCCCTGCATTGTTCATTGTTGTGGCTTTGGAAGAGCCCATGGTGTTTCGTCATTGGTGTGGGCATTCTGGCCATGCTGCCTGTTCGAATGTTGCACCAGTTGCAGAAATGGCTCACTAAACGTCTATGTAAGGTAAGAATAACACTTCTCCGCGTTTTTACACTTTTTATTTCTTGGTTTGGTTTTGGTACCAGCTGGTGACTAAATATGCATTTTCTTATGTTGATAATGTAACAGGGTTAGGTCGTTCCTGTGGTTCGAGCACGCTAGAGGTGGTGACAGTCTTGTCTATGGTGCATCGCTTCGGACCCTAGTAAGACCTGGGGTCCTGGGGACATACCCTCATTGATGTGGTTTTTGTGTTGGAACTTTTAAATGGAGAGGAATGTAATTTTTTTTTGAAGTGGCTTCGGGAGGTACAAGGTGTATCCCACGCTGAGTAACTCTTTCTCCAGCGTATACCTAGTTTCTTTTGATGGCTAAGTGCCAATTTGGGGAAAACTTAAGACCCTGGAACTTCATTAAGTGTTACTAGTTCTGGAACGACTTTGTGGTAGTAGGTTTTGATGTTAAAAATGGTGTCGTCTTGTTTTGTAAAAAGAATATGAAGACTGTTATAAACTGCTAGAATTTAAGCTTCAATACAGACCTATGTCTGGAATGGTTAACGAAATACTTCAACGCTTGGTCATCTTGCTTACCCTGTCAATGAAATTGGAAAAATAGTTTTTGTGGTAGTTAGTCTTATTTGCTGTAGGTATTTGAACATTTTCTTAGGAAATTGAAATGTTCCTGTCACATGCTTCTACTTGTAAGATCGTTTATCGTTTTCTCTTTCTTTTTTTTGTCAATGGTTGTTGTTTTGTATCCATAGAACAAAGAAATCGTTTCTTTCCTTTCTTTCTATGATCTAGGATGGAAGCTCCAAATTGCTTACAGCTATGGATTCACATTGTAGAATATGGAAAGATAGAGATGGTTCTCATGTTTGTTGACTATAAATGCGTATGGTTATAAGTAGAAGTCGTTTAATGAGTTTCGAGTCTTGTTTGAAAAGTTGAAAAGCCTCTTAATAAGGATAGAAAGAGTGTGTCCCTAAATAAAATTCATGCGATCTCTATATATGGATTCCCATACTTAAATTACTGGCGAAAATGTATAGCTTCTGTCCTTTAGAAAAATCTTGAATGGTAAATAATTTAAATAGTGAAATATTTGTTTATGGAAAGTGAAATGTAGATCTTCGGTTTCACTCACACACACACACACATATATATAGTTGTTTCAAAATAATGAATAATGATATTCACAGTGTTTTTAACATAGTAGTGAATATTTATACCTATTCTATGAAAAGGTTTACTATATTATCCCGTGCAATGGTTTAGGGCATACTGCCCGGAAATCTTAAGGATTTCTCTCCTTGTGTAAGGGTTATGGGAGTTTCCCCATATATAAAATATTGAGTTGTAAGTATAATAACCCAAGCATTTTGCCAAATAAACATTCAAGGAATGGAAAACTTAATAAAAAAGGACTGACGAAATAATAGTAAAATTATATTGAAGTTATTCTAATCAGATTGAGACATTATCAACTAATAAAAATATTATAAAAGCGAAGGGAAAAGACCACTGTAAAAAAAAATATTCGTCAGAATAATAAGAAACATGTCTAAGGAAATAACCCTAAACTAACCTAGATTCATCAGTTAATAACAGGATATTTTTCCAGATCTAGTCTATAACAGGTTGATAACTAACAGATCTACATTTATCTAACTTTTAATATAGGGTTAGTGAGATCTATCCACCAAATTCCTGACCTATATGGTAGCGACGATAAATCTGCACTTATCTAAAAAAAAAGTCAAATAACAAGAGTCTGATCTATCACATGCATTGGATCACAGGTCAAAATCAGTGGATCTGTATCTTATAGGTTCATAAAATCATTCGTAACATACTATAAAGAAAGTAGATGCATAAATAGAAAAAGAACAAAATTTTAAATAAATACTTATCAGTAATTTTACTTCAGCCTAACTGACTGAGACACTTCCACTTTCCTCCCAACTGTAGATCACAATCCATTCCTGGACTGTTTCACTAGTCACCCCCGAGCCAAGCTAAGCATAACAAGTATCTAGACAGGCCTAGGGTAGTTATCTATCTCTTTTACTACATCAGAGTGTCCACAAGGTTCGTTTATCAGCCTATTAGGTGTGAGTCCACCTGAATAACCTTTCCCATGAAATACAGTCCTCCCAGGACAGTCCTTTAATGGACACACCAAGTTTCAGTACTCTAGTGTTGAGCGCTCAGACTCACGACTGGACCCTTTTCAGTGTACTTGGAAAATGTGCCCATGCAACGTTACCTTCTCTGCTATTAATACTTTTTGGGGCAAGGCTGCTAGTTATTTTGGGTTTGACAACACTTAGTTATCTAACTGACACCTAGCAGATTCAGTTTTCCTTAACTTTAATTAATATTTCTTTATTTTAATCCTCACAATTAATTCTAAATCTTTAACTTAAATCAATTAGACCTTTACTCTCTTATCAGCTAGTTTCGATTTTAATTGTAGGCTACTGACCTATCTAGATCCTTACATGCTCAGCTTCTCTTTGAGTGGTTTCCTCGGTCAGTTTGAAAGAATAAAATAATTATAAGTCATTATTTAAAATAATCATTTGTTCACTTGATGCTCCAGAGCCTCTAGCTCAACATCAGTCTTTTAATTCGAGTTGAAGTGCTCTAGAGCTCCTCAGCTCAACACTCACTCAACTATTAGCATTTTTCTGAACCCCCTTGGCTCATGCATGTGTCATGCATTGTCAAATTTATTACAACGTAAATAAAATAATATTCAAACAATAAAGTAGTCTTTTCTCGGGATGTTACAGTGTATACCAAACTAGAGTTGTATTCATGGGATGGGAAGGTCCATGAAGATTTGTATGTATTAGAATGTACAAAATCAATGCAATGCTTATTCAAACTATGAATAGGAATAATGCACTTTTTCTATGGGAAAAAAAATGGTAATTAAGAGCCCTTTAAAGATGCCACGTCACCTCTTGCAGCCTCATGGAAAATCCTAGAAATTTCCTTAAATTATTATGAATTTGTATATGGAGTTGTTTTGAAAAAAAGATTGAATTTTCCGCTTTGAAGGTGTTTTTTTATTCTATTAGCTATAGCACCCTTTGCATGAATACAACTTTAAATAATGTCATGTAAGTTAAAAGACATTTTAGTTTTGGGTTTACATACAACTTGGTATTTATTAAATTCATTTTTATCTCTATGGATTGGAGGTCTAAACATTAATGATATCATGTGGTGTAATTTAAGAAACAATCCTCAATTTTCACAAAAAAATGATCACACATTAATGATATCATGTGGTGTAATCTAAGAAACAAGCCTCAAGTTTCACAACAAATGATCATGAAAACATTAAAGAAAAAGGAAAAAGAGGTAGTTCTTATCCTTGTTTTATGGCATATTATTGTCACTAAGAACCATGATATCATTTGTAGTTGCACTGCGAAGCTTTGAGGGAAAATCCAAAGATTTTTATTGAACAATCTAACCACAAAAGTCATTAAAGTAGTCACCAACTAAGAGTGTCAATTTCTCCAAACATCTCTAAAGAAACCTAATTTGACTAATGGATTGGAATTGATGAAATGGAGATATGACATGGAATATACTTCCACTGGGACTATTATTGTATAGGTTAACATCAATAATGTGATGGAGTGGGTCATTCAAATATCCTAATTGGTGCATAATTTTTAGGGTTTGAGGATGTTTTTAGAGGAATCATTTTGGATCTTAACAATTGGAAACCTATGACCATTTCTTCGTTGTGTATAACTACATATAGAGAAAAATATAAATAACTTGATCCATCTATAAAAGGATAATATTTGTTAGGACATATATAAAAATGTATCAGCATGTGTAATAACCTACTTCTTGTCTTTTACTTTCTCTTCTGCTTAATCTATAATGACCATTCTCACCTAAAAATAATTTAATAAAATAGAGGACACTTCTTCTTATAGGGGTCCTTCAAACGACCCAATAATATTGCATTATATAATTATTTAATTCTAGTGAATAATGAAACTAAATGGGATTATTAGATGGATTCCCTCACCTATATCTTGCCTCGATTCAAACATGAAGCAACCGTGTTCGCATTGATGGATATTATCCAAACCCAAGGGATAAGATCCATCAAACTTGTTCATGCCTAACTTTGGGAAGAAGTTCCACAAATTATGGTCTTGAAAGGGTGGATGATGGGTACTTGGAAGGCGAGTATGAGTGTCCTAGACTTCATTTTCTAAAGAGTCCTCTTTGGTTGGATTAGTATGTGGATATAAGGTACCCAAGAATTTACATATCAATTCCAACATCTAGCTTGATTGTTGATCTATTCAATGAGGCTTGTGGTTGAAGAATCAAGTTTAGAAACCATGATTTCATTTTGATTGTGATTATTTTGTGGGTCCATGTTTTGGTTCTTTGCAGATGCCATATTACAAGTATGGACCATTCGACCACTTAAGATATTTTCAAAATTTTAACATTGACTTATATCAATATTATTAGTTGCTCAAGAGGATTATTTTGAGATATAACCCAAATTCCATATTTTTGGATCCATAGAAAAAGGGTTTCCATAGATGTATACCAAGACAATCAACACAACACAATGATGTTTTTGGGATAGGTCTCCCACAATGGTGTTACCAAGACCCAAAAAATGTTCTCTAACTTTGGTGGGAGTATTACTCCTAATTGAATATTATTGCACTAACATAATTTCCAAATTCCTTCTAAATGCATAGATGTAGGAATTTCACTAGCTGGATGTAGAGGATAGGGTTTGCAAGGTCCCAAGGACAAATGAATTTCAAATTCTATAGCTCTCTGATATATTAAAGGATTTCCAATAATAGTATTCAAATAAATATTCCATGGTAATATCTAAGGAGGATATATCATACCCTTAACTATATTATATGATACCCTAGTATGGAAGAACGATCTCCTTGAGTGTCGTTCCCATTGTATTGTGGCAACAAGATGGAAATCAATTTATGTAAGGCTAGTTATAGGTGCACCTAAATGGATTTCATATACCCAAGGGTATGTGGAGGAAAATTCTTTATTCAGGTGTTTTTTGTTGCAATACTACTAAAAAGGGTACCAACAAAGTTTATAAGGGTGTCTAACAAAGAGAGCATACTTGTATTTTCTACATATATACTCTTCATTAACTACTATTTTACCCATTGAAATATAGATTATGTGATATTTAAATATGTAGGGACATGCCTCTAAACTTAAAAAACTACTAAAATATAAAGGTGTGTTTTCTCAAGAAAGATCGTTGATACCAATTGTAGTGTTCCTTAACCCTTAAAGTTAGAACACAAACCAAATATAGAGATATTATAATGTAGAAAACTATATAAAAGAGACAATTGAAATGTAGTTATTCATAATATAGCCTTGTATTTTGATAATCAAAGAGAAAGAATAATGTTCAACTTGTGTCTTAAGGTGGGGAAACCTTTCACTTGAGTAGAGCTCCAAATACAAGAATACTTGACAAAAAATTCCTTAGCCTCCTAGCTCCTTAAATATATTCTCAATAGAAAATTCACAACTACTTGTGACCCCATCACCAATAAGTATCGATTACCTAATGGGCCTTACTTAATAAACATTACCATTTTACATTAAATAACTATCCACTACTATCTAATGGGCGTTTCTTTAGGAAAGATGGTTGAATACATTAATTCACTAACTTTTATTTAGTTTCCTGACATAGGGAGGTCATGGTAGGACCCTAACAAAATTCCTATAAAAATGTTCATACCTATGAAAAAATATTACCATTTACAAATCTCACTACCTATTATTATTTCTATGACTAGTGAAGGGATCGTTAATACTTTGCATGACCAAAATGAATGAGACTATGTAGACAATGTAGCTAACATTGCTTACATTGATTCCTTTCTAGAGGTGAACTAGTGATAGCATAAGGTAAATGTTATGGGGGTTTCTAAAGTAAGAAGAACCTTCAAATATATGGCTATATAAGAGAAAGGCCTAATAGAAACATCAAACGATAATTAACAAGGGAAAAAGAGTGGATACTAATGTACCATCTAGTATCCAAACCAACATGAACCTAAGAAAAAGGATTGAAGTATTCTTAAATTTAATAACACCATCCTACATCCATGATAACTTTATATCTATTCACGATCTATTAAGTACCAAGAAGTATCAAATCCATTGAGGTACAAACCTTTTTTAGAGTGAAAAACATGAGGAAAGGTTTTCATATTGAGTTATTTGATCCTTTTTAGTGCTTGACAGATCTAGAGTTAAGGATGGATATAGCGGTTCCAACCATAGGTAGTCACATCAAAACTATTTTTTCAACCAAAAAAAATGTCTCAAATCATTGACCAATATAAATATCTCCCTCCAAAAGGAATATATGTTTTTTTAGGAAAATTTGAGAAAGTTGAGCAACAATTTGTGTTAAAAATATTTTCCTTATAAAAGTAATATTAATGATAAAAATATATTTTACACATGTATGATCTCCTCTTGTGAGTTAATAAAATATGACCCTTATAAATTAATCATGTCACTAACTTGTATAAAAGTGCAAAGTGCATTGTTGATGGAAATATGTTTAATGTTGCAATACCAATCGAGGTCAAAATAAGAAAAGTGATCTTCTAAGGAAGAGAATTAATTTTGAGGGAATTAACAACTCTATTCAAGTAATACTTTTTGGTGACCATGACCTTGCATAATAAATCTCACATGTTTCACTTTTACACAAGGGGTGGTTTTAAGACATGTTTTTGAGACAATAATCTCGTTGTCTCAAACTTATCTACATTTACATTTTTCTTTTTTTAATTGGGTTTTTATATTTTACCCTTTCATTTGAAAACCATGAATAACTTCAATATTTACATTTAGGTTTAGAACCTTCTTGTCTACTCAATATAAGAGGGGAAGAAATATAGGGCCAATGTAGAAGAACTTGTGATTTATTTCCCTTCACATGTGCTATAGGAATATCTAGTTCTTCACCGCCTCCATTGTTAGCTCATGATATTCTAATTCTACACATTCATGGCATTGCTCCCACTCTAGTTGTTTGTGTTGAAAGGATGCTTCTAAGCTGACCATTTAGCCACTTGGAGTTGTCAATGAATGAATCCAGGTAGGGTTACAAGTTAGCATGTGAAGGTAAATACCTAGCACGTGAAGGTAAATAACTTGGCTTGAAAGAAATATAATGGGGTTTTCCTCATTTGTTTACCTACTCCTACTAGTTCAACTACTCAAGGTTTGTCCACCTCCACATTGTCCAAGGATATTAAAGGGGTGGTTGGTGTTACTGAAGTAGAGAGGGATTGGGGGAATGTGAACGAAGATGGAGAACTATGTCATTACAATAGAGAGTGAGTGGGAGAGTAGGCATGGGGATAGAGAAATATGAGAATATATTTTCGTGAGGGCCTTGGTAGCAATTATCGGTGGATATACAATGATCCCTAAAGTAACCATTGATTTTCCAAGGAGTCTAGACAAGATTAGAGAACATAAAATGAAAGGGATTTGTCAGCATCCTTCTCCTCTTCATTTGTATTTGCGATGTGTCTTCCTTCAAATAGAGAGCATGTGCAGGTAAGATTGTTTTAACTTACCTTATAAATCCATGCCTCTTTCCTGTTTCCAACCATTTTTTATGTTATTTTATGAGGGTTTTATTTTTATATGTTTAGGGGTTTTCAACCAAAAAATAAATAAGGAAGAATATCATCTTGGATTAAGGGTTTTCGCTATTGAAGAAGGACTTCTCCAAAATCTCGATCTTTGAAACTTTGTGAGATTTGTTTGAGGATTCAATGACTATGTTCGAGGGAAACCTCTCATGTGTACACTAGTTTTGCAAGGCCTGCATGATGCAATATATCTACTTGATGCTTGAACAAATGGAATATGAAATATTTCTCGTACTATTCTTGTGGGCAGTTATTGGCACTTGATGAATGTAGGTATTTTATTCCTACAACTATATTTGAGCAATGGTTAGTTGTGATGGTGGAGGAATAAATACCCAAATCCCTGAAAGTATGTACTTCCCTTTTCTCGACTGCTCTAGACTTATCGCAAATGAAAATCCTGGAAGTTCAATTAGATGGAAGATTTTCATTTTGTGGTTGTAATTCACTGAAGCCTTTCTGCTCATAGAATTTATGGCTGAGGAAGATTTATAATCTATCTTGATTTCCCCATAGGAGTAACTCAAATACCAAATCTATCTGTAAGTAGCTTATACCTTTTGATGTTTTTATTGTTGGCATTTGAAGTTGTTTTCTTTATATTAGGGATCTCATAACTCTAATGTTATATTTAGAAAAAATAAAACTATTGTTTAATACACTTAGGGTTTTGGAAGATTGCTTTCTTGACTATTTAGTAGTGATTTTTTTTTGCTTGTATTCCAGAATAATTTTAGATGGCACATAAATCGAAAAACAATTGGTCATTTCAATGACTTTTTTTATATGAAGATTTGAAAAACTTGAACATCATTTTTTTTTTATTTCACGCAGGAGTTAATATTTGGGAAATATAATGAAAAGGGGTTTATTTAGTTGCAATCTTAGAAAATACTTATGAGTGATATAAGTGCTTACTAGTGAGTATGCACTTTCGTGTGAAATTTGTAGTGTAAGATGCAATATTTTATTTTTACCCTCCTTTATTTCTTTTAATTAATGTTGTTTACTATGGAAAAATGCTACAGGTGTACTAATATATCTTTTATTCTTTGTTTTGATTGTTTTGAAGATTACAAAGAAAATCCTGTTAATGTTACACATAAGATATGGGAATTTGTAATTAATGAGATATTGCAACTTCTAAGAATATTATATTTGTACTTTATTATTCCAGAGATGTTTCATTCCTCCATGAAGACCTTATTGTATATCTAGAGATGTTTTATTCCTCCATGGAGAACATGGTAACTTGGGTTATTAGACTTCCCTAGTGGGGGTCAGACCTGTATGAGTCATGTGGGTTAAAGGGTTATTAGACCACCCTAGTGGGGTCGGCCTTGTCACATTATGTTAAGTGGTTAAGTTGGGGCCGACCTAGTCAATGTAAAAGACAAGTCAGAGTAGTGTATAAATAGAGGAGGTGTGTTCCTCATTGAACACACTCACTCATTATTCACTCATTTGTGAATGGTGCATAGGTGAGAGATTGAGATCTTCTATGGAGGAGAAGGAGCTCATGTTTGGGATATACATCTCTGTATTGTTGATCATCTATATTGAGGAAGCTTTGCTGGGTTTTTTACCCCATGAGGGTTTCCCAGGATAAATCTGTGTCTCTTGTGTTTATGTTGTGCTTGTTTTTCTTTCAGTGATCCTGTATATGCTATTATTGTGAAATGAAATACAATGCTGATATTTTATGTCTTAGCATATTGAATCTTAACATGGTATCAGAGCTAACTTGAGAAGAAGACACTGTGGAGTTGCAGAAGCTAAGGCTTCTTGTTTTTTGGGTTTCTCTCCATAGATCTTGAAAGGAAAGAGGCTAGATTGAATCTCCTCAACAAAGCGCATCTTTCTGTTGAGACAGAATTCAATTCTGAGCATTTTTAGTTTTTGACCTAAAAATTAGGGTTTCAGAGAAAATTGGAATTTTTGGAATATGAGTCAATGGTTGGAAACTCCTTGAAAAAATCGAAGTCTAGAGCTTTGGATCGAACTTTTCGGTTGGGTGAAGCTCTGGGAAAATCAAACCCTAGTTTGGGGTCCTGTCCAGTAAATCCAGAAATTAGGGTTTATGCAAAAATTGGAATTTCTAAATCTAAGACCATGGTTGGAAGCTCCTTGGAAAAATTGAAGTTTAGAGCTTTGGATCGAACTTTTTGGCTGGGTGAATCTTTAGGAAACTCAAGCCTTAATTCAGGGTCCTGCCTAGTGAATCCGGAAGTGTCAAAAGCAATTTTGAGGGGTGAAACTTTGCCGCTTTCAAATTCTGAGTATACCAGCTTGATCCACTCATCAAGGTGCATCTTTATATCCTTTCAGAAGTTTAAAATTCAAAGTTTGAATTTTTAGGGTTTTTCTAACAAACCCTAATCCAGCTCCAAGATCTAGTTTTCAGCCAATCAAGTGGATTGGGTCAATCCTAAAAGAGAATGAGTTGGAAAATTACATAAGTTAAGAGGTTCCAGTCCCAGAGGGAGATGAGGATAAGGCCTTACATAAGAAAACTACAAGAAATATCGACAGGTATGACTTGAGGAGATACATGTATGTGTTGAAATTTGTTCATGATTAAGTTTATGATATGCTTGTCTTCATTAGAACAATCTTGATTAATCTTAGAATTGTATTATCACCCTAGTAGAAGTATGAATGCAGGTGAATGATATAAGACATTCATTGATTAGGGTTATGACACTTATGATTGTACTAATGCACTTGTGGTGTTGTTTGAGGATGATGTTTCCTGCTAACAAGATACATGTACATCAAGAAAGACAAATCAAGTTCTATGACCATGATGACATAAAGGCAAAGACTCATCCATAGTCTTTGACTATATAGAATCTCTACTTACGAGGTATGTATAACTTTGTTCTACTATGCTTAACTTATGAGATATGCAGGTTCTAGCACAAGGTCTCTAAATCATTGAAGAGAACAAAGAATATATTGCTTAGGTATGTTAAGACATAACCAAGCATGATAATCCAGGTATGTTTTCCTATATCAAGTTAGAATCCTACTTTGTGTTCGGATCTTAGGTAAGTATACCTATGTATGAAATGATCATGACCATACATACTTAAGTTTATTTAGAATTATAATGTTTTGATAGTATTGAGATTATACTAATGAATGTATGTTTATGTATGAGATCATGAGGATGACACTAGTGAACACTTAAGCATGCATAGTGGTACAGAATGAATAGAAGTTCAAAGACATATAGAGATCAAGCAGGAGGCAACCACACAAACATAAAAGATAAGTATTCGAGTTGTTATTTGAATCTCTGAAATAGTAAATGATATTGCTTGTAATAGTTATATGCATATTTGTATTCCTAGAATATATCATGCATAGTGTAAGCATTCATATAGCATTGAGTAGTATACTACGAATATGCATATGATGGGTAAGTTGGACAAACATTCCATTGTTGTTTATCTAGAATGAAACCTCTTTGCTGACATACAGAGAGCTGTGCACGTTCTTGACAATATGTTCTGGTAGAGATGGAAGGCATCTAGATAGCCACTGTATGCATACAAGATATAGAAAAGTGTTGTGCCAAAATATTGGTAAAGATAGTTGCATAACTATGTGAATCATATATGTATGCATAATAGGTTATCATGTCAACATGATTTGATGATTATGAAGTATTACTAATCATGTAATTAAATTTGATTTGTAAGAAATATCATGAAGAATGATAAACACCGAACAAGTGATGGATGTTCAACAAAAATACTTACAAATCAAACATACTATAGAAGGATCGTGGCTAGAATATTCTCTTAGAAAGAAGAAGAGGATCATGACGAGATGTTTGCTCCAAGTGGCTAGATAAGACCATTCTCTTAATGGTGTAATTGAAGAAGAAGTGTGAATCGAGAAAACTCCCAGGATTCATTTGAAGAAAGCTTTGTACAGGTACCCAGGATCGATAGTCATTTGATGAGATTAATGATCACCATGGGTGATGCGGATTTCAACCTTTCTTACAAGGTTGAATATTGTGTCTATATAAAGATGAAATTATTCTCTTAGATGGATGCAAGAAGAAACTCACCACAGAGTTTGAATGATCTTGAGGGCCATATCAGTAGACCCATCTGACGGGAGATGGCACGGATAGATATGCAGAAGATCACTCAATGCAGAGTGTGAATGATGTTCAGTTACAGAGGGAGAATTGATATCTTCTTGACAAGATTGGTCTTTACCAAAAGTAAAGCTGATCCTAACCTTTATCTTAAGGTTATGAATGATGAACATGTCATATTATTACTGTATGTGGATGATCTCTTTCTGACATGGAATGAGAAACATATCATGGAAAGCAAGAAGAAGCTAGCTACAGAATTTGAGATGAAAGATATCAGATTGATGCATTACTTCCTAGGTCTGGAAGTATGGCAAGGCTCAGAAGGAATCTTTCTCAACCAGGGAAAGTATGTTGTGGAAATCTAGAGAAGATTTGATATGTTGGAATGTAAGGACATGACCACTCCCATGGATTCCAACTTGAAGCTGTTAGCTGATGACTCATTAGAGTTCGTGGTTGTAACTCTATATAGACAAATTATTGGGTCATTGATGTATCTGACAAATACTAGGCCAGATATATGCTTTGTTGTGAACACCTTGAGTCAGTAACTAGTGGAACCTAGGCATGTTCACCTGATAGCTGCAAAGCATGTGATGAGGTACCTAAAGGATACGATAGACTTTGGTCTATGTTGAAGATCATGACTTTAGATTGTATGGCTACACATATGTTGATTGGGAAGGAAGTGTATTAGACAGGAAGAGCACATCAAGCGGATGTTATTGTCTGGGATCTACCATGATCTCGTGGTTTAGCAGGAAGTAGTCTAGTGTGGCTCTCAACATAGACAAAGTGGAATATATAGCTACTTGCTCTACTAGTTGTGAAGCGATATGGCTTCAGAAGTTGTTATCAGTACTGTTTGACTTAGAGATGGACCCCACTATGATCATGTGTGATAGCCAAAGTTGTATCAAGATGACAAAGAAGCCAATGTTCCATGATAAGTCAAAGCACATAGATATCCAACATTTCTATATATGGGATATGGTGTAGAAAGGAGCTATAAAGCTCGAGTATGTAAGCATTGACGAACAAGTTGTTGATGTATTGACCAAACCTCTGTCTCGAGTAAATTTTGAGTATTGTCGAGACAATCTTGATGTATTTCAGAAGGACCCTCCTTGAAAGGGGGAGTGACATGGTCGATGATGTGGATACTTGTATCGATAATGAGGATACATGTATCAATGATGAGGTTACCGGTTCCGACGATGAGTTCGATGATGAGGTTACCTGTCTCGATGATGAGGTCGATGATATCAACGATAAGGTTGAGAAGTGGTCCCTAGTGGATGAGAGGGATTGTATCATCCCTGGACTTCGGTCCCTGAATTGATCCGTAGACATATGTCTCCGAGAAGTGGTCCCTAGTGGACGAGAGGGATTGTATCATCCCCAGACTTCGGTCCCTGAATTGATCCGTAGACTCTTTTCTTCGAGAAAGATGTTGGTGAATGATGTAATGTGCGCTCCTGGAATGCTTAGCATAGTAGTAGGTGATCATTCACAAAACCTGTAATGATGTAATGTTCGCTCCTAGATTAGCAGGTGATCATTCACAGGTTGTAAATCCTAGATCTGATCTAGGTCACACCCCAGTTGAAATAGTACTGGCTCTTTGGTTTACGGGAATGATGTAATGTTCGCTCCTGGACTGCTCAATGTAGCAGCAGGTGATCATTTGCAGGTCCTGTAATGATGTAATGTTCGCTCCTAGATTAGTAGGTGATCATTCACAGGTTGTAAATCCTAGATCTGATCTAGGTCACACCCAGTTGAAATAGTACTAGCTCCGTGGTTTACTGGAATGATGTAATGTTTGCTCCTGGACTGCTCAGTGTAGCAGCATGTGATCATTCGCGAGTCCTGTAATGATGTAATGTTCACTCCTGGATTAGCAGGTGATCATTCACAGGTTGTAAATCCTAGATCTGATCTAGGTCACACCCCAGTTGAAATAGTACTAGCTCTGTGGTTGACTGGAATGATGTAATGTTAGCTCCTGGAATGCTCAGTGTAGTAGCAGGTGATCATTCGCAGGTCCTGTAATGATGTAATGTTCGATCCTAGACTGCTCAGTGCAGCAACAGGTGATCATTCACAGGTGGTAAATTCCTAGATTTAATCTAGGTCACATCTAGTATGAAAAAGGACTAGCACTGTGGTCGGGATTGCATCGTCCCTAGACATAAGAGATGTCTTAAAGTGATAATGATTAATCATCCTGTAAGTAGATCGGGATTGCATCATCCCTAGACATGAGGGGTGTCTTAAAGTGATAAGGATTGATCATCTTGTAAGTAGATCGAGATTGAATCATCCCTAGACATGAGAGGTTTCTTAAAGTGATAAGGTTTGATCATCTTGTAAGAAGATCAGGATTGCATCGTCCCTAGACATGAGAGGTGTCTTAAAGTGATAAGGATTGATCATCCTGTAAGTAGATCAGGATTGGATCATCCCTAGACATGAGAGGTGTCTTAAAGTGATAAGGATTGATCATCCTGTAAGTAGATCGGGATTGCATCGTCCCTAGACATGAGAGGTGTCTTAAAGTGATAAGGATTGATCATCCTGTAAGTAGATCGGGATTGCATCATACCTAGACATGAGAGGTGTCTTAAAGTGAGAAGGATTGATCATCCTATAAGCAGATCGGGACTGCATCATCCCTGAACGTTTGGTTCAAAATGTACGTGATAGGACTGCATCGTCCCTGAACATTTGGTTCAAAATGTACGTGATAGGATTGTATCATCCTTGGACTTATGTCCTAAAGTAATCGGGATTGATCATCTTGTAATTGGATCTTGTACATTGTAGAGTATGCTGCTATGTTGATGTTGTTGATCGAGAGGATCCAGATGTTGATCGTGATGGTCTAGATGACGATGTTGTTGATCGTGATGGTCTATATGATGACGTTGTTGATCATGATGGTCTATATGACGATGTTGTTGATCGTGATGGTCTAGATGACGATATTGTTGATCGTGATGGTCTATATGACGATGTTGTTGATCGTGATGGTCTATATGACGATGTTGTTGATCGTGATGATCTAGATGACGATGTTGTTGATTGTGATGATCTAGATGATGATGTTGTTGATCGTGAGGATCCAGATGATGATGTTGATCAGTAGATCTAGATGATGATGTTGTAGCTGATCGAGTGCTACAGAAGATGAAGACTCAATACTGACGATGCTGATGTTCCAGTATTGATTTTGTTCCATTAACTGATTGAGTTACTTATGATGATGTATAAAGAAAGCTTCCAATGATTTATATATGTATCATGTATCATGTAGTTGATAACTCCTTGCTCATGTAGATGTTGTTATAATAGCCTTCTCATTAAGGGGGAGTGTTGAGATATTGTAACTTCTAATAATATTATATTTGTACTTTATTATTCCGGAGATGTTTCATTCCTCCTTGAAGACCTTATTGTATATCCGGAGATGTTTTATTCCTCCATGGAGAATGTGGTAACTTGGGTTATTAGACTTCCCTAGTGGGGGTCAGCGTTGTATGAGTCATGTGAGTTAAAGGGTTATTAGACCACCCTAGTGGGGTCGACCCTGTCACATTATGTTAAGTGGTTAAGTTGGGGCCGACCTAGTCAATGTAAAAGACAAGTCGGAGTAGTGTATAAATAGAGGTGTGTTCCTCATTTAACACACTCAATCATTATTCGCTCACTTGTGAATGGTGCATAGGTGAGAGAGAGAGATCTGCTATGGAGGAGAAGGAGCTCATGTTTGGGATATACATCTCTGTATTGTTGATCATCTATATTGAGGAAGCTTTGCTGCGTTTTCTACCCCATGAGGGTTTCCCAGGATAAATCTGTGTCTCTTATGTTTATGATGTGCTTGTTGTTCTTTTAGTGATCGTGTATATGCTATTATTGTGAAATGAAATACAATGCTAATATTTTATGTCTTAGCATATTGAATCTTAACAGTAATGGTCATTGATTTTTCTTGATAGGGTTGTGAAAATATTCTATACACTTTTTCTAAATTCAGTCCATAATGCAAGACATGAGGTCTTTATACATTGTTGATCAATCATAGAGATCTTCGACAACTTCTACCACTTCCTAATATAATTTTTATGGGAGAACAAGTGGAGGCATCATTTAAAGAGTTGCAAGTAAGAAATGAGGTTTGAGGCTACTAGTTTGGTAATGCTAGTACAAGGAAGTAGGTTTAGCATTGAACTGGTGTAGTTGTAGTCATGGAAATGGTTGTTCCTATAAAGAACAAGTTGCTTGTTCAAGTTGTGAACGGCTTTCTTGTGGAAACATACTTTCAATTGGATAAATTTCCTGAAGAGAATTACCTTCATGGAAAGGTTGGCAGGTTTTTTGGTAAGTAAAACCAAAGTATTAAATACAATTAGCTATTTTGAACTTAAAGAAAATGTTAAGACACTAGAGTAGTCGTGGTCCATGTTATTGCCTTCCTTGAGATGCTTAAGTTGGTTTCTCTCTTTTATTGCAATTTATATGATACCATTTTGTGATGAGTTCCTTAAGTTCTGTTTTGAGAACTTTGTTGTAGGAATATTATCATCTTCTCAATAATATGTATCTTAGCTACCTGATCTTTGGTCCTAGGCATATATATATTTCTTGAATGGATCTGTTAATTTATTTTTTTATGTTGGTGTTTCTTGTACACAAGCACAATGTTGATATATAGGTTGGTTGAATTTATATTTGGAGTTTTCAAGAAAAAGTTGTTATTTTCTTGGGAAAGCACTAAAGATTTCTCAGAAAATATGTGCGGTGGTTGTGACCTTTATAGGATGCAAAGTATTTATTGTTTTGTTAACTCCTTCACATGCATTCAATAAAGTGAGAAATGTTCGATTGATTTTATGGTATTTAGTGGGCCTATTTATGCATCATAAGGAGGTGTTGACTATAGCCTATAGTAAAACCCATGAAGAGGCTCAGGCCAATGCTACAATACTCACATGGAAAGTGAGTGTGTTACATATACCTTAAAATAAGATGTTTATTTACCTTGATAAAATGAGACCATAAAGTCACCCTTTTCCTACATTGTTTTAAGGTTAAGAGTCCCAATGCTCGTGGCCTTATTTTATTAGAGAGGCTAACTAGCCTACAGATAGGAATAGTGGATTTTCTTCCATAGGTGTTGTAGTAATAATGAAAGTTAGGGCTTCTAGAATATTACACGTTTTTATTGAACCATTACGCGGTTGAATTGGCAATGCAGGGAGCATAGAATAAGACTTCAGAATTGCTACGCCAACTCTTCAAACTACAAAGAAACTAGGTATTTTTATAAAGTTTTTTTGGTTTCCTTGTTATTTATTTAAAAGGAAAATCTATAATAGATTTATTTTAGTATTCTCTTTTTCCTAATAAGATTTAGATAATACTCTGTCAAGAATTCACTTTATAATTATTATAAAGGTTGATCTTTCGATTTACATGATTTAAAATGTATGTATTATGTAATTGTTTAAAGAACTTTAATGGAAATATATATGTTTATAAACATATTAACATTGGCATATGGAAACATTCATATGAGGTGAATGCATATAATATAAATCATTATCAATTGTTTTATAAAATAATTTTTTGGAAAACTATATGTTATACATAAGTCGCGATCCTTTTGATCATAGGAAAAAATATGGAACATATTACTATGTTAAAAGGGGAGCCAAATAATTATTGTATTTGCAATGGTGTATATATAGGTATCAAGATTATCCAAATAATTGAAATTCAATACAAATTTTTTATGTTGAAATGACTAAGTACTTATGTAAGGGTTAGAGTGTTTTAGTTGTAGCTTGTCCTTCTTGTTTGCATAGACAAAAAGGATTATTTTAACTATTAACAATGAGTCTATGGTGATCCCATTAACAAAAATACTTTCCTCTCATGAGGGGTTACTAGAGAATATACCATGCAGATAGGTTACTGACATAACCGAGGGGTTTCAGTTCTGTTAGAAGTGTAGTTCATGGTTTTCATGTGGGGTATTTCAGGTTTGTTGTAGAGAAAATTAGGGTAAACTTCAATTAAATCCAAATTATGGTTTAATATGTATGTTGAAGTCTTAGTTCCTACGTTTTGTTGGGTTGTACTCAATTTCATAAAAGAGTACAAAATGAATATTATTGGACGTTGAAGAAACCATGAGATTTCAAATACGAACCAATGCACATAGTATTGATATATATGTATATATTGTATGTGAGGGGTATGGGTTACAATTTAGATATATGGAGGGAATATATTTGTGTTTGTGTGTGTGAAGTATTCAACACCTTTTGTGATAGTTTATGTCATTTAAATTTTCAGAGTTGCCATTGTGGTGGATTACCCCTAGGTCGACCCGAGTTTAGTTGGTGTAAAATTAAGGCTTTATTCAACCATTGTTTTTAGTTATTTTTACAATTTATTGAAATCACCCACAAAGTATTTAAATGTAGGATGAAGTAGCAAAAACAATGTCCCTAATTACTCCAATAATGGGTATGCTAAAGTTTTTTGATACTCACCTTCCATCTAATAGTTTTCTGTTAAGGTTTAGCGATTCTCCATTGATAGCTAGGAATTTTTCTATCCCTGCCACAACTAATCCTCTTCCCCTGTCTCATGTAATGAATCTAGGTTTACATGTATGTAAATGACAAGAATTGGATAAACAAGAAGAGGTTACACCCATGAAGTACAACAAGAATCTAGATCCATCTTCATTGGAATTAAATTTTGAAGCTACAATCGATGCTTTTGTTAGCCATTGAAATTTCCTATCCTTGACACAACTAATCCTATTCCTCTATCTCATGTAGGGATTCCAGGTCTACATATATGTAAATGATAGGAAATGGAGAACAAGAAGAGCTTACACCCATGGAGTTCTGTGAAAATTTAGAGCCATCTTCATTGACATTAAATTATGAAGCTACGATGGATGATTATGTGATAGTTTATGTCATTTAAATTTTTAGATTTTCCTTTGTGGTGGATAATTAACACTTTGTTTGACCTAGGTTTAGTTGGAGTATAATTAACACTTTGTTCAACCATTTTTTTTAGTTGTTTTTACAACTGATTGAAATCACCCAAAAAGTATTTAAATGTAGGAAGAAGCAACATATAAAATGTCCCAAAATACTCCAACAATGGGTATGCTAAAGGTTTTTGATACTCACCTTTCATATAATAGTTTTCTGTTAAGGTTTAGAAATTCTCCATTGATAGCAGGGAATTTTTCTATCCCTATCATAACTAATCCTATTTCTTTGTCTCATGTAGTGCTTCTAGGTGTACATGTATGTAAATGACATGAATTGGAGAAACAAGAAAAGATTATGCTCGTGGAGTGCAGTGGGAATATAGATCCATCTTCATTGGCATTAACTTCTGAAGCTACGGTAGATGCTTCTGCCATCCATCCAAATTTCATGGATGTACCTCCTTCACTCCATTATTGAATATTGAATCCATCTTTGTAGTTTCCTTTCGTGAAATATTGACATTAATAGGGTCAAATCTTGTGAATCCCATCCCAATTATTCCAACTCCTTGCTTGAAGAGAACTGAATCTACCAAGGAAATATTTATATCCAATTAGAATTCTGTAATGGAGTCCTCTCCATTGTCTTTGAAGTTATCAGAATAACCAAAGAAACACTCTACATTCCAATCAATAACATCCCTTAGTAGGCATGAGTTGAAATATTAGGGAAGCCTCAGAAATATAATTTGTGTAGCCTAAGTTGTAGACAAAGTGGAGTGGCCACTAAAGCTAGTTTCCATTTTATATGCAAGGAGAAGGTGGAGCATGAAATTTACGGATTTATTATGATTGAATAATTTCAATGTCTACTTATGTATTGCTTTCTACAAGATTTTAATTTCTTCAACTAAATATGGTGGTGTGTAACCCTGCAGTTGAACTTTTGGTGTATTGTTGGTCATCAAAAGATGTTCAATATCTATTTACTTTGTATGTCCTTTGTAATTTTTTGGAGTAAAGAGAATTGCATGCTAGTGCATATACATTAAAAAACAATATCCTTGTTGAGAATAGGTGCATTCCTAATTTTACAAGGAACCATTTAATATAATAGGCCAACTTTGTTAGGTTAAATCTGGAAATGGTTATCCATAATCTCTTCATTTGTTAGCATGAGGTAGCTTATGGAATCATAAAGCACCACACTAGAATAAATGTGTGGATTCCTTTAATTTTATTTAAAGTTGCTCCACTTTATGTACTTGGACATATGACTTGATTTTTTGTTTAAGTAGATGTTTCCCAACACAATTTATTGGTGTCAGATGTGAAGAGCACTAGCTTATGCTCATGGTGTAATTGGGGTATGCCACATATACATCAAGTTGCAGAACATTTTAGTAAGTGATATCATCAGCTTGCAAGAGCTCTAACGTTATTGTAAGATGCATTTGAACAATTTTCCGAAAATATGTTTCCATAGGTCAATCCTCTTTAGAACTACCTCAAGCTATATAATTTTGGAAGTGCCAAAGTTATGTTTATAAAGTAATTTTTGAATATAAGATCATCTGATAATATCACATGTAATTCTTAATTTGACATGTGAAATTGGTTGTATTCTTAAAGCTACCATCCCCAACTAACAATTGGCTCACAAAGAGCCTCAATCAACAACTTGCTCACAAAGAGCCACTTTATAGATGGTAGCAATTTACATTTCTTTCTTATAGTCATTTGGTTTATAGTTGTAGGTAAATTCAAATTAATTGGCTTAAGCATAATGTGATAGATTTATCGATTAAGATAAGACTTTAATTTCTTGAATTCCTTGGCCATGGTGAAACCATAAAGGTGACCATCTTGGCATTGCATGCATGCATTAGCTGGTTGAGTGTGGCTTGCAATATGGGTAGGATATGTATATGAGTTGTTTTAAATGAGTGTTGTAATGCTCATTATTTCCAATCAATTTGTTTATTAATTTTGTTGTTTCTGTTTGGAATTTGTAGTTATTTATTTGAATTTATGATCTGTAGTTTTGACCAAAATTATTCAATTTTTATAATAAGTCAAGGGTGAACTAAATAGATCATATATTATCTCACACTATTATCGATCTCTTGAGCTAATGTCTAGAGCTAGTTAGCACTGAGTAGACAAATGGTATTGATGTATGGTTGTTTATTTATGTTTATCAAACAGTTTTCCTCGGAGAGAGCACGAGGGATTCGCTAGAGAGGCAATATCATATCATGTCCATTCATATTGGGGGTTTGAATACTCTTAAAAACTTCAAAAATATATTTCCCGTATTAAGGGATCAAGGGGGGTTTTTAATTCGACATAGTAATATAAATATTGGGAGTTATTTTATTTGGATGGGCTGAGAAATAACCTCCAAATCGTGGGATGGATTCATACCTCTAGATCATGGGCTCAATTCATACCCACCTAAAACTTAAGGACCCTCCATTTTATTTGATATTGCTTATGATCGTAAGTTTTGCATGCATTTGATAATAGTGTACCAATGATAATATTGATGGAAGTATCTTTGGATTACTGGCCTTGAGAAATCATCATTTAATAGATTATTTAGGCTTGGTTTGAATTGATTTTATATTGTTTTCTATCTTTAAGTTAAGATATGTAGCTAATCAAGAGTTCCGGAGTTGAACAATTGTATTGTATTTTTGTAGGCATTCGAGTAAAAGATCTGCTAGTCATTTTTTAGGTTGGAGTTTAAGTGGGTTTTGAGATTCAACCAAACCTTGCTCCACAACAACCAAGAAAAGTGAGATCAATCTTTCTTGGCTCAATGGAACCAAGAAAAGTTAGATCAATCTTTCTTGATTAATTATTTCTTTCAACTTTTTATATTCTTATTTAACATTTTCACATTTCGATCTAGGAATAGTTGTTATATTGAGTTATATCTGGCACATTAATAATTGTAATTTCAATTAGATTTTATACAAGGAATCCATCTTAATATTGTATTGGAACTGACATGAACATAGGTGAAAATGTAAATCCTTATTTACATACCCTATGTGTTATCGTTACCTTGAAATGGTACCATATAAGTTTCACCATCTATGTATCTTTATAACTATTGTATGCTTGAAACCTAACAATGGATATTTTTCCCACTCCTATAAAGATTAAAAAACTGTATATAACCCAAGAAAAGGTAACTAAATGATGTTAATTCCCTTTATTGCAAGAATAAATGTAGAGGAAGTGGAGGCAATTAATTGCATCTTGTGAATGACCCAAATCCAATCTATGCACATCATCATATGGTGTTATTGGAAAATAAGAGGAATTTTTCTATGTTCATTTCGATTCAAACATCAATGATGTTTGTTTTGATAGGAAGGTAGGGGAGTCCATCCATGGAAGGGTTTATTTTTCACTTTTATGGAGTTTAATTTATTAAGCTATATAAAACATGAGCTCTATATGGCAATACTTGTATTTACATGATATAAAATTGGTAGATTAGCAGGATGTGGTGTTAAACATATGCAATTCTCATCTTTTCTAAGCATTGCACTAACTACTAGATTATCAGTGTTTTACGTTCTTTGTTATGTTGATCTCTTGATTGGGTTGCCTTTTATGCATTTTTCTTTCCCCAATACTATTTCGTTGGGTCTTCCACTATCCAATTATACAAATTGATCAGTCGCCCCTACAATCCTGGTGGGATCATTATTAGCATTATACTATTATTTTATTTAGCATCATGTTTGCTTATACTAAGATGTGTTAGGGATCTTTTTTGTCCCCTCCCATTCAATCCGATGCCAAGAAGGAAATGTGAACCAAACTTACTGGGCTTATTGACAATCTTAGCCCCAATCAAATTCTTAAGAAATGCATGGTTAAATAAAAATTTGTGCATACATATTCATACTCAACAAGCACAACGGAATTAAACACTATAGATGCACATAGTTCATCATGCATTCAGCATATAAACAACAGTCATTAATTAAGACATTACAGAACATAGAATTAACACAACTCAAACTGAAATGCATCACCATATTTATCTTAAGCAATTGATGAATCAACAGGCAGAGAATCCATCGCATTCTTAAGCAATGCACAAGCTTCATATCAGCCATGCTAAGATAATCATTTCATTTCCTTAACATAAACAATTAACATTCAGAATTAACACATTGCAACACACATAATGCATATAATTTAAACACAGAGAACACTTATCTTGAATATGGTGTCCAAACAACTGGCTATGTGAGAGCAACGTTCCACCCAACCATAGATCTCTGTCCAGCTTGTATTCTTTCAGCTGAGAGATCACCCTCGAGTTCGGTTGTGTATCCACTAAAGAGGAACTAAACAGGATCACTTAGAACCATGGTTTCTTTCAACAGCTATGCTAAGCCAACTCACAGTTGGGTTTATCAAGCATACAACAGATAAAGGAGGGCAATGCTGATCTAGTGAGCTCATCCAGAGAGCTACATGCATCTCAAAGGAATTCAACAATCAAGGCACCCACCTTACCTACCACACCCAACACAAGGAAGGCCCCCTTCTCTGCTGCACAATCCCTCAGGTGTCCCTTCCCTCCAGTGCTCTTCAGGATGGGTATAAAAAGGTCTAGCTACTAATTCTTGAGATTCTAGCCTTCACTGGGTTTATCAAGCAAACCTGTTAGGAACCTATGTCAACCCTTCTCTTTACTATGTTAGTATATTGTTGTTGGACGCATATGCTTTGTAAGTCGTCCCGTAGTATTTATTGATCCGTAGTTTATACTAGCCCATAGTATTGATCCATAGTATTGGACGCATATGCTTTGTAAGTCGTCCCGTAGTATTATATGTCCCATGGTTTTGACTCATAGTATTGGGCATAGACTTAGTATATAAGTGTGTGTTGAGGTCATTGAAGGCACGGTGAAGTTATTTGTATTGAGCTTGCTCATAGGAGGTTGCCCCCTCAAAGTGGCCTGTGATTAATATAAAAGTGATTCTGAGTTCTGTCATTTCTGCTATTTCGCATATTCTTATTAGTTAATTGTTGTAGGTGCATCACATCTGATATCAGAGCACTTTCTTGGGCTCGTTGGGTGGAATTTATGCCAATTTTTTTTTCGCATCTGTTGCAGTTTCGGATTTGGGAATAATCCCTATCCGCTTAACTGTGGGAAGTACTTGGGCATAAGCCCTAAAACTCATTGTGAGGAGTACCACAGGAACCCCAAAGTAGCTGGCCCATTGAAAGGACCTGCCAGCGAAAAGGGCAACGACCCCTACCTGATTGACTAGTTCCCACCTGTGAGGTAAACCAAGAGCTGTCATTTATGGCAAAGCAGTTATCAGTTTTACCTGAGCCGTGGAGTGAGGGGTACTGCCCCAATACGCGAGCCGTCAGACAGCATTGGTGGCCGAGTGAAACACCTGAATTGTTAGGAAGCCATACATACCTGGGGTCCATATCTATTTTCAGTTGAACTGTTGCCGATCACTTCCGCTCCAGATCCAACCGTTTCATATCTATTCTGAAATTCGTTCCAAATCCAGTCGTCGTTTCAGATCCAACTGTTTTCGATCCCTTCTGCGCCGTTGCGCCGTTGTTGCCGATCCATTTCTGAAAAAAATAAATAAAAAAAATCAATTTTTTCTCCATATCTCCCTTGTTTTCACTCTGTTTCCCTTGAAATTTTTGGGGAACCCATGTCATCCCATTCTGCATCTTTCATTCCTGAGGACCCTATCCCCAATTCCCCTTCCCAAAGCCCGAAATCCCACATTTGTCTATTTTTAGGGTTTGCCATAACTTCCTCAGATTTCACCTAATCACCTTCAAATTTTACCACAGAGTTCTTTTCTGAATTTTACTTCTTTGTCCCTCTTTGCCAAATTTTCTCATTCTATCACCCCGCTTCTGAAATTCCCCTTTTTGCTTTCTTGTCCTTTCGACAGTGTCCAAAATCTAGTCAAACCCCAATTACCCATCAGATTGTTTCCCCAATCCAAATTTCCCTTTACTAAATCAGCTTCTGTTTGTGTTTTCCATTCCACCAAAAAAAAAAAACCTGGTTATGGTTGTCACCCGTGCAGGAGCACACACCATGGAGGAAGCACTGGCAGCCACCCAAACCAAACTCCAAGATCTGGATGAAAAATTTCTTAGCCTCCATCTTCAGCATTCAGCCATGAACAATACTAGACAGCCAGAATCTTTTGCAGCCACCGGGTTCTCTTCTTCCAGCAATTTTCGTGGGCCGAAGCTTGATTTTCCTCACTTCAATGGTACTGATTCGAGTGGATGGATATATTGAGCAGAACAATATTTCAGTCTGCATAATACTTCTGATGCCCAGAAAGTTCCACTTGCATCCTTTCATTTGGAACAGGAAGCCCTTCAATGGTACCGTTGGTACATCAAAGCTCATCCCGAGCCAAACTGGATAGATTTTTGCCATGATTTGGTCCTAGTACTTTTGATGATTTCACAAGAGCACTCACTAAACTTCACCAAATTGGCACAGTGAGAGAGTATCAGATAGAATTTGAGAAATTGGAAAATCACACAAAAGGATTGTCTGATGAATTCTACAGGAGTTGTTTTATCAGTGCTCTCAAGGATGAAATCCGCTCAGAGGTCAAAATGTTTTGTCCCAACACAATGATGGAAGTCCTAGGGTTGGCGAAGCTGGCTGAGGACAAGATCGCAGCTCAACAACGCTCCAAACCCACCTTTGTTCCCTTCAGAGATATGGGTTCCCAACGACCTCCCATCACGCCTGCTCCTCAACCAACTCCTATCAAGCATTTGTCTGAAATAGAAATGCAGGCACGCCGATAAAAAGGGCTTTGCTATAATTGTGATGAGAAATTCACTTGGGGACATAGATGTGTTCAACAAAATCTCTATCTCTTAGATGTGGATTCTCCTCCTACCTTAGAACTTGGTGAAGAAGCTACAGATACAGTAGATGATCAGGTCGACATTCAACACCCGCCTGTTGACACCCCATCTCAGGACGACCCACTCAAGATCTCTCTCCATGCTGTAACCGGCGTCACCACCTCACAAATAATGCGGGTGAGGGGATACTTCAAGAAGCTCCCTCTTACCATACTCATTGATTCTGGTAGCACTTATAACTTCATTGACCCTCGGATTTCCAAACAAGCTGATTGTTTTGTCCATCCTTGCTCCAACTTTGAAGTCATGGTTGCCAATGGGGGCACCTTACCTTGCAAGGGGAAGTGTCACAATTTGCGTATCTCTATGGAAGATTATAACCTACGCTCTGACATGTTTGCCTTGTCCTTAAGCGGATGTGATGTGGTTTTGGGCATTCAATGGTTACGCACACTTGGCCCCATCTTATGGGATTTTGCTGAACTTTGGATGCAGTTTAAAGTCAATGGGGCACAACACAAATTTATGGGCTTACAACTAGGGTCTCTCTGCATCATCAGTTCACATCGCCTGGAAAAAATCCTTAAGAAGAATTGACATGGTGTTATTGCTCAGCTCAATTTCATTCAGATGCACCCATCAACAGTCTCCACTACTTCCTTGGATAGATATGTAGGTATCTTTGCTGAACCAATGCGCTTGTTGCCTTCAAGAAACCTTTCCGGTAAGAATTTAGCCACATCTACCTCTCAGCAGGAAATGATGGCTATTTTGCATGCAGTACAGAAGTGGCAGCCATACCTATTAGGGAATTCTTTCTGCATCAAGACTGATCTCCAGAGTCTGGAAAATTTTCTGGAACAATGGGTCTCCTCCCCAACACACCTGAAATGGGTTATCCCTATGTGATCACTTACAAGAAGGGTAAGGACAATATGGTGGAAGATGCTCCTTCTCGCACAATTGATGACCCAGTTTCTCTTATAACTCTTTCTCTGCTTGTTCCAAATTGGTTGCAATATGTTCAATAGGGCTATCTCTTCTATGAACTCCATGTTTCTTCATCAACAGGGCACTCTGGGTTTTGCAAAAGTATGACCGGGAACAATGTAACTTCTTTTGGCAGGGACTAAAAATGACAATTCAACAGATGGTGGCTGATGATGATACTTTCCAAGTCAACAAGGGTGAAACGACACTCCTTTCGGGATTGCTCAAACCCTTTCCCATCCTTACACAGCTTTGGCCAACTATTTCTATGGATTTCCTAGCAGCGCTCTGGTGGTACAATACCACATCTCAAAGGACACCATATGAAGCAGTCTATGGAAAAACACCGCCAGTTCTTCTTCTATACACCCTTAGTAGCTCCCCAGTTCAGGAAATTGACTCGGTTCTTCGAAACCGCGATCAGATTCTTCTCATTCGGCAAGACAATCTTCACATGGCCAGAATTTGCCTGAAACAACAAGCCGATCAGCACCGTTCTGAGCGCATTTTCCACGCAGTTGACAGGGTTCTTCTTCATCTACAGCCTTCCAAGCAATCCTCCTTGACACTCCAAAGGCGTCAGTGGCCCAAAATGCAACCCAAGGATGCTACCGGGGAACCACTCATTCAGATTCTGCAGCAATTTCTCCAACTAAAGCTTTGAGGACAAAGCTTTTTCTAAAGGAGAGGGAATGTTAGGAACCTATGTCAACCCTTCTCTTTACTATGTTAGTATATTGTTGTTGGACGCATATGCTTTATAAGTCGTCCCATAGTATTTGTTGATCCGTAGTTTATATTAGCCCATAGTATTGACCCATAGTATTGGACGCATATGCTTTGTAAGTCGTCCCATAGTATTATATGTCCCATGGTTTTGACTCATAGTATTGGGCATAGACTTAGTATATAAGTGTGTGTTGAGGTCATTGAAGGCACTGTGAAGTTATTTGTATTGAGCTTGCTCATAGGAGGTTGCCCTCTCGAACTGGCCTGTGATCAATATAAAAGTGATTCTGAATTCTGTCATTTCTGCTATTTCCCATATTCTTATTAATTAATTGTTACAGGTGCATGTCACGTCCCCTCCCATCCAACAAGCTAGATGGAGAGGATCGTGACGGTTGAACCGGGCATCCAGCCCCATATATTGAAATCAAACATTCAAATTGAAGAATAAATATGCATACACATTCACATAATACATAAGAGAGATATGAAGATGCATAATTATCAGAAATCACAGCGGAGTAATAAGAATTTCACATCCATCATACATTTAAGATGTTCATCAAATGATAATTGCCAATTTACACAAGAGAATACTTATCTCAATAAGGCAGTCCCACGCAACTGGCTATGCAACTGCAACGTTCCACCCAACCGTAGGCCAGTGTGCTCCTCAATCTTTCGGCACCACTGCCACCCCCGAGCTGGGCATGATCTCTACAAGGAACCAGGGAACAACAGACTCACACATAGCCAAACATACACCAAAATGAGCCAAGCCAATCTACAATTGGGTTTATCAGGCTGCTAGGAGATGGGAAGGAAGAATTGCTAAGCTAGTGAGCTCAACCACAGAGCTATGGGTACCCCTCCCAGATCTATTCAGCTTGGCACTCACAATGCCTACACACCCAACACCAGGAAGTATTCTCTTCACTGCCACACAGTCCCTCAAGCCATACCTTCCTCTCTAGTGCTCTCAGGGTGTGCATAGAAAAGTAGCCAGCCCTCTTGATCTTCTTGAGAGGATATTCCCTACACTAGGTTTATCAAGCTAATTCTGTCCACTACCATTCCAGTTTCTTGCTTACAGGTTCAAATCAAAACCAGGATGCACACAACAGCAACCTACACTTGCTGAGCATGAGAAAACGTTTCCAACAATGGGATATATGAGATGGGGTTTCCTGGACTTTAGAAAAACGTGGGTAGACTCAAAACATGTTGGCACTTGGAAAATTCGACTGGGGAAACAGAACCCATTTCAGAAAAACGCCCCAGGGGCAAAAACGACCTCCCTACAGCCCCCAAAACGTGGCCCTTCACTCCCAGACTACTGTATATGCAAAAACGAACTCCCAGGCATGGGAAGATGCAAGATTTTGCTGAAAAACGTGAAGAGAATGACCCAGATAGCTCCCACTGCGTGAATGAATGAAGACTGCCTATTCCCCATGGCTTTGGGCACCATTTCGTGGGTGGTTTCTTGCCCCACAAGCAAAAACATGATTTTCCAAGTTGATGGCTTGCCCATGCACGAAAATGGCTTGCCCATACTCTTTCATTCCCAAGGCATTAACTGCCTTAACCAATTTCTTGGAAGAATTAAATGATTGGGTACATGAGACAAAATGGGTAGTTGGTGGTTTATGGGTTTCCCCATTGACACATGGATTAATACCATTGGCTCAAGGGTTTGAATAGTTTCCCTCCCTTTTCCTTGTAGAACCATGCCCCTTCTCTTTTGTTGCATTGCATAGCTAGTTGTGGGTATTTTGCATTAAAATTCGTATTTACATGATGTCTTATATACATTGTGCCCATCTCGCACAAGAACCATAGGCATCTATTTTAATTGCCGATACATAAACGCTAAATCAATGGTGGGGCCTTGGCCTTGAGCTCCTCACCATGATTAAGTTACAATATTTACATCATTTACAAAGGGGGTCAAAATGGGGACGTGACAGTGCATCACAAAACCCAACCTCTGCTCAGTCATTCACAATTGGATTTCTCACAGTTTTGTTCATCAAATAACTCAATCCCGTCACTGGTTTTCTGGGCTATAAAAAATGGGTTTTCCAATGGATTTTGGGGTATCTAATACTCTCAAATTCACCCCAAAGTTCATATCTATGGATCCCCCATTGGATTTTACTGTCCAATACCAACTCTGGGTGTTTTTGGCTCTTCAAAACGTGGGTTCTTGCAAAGTTGCGATTTCTGGTTTTGCTCATTGCTGAGAATTCGTTTTTGGATGGAAAATGATGTTGGGTTCTTCCACAATGGAATGAGAATGATAAAGAAGCAACTTCCAAGAGGTAGAGTGACTTGTGGTATAAGAAAACATAACCCATACTCTGCCATACGAATTTCTGGGCTGCCCATGCTCTATTGAAACCATGGATTGAAATCTTCAACAACTTCCTTACAACAGAAATAAATGCGAGCAAGGTAAATCAAATGGGTTCTCAAGGTGACATTTGGCAGCTTATGGCTCAATCCCACAACTCCCTCACCACTCCCTAGTGGATACACATGGCCGCTTCTCATTCATTGCCTTCATAGCCAATTCTGGTATTTTATTGCATGATGTTTATTTACATCATTTTTACAATGTTTCATTGCCAAATAGCACATGGGAAACATAATATCCAATGCTTTGCCTTTTAAATAAAATTTGAGCATCCACTAGTAGGGCCTTGGCTTTGAGATCCATGCTAGGAACACATACATCACAGGTTTACAATATTTGCATTAAAAGCTAATATATCCCAAGGGTCCAAATGGGGTATTACAATCCCCTCCCCCTTAGAATAACACTGTCCTCGGTGTTCCAATACTTAGGAAAACCATATATAATTTACACATCCAAAATTTCAAAAACTTTGCAGGTCTACCCTGCATTCTATCCTTTACTTTGAACTTTCAGGGCCAAGTCGTTTGGCCTCCACAAGCTGCTCCTGCTGGTTCTGATCTTCCAGCTCATCCACAAATTTGAGAACTTTATGGCTGCTACCATTCTTATGTGCCTTTGTTGGGAAGTTGCGGAGGCAATGATGTTCTCCACATTTCCAACATTTCACTGGCTAATTCATCTTTAACTGCTCAATTTCCTTTGAGAGGCTTCATGTCTGGAACGTTTCTTAATGGACCGATTGGACGAATGTCTCATTATTGATCGACTTTCTTTTCCCACTTTTAGCCAATTCCAACAACCTATAACCTATGGTCTGCTGCCATGGTCACTGAGCACAACTGGTTCTCACTTTGTTCACAAGAAAAACTTACTCATAATAGCTGCAACCAATTGATTTAATTTCCACCTGTGAAATTCATCATTGCAATTTCTGTTAGGCCAAGCATAATATAAACATTAAAAATCAGTCAATTGTTTTCCCCAATTGACATGGAGAGCCCAAGCTCTATTCATGAATCCTCCACACTTTTCATGCTTGCCCAACATACACATGAATTCCTTCATGTTCATCCATTCACAGGGAATTCATTAATTCAACATTTGCAATTATTTTAAGCAATTAACACAATCATTTCAAGTCATGACATGCATCAAACAATTTTATGTTTTTATAAATGCATTAATAAAAAGGAAAGAGAGAGTAGTAAGAGTTTTCTTCTCTTAGTCTTGTTCCATTCTGGAACCCACACCACCACTGTGGTTTTCATGCTCCTAGCCTCTTTCACTTCAACGTGAATGCTTGACCTTCCCTTCTTGGCTATGACACTTAGTGTCTATGGTCTATTCCAGACCTCTCAACCATGGAGTCCCTCGACATGGTTTGTCTACAACTCTTGGATGCTAGGACCCACACAGTCCCACTGGCCCCATCTTTCACTACTACTCAAGATGAGCTTTTTAGGACAGTTACATGTCCACATGCATCCCTAGGATGCCTTCACAGTCCTTGCTTCCAACAATACCTACACTCAAACATTGAATTAATTCACATGTTTAGTTTATTTTCATAGGAAATCATAACCAAATCATATACACATGTATATTCATAAGCAAGAAATTACAAGATAACCAAATACTTATCTGCATTGGATGTCTTCACTTTATTCCATAAGGTCCTTCTTTGCTTTACAAGCCTTGGGATTGCCTATGGACTTAGATGTTTGGCCAGCGCGCAGGCTACCCCTCAACATCAAATAATCTTGTATGTTTGGCCAGCACGCAGGCTGCTCCACAACATCAAATGGTCTTGTATGTTTGGCCAGCACGTAGGCTTCTCCACAACATCAAATAGTCTTGTATGTTTGGCCAGCACGCACGCTGCTCCACAACATCAAATAATCTTGTATGTTTGTCCAGCACGCAGGATGCTCCACAACATCAAATAATCTTGTATGTTTGGCCAGGACGCAAGCTGCTACACAACATCAAATAGTCTTGTATGTTTGGCCATCACGCAGGCTGCTCCACAACATCAAATAATTAATGCCCAACGAGTCACTCTCTGGATTTACCAAGCAATTTATAGTTCTTTTAGGGTCCTTGCTTCTTGTATTGTGCATTTCCTCTCTAGTCCACAGGGTCCTGCTTTTACCTTATAATCCTTGGGATCCTCCTACGGACTGGGATGTTTGGCCAGCACGAAGGTTGTTCCAAAACATCAATAATTAATTCCCAACTAGTACACCTTCACGCTGACTAGATTTACTAAGCATTTGGTGGTGCCCAACCAGTCCCATACTTGGTTGGCCCTCTCCATTTCCGATCCAGCACATCCATCTGGGTCATCGACCAATGGAAGGTAACTGCGCCACCGACCATTATAGGTCAAATATCTACTACTCTACCTTAGGCTTGCATCAGCCTTTCACATGTATCACAATCCCTCAATGCGCATAACAATTCTTCACCCACACAAGGGTGGCACTCCTTCTCTTGTGTAAACTGGCGGTTCCATTTAGGAACTCTTTAGGTGACTTTCTTAACTATATGCTATCATGGCCCCATGATACCCACTCACACTACACAAAGGTTACCACTGCTCATATAGTCCTCTTGAGTACCCTTTTCTTCACTTTTTCCTTTGATGTGCAGCACCAATTTGCATATGTATAATATGACAACACAAGATGGATAGCAAGCTCATCAGTATGGCTGCTCTAAAACTGTAAACATATTTCATAACATTCACTATCCAACATTGAAACACCAGGAATGCATCCATTCCCTTAGGGTGTAGTCAATATTGGCATCCCTAACATAACTCAGCACTAGAAAGGCGTGCACTCCTCACTGATGTGAACTATGTAGGTCTCAATCATACTTCAAGCAGTCTGAATAATATAAACAAATGGAATATGCTCTGCATAGTAATTCTAACAATTAGAGATGCCCATATGCATATATATATATAGATATATATTAGTCTGGGTTTACAGAACACTTATCCATTTTGCAGATGTAATTTCTCTTCATTAATGAGGAATGGGGGCTCCTTCTTTGAGTTAACAATCCCTTGGTTTGCCATCCCAACTCCTTCTGATGTTACATAACTCTCATATGTCTTACCGACATAATCTTTACCATCTCACTCATATTGTTTACCAATCATGCAGTGCGGATGAGACATTAATAATGTCTAATGGCATTTCACCCGAAACCCATTTCCAAATCATGGAATCCCTTCCCATGAAGTTTGGCTTCTGCAGGATCTCTCTCATGGTCTTACTGCAATGTGTCTTCCTGCCACACTTATTAAATAGACAAACAATCAGCAACATTTAACAATTAAATTCAAATCAGATTGTTCCATAACCAATCAATGGCACTAATAATTAAATTCAATATGAATTTTGCAACTCTGTCTACTAGAAATTGATTTTCTTAGCCATGAGGCTATCCTCATATTGCTTGGCTCTTGTAAGTGACACCATTGTGTCCATTATGGATTTATGTTTGCTCCCATACATGGCATCCACCTACAACATGTCCTCCTGACACATTTTTACATAAGCCAAACAGTCATTAGCAATTATTAGCAAAATTTCAAATCTGAAAATTTACAAATTTGAGATTTACAATTCTTCTTTCTAATAGAACTTAGAGTTCTCAACCATGAGATGCATTCATATAAGCTCTAATCAATTTTTTTTTCTTCAAATCTATTCCCTACAGAAATTAGATTTGCAACCATGATATTATTCTCATAAACTTAAATCATAATATTTTCATATTTGTTTCATGCATGAGTTAAATTTCACAACCATGAGAATCTTCTCATAACCTTTGGCTTTTTCACATGGTAGATTCCAGCCTTCATCATGGACTTACCCACATTACCATGCCCAGAACAATCTACCTGAAATCTGAAACTTCAATCAGCCAAACACTTGTAAGTCTCCATGCATATAATATTTCATGGCTGCAACAGTCGCTGAAGCATTTTCAGAATTATAACATTCCATAATTCGAACACTTTCAGCTATTAACATATCAATATCACCAAAACTCATTTACTTCACGTGCATCATTATCATACTAAAATTGCAAGGTACAGTCACATCATTCATGCAATTTTAAATGAAACTTTTAGATATTCATCATTTCACAGTCATATGATTTATACAACTCTGCCCTTCCACAGAGCATTCTGGCAGCCCATCGATCATGACTGCCCTCTTCATGCACTTACTATTCTGTATTCACAATATCCCATGAAATGATCTCATAATTTTAGACAATTCATCATTTCATCTATTATATAATTACAATGAATCATACACATCACAGCCGTGCATTCGCACAATGCATCACAACATGTGCATCCACACACATGCATGCACATCTACAATGCTTACAAAATATTTTCAAGTGCATTCATTCAAGGCATAACCACAAGGTTTATGAAATCTCTTAATGCATATCTACTCAATGCTACCTTGCATTGTTTCATGAGTACTATGCATTCAAACATATTATGGCCGAAACATGGTTGTCTCATATGGCAAGTACTACCACAACATGACTGTAAGTCTTTACTTTCTTTGGTTGTTAAACTCACAACCAATATACACAAATGGCATGATGCAATTTCATATGAATGCATTGAGATTTCTAAGCAATTATAGGGTGCAAGGATCATTGCCTTCACTTACCCACACCTCACCATACTCGATAGGTTGACATTCACATTCAGGCACTCAATACCACATGCAAACCAAATCAACATAGTTTAAACGTAGTTGAAGGGATCTCACCAAATCCTCTTTCAATATTTATGCAATTTAAGCACAAATAACCATTACCTGCATGGCTGTCATTAACATCACTTGATGCTACCTGATCGGTTGGCCTCTTACTAAGGCTACACAGTCATTTTTCCAACTTCATGATCACAGATTTGTTGCACCATCCTTTCCTCATAAGTTGGTTGGTCATATGCAACAACATCACCCACATCTTTAGCCATGCTTCTGTTGTCTTTGGTCCTACAACCAAAACCAACACCAATAGTGATTATCAACCACAATATTTACCATTAGTGGTTCATTGCATATGTGAAATCTCACTACTTTTACCAATATGTAATGTCATATGCATGCAAAAAATATACTCATGCACTGTGCAATGTTTATTAATATGCCAGCCAATGCATATTCATGCCATCCCTCTAATCTCTGGCATTTTCAGCATTCTCATGCCATAATTTTCTACACATCAAGCTCATGAAATATAGATACAGTAGCAAAACAAGGTTAAGGAATTCTCTCTTTCCAATCCTTCATATCCGCATGGGATTCCTCTTCCACATCATAGCTGGTATGATTTCCTTGTCTCTGCTACTTTCCAGGCATGCAATTTTAGAAATTGCCCATATTGACAACAATTGTTCAAAACAGCCACTTGCACTTTTCTGCTCTACATAACTATGAGGTATGATAACCTCATTCAAATTCTGGTCATGCACCACTGTTCCTTGCTGGTCAGGCTTTCCAATGCCTATCCACTTGCTCCATTCCGAATTCAGGTGTGAAAATCACATTACTTCAAAAATGTCAATTTTTACCAAACTTCTGCACTTTTACACAGTTGCAAAATATCATGAACTACCAACTTCAGCCACCTGTGGAAGAAAATCCATGAAGAATCATGAAAACATTTCTACCGAGCGAAGTTAGTCCATATAGCAAGGAACACTTAGCAACTCGCGGATCTCTGTTCCGATGCACCATCCATCTTTTATAAAATTATGGGTTTGACTACTTTCTGTTTTTCACATTTTTCCAAAATTTTTATTTTCGGGCTCTATACTTTTTTTTTTTATCCCACACCACACAGCCTGTAACCCGCAATCCTGCAATCCATATTGCGGGTATGGAAATGCTACTTTTCCAACCTGGGGCTACTCCATCCCGCAGTCCCGCAACTCACAATCCCGCAACTTTGCAATTCCGCAATTCCGGGTGCAGAAAGCCAAGTTGCGGACAAGGAAATTTTAACCTTTCTGCAATCCCGCAACCCGCAATCCCACAACTCCACGCTTCCGGGTGCGAAAAGCCAAGTCGTGAATACGGATTTTTTTTTTTAACCTTTCCGCAGAAGAAAGGTCGGCCGTCCCTTCTTGTGATTAGTATCTCCTCTAATTAGAATCCGTGGGAGAAGGGTTGACTGCCCCTTCTATCCTCTAATCACAATTCGCAGGAGAAGAGTCACCCGCCTCTTCTGTCCTCTAATCACAATCCGCAAGAGAAGGGTCGCCCGCCCCTTCTGGTGATTAGTATTTTTCTTTGTCACGTCAGTAGAAGAAGAGTCAGCTGCCCCTTCTGGTGATCAGTTTTTTCTCTGTCACGTCAGCAAAAGAAGGGTCGGTTGCCCCTTCTGGTGATCAGTGTTTTCTCTGTCACGTCAGCAGAAGAAGGGTCGACTGCCCCTTCTGGTGATCAGTGTTTTCTTTGTCACGTCAGCAAAAGAAGGGTCGGCTGTCCCTTCTGGTGATGAGTGTTTTCTATGTCACGTCAGTAGAAGAAGGGTCAGCTGCCCCTTCCGGTGATCAGTGTTTTCTCTGTCACGTCCCCTTCCATCAATCCATTCCATGGAAGGAAACATGACTAAGCTTACAAGGCTCATAACTCCTTCATCCCTTGGACAAATGGGATGAGTTTGGTACCGTTGGAAAGCTCTTGCAGAGCTCTATACACCGAAGTGGTCCTCTTCCATACCTGAGAAATATGACCTTTCCATTTTTCCAATAAAAAATGCCGCCCCAACTTCACCAATATTGCGTTAAAACATTTTGTCACCTACCTGTAACTCACAGTCCGGCCCAAGAAGCCCCAGTGCTACAAGCTGGGCTCTGATACCACTATGTCACACCCCTTCCATTCAATCCGATGCCAAGAAGAAAACGTGACCCAAACTTACCGGGATTATTGACAATCTCAGCCCCAATCAAATTCTTAAGAAATGTGTGGTTAAATAAAAACTTGTGCATACATATTCATACTCAACAAGCACAGCGGAATTAAACACTATAGATGCACATAGTTCATCATGCATTCAGCATATAAACAACAGTCATTAATTAAGACATTATAGAACGTAGAATTAACACAACTCAAACTGAAATGCATCACCATATTTATCTCAAGCAATTGATGAATCAATAGGTAGAGAATCCATCGCATTCTTAAGCTATGCACAAGCTTCATATCAGCCATGCTAAGATAATCATTTCATTTCCTTAACATCAACAATTAACATTCATAATTAACACATTGCAACACACAGAATGCATATAATTTAAACATAGAGAACACTTATTTTGAAGATGAAGGTGTCCAAACAACTGGATATGTGAGAGCAATGTTCCACCCAACCATAGATCTTTGTCCAGCTTGTATTCTTTCAGCTGAGAGATCACCCCTGAACTGGGTTGTGTATCCACTAAAGAGGAACTAAAAAGGATCACTCACAGCCATGGTTTCTTTCAACAGCTATGCTAAGCCAACTCACAGTTGGGTTTATCAAGCATACAACAGACAAAGGAGGGAAATGCTAAGCCAGTGAGCTCATCCATAGAGCTACAGGCATCTCAAAGGAATTCAACAGTTAAGGCGCCCACATTACCTACCACACCCAACACAAGGAAGGTCCCCTTCTCTGCTACACAGTCCCTCAGGCGTCCCTTCCCTCTAGTGCTTTTCAGGATGGGTATAGAAAGGTCCAGCTGCTAATTCTTGAGATTCTAGCCTTCACTGGGTTTATCAAGCAAACCCAACCTCTGCTCAGTCATTCACAATTGGATTTCTCACAATTCTGTTCATCAAATAACTCAATCCCATCACTGGTCTTCTGGGCTATAAAAACTGGGTTTTCCAATGGATTTCGGGGTATCTAATACTCTCAAATTCGCCCCAAGGTTAATATCTATGGATCCCCCATTGGAATTTACTGTCCAATACCAAATCTGGGTGTTTTTGGCTCTTCAAAACGTGGGTTCTTGCAAAGTTGCGATTTCTGGTTTTGCTCACTGCTGAGAATTCGTTTTTGGATGGAAAATGATACTGGGTTCTTCCACAATGGAAAGGGAATGAGAAAAAAGCAACTTCCAAGAGGTAGAGTGACTTGTGGTACAAGAAAATAGAGCCCATACTCTGCCATACGAATTTCTGGGCTTCTCATGCTCCATTGAAGCCATGGATTGAAATCTTCAACAACTTCCTTACAACAGAAATAAATGCCAACAAGGGAAGTCAAATGGGTTTTCAAGGTGACATTTGACAGCTTATGGCTCAATCCCACAACCCCCTCACCACTCCCTAGTGGATACACATGGCCCCTTCTCATTCGTTGCCTCCATATCCAGTTCTGGTATTTTATTGCATGATGTTTATTTACATCATTTTTACAATGTTCCATGGCCAAATAGCACATGGGAAATATAATATCCAATGCTTTGCCTTTTAAATAAAATTCGAGCATCCACTAGTGGGGCCTTGGCCTTGAGCTCCATGCTAGGAACACATACATCACATGTTTACAATATTTGCATTAAAATCTAATATATCCCAAGGGTCCAAATGGAGTATTATAGGGAGGGGGGATCAACAATACAATTTTAGGAGTCATTTTCCAATATTTAGTGAAATTAGGGATATTCTTTAATATCATACACATGATCGTGCTATGTAATAAGTTCACTTAGTGAACCCCCCATGGGAGAGAGTGGAGTGGACTAGCTTGTGAATATTATTAAGGTGATGTATGTTTCCATATTTGGTACATACTATAATAGCTCTATAGTTTTGTATATTTTGTAGTTTATTGAGGTTTTCATGCAGTAACTGAAATATTACTTGTAGGTCCTTGAGACTCCCACTTGTGGGGAGATTAAATGCATGAATCCTAATTATATAGATTTTAAGTTTCAAGATATAAAGGCTCACCCTTGGTAGAAGGTTGGTATTAGAAACTGTTATTTCCCTAATTTACTCTATGTTGGTGTAGAAAGTGACATCTTTATTTTCTCAGTTTTTCCAGAAGCGAGTGCTTGTAGAGGCGGTAGATATTCTCTCAAGGATTCTCTAGTACTCACCAAGTCTTTACTGCAATTTTGTAAGTTAGAGACATTTGTACATGTTTGAAGATATGGGTCACATCATTGTAGTTTATTTGAATATATAAATTGCAAATGTTCCCTTTATATCTTTTTGAGACATTCTAAAAGGAGATTCATGGGATGCACAACTTGAAGCTTGTGCATATCCCTTATTTGATGAAACACCTTGTGTAAATCCCCTATTTGTATCTCAATAGAATGGTCCATGAGTTTTCTCACTTTTTCTTGGATTATATCTTCCTCATCATCAAGAATATACACATTATTTCTCTCTCGCTTCCCTAGCCCAATGTTACAACAATGAGACATGAAATTATCATGAGCATCTTCCTTGCTAATTTCTGCTATTTCATACAAAGATATGTTCCCTTTTATTGTAACTATACATCTGATTCGGAAGATTATGTACAGATCACAAATCCCATGTCATTGTAGATGCAAAAATTTTAACTGAGATCTAGCTTCCAGTATTACAATGAATAAAGTGTTTCAAACCTAGAGCCACTTGGTTAGAGAAAATACCCATATGTTGGGTAGTTTTGTCCTTCATTTTCTCCTCAGCGTTGTGATACATCTAGATAGGGATTCCTTCTTTGTAGGTGGTCCACTTTCCATAGGTTCACTTCTTATCCTTATGGACGTATACGTACATTGGGTTTGATTCCTATATTTTCAAGAGGACCTCGCCATTCTTTTCATGCATAACGAGAAAAACCCTCTTAACCTGCTTTGAAAGTATATGATGCTCATCTTAATAAAGATGTGTTGTTGGGTCCATTTCTCTCATATAACCGAACATAGATAATAGTAACAAAGCTCCTTGCCATGATGTATGTCCATTGTTGCTCCATCGGATAGGGAACAAGCCCACACAACTTATCATGTCACAACAACAACAAGCTGGATGCTTTAGAATTTAATTATTAAGCTAACTTTAATTCTTTTATAAACCTATGTAACAACTTGAACAACTTGCATGTCTTTTGTGCATATTTTCATAGCGTTTCTTATGGGCACGCATTCCAAGAACATCTTAAACTTTTACTATAATGAACATGTGTAGATATGTAGGGTGGGGAATTTAGATGTATTTTCATGGCATGTGGACATACATATGAAGATTGTGCATTTAATTTTGATCACATTTTGGTAGGAAATAGAACAAAATGTAAAAGTTTGCATTTAGTTTGATCATTGGTTTGATATTTTTAATATAGCAAACCCCAATTTTTATGTTACATATAATTATGATCATAAAAATATTAACAAAAAGCACCAATTTTTGGTGCAGACTTGTGGACTCTTTAGTCTCATCTTTTACTAGATGATAGTCCAACAAAATTTAACTCTAATCACTTTTAACATAGTCCATTTGTGACAATGGTTTCGTAGATTAAGACAAGTTTCCATATTCCAGTTACATACTTTAAGTTTGATCACTTTTGATACACTTAAGTCCATATATGCCCGTAGTTTTATAGGTTTGGAAACGTTTCTATATTCCAAAAACTTGTAGGGTGCTAGCTCAATGGTAGAGCATATGCATTTATAATGCATAAGGTTGGTGGTTCGATTCCACCATTCACTATCATAAATATTCTGTATTCTATATAAACCCTAGAGAGAGAGAAATGATATTGCGAAACAATATTTGAGAGGATACAAAATTTACTTGGTCATTTCTAAAGACAATATGGTGTAAAATTGACTTATTCTCTATTGTCCCTATATTTTTAAGAGAGTAATTTAAGACAGTCAATTAAGACAATATTTAAGACAATACACAAGTTTCTTTTGTCTCAAACATAGACAATAGTTTAAGAAAATAATTTAAGACACATTCAAGGACAATATTTGAAACAATTTACAAGTGTTTTTTTTTGTCTCAAGTTGAGACAATTTACATAAATATTGTCTTAAAACCACCCTCTATGTAGTACTAGCTGTTCTATATCTCTATTTTTTCACATCTTTTTTAATTTGATACTTTTTCTTCTTTGTTTTTCCTCTTGTTCTATAGCCATATGTTTCACTTATTTACTTTTGCAATCTATTCCATTCACCATTATTATTTTATTTGTTCTTACATGTGATTCAATTTCTTTGAAAAGATATGATTAGTTTTTTTCAATATTTTACTTCATACATATACAATTTTTAAAAAACACTTCATTCCACAATACAAAAAAAGAACATTCTTAGTCATTACAAAAATCAATGCATTGTAGAAAATAACTTAATAATTATATTATAGGTTGAAATCCATGCATTATAAAGAAAAAAAATAACTACATTGAAATCAATACCTCTAAATCAATGCTTCTAAAAAAAGGAACTTAATAATGCAACCTATAAACAAATTTTACATTGTATCCCTAAATCATAATATTTAAGTTATTTTTATGATTTCATCCAATGGAAAATTTAATTTTTTATCCTACTCTAAAAACTAAAATTAATTAAAATTAGAAATTTCTATAAAATATTAGTATGAAAAATAATTCTAATTTTGCTTTACATGCATATATATTCTCAAAATTTAAACAAAATCTACATACATAAAAATTAGTGACAATATTACTTACTTAATGAGTTGATATTACATGTTATAACTATTTATAAATAGAAATTTTAATGACTAATAATACTTCAATCATAACTATCTAAAAAATATTATAAGATCAATCTAGTAATATTTTTAAGAATTTAACATGATAAATATCAAAATTTAAATCTCATTAACCCTATAATTTATGAGAACATAATGTGATTCTTTTTTTAATAATGTTAAAAATGTTAATAAACTAAAGACATTAATCACAATTCAACAAGTTTACTTATTGCATAACCTTAAACACACTATCTATTAGTTTCACTTCAATATTACCATAACCTTGAGCACATTGCTTATTGGTTTCACTTCAATATCACCATAACCACATTATCTATTAGTTTCACTCAATATCACCAGAACCTTGAGCACATTACCTATTGGTTTCACTTCAATATCATTAGATCTAATATCACTACATCTATTTATTTATTTAGGGCAATTGAACAAAATAATTCTTCATTTTAAGGTCTTGCTTTCGATGAATGTGATATTTAAAAACATTAAAGGTCCAATCGTTTCATATTAAAAACTTACCATGTATTCAAACTGTCAAAGAAGAAAAGAGTAAGAGTACATTGCAATGCTACCCCACCATACATGGGAGCATTGCTTGGTTCATTTCATGCCATATTAGTCTTTTACAACTATAAGCATAGTGTTGGCTTATCCCACGGGCAATACACATTGAACAAACAATGGTGAGCCCACTTCTTTGTCACCACCTACCTTTTCTCTTTTCAAGAATATCACATGTAATTCCACATTCTTTCTTCCCAATAAAACTTTCCCTGTATCACTTAGGACGTTACTTTCCATTCCCATCTAATCTCTAACTTTGCCCAAAATTTGGTTCTAACATCGGTTCAGCGTGTTATATAATGTAGAAACCCTAATGTCTTTTCGCTCCAGCAAAAAGATATATAAAAACAATGCATACACATGATCGATCCACCAAAGATAGTAGGCTGGCGAGAAACATGAGATTGAATCATTATCTCATTTTTTTCCTTTTTGCATGCAAAGAGCCTTGCATCGGTTGACAAAAATGAAAATCCCATGATTCAGAGTAGCATACAAGCAAAGCTTGCTCCCGGATGGTGCCGTTGCACTGATTGCAATTGGCATTCAGCAAGAAACGAGAGACAATTCACATTTAATAGCATTGCCATCAAATATCGTATCATATACTTTTACGTTTACTGTAGTTTAGTTTCACACAGGGAATTGCTCCATTCTGGGCCGAATACCATTATATAAATGTACATTTGGACTCACTGCAACCAAACCACAAATGACTTTTTCTCAAGAATCTTCAATTGCTGTATCAACGATTCAACTGTGAATATGGCTGCCCAACTAAACTCAATCCTCACTTACAATGGCAGCTGGGAACTAGGCATTTCATTATTCCTTTCTTATTTGATAATTCTTTTAATGAATCAGGACCATGTAATCAAGATGGTCTCAGCAGCTAATTCTGAAGAAAATCTAACTGTGCCATCGTTGCCTGGCGTTCCTGTGATGAATTATCTCAAGACTTTGAAGTTTTCAGAAGGCTATGCCAATTTATGGGGTGCCCAACACCAAAATGTTTCCACAGATGATTCCTCAGTTACACTCACATTAGACAGATCATCTGGTAACACTTTTAAGACTTAAATATCCTTTGCTGTTTGTTTTTTAACATGGCTTTATATCTATTGATATGTTGGTCTGTTGGCAGGTAGTGGGTTCAAGTCAAAAGAAGCATACATGTATGGTTTCTTCAATGCTGCTGTTAAACTTCAAGCTGGATATACTGCAGGAATCATCACTTCATTCTATGTAACAGCTATATCCATCTTCTATTTGTGTTTAATGCATCAATTAATGAATCAACTGTAACTGGATATCGATTTACATGATGGTGAATCTAAGTTATGTTGTATAATGATGATGTTTGATCAGCTGTCAAACAGCCAAGTATATCCAGGTTGGCATGACGAAATAGACATAGAATTTCTGGGAACAATCCCAGGGGAGCCTTACAAACTCCAGACCAACGTCTATGGAAACGGGACAGGTGATGGAAGCCATATCATCGGCAGGGAACAGCAATTCCATCTCTGGTTCGATCCCACTACGGACTTTCACAACTACACCATTCTCTGGACTCCTCGTCAAATCCTGTATGTATAATATTATATCATACTCTTACTCCTAATTATACTTCCATTTTCTTGATATGATAATGACAGATGATGAAATCTATGTCTTCTTATGGTCTGGTCCATTTTCTTGATCTGATAATGACAGATGATGAAATCAATGTGTTCTTATGGTCTGTTCCATTTTCTTGATCTGATAATGACAGATGATGGAATTAATGTGCTCCTATGGTCTGCTCCATTTTCTTGATCTGATAATGACAGATGATGATGAAATTTCCTATGATCTGGTATGGCAGGTTTATGGTGGATAGTATTCCCATCAGAAGATTTCCTATGGTGAAGAGCCTGGGAGTGATTTATCCTTCTAAGCCAATGTCAGTTTATGCAACGATATGGGACGCTTCTACATGGGCAACAGATGGGGGAAGACACAAAGCCAATTACAGTTACCAGCCATTCCTCTCCTCATATACAAACTTCATCACCATCGCCTGCTCTCCAGTATTGAGGGCCGAGCATCATGATCCGTATGATCAGTACTGTTCGCAAGGCAGTTTTCTGGATTGTGTTTTGCCTCCCGAGCTGAACGAATACCAGCTTCAAGCTCTCGAAACCGTGCAACAGAATTACATGGTGTACGATTACTGCCAAGATTTTAAGCGATATCCCAAGGGCTCGATGCCGGAATGTGCTGCAGCGCTCGCTTCTTCCATATCCTCAGCTACTTCCAAGCATTCAATAAACCTCCCTTGAGTGAGCGAGAAGGAAATTGAACTGATCTGATCTCTGTCTGTCTATATTCAATCTAATTATCTTTCAATAAAATGAAATGGGTGGTGCAGTCATGTACTATTCCATAAATTATACATGATAATAGTCAAGAGAGCTTACCATACAGAGAAATGTATGCAAGCAATTCAATGCAGATGAATACATAATAAGCTCCATTTTCATCTTATTCTTACAAGGGTTCTTATTTTTCATGATGCTATGTTTCAGACATGCGCAGCTAAGAAGAAAGAAAATTTCAATTCAGATACCGAATACCGAAGAGCAGTTTTCTCTCATGGCGTTTAACAATGATGCTTCCCAAAAATAACAAAGTAGGTTTCAACTCCAGTTCACACCTTCTTCACATTTTGACAAATGAACCTTAATAATTGCTTGACTTTCCTATTAATCGAAATCTAACTCATGTCCAGCAATTCAATCAGCCTTATTCAGGTTACTATAAGAGAGGCAATATTTAGGTTAGTAAAAGAGAGATGGGTAATAATGACAAGTGAATAAAACGTTTCCTTCATATAATGAGTGAGTGAGATGTGTAGTATTTTCATTTATAAATTAAAAATTTAATTTTTAAATTAATCTAAGAAATAGCAAAAAAAACAATATATATATATATATATATATATATATATATAATTTAAAATTAAAATAAATTTATATCAATTAATGTATAATTTTTTAAAAATAGTAGAAAAATAATATTGTTAAATAGATAATAATAAATAAAAGCTTTAATTATCTTTAGGAAATTAACAAATCATAATATAATTAAATAGATTATAATAAATAAAACTCTATTCATATTAAACAACTTAATATAGCATCTATATATGAATAATATAACTAACTAATTTATTAACTCGTTTTAAAATATAAATTGTGAATCTTATTTAAACGTATATAATTTTATTATAAATATTAAATAAATTAATATAAATACATTTTAATTTTTAAATTTATAAAACAATTTACATATTTGCTTCAACTTTCAATGAAAATTAATAACTTATTGTCCATGTATATATGATTCTATAAACCTTAGAAACTTCTTATCCATCAACAATAACTCATCGATAATCAAGTTTAATGACTTTGTTTTATCTTACCACTTTGTTGTGCCTTCAAACATTCCTTTCTCGCATATGTAATCTTCCTTTAAAGATGTCCATGACAATGTCATTCAAAGTTGTGAAAATCTTGAAACAATCTACATTTCAAATGAATGTGCATTGTCTTCCCTCACCTATTATATGTGCTTATAATCATAAACATCATATGTACTTATAATGGTAAAAATTAAGGTTCAAAATGCCTTTTTATATAGATATATATTAAAAATGCTTTTCTTTTTTCAAATAGAAAAAAGCTCATACTTTTGTTATTTCATATTGAAATAAAAAATACTATGATTAGATCATGAGCAAATGTTCATACATATAGGAAATAGTTTCTTAGAAAGCTGCTATAGTCAAACAAAAACTAGTGCTAAAAAAAAACAGTCACTGAGACTCAAATACTATTAATAACTCTATCATAAAAGATTCTTTTAGAATCGCAAATTAAGAGATATCGTCAAAAAACCAAATAGAACCATTGTGAGTGAGAAGACCATCCTCCCACTCTTCCCAGTGTAGAAATCCTGCTTCACCATCAAGTGCTAATTTGGATAAAGATTCGGCCACCTCTTTGTATTCCCTATATATTTGATCAATAGAAAGATCCTGGAACCAACTCATTAATGCTTTAACTCTATCGCTCCAGTGTTTGAGTTCGACAGTTTTCATGTAATATAGATCTTTTGCCCAATTTACAATGAAGAGTGAATCTCCAAAAAAAATTAAAGTCTTCAATCCACACCATACCATTGCCTTGAGGATGCCCCATAGACCCAGAAGTTCTGCTTTAGAATTAGAACCACCACCACCAGAATTATAGAACTTTAGGTTAATATTCTTGCCACAAGCGGGATGGAAACCAGCACCACATTTTTGGTCAGTTGCAGCACCATCAAAACAACAGTGTGTTGTTTTGTTGTTCTCAAACTTCTAGTGTAAATACCTTTTAACCTTCTTTGATAATGGAAAGGGATTTTTATAAATATGGAATAGTTTCCAAAAAATGAAGAAAACATGCTTTTCATCTGGAACGGAGTTTTGAAATATACAAGCATTTCTCGATTTCCATATTGTCCACGCAACCAGACCTGGGAGATTCTTTAGATGAACAAATTGTTGTTTCCACCTCCTATAAAAACCATCAAATGAAGAGTTCGACAACGCCACATAGATATTTAGAGCACTACAGATAATATTCGAAAGCTTTTTGGAGAAGTTGCAATGAAAAAACAATTGATCAATAGAATCTTCATTATTTTTACACATAATGAAAATATCAGGGCCTATCTTCCCTCTGTGTTGTAGATTATCCCACGTTAGTATCTTATTATTGAAGCAAAGCCAAAGGAAACATTGAATTTTAACAAGCAACTTCCACTTCCATAATGGCCCATACCACCATGCCCTGTCACCCTGATTATTTCCTTCTGCAATTGTTTGATATGCATAGCTTGTCGTTACCTTCCCAGAGATCGGATTTTTTGACCAGATTAATGAATTATTTTCCTCATTCAACCGGATGCCATTTAATTGAAGCATATTTATATAATGGTTCCATTCACTGGCCCATCTGCCAGCCAGACCCAAATCCTTAATCGTCAACCAATACGAAGGATCGGGAATAAGAAACTTGGAGATTTTTAATTGGTTTAGTGTAAGTAGACCATACTCATTAAATAAGTTTCTTAAATCACTGGAAAATTTATAACTTGTTTCCATCCCCACAATGGGATCAATTCCGACTACAATGTCTTCACCGTTTCCAACCTTTCAAGATTGGAATCTACAGACCCAAGGAATAACATTCATGAAACCTTTCCAGATATATGAAGCATTCTGATAACTTCCAGAAGGATTCCTGAACCATTTGTATATATCCATTTTGATATATTTAACATGCAATAATATTGATCATATACTGTCCCCCATAAGACCCCTCCAACAAATCTTAAGCAGTAAAGCATAATTGAACCAGAATATTTGTTTAATGTTCCATCCACCCCAATTCTTTGGAAGGGATAAGGATTCACAGTTTGTCAGGTGGTATCTACCTCCATCACCATTACCGAACCATAAGAACCTGAACATCAAACTTCTTAGATTATGCAATACTTTATATGGTAATTTTGCTAACATCGCCCAGTATATTGGAAGGTTGCATAAAACAGACTTCAATAACACGAGTCTACCACCCAATAAAAGGAACCTCATACACCAAATATTAATTTTCTTTTCAAACGTATGAATCAACCACCTCCAATCGTTTATACAATAGTTGTTAGGTTTTATATGATAACCTAAATATTTGAAACCATCGTCTAGAATAGAACATTTATATGGCAGAATGTTCAGAAGTTGATTGTCCAATGTGTTCTCCGCCTGGTTGATAACAAGTGTCGATTTGTTCATATTAACTTGCATCTCCGTGGAAAACACTACTTATGAGCTCAAAGCATTGAGGAAAGACCAACTATGCATGAAAAATAGAATTCAAATTTAAGCTTGAGAGTTGAATAACTCTTTGCTTATTCATTTATGAAGTGTGCAATTATGCCCTGCATCCTTTGAAACTTTGCGAATTCATTCTTGTAGTTTGATTTTGGAAAAGTTCGTGATGCATTCAATTAGACAAACTCTTCAAGAATATTCTTCAGCAATTGGTGACCATACCAACCAAACTAACTCATGGGGTCAATTTTCGACAACATATTACAACGATAGGAAGTAACTCATTCGTACATCGATCATTACTACATAATTACCAATCCTTTTTATTTTTTTTAGAACTAATGATTGTCATAAGTTCGATGAATGTTCTAAATTCAATGGATTTCCGATGGATGTGAGTCATAAGTTCAATGAATGTTCTTAGTTCATCTCTCTTGTGACAAACAATACCATTACGTCGTTGTTATGACGAACCACCTTAATATAGTTGTAATTACGATGACCAAATCTACAAAGGTTTAAAAACCTAATGAATCTGTAACGATTGTTGACTTCTATTTTGGTCAACATTGGCATAGTCAACGTTCATCACAATATTGATGACGGTGAAGTACTATATAAATATGTATTTTTTTGACATTTTTTCTAGGTGCAACATTCGTAAAAGTTCTTTTGGTCATTGTTCGATGCATGAAATAGTCTTCTTTCTATCTAATTTTTTGACATCCAATTTTTTATCTACATAGCTTGGATTTTTTACTTTGAAGGTTGTAAATTTTGACTTTGTCTCCTTCTAAATACCCACATTGGGTAGGACCTAACCCTTAGAACCTATTTTATTTGGGGACACACATAATTGTATAGGAAATAGTTTTTAACATATCTACAAGATGTCTGATTTGTGGAAGTTAGCGTTTCTACCATACTAATATATTTGTATATTGTACTTACAATGCTTCAGTGAGTTCCATTGTAATAGGTAATTACAATGCCATATAACATTACTCCAACGAAAATGAAAAGACACTTGCTAGGTTAAGGGTGACATTGGAGGAAAAGGGTGATGGAAAATGTTATTGCACTTGCACTTGATGCAAGGGCTTCTATAGAAGAAGAATTTTAAAAACAATAGTTGAAAAACATTATAGGTAGTATGGGAACATTGAAGGGAGGAATGAATATCATCCCTTGGGAAGTTATTCATTATAATATGTATTATTCAAGTATTGATTGTATTTATAAAGCTTTCTATCGATTTACTATTTCTTATATACACTTATTTTTAATTTATTGTTTGTAATTATAAAGACAAAGTGTCCTAGGTGTGTGCCGGATAATTTTCCAAGCACTAGTAGAAATACTATTAATGTACAACCTGAGGAACATGGAGTGAATATTGAAGATCAAGTAAATCCAATGGAAGAAGATGAATCTAATAATACAGTTGAGGATGATGGGATAAATAGATTGATCTCAGACACCTTTTCTCCTTTGATGATATTTATGATGTTCCTCTACTTAAGAAGTCACAACAACCAAATTATGAAGGATCAAGAACAAATATTCTCTCTTATATAATGTTGTTAATGAAGTTGAAGGTATTGAATGGTTTGTTAGACACTTGTCTCAAATAAATCTGAAGGTATATATGTAATATAATCTCTCTCTCTCTCTCTCTCTCTCTCTCTCTCTCTCTCTCTCTCTCACACACACACACACACACACACACACACACACACATGCACACACACACACACACACACACACACACGCATGCACACCCACTCCCCCCCCCCCCCCCACACACACACTATTAACGTATAAATATCACACACATGCGACATTTTGCAATTCAAATAGTAAGGCGCCATCAACATATATCATGCAACCCCCTGAATACATCCTCATCAAATCCAAGAAGTAATATGAGTCCGAAAATGCTAAAGAACAATCAAAATTTAGGACCATGCAGCCTAACCTATGTTCATTTCCGCAACTACACATATTACCTGTTATGTTCCTGCACGAATCATGCATGGATTTCCCTTCGATATCCATGTGACTATTAAAACAACAGGATCTCAACCACCAACTGCATATTAAAGGTTCATAAAATCCCATCACTATAATATTTGTATCTCGATATTCTCATGTTGTGATTGTGTCCGAATCACAATAAGACTATTCAAGTGAATAGTCAACCAATAGAAAATAACTCCATTTGGAAAGAATAAATAATATTGAATATATATTGATGAGATAGTATTACATTACAATTTGATGGACCATTTAAATATGGTCTTGTGTTCATTTTCAATGGAAATGTGCGTATATATCTATTTGATTAATTACACATCAATTTTATTTAATATTTGTTTAATTACTTTTCTATTATTATTTAATTATTTGTTTATTGATATGTTTATATATTATTTTATTTGTTACAATCACCAACACAAATTTGAACTTGTCTTATCAACATGACTGATTGGAATTCAATAGAACCCACTATGTACCTTGAATTTAGTTCATGAGGTGATGGGGTTCACACTTCGATCTAGTTATTTATTTCCCACCTCTTGGCCTATAAAAGGAATCCATGGGCATGCATCCTAGAAGGGAAACCAAGATCAAGGTTATGCTATAGAAATTCTATTGGAGCTTCCTCATAGCACATCTCTTTCACACTTGTTAGCATTCTCTAAGCTCTCTTTCCTCCTTCCTTCAAGGGGCAAGTGAATCTCTCCATTAGTTCTTTAAGCTATCTAGCATTTAGTGTGGAAAAAACAGGCCTTCCTAAGGGAGATTGTTGGATTCCCTTTGAATCCTTCACTGCCTAGGTGACATTAAATTTATTTGCTTGACCATTGGGCAATCTAAAGTGGTTCATGCATTGGTTCTTTGTTGTGGTTTGCACCCTCTTGTTCCCTTTTTATCATTTCAAGTTATTTTTTTCTTTTTTTCTATTTCACTAACAAAGCCTTGCAGGATATACTTTGGGTAATCACATTTTCTTTATGTTTCTAAATACTAGGCCTACTCAATAACCTCAAGGGATTTCACCCAAAGTGGGAGAGGCTACACACCTTTGTGCATAATTTCCCACAACAATATTTATGGCGACTCCACTTCATGTTTGTCCATTTTATCTTAACTAGGCTATTAATTGTTAGGTAGCTAATTTCGGGTATATTGTCCTTTGTAGGTGAAGAGGTCCATACCCTTCATTCCAGAAACTTGGCCTCCTCTTGGCCGTAATATCTATTTCAACAATTGCATAGATCTAAGTGTCGTGGTTGTGCTAGCTGCGTGTATAATCATTTGACAGTTGTGATGTCTGTGCAGTTTAACAGACTTCTACCAACGCAGTTCATCTCTCATTGGTTTTCTGACATCTTCACATTGTAATCGTGCTATTGCGCACCAGTGAGTGTTTTATCCATCCTATTGTGCACCTGTATTTGATTTATGTGCACAACTGCTCATGTTATTTGCTTTTTATTAGTTTTTCACATTCTTAGAGTCCCAATTGTTGCTCACTAATGAAATAGAACAAATTAACTTGCAATAGTTACATGTTTCTGTAGTAATTAGTTCACTTAGACTAAGATTAATATTAGGGAGTAAAGAGTCCATCTCTCTTAAAATCTACTTAGGTAACCAACCTTGAGGCTTTCAACGAGCCTCATTGTTTTCACTAGTATTCAAGACATCTTATGTTCTTTGTTTACTTGGCATGTTTTTACGCTAAAGTAGTGTAGAATCCACATTTTGCACATAAGAAAGGACCTAAAGACTCTTATCTACCCAAGTATGCTCTTCACCTCACACTTCTTGTGAGATTGGTGAATCGTAAAGGAGTGAGAAATGTGAAATACCTCCATTTCACACTTTTAATTCATTAGCACTTTATTTTTGCAAAGCACCATTAGCATCTTTTAGAGTTAAAATTTAAATCTCCATTTGCATTTTCTTTATACTCTTTTATTTAATTTGCAACAATCAATTTGCTTACCTCACATGTGTTTAAATAACTAGAACACACTAAGGGACCTAAAATCTCTTTCATTCCAAAGTATGCTCTTCACCTCACACTTCTTGTGAGCTTGGTGAATTAGAAAGGAAGGGAATTGTGAAATACCTCCCTTACAATCATTACTTGAATTTAGACCCTTAAAATCCACATTTGTAAAATTTCCCACCAACTAAAACCCTCCATAGGAGGTCACAAAAAAATATTTTAGTTTGGTAGGATTTATTGGGCTAGGCATCCATTAATTCTCACCACTCTAGTTTCATTACGTGTTTTGAAACATATCATTTTTTACTTATATGGTACTATCAAAATCCTGCTATCAGCAAGTGTTAAATGAAAACTCGGATAAGAAGTGTGTTGTTCCGAAGGAGGTAAAATCCGATTTATAGTTTCCCTGCCCTCTCCGAAGAGCCGCTCATCTTTTTTTGGAGGCGACACTATACCGCCTAGTAAGAACCACTTATCCACACTTGATGCAAAGTATCTTAGGGGCCAAACTTAGGACATCGCCAAGGAGCAATTGTGAGTGCAATTGAATCCTGAAGTTAGATATTGTCATTGGGAAGTGTTTCTAATCCTTTCGGAACATAGCCCCATCGCAAGTATAACTGACTCTTTGTTACCTTCACTAGTAAATAGGTGTGTGGATCCCATTTCCACCATCAATTGTGATTTCAAAAAGCCTAGTTACATTTGAGAGGAAGGACACTACGTCTTTTAGGGAATTTACACTTATTTTTCTTTTTAAAATACAAGTTCACTAACTCATAATTAAAAAGAACCTATATGTGGGGAATCTTGCACTAAATCGACATGGCACATATCACTCACTTTTGCAACATATTGCATCTATTTTGGTTGGCATGTTTTTGCATTTGTTCAATTGTGTTTATTTTCACCATACTCTCACTTGACACCAAGCTTTCAGCATTGAGGAACAAAACAACCACCTAGGGCACTCATGATGACTACAAGTGTTAGAATTTTACTTAAAAGAATCTATGTTAGACTTTCATTCAATTTAACATATCACATCATAATAATTACATGCATAAGGATCATTGAAAGAAATAAATTCAACAACAGACACGAAGATTTATCCCGGGAAAACCCTTTCACAAGAAAAACCCAATAGAACTTCTCAGTATAGATTCATCAACAAAGTACAATGGTTTACAAGGAAGAGATAAAGCTATCTCAAGCAAATATGCCCCAAGAATAGAAGATACAAAGACAAGATAAGATAGAACCTTAAATATAAGTCTTCCTCCAGCTACAGCTAGTCGCTAGCTACTCTCTATCGTGCACTTAGGGAGCAGATCTTGTTTTTCTTGCTTGGTATACAAATGAGGAGGCACCACACCTTATTTATACTTGTCATGTGTGACCTTTTCCACTGTTGGGTCGACTTGTCTACTTAACTAGGTTGACTTGTCTAGGGGGTAACATAATATTGTTTATTTATTGTTTCTTCTAGAATCTTCTTTAGCCGACATATAACATTGTTCTTTTAGGGTTTTTACATGATCAAATATAAGAAAAATACAATAATAATATCTTCCAAAATTGTATATTATTTCAACACTCCTTCTCAGCAAGGAAGGTATTCTTCTAACATAATATTCAACATTGATTTTGCTAACTTGTACTCAACCATTTACTTGTTGACCTTTCGCAAATCTCTCTATCACTAGAATTTTTGTACAAGCAATCCCTTGATCACATCATGCATTCAGGATCTCAACATAGCATCTCACTAGTATGTGCAGCCTCATTGTTGTTCCGGACTTTATGGGTCTTCCCGTCAGACCTTATGTCATTACCTAACTTCACATAGTTCACACATAATCTAGGAAACTAGTCCATGAATGACTACCCACTGCTACCACACTCAGTGTTCTACTACCTCCTAAAATCACATATGTAACTCATCACTCCCTCTCACGAGGGAATTCCATTTGTACCACTCCAAGTTTGTCCTTGAAGTATTCAAACTTTTCCCTTGACAGAGGATTCATCAACACATCAGCTATCTTCATTTTTCACAACATATTGGAGCTTCACAACTCCCTTCGGTACCATGTCTCGAATATAATGGTACTTGATATCGACGTGCTTGGACTTGTCATGAAACAAAATGTTTTTTGACAACTATATGCAACTCTGGTTGTCACAAAATATACAAGTCACCTCTAACTCGAGATCAAACAACCCTACATGCAACTTTTGAAGTCAAACAACTTCTCTACTAGATGAACATGTTGCAATATACTAATCCTTAGCTGTATTGAGTGGCACACTAGTTTGCTTCCCGTTGAGCCATTAAATCATAGCTAACCGCAAACTGAAGCAACATCCTGATGTACTCTTCCGGTACATGACACTACCAGCTCAATCTGAATCAGCATAGCCATGCAGTCTTATCTCACATTCTGAAACATATATGAGTCCATAATCCACTGTAACTTTCATATACCTCATCACATGCTTTGACTCAACCAAGTGAACACGTCTCGACTCAACAATGTACTAACTCAAAGTGTTCACCGCAAAGCATATATCTAACCTCGTGTTCGTCAAATACATCAACGAACCAATCATTTGTCTATACATGGTGGCATCCACTATCTCTGATGAAGTATCACTCAATAACTTCATGTTTGTCACCATCGGTGTAGGCATGGATTTACAATCCATCATTCCAAACCACTTCAGGATTTCCACAACATATTTTCCTTAGTTAAGGAAAAAAAACATTCAGTTTCTACCATACCTCTAGAACCAATAAATAGTGCATCATACCTAGGTCTTTCATCTCAAACTCTGTAGAAAGATTCCTCTTACATTCAGTAATGAGCTTCTCGTCCCCTATTAGAAACAAGTCATCCACATATAACAATAGTATCATTGTTCCACCATTCACAACCCTGTAGTAAAGGTTGGAATCTTCTTTACTCTTGGTAAATCCCAAACTCATTAGAAAGCTATCAATTATGTCATACCATGCCCTAGGTGCTTTCTTTAATCCATACAAGTCCTTCTTTAATCTCCACACATTTGTCTGTCTGTCATGTGTTTCGAATCCTTGTGGCTACTCCACATACACTTCCTCTTCCACTACACCATTTAGAAATGTTGTCTTCACGTCCATCTGGTGTACCTTCCATTTCATATTTGCAGCTATAGAAATTATGGCTCTAATCAAAGTGTATCTTTCTATTAGAGAAAAATTCTCCATGTAACCTATTCCTTCTTTTTGGGAGAAACCACATGAATCTTTCCCTACACTTATCGATACTTTCATCTGCTATCGTCTTGAAGACCCACTTTGAAGAAACCACTGACTTATCTTTTAATATCGGAATCACATCCCAAACATCATTCTTTATAATGGATTGGTATTCTTCAATCATGGCATACTTCCATACTTTCTTCTCTACATCTTCCTCATAATAGGTAGGCTCTTCATCAATGATATCACATAACAATGCCACATAGCTGGAATATCGTCTCAGTTTCTTTCTTTCTTTGAAAGTTCCATCTGGAGCACCATACTTTTCAGCATCTTAAATAATCTCACGATCCCAAGTTGGTATCCTCTTATATGTTATCATCTCTCGAGGTGGATCTACAGGTCTCTGAGGTTCTATCATGTCATGATCCTCCGATACATACTCTTCTGGTGTAACCTCATCATTTTTGTTTGTTTTTGCAACTCTAGGAGATTTAGGATCCTCATCATGGACCTCATCTAAATGATTCCATTTGGATCTGCTAAAAGTTACATCTTCATAGAAGGTAACATATCTTATAATCTCATTATGTCTGTAGCCAGGGATGTAGACTATGTATTCCTTTGATGTCTCTCTATATCCAACAAATATACCCTTCTTGCATGAAGGATCCAACTTCGATCTTTTGTCCTTGGGAACATGCACATACACTGGACAGACAAATATCTTTATATGGATGACCTCTGGATTTTCTCTTGTGAACATTTCCTTTGGTTTCATGTTCCCAAGTGCACTATGATAAATTCTATTATGTACATATACAACAGTCATGGCTGCTTCTTCCCACAAATGCATCGGTGAGTCTCGATCATGAGTCATAGCCTTCACTTCTTCCATAGTGGACTTGACCGAAATATCCACAAGGGTTAACCAATACTAATTTAACATTTATACTATTCATTAATAAAATAACAATTCAATTTGAATAAATAACACTTATTTCTCAAAACATTAAATACTTATCTTTGTTTTTTTTTGTTGACTCCCTCTTGATCCCTACCTCCTTGTAGAGATCAATGAAGTCAAAAAGATTTGTATTTTAAGTGAAAACGTATTCTATGAAATAGCTCACTTGGGTTCATGGTACTATGTGCTAGAGCTGAATTTGAGTGTCCCTTAAACTTGTATAGTCCTCCTTATTCAATACAATCACGACTGCATCATCAATGGTCTTTCCTTTTGGCCACATGAGAACTTCTCCATCCATGAAGGCAACACTAAATCCTTTCTTATCCAATGCTGAAATGGATCGAAGATTCTTCTTCAAACCAGGTACATATAACACATCCTTCATTTTCATAGGATTTATGGAATCCAACCTGTAGGAGGATTATCCTACTCCTTTAATAGGATATTGATAATCATATCCAAGCTTCACTTTATGAGGTGAATCCTTCTTACTCAAACTTGTGAGAGAATCCTTGTAACCAGTCATGTGCTTAGAAGCACCACTATCAACAAGCCATGTGTCAATTCCATGAGTGACTATCCCTGTAAGCAGGGTATTTTTTAAGGATTCTAATATTATACTTAAGTATAGTATCCTAGGTGATTATTTTGGATTGAAAAAAACATTTATATAGATAGGTAGGCGAATATTAAATATGAAATAGACAATTTACTACTGAAATGTGTAAATCTTGGCGAATATTATGATAAAAAAACATATTTTATGTAAATATAGGCGATATTAGAGACTAAAAATGACCAAATAGCGAATTTATTTTTTGGAAAAAAAACCCAAAAAATAGCCAATTGGCGAATTTTCGCCCTTAAAAATTACCTTGCTTGTAAGAGATGATATCAAAACATATTATTCACTTGAATCATATTCTCTTGTTTCTTTTGAACGGGTTCATTATCTTCTACAGTATGAGCATGATGTATTTTTCCTCTTCTGATTTGATCTTTTATTTGAGGACAATTTCTTGCAATATGTCCCATCTTCGGGTAGCTGTAGCATCTGAAGTTTGAGTAATCCCTTTGAGTCTTTTGAGACTTCTGAAACCTTTGAGAATTCTTTGAAGTATGAACTTATTTTCTTCTTTTGTATTTCTTTGTGTGTGCTTCTAGTGCTTGATGTTCATTATTACCCAAATTTTCTTCTCTTTATACCAATCCAACTTCTTCTTGTGTACATTCTTCCCATAGTCCGTTGAACATTGTTAACTTCTTTCCAGAAAATTTTTCCTGGATGAAATATTCCTATGACCTTGGAATTCCATTCAAAGTAGTCTTCACTGCTTCTGCTTCCTCAACCACATCTCCAATAGATTCAAGTTATTCCTTGATCTGAGATACCCTTGTGAAGTAGGATTGAATGGATTCTTCCTCCTACATCTTCACATTCTTGAGTTGAGCTCTTAGGGTCATATTTCGGTTGATGTTATTTCCTTCAAACAAATTGGACAAGGAATCAAACATTTGCTTCGGATTCTTCTTTGATGAAACATGAGGGATCAAGTGATCCTTTATAGAATCAACAATGATTCACTTTTCCCTAACCATGTTCTTCTTGTGCCTTTCCTTAGGCTCTTCTACCTTTGATTCTGCAACCTCTTCTTCAACATATTTTTCGAAGTCATTTTATTCTAGGATGAGGAGCATCCTAGAAGAAAATGAATTCCATGCTCAGAATTTATCAGCCCCTTCAAGTTTCTCATCAAGCTTGGTGATGTTTGTCACCTTGCCAAATCTAGTTCTAGAAACCCTAGTAGGAGGAGGATAAAAATTGAAATTTCCTCATTGGAGAATCCAATCCACTAGAAAGATGCACACTCCCAAGGAAAGTTGAGAAAACCTTCTTTTCACTTAGATCCATTGACATAACAAGAAAAAACTGGAAACCCTAACTTCTACAGTTTCTGTAGAATTTAGGTCAAAATTGAAAATTCTCGGATATGAGATATGACTCTATAGATGGATGCTCCCTCCTAGGTAGAGATCAAGAATTCTAAGATAAATCTTGATCTATGGATGGAAAGGCTTAGAACTGAAATCCCTGGTTTCCAACTTTCGGCAGTTGCTGCAAGTATTTGTCGCAATGCTTTCTTTCTTTCCTGCTCTAATACCATGTTAGAGTTTTACTTAAGATAAATTATGTTAGATTTTCATTCAAATTAACATATCAAATCATAATAATAATTGCATAAGGATCACTAAAATAAATACATTCAACAATAGACACAAATATTTATCTCAGGAAAATCCTAGCAAAACTTCTCAGTATAGATTCATCAACAAAGTACAATGTCGATACAACGAAGAGCTAAAGCTCTCTCAAGAAAATATGTCCTTGTTGGGCCTGGCCCAAGTGGGGCATTTTGAGCAAGAAGGATTTTTGGAATTGCAGAGCCAAGCGCAGTTCAGTTGAAGGATTTTTGGTATAAGTTTTTGGGATGCTGGGAAGTTGCGTGCAGCGCAGTGTCGGAAGAGCTGCGAAGTTCAATGTTGCAAGGAGATAGTGCTGCGATGTGTCCAATCTATGGGGATCCATCAAAGCAGAGAGTTGGAAAAAGACGACATAGATTTCGATTAGACCTTCGGCGGTCAATTTTTGGTAAAGATGCTCCACGATTGCTAGGCGGCAGGCAAGGAGCAATGTGGAAGGAAAGTGACTAGTCGCACATGCGAAAGAGCCACTACCTGAACTAGTAGCACAAGACTGTTAGAGGAAGAACAGCTCAGTGAAAGTGACCTGTTGGCATGCGTGCGACAGGAAGGTCGATAGCGACGTGAGCATGCGTTGAGGGAAGGCCACGATGGAATATTTGCTACAAGAAGCCAGCAGTCCGGTTAAGGGAAAACCATGACAGTTTTGTAGACCCAAGGGTTTTTGCCTTCGGAATTGTAAAGACATGACCTATGGGCATGATCTATAAGTAAGGCATATTTTGTATGGGAAAGGGTTACTCTTCGTTTTGTTGTGAATCTCTAGAGTTGGGCTTGTATGTGATTGTAATATTTTGAGCAAGACCTGTTTTGAACATTACTGTAAAATCTCTGCAAGTTGTGTGCGCAAAGGCTTATTGAGAGAGAGAAGAGAGTCTGCGGCTGAGTGCCCAGACAAAGAACTGATGTACCCTTCCCAAAGACTAATATAACAAAATTTCTTGTGGATGTAGCTCCCATCCTGGGGGTGAACCATGTTAAATCCTGTGTAGTGTGATTGTTTACGTTTTGCACTTGTCTATTTGCTTACGAATGAATGTCTAGATTCTCATTTATCAGCTGTTATGTTAATGCTTTTATATGTATTCTCCATGGGGGAAAGATGGGAATAATATGTTAAGTATTGTGTGAAAGGGATGAATGATGAATGCTCAATATTCTAAGTCTGTGAAAGTATCAGTTAGTGAATAATCACGCGTGTATGTGGAGTTAGGGTTGTGTAACTATTTTAACGCAGCACCGAGGGTGCGCATTACTGTGTGTTTTGTCTGCTTGCATCTATTATAAGGTTAATTAATCTAAGGCAATAGATGAATGATTAAATGTTAAGTAAAGTATTCAATACCTATTAAGTCTGAAAGAGGAAGCGTAGAAGTCAGTTGCACTGTCCAAGTATTCACATCCCGCCCAAACCGCGTAGTCCTTGGATGTGCTGGTTGTGCAAGTGGTTAGTTCATAGAAGTGCGGACCGCAATGCAGTCTATCGTCACGCAGTCCTCATCCCACAACGCGAGCCTTGTAGCGCGTTGCGTAGTAGTTCTTCCCGGACAACTCATCACATCACTGTGGAAACTTGATTCTGTAGTACCCCCATAGCTACACCTCAGGTGAGACCTCATCATGTTCGCAAGCTGTTGTCGAAAGGGTCGATGAGAAGGGGTTTTGTTGGTTCCTTGAAACCACGAAGAACCTGGGTCTACATTGGAAACCTCTAGAACAATATATTAAGCCAAGAGCCCCAAGAAAAGAAGATACTAAGAAAAGATAAAATAGAACCCAAAATATAAGTCTTCCTCTAACTATAGCTACTCTCTCTTGTGCACTTATGGAGCAAATCTTGCTTTTCTTGCTTGGTATACAAATGAGGAGGCACCACACCTTATTTATACTTATCATGTGTGACATTTTTCACTATTGGGATGACTTGTCTACTTAACTAGGCTGACTTGTCGAGGGAGAAACATAATATTGTTTATTTATTATTTCTTTTGGAATCTTCTTGAGCCGATATTACATGTTTTACAAGTACAATATAACATTGTTCTTTTAGGGTTCTTACAAGATCAATTATAATTTAAATACAATGAGAATATCTTCCGCATTTGTATATTATTTAAACAACAAGGCCTATCCCCTCTCTCAAAGGGTGTTTTTCCACTTTCTCCTCGTGGTTCATGCAGATGATACTCTATCTGGGGCTACTTCTAGGCCACATTGATAGGATCATCAGGGTGAGTTTCTTACTTGCTTGATTCATTTTCTCCTATTGGAGAAAGTTTTGGCCCTTTTTCTCGCTCATCTCATGGAAGAGGAAACTCTCCTATCCTCCCCCTCTTGGAAGAGGTTCTCCTTTTTTTTCTCCTCTTGGAGATCCTTGGACTATTTTCATCCCTCCTCTCTAGTAGGAGGCCACTCTTTATGTTTAACACCAGCTAGGTCTCCACCTCATGGAAAACACACACAACATGCAATGGCAGGACCAACTACCACCTTACATTTGATGGCTAGCCTAAATCTCCAATATTTGTCCAAATTGATCAATGACCCTACGACACATGATCAAACATGGACCGTTATGTCAAATAGGATCCCCTCGAATATTCCTAAATTTGAAGGGAAACAAGGAGACAACCTCGCCAACCATGTCATGTCCTTTCACTTATGGTATTCCTCCAATAGATTAGTAGAAGAATTAGTGAGGCTTCACCTCTTCCAGTGCACCCTCACCGGGATGACAACTAAATGGTATGCGAACTTACTAGGATTGACCCATGCCACCTTCACAATGTTAGTGAGCGCATTTATCACATACTTATAGATTTCTATTCGCCATGAGCTTGGCCTCTAAATTCTCATAGAATTTTGTCAAAACACATCTACACATATCACAGACCATATCCATGAGTGACGTAGACATTGAACATTGTGTAAAATTGAGATACAACCCCCATTCCTATTGGATTGGTTCACTAAATCACTCCAACCGGACATTGAAAAATATGTAGCCACATCCATGCCACAAAATGAGGAAGAGGCCATCCTAAGGGCCCAACATTTTAGTCTTATTTATGTGCAATCTGGGTATTTATACACCATCCTTCCAGATGCCCCTCGACATCAGTCATTGGATCCTTAACCTATGGTTTCATCACATTTGGTGGATGGGTTTATCGGGTCCATTTAACACCAAGGAAATATTCCTCCCCCTCCTACTTCTATGACATTTAATATGGCACTATAGTACCCACCCATCCCTACAATGTCAACACCCCCTAGTCCTGCACTAACTCCTTCACTTGTTTAGTTACAATATGGACCCTATAGTATTACTTATCCCAATGAAAACCTTGCAAAAAGAGTTATGAGGACGGTTATGATGAAGGTAAGCTGGAACCAATAGCATCAGGTATCTGGAGACAGGCTTCAAGAATAACTTCGACAGAAACAGAGTGGTGGTGCTAGAACTCTTTCCAAGTGTGTAGCAGATTCTGGATGTCGATAGTCAGAGTTGTGAGTTTTGACAAGTTTTCCGTCTTATCGTGAGTGGATGTAGCCTGTAAATGGATCATGTCTGGACCGAATATGGTAATTGTTCTTTCAGCAGCAGCAAGTAACTGATGGAATCGGGGCTGAAATTCTCCAATTTTGAGGAGGCTTCCTCGAGCTTGAGACATCCACTGAACTTCTTGTTTTTCTAATTTATCCAATTTCTTATTTTCCATGATAATCTGATTATCAACTTTTTCAATAAAGGCTTCCTTTGCAGTCAAATGCTGGTGCTGAAGTTTGCTTAGCAGTGTTCTTGTTTTCTGAAGATCTTTGTAAACGTCGCCATAAGATCTATTGCATTATATGAAGGTACCCTTGTTAGATACCTTCGGAGGACTGAAAGAATTCATTGCACAATTTATTGTTAGTAGGTATCATAATGGCAAACTTTATTTCGATGTCCCGGTCGACATCAATGGTGAAATAATCCACAAAATAACTGGCCTATCAGATAAGGGAGACATTGTAGTGACAAGTTCAGGAGCGGACTTGGTTGACGAGTTTATTGATACTACCCATTTCCATTTCCTACTGGTTCTACCACCACACCTCATATCGCGGTAAATCTAGTTCGACCTTCTTTCGCACAACAATCCCAACAGTTTGAGTAGTTGAATGTAGCAAATCCGTAGAACTCTCAAAATCAAGGGAAGAAGAAGGGAAATAAAAAAACAGAACCAATAGCAAGGGAAAGGGAGAAACCCCCCTCCCTAATAGATCCAGAACCAGGAAACCCAAATGCAGGGTCCCAAAATCCTGAGGACCACTTACTCTTGCTCCATTTGTAGAGAATATGGTCACTACACTCACCATTTCCCTCTTATCCCCGGCTGTCAACAGTTGGTGGAATCCAAGAAGAAGACAATGGTAAATCCCTAAGGTCCCTAACCCTATACAACCCCAAATTGTTGTATTAAAACAACCCTTATCAAATCAAGGGGTCATTACTCATCAACAACAACCTCACCCCTCTGGCGATGACTCCTTCCAAAACATCTATACACTGGATGTCAACCTTTAGACTAGAGCCAAAGTTTATGATAGGCCTAAAATGCCCAACTGGAAGACAAACCTATCCCCTTGGGGGGGACTTTGCAGATACCATCCTCAAGTGGTGAATATATCCCATGGATCCCCAAGGTACCACTTTGGGGCACCCCTAATAACCCTCATATGAAAGCCTCCCATAATTATAGTATTGTGGATGACTTGGCTCAATCACCTTCTATGATGTCCACATTAAAATTGCTATAGTATTTCACAACTCAACGAAAGGAATTACTTAATGCAATTGGCACCATCGACCCTTCTGACTCATGCATGGTGACTTTTGATCTTGACAAAGGTGAACCGCGACTACCGTTGTCAGTCGCATTCCAAGTGCCCACTACGGTAAAAAACATTATTATTCATCGATGAAGACGCATCCACATGTGTCATGTCCTCTCATGTTTGGAAATGATAGGGATCACTTGAGTTAGTCCCCTTGTCTATCACTCCCAACCCATACGACGGGAGACCATTCCAACCCCAAGGATTGTACTAAAATGTACCTATCGAGCTGGGGGAAATATAGTCATGATTGATATCGAAGTGGTCGACGCCCAACTCAACTACAATATCCTTTTGGGTCGTAGTTACATGTAGGCCATGAAGGAAGTCACCTCTTCAGTATTCCACATCATGGTGTTCCCCTTTAATGGGAAAATAGTCACCCTCAACCAACTCAACTTCTACGACCCCAATACCAACACCAATCTCGACAATGTCGTCCCACTATTGCCGGGACAGGTCAACCACTTATGTTGATATTGGCCAAAGAATGTACAATGGCTCTAACTTGCTAGGGGTGTACTCTAGTATGCCACCTAATATCCTTGCATCCATTGATGGCCTTATGTGCACATTTTTCACCATTGAAATATGTGCCCACCTCCCCCTCGGCATCGTCATCAGCACATTCGCTAAGTCACAGCATTGATCAAACATTGATTCCATTGGTACCTCCTATCTTCCAAATCCATTATTGTACCCTCCCATGGGAGTGCAAGGGACACCAATGATGGCTCAATTGACTCTAACTAGGTTAACCTTGGGTATACTTGTGTGGTACCTTACACCAACATACTCTAATATGGTTTCAAAATCTGTCCCCCACAATGAGTTTTTCCCCATCTTGGTTGTTTCCCCTTCTAGGCCGGTCACACCATCTATATTGTAAGTTGAACCTACAACATCCATGAATAAAACAACATTGGAATTTGTTAAACTTGCCAATGGGGGAAAGAGACAACCTAAGTTAACAAAACCTCTCAGACCCAATCCATCTCCTGAATCATCATCAGAGGTCACTAAGCCTAAAGTAGGGGGCATCAACCAACAATGGTTAAAATCCCCAGTAATGACCAATACTCCCATAAAGAGGGTTCCTCCACCATGTGCTCTTTGTGGGAAACAATGCCATCCAACCAACATATGCCGCACCTTACAGGAGCTTAGGAATCTTCTCAACACCCATGTTTGTGTGACACATGCTCCAACTATGGTAGCAGGGAGAACTTCATCTTCACCCAAACCTAAGTCTAAATCACTGCGTACCAATCATGCATGTTCAATTTTCTCATAGTTTGGGCATTACACACACCATTTTCCTGACCTCCCTCGATTTCGAGATGCATCAAAGACCATTCTCCCTACCCAACCTTTGGTCAAGAGTTCTTCACCTCAACCTTAGGAAATAACTTCCATCAATGTGGTCACTACATAGGAGACAACACCAATTGCACTTATCTCAGAACCAACCATTACGACAGTTCCCGCTGTTGAGCCCATGACACCACAAGACCCTACGCCTATGGATATTACAATGAAACCACACCATGATGGATGCTCATCCTATGATAATCATACACACATGATCCCTTATGGTTCCATCACATCCATTTTGGATCAATCCAACCTTCTTTCGGCACAGATACTTCTTTCTGCTTGAGTACCACGCCCATGGAGATCTTGTGGTGACACTTCTCACTTTTCGTTCAAGTATCCCATTTTACACATTGAATTAGAATCCCTCCTCGAACTAACATGGCTCCAATATTAACTCTCCTACCTCAACACAATCCCACGAGGCTTACCAACATTGTAAATTATGTGATTGAATTCTCAAAAAGGTTTGTGGGATGCATGTAACATTTTATCTTAAAAAACTATAGTTGAAGTAATTATAAATGTAGTTAGTGCATTTTTAAACTTTACATGCACCAGTTCCTTTGTATAATTAAATGCATTGGTGAATATATGTATGACACACACCAAAAGGAAACTTTCGTAAAAACACTCGCAAAAAAAATATCTACAAAGTTTTAACAATGAAAGTTTTTATTTGCATTTTACTACTTTTTATTCAATCAACGTGTTTTCATATAATGGTATTCAAAGTGCTTTATATTTGACATGAAACGGTGGGGCGTTATATATTAATGGGCACCGATTTCCAAGAAAAAAATGGCTCACACATTTCTTATCAATTTACGAAATTATCAAGGAAAAAATGAGCAGGAATTTCATTTTTTAAGTGATTTTATAAAAGAAACCTAATCATTTTTTATTCTTTTGTCAAAAATTAAAGGGGACACTTATTAAAGAGAATTTTTCAAGGAATACTTTGGGAAGGCTCGATTTTTCTAAAGAATGAAATTTGTAAGGGATTGTGGTTGACATACAACTCTATAGAGAAGAAATTCAAGGTATGTAATTTTTACTATTCATCTCAAACTGTTACCCTAATAGTTTCAAAATAATTTGTTATTTTTTATGTCCTTATTCACATCTACAATTCATTATGAATAAAAAAATGGTTTTCATAGTTAACGTCAACATTGGAAACCCTATCTCTCTTATTGCTTCCATTCTCTTTATGTGATTGCAAAGTTTAGCAATAGGGTTTTACCCTATCAACTATTTCAAAATGAGAATTCTTTCTCTAGGCACTGGAAATTTAATGGATTTGTGCATCTATATATCAAGAGTTGGGAACCTATTGCAATGGGACTGCTTATTTCATTGGATCCCAAAACTTGTCCAGGTCATTATTTTTTAAAGCATTTCATGGTTTTTGATGTGCACTTTATAGTAGAATGCACTAATGTGCTTTTTAATAAAGGAAAAATTTTAGGTTTAAATGTAAAATATTTATGGCTTATCCGATGCGAAATACATAGAAAATGCACACCGATATGTTTATTAATTTATAACACACTGGTGAAATTTAATTCATATTTTGTATATTTCATAACACGTTTAACAGTGCACAATATTGTATATGGTGCACATGTCACATCCCCTTCCATCATTTTGACCAAATAGAGGGGGACATGAATGAATTATGGGATTCTAGATCTCATCCCATGTCATATTATAAATTCATAAACATTTAAAATACATGTGCAGATGCATAAATAATAACATAACATAAATAAACTCTATCCACACACACCTATCATGCATATAGAAGCATAATTATCGCATGCATAAGATAAAATCATTGCATGTTCAAATGGAAAGAGAATACGTATCTTTAAACAAAGAAGATCCAAGCAATTGGTTGTACTATAAGATCAATTTACCACCCTACTATAGGGACTCTATCCAACATATACTCTTTCTACTAAGAGGCCACCCCTAAACTAGGCTATGAGGCCACCAGGGCAAAGGAAACACCTACATGATTCTATCAATCATCCCAGAACCCATTCTGTTCTCAATTCTTATACAATTGCTCATCCAAAGTTCTACAGGAATATCACTAAACCATCACAACCTTAGATCCCACAATACCTACCCCAAACAACACCTTTATAAGCTCATGCATCCCCTTCACCAATGCATGGTTCCCTTGAGCGATCCATCTTCCCAGGTTCTTACCAGTGTGTGCATAGAAGCAGTTCAATATGTTGTATGTTGTTGGAGAACCTCCTATAGTGTTAATTTATGGCTTCTAAAGCATGCCTAAGTATAAAAACTCAATGGATAAGGGTTCCTACCATACCCAACCTCAATGCTAACCTACAACCATCTCTTTCCCTTAAAATATATATCTTTGTTTCCAAAATTTGAGTTTTTGGGTATTACATAGGATGATAATGGTATGAACATCATGAGGAAGAACTCTACGTAGTGTAAATTTGCATGAATAATAGAAAATGAGTGGTTGACTCCAAAGGATAGGAGGGAATGGTGACTACACAACTAACACAACTACAAACCTTATAATAAAGGCCCCTTACAATTTTCATGGAAGTATATTCATCCCATTATTCCATAACTTCATGAGAGGAATTTTTCCACCAACTTCTCAGATGCATTCAATGATTGGATTTAATAGTCAAAAGGAATTAATTGGCTCATTTAAAGCACATGGAAGTAATTGCATAAGTTCTAACGCTGAAACTTGGAAATAGAGGATTTAATATCCCATAGGTCCCATTTCCTCTTCCCCTCTAGTAGAATCATAGCCTGTCTAATGCTCTTTACACAACCATCTAATTGGAAAATTTTATTACTTCCCAAGATAATATTTGCATAGCATTCGAATTGGGATGACAAGAAAACCATATTGTCCAATTAAAAATATTTACATCATAATGCCTAGCCATTCATGTGTCAAGCCTTGGCCTTGAACTTCGCACTAGGAATCCATACTAGCATATTTACGTTAGTTACATAATTTTGATTCAATACATTCTAGGTCAAAACTAAGGATATTACAACACTAGTGCATATTAATGAATAATGTGCACCATTAAACCATAATAATTTTTAGATCGAATTATTTACTTTATTTGTAAAAACATATTTCATAGTTTCTCTATTTCATGATGCGAGGCATGTATTGATAAAAGATGTCTAATAGAAGTTCAAGGAAAAATACTCGTTACAATGAGCACAGTTCAAATAAATCCCAAAAAGAGAGCGAAGCAAGTTTTTTGAAATTTTAATATAAAATTAATATGATTGAAATATATGTATGTTTAGACAATGTGTATTAGTAAATGTCTGTCATGTCGAGAAAAAAATTGAAAAAAATGGATAAAATTGCTTGCAATGTGTGTTCAAAAGAGTGTAAAACCTTGATTGGAATGTTGCACAGAGATGAATTAGTGTAAAACATATTTTCTTATAATATGTATATACTAATACTAAAAATTACAAAATAATATTTTGGCTATATTTAATTTCATATCAATAAAAAAATTCTTTATTTTTTGTTTTTCAGGAAGATTATGAAAATTCCAAAGGATAAAGAGGTGATATTTGAAACATACCAGTAGGCATGTCCAAAAAAGTATACAAAGATATGTTCAAAGAAATGAATATAATTGCATCATATAAGGCATCATCTCAACAACAATGTGCATCAAATTATGTAATCATTGATTGTTTCTTTTATGTACATAGAATTTAATTGTTGTCTGAAATACTAAATTTCAATTGCTTTGTTCACTAGTACAAAATGAAGAATTAATGACTAAAAAAATGACTAAAATTCGACTATAAACAACTATTTTTGTGTCGGTAACTAATAGTAGCGGATTTCCACTCTCTTATAGCTAGTCGTATTTTACTAGTCATTAATTGGTTGACTTATTAGTCATTGATTTAGTCACTGATAGTCACTGATTTAGTCATTGATAGTCACTGATTTAGTCATTGATTACCACAATTAATGACTAAATATACGACTAAATAAACTACTAAATGATAACATATTAAAGACTAAGCTAAATATGACTAAAGATTAGTCATTCTATAAGATACTGGAAATTAGCTACTAATAGTCGTATATATGCGAATTTAGTTGTTTTCTTAGTCACTAATTTATGATAGGGTACAGAGGAATCGAACCACCAATCTCCTGCCTATAATTAGGCGGGTGCTCTACCATTGAGCTAGCACCCTTTAAGAAGTTGTTATTGCTTGACAATGATGATATTCAAACAAATTTTGCATCATTCAAGCATACAAAATAATGATTACCAAGTTACTACAGATCCATAATGGCTTACCTTGTACTAGTCATTCAAGTCTTTCAACTGCATTTATTAAGTGCAAAAATATTTTTGCACTTAATAAAAGCAGTTGAAGAACTTGAAGGACTAGTACAAGGTAATCCATTATGGATCTGTAGTAACTTGGTAATCATTATTTTGTATGCTTGAATGATGCAAAATGAAAAAATCCCAGAAATTTATAGGAATGACAAGCATGTATCCATTGTTAAACTATCTACCAAGTCATCTAGAGTCATGCCAAGATATCTGAATTTGACTAAAAATTCATAAGTAACTTGAATATAATGGTGGATGATGCCATGGAAAGGAGAATTTCAGTTTTTATAGAAGCAAAGGATGAGCAAATGGTGTCCCAAACTCATATTCCTCCAATGTGGGCCAAGCCACCTCCATCGCTACAGAAATGAGATCTTGATAACAGTGAAATCTAATAACAAATAGGTCCATGATATCAAACTATTGCTTGTATCTGCAAGATCCAGTCATGGTTGGCAATCTGTCAAAGTTAACAAGACAACATTGCATGCTTCTTTAAAATTTAGCATCTTACTATATTCTTCTACAAATAGGCCCAGTGACCAAATGTGGTGTAAAGGGCAAGTCAAGAAAATCAAGAAGGTTGATCATGACATTGAAAATCAAAATAACATAAATTTTTTATGTCTGCAACAATCATCCATATTTTGAGTCCATTACAAATTGGCTCATGATGAATTCAGAGTCAGTTGAATTGGCTAGGCTAAATTTAACCAGTTATAGAGCCTTGCTGATAATACACAGCCAGGTGAAACACTTACATATAACTTCCATCTTGGATATCCTCTCTTTGTCCATAAAAATATAACTATATTATTGGAAAAATCCCAAATACCATTGTATGGACACATTAAATAAATAACATTACCAATCTCAGAAGTTCTACATTCATGGATTATTGGGATATTTGACTTCGCTGACCTCTACATCTTCCTACATATTTAGAGACAACCAGCCAGAAATCTAATTAAATAGAAAAAATAATTTCTACTTACATTTGTATTCAACAATTTAGGCAGGTAAGATGGGGAAATCCTTCCACAGTTGATTTTCAATCCAGTACATGAATGTCAAAACTAAATTTCTACTCAACATGGGGCCTTCAGGAAAGTTATACATCCAAGAAAAACTTTAAAAAAGATGCCACGTGTTAACTAACAAAGGCACTTCAACATAGGTAGTATCGAGAACAATCGGACACATTACAAGATACATGAAGACACTCGAAAACTCTAGACGTGATGTTGCTTCCATCACAAAATGAGACTAAATTGCCTTGGTTATTTATTCTAAAACTCACCAATCAAATTTGATGAATAATAAATGGATCGACAAGAAACAAAATTTTGCAATTTTACAGAACTATTGTTGTGGCAACACACAACTTACAACTTTCTCTGCCTTTTCCTTTTCAATCTCCACCCTCCTCTCTTTAGCATGATGTGCTACAACATTTGCAATAGCTTGGTTGTGGAAGTCCATTGAATGGGTTAGATTCTGAAACCTTCTTGGATATGAAACAGACATGACTGATGGCAGAACCACAAAATAAAATATAATATTAGTAACTAAAGGTATACTTAATGTCTAAACCCAGCCAGCAATGGATGAGATTTCTTGCATTATAAATAGAACAAAATAGCAGTAGCAAATTTTCAGATAGAATCACTCTAAATTGTTTCCAAATGTTCAGATACAGAAGGTGCCAAACCTTTCATGGTATCACTGAAGAACACAAAAGTATCCACATTGTCAATCAGAGACTGGAACTCTTCATCATCACTGAAATCATCATCAGAATCGTCATCTTCATCATCTGCATGTGCCTGGAAAGCTTTGGCCTGAAAATTCATCATTTGCACCGAACTTCTTTAAGAACTTAACAACACTTGAGCCAGATACAACACCAGAAACTACGTTGCAGAAAATAAAATAAAATGGAACCCATTCAACCCATAAGATAGGAATACAAGGAAGAAAAGGGTTGATCGCAAATTTTGTGTGTACTTATGTACTCCTTACATAGGATTTTAGATTTGTTGTGATATTTATATTTTAATTAATTTACACTCATCCTTGGATTTTGTATAACAGGTGCTAACATCAAAGAAGATCCATTTGAATAATTGATTGGCATTGGGTTAAGTATGGGTTGTGACTATATGTTGGAGTATCAAAGATAATTGTGCAATTTGTAAGTAGTTATGTTGTGTTACTTCCCCGATTTTATAATTAATGGAACAATAAGAAACCTTTATATTATTTTTATGATTTGTCATGGTGTATAACACTTGCAACAAACAAAGTATAGATAGGATCCAAAAAAAGAGTTGATGAGAGATGGAATGAAATATCGCTTTGAAAGAATGTCTGATACTTATGAATCACTTCTTGATATGGTATGCTTTTCGATTTACATAATCATATATATTATACTATAAATTTAGATATACTCATTACACTTTATTTATAAGTTTGTACATGGAACATGAAGAGAATGAAATAAATCAAGTCAATCCACACAAAAATTGGCCATATAACTCAAGTACAATTTTTCCTACAAGTGATGAACAAATGAGGCATGTAAGAAACTCGAGCATTGATAGCAGTTCGAGTGAAAAAAGACAATCAATATAATTGAATTTTAATGCAAGTTGTATGTTTTGAAATGAATGTCTATCAAAATTAGACATTTTGTTTTTATGTACTAGACATATTGTCCTAATTGGATGATCACAAGTTACCAATAAGTGTAACAATTACGTATTGGCATTTTGATTATTGTAGACCTTTATGTTATCCAATTTCTATGACGAAGGGTCTGTTACTCGGATAGAATAAAATGGTCGGTTTCTTATTATATTTCATTGTCTAATGTTGTAAAATGTTGCATTTTTAATTAAATATAAGGATCTTATATATGGATAATTACATATTACAATGAGTAAATGTGTAATCTAATAGCATAGCACATTTAATATAAACATTAAATTAAAACATAATAATTGCACCGAGTGTAAACGAGGTGCTTACAACCCAGTATGGGAGAGATCCTATAACAGATGTCACATGTCACGTGTAACGTTTTGAAAAGTAATAAAATGTAAAAAGTAATAGTATGGGGGAGATCCTATAACGGATGTCACATGTCACATGTCACGTCTGTCACATTTGTAGTATGGGGGAGATCCTGTAATGGATGTCACATGTCACATGTCACATTTGTCACGTTTGTCACGTTACGTTACAACCCAGTATGGGGAGATGTTGTAACGTTTGTCACATTTGTCACATTACATTACAACCCGGTATGAGGGAGATGTTGTAACATTTGCCACATTTGTCACGTTTGTCACGTTATGTTTGCATGTCGGCTCATAACTTATAAAAAATCAAAAGTAATTAAAAATTTCATATTCACTCATAACTTATCAAAAATAAAATAAAAATAATTAAAAAATTAAAAGAGAGGGATCCAATTTCTTGAGGGGTAATGTTTTTCTTAATGTGTAAAAAAATTAAGATAAAACAAAAAAAATTACACCTCAAGAAATTGGATCCCTCTCGGTGCTTGATAGATCTAAGTTTGAAATGAATCTACACTGATATAAATTCAAATATCAATATTAATATAAAAATTATTTGATTTTATGATGACTTTTATCAAACTGTGCTTTTCACGGTGTGAATCAATACACATCGATTCCTTTTAAGGTATTAAGTGGACTGATGCTTGTATTTATATAAAGAACCACACTAGTGCATGCATTTATCATAATATGCATCAATGTTATATATATTATACATGATGTTATATTATACATGATGTTGCGATATATTACAAATTCACTAACATCCAAAAATATCATACTGTTCACATTATAGTACAGTGTGCACAATAACATATTCATCTATGAGTATTTCTGCACTATTGTTAACAATGCACATTTATTCACCATTGGAACTAGTGTGTTACCTATAGTAATAAACCTTGGTGTGATTAATCAAATTTAAATTGTCTGCACCAGTGCAATAATATGTATAGACAACACTAGTGTGATCATACATGCAAAATGCACCAGGTAGTTATGTAAATGGAAAGCACGGGTGCATCATATTTGAAATTTACACATTGGGGTTATAATAAAATTAAATACAATATCAGTACATCAAATAAAAGGAAAAGCATCGATGCTATAAATTACAGTTATACAAATGAAATGCATCAATATATCACATTTAAATAGTATGCACCATTATTTGTGTAAGTGTAACACATCAATGCATGTTTATGTGAAATGCACCAATACGTCATTTTAAGAATATTGCACTGTCAAAAACATATGTTATAACCTCCATCATCCCAACTTTTTTTTAGTTATAGTTGACATCCACTAAAACATCCACCAAAACGTTTTTATCAACGTGGAGGTTTTAGTAGAGCTTTTTTTAATTCTATCCATTCTTTTAACACTAAAACCTCTTCTAAAAGTTGTTTCCTTGTAGTGTATGATGAATGATCTTTCTCACATTGATTTTTACCAGTTTATCGATCTTATTTAATGTTTAATTTCACTTAGTTTCTTTTCATTTCTCCCAAAGATGATTGATTATTTGTATGAGTTAAATGTAATTATTTATGTAACTATATTATTAATAAGAAACTTTCATTATTAGCATATTTATTAACTACCTCTTATTTATGTAGTTTTATATATTTTGTTAGAATAACAAGTTCATCATTTGAATGATTTATTTATATTAGATAATATTTTAATTGAAGAAACAGGAAAAGATAAAAATTCCTTAATATAAAAGTCTCATCGAATAAGTTGTCATTCCTTACAATATAGAGGGGTTTACTATATCAAATAAGCAAGTTTCTAATTGGGCCTCTTTTGTGCATTTAACCCATGTTATTAGATATAGGGTTTTCACCCTATCAATAGAAGGATGATGCAAGTAATTTCTGTTGTAGAAGAGAACATGGTATGTTATAATTAGTAATACTTTTAAAATGATCAACTAAAAATAACTTATTGGTGGAAGAAAACCATAAGACCATAATTATCAAAAATAGTGATTAATAACATATGTAAAAGAAGCAAAGGCAATATATTCTTAAGTAAAATGGAATATGAACAATGGCATGCATACATAGTATACAAGAGATTTATCGTGGAAACCCTTAACCAAGAAAACCAACAAACTTAAAGCTGCACCTCTTTCTCATTGTATTGACAAAACAATTCATAATACAATATTTAGGTATTTTGTAGTATCATTCAACCTCAATCCACCAACAAGGATCATAATGCAATGGAAAAAGTAAATAATGGAACACATACATAGTACACAAAATATTTAACTTGGAAACCCTTAAATTGGAAAACAAACAAACTTGGAACCACACCTTTTTCTTGTTGTATTAAGAAAAAAAGTCATAATGTAGTATTTAACATTATTCAACATTCTGTAGAAACATTAAACCCTAATCCACTAACCTAGAACATAATACAATGGGTATAAAACCATGGGACAAAAACCACCCATAAATAACTAAGAAAAAATGGTAATCATTCTGTACGAGATATGGGGATCCCAGTCATTTCAAAACATTTGTGAAATGATGAAAGTGGATGCACCTTGATCAATGATGCATCGATGAATGAAGATTTTTTTTACTGTGACAAGTATTTGAAAGAAGACTAATGATAGTAATTAGGTTTTTCCATTGTCGAGGTCAAAGGTCATAAGCATGAATACGAAGGATCAATGCCATATAATGTTGTTAGTAGAGCCTTCTTTTGAGAATTATATGACTAGAAAACCTTAAGTGTGGACATAGAAGTGGGGGGATAGGACAAATCATCTACAATGCTATAATTATGTGTCGCTCTCATATGAGGATTGTGACCGGTATGTCATAGAGGTGGCCTTTCTATCCTAGGGATAGATGCACTACTAGGACATGGAATTTGTAAGGATTTGTTGATGGAAGTTAAGGAATCCTCCTGCTATGTGGGTGGGTTTTCCATGGCATCCTCCCTTGGGTATTTTTTGTGTTGGTTTGCTTCTGGGCCTCGACAATCTATTGACATTTTGGGATCAACAAACAATGGTGAGTGTAATGATCATACTCACCACACACTACGAAAGAAAAGGTAGTCCATATATTTTTATTCTTTCTTTGCATTGGTGGGTTGTTAGTATCAATGTTCTAATTATGGTTTCCAGCATTATGAATTGGCTAGTTAGGAGGATCTACCCCCTGCCCTAGAGTATGTTTCTATTTTTTTTCCTTTATTCTTCCTCTAATTTGGTGGATTAGGGGATTTTGTTGCAATCAATTGTTCAAACTATTAAACTTGTTGGATAAGGGAAGGTTGAACAAAATTCACCCAAACATGTGTTGCAGGGTGCAAACTAGGGGGTCCTGAAAATGGAAAACATGAGTTTTGCAGGGGCATGTCTCCATAAGGATTAGATGTCCCATATGAATTTAATGTAGGTTCCTAAGGCACTATGGGGGTGGGATACGTAGCTTTTGGTTGCTCCTATTTGGAAAATTTGGACTATATGGTCCATACATCATTGGGCCAAAAGGTAGATTAGTTATGCTTTAACGAATGTTGATAGCCATATATGGTGGAGCACCACCTTGCAACAAGTTGGGAATAAAAGAATAATATGGGGTAGGGGTGTTCTCATGATGAGACATCACCTCAATGATTCCATAGGTGGTGTGTGACATGTTGGGGGTGGTTTGATCCAATGATTGATGATGAGGGACATCATGTATGATTATGTATAGATACCCTAATTGGACATATATTAAATAAAAGTGTTGGGATTTGAGTATGGCTCATATTCATCTTTTGCATTGTAATACCAATGTATTTGGTGATCATGGGTAGGAGAGACTTAAAGAATCAATCCAATAAGAATTAGGGTTGAATTTTTATTTTACACAATGTGTGTCACTAATGCCATTTGTGGATGTGGTCATTGATGTGTTTAGATGTGTTCTTACAAAACTTTGACAGAATCTACAAGCCAAGGTCATGGTGAATTGGGAGCTGAAAATAGGCCAGGAAAATAGTAGTTATGGACTCAAAGGTAGCATGTGTTCTTGCTAGCAAATTGACACACCATTTAGTTGTTTTCCATATGAGGGTCCTTTGAAAGATCCTTAGAAGAACAATGTCTTCGAAAATGTTGTTGGAAGAGAACCATTGGTAAAACAAAATCACATGATTGGACAAGTCTTCCCTCTATTTGCCTTAAAAATTTGGAATTTCTACGGGTAAATTTGATGGAATATTCTCACCATCATTTTTTATATTTGCATGCATGCATCCAGTCATCATGCATACATCTGCATGCATCTAGTCATCAGTATGGTAGTCTCCCCAGCACCGAGAGCCTATGTTCATCCCCCTAGAGCCTGTTTTTAGCCCTTGGGATCCCTCCTACCTACCTAGTGCGCCTTGTTTTCCTCACCTAGATAACATATGCGCCCTACTGCACTACTTGGATCACTAACAGTCAGTTGCAGCATTTATTGACCAATTTATTCATTTATTGCTCAGTTTAATTTCCTGTAGCTTCCAATTGTCTGTATCGGAGTGCCACTTGACCTATTGACAACCTCATCAGCCTCATGCGCCCTCCTTGGAGTCTTCATCCCTTGATTTTTGCCCACATGACTCAGTTAGACTCATTGGACTGACTTTTGGCTATTTGTGACTACTACCACTGATTAGATGATGTCTCCAATGCTATCCAAGCCACACATTGAGGAGAATTTGAATCCATTTGATTGTATTCATTTATTATTCTACTTTCATAGTGCCATCTTACAGCTGATGTATGATGCAACAGTTTTTGTCATTTCTTGTGTTAATGAGTGATTATTGATTCAACAATTCTTCTTCTCTACTCTTATATTCTTGAGTGAGTTTTAGTGAGGTTTGTTCCAGCTGTGTGATCTATCCTGTAAATTATCACATGGATCAGAGATGGAGTCAGCTATTCGAATTGCAGCAGCAATAGTTGCAGCAATTCTTTGAGCAGTTGTATTTCATTGAGCACTAGAAGCCTCTAGATTTCCACAACAATTCCTGGTGCAATTGTTTTGAATTCACTGGAGAAATCCAGTGAGGTCTATCCAAGTGGGAAGGATCCAGTCACATGTGCTCATTGTACTAAGGCAATGTTCATTCGAATTTGCAACAAATATCCATCAACAATTTCAATTGTTTTGCAACTTATTCCATCTTCAATAGATTTGAATTCAACAGCTACTATGGATCTCCATTGTTTTTGCAGGTTATTTGAAAATCTCTGTAGTTGCATTAGTTTCCTACAGTTGTAGCAGTTTCTAAGTTTTATGCAGTTGCAGTAGTAGAGTTGAATTCTACAACAGCTTCCATGGATCTGAAAGCAATCCCTTCTCTCTCTCATTACAACTATGAAGAATGGAAACCGAAGATGACAACATACTTGAAGAGATATGGTCTTTTCAATATGTGTATTGGTGTTAAGAGAGATTTTTCATCCTATGAAGAGGAATAAGATTGGATAGATGATTGTGACAGAGCCTCAATAGCAATATGTACTGCTATGCTTTCCAATATGGAGTACCTCATTAATACTATTGAACATCCAAGTGCTAAATGGAAAAGATTGGAAAAATTATTTGGAAAGCAGATGGAAGAGGATGATTTGGAGAACAAGCCCAGTAATACTGCCTTCAATTCTCTCTCTACTCATGATTTGGCCTCAATCATTTCTCATGATGAAGTTGTTCAAGATGAAGTCGAAATCCAAGACACAATATCAGAATCTGCTATTACAAAATGGTCCATCACCACTGATGAAGTTGATCCATTTTTTAATTCAAATTCTAAGCAAGATATGTCAGCTACTACTCTAGAAGTTGAAGAGACTTTTGAAATCTCTACTTCCCATGAGCTTGCTGATGTGCAAGATGATGATCTACTGAGTATTTTGGAGGTAAAATCAGATTTTGGAGGTGATGCATTTGCCCTCCGTGATATGGACTCCTATTTGGTCATTGGCACATGTTTTCAGAGTTTCACCGAATATGGAAGACACCATCATTCGCTTGGGTTCAAGTCTCATGCATATCCTTGAGATTTTGGTTTTGATCTCACACCTGTTGGTTCAAAGGAGATGATAAGAATCCATCTATCAATTCTTGGATCTGATTTGAATTCCAAGCCACCACCATCATGTATTAGTTCATTTGGTTATGATCTCACCTATGTCGGTTCAAAGGAGATATCAAAGAACTACATACACATTCATGGAGTTGATTCTACCTCAGTTGGTCCAAATGAAATGCTCCATAATGATCTTCATATTTTTTAATTTGTTCCCACCATGCTTGGTAGGAAGAGAAAGTTCAGGAAGCCTCCAGATTCGCTTTCATCCATTGTTGGAGAACTCAAGCACATGTTTTTGGACCATGATCCACTTCTTCCCAAGAGGAAGATAACTATTTTTGAGAGAATTCTAGATCGAGATCCACAAGAACCTGAAGATATAACACCTATTAGTGAAGATGAGCAAATGGAAGACCAAGATCCAGATCTATAGCTTGCATATCCTCCTCTTCCTAGATGAGCAGCCACTACTCTTAGATCTGTTGGATATCTTGTGGGAGATCCACTTGATCCAAGGAGAAACAGATCTAATTTTCAGAATGGAAGGTTTCATCCTTCTCACATTACTTATCCATTTCTTGCCGACAAATCCTTCTTCGGTGTAGAAGTGCACTTACCATTTGGGGTGAGTGATGACATGCTACATTAGCATCCTTCAGTCTATTTTGAGGGAGGGCTTTCTTCCCACTGGGTTTTTCCTCTTTCCTCACTTATTTATTTAGATTGTTGTACGGGGTGACCTTTGGTCTTAGTCACCAGGGCCCTACCATTAGTTGCTTCAGTTGTTTCCTCATATTTTGGCTTGCGAGGGGGTGTTGGAATATTATCACCATCATTTTTTATATTTGCATGCCTGCATGCATCCAGTCATCATGCATGCATCCAGTCATCATTATGGTAGTCTCCCCATCACCTGCAGCCTATGTTCAACCCCCTAGAGCCTGTTTTTAGCCCTCAGGAGCCCTCCTACCTACCTAGTGCGCCTTTTTCTCCTCACCTGGATGACATATGTGCCCTACTACACTACTTGGATCACTAACAGTCAATTGCAACATTTATTGACCATTTTATTCATTTATTGCTCAGTTTAACTACCCGTGGCTTCCAATTTCCTGTATCGGAGTGCCACTTGACCTACTGACAGCCTCATCAACCTCATGTGCCCTCCTTGGAGTCTTCATCCCTTGGTTTGTGCTCACATGACTCAGTTAGACTCAGTTAGACTCATTCGACTGAATTTTGACTATTTGTGACTACTACCACTGATTTGATGATGTCTCCAATGCTATCCAATCCACACATTGAGGAGAATTCGAATGACCTTAGGAGGCATTCGAATCCATTTGATTGTATTCATTTATTATTCTACTTTCATAGTGCCATCTTATAGCTGATGTATGATACAACAGTTTTTGTCATTTCTTGTGTTAATGAGTGATTATTGATTCGGCAATTCTTCTTCTCTTCTCTTCTATTCTTGAGTGATTTTTAGTGAGGTTTGCTCCAGTTGTGTGATCTCTCCTATAAATTATCACATGGTATTAGAGATGGATTCAACTATTCGAATTGCAACAGTAGTAGTTGTAGCAATTCTTTGAGAAACTGTCTTTCATTGAGCACCAGAAGCCTCTGGATTTCCACAGGAATTCCTGGTGCAATTGTTTTGAATTCACTGGAGCAATCCAGTGAGGTCTATCAAAGTGTGAAGGATCCAGTCACATGTGCTCATTGTACTAAGGTAGTGTTCATTCGAATTTGCAGCAAATCTCGATCAACAATTTCAGTTGTTTTGCAGGTTATTCCATCTTCAATGGATTCGAATTCAGCAGCTACTATGGATATCCATTGTTTTTGCAGGTTATTCGAAATTCTTTGCAGTTTCAGCAGTTGTATCAGTTTCGAAGTTTTCTACAGTTGCAATAGTTTCAATGTTTTCTACAGTTGCAACAGTATATTCAAATTCTACAATAGCTTCCATGGATATAAATCAATTCCTTCTCTCTCTTCATACAACTATGAAGAATGGAAACCATAGATGACAACATACTTGAAGAGATATGGTTTTTTCAATATGTGTATTGGTTTTAAGAGAGATTTTGCTTCGTATGAAGAGGAATAAGATTGCCTAGATGATTGTGACAGAGCCTCAATAGCAATATGTACTGTTATGCTTTCCAATATGGAGTACTTCATTAATACTGTTGAACATCCAAGTGATAAATGGACAATATTGGATAGATTATTTGCAAAGCAGAAGGAAGAGGATGATTTGGGAGAACAAGCTCAGTAATACTGCCTTTAGTGCTCTCTTTACTCATGATTAGGCCTCAATCATTTCTCATGATGAATATGTTCAAGATGAAGTCGAAATCCAAGACATGATATTAGGATCTACTATTGCAAAATGGTCCATCACCACTGATGAAGTTGATCCATTTTTTAATTCAAATTCTAAGCAAGATATGTTAGCTACTACTCTAAAATTTGAAGACACTTTTGAAATCTCTACTTCCCATGAGCTTGCCGATGTGCAAGATGGTGATCTACTGAGTATTTTGGAGGTAAAATCAGATTTTAGAGGTGATGCATTTGCCCTCCTTGATCAAATTCTTCCTATGGACTCCTATTTCTCCATTGGCACATGTTTTCAGAGTTTCACCGAAGATGGAAGACAACATCATTCACTTGGGTTCAATTCTCATTCATATCCTTATGATTTTGGTTTTGATCTCATCCCTGTTGGTTCAAAGGAGATGATAAGAAGCCATCTATCAACTCTTGGATCTGATTTGAAGTCCAAGCCACCACCATCATGTATTAGTTCATTTGGTTATGATCTCACCTATGTCGGTTCAAAGGAGATATCAAAGAACTACATACACATTCATGGAGTTGATTCTACCTCAGTTGGTTTAAATGACATGCTCCATAATGATCTTCATATTTTTTAATTTGTTCCCACCATGCTTGGTAGGAAGAGAAAGTTCAGGAAGCCTCCAGATTCGCTTGCATCCATTGTTGGAGAACTCAAGCACATGTTTTTAGAGCACGATCCACTTCTTCCCAAGAGGAAGATAACTATTTTTGAGAGAATGCTAGATTGAGATCCACAAGAACCTGAAGATATAACACCTATTAGTGAAGATGAGCGAATGGAAGACCAAGATCCAGATCTATAGCTTGCATATCCTCCTCTTCCTAGATGGGAAGCCACTACTCTTAGATCTGTTGGATATCTTGTGGGAGATCCACTTGATCTGAGGAGAAACAGATCTGATTTTCAGAATGGAAGGTTTCATCCTTTTCACATTACTTATCCATTTCTTTCCAAAAAATCCTTCTTCACTGTAGAAGTGCACTTACCATTTGAGGTGAGTGATGACATGCTACATTAGCATCCTTCAGTCTATTTTGAGGGAGGGATTTCTTCCCACTGCGTTTTCCTTCTTTCCTCACTTTATTTATTTAGATTGTTGTATGGGGTGACCTTTGGTCTTAGTCACTAGGGCCCTACCATTAGTTCCTTCAGTTGTTTCCTCATAGTTTGGCTTGCGAGGGGGTGTTGGAATATTATCACCATAATTTTTTATATTTGCATGCATGCATGCATCCAATCATAATGCATACATTTGCATGCATCCAACCATTAGTATGGTAGTCTTGTTGACTCAAACCCAATTGATAGGGGTTCCCATCACTGTCGACACCAACCCACTGCAATCTCCCTGAGCACCGTCCCAAGCAGGTTTTACCCTGTCCAGCAACACCTGCTGAGCAAATGAGGTCTCACCCGAGGCATTCAAGCGAGAGTGGATGGAACCATGTTTCTGCCTACTGAAGGAGGATGATTGTGGAAACAATTACTTAACTTATTGCAACATTCAAGACAGATCTATGCATTCAAATTTAACATCATTCATATTCATAACATCATTCCACAGAAACATTCATCGCAACAAGTATAACATTAAAGTATTAACTGCAGCAAGAAACAATCGCAACATGAATAAAAAGGTACACAGGAAATTTCACCAAACAGTTTTGTCATGTCATATTACTTCAGCAAAAACCCTGATACAACATCTTCACAAAACCAGATCTCAGCAATATCTCTTGATCTCACATATAGACTCAAAGATGCGCACAATTAACATCCAAAAATCTGTACTAAGATGCGATCATTCAACATTTACAACTTATGACTATATATAGGCTTCCGCCTTTACAATGCTTGTCCACTTTCTAACAACCTCCCAACCGACACATGGACAAATAAGCCAAAATCTAACTGACGTGGTCCAAATGATCCAAAACCCACAAACTGCGGTACATTTAACCCCAAAATTACATATCATATGGTCCAATGACCCAAAACCTCGCATTCTACAGTACAATCAACTCAAAAATACATAAAATAATCTAGCCTTCTACCTTCCGCGACCTCTTCTTATGTGTCGTAGCATTGGCGATGCTGCGATTCTTCCTTACTAAACTGCTTTCCAACAGGCACCCAACACAATCTTGTGGCTCACCCTCGAGCCATGTCAACTGGACATGGTGTACTCTATGGTCTTGACTTTGAAGTCCTCGTACTGCTGCTCGACTAACGTCACCATTTCCTTTGATGTTTTAGCAGCCTCCTGACTGTCGATGACGTCTTGGGGCGATGGGTGCTCGATCAGCTTCGCAGCCACTTGTTGACGATGTCCCTGTACTGCCTAGAGAACTTTGCCAGCCTTTGTCATAAACTGTCCACCAACATCCTGTAACCCCTCCAGCTGTGTAGCTCGCTTCTTCTGTCACTCATTGGCCTTGGCGATGCGCTGCTATAGATCTTTCAAATCTGCAGACTTGGCAACCTGCTCCATGGGTGGCATCACTCACATTGTCGCTTGAGTGTTTCCAACTGCCCCTCTACTTCCTGTTGAACCTTCATCAGCTGTTCAACCTACTCATCCTAAATGATCCACCTCTAAAACTGCACAGTGTCGGTTGTGAGCTTCGTCATTGCGGTTTCCAGCTCCGCCAGCTGCATTGCTATCTCTTCAATAGCTCGTTTGCAGTCATCCACTTCTGCTTGTGGTGTACCGGGATTCACCTGAGCTCGCAACTCCTGATTTTCATGCCATAACTAGACAATGGCAGCCCCTAGTTGTTGCACACATTGAAGCATATCCAACCCTTCAGTGGGCTCCGGCACATGTTGATAAGCTTCCGCAATGGCCTGCTCTACCTTCACACTGTCATCCCACATATGGGGCCTTCTTCGCGATGAGGTGGTCCTGTTCTTTCTTCAATTCTTCAATCTCGCGAGCCTTCTCAGCTCGTTCCTTCTTGATGTCTTCCTTGAGCTCATCCACATCCTGCCGTGCTACAGTTGCCCATCCTGTCAAATCCTCAATGGCTGCTTGTGCAGCTGCCTCGCGCTCTTGCAACTTCATGCACTTAACACTGATATCATGCATTCTGTCATCCATTTCATGGCCAACGACCATCTGCATAGTTTTCAATCCTTGCTCCAGCAATGCGTTAACGTTGATGGACACCTTCTTCAACTGCTGCAGCAAGGTGTTCACGGCCTCATCTTCAGTCACAATCGCAGTCGAGGGAATCTCCACATTCCTGACCTGTGGCTCGGTGATGATTATGCTAACTTGCGGTGCCATTGCTTTGTCAAGTGCCTTCCGCGAAACCATATCACATAAAGAGTCCATATGAGCAGTGAGCGCATGGAATCCTTCATCTGTCACCCTTGTCATCTTCTGAGCTGCTATGATGGATGCATCAGCGATTGCTTTTATGAGTCGGCCCAACTGCGCTTATGTGATGTACCTGCAATAATTAATTAATGCAAATACACTAGATATCAGAAATAATAGAACAGAATCACTTTTATATTGATCACGGGCCACTTCGAGGGGGCAACCTCCTTTGAGCAAGCTCAATACAATTAACTTCACGGTGCCTTCAATGACCTCAACACACACTTATATACTAAGTCTATGCCCAATACTATGAGTCAAAACCATGGGACATATAATACTATGGGACGACTTACAAAGCATATGCGTCCAATACTATGGGTCAATACTATGGGCTAATATAAACTACGGATCAACAAATACTACGGGACGACTTACAAAGCATATGCGTCCAACAACAATATACTAACATAGTAAAGAGAAGGGTTGACATGGGTTCCTAACATCCCCTCTCCCTTAGAAAAAGCTTTGTCCTCAAAGCTTTGGTTGGAGAAATTGCTGCAGAATCGGAAGGAGTGGTTCCCCGGTAGCATCCTTGGTTTGCATTTCAGGCCACTGACGCCTTTGGAGTGTCAAGGAGGATTGCTTGGAAGGCTGTAGACGAAGAAGAACCCTGTCAGCTGCGTGGAAAATGTGCTCAGAACGGTGTTGATCAGCTTGTTGTTTCAGGCGAATTCTGGCCATGTGAAGATTGTCCTGCAGAATGAGAAGAATCTGATCGCGGTTTCGAAGAACCGAGTCAATTTCCTGAACTGGAGAGCTGCTAAGGGTGTATGGAAGAAGAACAGGCGGTGTTTTTCCATAGACTGCTTCATATGGTGTCCTTTGATATGTGGTATGGTACCACCAGAGCGCTGCTAGGAAATCCATAGAAATAGTTAGCCAAAGCTGTGTAGGGATGGGCACGGGTTTGAGCAATCCCGAAAGGAGTGTCAGTTCCCCCTTGTTGACTTGGAAAGTATCATCGTCAGCCACCATCTGTTGAATTGTCATTTTTAGTCCCGACCAGAAGAAGTTACATTGTTCCCGGTCATACATTTTGCAGAACCCAGAGTGCCCTGTTGAGGAAGAAGCATGGAGTTCATAGAAGAGATAGCCCTGTTGAACATATTGCAACCAATTTGGAACAAGCAGAGAAAGAGCTGTAAGAGAAACTGGGTCATCAATTGTGCGAGAAGGAGCATCTTCCACCATATTGTCCTTACCCTTCTTGTAAGTGATCACATAGGGACAACCCATGAGTTGGATAACCCATTGCAGGTGTGTTGGGGAGGAGACCCATTGTTCCAAAAAAATTTCTAGACTCGGGAGATCAGTCTTGATGCAGAAATAATTCCCTAATAGGTATGGCTGCCACTTCTGTACTGCATGCAAAATAGCCATCATTTCCTGCTGAGAGGTAGATGTGGCTACATTCTTACCGGAAAGGTCTCTTGAAGGCAGCAAGCGCATTGGTTCAGCAAAGATACCTGCATATCTATCCAAGGAAGTAGTGGAGACTGTTGATGGGTGCATCTGAATGGAATTGAGCTGAGTGATGACACCATGTGAATTCTTCTTAAGGATTTTTTCCAGGCGATGTGAACTGATGATGCAAAGAGACCCTGGTTGTAAGCCCACAAATTTGTGTTGTGCCCCATTGACTTTGAACTGCATCCAAAGTTCCGCAAAATCCCATAAGACGGGGCCAAGTGTACGTAACCATTGAACGCCCAAAACCACATCACATCCGCCTAAGGACAAGGCAAACATGTCAGAGCGTAGGTTATAATCTTCCATAGAGATACGCACATTGTGACACTTCCCCTTGCAAGGTAAGGTACCCCCATTGGCAACCATGACTTCAAAGTTGGAGCAAGGATGGACAAAACAAGCAGCCTGTTGGCAATCCGAGGGTCAATGAAGTTATGAGTGCTACCAGAATCAATGAGGATGGTAAGAGGGAGCTTCTTGAAGTATCCCCTGACTCGCATTGTTTGTGGGGTGGTGACTCCGGTTACAGCATGGAGAGAGATCTCGGGTGGGTCGTCCTGAGATGGGGTGTCAACAGGCAGGTGTTGAATGTCGACCTGATCATCTACTGTATCTGTAGCTTCTTCACCAGGTTCTAAGGCAGGCAGAGAATCCACATCCAAGAGATAGAGCTTTTGTTGAACACATCTATGTCCCCGAGTGAATTTCTCATCACAATTATAGCAAATCCTTTTTTCTCGGCGTGCCTGCATTTCTATTTCAGACAAATGCTTGATAGGAGTTGGTTGAGGAGCAGGCGTGATGGAAGGTCGTTGGGAACCCATATTTCTGAAGGGAACAAAGGTGGGTCTGGAGCGTTGTTGAGCTGCGATCTTGTCCTCGGCCAGCTTAGCCAACCCTAGGACTTCCATCATTGTGTTGGGACAAAACATTTTGACCTCTGAGCGGATTTCATCTGTGAGACCACTGATAAAACAACTCCTGTAGAATTCCTCAGACAATCCTTCTGTGTGATTGGCTAGTTTCTCAAATTCCGTCTGATACTCTCTCACTGTGCCAGTTTGGTGAAGTTTAGTGAGTGCTCCTGTGAAGTCGTCAAAAGAACTAGGACCAAATCGTGACAAAAGGAGTTGGCAAAAATCTGTCCAGTGTGGCTCGGGATGAGCTTTGATGTACCAACGGTACCATTGAAGGGCTTCCTGTTCCAAATGAAAGGATCCAAGTGGAACTTTCTGAACATCAAAAGTATTATGCAGACTGAAATATTGTTCTGCTCGGTATATCCATCTAGTCGGATCCGTACCATTGAAGCGAGGAAAATCAAGCTTCGGCCTACGAAAACTGCTGGAAGAAGAGAACCCAGTGGCTGCAAAAGATTCTGGCTGTCTGGTATTGTTCATGGCTGAATGCTGAAGATGGAGGCTGAGAAATTTTTCATCTAGATCTTGGAGTTTGGTTTGGATGGCTACAAGTGCTTCCTCCATGGTGTGTGCTCCTGCACGGGTTACAACCATAACCAGTTTTTTTTTTTTTTTTTTTTTTTTTTATCAGAAGTGGATCGGCAACAGCGGCGCAGAAGGGATCCGCAACAGATGGATCTGCAGCGACGCGGAAGGGATTGAAAACGGCTGGATCTGAAACGGCGACTGGATCTGGAACAACTTTCAGAATAGATCTGAACGGCTGGAGCTGGAGCGGAAGTGATCGGCAACAGTTAAATAGATATGGACCCCAAGTATGAACGGCTTCCTAACAGTTCAGGTGTTTCACTCGGCCACCAATGCTGTCTGACGGCTTGCGTATTGGGGCAGTACCCCTCACTCCACGGCTCAGGTAAAACTGATAACCGCTTGGCCACAAACGACAGCTCTTGGTTTACCTCACGGGTGGGAACTAGTCAATCAGGTAGGGGTCGTTGCCCTTTTCGCTTGGCAGGTCCTCTCAATGGCCAGCTACTTCGGGGATCCTGTGGTACTCCTCACAATGAGTTTTAGGGCTTATGCCCAAGTACTTCCCACAGTTAAGCGGATAGGGATTATTCCCAGATCCGAACCTGCAACAGAAAAAATTTGGGCAGAAATTCCACCCAATGTTCAAAAACCGGATCTATATTGCTCAGAATCGCTATTATAACATGTTTCCGGAACTGGAACAACCACTCTGCTTCTACCCATGAAAGCGGAATAGAAATCTGGGCACTCGGTCAAAAGATTTTCTCGCCGCAATTTCCGCGGCCGTCACCGAAATTCTGAAAAATTGCTGATTTTAAATCCGCGATATCTCCACTTTTAGAACTCCAATTGAGATGATTTTTTTTTTGAAACTGCGTATTTTTGAAAGAGGAATTCAGATATGTAATCGGTTTCTTCTGATTTTGTGCAGAAAGTTTCAGAAATTGATCTGAAAGTCGCCGCCCAAAAAAAAGAAAAAAAAATTTCCACTTGTGCCAAGGAAAGTGCTCTGATACCAGATGTGATGTACCTGCAATAATTAATTAATGCAAATACACTAGATATCAGAAATAATAGAACAGAATCGCTTTTATATTGAGCACGGGCCACTTCGAGGGGGCAACCTCCTTTGAGCAAGCTCAATACAATTAACTTCATGGTGCCTTCAATGACCTCAACACACACTTATATACTAAGTCTATGCCCAATACTATGAGTCAAAACCATGGGACATATAATACTACGGGACGACTTACAAAGCATATGCGTCCAATACTATGGGTCAATACTATGGGCTAATATAAACTACGGATCAACAAATACTACGGGACGACTTACAAAGCATATGCGTCCAACAACAATATACTAACATAGTAAAGAGAAGGGTTGACATGGGTTCCTAACAGCTTATGTCGACAAGGGCAACCCACTGATTGTCGCAGGGTCCTATTACCCTTTCGTTTTGTTTTATTCCAAGGCCTGGTCACTGTCGTCATCTGACTGTGTCTTTATGGATTCTCGGTCTGAGTCATGATGACTATGTTGGTCCTGCGCCGATATGCAATCATCTGGACCTTGCGCCGATTCCTGAGCCTCAATCTCGGCCAACCCTATGGGTTTGCGCCACGCCTCTGGCCAATCGTTCACAATATCCTCTAAGTCTATCATTGTTACCTTATTTGATGTCAGCAACCATTATCTATCTAGGTCACAGCGGGCTTGTACATAAATTGAATGTGGTCGAATTGCAAACACCATGACCAGCTTAAACTGTGTTGTCATTTCTTCGGACAATTGCAGCACCCTTGTCGCAGCTGCACAGAGCATCTCCCAGTATAACCAGAACAGCAGTATACATTCCCTATTTCGCTCTGGTTCTCAGACAAACCACAGGTTTTGATACTGCGTGCTATGACACTCTTTCACAGCATTAACCTCCATACCCTGGTACACGTCGGGCTCCTTCCAAGATACAAATTCAATCAATAGAAGAAGTTAGCTATATGTGAACAAACCCTTATCGGCTTGAACCGCTACAGCATCCTCCGCCAACTGATTTAGTATAAATAGAAACCATTTCATCTACACTCTGACCGCCACTAGTAGATTTGAACCCAAAATCCGACGAGCAAATCCGACAACCTCCGACGAAATGGACTGTGTCGTCGGATTTTTCTTTCAAAATTACTTTTTTTGTTTTTTGTTTTTATAAATTTCGAGAGGCGTCCGTCGGATATCCGACGTCATTTTGAATATCTGACGAGGCTCGTAGGATATCCGACAGCTCTGCCAATATCCAATGCCTATTCGGGTATCCGACGCTTTGGATGTCGGATAAATGACTCCATTTCGAACCCGAGGAAGTCGGATATCCGACGGATTTTTCCCAACGGTAACTTGATTAGTGTCGTCAGATATCCGATGTAGGTTTGACTTTTTGACTTTTAAAATTTATAAATATCTAACCATTCTGACATGTTTGCCATACCAGCGACAGTTTGCAGATGTTTTTTTTGTTCAGTGGACTGTTTTTCATTGTTTTTGTTATTCAAGTGATCAAAATACTGTGGAGCTTCATTTTCTAAGATCGATAATCTTCATTTAAGCTCTTTACGAGAAAATGTCAACTACGAATATTCCTGATCCAGATGAACAAAATCGACAATTGCTTGCTAGATTGTGGGAAGGAGTTGAAAGAAGGGGTGATGGTAAATGCTATTGTCCATGTGATCAATGCAGGGGCTTTAAGAGGAGAAGAATTTTTATCACAACAGCCACAAAATGTTGTAGGGAGCATGGGCACGCCGAGGGGGGACATGAATACCATCCATTTGTAAGTTTTGCATTATATATGTTTTTATTTTGATTGCTTTTGTAAATTTATGTATTATTATAATATTTCTTATTTTTTACCAACAGTACAATTGGTCGTTGTTCTTTTCATCCCAATAGTACAAAATTTGTTAAATTTTTAATGTATCGCATAAATTTTTACATTTTGCGTTTGAATTTCTTATATTAACTTTTATCTATTGATTGTTTCATGTAATTATAAAGGAAAGACATCCTACGGCATATCGTCCAGATTAGCAAGTGCTTCCAGAACAAGTACCGGAGGAACATGGAGCTATGAATATTAATGGAGAACAAGTTAATGATCACATTGAAGAAGATGATGATACTGATAACATAGTTGAAGATGATGTTACAAATACTTTGATCCATGATTCATTTAATGTTGGAATGGATGATGATGATGATCATGAAAATGATGAACATTTTGATGATATTCATGATACACCTCTTCTTGACAAGGCATACGAACCCCTTTATGATGGCTCGAAGACAAATCTTCTCTCTGCTATATTGTTGGTAATGAACTTGAAGGTTATGAATGGTCTTTCAAACATATCAGTCACACGGATGTTAAGGTATGTAATATATTCCATCACAAAATATATATGATTGTCATGTATTTTATTGTTAATTCATATATAAGTCAAATTACTACAGATGAAATTTGTTTCATTAATATTATTTCTATATTATATTAACTAGATTTTTATTTTAATTTGTTGTAGCATGATAGTTGAATATTTGTTACCACCGTCAAATATTTTACCTCGCACATATCGAGATTTATCTGCCATCATGAAAGAAATTGGAATGCAGTATGAAGCAATTCATGCATGCCCCGATGATCATGTTCTTTATTACAACCAGCATGAATTTGCAACAGAATGTCCTGAATGTCATATTAGTAGATATCGCATAGATCAAGTAACTAAAAAGGTGCCTCGCAAGGTTCTACGTTATATTCCCATTATTCCCCGTTTGCAACGATTGTTCAAGTGCAAAAACATAGCGCAGTTTATGGATTACCATGCACGGAACAGAAGTCAAGACGACATTATTCGGATGCCTGCAGATGGGTCTGCATTTAGAGATATGGAGGAAAAATGGCCTCACTTTAAAGACAAACCTCGTAATCTTAGGATTTCTTTGGCAGTAGATGGTGTCAATCCTTTTGCAGAGATGAGATCTGCTTACTCGGTGTGGCCTATTTTTGTTATCAACAACAACATTCCTCCATGGTTGACAATAAAGAGGGAGCACATAATGTTGTCGATGATTATTCCAAGTACGAACACTGCAGTTTTTTTTATTGCAGTGGTATATTCTCATTTGTCATTTTTTGTCTCATAATGTTATATATATATATATATATATATATATATATATATATATATATATATATATATTTATATTTAAATTTTTTCTATTGCGAAATATGGTTTATATATCTAAATGGTATGTCTCATAATCAGAATATTTATTTTATATGTTCAAATCAATCAGGTAAGTACCAAGTCAAAGATATGAATGTATATATCGAACCTCTTATTGACGAGCTACTGAAGTTATGGAATGGCATCACTATGTATGACTTATCTAGACCAATACGACAAAGGCAATTCCAATTCAATGCAATGCTTGTATGGATAATACATGATGCCCCAGGGTTAACCCATTTCTGTGGTATGTAATTATAAGTTCCACTTTAGTTGCATTTAATTTTACGAACTACTAGTTAATATAATACGCATGCATGTTTTTCTAAATAATCCAGTCATTTTTTATATAATTATAATAAACAATATTGATATTCCATCTTTTTATTTAGGTCTTCAAACAAAGGGGAAATTTGCATGTCCAGTTTGTGGTCCTAAGATCAAATCTCGTCGTTCAAAAAGATTAGGAAAGGAGGTGTTTGATGAGTATAGGCACTTCCTCTCCAAGAATCACAGGTATCGAACTACCGGAAAACATCTTTTCAATGGCAAGCAAGAGACTGCATTAAAACCAAAGAGAATGACACCTCAGCTGTGGAAGTTGCAGTATAATAGAAATCGTCAAGGTACGTATAATCAATCATTGTATATGATCATATTGTATTTTATTATATTGTGTGCTGTTTAGTGTAATTGACATTGATTTAATATTTAATTTCATCATTTTCGTTCATGTGATCATCATGAAGGCATTAATGGGCTTCCACGAGGAATGAAAAGTTATCCTAGTAAATTTAGTAGGTTTCCCTACTATGAGCACCTACAAATTGCTCATCTATTTGATACAATGCATATTGGAAAGAATGTGACTGAAACATTATGGCGAATATTGAATGGAAGGAGTGAAAAAGAAAAAATTGTCAAAATTTGCAAAGACATTCAAGATAACAACCATGCAATGAAAGACATCATTCAATTTCATAGCAACGGAGAGCAAATTAATATAAACTCACTTCCATGGATGTTAACGAACCAGCAAAGTAATGTTGTAAAAGAAGTTATTCAAAAAATTAAATTTCCCACCGGATTTTGTGCGAACATGAAGAATATCATAACAAAGAAAGGTGATTTCGCGGGGGTGAAAACACACAATTGGCATGTCTTCATGAAGGTAATAATTAATATGGTATGCATTTTATAATTTTTTTTTCTTTTTCTATTACTCTTATTCGATATACTAAAACTATTTGTATATTATTGTTACAATATGTTCTACCTCTCTCTATCCCAGACAACTTCGACAACAATGTCAAGCAAATAATATATAGTCTCAGGAAATACATGAGGGAAGTGTTGATCTTTCCATGTGCTTACTGTCTGTTTAATTCAACATAGAACTTATTCTTAATTTGATTTTCATTATCTACTTCATGTTACGTAATATAATGACTTTTTTCTTTAATCTCTTGATTGGGTTGTCATGTCACATGTAGAGGTTGTCATCTAAAGAATTTCATAAAGAAGACATAAAGTATTGGAGGAGAGAAATTTCTCATCTCATGTGTGAAATGTAGAAGCATCTACCTTCAGCATTTTTCAATGCACAGGAACACTACCTCATACACCAAGTTGAGGAGATTGAACTATGTGGACCTACGCACTCAAGGTCCACGTGGATGGTTGAGAGGCACTTGAAATTTATGAAGGGTTTGGTTAGACAACGAGCATATGTTGAGGGTTCTATGATAGAGGGATATATGGTATACCAAACATGTTGTACATTAGTGAATATCTTCCTATATTGGCGTCAAAGCTCAATTTACGTCGCATTTGTGATCCAGACTCCAAAAAAGATTTCGAAGGGGAGTACTCGAAGGGGAAAGGTAGATCGAGGAAGGTGAAAGGTAATATAACACATTTCACTGGTGATTTTTATGTTTATATATGATACATATATATTCTATTTTTTTATTTAGTATTTTGCATCATTTTATACTGTAATTATATACTTTTTTAAGTGACTAATATACATTTTCATTGAATTTTAATTTTATTGTCATCAAACAGTTTGTCGAGAGTGGGATGCGATTCATTTATACATCGCAAACAATCTTGACTTGATGAAGGTATGGATCGAAAAATGTGAACAATCTGGTCATGGAATATCATGGGAAGGTGTGGCTTCATTGGTTAAAGCTGCACATCGCAATGGAGACACCAATCTAACACAAAGGGAAATCGATTTAGCAAGAGGTTTAAAAGATAAGTAGGTAAGCATATTAATCAATGGCACTTTTTTTTTTTATAAATATTGTCGTTGTACGTCACGCTTGTTATTTTCCTTTCATGGCATTATAATAAACATGCACTACTTTATCATAAATATGGTGTCACTATGTAATATTTTCCTAGATGGCTTGTTGTACTAGGTAAAACACCATAAGGCTATGTGGTGCAATGGATGTAGATATCGCATAAAAAACTTGGATGAAACAAAGAAAACATTTGATTGTGGGATATCTGTAGTCTTTGAGGTGACCAATGTTTCTTCTAGAAGTGACAGACATCTAGAACTATCTGAAAATCAATATTATGGGTATCTGGCAGACATTCTTCAGTGTGACTTTAACTCATTCAAGGTATTTCTGTTCATTGTCAAATGGTACAGGTTTTGATTGAATCAACGTGATCCCGATAGAACAATTATTGAACATGATAATGGTTTTACCATGGTAAATACAAGGTTGTTTGAGCCAGGAAAGGAGCCCTATGTTCTTCCAACCCAATGTGAATAGGTATTTTACTCTGAGGTTCCAAGTAGAGCGGGTTGGTCATTTGCTGTGAGACATGATCCAAGGGGAAGGCCGATAAAGTATAATGTAGATGAAGGTAATGAAGATGTTCTCGAAGAAGAAGATGCCGTTGAAGATGATCATGATCAACATGAGTTAGATGATATTCCTGTTCTAGAAGAAGATGTCGAAGAACTTCTTGAATCAGATCATGATGTATATTCAGACAATGTCCATGAAGATGATACCGACGATGACATGATGATCGACGTAACTGACATCAACGACGATGATGATATGGCCAATCCTTACAATGTTGAATCTGGATCATCGGATGATAGTATAGATGATCGGTACTCAGATGAAGAAGATGATGAAGACCATTGAATTCTATGATCAAGTATGCATTACTAATAATAAATTATTAACTGTTTCTTAGCTAATTTCCATTTTCCTACATGTTAAAGTTAGAAACCTTTCTTGTTATTTAGTATGAATGATAAAAGACATTTATTTTTTTGTACATAGATTTTTTTTCGGGTTATATTGGGGAATTGAGAGTGATGAGAGGGGGGGGAGGGGCCATAAGAGCTTCCACCTTCACGTGGTTGGCCTTTTTAGTAGAGAATATTAAACAATTCTCGAAACAGATAGAAGCTTATAATTGAGGAAATGCAGTACAATTATCATGCTACCCAAAATGGCATACTGCTTGATCATCGATATCATCTTCATCATGATCACCATCTTCATCATGATCACCAGGATCATCATCATCATCATCATCATCATCTTCTTCATCATCGTCATCATCATCATCTTCATAATCATCATCATTATCATCTTCATGGTTGTGATCATCATCATCTTCATCATTGTCGTCATCATCACCACCAACAACATCATCATCATCATCGTCCCCATCTTTATCATCATCATCGTCATCATCATGATCATCATAATCATCTTCGTCTTCATCATCATTGTCATTGTCATCACCACCAACATCATTGTCATCATCATCATCATCACCACCATCTTCATCATCGTCATCATCATCATCATCATCATCACATTCATCACGATCATCATCATTGTCATCATCATCATCATCATCATCATCATCATCATCATCATCGTCATCATCATCACATTCATCATCATCATCATCATCATCATCATCATCATCGTCATCATCGTCTTCATCATCATCACCATCATCATCCCCATCTTGATCATCATCATCGTCATCGTCATGATCACCGTAATCATCTTTGTCTTCATCATCATTGTCGTTGTCATCACCACCAACATAATCCTCATCATCATCATCATTACCATCATCTTCATCATCGTCATCATCATCATCATCATCATCATCACATTCATCAAGATCATCATCATCGTCATCATCAATCTGCATCATGATCATCTTCATCATCATGTTTGTCTTCGTCATTGTCACCATTCTTCGTCATCATGATCATCATCGTCATTTGAAATCTTCATCTTCATCATCATCGTCATTGTCGTCTTCATCATCATCATCGTCGTCGTCCCCATCTTCATCATCATCATCGTCATCATCATCATCGTAATCATCTTCGTCTTCATCATCATTGTCGTTGTCATCACCACCAACATCATCATGATCATGATCATCATCATTATCATCATCATATTCTTCTTCATCATCATCATCAACATCATCATCATCACATTCATCATCATCATCATCATCATCATCATCATCATCATCATCTTCATCATCATCTTCGTCTTCATCATTGTCACCATTCTTCGTCATCATGATCATGAACAGTGTCTCAAGAAGAATGTAATGTGTAAATCCTTGTACTGCTTCCCATATGACCATGGTTAACACTGTAAGATCCATCCTAGGTGAACAAGATCTCCTAATGGTGGATATATCCCACTTAGTGGCTAAAGATCTCCTCTAAAGGGAATATGTAGTGGCTCAAGACCTCTTTTTGTCCCATAAGCCCTAGAAGCTATATTTAGGTTATGTGGCCATTTTATTCCTTGCTCGACCATGGTCATCAAGACCCCAATATCTATTCCTTATAATTAAAAACCTCCTATTGGCTTCCATATCCCACTCAAAGGTCAAAGATACCTTTTATATGGCCTATGTGGTGCTTTGAGACCACATTCATGGGCTAGATACTTAAAAGAGTTATATAGAACTTAATTTTTTTTATTTCCTCTACTTACCATGGTTAAGACCCCATGACCCATTCTTGGTACAAAAAACTTCCTAATGGCACCCATATCCCAATCAAAGATCAAATATATTCTATAAAGGGCCTATTGTTCAAATATTTTTCTTGATGTGACATGCAATCCTTCAGCCACAAATAAAACATCATTGATCTCAAAGTTGTCACACTTTCACAAATATTAAATAATTATATATAATATATTTTTGGATAATATGTTTAATTCACTCAAACCCACTTATGATAACACTTTAAGCATATCATTATAATGAAAGAATTAAATTTTGTTAAATTTTCAGAATTTACTTCAATCTGATCTAGGATCTTAACTGAGAGAACAACATGTACAACAAATCTATAACATATCAATCATGGACACAATAATGCAAGCACACAAGAGACACAGAGTTTACTTGGGGAAAACCATAAAGGTGAAAAACCCCAATAACTTCCTCAAAGATAGATAGAGCAATGATACAACCAGAATACAAGAGATAGTCTTCTCCTAGTAGCAGAGCCTCCTCCTCCACAAGTGCGCCACTCTCCCAAGTGTGAGTGAGAGAATAGAATGTGTAAAATGAGAGAGACACACTCTCTATTTATACACTAACTTGACTTGACCTTTACTCAACTAGGTCGGCCTCAACTTAACCACTTAACATAATGCTGACTAGGCCAACCCCCACTAGGGTGGTCTAATAACCCTTTGACCCACATGGCCGACCCCCAATAGGGTGGTCTAATAACCCTTTGACCCATATGACTTATACAAGGCCAACCCCAACAAGGTGGTCTAATAACCCATCAAGTATAAGTTACGACACTTACAATATAAATGACGACACTTCCGTATAGAGGAATAATAACATCTCTAAAGGAATACAACCACTTCCATATAGAGGAATAATAACATCTCTATAGGAATACAACCACTTCCATATAGAGGAATAATAACATCTCTATAGGAATACAATACACATATATGTGAAATACATTCCGAAGTTACATATACATGAACACTCCCTCTTAACTAGGAAGGTATTTCTCGACACAGGTCTTCTAGCACAAGTCATCTTCTTTGGATCATTGTCACTGGATAATCGTCATTGAGTCATCATCATCGTCACTGCTGCTGCTATCTCAATCAATCTCTGAATCTACTCATCATAGGAAGTTCTACAGAGCCAGTCCTTTTTCATACTGGATGTAGGCCCACCACCTGCAGGTCTTCATCATCACTGGCCATATTGTGGAAATCTCAGGACTTATTACATGCGTCACAAAACCTTAAAAGAGTCTCTTGACTAGCAAGAACCCTAAAGAGAATCTGAGGCCTTTTTCATCCTGTCCAGATCTCCAGGACTTATTACATGTGACCCCACCACAAAACCTCGAAAGAGAATCCCAGGACTGATTACGAGCACAAGGCTCAACCTATCGGATCTCCCAGGGCACAAATTACATGTGGTCACCACAAAACCTCGAAAGAGCATCCCAAGACTGATTACGAGCGCAAGGCTCAACCTATCGAAACTCCCAGGGCACAAATTACATGTGGTCATGGCAAAACCTCGAAAGAGCATCCCAAGACTGATTACGAGCACACAGCTCAACCTATCGGATCTCCTAGGGCACAAATTATATGCCATAGGACAAAACCTCAAAATAGCATCTACCAGATATCCCAGGGCACAAATTACATGCCATAGGAAAAACATCAAAAGACTATCTGCAGATCTCCCAGGGCACAAATTATATGTCCTCCCAAGCAAAACCTCAAAAGAGCATTTGCCAGATATCACAGGGTACAAATTACATGCCATAGGAAAAACCTTGAAAGACTATCTGCAAATCTCCCAGGGCACAAATTACATGCTTATCCGCACAACCTATTCCACGACCACAGAATATCAACCTGATACTCACCATACATCATACTGATGTACACATGATCATCCTGATCATTATCACTGCAACATCCTACTGCATGTCATCTAGAGCAACATCCTGAAGCTCGCCATCTATGATCATCCTAATCATACAATGCATCCACTCGATGCATACCAAGTATCTACCTGATACATATCATCATACATGATCCACCTGATCATACAGTGTATCCACCTGATACAAATACAAATACATGATCCACCTAATCATACTTGATACATATCACATACATGATCTACCTTATCATACAATGTATCCACCTGATACATATACAGATACATGGTCCAAGCATCCAACGTGATGCATATACAAAATACATACAAATGATCCAACTGATCATATCCAGCATCCAACATGATGCGTACATACATATACATATAAATGATCCAACTGATCATATCTAGCATCATCCTGATGCATATACAGAGCAGTAACTAGAGCATCGTCCTGATGCTCATCATCCAGCGCTTACATCCATAGCCATGTGAAGGATCCTCCTTCCAACATGCTTGGAATGGCTTCTGCAAATGTGTCCATCATTTCTTCCTCGAAGTGTCATCAATCTGAAGAACACCAAGCCTCTCCCTGAAGTACTCAAACTTCACCCTGGCTAGTGGCTTCATTAGCACATCTGCAATCTTCTCATCCATCGCAATGTACTATGCTTCGGCTGTACTCAGTGCTACGCAGGACTACTTCCTGCTAAACCAAGAGATCACACCTGATCCCTATCTGCAGCACTGCCTGCCCAATCTAAATCAACATAACCCTGCAAGTTAAACTTTTGATTCACATCATACTTGATCCCATAATCAACTGTACCCTTCAAGTACCTCAGAATATGCTTTACAACAACCAAGTGAACACTCCTCGGATCCATTAGGAACTGGCTCAATGTGTTCACTGCAAAGCAAATATCTGGTCTCGTGTTCGTCAGGTACATCAAGGACCCAATCATTTGATGATACATAGTGATATCAACCGGCTCAGATGAAGCATCACACAGAAGCTTCAGGTTCGATGCCATAAGTGTGGCCATAGCCTTGCATTCCATCATCCCGAACCTCTTCAGGATCTCTACTGCATACTTCCCTTGTCCAAGGAAGATTCCATCTGCACTTTGCCACACCTCCATGCCAAAAACAAATAGTGCATCATCCCCAAGTTCTTCATCTCTAACTCGGCAGCAAGCTTCCGCTGCGTGTTGGCAATCAATCTATCTTCACCTGTAATAAACAGGTCATCCATATACAAAAGTAGTATCACTGGATTTCCTTCCTCAACCTTGTAGTAAAGGTTGGAATCTGCTTTACTCTTGGTAAAGCCCAAGCTGGATAGAAAGCTATCTATCCTACCACATTCTGCACACATATATGACTAAACCATTCAAGAAGGTTGTCTTGAAATTAATCTGGTGTATCTTCTATTTCATCACTTTTATATTTCTCTATGCTGCCATCTGCAGCATGCTTGATCTGATAGTTCCATTTGGAAGTCACAACAGACTTCCCTTCAACTCTTGGGACCGCATACCAAACATTGTTCTTCATGATCGACGGATCATGGCATTTTTCTTGTATCTTGGGAACTTCAATATCTTCAATAGATAATTTTGTTGCTTGAACAAATGTTGTAGTCCTTCTTTTGTAGGTGAAGGTATATGGTCTTTTCTACAAAACAAGTTAAATTGTATGATTAGAAACATCTCATAATTTTCAGACAAATTCTTACACATAAAGAAATATGTCATATAGTCATGCAATTATCTTAGCCAATGCTTCAATACAACATTTATCCATGTTCCACAACTTTCTAGATGCCTTCCAGTCTCTACCAAAACATTGTTAAGAGTTTGCACTACTCCCAACATGTCAACAAAGAGGTTTCATTCTAGATAAGTAGCACTAGAATGTTGTACAGTGCCATAGGCCACTTACCCATCACATGCATATTATTAGTATACTGTTCATTAATGCAATCATTCTAATATGCACAATACATATCCTCAGTCTAGGAACATGAGCATATACATCATTGAACAATTTTATTTAAAAAAACAAATATGCAAGAAATGATAATTAAAAATACTTATCTTTGTTTGGTTGCTGGGTGGACTCCCTCTGAGTCTTTGCTTCCTTGCAGGAGCTGCTGAAGTAGCTTCTTCTACACCTTTCTGTTGTGGAATGTAGAAAGATGGTCAACTCCCTTTGAATATCTACATCCTTGCAGAAACTACTGAAGTGTGCTCCTTTGCTTTCTTGCAGGAACAACTGGAGTGTGCTCCCTCTTGATCTTTGCTTCCTAGATTACTTGTCCTTGAACTTACATCCATCCTTAATCACTATGCATGCTTATTAGTATCATCATTGTGTTATCCTTGAGGTCTCATACATAATCACACATTTATTAGTATAATCTTAATACTATCAAAACACAATAATCTTAAACATGTATAGTCATGATCATTCACAAATCATAAACATTAGTATTCAAGGTTTCAGGGAAGTCTTCTTTTACTTATGCATATTCTTATTTGATCATAGGACTTTTCTGATTAGTTAAATCATCAAGGCATAAACCCGTGATTACTCAAACCTACAACTTCATGATTCTTCTGGTTAGTCATATCATCAATTATGGTAAGAAACATAATATGTATACAACCATGACTATTCAAACCTATGACTTCATGAATAATAATTATCAGCAACACAACAGTATAAGATCCTAACACAAGGTAGGATTCTAGCTTGATATAGGAAAAACATACCTGGATTAGCATGCTAGCTAGTTATGTCTAACATACCCGCATAATGTCTTATGGTTCTCTTCAATGACTTGTGCTAGTAACCTGCATGTCTCATAAGTTATCCATTATAGAACCAAGTTATACATACCTCGTAAGTAGATTTTATAAGTGATCCATGACAATGGATGAATCTTTGTCTTCATGTCATCATGATCATATGTTCTTGAACTGGAACATGATTTGTCTTTCTTGGTGTACCTTTCATGTTAGAGAACAACATAAACCTCATACAACATCACAATGCATTAGTACAATCATAAGTGTCGAAACCTTAATCAATGAATATCTTCTATTAAGGTAATACGACAAGTCGAGTAATTAATCAAGATTGTACTATAATGATATGAAGACAAACATCTGATAAACTTAACCATGAAACATACCTGTAAGCCATACTTGTCAAGATTGCTTGTAATCTTCTTATGAAAGGCCTTAGCCTCATCTCCCTCTGAAACAGGAACTTCTTCACTTATGCAGGTGACCAATCCATCTTCTTCTAGGATTAACCCAATCCACTTGATTTGCAAGAACTAGACCTGGAGCTGGATTAGGGTTTGTCAAAGAAACCCCAAAAATTCAAACTTTGAATTTTAAACTTCTGAAAGGATAGAAATATGCACCTTGATGAGCTGATCAAGTTGGTATATTCAGAATTTGAAAACTGCAAAGTTTCACCCCTCGAAATTGCCTTTTAGATTTCTGGATTCACTAGGGAGGACCCTAAATTAGGGTTTGATTTTCCCGGAGCTTCACCCAACAAAAAGATTTGATTCAAATCTCTAAGCTTCGATTTTTTTGAGGAGCTTCCAGCCGTGGTCACAGATTTCCAAAATTCCAATTTTTGCAGAAGCCCTAATTTTCCATCTTTCCAATCAAAGTCCTGAACTGGGGTTTGATCAAGCCCGGCCTTCTTCCCAACCAAAAAATCTGATCTTGGTCTCTAAATTTCTATTTTGATGAGTAGCATCCAACCATGGTCTCCGATTACAAAAATTCAAACTTTCTTCGAAGCCCTAAATTCCGGAAGCCATGAATGAAGGTGCTAAAAAATAATTCTATTTTGACAGAAATATGTACCTGATTGTTTCTGGTGTAACTCTGAACTTTTTGGTCCACAGGGTCTGAATGATTTTCTTGAGATAGCCCGACCTATTATCTCTCCATCCTGACAGGTCTGACCTCAATTGGATTCTTTGAGAGAGAGTTATGCCAAGTGTCGCAACATGACCTGTTTATGGGATAATACAGGAGAGAGAACTTGTACGGCATGCCACGTGTCACTGGTTCAACTTAGGCCTCTGAATATTTTTCCTGAGATAGCCCGACCTGTTATCTTTCCATCTCGATAGGTCTGAACTCAATTGGATTCCCTGAGAGAGAGATTTATGCCCAGTGTCGCAACATGACCTATTTATGGGATAATACAAGAGAGCGAACTTGTACGGCATGCCACATGTCACTGGTTCAACTTTGGCCTCTAAAAATTTTTCTTGAGATAGTACAGTCTGTGTACTACTTGTCAATTTTTACAAAATTTCATTTGGAGCTTCCTAGCCCAAGTTATGACCTTTTTCCCAAGGTCACCTGATTTTGACTCAGATCTAGAAGAGGCAGAAACCCTATATTGTACAGATCAAAAATCACAAAGTACAAGGAATTAGAAGTTTTTCTTTGGACACAAGGTACATGGGGATCTGATATTTGATCTGTAAAAGTTTCAAATCCGAAAAATTCTTCAAAACGGATTTATAGCGAAAGTGCTATGATGATTGGTTTTTGCTATATCAAGCCCTAGCATCATAAGTGCAACAAGTGTCATACATGCCATATGATGCCTTCTTTCAGGCTAGCTCTGATACCATGTTAAATTTTTAGAATTTACTTCAATCTGATCTAGGATCTTAACTGAGAGAACAACATGTACAGCAAATCTACAGCATATCAATCATGGACACAATAATGCAAGCACACAAGAGACACAGAGTTTACTTATGGAAAACCATAAAGGTGAAAACACCAATAACTTCCTCAAATATAGATAGAGCAATGATACAACCAGAATACAGGAGATATTCTTCTCCTAGCAGCAGAGCCTCCTCCTCCACAAGTGCGCCACTCTCCCAAGTGTGAGTGAGATAATAGAATGTGTAAAATGAGAGAGACACACTCTCTATTTATACACTAACTTGACTTGACCTTTACTCAACTAGGTTGACCTCAACTTAACCACTTAACATAATGCTGACTAGGCTGACCCCCACTAGGGTGGTCTAATAACCCTTTGACCCACATGGCCAACCCCCAATAGGGTGGTCTAATAACCCTTTGACCCATATGACTTATACAGGGCTGACCCCAACAAGGTGGTCTAATAACCCATCAAGTATAAGTTACGACACTTACAATATAAATGACGACACTTCCATATAGAGGAATAATAACATCTCTATAGGAATACAACCACTTCCGTATAGAGGAATAATAACATCTCTATAGGAATACAATATACATATATGTGAAATACATTCCGAAGTTACATATACATCAACAAATATATTAAATTTGGTAGGTACTAAGTTAAGGTTTCCTAAGTATTTACAGGGAGTTCCCTAAAGAATACCACTTAATGAGGTACTCTAGGGCCAATGTTCCAAAGGATTCCAAAACTATTTTTGTGAGAGCTTATAAGTATATTTTAAGGAATTCTGTTTTTAAAGTCAAATATTCTTAACCTAGCTAGGAATTGAGATTATTTAGATTTTAAAATTGATACAATACCTAGCTAAGATCAATTGGATCAATTACAATGATGCCAAAATGTTGTCAAGTAGATTGGATTGCAAGATTTGTAACTTTACCCAAAATATCACTATGAGTCTAAGGAAAAAAAAATGAAACCAATAAGTTAAACTTGGTATTTTTTTCTCAAGAAGGGGGATCTATGTATGTCCATATTGACGGTTTGATTCCTTAGGGATCCTAAAGCTATTGGATGTTTCTTTTTTTAATCAATTGCCATAACCCAAGAGGGATGAGAAATAATAGAGATTCCATTCAGAGATGTTAACAAGAGCTACAATATAGTTCACCATATCACCCTGATACAAATGGACATACGTGGGGTGCCCTTTCCTTCCCTTGCGAGGGTTTTGATGGAGGTGATAACAAACCCAATCGCAGAGAAAACTCTAGTTTCTACTTCAAACGATGATGATTATAATGATGACGATGATGACCACAAAGAGAATGACCACAATGACTATGACAACGATGATGATTTCATTATCAACATCATCATCATCATAATCGTCGTCGCTAATGATGATTATGATGATAATGGTGTTGTTTATGATGATGGCGATGATTATGATGATGGTGGTGGTGGTGGTGGTGGTGGTGGCCGTGTTTATGATGATGATGAGTATGATTACCGATGATGGTGTTATTCATTGTGTTCTTTATTTTAAGTTTACATACACACACACGAAATTACATACATATATCTAAACAAATAAAAAATAATAACTAAATAATAAATATAAACATAATAAACATAATAAAAAGACAATAAAAAATAAAGATTTCAACATAATTAAAAAATATATATAAATAATAAACATTAAAAAAAATAACAAAACATTTCAAAACAATATCACATGACTTCCCTCGAACCCTCGCATGCATCTTTCACTTACCTCATGACCCAAGAACCAGGATCGAGGTAGAAGATCAGGATTTTCGAAGGTCACAGGATCAGAAGGTCTCTGAGGTCATTGTGTTGGAACCAAAGGAGAAAGAAGAGGCTCAAGGTATAAGAGGAGGTTCCAAGGTCAAGGAAGAGGCTCTTAGCGAGGTAGAAGAGGAGGTTCGAAGCTGGTCGCAGAGAACACAAGTGCCTAGAAGAGGTTTGAAGGTCACAGAGAACACAAGGTCATTGAGGAGGTCACGGGAGTTCATTGAGGAGGTCGCGGAGGAGCACAAGGCCACAGAGCCACAAAGGACACAATGCCTCCCAAATCGGTGAGAACCCTAGCATTTTCTCTTGGATTCCTTTGTAAAATTTGTCAATTTCGGGTTGTGTTCCTGGAAAAGGAGGTATATAACAGTGCACGATGTTCTTAGGGACATGGAAATCTATATTTCCGAGAAGGAGCACAATTATTTATGCCGTGCAGGCCAACGGCTCAAAGATTTTCCCCAACCCCACACTCTACCTCAGTATTGCAAAAAAATATCACTGCTCAATAATCAAATTGATTCTCCGCCGACAGACTTCCTATGCCCAAAACTTGTGAGCATGTGCTTATGCGATAATCCGCTAAGTCATAATGTTCAAGAAAAAATTTTGTCGATGAACCTCACCTCTTTAAGGGTTTTATATCTCTCCCAAAGCCGTATAGAGTCAGTGCCTACATGTTTCACTGAACTCACATTGCTAGAGTTTCTCGATTTGAATAGCACCCGCATCAAAGAATTGCATCAAGACATCTGCAATCTTTCTGAGGTTCTATTTTTGAACCTTTCAACTAGGGCACTACCAATAGGTCACTGTGCCAATAATCCCATTCCTATTCATCATCTTTCCTATGTTTCTATTACATTTTTCTTCCACCCTCAATGCATACTGGAGGGCCTCATCCATAGAATGTAGTCTAACCACTGCCATCACACGTTGGATTTGAAAAAAGAAACCATTAAAGTACCTAGAAGCTTGTTCTTCACTTTTGTGTGTATCAATTCTCATGTGATGTCCCCTAAACTGCTTCGTATACTCTTGCAATGACAAATGAATTTATTTTAAGCTCTAAAATTTACCAAAAAGAGTGATAATAGTTTGATGGTAGGAATTACTCTTGCAATGCTAAATGATTTGTTTTTAACTTTTGAAATTGTCCAAACTGAATCTTATAATAGACCCACCCGAGGCATTTAGTTCCCAAATCCTTGTTCATTTCTTCCCAAATTTTGATTTTCTGCTTGCCTTGACTCACCCAGTTCTTTTGTGAACACTCCCACCATAAGGTTTCCTGGAATTTTATCTTCGTCCTGGTGAACTTTACTCTCCTTGGGCCATCTTAAACTATATTCTCCACACAAAACAGTTATTGAAGCTCTAGAACCTCATCTATTAATGCATTTGGGTTCAAATCTTCTCCAAAGTTCCAAACTATGATACTTTACACTTCAATCGAACTCCTTGGTTTGATATAGTTTCTATCATATTCTACATTGGTTGAAGTGTTCCAGTCTAAAATTTCAGTTCTTTGATATAGTTTCTACCAACTTCTGCACTAGCTAGAGTGTTCTAGTCATTTCCAGTGCTAACTTCTTCATATTCATAATCATCAAGCCTTAATCTCATATATGTGACCTCTAACCTTCTTAATAAATCCTCATCCATATACCTTCTTCCTCTAATAATCTGCCTTCCTCTTCTTCCTCAACTGAAAGCAAATCCTCTCTAAGAGATATTGACCACTCTAATATTAAAGTTATGCAACAATAGCTGAGAATTCCTAGTTGTATTTCCATAGATGAACTTTGCCTCACTTTCCACCAACTACACCTTTGAACTAACAATTGCTCTGTCCTTCACAACTAAAAACCTATTACACATGGATATGGATATGGATTGCTAATAAAAATTTCTAACATGGATCTTTGCAAGGTATCCACAATCTTTAGTTTGTCAGTCATCTGATATCTTGCTTAATAGACTTGCTCTATCATAGGAATTGTGAAGGGGTCAGGGTGGATATAGATCCTTAAACTAGAGTATTTTACTATTTAGCCTTTGAGATTCCTCTTAGAAGGCGGTGAGATAAATAAACAACAAAGTTCACGATTAAAGGTTAGTGTATGTGAGATTCCTCTTAAACTAAGTATTCATATTTGTTGTAGAGGCATGCCAATGGTAACACCATAACTATTTATGAGCATTACATTACAGAGGAACCATTCACGTCACAGTTATTTATGTGCTTTGCATTATAGAGGATCCATGCATGACATAACCGACTTTATAGATTCTATACCTAAAACATTTAGTGCCTTAATCTGAGCTAAAGCGATTCTATGAGCCATTATAAAAGAGTAGTAAATATAGAAAAATGGGAAGAAGAGGATGAATAGAATGGGGTAATCAGGGTCATGAGAATGATAATTTATAAACTAAGGGGTCCAAGGGTTTTCCACAAGAAATTCCTACTGAAATTAAAAGACCAGATCTAATCAAGGGGCAAGGGAATCCTCCATCTCCATGTCACAAGTAAATCTGTACAATTTTAGAAATTGTCTCTTATGAAACAAGATCAACACCACTCCTAACTATCACATCACACCACTCTTCACTCTTCACTCTAGCTCTCATGCTTAGAATTCATGTGCACCTCCTTCACTTTTGTAGAACAAAATATAGGGGAGTTACAAGTTACATTTTAAATAGAAATCGGCTCTAGAAAAATCAAATTAGCTACTGAATATGAACCATCAATCACTTGTCTTTCTATTATAGTAGAAAAGAGAATTACATAATCCAAAGTCAAAGTCTCCCAAGCTTACTATACAAAACCAACCACCTTCTCACAACCTCATAAAGCAATACACTTTAAATAGAATACCCTAGCTATCACATCACACCACTCTTCACTCTAGCTCTCATGATTAGAAGTCATGTGCACCTCCTTCTCTTTTATGAAACAACAGAGAGGGGAGTTACAGGTAAAAACATTATACTAGGTCCACAAAAGAGAATGGGTCCACAAGTGGATCACTCCACCTTGATAAGGTCCATTTTAATGGTTAACATAACCAACTCATGTGCCTCACATGGGCTAAGGTATGTGGTGACATGAAAACTTGTGCCAAGCATGCTTCTCCAAGTAACTAACTCAAGTAGTTCACCCCACATGTGTCAAGGTGGGAAGCTGAAAGTTTCAGTTATTCTGAAATTGTAAGTGTGTATTCTTAGTGAATAATAAAGGAAAGTGCAGCAATATTTATTTTGTATCATTTCTTCCATCTCCATGTGATGTTGTTGCACATAATATTTTCTCTGTGTGTTGTTCCTGTAGCTGCAATTCCATGATTTTTTGTGTAGGTTCCCATGAAGGATGGGGAGTGCAAGGCTTATCCTCCATAGTGATACATTGCTCCTTGTTGCAATCACTACCCTAGCCTGAATTTTTGTTTGATGCTGGACAATCTATATTCCACACATTGATTTCCCTATCCAGTTTAACTAATGCTCTAGATACATGTTGGTATAGAGGTATTTTCTGTCCAAGGGAACAATATTAGTGCCTGTTGGCTTGAACCTTGATGAAGTATCATGTCCTTTATATCCAAACTGCAGAGAATTGTTCTTAGTTTGTTTCCATATGTGCAACTTTGAGTTTTTATCCCATGTATCCTAACCTTACTATCTAAGGATGGTAAGTTTCTCCATGTTATTAGTCGGGCCAATAAATGGGAAAGGAATTGAATACCATTCTTGTTAGGAGTGTGTGTGTAATGTGTGAAGTTTGCAAAATGACAAAAGAATAAGTGGACAGATTCTAGGCATGCATATGAGTGAATAGGAAATGATAGGCCATTTCGGAAACAAAGGGATGAATTTGATTCATAAAAGAGCCAAATCACTAAATGGTCTATCCCTTATCTCAAGCTTACATATGTTTATACAAATTGATAGAATACATTACATCCCAATGTCACTATCACCAACAAAAGCAACACTAAGCCTCTCCAAACACTTTACATAAGTACCAGATGACCAAAAGTCCTTATTTTTATGCATACCACTCAAAGACAAACAAAAATGAGTGAGAAGTAAGCATTTTTGTTTCTTGCAATAGTGACTAATGTTGCATTTGTTGTTTCACAATAAAAAAACATAGTACAAAGGTGATCCTAGGATAAGAGCTTGAAGTATCCATAAGGCCTTCCTCTATCACAATGCCTTAATCATTAGGTCTGATGGAAAAACATGCAATTTTTACAAATGTTTGCAAGTTGAGGAGATGATTTCAAGCCCTTTATCTTAATTTTAATCCAATACATGTAGTTGCTGACAATTATAAGCCTAATGTGTAGCCAAGATAAAACTAGAATTTGAGATACAACTAGTGAACTTCCAAATAGATTGGTGGGATATCTTGCCAATGGAATTCCGAATTTGCAACATATGATAAGCACTTTAACCCCATAGTGCTCATCATTTCCTCCCTACTTAAGAAGAAATTGTCCCCAGTTTCTATTGTAGATGGAAAAATTGTTGCTTGAATGTGTACTGGGAGTTGGGAGATCCATTTATCTTGCAAAGCCAGGTTTCCTTTTCTTTCAATAGAATATGCCTTTTAAAGGAGGTACTTTTGCACTCCCACATTGTATCAACACCTTTGTACTTAGGGGTCCCATTGACCTAATTTTTTAATTAACTTATCTTACCTTCCAGCTTTGAATTTTCTGTTTCGCAGATGCATGTTTGACTGTGGACACTAGCAATCATGATCCTTTTCGTTGTACTTATGTCGACTGTGAATGCAAAAGAATGAATTTTTAATGAGTTCAAGTATGATGAGTACACCACATAACTTGAGCTATAGTAGAAGTGATTTGAATTTGGTGAATAGATTTTGGATTGTGACAAATATTCTTGGGCTTATACTTATGAGATCATTCTGTAATTTAAGTCGACTAGCATACATTACATGGGTTTTAAATTGAAATAATGTGTCCTACCATACACGATTATTCACAATATCACAATGTCATGCTTATGCTTGCTAATTAGGTTTAAACATTGTCATGCATTTTAGTCGTTAGAAGTAGAAGAAAGTTATTGTTAATGGATTCATTTAATTTGAAAGAGTAGTTATAGTTTGAAAGAACTCTCTCCTTACCTTAGCTAGCATTCATTGAAAGGAAAGGATTATTTTATTCATATGCATTTGCATGGTTTGAGTCAGTCATCACACCACGAGTTTCACTTCCATCACCCGATTGAGTAATACAACCACTAAAATTTACACCCCCTAACTAAACACACAATAACCTCACTTGAGGAGAAAACGAATTTGCTAGTTAGGTAAGACACCAAGGATAGGCATCCAAATAATTCCCCCTTTTCATTATCATCTGAGACATAGTTTTTGTCCTCTAGGGTACCAAAATCCTCTAGTATTTGTTTACACGGTCATACACCAGTTTGTGGAGGGGCCTCCTATTGTTTCAGGGGTTAAACCGCCGCAAGATCGAGAACCGGACGGACTATGTAGAATGTCGCACTCCACTTAGCCCTAAGGCAACATCAATCATTGTCTTCCTTGTATTCTCTGGCCACCATACTAGTGATACAAGGGTGATAAGGCAGAAGCGTCGAAAACCTTTTCCAACGTGTCATGAACGAGGTAGATTAGTGACTTTTCTACTAGGGCTCTTTTACCCAGGATCCATTTCAGTAGAGGGATATCCTTCAAATTTGGTCTCTCACTTCGTATTGTTCGACTTGGATTTCATCACCTTGCGAAGGATACGGTTTGTCGAGGTCTCCAGCTCCTAGTTAAGAATTTTGCTTGCATTTTCACCTTTTTAGAGAGTCTTTTTCTTTTTAGTGCTACTTGTTGGCCTTCTGGCCACTTTTGTTTTAGCTCGCTTGCTGTGACATTGGTCCCAGTACAGTTTTTTTAGCTTGTTTTTTTGGCCTGCGAGCCTTGTCTTTTCATAGCTCCCCTTCTGCACGCTCGGTTGCTTTAGGGTTTTTGAGTTCATACACGGTAGTTACCAATACTTATTTGATGATGTGTGATGTCCTCTTCTCCTAGATCTTCGAGATGGTTGAGTTAGATGGTCTTCTGAAGGGACTAAACACCCCTTCATGGAGCCACTAATGCTTGACCATAGGAGTAGTCTAGAGGATCACGTGATCACATCACCCGTGTGGACTTTTCCGTTTACTGTGATGATGGTCTTTCAAGTTATATGGAACAATGGTACATTTGAGAGAGAGATGAATGGTTGTACCCCACCTTGGTCGATTGTCTTATGGTCCTTTCATTTTGTCGATAATATTTTTGTGGTACCTTGCCTTTTACCTTTTGGTGTTTTACTGATATTGGGATATCTTGTGATTTGTACCACCTTTTATGTTTTAGGTCTTGTGGGTAGTATGGTAGTTTGTCCACATTTGAGGTACAACCACTTTCTCCAAATTGTTATGAGTCTTTATACCCACTTCGTACCACCCTCCTGACCTTAGTTAGGAAGATTGCATGCTATCATACCTTTTGGTGGTACTATTTGAGTTACAAGGAGCTATTGCATATATGAGGTAGTTACAAGGAGATATTGCATATATTGCTTTGTACTGCCTTTTATGTTTTTGGTCTTGTGGTTATAACTATGGTAGTTTTTCCACGTTTGAGGTAGTGTACACCCCCTTAGTCCCAAGGGTTATGAGTCTTTATACCCATTCTTTTTTTTTACTTGTACCTTACTGGTTGATCTTTGTAATGAGCCTTTTAACTGTCACTGAATTTCTTTGATTGACCATACCATAGCCCATTCATCTCTCTCTCTCTGGTTTGTACTAGCCCTATCATAGGGTCACTTGGTTCCTAGAGTTGACTCGCCTCTAAGAGACACAACCATTTCTGAAAGTAACTCTTCTGAGTATATTATAGGAAAGGTCTACACTAAGGTAATCAAATATGTGGTAAATATTTTTCATTAAGTAGCCAGGACTTATAGCATTAGAGGAGATCCTGTAACGTGTATGTGTAGTGTTTCATGTGTGTTACATGTGTGATGTAGCGCTAAATCAAATAGTAAAAAACAACTCATAAATATTGCATGACGTTCTACTCTTAATAAAGATAAATTGGTCGTCTTCTGATCATCACTTGAATGCCTAAATGTTGACAAAGGGAATGAGTATCAAGTAAAATTATAAAAGGTGATACACGTCAACTTTTAAGAGGCGCTATGCCTTGCGGTCGAATCTAAACTTTTTTCCAATGGTGCAGGTAGAACCAAACAGGTATTTGTCTAATATGTCTTCCTCGAGCAAGGGGAGTTTAGGAAGGCTAGAGGAAAGTGAGACATCCAATAGGTCTAGAAGAATTGTATCAACTAGATGTCAAAAAACCAAAAGAAGATTCCATAGACGCAATGAATTTTTTCACGGTCAAGGGGGGGAATGTTCCTATGGTGATGAGACAAAAGACGATGAAGAGGTGCCCTTGAGGTACATACATTTAGTGAAACAATGGGTACCGAAGGATCTTCCTCCACCGAACATTGATTTTTGTGTGAATGAGAGGAGATATCGAATTGCACCGTCGTCGATACATGGTTTTGGGTTGTTTTCCATGGATTGCATCTTGGTCGGTTACGGGACATGTACAGAATTGATGGATTATGTTGGACCCATATACAACTACAACGATTGGATGCGCCTTCTCCGATATACAAAAAGTATGCGTAGCTATGGATTGTCAACAAACTATTTACAATTGAAAGGTGGATCCAACAATCGTAGGGTAATATCTGATGCTTGTGCCATACTTCTGATGGCTCAGAACATCGGATCCATCTTTTTTTGTATGGTATACACATCGCTTAACCGATGACCTATCCAACGATCACAGGGTGATATCTGACGCTTGTGCCATACTTCTGATGGCTTGGAACGTCGGATCCACCTTTTTTTGTATGGAATACACGTCGCTTAACCGACGCCCTATCCGATGATTGCAGGGTAATATCCGACGCTTGTGCCATACTTCCGACGGCTCAGAATGTCGGATCCGCCTTTTTTTGTATGGCATACATGTTGCTTAACTGACGACTGAACCGATGCATATTCGATGGAAAAAGGATGGTATCCGACCAATATTGGAAGTTAACGCTGTCACTTATCCGACCACCTGTGAAGCTGGAGGAATTTGGTTAATCGACGAGGTAGGGTAGTCGAATATCCGACATCTTCAACTATGTCAGATTTTAGCCGATATCCCACCAATGGAAAAAAAAGACTGGAATTGTCGGATAGGCGACCATAGGTTGTAGCAAATTTGACTTTTTCGCCGTCGGATTTTGGGTCAAAAAAACTTAGTGTGCACACTACTTGGCACATGCCACAATGCTTGAATTACACTGATTGGTTCGACCGCCCCGTACCACTTTGCAAGAAAGTATCTTGTGCTGGTGAGTACCGCCTTATCATTGATGCTACTGGTGCGGTAACCCCAACCATCCTTCTCTAACTCATAATGCTTGACCAACTGCACAACCAACTTTTTTTCGTTCTCCTTGCCGCGAAAATATTGCGATGGGTCAACCCCATCCTTGGGAAACCCAGTAATCTCGGTGATTAAGTGGACCGTGACAGGAATTGCTTCATCCAGCCACAGCATACCACCATGAAAGCAGGCCAGCAGTTGCTTCACGCATGCATTGACCTTCGACAGTTGTCCAAAATGGGGCATATTGATAAGGCCTAGCAAGCCTTCCTATTTCAAACCCCGCGCCCAATCACGTAGAACTGTCGTACCACTCAATTGTGACTCTAGCTCATAAGGGTCCAACGCAATCTCCTTATATGCCACCATATCATGGTCGTCATATTTCAGATGTGTCAGTGCTGGGCCGATGTCAATAGAGCACTCCATCCCAGCAGGGAGTGCTGGAATCTTCAGTGGGTACTTTTGATTCCTCTACACCTTCTAGGAAGGAATCCCAGGCCGACTGGGGGGGACATACCCTGGGATATCAGTGGCCGAGAGTCCTTCCCATGTGGTGGAATCATCAACCCGGCGGATGGATGGCCCTGCTTCTCCTTGAGCTTCCCCCACCACAGCAGTGGAGGACTGAAGCTGACGCTTGCTTTGCGGTGATTCAGACAGCTAACCTCCCTGATGCTTCTTGGAAATTACCGACGCTCCCACCGGCATGTTTGCAATCTCAGCCTCAAGATTGACGTCTCTTGTAGACTCGACTTCTTCTTCAATGGAAATTGCGATGAAGGGAGACTCGACTTCACTACTAATCTCAATTGTTTCTAGCTCTCGTGGCATACCTCACCCGACATTCTCAACTGATGGCTTCACTGGAGTGATTTACAAACCCACTCAATACTCAGCACTCTGCAAATTCAACTGAACCTTTCCCAACTCACAACTACATGCACAAGGCAACAACTATGCTCAGGCACTTACCAATTGAATTCTCGGTGCCTTCCGACCAAATTTGACGTATTCTTATAGCATCCAACCGAATCCTCTGTAATCATCACTAAATCCTACCTTAACTCGACCGAAATCCCGTATTAATGACTCAAATCTGTTGTCGATCCTGTCAGCCGATCGGCCGGATCCACCATTAATGCCCATCATTCGAACAAGCGTCATTAATTAACTATCTTCACTTTTGGCATTTATTGTTTATTTGACCCGGTTGCGACCTTGCCACTTGTTGCGAACCGCTCCTAACTTGTGGCACAAGCCTCCCTGCTTGCTCGTTCTGTTCCTGTTGGTGCGTCATCTTGCCACCGATCAACCTACGCATGCATTTTTTGTTTTCTTTTTCTCGATGCAAATCAGGCATCGCATTGTTCCAAGCCCGACCAATAGGGCTTCAACCTGCTACCATTAATCAACTTTGGGAGCATCACTCCATCCAACTGCTACAACTGTACCGCTCCTCCTGAATTAATGATACTGATGTGATATGGACCATGCCAATGCATCTGCAATTTTCCTAGATGTTTCATAAACTTGATGTCATACAACAGCACTAAGTCGCCCTTTTGAAACTATTTATTTTTTATGTGGCGATCATGCCAAGCCTTCTGACGATCCTTCTCCACACCCTGCTGGAAACCGGTGATAAAGCAATCTTCCTCCAGCTATACTAACTATGCTAGACGTCCTTCCAATGCTATCGTAACATCCATTCCTACCATTGCTGCTATGCATAGACTTGGAACAATGTACTCCATTGGCATAATTGCTTCTTGTCCATACACCAACTTAAATGATGTCTGACCCGTCAACCTTTTACATGTGGTGTGATACACCCACAACACTGTTGGTATTTTTATATCCCAGTCATCGCAGTTCGCATTGCACACCTTTGTCAGCACATGTTCCAATATCTTATTGAAAGCTTCCACTATGCCATTTTCCTGTGGATGATATGGCATACTCTTCTTATGTTGTATCTGCAGCTCCTCCATCAATGCGCTGATGGTGTGATTGAGAAAGTGTCTGCCTTGATCACTCAACAATATCTTGGGGCATCCAAAGCGAGTGATAATGTTGTCAAACAAAATCTGTGCAGTAGTGGCTACAAAACAATCAATGACTGGTGCAACTTCCGCCCATCTTGTTAAATAATATGTCGCTGAGATGATGTATCTTGTACCAGTACGCTTACCTGGTGGATTGATTGGTCCCACAAAATTCGCCACCCATTTTTCAAACAGATGTAGTGTTAACTGAGGCATCAGCGGCATCTCATCCCTCCTGGATGGCTTCCCAATTCTCTAACAGACATCGCAGGACCATGCATAGTCTGTCGCATCATTCTACAGCGTGGACCACCAGAGCCCGCACGAAGCACCTTCCTGGCAATCGCCCAACCACCGTAGTGCCCTCCAGCCACTCCTCCATGTGCTTCTTCCAATATCTGCGCTTGATCATGTGGCAAGACACACTATCGCAAGATCTCGTCTGCGCCCATCTTGTATAACTCTCCGGCGATGAGTTGGAAGTCTACAGCTTTAACCACCAACTGCTTCTTTTGACTGGTGGTGAACTCTTCTGGTGCGGTACCTATTTCCAAAAAATAAATGATTTCTTCAAAATAGCCATCGGCTACTTCAACCCTAAACATTTGGGCATCAGGCAACCCGTCTTCAATGTTAGTTGGCTCCTCTCCTGTTTCAATCCATGATAGATGATTAGGGCTGTAATTCAACCATCCAGGCTTCATAATCACTTCAAAATCGAAATCTTGAAAGAGAAGTAACCATCGGCATATCTTCCCCCCCAACACAGGCTTATTTACTAGGTACTTCAATGCAGAGTGGTCTATGAACATCTTAAAATGTCCACCCAATAAGTAGTGTCGAAACTTTTGCAGTGCATAGACCATCGCCAATCCTTCCCTTTCAGTAGTGGTGTAGTTCCTTTCTACGGATGATAGCTTCCGACTAGAGAAAGCAATAGGGTGATCAAGATCCCCCTCCCCTGGTTGTACTAGCACCACACCGAGTGCAATCGATGATGCATCAACATGGACATGGAATTCCTTACTCCAGTCCAGAAATACCAATATCGGGGCTGAAGCCATCTTAGCCTTGAGCCACTCAAAACTATCCTGGCATTCAATGCTCCATTGAAATACTGCGTCTTTCTTCAACTACTTCTCCATAGGGGAGATGATCACTACATATCCCCTAATGAACTTGCGATAATACCCAGTATGCCCCAAATTCACCCTCAACTGCTTAACAATGGTCGGCAATGTCAAGCTCAAAATGAGCGCAATCTTTACTGGTTCAACCAACAATCCTTGTTTGCGCATAATGTGACCCAGCAATATCCCAAACAACGTGCAAAAAATGCAGTTCTTCAAATTCAGCGATATCTGGTGCTATTGACAATGCTCCAGCATTAATTGCAGATTAGCCAGATGATCGCGGATCAAACCATAGACTATCCAATCATCCATGTATACCTGCAAGAACTTCTGGATGAAATCCTTGAATGCAGCAACAACAACCCGCAAAAATATCGTAGGTGCATTCTTCAACCCAAACGGCATAACAGTATACTGAAAACATCCCCATTCTGTCACAATAGTCGTCTTGTGGCGATCTTCCTTTGCAATGCGGATTTGATGATAGACTAAGAACCCATCCATGAAAGAATACATCTCCTGGACACCTACTCCCTTAAGTACTTCATCAGTAAACGGGGTAGGAAAGGGATCATGCAAGCAGGCATCATTCAACTTCCGCAAATCAACACAAATGCGTACCTCACTAGTATTTTTGTCCTATACCAGCATACGATTGATCCATTCTGACTCTTCGACCGATTCAATGATACCAGCATCCAACATGCAGTCAAGTTCTACCTTGACCTTCTCCTTATGTCATGTATTTAGGCAATAAGGTCGCTTCCTGATCGGTTTAGCATCTAGTTTCAAGGGAATCTTCATCTCTCCTAGATCACCCAAAATAGCTTTCATTCAGAGAACTTCGTAGGAAAAAGGTCTTGGAACTCATGCAACAACTCAGTGACCTTTCCCATCATCTCATCATCCCAATAATCTCTAACATTCGCGAACTTGGGAGTGGCCTCCGTCCCAATATTGATCTTGTGAAGCTTCAAGGGTTGACTGAAGGGATCACTTGGTGCACCAGGTGGTACCACATCGCGACTTCCTTCAGACTCCGGAATATTGAAATTTCGTGGATCATCATCATCTTTGGGCCCACCAGTGATATTATAACATTCCATTATGGATTGCATCTAGCAGTGCGTATGCGGATCCACCGGGTATGCCACAGGAACAACCTATAGAACCACATCGCGGATGATATGCAGAGGTTTATGGACATCCAGGTTGGGATCAACAAAACTAAACGTATGAGTAAAACACATGGTCAAGTCCAACCAAGTAGCGATTTCTCCCCGTAATTCAACTATAGTATACCATGACTACGGCATTTCATCCAAGGTATGGATAAATGCATGGACCCACTTGTCTCTTGGTCGCGATGCCCATAATGTATGACACTCCATCAAATGGCCTCCAGGGTCATTTCGACCATCATATTTCCCTGTGTGGTAGACCTCGGTATCGTCGAAGTGAACCATCATCAATCTTCTACATTTCCACCATCCATCAATTGAGTCCTTGTTGGTTTCCCACCAGCGTGCTGGAGCAACCCTCAGTGCTTTGTCCAATGCTAGCAATCGCTGTGGTTCTGAAACTCTTTCCTCGAACTGCGCCAGAAAGTAAGACAAACCAGGTAGCCCTTCGTATACTGATAGTGTGACTGTTTCAGTTGCGATGCGACACAACGATTGCGTGATTAGCCCACACTTGCGGAGCGACACCTCATGCAAGCAGTTCTTCCAATGTTCTAACGCATCATCAGAGTCAGAAGACATAGAGCCATCACTCTACCATCCCAACTCACCGTTGACAGTTTGATGAATATAGTCTTTGGAAATGTTGAATGCATGATCCCATCCACTAGGATCGTCGTCCTTCATTGGCTCGATGTATCGACGACCTTCAACCGGATCCAATGGGGCTATGACTCTGAGATCGCGGTTTTCAAAAGCCATCATCCACTGCTTGAAGTTGATTACTGCTCCACTGTCGGTAGCCCATCCGATCCCCAACAATGCGGGATACGAACTTCCGCCTTCAACTACTTCGATGACATCGAAGTCAGCATAGGTTTTCATGCCCTCAATGTCCACCACCAAACGTGGGACTCTCCTGATCGACGTTACCTTAGTGTGATTAGCTAACCAGAGTTGTACAGGAGACCAGTGCAATGGGGGGCTCCCCATTTTTTGCCATGCCTTCTTGGTTAAGATGTTTACATCCGAACCAAGATCCAGAATAACTGAATCAACATCATAATCCCCAATTTGGATATTCATTCGCATCTCCTTACCTGTCTTCCACCGCTATAAGGAGTTTACCGCAGACTCCTATCATCCCTTAGCTGGACGCTACAACAATCCTTCAATCTCAGCAAGGTCCACTGGATCTCTTGCCAACAATAAACATCTCTCAAGAAACTTCTGCAAGGTTCCAGACTGCATTGATGGACCTGCCTCTGAAGACGCGTCGAAAACAGGGGGCATGTCACAGATGATAGCTTTACTGTGATCCTGGTCCAACACACGATGTGCCTGAAAGAACATATCAATTTTGGACTCAACGTCAAATGATACCTTCTTCTGCCCAACCAATCGAATATCTCCAACTGTTGTTGCACCTCCCTGTGTAATGACTACAACAGCCGCATCCTGTGGTCTTGGTTCCACCGAAATTGTTGCAACATTCCTGCCCTGATTCTGCATTGGTGTCGGATTCCCTTGTTGGTTCACATTTTGATTAGCGTTCTAAATTGGACGTTGGTTCTGGTTCTGCACCAGTTGCTGCACCTGATTTTGTACTGGATATTGTGCCTGGTTATGCAACTGCAAAACGTTCCCTGCCTACCATCGTGCAAACAACTATGGGCAGTTCTCCACTGTATGGTCTATAGCAAAGAAAAATATACACTGCATCTATAATAGTGGACAATCACGCTGATAGTGTCCCCATACTGCACAGTGATAGCACTGAATAGTTCCACGACCTCCTCATCCTCTGCCACGACCAAATCCTCCACCACGTCCACCCCAGAATCCGCCACGGAATCCTCCTTGTTGTTGGTACTGCGGTTGGTTGTACTATTGTTGCATCGGGGTTGGTTGCATGCCCTACCCTTGTTGCGCATACTGCGGTTGCTGAACGTACTGTGGCTACTATGGAGCCATTTACATAGGAGCATATTGCAGCACAAAGTGTACCTGTGGTTGAGGTAGCGGTTGGGATACCTACGACTGCAGTTGCGGTTGTTGTACGACACGTTGGTCATCCTTTACATAGAATGCATCATACATTCTCTCATGACGCAACCCATATGCTCGGCAATCTTCATCATCATGTCCCACTGATTTACAAAAAGTGCCATACAGATTCATCGGCTTGGTGACCATTTTCTACATATATGGACATTCTTCATAGTGGTGTCCAAATACCTGACAAACATGATACCATGGCATGCCACCACCATTCAACGGGTTTGGCACTCCTGAAACCAAATAGTTGCAGAAGTCAGGGAAATCATCCTTAGTATGCCCTTCCCCTCAACACCGCGTACACCATACTTCTTTTGCGCTGCTCCTTGCCCTTCTTTAGATCTTGCAACTGTATAGTCAAGTTAGCCAGCTGTGTCTGGATCTGCGACATCCCAGCTGCATTTTCTCCAATTGGCGATGCCTCCAATCGCATTGCAATCTCCAGAGCTTCACTGGCTGTCATGATGTATTGTTGCATCAATGGTAGCCAAATGTGCGGTAGCAGTTCCGCGATGAACCACTCTTTAGGTTGGACAACGCTCATATCGAAACTAACCCTTTCCATCAGTGTCTTGAACCGCTGGTCAAAATCCCACACCGTCTCATTGGGATACTACTTAATTTCTTTCAATTATGTGATATATTGTGCTTCAAACTTGGGCTTTCTGAATTCTGCAATCAACCCATCCCTGATATCATCTAGTGACTTCTCTAGAGCTCCTGTAGGGACTAGAACAAACTTCATAAACCAATCTAATGCGCAACCTCATAGAGTTGTTGCTAACTGTACTTTCTTAGCAGCATCATCAGTGATCTGTTTTACGGTCCATACTACTTCACACAAAAACCAATACTATTCTGGGTTATCTATCCCATTCCCATGGAACAACAGTAACTTAGCATCATCGCCCACCATCCTGGACTTCCTTCCTGCAGGTACTAAACTACTATTGATCAAGTTTTGTTGACCCGGTGGGGTCGAAGTGGTGTTTCTCACTGGTTGACAGATAGTGAGCGGAGGTGTGGGTACGTTGCTGCTAGGGTTAGGTACTGCCTCTATCCTAGGCATAGCCTGTGCATCCTTGTTCGGACTGTGAGGTCACTTCATCCCGTGTGGTATTCCTTCACAAAATCATGGTTCGATCACAACAGGACCTTCTCCTATTCTCTGCCTCTTTTCCTGTTGAAACCTTGCTTCTCCCCTTGTAAGACCACTCTCTTCCTCTGCTTCACTCACAGTCTCGTCATGACCTACACCCATCTACCCCTGATCATTCCATGCACTGCCCCCCTACTGTCATGATACCCATGGCCTCTACCCACCAGGCTACTTACTGATCTATATGCATCTTCAAGATACCCTTTTCGCAAATAAGCATCTTAATGGACAGTTGGAGCGATAGCAGAAACCTTCCCTGGGGTTCGTGGAAGAAATATCTTTCAGCTTCGCTATAGGAATTTTGCATATCAATTGTGAATTCAATGATATACCCTTCCAAGATGCTATCAAGCCACACTTCGACAGCCCATGATGATTTGTTGTCGACTTCCTACAATTCTTGGATCAACTCTAGGATCCAGGTCATCGACTCACCGCCTTGGTGGTTCCTCTTCTGATAGGTCAACTTTTCGAGCGACTCGAAACAAAAGTACTGAGATTCATAGAAAAACCATTCGTGCAGACCGTTGTGAATATATCTATCCACCCATTGATCTACCATCAGTCGAGTGTTCTGGATTTCTTCTTCAGCAAATTCCTGCAACCTCTGATCAAACCAGCTTTGTATCTCCGGTTGCATCAGATGCCACAACATATCCCCCTTTCACTTCTCACATGGTCCCGACAACGGAACCATTTGTTGACTCAAACCCAGTCGACAAGGGTTCCCATCACTGTCGACACCAACCCATCGCGATCTCCCTGAGAACCGTCCGAGACAGGTTTTACCCTGTCCAGCAACACCTGCTGAGCAGATGAGGTCTCACCCGAGGCGTTCAAGGGAGAGTGGACGGAACCATGTTTCCACCAAATGAAGGAGGATGATTGCGGCAACAATTACTTAACTTATCGCAACATTCAAGACAGATCTATGCATTCAAATTTAACATCATTCATATTCATAGCATCATTCAATAGAAACATTCATCGCAACAAGTATAACATTAAAGTATTAACCGCAGCAAGAAACCATCGCAACATGCATAAAAGGTACACAGGGAATTTCACCAAACAGTTTCGTCATGTCATATTACTTCAACAAAAACCCTGATACAACATCTTTGCAAAACCAGATCTCAGCAATATCTCTTGATCTCACATACAAACTCAAATATGTGCATAATCAACATCCAAAAATACATACTAAGATGCGATCATTCAACATTTACAACTTATGACTATATATAGGCTTTCGCCTTTACAATGCTTGTCCACTTTCTAATAACCTCCCAACTGACACTTGGACAAATGACCCAAAATCTAATTGACGCGGTCCAAATGACCCAAAACCCACAAACTGCGGTACAATTAACCCCAAAATTACGTATCATATGGTCCAATGACCCAAAAACCCGCATTCTGCGGTACAATCGACTCAAAAATACATAAAATAATCTAGCCTTCTACCTTCCATGACCTCTTCTGATGTGTCGCAGCATCGGCGATGCTACGATTCTTCCTTACCAAACCGCCTGCCAACAAGTCTCCCCAACACTTGGACCCTATGTTCACCCCCTAGAGCCTATTTTTAGCCCTCATGAACCCTCCTACCTACCTAGTGTGCCTTGTTTTCCTCACCTTGATGACATATGCACCCTACTACACTACTTGGATCACTAACAGTCAATTGCAACATTTATTGACCAGTTTATTAATTTATTTCTCAGTTTAACTACTTATAGATTCCATTTGTCTGTATCAGAGTGCTACTTGACCTACTGACAACCTCATCATCCTCATGCACCCTCCTTGGAGTCTCCATCCCTTGATTTGTGCTCACGTGACTCAGTTAGACTCATTTGACTAACTTTTGACTATTTGTGACTATTACCACTGATTGGATGATGTCTCCAATGCTATCCACGCCACACATTGAGGAGAATTCAAATGACCTTAGGAGGCATTCGAATCCATTTTATTGTATTCAGTTATTATTCTACTTTCACAGTTCCAACTTACAGCTGATGTATGATACAACAGTTTTTGTCATTTCTTGTGTTAATGAGTGATTGTTGGTTCAACAATTCTTCTTCTCTTCTCTTCTATTCTTGAGTGAGTTTTAGTGAGGTTTTCTCCAGCTGTGTGATCTCTCCTATAAATTATCACAAACTTAACCAGTGTGTTAGGCCATTTTGGGTCATGTCGAATAGGGATGTTAATGATCTTAGATAAATCTGAGAGATCTATACTAGTCATGAATGGTAAATTGGTTTGAGAAGGCCTTTCCATTGTGCAAGGAAGGAGTGTACTTATACTTGACAGAAAAGAGATCACAACTAGTCTTTGAGGGGGAGTGTTGAGAAAGGTATTTCCAAGCACAGTAGCTTTGATCATTGTCACACATGTGTGTGTATTAAGTCATGACCTCGCACATTAAGGTTGATGGGAGGGAGGTGTTGCAAGAACTCCTCCTTTGATGAGAGGAAGGATTTTAAGCCTCAAAAAACATTGGGATGGTTGTATATATGCTATGATGCTAGATGCAAAGGAAGAATGTGCAAATAAGAACTAAAAAAACCAACAATTGCAACAATATGATGGCATATATAATAGATGCAAAAAATAGTGCAAGAGTGTCTATCAAAGGATCATAAATGTGGATTTTTTTAAATTATATGCTCTTGATTATGTAGGGTACTTTGTAATTTCAAGAAAAAATGGTGTGATGCTATCTAACTTATCACACTTCCTCTCAAAGTAGTAATTGGGCCTTTTAGTAGTGCTCTTATCAAATGGTTATGAACCCATCGAAGGTGTCTAGTGAGGGTGTGAATGAACAAGTTATAATGAGGGGTATTAGGGCTATGTTGCAGAAGGATTGGAAACATTTCCAGTAGTAAAAAAATATAACTTGGGTGCAAATTCATCCCACAAATGCAACTTATTGAAAAACCTAGTTTTTGGCCTCCAAGATACCCACGTCAAGTGTAGATGAGAGGTTTGGCTTCAAACAGTCAAGTATCACCTCCACAAATAGTTGGGTGGCTCAATGCATTGAATAAAAACAACATTATTTTGACTTTAGTATCCTTGAGCACTATGTCTTCTTATCCCTATTTTGATCACACTTTCTATAGCATTATTTTGAAAGTTCCCTAAAATTCAACAATCACTAGAGTTTCAAATGAAAAAGATTGGCGAGTATTGTTTGGATTCCTATCCCAACAATTGTAACTTAAACTATTCTTGTGTGCCCTCTTGGTAGAGGAATTTATGTTCGTTTGAGATATGGGTTGATTTAAAGGGTCCAGTTTGAATTTAAGTGTGATCAGGGAGGTATTTCAAACATCTCAATGTTTTTACAATTTCATCAAGATCACTTTATGGGTGCAAGATGAAGAGCATACTCCAACAAAGAGTCTTTATGTACCCTACTATGTGATTGAAGTGAACAAACACATATTTGATTAAATTTGTTTGAAGTAAATGTTTTGTAAAATAACCTATAAGAAAGTTGAGTAAAGAGTCATGTACATATGTGGTATGTTACTATTTCCTAATGAATTCTTTACAGTGTAGTTGTTTTGCAAAATATCACTAAACATAAGAAAAGTGAAAATGGAGGTATTTCACTCTTATGGTATTTTATAATGTGATAAGATCACTTTATGGATGTAAGGCAAAGAGAATACTAGGATTCTAATAGTTTTTAGGTCCCTTATTTGTGTGAAGAGTGGATTTAATCGAAACTGCTTAAAAAGAAAGAAATATGCAAGCAGCTAGAGTGTGAACTATTGCAAGTTAACGCATATGCCTAGACTAATAATTTATTGCAACTTGAAAGTAATGAATATTGTGACAATCTACTCTAGTGTAATATAGGAGGTTGTTTGGGATCTACAAGCCCGATCTCTAGGAAAAATAAAGCTGCAAAATATGATTTTTTCTCCCTACTTAAACTAACTGATTTGAATGCCTAAGGAATTAAAAACAATTTGTGGTTGAGAATAATTATATAAGCAATGTGAACATCCATGTGTATTGTAATGGTGAATCAAAGCAAGCTAAAAAATTCAAATTGTACTCAATCGTGTATGTTTTTTCCCCTCAATCACACTAAAGTGCAGGTCTGACAGTTAACCAAATGCATGGAAAATTAGTGCATTGAATATCACTCTTAGTACATGCAAGAGTGTGGGATAGAGGTTAAAACACCCATTTAGAAGTTCCATGCATGTCAAAACAAAGATAAGTCACACAATAGTGCAACTATCGAAGAAAAAGATGCATTGTTTCACACCGAACAAACAATGGGATCTGTGTGGCCTAAAAGATGGAGAAAACTTGGACTTCAAGATGAAAAAATCACTAATTAGGGGTATGAACAGTAATACAATGATCTTGCAAGATCCCCATATTAGTTAAAAAAACAAAAATACAACCTAAAGAGGTGAAAAATCAGAAAATAAAATAAAATAAAGTAGAGTCATCAATATTGTTGTGAGAAAAAATGCCCAAGTGTGGGAAATTCTTGCCTCCCTAGTAGGTTGCAAGAAAGGCAATAGGTTAAGTGTATGGTTAGTAAGTACATAAAAAATGTTGAAGCTATTAAAGAAATAACAACAAATAATGACTATTTGGAAGATAAGACTTGCATAAATGACATAAAAACACAATAAGGACACGAGATTCAACCAAATTTTTATGTCCAATAGAAAATATTGAATACAATGATGTCACCTAGGAGAATGTTGCTTGCAAATGGTATCCAATTTTCCCCTCAATAGGGTCCTTTTATATATCTCAAGTTGTTTGCTAACTAACCTAGATTGATGAAGGGTAAATACTTGCTTCTTAAGGAAGAATCTAAGTGAGATTTAAATGCCAATTTATGGTGAGAATGAGGATGAAAAATGATTCTCTCAAGCTGATTCTTGAAAAATAACTTTTATCTTAATTTCTCCTTGTGAAATGCATGCTCATGGCTTCCTTTTATAGGCCAAAATGTGGTTCATAAACTAGTTCTTCATGTGAATGCTCCCTCATGAAGTGCCTTCAAGGTACAAGTAAGGGGCCACTGAATTCCCAAGTGTGTGAATAAGGCCAATTCGAATTCCTTGGAGCCAAAATGTAGTTGCAAATCTTATAATGCGTCATGCACGTTAATGGTTCTTTTGTTGGTACATTCATGCGAGTTTTGAGTAATTTTCCACACAATATCCCAACTTGAAAGGTCCCCTATTACACAACCCAACATCCAATTCATCAGAAATCGCTAAGCCTAAAGCAGGGGGCATCAACCAACAAGTGTTGAAAGCTCTAGTTATGATCAATACTCCCACTCCAAGAATTACGCCACCATGTTCTCTTTGTGGGAAAAAATGTCATGCAACCAAACTATGTTCTACTTTACCAGAGCTAAAGTATTTTCTTAACACTCTCGTTAGCATAACACATGCCCCACCGACGGTAAAATGGGGAATGTATCCCTCGTCCACACCCAAGTCTAATACATTGCATAGGAATCACATATGTTCTTAGTATGGGCATTACACACACCATTTCCCCGACCTCCCTCAATATCGGGAGGCATTGGAAACCATTTTCCTTACCCAACCCTTAAAGTATACTTTGACCCCCTCATCACTAGAGGAGGCTCCTAGCAACATGGTTACTATGGTGACCCCAACCAATCCATTACCACAGTGGGTTGATTCCATACCTGACCATACCAATGCCACTCGACCATGTCGCTCATGAAACTTAATGTCTCACCATTCATTCCAATGTCCTCTAGTAGTCACATTCCTCACATTGTGTGCAACCCAAAGTCCATTAGCCGATAACCTCACCCCTATGGGACCATGATCCCTATGGTAGTCGAGGAGGATACCGAACTGATAGAGTACAACGCTGACAACAACACCTCGCATCCATTAGATCCTCTCAGAAATATCAATCCCCCGTCATTGATTTCCAATGAAGTGCTATATCCCCTAATATTTCCCCGAGAAGAAATTCTAACACCCACCCCAAGTACCTCGGAATACCTTGACATCTCGCATCTCGATTCAGTCCCTCTTCCAACCAATAATGAAGACCCCTTCTCTTCATACGAATACATGATATAAGAATACATCTTCACCACATATGAAGAGATAATCGAGGCCATGAACACTATTGAACCTTCATGGAACACTTTCCATAATAGGTCCTCAATAGCTAGTGGGCAGGAACCACAAACACTACCCATTGAACAACAATATACAATCGAGTCAAAATATTTTCTACCCCCTAGTCATATCGATTGGTTCAAGAATCATATTCCTACCCCAGATGCATTCAAAGAGAATAAAATTGCCAATATCTCCCCCAGCATCCAGGTTGATATATCCACCACACCAAGAGTCATTGAAAAAATCTCTATTAGGGCTTCCTGCTCACCACAGGAAATTACCAATTTTACCACTCTATTCAAAGAGTTCTGCGATGTCTTTGCATGGTCCTACGAAGAAATGCCAAGTCTTGACCTAACAATTTGTGAACATCATATTGACAATTGGCCTGAAACCACCCCCGTCTACCAAAAAAAACACCCGTTCCACCCTTCTAAATCCCCCACATTCAAAGCCTCAATCGAGAAAATCCTACAAGTTGGTTTTATTTTTCCCATTGCTTACACATCATGGGTTTCTCACCCCATCCCAGTTAACAAAAATCATGAAACCATTCATGTCTGAATAGGCTTCAGGGACCTCAATTGAGCTTACCCTAAGGACAATTTCCCAACACCGTTTATTGACCAAATCGTCGACTCATGTTGTTAAATGTATATGCTGCAATAACTTAGATTCCTACTTCATTAGCACTTAATACATTTTCACAATATCATAGAGAGGATCACTGAAAGATAAACAATCACAATATACACAACAATTTATCCTAAGAAACCCCAACAAAACATCCTCAATATAGATTACCAAAGTACAATTCCCAAAGAAATAAGTCTCTTAAGAAAGAGAAACAAAACCCAAACACAAGAGCCAAGAACAATCCTCCTCCTCCTTTGCTAGTCTTCCTCTTTCTCTCTTGTGCAATGCTTGAGTGAGTGAATGGTGCAAATGAGATGGAGACACTCTCTATTTATACTTTACTTTTCACTTGACCTTTTAACCTAACTAGGTCGGCCTCACTAACTTGACTGGGATGAATCTCTAGGGAGACTCAAATAATATTTATATTACATTCTTTTGGGTACTAATGACCCGACTTACAATGGAGGTTTTACCTCATGAAGTTTACATGACCTTTTACATTAAAGACATCTCCTGAAGGAGGAATAATACAAGTAGAATATTCTTCGAAGTTACATTATTTCAACCCTCCCCCTTAACAAGAAGGGTATTCTACTGACAACAACAACAACTTGTGTGGATCTAAAAAACATCATCGAAAGGAGGGAGGAGGAGGCATCATCAACAACATCATCTAGAATTTGAAGGCGATTGGGTGAAATCTGAAGAAGTTATGGCAAATCCTAAAAATAGACAAATGTGGGATTTCGAGCTTTAAGGAGTGGAATTTGGGATAGGGTCCTCAGGAACGAAATATGCAGAATGGGATTACAGGGGTGTCAAGGAAGTTTCAAGGGAAATAGAGTGAAAACAAGGGAGATATGGCCAAAAAACAGAAATTTATTTATTTATTTATTTATTTTTCAGAATGGATCGGATACGGCGCAGAAGGGAGCAGAAACAGATGGATCTACAATGACGTGGAAGTGATCAGCAACAAATGGATCTGAAACGACGCCAAATGGATCGAAAACGGTTGGATTTGAAACGACTTTCAGAATAGATCTGAAACGGCTGGATCTGGAACAGCTTTCAAAATGGATCTGAAACGGATCGATCTAAAACGACGCGGAAGTGATCGGCATCAGTTCAACTGAAAATAGAGATGGACCCCAGGTATGTGTGGCTTCCTAACAATTCAGGGATTTCACTAGGCCACCAATGTTGTCTGACGGCTTGCATATTGGGGAAGGTACCCCTCACTCCATGGCTCAGGTAAAACTAATAACCGCTTTGCCACAAACAACAACTCTTGGCTTACCTCACGGGTGGGAACTAGTCAATCAGGTAGGGGTCGTTGCCCTTTTCGCTAGCAGGTCCTCTCAATGGGCCATCTACTTTGGGGTTCCTGTGGTACTCCTCACAATGAGTTTTAGGGCTTATGCCCAAGTACTTCCCACAATTAAGCGGATAGGGATTATTCCCAGATCCGAAGATGCAATAGATACGGAAAAAAATTTGGGCAAAAATTTCACCCAATGAGCCCAAGAAAGTGCTCTGATACCAGATGTGAAGAACCTGCAATAATTAATTAATGAAAAAACATGATATAGCAGAAATAACAGAACTCAGAATCACTTTTATATTGATCATGGGCCACATTGAGGGGGAAACCTCCTTTGAGCAAGCTCAATACAAATAACTTCACCATGCCTTCATCAGTCTCAACACAAAATTATATACTAAGTCTAGGCGCCAATACCATGGGTCAATACCATGTGTCAATACAAACCATGGGCCAATACAAGCTATGGATCAACAATTACTTACGGGACGACTTACAAAGCATATGCGTCCAACAACAATAAGACAAACTATGGATCAACAAATACTACGAGATGACTTACAAAGCATATGCATCCAACAACAATATACTAACAAAGTAAATAGAAGGGTTGACATGGGTTCCTAACATTCTCAACGACTTCCATGGAGGTGCATGTGGTGGCCACCTCTCAGGCCTAGACATCGCCCAAAAAATATTACGAGCTGGGTATTTTTCCCTCCATATTCAAATATTATGTCTATGCCATCAAACGGTGTGTGAATTATCGGGTCTTTTCCTACAAAACATGGTCACCCCCGACACTGCTCCATCCATTCAACACTGTTGGCCCATTTTTCAAATGGGCAATTGATTTTATGGAATGCTACTCAGCTTCATCCCAAGGCCACCACCATATCATTGTCGTCGTGGACTACTTCACTAAATGGGCCAAAGAAATTCCCACATTTGATTTTAAAGGGGTGACCGCTGCTTGGTTCTTCTTTAACCACATCATCTCCCAATTTGGCATTCCCAAACAACTTGTCTCCGATAATGGAATACACCTCCATGATGATACATTTTAAGAAATATCATGACTGTTAGGCTTTAAACATGAATTTTCAATAGCTTACTACCCCCAAGCAAATGGCCAGGTTGAAGTTGTTAACAAAATTCTCAAAACCATGCTCCAATGCAAAGTAAATAAGAATAAGAATAACTGGAACCACATGCTCTTTCCTTGTCTCTAGGATTACCACACTTCAGTCAAAACTGCTACGGGTTTTACCCAATTCCACCTTTTCCATGGTGTAGAAGTCGTCCTCCCAATAGAGTGTCAAATCCCCACCCTCCAATCCACTATCAAGTTGTTACCAAATACTCCCGACCTGGAGCAATGCCTATTTACCTTGGAACACCTTGATGAGGAACGTCGAGACTCTCTTCAACAAAATGAATCGATGAAATTCCATTCCAAGGCACACTATGGCCAATAGGTGCGACCACGCACCTTCAATGAAGGTGACTTTGTTCTCGTCTTCAATGCCAAGAAAGATAGCAAACCAAGACTCAGTAAATTTGTATCTAAATGGACAAGCCCTTATGTCATTAAGAAATGTATCCAAAAAGGATCCTATGTATTAACCGACCCCAAAGGTATCACCCTCAACCACCTTTTCAACGGGTTGTACCTCAAATGCTTCTACCCTTAATACTTCAGTACCTTGGAGGTACAAATTGTTTTGGTTATATAATTTTTGCATTGTCAATACCTTGGTCATGTTCTTTACTACACTTGGGTATGTGAACTGTATGTCCAGGATCTCGACTAAGCCAAGTTCACAACCATTGTTATTATAAGAACAACGCTCTATGCTTCATCAAATGGCACAAAGTTCCCTACCATGGATATCTTTCTGGAACCAGCATATAGACACTGTTTACCCTCTATTTGTAATGCATCTACCAGTATTCTCGATGATAATCATAGGGCCATAATTCCCAGTTTTGACGTTCCATTAATGCCATAATTGGGAATAGCATGTTCCCCCATGGTTGTGCGCACCATTTCCATCCTAGTCATCAATTGACACCCATGATGTTGACCCCCTACAAGTCCGGTAAATTTGATACAACTTCAAAATATCACCTCTTATCTTATCATTTTGTAATTGCACATATACTCCACCAATAAAACACCATCAACTTCCTCGGCTCACATTATGATAAATATTCACAAATCCCATCATATACCTCCATGAGAAATTTTCCCTCATCAATATTCTTCATATCATCACCTCCGTGAAGACACCAATAAGTCCCCATCCTCATAATTAATTAGTTCTATTTCAGTTATCCCGCAGGCATACACTGCATAGCAATGATTCATGGGGCACTCATCTTTGCTTTTGCAAAACTAACCCCCACTTCATATTGGAAAGCATCCCTCAATCCACTCAAAACCACAGGGAATCCACCCATCATCAGAATTGGTCCCCCAACACACCTAAATCTATGGCACTATTACATATGGCTCAAAAGTTCCACAACACTTTGCCACGAAAAAGTTAAAATCGAATTTTTTGTGGCAAACAATTAAAAAATTTGGAAAAAATTGATCTTTCCCCTGACGATCGTCGCTATAGCGATGGAAATATCCATAACGTCTCCATAGGAACGAATGATGTTCGTAAAAAAAATGAACTATTTTAATATTACAATATATGACATTATGAAATATATTTTCTTTGTGACCAAAGCGGTGGTCGACATTACATTTCACACCAGTGAATTACCCTAACATTCCTTTCTTCCACTCCAATGGCAGTGAATTATAGATTTCCTCTGCAATGAGAGGGATCCAATCTTCCATTGTGATGAGAGGGTGCGACCCATTCAACCTAGATCATTGGCGCCAAGGGTTTCTTTAGCGGGAATGGAGGCACTTTGGGGTTTGAGAGGCTAACTCGGAGTGAAGTTTCAATGTTGATTGCTGAGCAAGGGATGGCGCAATGGCTGGAAAGCTGAGGTGAAATGGGGTATTAAATAACCATGAAACACATGCACCACAGAGGCAATATCAACAGCAGTTGGATTGCAGCCTTTCTAGTTATAATGGCATTGGCAGCGATGGTTATGGCAACATTGCTGGGGGTGTCAGTGGTCATGGCCACTATGTGGAAAATTCTAGCGTGGAACACCCAAACAGTAGATATTCAGCTTCATATGGTATCTTCCAAGGCACCAAGCCAAATGCCTATGGCGAAAGGGAACCCTATAATGCTGGTCTCGAGTCTATGGATTGTTATTTAAAAATGAATGCCAAAAAAAACTAGACGGAGTTGATCCCAATGAAACCAGAATTTGCAAATGGAGCACTTGTGCTCTGTCCCAAGAAACCCTAAAATTCCCCTATGCAATTGATCGCTTGGGAAACATTTTAAACAAGGAGTCTCGGGTTAGGGGTTTATTGTACAATACTTTACCTAGCCATTTTATCCATATCAGGGGTCTGAAGGACATGATTACCATTAAGCTTGATCCAATTCTGGGTGTCAGTGTTTACCATGATGGTTCTGATACCAAGTTTCAGTTCCCCATCACCAGCCTCAAATTCATTAAAAAATATTTTTTTTTGAACTTGAACAATGTGGGCATGTGCTCAATGCCAATGCCTTGAAGGATTTACAGTCCACATTCCATCTTGTCTTCCATACTTCTTTTTTTGAGTTCGAAAATATTGTCATAAATGGAAATGAGGAGGAATTTGCGGCCCTGAGGCTGAAAATGGAGCAAGAAAGGGCTAAGATAAGGGAAAAGAAACAAAAAAAGGACAAGAACGGGGATTCATTTTGCAGATAGGGTTTTTCTTGATAAAATTGGGTAGAAGGAAGATGCAATGGGGCATTCTGTGGACAAGGTGCCTATAATTCATGCTAAGTGGAAGGGAGAAGAAATTAGGGACAATGAAGATGGAAACAGTGAAGAAAAGGTCAAAGCTGCGTTGAAGAAATTTTTTGTTGTAGATCATGTTTGTGAATAATGTGGTTTGATCTGAACTTACGACCCAATAGGTTTTTCATGGTGGATTCCTTTGAGGAGGTTGAGTAAATTTTTGAGTATGTATTTGAAGTCTTCAGTGTGTCTTTGGTAGTAATTGGGGTTCAAATTTGTAGGCAGGGATTTGCTGGAGAACTCCCTAGTGTATAGTTAGATTATTCCCATTATTGAGAAAAATGATGTCCATTCAAAACACAAACCTTCTGGAATTAGTTATTTTGTGAAGAATCTCAACTGGAATGATAGAAGTTTCAAATTGGGAAACTACCAAAAGTTTGGTGCAGAAATGGAGAAGCAGGGGAGGCTACGACATCCATACATCCTAACACCATTGGCACATGTTCTAGACACAGATTGTGCTTACCTTTTCTACGAATATTCTCATAAAGGTAGCCTCTTAGACTTCCTTCACACTAGTAATGTTTATGTATTGGATTGGTAATCTCGTTGTAGCATTGCTATAGGTGTAGTGAAAGGTTTTCCTTTTCTACATGGGTGTCAATAGCTAATCTTCCATCTCGATCTCACATCCAAAAAAAATCTTTTGGACTCTTTAACAGAGCCACAAATATGTGATATTGAGCTTTAAAATATTGTTGATCCTTCTAAGATCACAAGGAGTATTTCTGCAATAGTTGGCTCAGTTTGATACATCCCTCCAGTTATGCTCCAGCTTCTCATTTATGGTTCAGTTGGATACGTCCCTCCAGGTATGCTCCATCTTTCGAGGTTAGGTAAAGAATTTATTTTCTATGGATGCAATTAAAAATGAGTGATTTCCTTTGTAAGTAAATTCATTGACCTCAAGTAGCTAGATGGCCAACTCATTGGCATTGGAGTTCTATTGGCCTCTTACACTAGCAATTTGTTGATCCCTAGTCTTATTTGTGCAAAAATAGAAATTTTCTTACCTATTTCTTTGCTCACAATTTGAAAATTTTGTCCACCTTCAAATGTAAAGGTCAATTATTTACCTCATAGGCCTTTTGGCCTCTATACTCAATGATTTTCCCTTTCAGGGTAAATAGTTAGCAAGCTTCCCATGCGAGTGATTTTGTCTTTAATTTGGAAAAATTGCTCTCAGGATCGAGAAAGATTTCATAACTCATTTAAAACATGATATCTTCATTTTTTTTATTTACATAAGATCTCTTATTGGCTACAAAACTGAATTTTCATGGTTGTTTAGTTCATTCATGGACGCTTCTTATTCAGAGGAAATAACTATGAGTGATTCACTCTGTGGCTTCATAACTTGTAATACTTGCAAGATTTGTGACTATATCCAATGATACTCAGTATAAGAACACCAACAATAACCATAACCTTCTTTATCTTAGCTTCAATATTTTAACTTTGTAACTATTCAATGCCCATATATGTTTTCAGGGTATTTAACTATTGCATTTTGACATTATAGGAATGTTTTGGGGTTGAGTGGTGCCCAGAATTGAGAGTTCATCCATGTATATGGCAATTTTCTTCCAGGATCTCTTTTTAATGTTTCTCAGAGAGACCATATCAATAATAATGTGATGGAATGTTGTAAATGATATTGGGTAGATTATAAGTTTGCTTAGAGGATATCCTCAGTAATAATTACCTCATAATCTCATTGATTAAAACTCCTCCAACATAACCCAACATAATCATGAGAAATTGCCTTTATCTTTAGCCTTGATTGGATGAAAAATTGTCTTTGAATGATTCATTATATGCTTTCTTAGATTGGCCTAGACATAGTTGCTACCATCATTCTACAAGAAGTTTCAAAAGTGTCGAACACCATTCGAGTATAACCATTAGGATGTTTAAGACCAAACAGTTATATCAGGACAAGTTTGCAACCAGATTTAGTGCTTTTCCTACCCATCTTTACTATTGAAAAACATCCTTGTTTTACTGCCAAAATGCTACAGGTTTATAGGCCTCCAAATATGCAATAAGTTATGTTGTAAGTGTTTGTTGTAGATCTCAAAATTTTCCCATATTTATATCTATACCGCTATTAGAATATGCCAAGACAAGGTGGGGTGGTGTGCTCCATCCAAAAAAAAATTCTCCATGGCTACTAACATCTAAATCCTGCATCACTCATGAATTAAAACTCGACCCTCAAGGGAATCAAATGAACATGTTGCCCCACTGAAAATGTGTCAAAGATCACAAGTATCACAGAGGTGCAAGGAAACGTTGGCAACAATGACAGTATGCCTAAAGCAAAAACAACATAATGGGTTCAAGGGTTCATAAATTTTGAAGTTCACATATTTGAAATGTACATGCAACATGAGAAACCAAGGGGATGCCATTGATGAGCACTACAAATGATGCAGTGGAGAAGCAATTGGATATCCAGTCAACCCAGCTTGTATAGAATTCAAATTTGATCAACACCTCTTGTCAGAAATCCCATTGGACTTTGTCATATGTCATTGCTACATCTAATTTGAGCACCATTCCATATTTGTTTCTAGTTTTTAAGGAATGAATTACCTCTTGGATTTTTACAAAGAAATTTAAGAGATTTTGCAATCAAATACAAACCCTCCTCTCTCTTCCAATATAAGGACTTGTAGAAAAGGTAATTTTGAATGAGAGTTAATGGTATCCATTATGTACAACTACAAGAATAGACCAGGTTACATATGTACTTCCTTAGATTACAATAGCTACTGATATTTATTTTACTATCAGCAGGAAGGAACTATACCTTCAGGCTAAGGGACATTAACCTATTTTAGAATCCTGTTCCTTAATGGCAATAATCTGAAGGGGAGCATCCCTAAAAACTGTAGGCAATCTATGCAGCTTTCCAGTCCTCAGTTTGGACAAACCAATTACATGTAACTTTTACCTGTAGAGTTAGGTCTCTTTCACCACCCTCTTGCTTTTGCAAAACAAACTAATCAGCTCCATATTCTCTTGCTTCATTGTCTTTTTATTATCAGCACATTGTTTTTGGTGTGTGTGCTCATATCAATGCATAAATGTAATGGAAACCAAAAGATTGCACCTAATATAAAAAGATGAAAGCTTAAGTGTAGGACCTTCATAAAAAAATTAAATATAAAAACACCCACCACCTTGTTCATAATCATCTCCTTAAAAGGAACTAGCATAGCCCAAAATTGTTGAAGGTCTCAACTTTAACTTAGAAAATTCTTCACATAGAGAAACTCAAATGATATGGGCTTGAATCACATTAATTCTTCACAACTAACTAGGGAGAACAAATAAAACTTTAAACATTGATCCATATTGAATTCACCTCATACATGTTCAGTGCTATATTGCTGGGTTGAGTGCTTGATGTCAACCATTGCTATTTTCCCATCACATGAAATTCGTCACTCTTAAGTGACATGAACATCACATAAAATTCTTGTCTCTACATTCACTTTAAGCGTTGCAAATTTAAGCAATATTTTCTTAGCAACGTCACAATATAAATGGATTTATTTTCATGGCTACATAACTTGAGTAAGATAATTGCTTCTGAGGTCTAGAAAATATAAATTTGTAAGATTGCCAAGCTTGAGTGTAATTGCCCCAATGAAAGAATTATGTGATAATGCAAGCAACTCTATAAATGCACATTGCAAGCAACTCCATACTCCAATGATCAATTTTTAAGCCATAAAAGGAGCAAGTGATTATACAACACAAGTGGAATCTCTCCCCACAAGAGAGTATTAGCAAGTGACATAAAATTAAGCATGTTCAATTTGCAAATTTATGGGGGAAATTGCCCAGTCAATTGGTTGTAGGACATTAACAAGGATGGAACAATTGAGGCTATGAGGAATACAGCCTGAATGTTGATCTCTATTGAAGCTAATTTTTTGTAATCTAAAGAAAGGCCCTACTCCTGAGCCTTTTTAGAATAGGTGTTGAGAGAAAATTATTGTAGAGTATAAGGGTTGTAAGATTAGAACACTTATTGAGGTTGGAAGGAATCCCTCTTGTTAGTTTGTTCAGGACCAAAGATAGATTTTTAAAGGATGGCAGAGATTCAAGCTCAGCTGGTATATTATCACTTGGTGGTCTGAGAGATCAAGTCTAACTGCAAATTTACAACAAGACAACAAGACATAGTAGGTGGAATACTTCCAGATAAAAAAAATTCCACGTCAAAAATTTAGTTCAAAAACATTGAACTATTGTTTCTCTTCCTCATGGTGGTAGAGTCCTATAATAGAAATGGATGCCATGTATCTAAAACAACAAAGTCCAGACAAAGCAAAAGTGATGGCAATTATTATATGAGTATGAAGTTTCTTCTATTACTCTTTTTGTGAGTGGATTGTCCTCTACATTGCAAAGATATAGCTTATCCATTAAACACAAACTTGGAAGCAATCTTGGGCACTGATTTTATGACACATTTACATAAATTAAAGCTGTCATGTCATCCAACTCTAAAGGAATTAATATTCTTGAAAGTTGATTATTTGACATATGAAATATTTGAAGCTGCACCAAATTACCTGGGTTAGACAGGATCCCTCCACTCATATGGTTATTGCTGATATTCAAAACAAGAGAAAGATTGTGTAAATTTTCCAGAGCTCCAAGGGAATATAACTTTTGATTTTTTTCTCACCTAGCTACAATTGTACTAACTTTTGAAGACTGGAAATACAGTCTAGTATTTGTCATATAATGTTGTTTCTTCGAAGGTTCAAATCTCACAACTTTGGTAAAGTGAAAAGAGGTAGTGGAATGCTTCCGGTAAGTGAATTTCTGCTTTAGATCCAACTTGAATATCTTGGAGCAATTCCCAAACTCATATGGTCTATTCCTGGTGAGTATGTCTGAGAATAAATTCAAATGTTGAGCAATTGGTATGGCTCCTGAGAGTTGATTGGATGACATATCTAACATTGTGACGTTTCTCCAAACACCAAAATTAGGTGGTATGGATCCTTCCAAGGAATTCATTTTCATGTCCAAATACAAAGTCCAAGTGTTCACGATGATATTGTTTGGTACTCTTCCACTCAAACACTATTGTTGATAATCACTCTTTGTAAGGAAGTGCAATGCTCGACCTTGCTGAGAAATGTTCGTTTAAAAAGGTAGCCCCTAAGGTCCAACATTGTCAGCATTCCTCCTGCACAGAGATAAGGGCGAATGTTCAATCTATTCTTTATCCCAAACTCAACTAGAACCTCTCCAACGAGGTTGTTTTCTGCTATACTCAGGCAAATCTTTCAATGAAATCAAGGATTATGCCACTTAGATGATTAATGTACAGTCCAAGGTGCTTGAAATGCCTTAGGTTGTCAATTTCCTTCAGAATCAGTCCTACCAAGCTATTATTGAACAATTGAAGCATTTTTAGTTGATCTAGCTCCAAAGGTATTACACCATGCAAAAAATTGTTATGGCGCTAGACATCAAACAAAGAAGTATAATTGCCAAGCTCAATGGGGATCATCTCTGTGAACCTGTTGTTGTATATGTGAAACATGCCAAGTTGGTTGAATGATCCCACTAACCTAGTATTGTGGTGATTCATTTGACATTAATATACAATTAAATTATGTCATCATATGTACTGTATGTTTAAGGGCTTTCTAGTTTCTACATATTGCTTTAGTTTTTCAATTTTCTTGGTATTTTATATCAAGCGTTAGTTTTAATGCTAAATAGTATTGGATTATGTGGACAATATTGATATGATATTTGTTACTTTTAGTACATGACATTAGAGTTGTATTTCCAGTACCTGAAGTAGAGTATCAATTTTCTTATTCATACCATAGGTATCTACCATTTTATACAACCCCTCTTTACACAGGCCAAGCCTCACTTCCTCCTAGCCTGTAAATTGTCACGATCTTGTGATGTGTAGTTGCATCAAATATTGTTGTTTTCTTTTATTAAGTGTGCATTTGTAGGTTGGTAAAGTTCTTTGTCTATTTATCTTATAGATATGACAAATATTATCAACTTATTGTGTTGTAATGATATTTGATTGCAGCTTCTGGAGATTGCACAAGTTCCCGAGGAGCATGTAAGTTAATCTTAGGTTTTTTAGTTGATTTTGACAAAATGCATATTTGCAGATTTCAGGAAACTTGTGGATTTACTTAAAATAATGAGTGCTTAATTTATGCACTTTTTTATAGGATGTTGAACTAATTCCAATGCTTAATTGGTTTATGATTCAGGTTGGTGAGTTCAAGTCAATTGAGAAATTCAAAATCTTCAATACCAATAATTTGTGAGTGAAATGTGCTGCATATTTGGTATTCATTACATTTCTAGGTGATTTGAGGATGTCTTATGCAAAAGGTGTCTGTAACCATGCAGGTGGGTGAACTTGAAGGCCATTAATAGGCTTGTGGAGTCTGATGCTCTTAAAATGGAGATAATTCCAAATCCAAAGGCAATACACATTCTCTTCCACATTCCCAAATAAGTAGTGGTTCTCTTTGAAAAATGACTGCAACTGTGTGCTTGTGCTTCATGGCCTAGGAAAATTGTGTTTTCATTCACAGACTTCTTTCTCATTTTACAGGAGGTGGATGGGGTAAAGGTGCTTCAACTTGAAACGGCTACAGGTGCTGCTATAAGGGTATGTATTGCAGTTAATTCTTCTATCATAGATTAAGTAATTTTAATTTTTGATTCACCAATGTTGTGCAAGCTTAGCTGACATCAGTTGGTGTTTGATCCCTAGTTTTTTGATTGTGCAATTGGTGTCAATGTTCCAAGATCACGTTTTCTCCCAGTGAAGGCGGCTTCAGATTTGCTACTTGTGCAGGTTGAGTGGAAACCTCTTATTTTTTAGTTGAAGGCACTTAATTCTTTTATCATCCTTACCAGAGTCGTAAACATTCTCAATTATGTTTCTGCAGTCAGATCTTTACACTATGGAGGAAGGTTTCATCATTTGAAAGCCTGCTAGATTCAACCCTACAAATCCCTCCATTGAGCTGGGTCCTGAATTCAAGAAGGTACTAGGTTGGCTATTGATTTCCTTTCATCATTCGAGTCCACTCTTTTGATTCTATTTAGGGTCATTTTTCCATGATAATTCGATTTTTGACTTTCGAGTTCTTGGCAGACTTCTTCTAGGGAATGAAACAACACTTCAATGAGATAACAGAGTATGAAAAGAGCCTTACCAGACTTTAGTTTTACAATAGATTGATTCAGGTCTCCTTCATTAGCTTCTGCAGCCCTCAACTTCAACCACCAGGACCAGGGAAAATTGAACTTTGAATAGGTTTCGAGTACTTGACAAACTTCCTCAAGATAATGACACAACACTTCAATGCAATATGATGCACAAATCAATAAAAATGCCTTACAAGACCTCAGATTGACAGCAGATTCTAGTTGAATCAGATCTCCTTTCTTAACTTCTATGTCCCTCAACTTCAACCAACAGAACCAGTGATTCACACAAACTGGTTGCCTCTGAAAGATTTCAACCTGCCCCGAAAGTCTGATCTTTATGGCGTTCAAATTCTCTAGATTGCTAAGTTTTTCTTGCTTGTTCCCATAAATCTTACTTCTCTTTGAGAAAATGCATGTACTGAGCAATAAATCTGAAGATCTCATCTCAATACAAGCCTTCAAATGCATGCTTGTTCACCACTGCCTGGAGAGCATTTCTTGATTTCCTGTCAGTGCACTTAAAATCCTTTCGTTGAAGTGTTAACCCTATTAATTGTAGGGTGATCAACCATCAGATTACCTATAATGCTTGTTTGCATGGTGTTCAATGATTAAAATTTTAGGGAATGGTACTATATCCAACCTCTTCCCCACGTATCATGAGAATTCCTTGGCCAAGATTGCAAGCCAAATTTTCCTTTATGTCTGCTTGAGTGTTGAGTTTTCTAAGGACATGAACGACTTTAACATCATCAAAGTCTGAGATTAGTTGCAATATTCTCCACATTAGTTTGCTTAACGGTCCATCATTTGGCACCTTCCTGTGAGCTAGGTACTGGATGATTATCATTGAGTCTCCCACAATAGTTATAAGCCATATATTTCTCTTACTAGCTTGTGTTAGCCCTTTCCATAGTGCCAATGCTTCTTCTTGATTGTTAGACAACTTTCCCAAACCCCTTATATTTCTTTCACTAGCTTGTGTTAGATCTTGCCATAGGACCAATGCTTCTGATTGATTGTTAGACAACTCTCCCAAACCCCACAAGTAGTATAACTTTTGTTTTCCTCTGGGGTCCCCCCCTGCACCTAACTTACACCCATCCTTATCCCTTTTCTTCCATGGCTTTCAAGTTGGGCAGATGAGAGTGAGATTGGAACCCTGATGGATGGATTAATACTCCATTTTCCTAACCAATGAATCAAAATCCCTTTGGTTAATGTTAGAGAACTCCACCATTCAAGTATCTGTATAATAAGAACTAATTTGCACAACCTTCACATAAAAACTGGTAGATAGACCAATAGAAAAAATCTATGGCCCATGGGATGAATGCATGCAATCAGAATGAAGTATAAGATTAAGAGCACTCACTCCTGGAGTCCGCTTCTTGTGAGAGCATCAGAAGCTACTGTGAGTTCTCTAAATACAGCTAAATCAATAAACACAGTTTATCAACTGAGGTATGCAATATGCTATTACAGAACCCAAATTCTATGACAGTTTTGACTTTTGAGGTATTTTCACATGCACAGGTATATATACACACTCACTCATACAGCTCCGAGAGCATCCATTAATATCCAGTTCTTCACCAAAAACAAGACTTTCAGATCAGTCTGGACATATGGTGTTTACAAATGATACCATAATAAACAAAAACAACCAAAAAAAATATTCTACCCTCATAGCACACAGTTTGAGCATAGCAACTGATGTAAACAAAACAGAGACACTACAAAGCATAAACGTTGATAAAATTCCAACCTGAGATGAGCCATTAAAGCTTGGGAGAGTTGGCCTTTGATTCTGTCTTCTCCTCCTCCACCATGGTGCATTGTTGGGCACTGAAGCTTTCCACACAGATGCCCTTCCACATTCTAAGATATTTTTCCTCGAACTTGGTGAGCATATAGATGTTCCTTTCCTCCCTTTCCTTGAATTGTTCCACGAAACACATCAAAGCCTAGTAAACTTGTTCATTTGTCACTTTTCTGGACTTTGGCTTCAGTTTCTTCAAGCTTGAAGAGCCTAGCTCCTAAACAATTGACTGAAGACCTTGTTGGGCCATGAAGTTGGTAAACCATTTGTGATTGTTGAAAGGATAGGACAGGTGTTCCTATCCTTCTTCCTTGGATTCCCTATGGTCTCTTCACTTGATCAGGCATGCTAAAGTCACAAACCCCTGCGCTTTCAAACCACTTAGAGGTGAAGATGCATGATTCTTCCCAGCTAGCAAGATACCGAGCAATGTGAGATATGTTGAATTTTCAATTCGTGGTAAGCAAAACTTTACTCCTATAAATCCTAGGTAACATAAAAATTCTGAATTCTGAATTCAATACTTATCACATGGAAATGCACAGAGAAGTTTATAATGCAATGGAGATCAATTATGTGAAAGGCTGCTTTACTGCCTCATTTATTTGAATGTTAAACCCATTGAATTTAACTACTGGTTGACACAATGATGACACCTTCGATTAAAACTCGCTTCTTTTCATCTGAATGATGAGGATCCTTAAAGTAGGTTAACAGTCAACGAATTGGACTAATCAGTGAAGTATTACAAATTTTAGTTAGGCAGTGCTATATGAAATCTTGGATCTTATACACTACAAAGACATCTAAGATGGTTGCTTCTTTTTCTCCTTAGAATCCTTGGTCAATACTTTTCTTAAGTTTGAACTACTATGTTATTTCGAAACGTCCCTAGAAACAAACTGATACACCATTGTGTTATTAACTTATTGTATGATCATGTAGCAATCATTGTTGCTAGTATTTATCAAAATGAATCCAATTCAAAAAATAAAATCATGTCAAAACATTATTACAGGGATAATGATCAGGGATCTTGATCTGCAATGTCACTTAAAAGGTCAGACAGCATCAAATACAACTTTGTATCTACTATCCTCCATATGGCCTTGTCCAATTCAAATGGAGAAATCCTACCAACAGCCAACATGCAACTACTGCAATCTAGTGTCATAAAGATGAATTAGTCTATCTACAACAATATTATCTCTAGCAGTTGATAAGCTTAGTCTATGTTCTTCATTTCCATCCATGAAGGCCTCGCTGCCTGCTAAACAAACTGGGATACTTTTCAAACCACTTACATTTAAAATAAATATATCATTCAATGTCTAGGTCCTAGGAGAGATACTACCTGACATCTATAATATCTTTCTAGACTGGTTTATCTTCCAACAGTCTCACATTTTGATCTTTTTAGGTATTGTGTCAATCCATCAATGTTTATTTGCTTAGAGTTGCCTCAATTTATACATAGATGTGTCTAGTATTTCTAGATTCTAAAGCATATGTATGGAAGACATGCTGAGTTGGTTGACATTATAGTAAGCATTCTATGAACTCGGTTGTTTGCTCAGGCGTCTATTTTATAACAATCAGTTTTTCATTATTCAGATGTAAATCCTGGCATGTTGGTGCAAGCGAAGGTTTCTAGAGTAGTACCATCTGGTGTAGTTCTACAGCTTTTAAACGGTCTAAAGGCTTTATGCCCTCTTCAGAACAGGTCATAGTTTGGTGTTGCAAAGCCAGCCGAGAGATTTCAGGTACTTGATATCTTCATTTTAACCTCCTTCATTTACTTCTATTTTTTTGCAGTAGACCATAAATTGTTATTTTGAGTTTTGTGAGTTTGCATTTTGACAATATTAAGTATGCATGAATTTACTCCTAGCACGAAGGATCGGAAGGGAAGAAAATTATTGTAGGCTAGTTTGCTTGTTTTTGAGCTATGATGTATAAGAATTTGTTGTAATTATTAAAAGGTTTGACAGTTTTTTCTTCATGAAACATCAGTCCAGTGTATATCTATCTTACACCAATTTCTTGGTACGTGGGCATGTTGGCCATGGGTATGCGTGGAGATCCTCCCAAAAAATTTTAGGGTATGCCAGGGAGATCAAACATTACTAGAAAGGTTAAATTTGGGTATGTATCCCTGTGGTTTAGTCTGTGAATATGATAGTGCAGCCATAACACTAAGAGGGCCCTGGGAAAAGACTAATTTGGCATTGGCTCTTCCCTGTGGTGCTATGATTACCGGTTTAAACAGCACTGTAGTCTAGGAATAGTTCAAACTCCCAACAATAACACTAATAATGACAAGGCATAGCATACCCTTGAATAAAGCAAAGGATACAAGACATAACATTGATCTGAGCATTGCACAAGAGGAGTTTCCTAGTAAAAGTGCTTCAACATATTTAGGAGGCCTTGAAGAGGAGCTGTGCCCCAGATATGGATGTTGAGGCTTAGAATTAGTCCAAGAAACAATTCCCCTAGGCCTTGACTCAAATTCTTTTCATAGTGACAGATTCAGTTTCATTTGATGTCAAAGATGATGAAGTGAACTCCTAGCTTGAGGCTTCAGGGAATTGAGTCATTGTTGAACTTGAACCTGGTACCTTGCGACGAGGAAGAGCAGTGACCTCTTATTTGGTAGTCTGTTTTTTGGGTCAATGGGATTCAAGCCTGTTTGATATTGCAAGAGAGACTGACTAGATCTAGTGGCATCAATCTATAAAGTATGGCATTTATATAGATATACTTTCGATCTACCTTTGTACAGAATGTCACTCACAAAATGGGAAAACATGAATATTTTTAACGAGCAAGTCATTTGCATTTGTCTATTGTTTTATGAATGTGTTGCATGTATTATAATTGTTAGCAATGTGTTGGTGATAGGTTGATGAATGTGTTGCCTGTGTTATAATTGTTAGCAATATGTTGGTGATAGGTTGTGATAGGTTGATGAATAAGTTCACAGACATAGTGACGACATAGCATAGCAAGTTCCAGCGAACTTGCTATACTAGCGACAGGCATTTTCATCGCTAGTATAGCAAGTTCGTCGGAACTTGCTATACTATGTCGTCGCTATTTTTTTTTAAATATGGGACACCGTCGCTATAGCGACGGCACTTCGTTTCTATAGAGACAGAGTGGGTTTGAGTTTTTTTTTAAATATGGGATGCCGTCTCTATAGCAACGAAGTTCCATCGCTATAGCAATGGCCTTTCGTTGCTAGAGAGATGGAGATCACTTAACTTATTTTTTTTAAATATGAGACATCATCTCTATAGAAACGAACTTGCATTGCTAGAGTGACGGAGTTCACTTGAATTAATTTTTTTAAATATGAGAGGCCGTCGCTATAACCACGAACTTTCGTTGCTATAGCAACGAACACGGTCCATGTCATTTCTATCTATATAGCGACGAACGTTGGCAAGTGTTGCTACAACAACAAAATTAGTGCCACGAAAACTAGGATTCTTGTTCGTCACTATAGTAACGAAAAAGTGTTGCAATAACAACGATTTGTCGTGGGAAAAATGTCCACATGTACTAGTGTGGGTACCCCACCATTATTATTTATGTACAAATAGTTCCCCCATCACCTTACATTGAGGGAACACCATATTCTTTGGGAAGCAACCCATGGTTTCCTTAGATCGATGTATTTGAGTCTCAATATCCTCAGCAGTATTTGTTTTGACCAGTCACCATTACTCTCTATTTTGTGTCTCCCTCAAAGCCCTTTCATTTTCAGTTTTTCTTCATCCATTTCAATCTATACCGATCTGAAAGGAAATTTATCGTCCCCACTCCCCATGTTTACATCAATCAAAGGAATTTATGATCCCCATGCTTAATAACCAATCTTGTGTCAAGTATTTTCGTCCACCAGTCGGTTACAATATGATATCGGTCCTCAAGATAAAAATATCATCTTATCATGTACTTCAGCTCTCGTCGACATCAAAACACTACATTCTGAGAGTTGCAGTAGTTGCAGTTGTACCTTGGGATCCATTTCAATCACTATAAGGGATCACCTCGAACTTGGTAGGGAGAGTCATTAGTGCTCCCTAACCAAGTGGTTTCCCCTATGCTTGACATCAACACATCATCGCATAGGGGGAAACATAATTTTGGAGGTAGCAGTGTTCACATTTACAAATCATGGTCGTAATCCATCTGGAAGACTGAAGCTCTCGGGAAGCTTCACACACCATACTGGTCTCCCACCCCAATGGGTTTTTCATTATCATCAACAGTACCACTTCTTCAGCACTCCGCAATAGTTCCTAGTTCATCTACTCAAAAATGGATTGAAGTTTCCTTCATCCATGTCCCAACAGTATAGTCAAGTGGCACCTTTTGTCCTCTATTATTGCAATTACTTTGACAACATTTCATGAGCATGGGTATGCTCGTTTCATTTGTATAAAAACTATTCTTTACTATAGCTCCAACGGTCGTCACCAACAACCTCCCCCCATGGGAGGACCCTGTTGTCCACATATTCTTTTTCCTATATAACAAGAGAGAAACAAACGAAATCATGATGCATTATCGGCTCTATAGTACCCTTCGAACCTCATACATCAAGGGGCATCTGTTAATGCCTAAATTTTGCACATATGTATCATTTTGGTGATTGTTCCAATAAGGCATCAACAACATAAATAATGCAGTTCACCAAAGGTATCCTCAACAAATCCAAAATACACCATGAGTCCAAAAGTTCCAAAAAATAGTCAAAAGAAGGGGTAGTGTGGGTAAAACACTCTTAACCCGCGCTATAGCGCAGGTTATTTGAACAATGGCCGTGCTACACTGATGTGGCTATTCCTTCGATATTCACACTGCTTTCAAAATGGTAGGACTACCTAATTCTCTTCACACATTGAATGCTCAGTCATATCCAAGGATCTGAATTTGACTCCTCACACACTTAGTGTCATTAACTAGCCCCCCTAGTGTACCTTGGAACTAGTTCATGGAGAAGATGAGTTCACATTCATATCTAGTTTTTTGTTGGCCACCTATTGGCCTATAAAAGGAATCCATTAGCATGCATTTTGTAGAGACAAATCAAGAGAAATTTATGCCATTGGATTTGATTTGGAGCTTCCTCATAGACCACCACTTCCTATCATTGTGAGCATTCCCAAGCTCCCTTATCACCTTCCTTCAATGGGAAAGAGTTTATCTTCATTGTTCCACCATTGACTTAGCATTTAGTTTGGAGAAAAAGTCCTCCCTAAGGGATATTTTTGCTTCCCTTGAATCCTACACCTCCTAGTTGTTTTATAGCTTGACCATTGGGCAATACAAAAGTGGTTTGGCATATGTTGGATTGTTATTGGAGTTTGCATTCTCCCCCCATATTTTTTTATTTTCCATTTTTTTGTATTTCTTTTTTTTTATGTGAATTACACTAACAAGCTATTGCAAGATAAATTGGAGGATACTAACCAACCACCCATAGGGTCTACAAGGACTGATTCCTTGCTACATCCTACAAGGCATAGCCCCTAACCAAGTGGAAGAATGCACTTGTTCAATTTTTTCCACAATAATAGATTTATATCCTTGTGGTTTAAAATTTTCAAATGTTTTTCACTCAGCAAAATCCTCTGAAGCCATGAGCACATTCTCAGTACACCAACCCTAGTCGAGGTTTTTCTTAGAACTTGGTCCATTTTATAGTCATACATGTCGTACTGAATCACCATGGAAATGTATAGAGTCTATCAAAGGCCCCTCTTGCACAAGGCTTCCCTTGGATAAATTTATCTTGATGTAATTTGTATAGTATAGATCGAAGGATTACTTTGACATTGTGGAATGCCCCTCATCCTTGAAAAATGACGGGTCCACTCCACTTAGACACATGCTCCCCTCAATTTATGATGGGAACACTTCCCAATACAAAAATCCTTAAAAAAGGGTATGTGCTCCACTTCCCAAGATATGAGTCGATGTTTATGTGGTAAGTGCACTTCTCTAGAAAACGTGATCTGTTAATTTGTGCATATATGTTTTGGATCCCTCATTTTATGGTGGGAACATTTCCTTAGGGATGCAATCCCCTTATTAGTGGAAACAAGATCCTTGATTTGTGGATACATATCTTGGATCCCTCATTCTATGGTGGGTGCACCTCATTGGAGACACAATCCCTTAATTTATGGATGTTTTCCTCCACATGTACCTTCTTCTAGCCTAGGTGCACCTCACACTTGTCCGTTATTTCACACATATGGTATCTTCTCTCATGCATGCTCCTACACATGGCCTTGCACATTGCCTCATTGTAGCTTTAAGTAGAGAGGTCCCCTCTTTTCTTTGATGTTGGTTGTTTTTTGGTTATTTGTAATTTTTCTCATTGGAAATATTCATTTGAATATCGATCTAAAAGCTTTTGAGGACATCTTGGGACTTTCTTGTTGATGTGTGGCTTCATTCTTGCTTCAAGCTTCTAGTTGGAGGTATTCTTACAATAACATTGTATTTTCTTACTTTGATTTAGGCCATTGAAAAGGTGCTAATACCTCGTTGGATGAATATAATGGTATGTTAATATCTATTATATTTATTCTTTGTTGTTTTACTTGAAAGGGATTTATTTTTTGTATCTGTACATTAATTACAATTATGCAATATTAACCCCTTCCTTGTAGAGTGCACCCCGAAAGAGTGAGGAAGGAGAGAGTTATCCTCTCCCTTTGTGATCTTGTAAAGGTCCTTCAACCCATCAACAAAATTGAGGTTAACTAATGCAATTTTTATTTCTATCAATGCCTTCTTAGTGAGTCTCGATTGACTCCATAGCCCTATATTCTTTTGACACTAGTCTCTCCCTACAACCCAATTTTTTTTTCTATTTTAAAAGAAATCTACAATTTCTAAAGAAAAATTTAATTATATTTCATTTCTATATATAGTTGATCTTCTTCATTGAATACCTTTTAGATTAAATTTAGCAAAGTAAATCTAAATCATTTCCTTCATAGAATACAACTCTAAGATTCAGATTTTTGAGTTTATGCCAATCATTTTCAGTTTTTATATCATTATCTTGCCATAAATTTGAATTTTCTGCAATCTGAAATTTGCACTCTTGGTAGGATTTGTCCATATATTCATCATTTGTAGTTTGGCCTTGACTTATCTTGCGATATGAGTATAAATGAGAGGCACCCAACATAAAAATAAAAATTAGAAAGGAACCATTTTCATATATTTTTCAGCCATCAATATTGCAACCAACTTGAGGTGAATTATTTTTTTTGAAGAAGACTTTCTTTAGCTACAAAAAAGGAGAAAAGGTGCATCTTCTTTTCTACCTCAGATATGTCCTCAGCTATAAATCTGCACATCCTGTGAAGTAATTTCGGATTTCCAACAGATAGTCTGTGGAGTTTTGAGCCTTAAACCTATAGAGAAACATGCTCAGAAACAGGGTTGTTGATCATGTTCCATGAGTTTTTTTCTTGCAGCAAATTATCACAACTTGATGCGCCATCAATATTGGTGATTCTATGATGATTCATGTAAGTATTCCCACAAAGTTGAGAGCAGCCACACATGTTTCTTGGAAATATTTCAGCACTAAAAGAGGTTGTAGGTGATACCCTAATACACCTCAACAATGACCTAAATTTGGGGGTTTCTCTCATGAAGATGATGTCTAAGGTTGGACCTATGTTGGGTAGTATCATTTTAGTGTCAATACAAGATGGGAACTAGAGGATGTGGAATGAGAAATGGGACAATAGGCATTTTGGGATAAGAAACATGAATCCACAGCCTCCCAAAGTATACAATTCAGATAGAATTGATTAATAATATATCAATGTAGTGTCAACATGGGAATTGGAGCTAGAACATAACAACACATAATTTTCTTGGTTAAGTTTCTAGTAAATTAGGTCTACAATAGAGATAAATGTGTGTGTAAAATATCTATGAACGTCCTTTGAGACTTACTACCTACTAGGTATGTAGGACATCGTTTCTTAGAAACATAATTGGAATTCATATCTAATCATAATTTAATCAATACTTTAAAATGGTGGGTTTTCAAGATTTGATTTCTAAGGTTGAACATATCCCCTATGGAACTTCCTGACTCATTCTAGGTTTTGGGGCAGTGCATTACTATGTAAAGAAAGTACCATTGAGTGTGCAAACTAATGAGAATTTATCAACTTGAAAGAGATTACTTGGGGAGGAAACAACAACTTTACGCCGAATCTTTCTAGAGCCTGAGCTTCCAAGCTCTTCGGAATGGCATAATCACCAATGTAAATAACACATCTTAGATGAGGGCCACTTCTTCTTGAATTGACTTGAAAGTGCACTAGAGAACCCATTCACCACCACCAAAATCATTTTTGTAGGGATGAAAAAATCCAACAGCCCTCTTCTACTTCCTCCCCCTGATGTTTACCATTAACCCAATGAAGCTAAACAAGCATGACTATCACCAAAAGGGATTTGGTGACAGTATTTAAAGAACTCTCACCAAAATAACTTACGGTGACGATTTTTCATAGCCCGTCACCATAAGTGACTTTGGTGACGACCGTTTGAGGTCCATCACAGGCATGATTGTAACCAAAAAAGGATTTGGTGATGAGATTTAAATAATTGTCACCAAAATCACTTATAGAGACATTTTTCATATCCCGTCACCATAAGTGACTTTGGTGACAACTGTTTAAGGTCCGTCACAAGAATGATCGTCACCAAAGGCCTTTTTTCTTGTAGTGATCATCTTCATCATCATCCTTGTTTTCATAATCATCATCAAGTACATCATCATCAAAATCATCATCATCATTTTCATTATGGTAACTCATATGCCATTAGTGTTCATAATAACTTATCGCTATTAGGATTCATGCCATGTAATTGTTAGGGTCATTTAGATGTCGTTACAGTCATTTTGGTGATAGTAGGGCCATTTAGATGTCATTACAGACATGTAGGTTCCATTAGGATCAATCAGAATCTATAAGTGCTACCACATGCATAATCACCATTGACATCAACATCGTCATCGTCATCATACAATAAATCAACATCATCATCATCATCATAGTCATCAAGTACATAGTTGTCATCATTAATATAATTGTGATAACAATGATCAAGAAACCCTACTTTCTTACAAGAATGGATGATATAGTCTTATAATTATCAAATCATATCCATAAGCTCCATCATAGTTATCATAATGCATCATCATCATGTTGCTAGGTTCAATCAGCTGCCATTAGGGTCTATCAAATGTTGTTGGCGAAACTCAAATTCCATTAGATCAATTTAGGTGACATTAATGTAATTTACCCCTCATTAGGACCAATCAAGATCCAAAAGTGCCATGATTATGGTAATTTAGGTGCCACTACGATAAATCAAGATCCCAAAGTACTATCACATGAATCATTATCATTGACATTGATATTGTCTCCATCATAACCATCATCATCAACACCATACAGGAGTACATAAACGTCATCATCATCATCATTGCTATCCGATCATATATCATCATGATAATAGTAATTCATCTCAACCACATTGTTATAATCATAATCATCAACATCAACATCCTTTCCATCATGTCACATCAACATGATCATCCTCATGGTTTTACGGTGAGTCAAGTTCCATTAGGGTCACTCAAATGTTGTCAGGGACATTCAGATGCCATTAGGGTCATCTAAGGGATATTATGGTCACTACAATGCCATTTGTTAAGATATTCATATACATCATCCTAGTCCTACTAGCTTTTCAGTCATTTTCATTTTCAGTCTTTTAGGGTTTGCATGCACTTTTAGGGTTTGCATGCACTTTTAGGGTTTGCATGCATTCTAAGGTTTGCATGCATTTCTAGTCATCAGTCCCAGCACCTAGCCCTCAATTAGCTAACCCCCGGAGCTTCTTCCTGATCAGTTTTATCCCTCCTAGTGCCTAGTGCGCCCTCCTTTCACCTACTACATGAAAGAGGCGTACTTCTTCACCTACTAGTCCAGTTATGTTCAGTTAAAAAGAGTTTTCTCCCTGATTTTAGGCTTGCCTCACTCTTTACTGACCTTATCACTCCGATGGACCTCCAGTGTGACTAGATAGGCTGTTCTAACTCCATTTAGCTCCATGAGTGCCCTCCATTGAGCCTCCTTCACTACATTAGTGATTCCATGTGCCAGTTACACCTACCACATTCAGTTAGACTCAGTTGGACTTCTGCTTGAATATTACTTGTGCATTGATGACTTCACTGATGATGAGTTGGACTCCTAGTTATGACTTGATGACACTCCATTGATTATGGATCTATCCATGCAGGCTAATTCAAATCACACCTAGTGTATTCGAATCCGGAGCATTGTATATTTACCTTTTTACTATTCAGATAAATGTAACATGTGTAATTATTCTGCCTCTATCTGAGCTCCTTTGGATCTGTGTTCTTCTGCTCTATTCTTCTTCTGTCATTCCTAAATTCTTTCATTGTGAGGTTTACATCATCTCTTTGGATCTACTGTGAGCATCTTCACATGGTATTAGAGCCATTTGAGAGTATATTCTACCTCCATTCTTGAGAGTTTTTTGCAGGTATTTCGAAGTTCCAGCAGTTGCAGCAACAGTATAAACAGTTTCTTTTTGCACTCGTTCCAGCAGTCAAGATGAGCAATTCGAATGCTCCTTCTTCTCCTATAATTATCACTCCCTTCAATTACTTTGAATGGAAGGGTAATATGAAAATACACTTGAATTCAAGAGGGTTTTCTAGAATAGCTGAGGAAAAAGATGCCATACCACATACAGTTGTAGAGAGAACCAAGCATCTAAATAAAATGGATGAAGCCTTTGGATGCATATGCCTTCATATGTCTGAAGATCTATTGTTCATGTTGAAGGATTGAAGTCTCCAAATGAGTTATGGACAAAATTGGAGAGTCTTTTTGGCAAACAAGATGGGCTAAGAGGCCACATTCTCGAAAATGAATTGGTTGCCCTACAACCTAACAATTTCGAAAGCATTCAAGAATTCTTCTCCAAATTTCATAAATTTGTTTTACAATGCAAGCATTGTGGCATCAATAAAAGTGATGAGTAATTGGTACTCTCTATATTGAACAAACTTGGATCTCAATTTTATGTCCTTGTTTCTACCTTCCATTCTGTTCGAATGTCAATCCCTGGATGGAAGTTTCCCACCTTAACAGTCTTTGTTGAAGCTCTCATTCAAGAAGAGGACAAATTGATTCAAATGGGTGCCATCAAGGCCTCCAAAGATCTAGCTCTTATAGCTAGAGAAGCAAGTGGAGCGAATGAAAAAGGGAGGAAAAGAGACAAGGAAAAGAAGTCATCTAAATCCAAAAGTGACAAACACAAGAGACCTAATTGCTCCTACTGCAAGAGAGGAAACCATCCCGAGAAAGCTTGCATGCACAAGAAAATAGACCTAATAACCAAGCTTCTTGAACAAAACAAAATTATTGTTCCAAAAGAATCAAAGATGTCTGATTCTAGAAGTGGATCTGATGGTTGGTTTTTCAATGTCAAAAGCCCTCCTCATAGATTCTGGAGCCTCCAACCACATGGTTTCCTCTAAAGAATCCTTTTCCTCTTTAAATCTCAAATATGGGCCTACTATTCACATGGGAGACAACTCTCAGATCTCTACCAAAGGATTGGGTACAGTACATATGGAGTATGGTAAGTTCAAAAATGTTTTATTTGTTCCTTCTCTAACAGCTAATTTGTTATCAGTATATCAGATGATGTGAGGCACCTGCAACAATTAATTAACAAGAATGCACGAAATAGCAGAAATGACAGAACTCAGAATCACTTTTGTATTGATCACAGGCCACTTTGAGGGGGCAACCTCCTTTGAGCAAGCTCAATACAAATAACTTCACGGTGCCTTCATAGGTCTCAACACACACTTATATACTAATTCTAGGCGCCAATACTATGGGTCGAAACCATGGGCCGTTACAAACTATGGATTAACAATACTACGGGCGGCTTACAAAGCATATGCGCCAACAACAATAACACAAACTATTGATTAACAAATACTACGGGACGACTTACAAAGCATATGCGTCCAACAACAACATACTAACAAAGTAAAGACATGGGTTCCTAACATCCCCTCCCCCTTTAAAAAAATCTTTGTCCTCAAAGCTTTAGATGTGGAAATTGTTGTTGAATCTGAAGGAGTGGTTCCCATGTAGCATCCTCTGGTTGCATGCCGTGCCACTGAATTAAGACCTCTGTGATAGAACGAGAGTGAAGCTGGCGCGTGCGCAGATTGAGGATGGCCTCTGGCTCCAAAAGGATGGATCCTTCATTATCCAGTTCGGGTAAAATCGTTTGGCCGCTGATGTTGGTGCCAAGAACTTTCTTCAGACAAGAGACATGAAAGACTGGATGAATGCGGGAAGAAGGAGGAAGTTCCAATTTATAAGCAACGGACCCAATCCTCTGAAGAATCCGATATGGCCCATAGAACTTTGGAGCGAGCTTATGACGCCCTTTGAGTTTCAAGGAGGATTGTTTGTACGGCTGGAGACGAAGAAAAACCATATCGCCGACTTGAAAAGTGCGCTCCGAACGGTGTTGATCAGCTTGTTGCTTCATGCGATTTCTTGCCATGTGAAGATTGTCCTGCAAAATGTGAAGAATCTGATCGTGGTTGCGAAGGACCTTGTCAACTTCCTGAAATGGTGAACTGGTGGGGGTGTATGGAAGAAGAGCTGGAGGTGCCTGACCGTATACTGCTTCATATGGGGTCATTTTAGAGGTAGTATGGTAAGAGGTATTGTACCACCATTCAGCGAGAGGGAGCCACTTTGCCCACTGATGTTGTTGTTCTGAGGTGAAGCAACGAAGATAAGTTTCCAAGCATTTATTGACAATTTCAGTCTGACCATCTGTTTGTGGGTGATACCCTGAACTCATCTTCAGTTTGGTGCCAGTGTGGCGAAATAGTTCTGTCCAAAAATGACTAGTGAAAGTCGCATCACGATCCGAGACAATGGAAGAAGGGATGCCATGAAGACGAAAGATCTGGTCCATAAAAATTTAAGCGACAGAGGAGGCTGTATAGGGATGGCTGAGAGCGCAAAAATGACTATATTTGGAGAGACGATCAACCACAATGAGAATCACTGTCTTCCCGCCAGATTTAGGGAGCCCTTCAATGAAATCCATAGAAATATCTGTCCAAATCCGTGTAGGTATGGGCAAGGGTTCAAGCAATCCTGGAAGGAGTGTTGTTTCACCCTTGTTGCGCTGACAGGTATCACATTCGGCCACCATCTGTTGAATTGTCCTTTTCATGCCCTGCCAAAAGAAGTTACGCCGTGCTCGTTCATATGTTTTGAGGAACCCAGAGTGCCCGGCCGATGGAGAAGCATGGAGTTCATAGAAGACAGCTTGTTGAAGATCTGTGCTCTGGGGAAGCACCAGACGACCCTTGTATCGCAGAGAAGCACCATCCCAAGAGTAATGTGGGACAGCCGAAGGATTGTTGGTCAAGCGTTGGATGATCTGAGATAAGGAAGAGTCATTGACGTAACCCTGTTGAACAGATTGCAACCAATTTGGAACAGGCATAGAAATAGCTGAAAGAGAACCTTGGCATCAAATGTGCGAGAAAGAGCATCTGCCACAATATTGTCTTTACCCTTCTTGTAAGTGATCTCATAGTCATAACCCATGAGTTTACTAACCCATTTCTGTTGTGCCGGGGAGGAGACACGCTGGTCCAAGAAATATTTCAGACTCTAGTGATCAGTCTTGATGCAGAAATGATTCCCTAATAGGTATGGACGCCACTTCTGTACTGCATGCAAAATAGCCATCATTTCCTTCTCATAGGTAGAGGCAGCTAAATTCTTACCTGAAAGGGCTTTGCTGGTGAACGCGATGGGGTGTTCATCTTGAAGGAGAACAGCACCAAGTCCATTTCCGCAAGCATCACTCTCAATAGTGAAGGGCTTGGAAAAATCGGGCATAGCTAGCACAGGTGTAGTACACATAGCTTGTTTTAGTTTGTCAAATGCACACTGAGCATCAGGTGTCCATGTAAAAGCATCTTTTTTTAATAGAGCAGTTAATGGAGCTGCTATCTTCCCATAATCCTTGACAAACTTGCGGTAGTATCCAGTCAACCCCAAAAAACCACGAAGGCTCTTGAGTGTCTGAGGATGTGGCCAATTGTTCATGGCCTCGATTTTGGCAGGATCCACGCGAACCCCTTGTGCTGAGATAATGTGCCCGATATACTCAACTTCCTTTTGTCCAAAAACACATTTAGACTGCTTGGCATGGAGATGATGGTCAGAGAAAAGTTGAATGACAAGATCCAGATGCTGGAGATGTTCATCCCATGTTTTACTGTAGATGAGGATATCATCAAAGAATACCAGAATGAATTTCCGCAAGTAGGGTCGAAATATTTTATTCATTAAGGCCTGGAATGTGGAAGGAGCATTAGTGAGGCCAAAGGGCATGACCAAAAACTCATAATGGCCATCATGTGTGTGAAAAGCTGTTTTAGGAATATCATCCTCATGAACCCGAATTTGATGATACCCAGAACGAAGATCCAACTTGGAGAAAAAGTGAGCCCCATGAAGCTCATCAAGAAGCTCATCAACAATAGGAATTGGAAACTTATCCTTGATGGTGAGGTGATTAAGTGCTCGGAAGTCAATGCAGAGGCACCATGACCCATCTTTTTTGCGGACAAGAATAACTGGAGAAGAAAAGGAACTAGTGCTTGGGCGAATAATACCTTGCTTCAATAAGTCCCGAACGAGCATTTCAATCTCCGTTTTTTGGTGAAATGGGTAGCGATAGGGCCTAATGTTGGGAGGAACACTGCCAGGAAGGAGCTGAATACGATGGTCTTCTGGCCTGGAAGGTGGTAATCCCACTGGTTCAGCAAAGACACCTGTATATCGATCCAGAATTTGTTGTAGATCCAAAGGAGTAGTGGAGACCGCTGATGGTTGCATTTGGATGGAATGGATCTGAGCAATGACACCATGTGAACTCTTCTTGAGGAGTTTTTCCATGCGATGTGAACTGATGATGCTGAGAGACCCTGGTTGTAATCCTGTCAATGTGTGTTTGTGTCCATTGAGGGAAAACTGCATCCAGAGTTCGGCAAAATCCCATAAGATAGGGCCGAGTGTGCATAGCCACTGAGCACCCAAAACCACATCACATCCGCCTAAGGGAAAGGTAAACATGTCCGAGCGCAAGATATAATCTCCCATAGAGATACGCACATTTCGACACTTCCCTTTGCAAGGTAACGTGCCCCCATTGGCAATCATGACTTCAAAATTGGAGTAAGGATGGATAAAACAATCAGCTTGTTTGGAGATCCAAGGGTCAATGAAATTATGAGTGCTACTAGAATCAATGAGGATTGTAAGAGGAAGCTTCTTGAAGTAACCCCTGACCCGCATTGTTTGGGGGGTGGTGATTCCAGCTAGAGCATGGAGAGATATCTCTGGCTGGTCATCTTGAGACGGAGGGTCAATAGGCGGTTCCTGACTGTCGACCGGAGCATCCAATGTTTCTGGATCTTCGTCACCCATTTCAGAGGCAGGCGGAGACTCCACATCCAGGAGATAGAGCTTTTGCTGAACACATCTATGTCCCCGAGTGAATTTCTCATCACAATTATAGCAAAGCCCCTTTTCTCTGCGTGCTTGCATCTCTGTTTCAGACAAACGCTTGATAGGAGTCGGTCGAGGAGCCTGCGGTATAGGTGGTCGCTGAGAACCCATATTTCGGAAGGGAACAAAAGTGGGCTTGGAGCGTTGTTGGGCTGCAAGCTTGTCTTCTGCCAACTTAGCCAACCCAAGTGCTTCCATCATTGTGTTGGGGCAAAACATTTTGACCTCAGAGCGAATGGCATCCTTTAGACCACTGATAAAACAACTCCGGTAAAATTCATCCGACAATCCTTTGGTGTGGTTGGCTAGATTCTCAAATTTGGTTTGATACTCTCTCACAGTGCCAATTTGGAGAAGTTTAGTGAGGGCTCCTGTGAAGTCATCAAAAGCACTAGGACCAAATCGTTGCAAAAGGAGCTGGCAAAAGTCTGGCCAGTTGGGCTCTGGATGAGCCTTGATGTACCAGCGGTACCATTGAAGAGCTTCCTGTTCCAAATGAAAGGATGCCAGTGGAACTTTGTTGACATCAAAAGTATTATGCAGGCTGAAATACTGTTCTACACGATAGATCCATCCAGTTGGATCGGTACCATTGAAGCGAGGAAAATCAAGCTTCGGACCACGGAAATTGCTGGAAGCAGAGAAACCATTGTCTACTGAAGACTCGGACTGCCGTTTGTTGTTCATAGCTGAATGTTCAAGATGGAGACCGAGAAATTTTTCATCCAGACCCTGGAGTTTGGCTTGGATGGCTGCAAGTGCTTCCTCCATGGTTTTTGCTCCTGCACGGGTGACAACCATAACCAGGATTTTTTTTTATTTTTTTTTTTAATTTTTTTTTTCTGACTGGGTAGGAAAACAAAAACAGGAACTACTTCAGTAAGGGAAAATTTGGATTTGGGGAAAAAATCAGAAGGGTAATTGGGGTTTGACTAAATTTTGGACACTGTTGGATAGATAGGGAAGCAAAAATGAGGATTTCAGAAGCGGGGTGAAAGAATGGGAAAATTTGGCAGAGGGGAACAAAGAAGGAGAATTCAGAAAGGAACTTTGTGGTAAAATTTGAAGGTGATTGGGTGAAATCTGAGGAAGTTATGACAAACCCTAAAAATAGACAAATGTGGGATTTCAGGCTTTGGGAAGGGGAATTGAGGATAGGGTCCTCAGGACTGAAATATGCAGAATGGGATGACAGGGGTTCCCCGAAAATTTCAAGGGAAACAGAGTGAAAATAAGGGGGATATGGAGAAAATACTGAATTTTATACTTTTTTTTTTTTTTTAATCTTAGACTGGAGTGGCTACGGCTCGAAAGAAATCTGTAACAACGCCGAATGGACTGAAAACGGCTGAATCTGGAACGGATTGCAAAATAGATCTGAAACGGCGCAGCAGTGATCGACAATAGTTCAGCTGAAAGTAGATATGGACCCCAGGTATGTGCGGCTTCCTAACAGTTCAGGGGTTTCACTCGGCCACCAATGCTGTCTGACGGCTTGCGTATTGGGGCAATACCCCTCACTCCACGGCTCAGGTAAAACTGATAACCGCTTTGCCACAAACGACAGCTCTTGGTTTACCTCACGGGTGGGAACTAGTCAATCAGGTAGGGGTCATTGCCCTTTTCGCTGGCAGGTCCTCTCGATGGGCCAACTACTTCGGGGTTCCTGTGGTACTCCTCACAATGAGTTTTAGGGCTTATGTCCAAGTACTTCCCACAGTTAAGCGGATAGGGATTATTCCCAAATCCGAACCTGCAACAGATGCGAAAAAAAATTTGGCAGAAATTTCACCCAGCGAGCCCAAGAAAGTGCTCTGATACCAGATGTGAGGCACCTGCAACACTTAATTAACAAGAATGCACGAAATAGCAGAAATGACAGAACTCAAAATCACTTTTGTATTGATCACAGGCCACTTCGAGGGGCAACCTCCTTTGAGCAAGCTCAATACAAATAACTTCACGGTGCCTTCATAGGTCTCAACACACACTTATATACTAATTCTAGGCACCAATACTATGGGTCGAAACCATGGGCCGTTACAAACTATGGATTAACAATACTACGGGCGGCTTACAAAGCATATGCGCCAACAACAATAACACAAACTATTGATTAACAAATACTACGGGACGACTTACAAAGCATATGCGTCCAACAACAACATACTAACAAAGTAAAGACATGGGTTCCTAACAGATGACTCATACAGGATCACCAAAGCAAGTAACTTTTGGTCCAAACACAGTAGAGATTACAGAGATCTCCACTGGAAAGATTATAGCGAATGGGATTGCTAATCATGCCTCTAAGGCATATGAGTTCTCACACTTCATACCCTTCTCTCTGACTATTCCTTCAGATTCTGATCAAGATCAGAGTGAATCCTCTTCTGATGAAGAAGAAGATCAAGATTTTGATGTTGAGATCATAGTTCAAGAAGATTCAGATCTAGAACCAACACATATTCTCAGTCCATATGTAAGGTCAATATGGGCTCACACAGTCCTTTCTACTACTGAGAACACAGTTGAGGATTCATCTGTTCACAGAACTACTAGACTTCAGCATCATGCCAACCTTGCATTATGCCATCTACCTCTCCATGAGAGATGCAGCATGATGATGGGGTTCTCTCTTCCATCACTTGGGAAGACTCCTCATGTTCCATTTGCTCCAATTGCAGAAAGAATTCCTGAGAGACTTGCTTCGTCCAATACATCCTCTACACAGTGGAAGGCACATCAAAAGACTAGATCCACATCTAGCACCTGTTTTGGCATCCTACAGGGGATCAACTTGTCAAGTTTTTTGCAGAAGTTTTCACTGATGAAAGCTTCCTTCTTTTCTGCTTAGTATGATGGTTCTTTGAGTTATTTATTGTTCTTTTGAGGGGGAGTATTTTTCCCATGAGGTTTTCCCCATTTCCTCGGTTTATGGACAGTTCTTTATTTTTCTATCTTATTTGATTGTATGGGTAACCTTTGTTCCTAGTTACCAGGGCCCATGATGGATTAAGGGGGGGTGTTAGGATATTCCTATACTCCATCTTAGTCCTACTAGCTTTTCAATCATTTTCATTTTCAGTCTTTTAGGGTTTGCATGCACTTTTAGGGTTTGCATGCATTTCCAGTCATCAGTCCCAACACCTAGCCCTCAGTTAGCTATCCCCCAAAGCTTCTTCTTGATTAGTTTCAGCCCTACTAGTGCCCAGTGTGCCCTCCTTTCACCTACTACATGAGAGAGGTGCACTTCTTCACCTACCAATCCAGTTATGTTCAGTTAACAAGAGTTCTCTCCCTGATTTTAGGCTTGACTCACTCTTTACTGACCTTATCACTCTGATGGACCTCCAGTGTGACTAGATAGGTTGTTCTGACTCCAGTTAGCTCCATGAGCGCCCTCCATTGAGCCTCCTTCACTACATTAGTGCTTCCATGTTCCAGTTACACCTACCACATTCAGTTAGACTCGGTTTGACTTCTGCTTGACTATTACTTGTGCATTGATGACTTCATTGATGATGAGTTCGACTCCTCGTTATGACTTGATGGCACTCCACTGATTATGGATCTGTCCATGCAGGATAATTCAAATCACACCTAGTGTATTCAAATCCTGAGCATTGTATATTTACCTTTTTACTATTCAAATAAATGTAACATGTGTAATTATTCTGCCTCTATCTGAGCTCCTTTTGATCTGTGTTCTTCTGCTTTATTCTTCTTCTATCATTCCTAAATTCTTTTATTGTGAGGTTTACATCATATCTTTGGATCTGTTGTGAGCATCTTCACACCATTAAGGTGAATTATGTTTCCATTAGGACCAATCAATATCAAATAGTTCTATAATCAGCTGCATAATCATTATTGACATTGACATCATCATCGTCATGGACACCCTATTAAATATTATAGAAATCATCATTTTTGTATTTATCATTTTCAATATGCATCTGCATGTCGTTAGGCACACAACAATGTCGTAAGGGACCATAGGATTCCATTAGGTTTATTTACTATTAATTAGGGTCTCTTAGTTTCCAAAATGGCCATTTAGGTACTACTTGTATCAACATGCCTAGCATTATCCCCGGTGCAACATTGGAGTTTTCCTAGAACTTTTTTCTGGCGCAATTCCTTTCGAACTTCCTGTCTCAATTCCATGAACTATGCCTGGCGATATGCTTGGATCTATACCTGACACTATGTCAGATGTTTTTCCTGGCACAACTCATGGTATAATTCCTTTAGAAATTCTTGGTGCAATCGCTTGCTCTATACCTGGTGCTATTTTGGTCATCATTTCCGAGGCTTTTCTGGATGTAAAATGGGATGTTATTATGGACGATAATTGGGACGCTAATTAACGTCTACTTTCAAAAAAGGACGAAAATAATGCCATTAAAAGCAACATATCATGGAAAAGCATCCACTTTGTACAAAAATGATGAAAAATACATTAAAAGTGATAGTGGAAGATAAAAAGGGAGCTAAAAAAGACACTAATCATAGGGTATTGTTGTAGTGGGTGCAATATTATTTCATTTAATTGGTTCCTTAAAACGATCATTTAATTTCTACATTTACTTTCATTTATCAAGTTTAAAGAGTGAAGTGTGAAAATGAAACTATGGTAGCATGTGTGTTTGATTTCTATAGAAATATTAAACGCTTGTTAACTATAATATCCCTGATCTGATCTCATAGGATATCAACTCAAATTCAACTTTAAAATCAGGAAATTGTATGACAATAACTAGTTCACAAAACTAGACAAGATGAAACTAGTCTTGGTCAATGATTCACCCACCCAAAGCTTGACTGATGGACACTTTTGGATCAGGAAAATGTACTAGGTATTGTGCAGAAGCATAAACATCATAATTGAGGACAACTTCGGACTCCTATGCATAAGGTACTAGGACCATACAAGACTTAAGGCAAAACAATGAACTCTGGTGGCTTGTCTGATTGTAGGAAGGAAAACTCAAACAACTATGAAATGGATTAGGATCAGGCTATATGATATAAAATTTGCACAATTTACTAGACCATTAATGTTTCAAACATCAGCTAGGATGGATTCTACTCCAAGGCTCCTGGGCACCCCATCATATGCAAACTAGAACTTCAACTGTGCACTACCTGAGAACCAATGGTGAGGGATTTTGACTCGGGAAGGATTTAAAAAATTAAATGATATTCAAATATAATTCTAGGTTCACTCCATCAATTTTGAATAATTTCTGAGTAATTTTCACAAACTAACAACTAAAATTGTCTCTCAGGATTGCACAACTAGTTTAACTTCAAGATTTTCCAAACAATGGGAGAAGGATTTGAATTCTCAGTTTCAGACATGGAATGAGTATATTGGAATGTTTAGTAACATAAGAAACATAAATAAGTCACTTTGGATTTGTATAATTTCATTTATTAATTAAACACTGAAAACTAGCTATTTTTCATGGCAATCTAGACTAGGTGCAAATGATGGATATGAAAGGAAGAATTTTATTTATTCAAACTATAGAATGGAATTCAGATATTCAAATTGAAAACAATAATATCCATAAGTATCTTAAATACATATCATAGAACTCTCAGGAAATAAATACATGAAAGACAAAACTCTCCATCATAGAAAGACTAGAAATCATCATAAATTCAAATGGGAGACTTCCCAATCTATGCAAACAAGATTGTACTTCAATGTATATTAAATAATGATGAAAATAGAGTATATATATATCCTCATGTAAGGATTACCAAGCTTCAGGGATGCTCACGGGGCACATTCACCAAACTAGATAGGAAAGCAAGGGTGCGTTCTTGATCCAGGAGGATCCAAGAAGGCAAAATTTTGAAGTCCTCCAATCTCAGCAAAACCAACACCAGATCGAAGGGCTCGTCGAGACAATCCCAACGGCGTTCGTTTCACCTCAAACGGGCTCCGTATGAGAAAGTTATCGCGTTCTGTTCTATAAGGGAAACAGGGAAATTTGGCAAAATGGGGTGCCACGTGGCACCACTGACAGGGTGACACGTGGCAGCACAGACCTGTCACAAGGTGACACGTGGCAGTATGATCCAAGTTGGCATATGGTGACTGGACGTACGGATGGTGACGTGGCAATACGGACAGTGACTTGGCGGTTGACTGGGCGTGAAGTAGACCAATCCTAGGCCGCCACGTGGCAGCATGGATTGGCCAATATGTCTAAGGCAAAAATTATGGCCTCCGTGGGGTTTGACCCCATGACCTCTCTTGCATAAGCGCTCCGCCTTCACCACTTTGGCTACTTATGATTATTGGTATGTGGGTTAACATTATGTTATTTAAGCTTGGAAAAGTTTATAATAACACAAAAAGTGGGGTCGAGGCGATGGTTGCCAATACGACAAGGTACATGGGGAGTTGTTGCAACTCCAACCCACAAGTCACGTGGAGCTCATGACCCATTCAACGCGCCACCACATAACAAACTTTGGTTATGGTCTTCACCACATGTGCATTAATAACTTTGGTTATGACCACGTGTTATAACAAACTTTAAAACATATTACCTGCCACCTAATATGGTTGGAGCGCCATGGGTTACATGCCATAGGGTTGGAGCGCCACCATGGCATAACAAACTTTGTGTTGAAGTTTTAAAGTGGGTTCGCACACTTTGGTCATGGTTCCTTTTGTTTCCACATGTGCTATTTTAAAACGTTGATGGGTTTTTTTTAAAACATTATAATATATGAGTTTAACCATACTTGGTATAGTTTTAAACTATAACCAAATATATGGTTGGAATATTAAAAGGGGAACTACATAATTTAAGAGCCTAACCAACTTGGAGGTTTTCAACCATATGACCAATTTGGCAAATTTGTTGTAACTGAGAATTCATGAGGAACATGTGAAGAGGGTCTTCTCAAGCTATATAAACCCCCTTATTCTCCATTTCCCACTCATGCTTTGGAGTAGAGACTTTGTAGCTAAAGGAGAGAAGGGAGATTGCGTAGCTCTGCAGGAAGAAGGTACGAGTGTTTATACTCGTTTTACATCGTCTTCAGGCTTCGGAGTTGCTGGAAGCAGTCTTGTTGTGTTTTGGGCAGCGGTTCTCTTCCTGGCCATTGTCGCCAAGGTATCATTGTATCATTGCCATGTATTTTGCCTTTATGCTGAGATTATAGATCGGCCCTCCTATTGAGAAGCAGGCCCGGAGACGTAGTCCATCCTGGACGAACTCCGTTATCAACTTGTTGTCTTTATGTGTGTATTGTCTATGTTGTTTGGTTCTCTTTTTATGGATTTGTGAGCTTCATTCATGCTCTTTATGCAATTCATGTTAACGTCATAGAGTAGCAAAGATCTTGTTTTCGGATCATGTGGTATCAGAGCAGGTCTATTTGACGTTGGATTGTGAGTGTGGATGCTCACGAGGGCTAAACTGCAAGCTGGTGAGGGTACATTAGAGCCTTACAATTCTGAGATCGGACGTGCACACCGAAGGAGGAAGATGGATGCTAATGATGCCCGCATCGAGATGGAGGCAAACTTTCACAAGGTCTTCTATATGATGGCCGACAAGGTAGATAAGTTGTTTGTAGACTATGAAGAACGCATGGCAAAAGAAAGAAAAGGCAGTGAAGTAAAGAAGGAAGACAAAGAAGTGAAGGAAGAAGGCAACGCTTCAGTTAACCAAGGGGAAGGTGGCGAAGAGCCTCCTGAGCCTCCCTCTTCACCTTCAGCTTCAAGCACAAGTTCAAGTGCTTCTTCCTCATCTCATTCTCAACATTCCAAGGTTCCTCACAAAGAGCCTCAAAAGAAGTCCTTATTGAAGCTCGATGTGAAGTTTGATTTGCCCATGTTCAATGGGGAAGCGAATGCAGAGAAGTTAAACAATTGGATAAGGCAAATTGAGGTCTATTGCCGAGTCCAGCAGATCGAAGAAGAAGATGTGAAGATTCAGTTGGCTTCACTTCGGCTGACAGGCACCGCACTTGTATGGTGGGAAAGCAAGCTTCAGCAAGGTAGCAAACAAATGGGTAATCTTCTCTCATCGTGGTCTGCTTTTATTTCTGCTTTACGTAAGCAATTTTATCCGTTGGGTTATGTTCAGAAGGCAATGATGGATTGGCAAAGTTTTAGACAAGGAAAGGGTCAGAGTGTTCAGAGTTTTACTGAAGAATTTAGAAAGAAAGCTTTACAATTGAATATTGCTTTAGATTCTCCTGACACTCTTTTGAAGTACATTGGTGCTCTTCATCATTATCTACGCCATACTTTGTTGTTGTTGAATCCTACTAGTGTGGATGAAGCAAGTGTTCAGGCTACTCATCTTGAGAACAGGGGGAAGCATTTGCAAGAAGACCATCAGAAGAAGCCTTTCAAGCCCAACAACCACAACAAGTTCGAGAAAAAAGACAAGAGCAAGAAGACAGCTACTGCCAAGAAGGAAGGAGGAAAGCCCCATTGCAACCATTGCAATACTGATGGGCATGATGAAGAAAGTTGTTGGAAGTTGCATCCTGAACAAAGGCCAAAGCATTATGGAGGCAAAAAGAAGAAAAAGACCGTGGCAACAGCGCAACAAGATTTGGGTTCCGACTCAGGTGATGAAACCAGGATTACAGCCGTGGGAATGCAAGGTAACAAAACTCCTCATACTGGTTCAAGTTCTACTCATGTTTCTAAAGAAAATGATAAAAGAAGAAGTGAGTTGTTTCATATCAGAGTTGTGTCTAAGCATACAAAGATTGAAACATTATTTGATCCGGGTTCTCAAGTAAATTTGATCTCAGAATCAGTTGTTAAGAAGTTGGGCATACAGACTAAACCTCACCCCAAGCCTTACCCTCTTGGATGGGTATGTGATAATGCTAAGCTACAGGTGACTAAGCAATGCAGGTTAAGATTTGCTATTGCTTCAAAGTTGATCGATGAGGTGGACTTAGATGTTGTTCCTCTTGACATCTGCGGTATCGTATTGGGAAGCCCATACTTGTATGATCTAAAAGCAGTATTCTTCCGTCATGAGAACAAGTACCATCTCACCAAAAATGGGGTGGAGTACATTGTGAGAGCTCACAGTATGAAGGCTAACACCACTCTTGTTAGTGCAGGACAGATGAAGAGACTCATCAACACTAATAAGAGATACATGCTCATGGTTGTGAGAGCAAAAGATGCTGAGGCATCCGATGCTTTCAAAGGTTGTGATCCTTCTCATAAAAAGGCTATGATTGATATTGTGGCTAACTATGATGAAATATTTCAGGAACCTACAGGTTTTCCTCCCAAAAGGGAGATTCAGCATGAGATCCATCTCCAGCAGGATGCCCCTCTTCCTAATGTGGGCATGTACGGGTTGTCCGCAGTTGAAATGGCAAAGATTAAGAAGCAGGTTCAAGACTTGTTGGACCAAGGAGTGATCATACCCAACTCCTCTCCATGTGGTTCGCCGATTGTGTTGGTGATGAAGAAAGATGGCACATGGAGGATGTGCATTGACTATCGGGCTCTCAACAAGATCACGATCAAGAATCGATACCCGCTTCCTCGCATAGATGACTTGCTCGGCCAGTTGAAAGATGCTATGTTCTTTACCAAGTTGGATTTGCGCAGTGGCTACCACTAGATCAGAATTGTAGAAAGTGATGTGTGGAAGACGGCCTTCAAGACCAAGCAAGGTCTATTTGAGTGGATGGTGATGCCCTTTGGGCTTTGCAATGCACCTGCAACCTTTATGCGGGTAATGAATGATGTTTTCCGGCCATTCTTAGATGATTTTGTCATTGTATACTTAGATGATATCTTGGTCTTTAGCAAAACTTGGGAAGCACATGTGGGGCATGTAAAGCAAGTATTAGATACTTTGAAAAAGAAGAAATTGTATGTAAAATTGTCAAAGTGTGAATTTGGCAAAACTTCATTAGTTTACTTGGGTCATATTGTAGGAGGTGGAAATTTAAAAATTGATCCTTCAAAAGTTGATGTAATTGTCAATTGGCCTAAGCCTACTAACGCTACTGAAGTGAGAAGATTTTTAGGCGCTGTTCAATATTGGAGGAGGTTCATTCAGAACTTCTCATACATAGCATCTCCTTTGCATGCCTTAACAAGTGTGAAGAAAGCCTTCCAGTGGGGAGGAAAGCAACAAAAAGCCTTCGACACATTGAAGGGAAAGATCAGCACCGCCCCAGTCCTAGCCTTGCCTGATTTGCAGCAGCCATTTGAGATAGAGACAGATGCCAGTGGATATGCCATGGGGGCAGTATTGATGCAGCACCGCAAGCCTATTTGCTACCATTCAGAGACTTTTACTCAAGCAGTGATCAACTACCCCACCTATGACAAAGAGTTGTATGCTTTGGTTCAGAGTGTCAAGAAGTGGAAGCACTACTTGATGGGTAAGGAGACGATCATCCATACCGATCATCAGCCCTTGCAGTATCTCCAGTCCCAGACTAAGCTCCAGCAAGCTCGTCATTTGAGGTGGATGGGATTTCTTCAACAATTCCATCTAGTGATCAAGTACAAAAAGGGTACTAGTAACAAAGTGGCCGATATGCTTTCTAGACCTCCTATTGTTGCATCTATTGTTTTGAAAAATGCTTCTTTATCCCATGAAAGTTATATTGAGCAGTATGCTACTGATGATGATTTCAAGGAGGTTTATGAGAAGCTAACCAATGGCACACAGGTGGAAGACTACTATTTGCAGGGAAAGTTGCTCTATCATTTGGGCAAGTTATGTGTTCCTATCAGTGAAAGAGTCCATGTAATACGAGAAGCTCATACTTCTCTTGTATCAGGGCATTTTGGGGTAGGTAATACTTTGGCTCATTTGCAAAGACTTGTGTATTGGCCTCGCATGAAAGACATTGTAACAAAATATGTAAAGGGGTGTGTGATGTGCTCTACTTGTAAGCCCACTAATAGAAAATTGGGGCTGTACTCACCACTTCCTGTTCCTTCCCATCCTTGGGAAAGCATTTCCATGGATTTTGTGGGGGGGTTGCCTATGTCTAGGAGGGGTCATGACTACTTGTATGTGGTCGTGGATAGGTTTAGCAAGATGTGTATTCTTATGCCATGTAAAAAGCAGGTCACTGCAGAGCAGGCTGCTTCTCTTTTCTTTCAGCATGTATGGGTTCACTTTGGACTCCCTACGTCCATTATCTCGGATCGAGACTCCCGATTCCTTGGAGAGTTTTGGACAAAATTATGGTGTATGATGGACACCAAGCTAAAGAGGAGCACCCCTTTCCATCCACAGACCGATGGACAAACAGAGGTAGTCAACATGACAGTTGTACATTTGCTTCGAGGCTATTGCAACAAGCATCCTAAGTTATGGGATGAACAGATCTAGTATGTGCAGCATGCCTACAACAGGGCTGTGCATTCTTCCACTCAGAGCTCGCCATTTGAGACATGCTTTAGGTACTTGCCAAAGACTCCATTGGACTTGACTTATGGGAGAGAGGTTGATTCAAGCACTCCAAGGATGAATACAAAGCCCGCAGGTTCATTCAGAGAGTTCAACAGGTACATCAAGCAATGCAAGAGCAGTTGGAGAAGAGTCAAGCCCGGTACAAGGCTCGCCATGACAAGCATAGAGTTGATCATCAGTTTCAGGTGGGATATCAAGTGTGGCTTCACATCAGTAAGGAGAGGATGAAAGGAGAAGGCAAGAAGCTCAAGCCCATTAGATATGGTCCCTTCACCATCTTGGAGAAGATTGGGACAAATGCTTTTCGCTTAGAGCTACCGCCATACATGCAGATCTACTCAGTGGTGAATGTGGAGAACTTGAAACTCTATGAGCCTCCCATGATCATGGATGAAAGGGAGAATGTCTCATTGCCATCAGTTGATGAATTTTCTCCTGAGTACATGGATGAGCTAAAGGAAGATGTCATCTTGGACAGAAGGATAAGGACTTCTTGCAGAGGTGATGTTGATTATCTTGGAGTGGGCATCAGAGGCACTCATCCAAGCAAAGCCAAGTGGATCGAGAAGGAGAAAGTGAGGGAGCAATTCCCTCACCTATCTGTTGATTAGTAAAGGCTTTTGGAGGCCAAAAGCTTCTCAGTGGGGAGGAATGATCCAGGAGGATCCAAGAAGGCAAAATTTTGAAGTCCTCCAATCTTAGCAAAACCAACACCAGATCGAAGGGCTCGTCGAGACAATCCCAACAGCGTTCGTTTCACCTCAAACGGACTCCGTATGAGAAAGTTATCGCGTTCTGTTCTATAAGGGAAACAGGCAAATTTGGCAAAATGGGGTGCCACGTGGCACCACTGACAGGGTGACACGTGGCAGCACAGACCTGTCATAAGGTGACACGTGGCAATATGATCCAAGCTGGCATATGGTGACTGAACGTACGGATGGTGACGTGGCAATACGGACAGTGACTTGGCGGTTGACTGGGCGTGAGGTGGACCAATCCTAGGCCGCCACGTGGCAGCATGGATTGGCCAATATGTCTAAGGCAAAAATTATGGCCTCCATGGGGTTTGACCCCATGACCTCTCTTGTATAAGCGCTCCGCCTTCACCACTTGGGCTACTTATGATTATTGGTATGTGGGTTAACATTATGTTATTTAAGCTTGGAAAAGTTTATAATAACACAAAAAGTGGGGTCGAGGCCATGGTTGCCAATACGACAAGGTACGTGGGGAGTTGTTGCAACTCCAACCCACAAGTCACGTGGAGCTCATGACCCATTCAACACGCCACCACATAACAAAATTTGGTTATGGTCTTCACCACATGTGCATTAATAACTTTGGTTATGACCACGTGTTATAACAAACTTTAAAACATATTACCTGCCACCTAATATGGTTGGAGCGCCACCATTGCATAACAAACTTTGTGTTGAAGTTTTAAAGTGGGTTCGCACACTTTGGTCATGGTTCCTTTTGTTTCCACATGTGCTATTTTAAAACGTTGGTGGGTTTTTTTAAAAACATTATAATATATGAGTTTAACCATACTTGGTATAGTTTTAAACTATAACCAAATATATGGTTGGAATATTAAAAGGGGAACTACATAATTTAAGAGCCTAACCAACTTGGAGGTTTTCAACCATATGACCAACTTGGAAAATTTGTTGTAACTGAGAATTCATGAGGAACATGTGAAGGGGGTCTTCTCAAGCTATATAAACCTCCTTATTCTCCATTTCCCACTCATGCTTTGGAGTAGAGACTTTGTAGCTAAAGGAGAGAAGGGAGATTGCGTAGCTCCGCAGGAAGAAGGTACGAGTGTTTATACTCGTTTTACATCGTCTTCAGGCTTCGGAGTTGCTGGAAGCAGTCTTGTTGTGTTTTGGGAAGCGGTTCTCTTCCTGGCCATTATCGCCAAGGTATCATTGTATCATTGCCATGTATTTTGCCTTTATGCTGAGATTATAGATCGGCCCTCCTATTGAGAAGCAGGCCCGGAGACGTAGTCCATCCTGGACGAACTCCGTTATCAACTTGTTGTCTTTATGTGTGTATTGTCTATGCTGTTTGGATCTCTTTTTATGGATTTGTGAGCTTCATTCATGCTCTTTATGCAATTCATGTTAACGTCATAGAGTAGCAAAGATCTTGTTTTCGGATCAGTTCTTCATAGCTAGAATCCCTATATCTAGTAAAATGGCCATAACTTGCTCATCCAGACACCTTTTTTTATGAGACAAAAAGTGTTTCCTACTAGAAATGATGCTAAGGAAGCAATGGAATAGGTATCAATGTCCATAAATGATCATAAATTTCAAAACTAGAACCTCCATTTCGGCCCTCCAACACTATTCCTACCGAATGAAGGAGTTGAACTGCACAACGAGAACACCGACCAATGGATAAGAATTCAGGACATGAAATAGAATCAGTGATGAATACTAGATTTCATCATATTTTCATTATAATCATGGGGTACATCTCCCAGCTAGGAATAGGGGCACATCTCCCAGGTCAAAGAGGAAAAATTGCACTCAATTCAAATCACAAATGATCAAAAAATGTGAAATGGAGTTGTAATCATTCTTTTATATATTTAAGTGATTTTTTGAGCAAGTAAGATAGGATAAGGTGTCCTCATGGAGTGGATAAGGTTTCTTTTCTTTCATATTTATCTTTTGCCTTACTTTCTACTTTGCTTTGCTTTCTGCTTTAGCTTTTTCCTTGCTTTCTTCTTTTCTTTGCTTTCTAATTTTTCTTTTGCTTTTCCTTCTTTTGATTTTCTATCCACTTTATTCCAAAATAAAAATATCTAGTTAATAAAAATTACTTCTACCAAGTGCATTTCAAACTTAGGATAAAAATAAAATTAAACTTCCTAACTAATTAATGCCTTAACTTCAGAATTAAACCCAAGTGCATGAAATCTTCTACTCAACCCAAGGGATTGATTGGGATAGGAACTCCTTCCGCTAAACATCAATGAGGGGACATGACATTAACCCAATGATCTTGAAAGAGTTGTGAAGCCACAAGGCTTGAAACTATAGCATTAGGATCTTCTGGTTTTAATTGTAGTATTGTCATTCTCATTTGCGTGAGTTTATCTTTTAGTTTTATTAAGCTACATGAATTAGTTGGGTTATCAAGTAAACTAATTTTGCACATGATTACTAAGTAAAAATGTTATTTAATAAAAGGGATTGTAACTATTTTTATAAGTAGAACATACTTTTGTACTTGACTTCAGTTCCTGGAAGTGTCTTGTCAAACAAAGTGTTTTTGCATTCCAAGTGTGAATTCCCTATAGAGTTAGGGATTTAACGCTGAGTTCTATAAATAATCACAAAACAATTTGGTGCTCTTGATGTCAATCAAAGGAATGTTATTAATTAAAATATAAGTCTACTGAAAAAATTAAACTCCTGTAGAATTTTAATTTATGTCCTACTTGAATTTTAATATAGTATGATTAGCTTAGGTTTTTCCGCCTAGTCCTTCGAATACAATGCCGGTGTCTTAGAAGTTTACAAGCTCTCAGATTTATAATTTAATGTTCTTCCATTTAAGCAATTAAATTTCCCTATAATAGGTAGTAGAGCAAAAAAATTTATGTTGAAATTTTGGTTGACCCATTTAATTGCCAACTTAGAATCACCTAGCACTTGAATATGGTTTATCTCTTTGTTGATACTATACTTCATTGGAATCCAAATAGAAAATAAATCCACCCTATTATTTTTCCCTTGTCCAACTACAAATATAAGATGATAGTACTGTGGAGTGTTGATGAAAGGAATATCCCAACACCACATGACCAAGGTAATCATTTACATGCTCCATCAAAAAATCCCCAAGGTATTTATGTATCAATGCATTTCTCTAGAAGATCTATATCCTTTGTGCCTTTTTAAGGCCTCTTGTTACCACCATAGCTAATCTAATCCTAGGTTCTACTTGAGTTGAATATAATCCCTTATATTGGAGAAGAATTTTATTCCTAGCCATCCAATACCATAAATAAATAAGCATGGAAGATCCTTGATAGTTTCTATTTATTTATCAATTATCCACTCCAACAAGTTTTCCTCCTAGATCTCTTTAATCCATTTCTCCTTAAATCAGAATATTTTTGTAACCTCCACCCAAACAGTTACGGAAAAGGGGCAAAACATGAACAAATAAGTCATTGATTATTCATTCATCTTACAAATGATACATCTATTTGATCCTACTCAGTTTCTCTTCTAACCATTATCTCAAGTAACTAATATATTTTCTACATCCAACCAAACAAGAATTATAGTTTTCAAAGGACAATATAGTTTCCAAATATACCTCCACCACAAATTTTTGTCTCCATTCTAATATTCCTTAAAACAAAGTGTGTACCCTAGCTTAACAACGTATTGAATCACCAGTGCCTATATTCTTAAACCATTTGAGAGTGTCCTCCTAATCAGATAATTTTATAACACTATGTGAAAACAACTTCACATAATGACTCCATTCTTCATCCAACTCACCCTATATGTTAATTAAATCAACTCCCACTCCCCCAAATCCTTTGGAAGGTCCACACTTTCCACTTTACAATGAGAATTCCTTCTTTTTCTCTCTTCCCTATCCATAAAAAACTAAACACTTATTCTTAATTTTGTTGAGAATTCCCTTAGAAATATTTGTTATAGTTAACCAATATACTGGAATTCTCTCCAAAACTACCTTGACCAAAACAAGAATTCCTCCATAAGAGAGCCAAAAATTACACCATACTGAGATTTGAACTACCACTTTATTGTACAAGTACATACATGTTAAATTTTGAGCATTAATTTACAATACTCTAGGATCTTTACTGAGAAAACAACATGTACAGTATATCAATGCATATCAAACATAACAAGCATGTCAATCATCACAAGAATCAAAAGCATAAGAGACAATAGACACACAGAGTTTCCATGGGGAAAACCGTAAGGTGAAAAACCCCACAACTTCCTTAGAGATAGATAGAGCAATGGCTCATCCAAAGTACAACCCAAGCAAAGAGATAGTCTTCCTCTAGCAACTCCTCCTCCTCCTCAACTAGTGCGCTACTTTCTGAGTGAAGTAGAGATGAGTAATGAGTGATCCAAATAGAGATCTCCCGATCTCTATTTAACTTATGGGGCCGACTTGTCTAGCTAGGTACATCAACCATATATTACATAAATCAGGGCCAACCCCACACATGGTGGTCTAATAACCCATCGACAACTTCACACACTTGTCAATACACATGACGACACTTTCGTATAGAGGAATGACACATCTCTATAGGAGTACAATAATATATAAATGAAATACATGGATGAAATACATTCCGAAGTTACATATACATCAAGACTCCCTCTTAACTAGGAAGGTATTTCTTGACACAGATCTGCTAGTACAAGTCTTCTTCTCTGGATCATCGTCATCGTCATCATCACTGCTACTGCTATCTCAACCAATCTCTGAATCTACTCGTCATAGGAAGTTCTACAGAGCCAGTCCTTTTTCATACTGGATGTAGGCCCACCACCTGCAGGTCTTCATCACTGGCCATACTATGGAATCCTGAAGACTTATTACGTGCGTCACAAAACCTGGCGGTAGCATCCCAGTCTGTTACGAGCACACAGCTCTACCTATCGAATCTCCCAAGAGCACATTACATGTGATCCATCACAAAACCTAGCTGAAGAATCCCAGGTTGTTACGAGCACACAGCTCTACCTATCAGATCTCCCAGGAGCACATTACATGTGATCTCACCACAAAACCTGGCTGAAGCATCTGCGGCCTTTTTCATCCTGTCCGGATCTCCCAGGAGAAAATTACATGTGGTCATGGCAAAACCTGGCTGAAGCATCTGAGGCCTTTTTCATCCTATCCAGATCTTCCAGGAGCAAATTACATGCCCTAGGACAAAACCTCGAAAGAGCATCCCAGGATGTTACGAGTACACAAATCCAACCTGAAGGATCTCCCAGGGTGCTATTATATGTCCTCCCAGAGCAATGTCTCGAAAGAGCATCCCAAGCTGTTATGGGTACATAAATCCAACCTATAGGATCTCCCAGACATGCTCATCTACACAACCTATTCCACGGCCATAGAGTATCATCCTGATACTCACCATACGCCATCCCGATGTACACATGATCATCCTGATCATCATCTCTGCATCGTCCTGATGCATGTCATCTGGAGAAGCTCGTCATCCACGATCATCCTGATCATACAATGCATCTACCTGATGCATACCAAGTATCTACCTGATACATATCACCATACATGATCTACCTAATCATACAATGTATCCACCTGATACATATACAGATACATGGTCCAAGCATCCAACATGATGCATACATACATAAATGATCCAACTGATCATATCCAGCATCCAACATGATGCATACATACATTAATGATCCAACTGATCATATCCAGCATCCAACATGATGCATACATACATAAATGATCCAACTGAATATCCAGAGCAAAAACTAGAACATCATCCTGATGCTCATCATCCAACGCTTACATCCACAGCCATGTGAAGGATCCCCCTTCCACCATGCTAGGAATGGCTACAACAAATGTCTCCATCACTTCTTCCTCGAAGTGTCATCGATCTGAAGAACACCAAGCCTCTCTCTGAAGTACTCGAACTTCACTCTGGCTAGTGGCTTCGTCAACACATCTACAATCTGCTCATCTGTCACAACATACAGGAGCTTCACTGCTCCCCTCTGCACCATATCCCTGATATAATGATATTTGATCTCTATGTGTTTCGACCTGTCATGGAACACCGGGTTCTCAGATAGCTTCACACAAATTTGGTTGTCACAGAAGATACCAGTAGCCTCCAATGGTAGATCAAATAGCTTAGACAGTAGCTTCCTCAGCCATACTGCCTCACAACTAGCCGAACAAGATGCAACATAATCTGCTTCAATTGTACTCAGTGCTACGTAGGATTGCTTCCTGCTAAGAGATCACACCTGATCCCATACTGAAGCAGCACCCATATGTGCTCTTCCTATCTGTAGCACTGCCTGCCCAATCTGAATCAAGATAACCCTGTAGGTTAAACTTTTGATTTGCTTCATACTTGAGCCCATAATCAACTGTACCCTTTAGGTACCTCAGAATATGCTTTATAGCAACTAGGTGAACACTCCTCGGATCCATCAGGAACTAGCTCAATGTGTTCACCGCAAAGCAAATATTTGGTCTCATGTTCATCAGGTACATCAAGGACCCAATCATCTGATGATACATAGAGACATCAACCGGCTGAAATGAAGCATCACATAGAAGCTTCAGATTCGATGCCATAGGTGTGGCCATGGCCTTGCAATCCATCATCCCGAACCTCTTTAGGATATCTATAGTATACTTCCCTTGTCCAAGGAATATCCCATCTGTACTCTACCACACCTCCATACTAAGAAAATAGTGCATCATCCCCAAGTCCTTCATCTCGAACTCGGCTGCAAGCTTCCACTGCATGTCGGCAATCAATCTATCATCTCTTGTTACAAACAGGTCATCCACATATAATAAGAGTATCCCTGGATTGCCTTCCTCAACCTTGTAGTAAAGGTTGGAACCCGCTTTACTCTTGGTAAAGCCCAAACTGGATAGAAAGCTGCCTATCCTACCATACCAAGTTCTGCACATATATGATTTCTTGTCATGTGTCTCAGAACCAAGTGGCTTCTCCACATACCCTTCTTCTTCAACTACACCATTCAAGAAAGTTGTCTTGAAATCCATCTGGTGTATCTTCTATTTCATCACTTTTATATTTCTCTATGCTTCCATCTACAGCATGCTTGATCTAATAGATCCATATGGAAGTCATAACAAACTTCGCTTCAGGTCTTGGGACTACATCCCAAACATCATTCTTCATGATCGACAGATCATGGCATTCTCCCCATATCCTGGGAACTTCAATATCTTCAATAGATAATTTTGTTGCTGAACAAATGTTGTAGTTCTTCTTTTGTAGGTGATGGCATATGATCTTTCCTACAAGACAAGTTAAATTGCATGATTAAAAATCTCATAGTTTTCAAAACAAATTCTTATACATAAAGAAATATGTCATACAGTCATGTAATTATTTTAGCCAATGCTTCAATACAACATTCATCCATATCCTGTAACTTTCTAGATGCCTTCCAATCTCTACCAGAACATTGTTAAGAGTTTGTACTACTCCCAACAAGTCAACAAAGAGGTTTCATTCTAGATAAGTAGCAATGGAATGTTGTACAGTGCCATAGGCCACTTACCCATCACATGCATATTAGTAGTATACTGTTCATTAATGCAATCATTCTAATATTCACAATACATATCTTAAGTCTAGGAACATAAGTATATACATCATTGAACAATTTTATTTAAACAAATATGTAAGAAATGGTAATTAAAATACTTATCTTTGTTCGTTTGTTAGGTGGACTCCCTCTGAGTCTTTGCTTCCTTGCAGGAACTGCTGAAGTAACTTCTTCTACACCTTTCTGTTGTGGAATGTAAAAAGATGGTCAACTCCCTATGAATATCTGCATCCTTGCAGAAACTACTGGAGTGTGCTTCTTCTTGATCTTTGCTTCCTTGCAGGGGCAACTGGAGTGTGCTCCCTCTTCATCTTTGCTTCCTGGATTACCTGTCCTTGAACTTATATTCATCCTTGGTCTCTATGCATGCTTATTAGTATCACTATTGTGTTATCCTCAAGGTCTCATACATAATCACACATTCATTAGTATAATCTTGATATTATCAAAACACAATAATCTTAAACATGTATAGTCATGATCATTTCAAACATAAATAATAAGTATTAGTATTCAAGGACTTTTATGGTTAGTCATAATATACCTAAATCCATGATTACTCAACCTTATGACTCTTCTGGTTAGTCATATCATCAATTAAGGTAAGAAACATAATATGCATACACCCATGATTATTCAAACCTATGACTTCATGAATAATCATTATCAATCATGTCATGCATACTTATACAAGAGATCATATGATATAAGAAACACATACCTGGTCACCATATTTGCTAGTTATGTCTAGCAATGTTTTCTTGTTCTCTTCAATGACCTGCATAACTCACAAGTTAACCTTAGCAAAAACAATTTATACATACCTCTATGTGATTCATGAGTATGGATGAATCTTTGTCTTCATGTCACCATGGCATGTTCAGGTTGTCCCTTCAATTTGTACAATCCTCCCTCTTGCTCTCCAATCACCACTGCATCATCAATAGTTTTACCCTTTGGCCACATTAGGACTTGGCCATCTACAAATGCAACCCTCATGCCTTTTGCATCCAATGTAGAGATGGAGAGAAGGTTATTATTGAGCCCAAGTACATAAAGGACTTCTTTCATCTTCAAGGATTTTCCAGAATCTAGATTGTAGGAGGCTTCACCACTTCCTTTGATGGGGCATTGATAGTCATCCCCAAGTTTCACTTTATGGGGTGATTCAAGTTCAGATAGATTTACAAAAGATTCTTTAAACCCAGTAATTTGTTTGGAAGCCCCACTGTCAATAAGCCAATCATTACAACCATGAGAGATAGTACCTGTGAGAGTAGAGATTAGAACATACTCTTCTTCACTTGATGAGTCATCATCACTTTCTTCCCTGGCCTTCTTCTTTGGAGGTTCATCATCTTTGGCAGCATGAGCATGGAACTTTCTTTTGTTGCCCTTCTTCTTCTTGCAGGAGTTGTTGTTTTTGTTGTTATCCCTTTTGTTCTTGGGACATTCTGAAGCAAAGTGACCCTTCTCATTGCATGTGAAGCACCTTAGGTCCTTCTTATTCTTTTGGTGATAGTGAGTGGATCTCTTTTGCTGAGAGTGCTCCCTCTTAGGCTTGCTTCTTTTGGTGTGAGCTACGAGAGCTTGATCTTCACTTCCCATCTTTTCTTATTGAGCTACAAGCCTAGCTTCTTCTTGTGAGCACTCCTCCCATAGTCTACTGAAGGAGATCAATTTCTTTCTTGCAAAAATTCCTGGATAAAGGAATCCCATGACCTAGGTAGGCCATTTAGAGTGGTCATCACAATTTCTCCATTCTCCACCACTTCATCTACTGCTTCAAGTTGTTCCTTGATCTGAGAGACTTTGGAGAAATAAGATTGAATGGTTTCTCCATTCAGCAGATTGACCCCTTTCAATTGATTCCGCGGAGTCATCTTCTGATTTATGTTCTTCCCTTCAAATAGCTTGGTCAAAGAGTCAAACATCCCCTTGGGTGTCTTCAAAGATGACACATGTGGTATGAGATGGTCTTTGATAGAATCAATAATGATTCTCTTTGGCTTGACCAAGTTCTTCTTATGCAATACCTTAGCCTCTTCATCCTCTGGGATAGGGATCTCTTCTTTGATGTATGAGTCCAACTCATTCTCTTCCAAGATTAATCCAATCCTATACTTCGAGGCTCGGAAGTTATCAGCCCCTTCAAGATTATCCTCAAGCTTGGTGTGGTGAGACATCTTTAAAGAGTACTTCAAATGGAAATATAAAATATTTAGATCTTACCACTTGATTTGCTGAAAACTGGATCTGGTTCTGGATTAGGGTTTGTCGAAAAAACCCTAAAAACTCAAAATGTGAATTTCAACTTTCTGAAAGGATAGAAAGATGCACCTTGATGATCTGATCACCCTGGTGTATTCAAAATTTGAGATCTGCAAAGATTTATCCTTCATAAATGCCTTTTTGTCTTCCTAGGTTCACTAGGGAGGACCCTGAATTAGGGTTTTAGTTTCTCGGAGATCTACCCAACCCAAAATCTCGATCCAAATCTCTAAACTTCGATTTTTTCAAGGTTCTTCTAGCTATGTCTTCAGATTTCAAAAATTCCTATTTTTGTGGAAACCCTAATTTTTAGGGCCAAATCTGAAAATGCTCAAAATTGAATTCTGATTGGACAGATAGATTCTCCTTGATGAGTAGAGTCAATCTACTATACTGCTTTTCCAAAATCTGTGGAGAGAAACCCAATAAACAAGAAACCTTAGTTTCCGTCACTGCACAATGTCTTCTTCTTAGGCTAGCTTTGATACCATGTTAAATTTTGAGCATTAATTCACAATACTCTAGGATCTTTACTGAGAGAACAACATGTACAGTATATCAATGCATATCAAACATAACAAGCATGTCAATCATCACAAGAATCAAAAGCATAAGAGACAATATACACACAGAGTTTCCGTGGGGAAAACCCTAAGGTGAAAAACCCAACAACTTCCTCAGAGATAGATAGAGCAATGGCTCAACCAAAGTAAAACCCAAGCAAAGAGATAGTCTTCCTCTAGCAGCTACTCCTCCTCCTCAACTAGTGCACCACTTTCTGAGTGAAGTAGAGATGAGTAATGAGTGATCCAAATAGAGATCTCCCGATCTCTATTTATACTTGTTCTGTTTGCCCAGTGACCTTATGGGGCCAACTTGTCTAGCTAGGTATATCAACCATATATTACATAAATTAGATCCAACCCCACACATGGTGGTCTAATAACCCATCGGCAAGTTCACACACTTGCGACACTTGTCAATACACATGACAACACTTCCGTATAGAGGAATGACACATCTCTATAGGAGTACAATAATATATAAATGAAATACATGGATGAAATACATTCCGAAGTTACATATACATCAACAATACAATCCTCTAATGATAAGAAATTTATTTTAAGAAAAACCCTAGATAGTTTATCTATTTCATCGATCTACATTGGGAAACAAATTTTGCTATAGAAAACTCATTAAACAATAACAAAAATTTGTTTAGGTTGACTTCCATTCTTGTAGATTTGCAATATAAATCCAGCACCTCCTTTAATTTTTATAGCTCCTTTACTAACCCAGGACCAAAAATCACAATATCATCAAGAAAGAGTAAATCATTGATATTTTACACCTTTATACATATAACCCCTTTAGTTATCATTTCCTTTATCCTTCTTTAATAAGCATGTTCAGTCCTTCAACTACTAACAATAAAATATAAGTTGATAAAGGAAAACCATGTCTAAGATCTCAGGAGGCCTTGAAGAAACCCGATGGTGACTTATTTATGAACATATGCAATGCATAATCCAGTTCATTGACTGTAGGTTCATACCCATCTAGAGGAGTAATAATCTTTAAAAAAAACAATTTACCTTATCATATGCCATAGATGAATCAATCTTCATAATTGTAGCTAGGATTTTTTTTGTTTTTGTGCATTGTGTGCCTTATTTTGCTATTCCACCAACATATTAATGTATTTGTCAAGTTGAGAGGAATCCAAACTACTCATTTGAAACCAAAACTAACATAAAATCCTTTAGCTTATTAGCATTTATCTTAGATATAAATTTGTAAATAATAGGTTTGTAAATTTCAAAAGTGTCACAACTTTGCTTCTTAGGTATAAGAGATAAAATGTTGAGTTTAAAGCACTGTATATTTTCCCCAAATGCCTTGAATATTTCACCACATGTAACAAATCATGCATTAACATATAAAATAAACCCAAGTAGAATTCAACTAACAGGCCATCAAGTCTAGGGATTTTCCCTTTTTTAAAAGAGGTTAATACAAATTTCAATTTTGTTGAAGTTACTTCAGCCTCCAAATCCTTGTTCACATCCTCATCGATGAGAGATGGGAATAAACTCAAGGTGTGCATAATTTCCCCAATATTATTTGGGCCTAGATCTTGAAACATGGATTTAAAATGAAGTCTACCAGCATCTACTATCTCTTTAAAGTACCTTGAACCCATTAGGATGTGTGATGTCCCAAATGGTGTCTATGTGTTTCCTATGATTGGAAAATTTTTGAAAAAAATATATTATCGCCACCTTCTTTGATCCATAGAGCCCTAATTTTGATTCCCCATTAAGATTCTTCTTTATCTAAAAGGTCCTTTTTCCTTTTCTCCAATTCATTCAAAGAATCAACTTCCTTATTTGAGAATACCACTGCAAATTCATTTTCAAAGAGAGCATCAATTCCATATTCCACTTATTTAAGCTCTTTTGAGAATTATATGCCACATATTTATCCCACCCACTTGTCACAATCCTTGTTTCCTTGGATTATTGGTAGATTGCTACATTGCAGATTCCCTCTCCTAACTATCAAAAGGCTTTCAAATCCTAATGAACCAAGATTAAAAATATGGATCTAACATTTGAATGTGATTGAATTTTAGGGGACTAGGATGTTTCCATTCCTCCTTATCCACTTTAATAATAATTGAGAGGTAATCTAAGAGACCTCAATTTCCCAACCAGGATTTTATTCTTAATTCTACATTATAAAGAGAATTTTCTATCAAATAGCAATCCAAACTCTTTGATATCCCCTATTTACCACATATATCATTTCACCATGTGGGAATGATTTTTTATGGGCTCCACGTCAATTAGGTGATGTCTCTCAAACAATAGTGAAAACTAATCCCCCAATTGGTCCCTCCTGGAAACCTCCCCCCAAATCTCTCTATAATTTAGGGTTAGGTTCATATATAACCCTAAGGTCACATTATCTTGTTCAACAAACTAGAATACACTAAAGAATCCCAATAAGCTTTTATCTCCCCATAAGTTCCATATAAATTGATAAATCTCAAATCTTTCCCCAACTCCTTATCAGTAAGATCCAGGAGGAGATGGAATAAAAATTACCTTTTCTTCTAGTGATAAGACCTCCCAACAACCCTTCCACATCTAAAGTAAAAGATTTCCAATCCTTTAAAATCTATTATAAAAAAACCAATAGCTTTATGTCCATAACACATCATTTCCTAAAGAAAATAGTATATTAGGTTTATAGAATTCAAAGAGTATTATGAGGGCTAAGTGCTTGTAGGAACCCCCTACCCCTCTGACATTGAGATAAATAACAATCATTAGGTAAAATACAAGGATATGAATTCCCTTTTATAAGGGCCACATTAATATTTGTTGTTTACATTCTCTTATTTTTTGTTTTTCCTTTGATTTAGCCAAATTCATAAGTAATTTTCTTCCTACAAATATAGGGTTATCCTTATCCAAAGCTAAACCAAGCCCTATCTCCCCAAGTCCTCCTCTAAATCCTTCTTGAATCTTAGTTTGTAATTTAATTTTAAAAGGGGATTACTAGAGGACATGTTTGTGGATTTTGTAGGAATGGAGTACTTTTCTTCCTAGTATAAGTTCAACCCAAACCTGCAAACATCAATCCTTGGAGCTTCCTTTGGGGTTCCAACATGATCATACACTTGAAAATGAATTTACATTGATACTCATAGGCTCCATATCTTCACCTATTGTGAAGGTCCTCCTCACAAGTCCCCCCCCCCCCCCCCTCCCCTGACTCTCAACTACTTATAGGGGGTTATAAAGGAAGTGAAGGCCCCTCCCTTATGGTTTTATCTAGGTTTAAGTGGCCCTTAGTTTCAACAAAAACAAAAAAACTTCCTTCCTTATTCAAAGAGAAGAATGGAAGATTTTGAAACATACCTTTGGACATGGTGACAAATCATATTCTCCAATCTTTTAAAAATATAGTTCATGATGATTGATCAATTGATCATAAATGACATCTCTAGAGCACCATGTTTATATGTGTGTGTGTGTGTGTGTGTGTGTGTGTGTGTGTGTGTATGTATGTATATATATATATATATATATATATATATATATATATATATATAGAGAGAGAGAGAGAGAGAGAGAGAGAGAGAGAGAGAGAGAGAGAGAGAGAGAGAGAGAGAGAGAGATGTTTCTTTAACCTCAACAACACCCTTGGATATCTCTTTTAAAACCTCATCTTTCTTTTTTATCCACATTTTTTTCCCAAAACCCTAGCCTTACCCAATATAAGGGCACTCAGGTTACAATTAACTGACCTCGTTACAAATAGGAAAACAAAAAATTAATCTCTTGTAATCAAGATTCTAGCTAAAACTCCTCATTCCCCATTCAATTTCTATCTCCTCCATCAATCCCTCTCAAAGATCCAATTCAACTAGAAAATTGTTTATTCTTATGTCCACTTTTTCGATCCATCCTTCCTCAAGAGTGACAAAGCAACCAATGGTGTTTCCCACTTTCTTCATGATATCTTCATTCCATAACATGAAGGGAAGACCTGATAGAAGGACCCATATATTTTTAATATATGTGGGTTCCCTCTTCACATTGAATCTTGGAGTCCAAGGTTTTAAACATAAATTTGATAGCCCCCACAACCATTCTTTACCCAAAATGTCATCCACGTCCTTAACTTTTAATTATAAAAAGCACAACCATCCTTGAAATAAAAGGTGAAACTTGGGAATATATCCTAGAATTGGAGTCCAATTGTCATTTAGCCAATTTTTTAGGGTTTCCCATTTGACATTCTAACCCATGAATATTTCAACAATTTCCAGGGTCGTCATCCCTTCAACCTATCAAATCTTCAAATCATGGCCTACAACCATTTTCACCAGCTCCATTCGAGCTCAAATGCATTTCCATTTGTTACCATGAGCTTTTCAAGGGTTATCACTCTATCTACTTGGCGAACCATTATCAACCTTGACCTCTCCTTCACTACATGTTCCTTCTTTATAAAAATTTGGTCTAGAAAAACCTTTATCTTCATAGGAGCTAGTCATGATAGGTCTTTTCTCCTACACAATAATATTGACCTTTGGATATCCTCTTAGTCCCTCACCTCTGAGTATCCACTCTACATTGTCTCCCTCACTTTGGAAAGAACCACCTACAGTAAATTTCGACTTGGTGTTGTTCGACATAAAGACATCATTCAATACCACAAAACCAATACATAATTTTCCATCATATTAGGACTAAGGGGGTATAGAAGACTTCATGTGAATCATCTAAGAAATTATGATCAAGAACAATATTGTATGGATATATATTTACATCACATATATCGCCATGAACCCAATAGGACAATCTATTTATCACCAAACTTCAAGACTTCATTAAAGGCTTTTAAGCTTCCCCATATTTCCAAAGGTTCCTCATGTGACCTAAAAATAGAGTTTGGATAAGATTCCTCCTCCTCATAGGAATCAATCCAAATCAAAGTCTTTGACCATGGTCAAAGATTAAGATCAACCCCTTAGAAAAAACTTATTTGTTATGAAACCCTCATCCCCTACCATCCTTGATCGACCATCATGTAGGATGAAGGAATCTGTAATTTGTTGCAAATGTGTGAATCAACTACTGGATTGGAGGGAAACCTTTAACATTATCTTTGCTTGGCGGTGAGGGTTGTTGTGGCATGCAATTGAATGCTGTAATTTTTGAAAAGATGGGCTAAGATCGTGCAATGGTGAGTTATAAGAAACAAGTGTTGTAGTTGATTGTTGGATTGAAAATAGTTGATTGAAAGGATCAATGGTGTGGGTGTGAAAATACCAATGGATAAGAATATGGTAGAGAAATCAAATAGAGGCCAGTGTAAACATTATCTACCCTCTATGTCATTCTCATTTCATTGTTTCCACCCATGCTTTCATACTTTTGAGTAAGTATGACCTTATACCAAGCAAATAATATGGTTTCCATGAGTCATTCTTAATTTTGTTTTGCTTATTCCTTTATACTTTTGTTTAAGCACAACCTTTTAATATGCAAATAATCGATTTCCATGAGTCGTTCATAATTTATGCCCCTTTAATCGTACTTTTGAGTAAGTGAGTATAAATTTATGATCCACATATAAAATAGTTTATGTGTATGCCTTCATAATTTCAATTAGACACTTACACTTAACGTATTATGCAATTGTGTTATACTGTAGAAGCATTCTCAAACAAATATTTGACACTCAGAATGTCACCGCCTATCATTTTTGTTTAATTTTTTTGTTGGACTACAAGGTAAGGGTAAGATAATGAGAATCTAAGCTAAGTTGTTATTTGTCTATGGAACATCTCAACTCTGGCATGTTTATATGAATGCTCAACCTTCAATTTGCAAAGAATATTATTAATATGTCATCATGAAAAAGAAAGTGCACATATTACCTAACTCCATTCATGAATAAAACCTAGAAAAATGCAAAAACCCTAGCTAAACCTCCACTTGGATCACTTTCTTCACTCGTTGAATCAATTTCTAGTTATTTGGATAGTGAGTTCCACCAAAATATTCTAACTTTTCTTATGATCACATAACAATATCCATTAATTATAAAATATTCAATACCTAATTTAAAGGATAGGTTCAACCCCTTAATTGGAGCTAGGAATTCATGTAATTTATTAATAATATCCTTAATATTCAAAAAAGGGACTACACTTAGATGTCCTAAATAATAATAGTAGATGATTTTTCATATCTACTTTACGTGGATTTCCCTGGGATTTTCTATTAAAATTAAGTTTAAATCTTCATCTCTATGATGATTATGCAACATAATCTCCACAATATTCATGGATATCTCCTTGCTTTTGTCTTAAAAAAATCATTTTATTATGCTCCATCCAAATGTTCCATATTACTAACCTTGGAATGATTTCCCATATTGTTATTTCAACTCTATATACCTTTCTATGCCCCATATATGGGCGTGTTGCATCCCATGCCTCTTTAAATATTATTCCTCTTTTTATTTATGCCTTTTTAAGTATTATTCCTCTTTTTATTAAGTAGTTACAAACCTACGTGTATGATAAATTCTCGTCATATATCTGATTTGGATACCTTTCTATGCCCCATATATGGGCGTGTAGCATCCCATGCCTCTTTAAATATTATTCCTCTTTTTATTTATGCCTTTTTAAATATTATTCCTCTTTTTATTAAGTAGTTACAAACCTACGTGTATGATAATTCTCGTCATATATCTGATTTGGGGTATCTTGACCTTTTTTAATAATATTTTTCTTTCATTAAATAACCAAAGATATACACTCACTAAGCATTGTGAATCACGATTGTAGGTGTTGGGCATTATTGGAATAGTAGAATAATCTTTTATAAAGCAATGTCATGAATATTCGATCATGAAATTGTGAGTGATGATTGCATTACGATGTATGAAATGTAAAGGTATTTATTTATTTTTTATGAAAATAATGTTTTTTTAATAGTGGTTCATCATTTGTTAGAGGGATAGTTTATTGGAAGAATTTCAATATCTGGTATTTTAGCTAGAAAATCAAGATATGGTTAGAAATATAATCATTACAATAAGGACTCAACAAGAGCAGTATGTCATTTATAAAAATTGAACTTGAATGGAGAGAAAAAGAATGCCTTGACTGCCTTGCTTCCCATCCAAATTAAAAAAAAAAAACAATTAAAAAAGCTTTCCTTTATCATTATTAAATTTTATGAATCTTTAAATATTAAAATAAATATTTAAAATATTATTATTTATTAATAAAGTATTTATTTTAAAAAAGGATAAGTATAAAATTAAAATATCTTTCACATATATATATAGTTAACATCACTTTAACACATTAAAAGCTTTTTTTAAAAGATATTTATAAATTTTGACCATGCGAATATCATATAATGGGTGTACTATATTATGACCCCGGTGGAAATTCAAAGGTTGAGCTCGTGGGTAGTAGGGGTGTATAGTGAAGCAAAGGCATATATGCATTATATCAAGGGTTATTGATCCTTTTATTCCTCCAAGTTCAAAAGGTCTTGATTTTTGGGAATTTATTCATGATAATAAATATGGTTAAAAAAATTAATGTGAAGGAGGAATTATTTATTAGATTAAGTAGAATAATCCAAAAGATTATTTGGAAATTGGACATGTTTAAAGAGTCAAAGATATTTCATATATGTCATCATAACAACAAGAAAGTTGATCAAATGGAAAACAAATCCACCTACTTGAGAGAGGGGTTTTCATTAAAAATTGGGACCCATGGAAAAAAATTATAGTGTAAAGGGAATTAGGTCAAAATACCAACCCTTAAGGATCAATCTAAAATGTTTGTGGCATTTTACCAAGCTTGAAGCTCATGCAAAGTTATTCCACTTACGTGAAGGAGGTTCCAAGCCTCATAGTGCTCTTGATCCTTTTTCCTGTGGCGAGATATACTATGTACAGGATTTTAAATCTCATTTATATTATTTTTTTAACTAGAATGGGTAATTTTATATTTATAAAGAGCTAAAAAAATATCAGTGGATCAATTTACAATAGTTCAAAAACAAAGCAACAAATTTTTTATTGACCATTGTCCTACTCTTTTATGGCATCCCACAGTCTTGTTTCTATTAAAGAGCTACTAACATCTATTAAATAGATATATGCTTTAACATATTGGCCGAGAAACAAAGTAAAAAAAGAGACAATAATAAACTAAACTTGACCAGTACGGTGGCCACTATTCATGACCTATGGAGCAAGGTTCTCCACTATATGTCCATTAGAGCTTGAAATGTCCATAATGGCATGGGTAGGTTGTTGTATAGAATCATATTCCATGCATCTGCTTCTGGCATAATGGGTGATCTAGGAATGTTGTGTAGTCAACATCTCTTGGTGGTGGTCCAGAGTTGTCATCATAGTCTACACCTGAAAGCCATAGATACTGATGTGACCTTATTCCTTGTCCATGTTGGCACAAAATTGAGACAAGGTTCTTATGCATGGGACAACAAAGGGCACTCATGGCTTACATCACTCTCATGGGATGCATGTTGTTGTTTTGGAACTTCTTGTTGAATCGAGACTCCTAGCATGCAAAGGGTTTCTCGTGGATCATCAACAATGTTGATAATAGAGGTTTTCCCTATATTAGTATGAAGGGACGACGGACCTACTTCGGTGGGAATAGTAATTGTTTTGGGTTGAGAGGTGGGGAATGATTGGGAGGATCGAGGAAGGAAGGAAGGAATAACTGGGTGTTGGGATGGTGGGGGTTGCGATCATAGGTATTTCGGAAAATGTTTCATTGGCATGATCCCACTTGGGTACACTTACTCTTAGATAGAAAATTACATCCTTGACAAATTTTACAAGGACCATGGTATTGTCGTTGAGGGGATCTAGCAAGTTTGGAAGGCATGGGAATTCACTTATAGGGTGTTGGTATGTCTCTTTTAAAGATTCCTCTTGGTTCACTGTTGATTTTCTTTTCTACTTGGTTAAAGAAAGGGGGAACATGTAGCTAGTACCTTTGTTTGTGGTGACGGATGTCACTCCCGTCTAGGTGCCAATTTCTTTGTAAAATGCCTCTAGAAGCAAGCAAAATAGTAGGGCACATGCTTTGACGACTTCCTTTCCAGCTTCTTGCAACTGGATGAAGTTATTATCATAATCAATCCCAAACCACACTTTAGAAGTGTAGTTCCTTAACAGGTTCTTGTGAATATATTCCATGGCTACTTCTTTGAGGTCATTGTACCATTAGCCAAAATCCTTATTGTTGAATGTTGCATTGGTAGTATCATGTTGGTTCTTCAAGGGGGTGAAGTGTTGGGAAATAAATTGCCTCAAACTGATGCACGTCAATGCTCTACCTTGTGGTGGTCACCATTTCCACATGGCTAGGGCGATAAGAAGGTACCCAAAATTGAAGTGTCCCTCATAGTTTTGTGGATTTGTGCATGCTTGAAAAATATCATCCATTAAGAAATTACACCAATTCAATTGAACACCCTAGACATAGAATTTTTTGACCGAAGTTCTATCCAAGGTGCATTCTCCTTTTGTGTATTTCCACACGACCTGGCTTGCACTAATATGAAATTCTACCTTGGTTGGTGGGTGATTAATATTAGAAATAACAATGCCTTTTCCTCCATGAATGGTTTCATATTTGTCATACCAGCTCACATCTAGACAATTCCTTCCCCGTTCGTGGTCACCCTGAAAAGCAATGGAAACATATTCCCCTTTCATACATAGTCTTGTGAGCTTTTGAATATCATATATACAAATCGAATACTGTTTATCCAGCCATGGTGAGTAGCCATGCATGCGACTGATTAGAAACTTGGTACATCTTTGAACTTCTATTGTGGTTCAAAAGACTAGAAGGTCTTTTAGGTTCATCAATTTTGAATACCATAATGGTATAAAATCATATTTCCACTCTGGTATAACCTCCCCATTTTTAGATGGGAGTAAATTCATATATTCATTGGGCCTCATATCTAGATACATGTCTGTTGTAACCACAACATATCCCATCTAATATAGATAAGATGAGTGCCCCAATTTCAATTTCGTTTGCAGTTAGCTACTTGATTTCTCTTGATTTTCAAAGTCATTTAATCACTTGTTTAAGACTTGTTTAAATTCTGCTAAATCATGCGTATGCTCTAATTTTTCAAGAAAAATGGTTTTGTCACACTTGATCAACTCATTATTCGGCCTTGTTGAAAAATTAAAAAAAAATAAAAAAAAAAGTCGGGGCAAAGTTTATCAAAATTGGATTAAAAGTATCTCGACTCCCGACTTTCTCTCTCCATATTTTGCAGAATTCGGAAAGTCGGGATGTGTTCATCTCTAGATATTTTTACATTCCCCAACTCTCGACCCCCGACCTCTCAAAACGAACAAACTTGTGGAATTCGGAAGTCGAGTTGGTTAAGTCTATCCTAATTTCTCACCCTGACTCCTGACCCCCGCATTTTACATGAACAAAATATTGGCAGTCGGGAATCAGTAGAATTTCTCGTTGAAAATATTTTCGGACCTGAATCCCGACTCCTGACTTTCCAACACCACAAACTATGGAAGTTGGCAGTCGGATAATTTTTTATTTGTTCTGTATTATTCACCCCAACTCATGAATCCCGACTGTTTTGGAACCTTGAATGCGGGAGTCGGCAGTCGACAAGTTTTCAACTAGATTGCATAGTTCAACCCGACTCTTGACTCTCGACCTTTTGCGGAACCCCCCTAAGTTGGTAAACTAATTCGCAAGTCAGATGACAATCTCGCAACATGCGCCAAATTTCTTGAACTGTGTATCAACCAATCAAATCGATTATTGGTTTAAAACTTAACCATCAGTTTTATTGGTCACCTACTCCAATTAATGTGTAATTAATGATTATCTAACTTAATCTTTACTTAATTAAAATTTGAATGTTTCAGCATTATCTCACAGTAACCTTTCACTCAAGCACCTCAGTAACTTGGCGCTCTGTGTTTGATTATTCCTGAGTTAATTCAACCTTTTTGTTTTACTTGCAGGTATGATTGAGCTCATATTATTTGGATTGATTTCATGCATTTTTTATTTACTTATGTCGCTTTCTAATTTTGCAGGATCAGTCTTTTCAAAATGGAAAAATGAACCAGGTACAAGGGTGCGGTTGGGGAATTGAATTTCAAGGACCCTAACTTCAGGTTCTATTATGACACAGATGCAAGAGTCTCGGATACCCTCTGTATGGAATTGTCAAGGATATACAACATCTTCGACGGGGATGATTTCTCATATTTCAAGGATGACGCCCCATTGTACCAGAATATAAGTAATTCCCAATTGCATGCAATAGCTGCACGACCCACAGTAATTCCATTCACAGACCTCGTGAAATGGATGATTGATTACGTGGATATCCCAACCATCAGTTTTAGGGATGTTAACCAAGTCATCTATGCTTCCTCTAAGCCAGATACCTTTTCCATAATTTATAACTTAAAGACTCCCCAGCAGTTGCTCACACAGGACTTCATTCGAGCATTTGAGGCAAAGTATGAACCAAACATGCTTCTCAATTCTTGGATGGCTGACCCTGACACGTTTGTTCTAATATCTAATAGGTGGTATCCCATTTCTCTTCTTAGGGATCCCTACAAACTACTGGTGGTTATGCTCTACAAATTCTATGGAGACGAGACATGCCAGTATTTAAAACTTGAATGCCCCCCCTTAGCACATTAAATTATTGTTACTGGTAATATTTTCAATTGGGCCCAAATATTTTCTGTTACATTTCGGGATGTAATTTCCACAGTGCAGAAAACCTGAGTAGTTAAGAAACCCAGGTTCTTCATGTTGGCATACATGATGGACATTATTTGTGCATATTTCTCTTATACTGCACTAGATTGGCATTGGACTAGGGATAAACCCCCCATTAATATCTACTGTTAAATTCTATGGGAAGACAATTATGCCCCCCACGCTTATGATATTTGTGATAAGTTTATCACTGCATCTTATTATGCCATTTTCAATAAAGTTGCTCCTAGAGTTTCTGAATATGCCATTTCCCTAATGTATACCATGTGAGATTGGTATGTGAGAGAGTATTTTACCTACATTAGGATTTTGGGAAGTAAGTCAGTTCACCTTCTTCCTAGGATTGTCCCGGAAAGAATGGTGCTCTCTAAGGTGTCCTTTCAGACTGTAAATGGGGGATTTCATGGCCAGTGCCATTCCTAAAAAAGGAGAGCATGGCCTAAATTTCCATTGTACATTGGACATATGGTCATTTGCAATGCAACCCATGGCATCACTTTATCCAAATAAATGGATCAACTCAAGCTAGGGTTTGCAGTGAAGAGGATGCATGACCCTAAAGGGATCATAGCATAACATTTTTTTCAAGCTCATCTCAAGAACTCTTATGTACATGAATTCCAACCAAATGACTTCATTTATCAGAATGCTCATTCCTTCGAGGAAGTGCTAAACAGATTTCCTGATGTAGTTCAAAGGCTTCTAGTACATGAAGCACAACAACAACAAAAAATCAGATTATTGGAGGAAATGAATAGGTTATTCCAACAACAACAGGATGCTTCTAGAGAATCCTTGGAAGCTTCCAACAAAGCTATAGTTTTGATTTTAGCTTTACCTCGATCCAGTACACAGCAAGAAGTGGACAAAAAATAGGGTAAGCAGTCCATGGAATAGGGTCCTTCTACCACTCCTATTCAAAACCTTAATCTTCTTATACAGAAGACCCATGCTCTCCAAAGTAAGTCAACCACTCACACTCAATATGTTTATGATGCTTCCTAGGTTTCTAGGATACTTTCTGACCTTTCTGAGTAAGTCTTAGAAATCAACTACATTGGTATTTAACCCCCCTTTACACACTTCTACTACTGAAATTATTGATTTAGAGAAAGACCAACCTGTACAAGTAGTCAATCCAACACCTATAACTCAAGAACCCTCACAGCCATGAGCTGTTAATTCCACCCAAATTTTAAATGGTAATAGCCCTAAAAAATATCAAGATACTAGCATGTTAGATATACCCATTGTAGATGACCCTATGCAACAGGATGTATCTAATTCACCTCACAATCGATCTACTATACCTAACCCTTCTAGCTTGGCCACACATAGTTCTGATCCACCCATTACCACTACATTAGATACACCAGCTGATCAGACCATTGCCCAATAATCTACCAACACTTAGCCCAATCTTTCATCAATTCCAAATGTGACTTCTTCACAACCTCCAACTAACACCCAAACTGATACACTTATTCCTTCCACATTGTCCACCATGTCTTCTTCTTCTCAACTTGATCTAGTGACCTCTCAAAGTCCATCACAGTCTATGGTTGTCGATGTGAGTCAAATTGTTCCTCTTTTTCTAGCTATTGGGTTGTTGGCTTCTACAGTTGAGGATACAACATATTTTGGTGAAGATACTGTGGTGGTCCCAGGGGATTATTGTTTTAATAAAAGAATAAAATCAATACTTAAGAAGGCACCAAAGAGGACCACCTCAGGGCAAGTTAAAGTTGGACCAACTCCAAATCAGGTCATCTGGAAACAAGCCATAGATGATCCACAGAGAGAAGAAATTGATGTCGTTGCTGCTATGGCCTATTTTGTTGGAGATAATTTTGATTATGTCTCAACCTTGAATGCTACATTGGAAGAGGAGAAGGCTAAAAAATTAGCACTTCAGTAAAAAAAAAGATTCCCTTCAACAAACCTTAGCAAAACAGATTGAAGATTTAAAATTTGAACATAGCACCTTCCTAAAGGATCTTTTGAATCAAATTCACCATCTCACACAACAAAATCAAATTGTTGAGGAGAAGGTATTGGAGCAAGCTAATGGTTTAGTTGATCTTAAGATTCAATTGGATCAAACTAAAGAACATATATTCTTTTTCTGAGTTCTTTAAATTGACTATCCAAGAATTCAAGGATGAATCCATATATTGTAATAATAAGCTCAAGCATACTCAAACTCAGTCTTTCTTCGGCCTCAATGAAATACATGATGACTTAATTCCTTTGAAGGCTTGGAAAACCTATTAGATGACCATGCAGATATACACAAGAAATCACATTCAACAGTTGTGTGAGTGGTAGGCACACTTGAAAAATAGTCTGCAAACTCTTCCTCATCTTCATCAAGTAAAATTAATGAGAGCCAGAATTTCCATCAAGCCCTAGGGATTGGTTTGTAAATAAGTTGCTCAGATGATTGAAAAAGGAAATAAAGTTTGTTCTAGACAATGAATGTTCACGGATAATCATCTAGAGAGTATGTAAATGCCTATTTTTTCTGAGTTGGAAGACTTAATTCCATCCAACCCGAGGCTTGCTGAGGTGGAAGATCGGAGGGAAAAAACTTCTCAATCCATATGTGATGCTGCTCAGCTGGACATTTCTCTTTTAGATCATTCATTCTGGTTCCTAATCAGTTGGATATCACTCTCCAGGGTTTCCTAGATTCATGGTCCAAGATTTGCAACAAGGATATCAAATCCTACTTCTGCAAGGCCTAGTTACAACTCGAGCATGTGGCTTATCTTGTTGTTTCCCATTTTCTAGATGTATACGCTACATGGAAGGATCATATAACTAATCCAGATCAGGGAAATTATATTTGTCTCCCTTAAATGTAGGACAGTTGGCCTCCTTTAGTGGATCTAGGGGTTGATTTTTAATGGTATTTATTTTGAATTAAGGGGGTATGAAAAGGGGGTTTCTTTTGACAGAGAGACAAGTGGTAGAGTCTCTGATGTATCTTTTTGTATCATTCATGTTGGGAAATATTTATTCAAAATATTTGATTGTAATTTGTTGCAGCATGTTAATGAAAGAAGGATATTTCATGCAGTTGGCTTCTACATTTGTCAAGGTAAATTAGTTTCCTTTTTTCTGATGTTGTTCCTTTGTTTTTATTCAAATATTTATTAAAGATTTCAAATATTTAGATTCATAAGAACTTAATAAAAAATGTTTTCATTACTGATGTTTTGTAATTGCAGGATGATAAGAATTTGTTTTGGTTATCTATGTTGATTGCATGATCTTTTGAATCAATAATGTTCTGAGATCATTAATTTAGTTTTTACTAACCTTCCGCTTCTTTATTAGTTTACATTCTTCGTTTCTGTAATATTTAAGCTGGTTAGATCATTTAATGTTTCAATGGATTTGATCAATAAAATTTTCTGAAATAGGGGGTTTATCTTCTTGTTTTATCTATTTTCAAAATATTATCAGTAACAGAATTTCATTACTAAACTAATTTCTTGTAGGCTGTTGTTTTTGTCTAGAAATAAATACTTATATACTTCATTTATAAATTAGTTCATATACAATTAATTACATTTTCATCATAAGTCTCCCTTAAGGAGCAGTACAAAACTTAGGCAAAGCTAACAGAGGCTTAAATCCGTCAAAAGTGGTCATTTTCAATGATTGGGAAATAGAGGAGCTCTTGTGCAGAGTTATTTGAAGTTCCATTCTCAGATCACTATCCTTAGCATTGACTCCCCAATCATTCCAGGCAATTGGGGGCATCAACAAGGTCACCATCAAAAAAACCATCCTCTATGAGTTGCACATGCTTGACCTTTCCCTACAAATTTCCCAAGATGTCAATCCTTGGATCCACCAGGTCATGTTTGGTGATTTCCTTCTGTTTGGCATGTGATCTGTTAGATACATCTCTCGTGGATGGTACTTTCCCCATGGTTGATGCTTGTCGCCAATAGACAAATTGAATTGTGGGTCATTCAGAGGTTCTCAACTTGTTGTGTTTGGAAAGCTCCAATTCGGATGTGCTACACTACTTCAATTCTTTGGAATGTGAAATTCATTCAAACTAATCATCCTTTAATAGATGGGTTATGCAATTGAGATAGGCCATTAATGTTGGGGCATAGTGGAGGATCGACATGATGATTTTCCTAAATTTTTCTATCGAATCATGGTTTCATATGGGTGAGCCTCGATTTAGTAATTCTAGGAGTTCATTTCTCTTTAATGCGGAAAGGACAACTGTACCGATGCCATGTGACACTAACAGCAAATGATCTAGGACTGGTGGGTTCCCCCTGACCACAATGGTTTGAACTAAATGATAACTAACTAAACTGATATAATGGATAAGAACTAGGAAATGGAAAAATCACCAAACTGAAAAAGAACCTAACTCCCAACTAACTCACTCTTGGTAACAGGAATGGCATCTGGTAGAATCACTTATCATAAATATAGGGCTTCAAGCATGTGTTATTCACCCAACTTGGATGGATAATACCATCGAGTTGTGCTAGCTTAACTACTCTAGATTCTTTGATGTCTACAACAATGAACGATCCCATCCAATGCATTTGGATTTTTCTTGGATGCTTCATAAATGTGTTGTCATAAAGTAAAACTTAGTCACCTATGTTAAACTATTTTTGCTTGATATGCCTATCATGCCAAGAATTTTGTTGCTTTTTTTTACTATTTCATGATAATCATCCAAGAAGCAGGATTCTTCAAGTTCCATTAGTTCTACAAGACGTTCTGCAACCGATTCTTCCTACATCATGTGTGTTGCATGTCTGATATAGAGTCTTGGAACCACAAATTTCTAAAACAACTACTTCTCTCTCATATACCAACTGAAATGGATTTTGTTTATGCAATTTTTTTTTAGTGGTCATGTATTCCCATACCACGGATAGTATTTGGTCATCCCAATAGTCATGATTTACACAACATACTTTTGTGAGCCCAATCTATATAATTTTATTGAAAGATTCTACATTGTTGTTCACTTGCAGGTGATATTCACTACTTTTATGGTATTGTATCAATAATTCTCTTGTCAATGTTTCAATGGTGGTGTTCAAGAAGTACTTTCCATGGTCACTTGTGAGGATTTTAGGACATCCAAACCAAGTGATGATGTTCTTGTAGAAAAATTGAGTTTTTGTGAAGTAGTCATGGAGAGGTGTTGCTTCGTCCCATCTAGTTAGAGAGTCGGTTGCGGTAATGATATAACATGCTTTAGAATGTTTCGTGGGTGGATTAATAGGTCCCATGGAATCAACGACCCATATTTCAAATGTCTACAACTCCCATACTAGTTGGAATGGAAGCTCGTCTTGTCAAGATGGCTTACCAAATTGCTGGTAGGCATCACATTTATTGGCATGTTCCTCATCTTCTTTGAAAACCTTTGGCCACCACAAACTTGCTTGGAGTATTTTCCTTCCTACAAATTTTCCACTAAAATTTCCACCCACAACACTAGCATGTAATTCCCACAAAATTATATGTCTCTCATGATCTAATATGCAGCATCGTAAAATTCCATCACTTCCCAACTAATAAATTTGTCTCGCTATCAGCTAGTATTCTACAGCTCGTACAACCAAGTAAGGTTTCTATGTTGTAGAATAATCATTAGGTTCCTTCCATGTTGTAAGGAATAATGTGATCTCTTCTAAATGATTAGGGTTTTCTTTTACTCGAAAGAGAGCTACATTTTGTAATTGATCATCAATAGGCGTATTTGCTTCTCTAGATTCTATCCATGAGAGGTGATTAGGTCCATAGTTATGTCTCACGGGCTTGACTATTACTTCAAATGAACACTCTTGAAATAAAAGTATCCAACTACATATATGAACTTCTAGGACAAGTTTTTTCACCAAGTACTTTAGAGATGAATGATCAGTGAAGAATTTAAGGTGTATTCCCAACAAATAGTGATGGAATATTTGGAGAGCATAGATCATTGCCATCCCTTCCCACTCTATGTTTGTGTAGTTATGTTCATCTCACAATATATTTTTAGTAGAAAAGTAGATTGGGTGATCCATCTCACCTTCCCCTGGTTGAGCTAATATAGCACCAAGAGAAATGCTTGGTGTGTCAGCATGAACATGGAATTCCATTTTCCAATTGGGGAATTTCAAACTAGGAGCATTAACCATTCTTTCTTTCAGTGTTGTGAAAGCATTTTCACAATATTCAGTACACTTGAAAGCTTCAATTTGTTTTAGCAACTATTCCAATGGTGCAATGATTGAGGTGTGGTTTCAAATAAATTTTCTGTAGTATCCTATATGTCCTAAAGTAGAGTGTATCTACTTGACCGATGTAGGTTCCTGTAACTTGACAATAAATACAATTTTTATAGGGTCTACTGGCACTTTGTTGCGGCATACAATGTATCCCAAGAAGTTTCCAAAAGGAACACAAAAAAAACATTTCCACAAGTTCAACAAGATCCTCATTTGTTGACAGTATTCCAACATTAGTTGGAGTAGCATGACATGATATTTAGGCAAGTTGTAGACTATCCGATTGTCTAAGTATACCTCTAGAAAATTGTGAATAAATTCTCTAAAAGATGCTATTACAATTCTAGAGGAAACAACATGTGCGCTCTTCAATCTGAATGACATGACATTATAGGCAACTGATCCCCATTCTATTGTGAAAGTTGTATTCTTTTTTTATTCTTCCACAATTCTAACCTGGTGATAGGCCAAGAATCCATCTGTGAAGGAGTAAGTTTCATTTCCTGCCACTTTATATAATACCTTATCATTGAATGGTGTGGGGAATGTGTCATGGATGTATGCAGCATGCAAACTATGATAGTTGATGCACACTCTAATATCCTATATGTCTTTCTTTGTCTAGATTACTATTGGGTCGATCTAGTCTGATTCATCTACTAGAAATTCAATCCAACACTAAGCATATGGTCAGTTTAACTTTTCACCTTTTTTTCACTTAGGGATTCAGTCTGTATGGTTAGTGTTTACTGGCTTGGCATCTTGTTTTAATGCAATATTGATTTGGCCTAGGTCTCCCTGGATTCCCTTAAGTTTTTTAAAATTATACGGAAATAGATCATCATATTCCTTCAATAGTGATGATATCTCAAATACAGTTTGTCATCCCAATAATCTCCTATGGCTGCCATCTTTGGACTATATTCTATGCCAATATTGACTTTCTGTAGTTTCATAGGTTGGGTATAAAGTGCTCTGGTTTCTTCTGGTTTCATCTATCGTACTTCCCTGGAGACTTTGGATTCCTTGAAAGTTAAATGTTGAAAATGCTCTAGTTCATCTGGATCTGAGTTTTCTTGATCTATCTTAGCACAAGAAAGAAGGGATACCACTTCAAGGATCACCAAAGTGAGGTTCGACGATTATTGATGGGAAGGAAAAATATACAAGTGTCCTACGTTCCACAACTAGTATGTGCACAATACTCCCTTGATTACTATCAATGCTAGTATGTTACTAAGTCATTGATTGTAGAGAAAGAAAAGTAATGAAAAAAATTTGCATGCATTTTCTTCCTACACCTGGTCTATTGAATTGTCTCCTCATGCAAGTACCAATCCTTAGGCATAGGTCCCTGCTCATGTAAAAACTAATGAACACTATTACGCTATGGTGTTACCACTAATCTGCGAAGAACTATTACTACTCCCTCCTACTAGTGAACCGGTTTGTGAACTATTCATACTACTTCTCATCTAATTATACTAAGGCAACTACAATATAAAGTTCTAAAACTTTGTTACCAAATTATGTGAGGGAACCTGGGGGTCAAAAAAATGAGTGCTACCTCCATTTCTTCCTATATCTACTTATACTACAATGGGGGGTTCACTTTTTGGGGTGTTTCCATCTTCCCCAGGGCCTGATAGTTCCGACTATTTAGCAACTGCATCTAGGGATGGTTCGAGTGACTAATATGGCACTATGTTACTGGGTAACTAGATTTTTTTGTCTTGTTTCTTGCTCGGTCCTTCTCCCATCTTCTTATTGGGTTTCCTGACACTTATATCCTTCGTTCTCTTAGCCTAGATCTAGTCAGTCCCTCTCTTCTCTTCATCTGACATAGCTCTTTTTTATGTTCTTCATTTCTTTCCCCATTCTCTAGTTATTTCTTTGTTGCATACTTCATATTCGTTCCTTTCTAATATGTGCTTTCCAGCATTGTTCATGGATTTCCATTCTTATTTCTACACTCTCATCCTTGGCATCATTATTGGATTCACCCTCCATTGATGATAGTTCCTACCTTCTGCAATGTAGTAGCATCACCTTGACCTTTTCCCCTAGGTGTAAAGGTTTTACTCCTCCATTCTAATCTAGTTCAATGGTAAGAGCCTAAATTCAACCATTTAGGTCTTAATCCAGAGAAAAAATTATTTCAGTAATATTCCTCTAGCTCCCCTTCTAAGTTTGTCTTCATCCATGGATGCATATTGGTTATTTTCAGCTACAAATTCCAAAATATAACTAGTGAGGGTGCTTTTGAATGAGAAATCAACAGCTCTATTTAGAGGTGAATCCAAATGGTTCAATTCAATCAAATCCCTTCAATTCAATTGGAAAATATTTCTTTGTCGATTTTGATATTCACGATCTTCTACAAGTCTTTGCAACCACTCTGTGAGTTCTACAGTAATTTCAATCCACGAAATTTCATATTGATCTAGTGGAGGTCCTCCATAAAAGGCATACTATTTGAGTCGTGATTCTTCCCACCCTCGTAATTTATCTTCTTAGATTATGAAATCTTCAGTTTTCTTATCCCACCATAGTTGGATCTGGCTCGATGTCACCTGCGTATCCATTTAGTCAGCAGCATCCTATTAAAATCGGGTCTTAGCAATGGAACCATTTGTTGGCACAAAATTGGGATTGGGTTCTTACACCTAAAAATAGAGTTTGGATAAGATTCCTCCTCCTCATAGGAATCAATCCAAATCAAAGTCTTTGACCATGGTCAAAGATTAAGATCAACCTCTTAGAAGAAACTTATTTGTTATGAAACCCTCATCCCCTACCATCCTTGATCGGCCATCATGTAGGATGAAGGAATCTGTAATTCATTACAAATGTGTGAATCAACTACTGAATTGGAGGGAAACCTTTAACATTATCTTTGCTTGGTGGTGAGGGTTATTGTGGCATGCAATTGAATGCTCTGGTTTTTGAAAAGATAGGCTAAGATGGTGCAATGATGAGTTATAAGAAACTAGTGTTGTAGTTGATTGTTGGCTTGAAAATAGTTGATTGAAAGGATCAATGGTGTGGGTGTGAAAATACCAATGGATAAGAATATGGTAGACAAATCAAATAGAGTCCAATGTAAACATAATCTACCCTCTATGTCATTTTCATTTCATTATTTTCACCCATGCTTTCATACTTTTGAGTAAGTATAACCTTATACCAAGCAAATAATATGGTTTCTATGTGTCATTCTTAATTTTGTTTTGCCTATTCCTTCATACTTTTGTGTAAGCACAACCTTTTAATATGCAAATAATCGATTTCCATGAGTCGTTCATAATTTATGCCCCTTTAATCATACTTTTGAGTAAGTGAGTACAAATTTATGATCCACATATAAAATAGTTTTTGTGTATGCCTTCATAATTTCAATTAGACACTTGCACTCAACGTATTATGCAGTTGTCTTATATTGTAGAAGCATTCTCAAACAAATATTTGACATTCAAAATGTCACCACCTACCGTTTTTGTTTAATTTTATTTGTTGGACTACAAGGTATGGGTAGGATAATGGGAATCTAAGTTAAGTTGTGATTTGTCTATGGAGTATCCCAAGTATGGCATGTTTATATGCATGCTCAACCTTGAATTTTAAAAGAAGCCTATTAGTATGCCATCATGAAAAAGAAAGTGCACATATTACCTAACTCCATTCATACATAAAACCTAGAAAAATGCAAAAACCCTAACTCAACCTCCACTTCCACTTGGATCACTTTCTTCACTAATTGAATTAATTTCTAATTATTTGGAGAGTTCCATATTCACATGACCAAAATCTTCTAACTTTTCTTATGATCACATAACAATATCCTTTAATTATAAAATATTTAATACCTAATTTAAAGGATAGGTTCAACCCCTTAATTGGAGTTAGCAATTCATCTAAGTTATTAATAATATTCTTAATATTCAAGAAAGGGACTACACTTAGATGTCCTAAATAATAATAGTAGATGATTTCTCATATCTATTTTATGTGGATTTTCTATTAAAATTAAGTTTAAATCTTCATCTTTATGATGATTATGCAACATAATCTCCACAATATTCATGGATATCTCCTTACTTTGTCTTAAAAATCATTTTATTATGCTCCATCCAAATGTTCCATATTACTAACCTTGGAATGATTGCCCATATTGTTATTTCAACTCTATATACCTTTCTATGCCCCATCTATGGGTGTGTTGCATCCCACGCCTTTTTAAATAATATTCATCTTTTTTTTCATACATTTTTAAATATTATTCCTCTTTTTATTAAGTAGTTACAAACCTACGTGTATGATAATTCTCGTCATATATCTGATTTGGGGGTATCTTGACCTTCTTTAATAATATTTTTCTCACATTAAATAACCAAAGATATACAGTCACTAAGCGTTGTGAATCACGATTGTAGATGTTGGGCATTATTGGAATAGTAGAATAATCTTTTATAAAGCAATGCTATGAATATTCAAACATGAAATCGTGATTGATGATTGCATTACGATGCACAAAACGTAAAGGCATTTTTTTATGAAAAGAATGATTTTTAGTGGTGGTTTACCATTTGTTAGAGGGATAGTTTATCAGGAGAATTCCAATACCTGGTTTTCTAGCTAGAGAATCAAGGTATGACCAGAAATAAAGCAATGTTATAAATATCAAACATGAATTTGTGAGTGATGATTGCATTATGATGCACAAAATGTAAAGGTATTTCACTCTTTTGATGAAAAGAATGCCTTTCTTCCCCTCCGAAGCAAAGAAGAACAATTAAAGGGACTCTCCTTTGTCATTATGGACTTTTATGGGTTTTTAAATATTAAAATAAATATTTAGAATTCTTTTTTTTTTTTTTTTTTTTGGAAAAAGTCCGTAATTTTATTTCAAAAAGATGATCAAAATTACATTCTGCATATGTAGTAGAATCACAAGGATCCCTACATTTTCACATATTTCTGTCCCATATAAGCATAAACAACAGCTGCTGAACCAAAAAAGAGAAACCCAAATGAAACGTTGCCACAAGAAGATGAACAAAAATCTTGAACAACAAAGAGAAACCCAAAGAAAACGTTGCCACAAGAAGAAGAACAGAAATCTTGATCAGCAGGTGAAAATAGGGCCACCAGTTTCAGATCTGGATGCTCGACGAAGGAAACCAAGAGAAGTCGCCGCCACCATCAAGGATAGCAGCCGTCGTCGAAGGAGTTAGCAGCCGCCGTCGAAGAAGCAGGAGCCTGTAGACTAGCCGCCGAGAAAGGCTGGAACCCGCCGGCCTCCAAGAACCTAGGTAGCAGAATCCTCAGCAAGACGGCTTCGTCCCTCCACCGAAATAATGGATCCGTCCAAGCCGTACACCTCATCAAGGGAAGCATAAGCTAAGCTAACCCCAGAGTAAGAAACAGCCAGCCAAAACCCCATATTGAAACCTGGAGCAGACCACCACAGCAAGCCAAGAATCCCTGAAACCCAAAGATCCAGACGCCTCCACCGAAATCATCCACCAACCTCCAAGCCCGAAGCAACAGTAACCTCAGCAGACGGCTCCACAAGTGCCAGCGAGAAGGTGAATATCCGTCAAAGCAAACCCACGTCATAGGAAGCAGGAGATCCATGTCTGTGTACAGAGCAGCAGACGCAAAGACCTCCCAAGCCGAAGAAAAACAGCCCGCAAACATCCTCCGGTGAATAAGCCAACAGACAGACCCTGCGTCTAATCAGGAGCAGACCGCCCTAGCAACTGCCGAGAACCAAGATCCCCGAGATGCCTCCTCCGGAGGACGCCGCCCTTCAGGAAACCTGCAAGAAAACGCAGCAAACAAAGTACAGAAGAGGAGGGGCGGTTGGGCCAAGCCCTGGCCGCCCTAGCTAAACAGTGTAAACTACTCTCAAAACCAGAGAAGCTCCGGCGCTCCAAGAAAACGATCCTCAAGCATATTTAGAATATTATTATTTATTAATAAGTATCTATTTTACAAAAGGGATAAGCATAAAATTAAAATATCTTTCATATTAAAATAAATATCTATATCTTGTTAACATCAATTTAACACATTAAAGGCTTTTTTTAAAGATATTTCATATAATGGGGTGTACTATATTATGACCTCAGTGGAAATTCAAAGGTTGAGTTCGTGGGGAGTAGGGTCTGCATCAAACAACGAAGCAAAGGCATATGCAGTATATTAAGGGTTATTGATCCTTCTATCCCTCCAAGTTAAAAAGGTATTGATTTTTGGGAACTTGTTCATGATAATAAACATGGTTTAAAAAAGAAGTGTGAAGGAGGAATTAGACTAAGTAAAATAATTCAAAGGATCATTTGGAAATTGGACACCTTTGAAGAGTCAAAGATATTTCATATATGTCATCATAACAACAGGAAAGTTGATCAAATGGAAAACAAAGCAACCTACTTGGGGAGAGGAATTTTCATTAAAAATCAGGACCCTCTAGGCATCAGTTGGATTCCATAAAATTATCTCATGGAAAAAAATTATAATGCAAAGGGAATTAGGTCAAAAGACCAACCCTTAAGGATTATTCTAAAATGTTTGTGGCATTTTAACAAGCTTGAAGGTCATGCAGACTTATTCCACTTGCGTCAGGGAACTTCCAAGTCTCATAGTGCTCTTCATCCTCTTTCTCGTGGTGAGATAGACTAGGTACATGAATTTAAATCTCATTTATATTATTTTTTTAACTAGAACGGGTAATTTTATATTTATAAAGAGCTGAAAAATATCAACAGATCAATTTACAACACTCCGAAACAAAGCAACAAATTTTTTATTGGGCATTGTCTTGCTCTTTTACAGCATCCCACAGTCTTGTTTCTATTAAAGAGCTACTAACATCTACTAAATAGCTATATGCTTTAACATATTGGTCGAGAAACAAAGTAAAAAAATAGACCATAATAAACTAAACTTGACCAGTATGGTGGACACTATTCATGACCTATGGAGTAAGGTTCTCCACTATATGTCCATTAGAGATTGAAATTTCCATAATGACATGGGGAGGTTGGTGTATAGACTCAAAGTCCATGCATCTGCTTCAGGCGTGACGGGTGATCTGGGAATGTTGCGTAGTCAACATCTCTTGGTGGTGGTCCAGATTTGTCATCATAGTCTCCACCTGAAATCCATAGACATTGATGTGCCCTTCTGTCTCGTCCATGTTGGCACAAAATTGATACAGGGTTCTTATGCATGGGACAACAAAGGGAACTCATGGATTTCATCACTCTCATGGGATGCATGTTGTTGTTGTGGAACTTATTGCTAAATCGAGAATCCTAGAATGAACAGGGTTTCTAGCGGATCATCAACAATGCTGATAATAGAGGTTTCCCCTATATTAGTCTGAAGGGATGACAGACCTACTTCGGTGGGAATAGTAATTGTCCTGGGTTGAGAGGCGGGGAATGATTGGGAGGATCGATGAAGGAAGGAATAATTGGGTGTTGGTATGGTGGAGGTTGCGATCACAGGTATTTCGGAAAATGTTTTATTGGCATGATCCCACTTGGGTACACTTAGATAGGAAATTACATCCTTGACAAATTTTACAAGGACCATGGTATTGTCGTTGAGGGGATCTAGCAATTTTGGAAGGCGTGGGAATTCACTTATAGGGTGTTGAGATGTCTCTTTTAAAGATTCCTCTTGGGTCACTATTGCTTTTATTTTCTACTTGGTTAAAGAAAGGGGGAACATGTAGCTAGTACCTTTGTTTGTGGTGACGGATGTTACTCTCGTCTAGGTGCCAATTTCTTTGTGAAATGCCTCTAGAAGCAAGCAAAATAGTAGGGCACATGCTTTGATGAATTCCTTATTAGCTTCTTGCAACTAGATGAAGTTATTATCATAATCAATCCCAAACCACACTTTAGGAGTGTAGTTCCTTAACAGGTTCTTGTGAATCTATTCCATGGCTACTTCTTTGAGGTCATTGTACCATTATCCAAAATCCTTATTGTTGAACATTGCATTGGTAGCATCATGTTGGGTCTTCCATGGGGTGAAGTGTTGGGAAATAAATTTCCTCAAACTGATGCGCGTTAATTCTCTACCTTGTGGTGGTCACCATTTCCACATGGCTAGGGAAATAAGAAGGTACCCAAAAATGAAGTGTCCCCCATAGTTTTGTGGATTTGTGCATGCTTGAAAAATATCATACATTAAGAAATTACACCAATTCAATTGAACACCCTAGACATAGAATTTTGTGACCAAAGTTGTATCCAAGGTGTATTCTCCTTTTGTGTATTTCCACACGACCTAGCTTGCACTAATATGAAATTATACCTTGGTTGGTGGGTGATTAATATTAGAAATAGCAGTTCCTTTTCCTCCATGAATGGTGTCGTATTTGTCATGCAAGCTCATATCTGGACGATTCCTTCCCCGCTCTTGGTCACCCTGAAAAGCAGTGGAAACATATTCCCCTTTCATACATAGTACTGTGAGCTTCTGAATATCATCTATACAAATCAAATATTGTTTATCCAGCCATGGTGAGTAGCCATGCATGCGACTGATTAGAAGCTTCGTACATCTTTGAACTTTTGTTATGGTTCCAAAGACTGGAAGGTCTTCAGGTTCATCAATGTTGAATACCGTAATGGGTATAAAATCATATTTCCACTCTAATATAACCTCCCCATTTTTAGATGGGAGTAAATTCATATATTAATTGAGTCACATATCTAGATACAGGTCTATTGTAGCCACAACAGATCCCATCTAATCCAGATAAGATGGGAGCCCCAATTTCAATTTCATTTGCAGTTAGCTACTTGATTTCTCTTGATTTTCAAAGTCATTTAATCACTTGTTTAAATTATGCTAAATCATGCTTATGCTCTAATTTTTCAAGCAAATTGATTTTTTTCACACTTGATCAACTCATTATTCAGCCTTGTTGAAAAATCAAAAAAAAAAAAAAAACAAATCGGGGCAAAGTTGATCAAAATTGGATTAAAAGAATCCTGAATCCCGACTTTCTCTCTCCATATTTTGCAGAATTCAGAAACTCGGGGGGTGTTCGTATCTAGATATTTTTACATTCCCCGACTACCTGCCTCTAACTTCTCAAAAGGAACAAAGTTGCAGAAGTTGGAAGTCGGGATGGTTAATTCTATTCTAATTTTCTCACCCCGACTCCTGACCTTCGCCTTTTACATGAACAAAATATCGGAAGTCAACAGTTGGTAGACTTTCTAGTTGAAAATATTTTCAGACCTGACTCCCGACTGCCAACTTTACAACACTTCAAACTGTGGAAGTTGGCGGTCAGCTAATTTTTTATTTGTTCTGTATTATTCACCCCGACTCCTGACTCCCGAATTTTTTGGAACCTGGAATGTGAGAGTCGGCAGTCAGCAAGTTTTCAGCTAGATTGCACATTTCACCCTCGACTCTTAACTCCTGACCTTTTGCGGGACCCCCCTAAGTTGGTAAACTAATTCGCAAGTCGGATGAAAATCTCGTAGCACGTGCCAAATTTCTTGAACTGTGTATCAACCAATCAAATCGATTATTGGTTCAAAACTTAACCATCGGTTTTATTGGTCACCTACTCCAATTAATGTGTAATTAATGATTATCTAACTTAATCTTTACTTAATTAAAATTTGAATGTTTCAGAATTATCCCATAGTAACCTTTCACTCAAGCACCTCAGTAACTTGGTGCTCTATGTTTGATTCTTCCTAAGTTAGTTCAACCTGTTTGTTTGAATTGCAAGTATGATTTAGCTGGTATTATTTGTATTGATTTCATGCATTTCTGAGTTACTTATGTCGCTTTCTTATTTTGCAGGATCAGTCTTTTCTAAGTGGAAAAATGAACCATGTACAAGGGTGCGGCTGGGGAATTGAATTTCAAGGACCCTAACTTCGGGTTCTATTCTGACACAAATGCAAGAGTCTCAGATACCCTCTGTCTAGACTGGTCAAGGATCTACAACATCTTCGATAAGGATGATTTCTCAGAGTTCAAGGATGACTCCCACTGTACCACAATATAAGTAATCCCCAATTTCATGCGATAGCTCCACGACCCGCAGTAATTCCATTCACAGACCTCGTGAAATGGATGATTGATAACGTGGATATCCCAACCATTAGTTTTAGGGATGTTAACCAAGTCATCTATGCTTCCTTTAATCCAGATACCTTTGCCATAATTTATAACCTAAAGACTCCCCAGCAGATGCTCACACAGGACTTCATTCGAGCATTCGAGGCAAAGTATGAACCAGACATGCTTCTCAATTCCTAGATGGCTGACCCCGTGTTGTAGGTACAACAGATCCCATGTTTTCTTTAAAACATGGGAGCCCCAAATGTTTTGTATGCAAAGGGAATGATTAAATTCCATGGTTATTTTGGGGTTTTTCATCATGCTTTTATTGCTTAGCCATGATTGGATTTTCCAATTAGTATTTTTCCCTTTGGAACTTATTTCATTTCTGTGTGTTTTTGTGAGCTACAGAAAGCTTCGGTTTTCCCAAAAGTTATCCCTTTCCGCAACCCGCAACCCGCAATCCGCAATGCGGATTGCGGAAGCTTGGTTCTTGGTTTCGAAATGTTTTGTTTCCACAACCCGCAATCCACATTGCGGATTGTAGATGCGGAGATGTTTCTAAATAACCGCTATTTGACGCGCCCGCAACCCACAACTACAGATTGTGGGAAGTCTATCAAGATAAATTATGCTTTGCATTTCCGCAACCCGCAATACGGATTGCAGATTGCAGAAAGTGTTTAAAGTTTGCATTTTATTTTTCCACAACCTGCAACCCACAAATTGCGGATTGCGGAAAGTTCATATTTTAATTTTTTGTCATTTACGTTTCCACAACCCGCAATTGCAGATTGCGGAAACTTTTGGTTTTTTAGTATTTAGAGTTGCAATTGCGCAACCTGCAACCCGTAATTGCGGATTGCGGATTTGCAGAAAGAATGTACATATTTGTGAAATAAATGCCCGCAACTTTTCTTCCACTTCTCACATATTTAAATTGTAACCGTCGATTTGTCTTGATCCTACAGATGAGATTACGCTGCGTGATTTCAATAATTATTTGGATTATCTGTTTTTCTCCAATTTTCAAATTGTTATCAGGTTCGTGACTGTGATTTTCACCTTCGGCCAAGTTTGAAGTCATAATTATTGATATGACTAATCCATAATGATAAGTTGTTTAGATTTGACATCAAATCATATCTGATATAATTAAAATCGTACCTCTCCTTAATCCAAATTTTGTTGACGCATGCTATGTGTTATTTCATTGCAGATGTGATAATTGTAGTTTTCAGACCCAAAGGTTTAATCATGGCAATTCATTACAGTTAGTCATTATGGGATCTTCATTGTTCCTCTTAAATACAAAGATCGATAAGAAAAATTCATTGGTCGTCATATTTCATAGAAAATTCTTGTTGTTTCCAAAGATTTTCTCCTAACAATCACATACTGTGAGTAAGATGCAGAAAAATCACAAATCTATAGTCAGATTTTGTGATGAGAAAGAACTTCAGCCTCTTCAATATCATGAACCTATGCCGCCACCTTTCAAAGCATATGTTTCTAATGGAAACACTGGTAGTGAAAAAGAAGACTCTGAGATTCAATCTATCTGTATACGACTCCCACAAAAGAAAAGGAGGAAGATCACTAGGAAATATGTTGATCGAGATGATACAGTCATCCGGGATTTTATAATCAATGAAGCGCCTATAACTCCACCAATTCCCCCGAAGGAAGGACAAGTGGCCAATTTTTCGATTTTTCAGGACATTGTTGATCATCATGAATCTTCTAAGAAGCTTTTATCATCCTCTGTCGCAGATAGCTAGTGGACTATCATTACCCTCCACATTTTGTTACGGGATACATCCCTTGAAACTGTGTGATGAAAATCTTTTGAAAATTTTGTGAAAAGTTCGATATTAATCACTCCTGAGGTTATTTTTCTTAGATTAGTAGATTTGGTATTCCCCATTTTATCAGAAGCCTATCCTTTATTACTAGTTTGTAATTATTATTTAAAGGGTAGAGGTCTCATGAGGCGAGAGAGGGGGGTGAAAATCACCAGAGAAGGACCGGAGAAACGCTACTTCACTTGAAATCTTGTGATTTTTTTCAAACCTAATTAATCAAAGTTGGTTTCTTTTGGCATCTTCTGTAATGAGCCTTTTTCAAAATTTATTAAAATGCCCAATTTTCCACTTTTTTACCAATTTCGACCTTTGACTAGTTTTACTGTTTTGACCTCCAAATCAACCCAAATGCTCCCAAATATTCTGTATGAGTGCATGAATGATATTTAGACTTGAATATTAGGTTTAGGGATTTTTTATGGTCCTCCAAAGACTTCTGAAAACTTGATTTATATTCTGACCAATATATGCAATTTTGAATAGTAATTTGTGCATCAAATCCCCCCGGGGTAACACTGAAAAGGGCCTCCCAAATGCCTCTAAACTCCCTCAAAATTATGAACAGAGGTATGTAATGTGTTAATTATGTTATTAAGGTCTCATATGTACCATTAATGGATTATTACAGCTGTTCTCAACCTCTCCCATTCAACTGCAAAAATCCCCAATTCGACCCTTGGGGAAATGGCACTATTTCATCTCCCAATACAACCAAACCTGAGTAAAACTGCTTCAAATGCTCAAGTACAGTACATGAAACTTGTATAAGACATCCATGGCAGTATATTGATCACAAATGTATCAGAGAATCATCCATCCATTCGAAATAATCAACATTATAGTGTCATACATCAATGCATTGGTGAAATGGACATTGTTTGCTCATTAATCAATATTTTTGCATACAACCAGTGGGTATTTCGACCTGAGAATTTCTGAATATTAAGAATAGAGGATATGAATCTATTAAAATCAGAAATATATAATGAGAATCTCTCCCAAGAAGCACAAGAGCTCACCAAAAACGCCCTCCCTCGTGGAGCATGAATATGCCTTCAAAACTGGAAACGGTGGAGAGAAAGTGCTGCACTAAACCAAACCATGAAACTTCCTATAGCTGCTACCTGCAAATACAAACTCCATTAAAGCACCATGAAATACCTGAGTGGCCTCTCCAAACACCAACTTGGATGGGAATCTTGCACCCTCGAAATTGGCTAAGGCAAGAAACTAGTCATCCACTAGCTCTCTCTTCACAAATGCAATTTTTCTCAAATCATCAAAAGCCATTCTCCTAATTGATTTCTACATTTTATAACCAACATTATCCTTCTAAGGTCGAAATACTCTCAATAGATTCAATAGATTTCTATTTAGGAAATGTTCCACATTTGCCACTTGTCTCCTAGTTCCAACCTTCCATCTTCTCCCAAATTCGATTTTGAGTCTCTTTGGCTTCTCCAACTCCCATGAACGCCTTCCTTGAGCCTATTTTTGGGGCTGACATGTCATAGTGGTCAGATGTCAAAGGTCAAGTCTGCAATTTTTCATAGTTGTCATAGATGCTCCATCATTGGTGTCATAGGGGCTAGGGAATCTAGCCCAAGTGTCCACAAACTCCCAATTTGACTCTTTATCTTCCATGGAGGCTACCAATCCTTCCCAATTCGACATAAGATGCTCAATGACATGTGTTATGACTTACCAACTCACCCAAGAGTGTTCATCTTCCCATTAATTCGAATTTGCAAGAGAGAGATACCATGTATTATGAAAAATCAAGCTAGTGTGGGTACCACATCCTCCATATGTCTCCAAAACCATTTGCCACCTAGGATTTATCTTGAATTTCTTTATTCACTCTATTTATTAAATACTTGAATCCTTCTAATGTCTAAACATCATTTATTAGCTTCCTTATTACCATTCCACATGTGCCCATCCAACCTAGGAAACTAGTAGGATTGATGGGATTGTCTTACTATGAAATTATTTGAATGGGGACATTACAGTCCTCCCCACCCAAGATTGCTTGTTCTCAAGCAATTTCAAATTAGGATGCTGCAAAATGTTCTCCTCTTCCCATGTAGCATCTTCACTTGGCAAGTCCTTCCATTGCACCAAATATTCTTTGATAGTTCTACTTCTCAATCTCCTTTCTCATGTCTTCAAGATCCTTTCCGGAACAAGTGTGAGCTGACCTTCATCATCCAAGGGAGGAAGTATTTCTGAAGTGATGATTTGCTGAACAAGAGCTTTCTTGAGACAAGAGACATGAAATACATTATGGATTTTACTCCCTTCCGGAAGTTCCAATTCATATGCTACCTCTCCAATTTTCCGAACTATCCTGTAAGGGCCATAGTACCTTGATTTTAGCTTTTCTGCTCCTTTCTTTTTTAAAGAAGTTTGTTTGTAGGGATGCAATCTCAAATATACTAAATAATCAACCTTAAATGTCCTTTCTTCTCTATTTTTATCGGCATATTGCTTTTGTTGGTTTTGGGCAACCTACAAATTGTCTTTCAAGAGTTTTAAGATCTCTTGACTCTCTTCCACCCAATCCTTAGCCCTTGGGGCCCTACTATCAGAAAAGATAATGTCAACAAAAATGAGTGCATCATAACCATAGAGTGCTTTGAAAGGAGACATTCCTATGGACATATGGAAGGTGGTATTGTAGCAAAACTCACCCAAGTGGAGCCACTTGACCCATGCTTTTTGTTGCCCTCCTACATAATTTCTTAAGTATCCTTCCAACCATTGATTTACCCTCTCTGTTTGTCCATCAGTTTGTGGATAATAGCTAGTGCTTGGAGTCAATTGGGTTCCCACCAATCTAAAGAGTTCTTGCCAAAAAGAACCCATGAATCTACTATCTCTATCACTGACAATGCTCTTGGGGAGCCCATGCAATCTAAATATTTCTTTGAAAAATATATCAGCCACTTGTGCAACACTAAAAGATGATGTAACAGCAAATAAATGAGCAAATTTTGTCAACCTATCCACTACCACATATATACAATCCTTACCCAAATATTTTGGTAAACCGGTGATGAAATCCATGGAGATACTATCCCATTTTTGCTCCAGAATTGGTAATGGTTGTAATAAGCCTGTTGGACATGTAAGTTCTGATTTGTTTTGTTGACATACTTTACATTCACTTACATATTTCTGAACATCTTCTTTCATCCCCTTCCAAAAAAACCTTTGCCTCAATTGTCTATAAGTTTTGAAGATCCCCGGATGGCCCGCTAGTGGGGAATCATGAGCTTCTTGTAAAATTTGGTACTTGAGCTTTGAGTTTTGAACTAAATAAATTATTCCCTTATAGTATATCAGCCCATTCAAAACCCTGTAGTTATCATCCCCTTTGAGTTCATCCAACACATCACAAGCAAATTGGTCTTTAGCATATTCAACTAGTAGCATATTTTTCCAATCCTTGGCAATGTCCATGAGAGAAAAAGAAGGTCTTCTTGACAAATCATCTGCTACTATATTATTCTTTCCTTTGACATATTCAATATCAAAATCATAAGCTTGAATCTTTCTTACCCACTTTTTTTTCCTTTCATTTAGATCTTTTTGGGTGAGAAAGTGTCTTAGACTATTGTGGTCAGTTTTCACCACAAACTGGCTGCCCACCAAGTATTGTCTGAATTTGTCCAATGCATGCATAATGGCCAGCATTTCTTTATCATAGATGGAGTAAATTTTTTCATGAGGCTGCAACTTTCTGCTCTCAAATGCTATGGGGTGTTGGCCTTGCTTTAGGACAGCCCCTATTCCTCCACCTGAAGCATCACATTCCACAACAAAAGGTTTAGTAAAATCGGGAAGTGCAAGTATGGGACAACTACTCATTACCTCTTTCATTTTTGGAAGGCCTTTTTAGCCTCTTCATCCCACTTGAAAGCATCCTTCTTAGTCAAATCAGTGAATGGAGAAGTCAACTTGGAGAATCCCTTCACAAATTTTCTGTAATAGGTGCATAGGCCAATAAAACCTCTCAATTCGGTAATATTTTTTGGTGATGGCCATTCTAAGATAGCCATGATTTTATCCATATATACCTTCACTCCTTCTTTCCCTATAATGTGCCCAAGATATAGCAATTCTTTCATCCCAAATTCACACTTTGACAACTTAGCAAATAAGGACTCTTCTTGAAAAAATTTCAACACAATCTCTAACTGCTGCAAATGCTCTTCCCATGTCTTACTGTAAATAAGAATTTCATCAAAGAAAACCAAAACAAACCTTCTTAGTTGCTTGCAAAAGATCCTATTCATACATGCTTGAAATGTGGCTGGAGCATTAGTCAACCCAAAAGGCATGACAAGAACTTCAAAGTGGCCATAATGACATCGAAAAGCGGTCTTTTGCACATCTTCATCTTTCATCCGGATTTGATGGTAACCTGATCTAAGGTCAATTTTTTAGAAGTATTTGGCCCCATGTAGCTCATCCATGAGCTCATCAATACTAGGAATAGGATACCTATTCTTGATAGTCTTTTTGTTCAAGGTTCTAAAGTATATACACATTCTCAATGTTCCATCTTTTTTCTTCACTAGCACCACTGAAGAAGCATAAGGGATAGAGCTTGGTCTAATGAGTCCAAACTCTAGGAGTTCATGGATGGATTTTTCAATCTCATCTCTAAACCTTTTAGGATGTCTATAAGGTGGTATCTAAATGGGCAAAGTACCCTCCTCCAAAATAATGTTGTGCTCAATTCCCCTATCTGGTGGTCTACCATGTGGAAGGTCTCTAAAAACTTTGTCATACTTTTGCAAGAGTCTCTCTATCTCCTTTGGGTGTTCAACAATCTTTATATTTGGCTTGGGAGATGTAATGTGACATTCAGCAGCCCATTCTATGTCCCCATGTCTCAATATAGATCTCATACTATTGCAAGTCACTACTTGATTTGGGTAGGTGTGTTTCCCTCTCACAACTCTTTGTACTCCTTTTGAATCTTGGAATTTCATTTTGGGAATTTGATAATTTACTGTATGCTCTCCTATTGAATACAACCATTGCACTCCCAAAACCACATTAGTATCAGCAACATCAACCACATAAAAACTATCAACAAAAGTATAGTTACCTACGGTGACTTGCAACTTTGGAACCCATGTTTTGCATTGCATTGTGTTGTGACCGGGAATGACAACTGTAAAGCCATCAAATGGTTCAATAGGTATCTTTCTTTTATTCACCATCTCTGCATCAATTAATTTATGGGTGGCTCCTCCATCTACCAAAACTGAAGTTCTTTGTCCTTGTACTACACCCTTGCATCGGATAGTATGGTAGCGGGGTACTGCTGAAAGTACTGCCATTCTTGCTTTGTCCGGTGAAGCATTAGAGAGATTTTGAGGTCAAAAAATAGCCTCCTAAGAGATGTACTACAAAAATATGAGATATATTAAAATATTATGAATTGGGGGTTTTATGGGGTAGGTATATATGACAAGTCACCTCCCACACTATTTTCTATGCACAATATAAATAACCATGGTTGAATTACTTTTCAAAATTCACTAAAAATAAAATTAATAAAATAAGTCTACATTGATGTGACTAAGATTCATTGTAAATTCCCAAAAATTTATTGTCCTTTAGCATTTATTTGTCTTGAACTTGCAAATGAAATTAAATAGTAAAAAACATTTTTAAGAACTATTTTTTTAATTTTATGTTGACTTTTTATATTTAGTACTTTTCTCATGAATTTAATATAATATAATTTAATTGAAAATTTATTTACATGTAAAATGTTAATAATATTATTATAATCCACGTTGCATTATTATTATTATTATTTATTAAATCTATTATTATTCTTTATTAGTTTGACATTATGTTATTAAATAGAATGGAGTGAATATATAATTTAAAATTAAAAACATAAAAATGATAATATATTATTTTATAAAAAAATGTGAAAGGACCTTTTTTTTATGAATTAAGAGTACTTCACTTGAAAATGACAATAATATTATTTTATGAGAAAGTGTGAGAAGACATTCATTATGAGTACTTTACTTGAAAATGACAATAATATTATTTTATGAAAAGACTATCATTATGAGTATTTTACTTTATGACTTAAAAACACTTACACCACTACCTTGGTTAACTATGTGTTTTCATCCACCATAGAAAATTTGGCAAATAAGCATTCTTAACTCATGCAATGCCACCTCAACCAAGGGGGATGATGTCATCTACTAGAATGTGATTGGTTGTTTTTTATAATACATTTTCTTTGTTTTGAGACCATTTTTTGACCTCAAAATTTCTCTAATAGCTGATTTTCTTCTTGTCTTTCCTCTTCTACTGCAGTCTCATATTCCTCTTCTTGATCTGAATTATGTCCATCTTCATCCATACCCCTCATTATCAGAAAATACTTCTATGTATTGAGCCTTTCCTTTAGTACATTTGTGCCCCGGTGTCCATGGTTGGAAGCATGTGAAGCACAGTTTCTTTTTTCGAAGCTCATCCCTGTTTAGTCCTTTTTTTTAATTATTTTCAAATGACTCTCTTTGCCAAGTTTTCTTATCATATCCATCCCTTTTCCATGGTTTCTTTTCAAATTTGTAGCTAGGCTTGGGAGGAAATCTCGTTCTAGGAAGCACATTTTGGAGATCTCTAGTCAAGCTCATTGCATCTTTTCATGTAGTTGGCTTATGGGATTTGACCAAACCTTTTAAGAGTTCATCCAAACCTTCAATGAACAGAAATACCAAACTTCCCATAGAGACATCAGCCACCTTGACTGATAGTTTTTGAAAGTCCAACATATATTCAGTAGGGGTCCCAGTTTGCTTCAATTGGGCTAGTTCTTTGAATGGCAATTCTGGATCTTTTTGTTCAAATCTCTCTAATACCCTGTCAACAAATTCTCCATATGTTTTAACCTGATCATGACCCAAGTTTTTCAATCCATGGAACCACCATTCATTTGCATCTCCTTCCAAGTGCAAAATGGCCATTTTTAATGCATCTTCTTCCAACATGGGATTCAGCTGAAAATACACATCCAATTTTCACACCCAAGTATTAGCAGAATTTGGAGAAGAACCATCAAAAGTAGGAACTGACATTTTACTAATAGCAGCATTTAATTCTCTGTTTGGGTATGGACTCCTATGGTCATCCTTTCTCTTCATTTTATAGATAGCATCGATGAATGTACTAAATGGTAGACCTCTTTTACATTCTTCACTCAAATCATTCCATTCATTGGCTAGTTTACTATTATCCACCTCAATATCAAGCTCTTCTTTAGGTGAGATGAATTTAGGTGCAGTATGTCTTTGTGTGCTTTGAAATTCATCAGGTCTATTATGAGGTCCTGTACTTGAGAAAATATGCTCACTCCCTTTTATCTTTTCCCCTGAGTGTGAACCACTATTATCTCCTATCACCCCTTTGCTTTGAAGCTAGCTAATCAACAATTCGAATCCTTGCAGCAATTTGTTACCTATCCTTTCCATATTTGTATAAATTTTAGAGAAATATGGATCTAAGGTTGCAATAAGTTCCTCCTTATGTTTTAATTTGTCATCCTCCTCTCTACCCATGGTTTCAGCAAAAGACTCCTCTTCTTCTACTACCTCTTCTTCAACAAAAACCTATTCAACTATTGGTTCAAAGGGTGGTGGATTATTTTTTTGACTTCTTGTTAATACCATCAGGTGCCAATAACATGCTTTGATACCACTTGTAATGACCCTTTTTCAAAATTTATTAAAATGCCCAATTTTCCACTTTTTTACCAATTTCGACCTTTGACTAGTTTTACTGTTTTGACCTCCAAATCAACCCAAATGCTCCCAAATATTATGTATGAGTGTATGAATGATATTTAGACTTGAATATTAATTTCATGGATGTTTTATGGTCCTCCAAAGACTTCTGAAAACTTGATTTATATTCTGACCAATATATGCAATTTTGACTAGTAATTTGTGCATCAAATCCCCCCGAGGTAACACTGAAAAGGGCCTCCCAAATGCCTCTAAACTCCCTCAAATTTATAAAAAGATGTATGTAATGTGTTAATTATGTTATTAAGGTCTCATATGCACCATTAATTTATTATTACAACTGTTCTCAACCTCTCCCATTCAACTGCAAAAATCCCCAATTCGACCCTTTGGGGAAATGGCACTATTTCATCTCCCAATACAACTAAACTGAGTAAAAATGCTTCAAATGCTCAAGTACAATACATTAAACTTGTAGAAGACATCCATGGCATTATATTGATCACAAATATATCATATAATCATCCATACATTCGAAATAATCAACAATATAGTGTCATACATCAATGCATTGGGGAAATGGACATTGTTTGCCCATTAATCAATATTTTTGCATAAAACCAGTGGGTATTTCGACCTGATACTTTTTGAATAATAATAACATAGGATATGAATATATTACAATCATAAATATATAATTAGAAGCTCTCTCAAGAAGCACAAGAGCTCACCAAAAACACCCTCCCTCAAGGAGCATGAATATGCCTTCAAAACTGGAAACGGTGGAGAGAAAGTGCTACACTAAACCAAACCATGAAACTTATTGTAGATTCTACCTACAAATACAAAATCCATTAAAGCACCATTAAATACCTGAGTGGCCTCTCCAAACACCAACTTGGATGGGAATCTTGTACCCTCGAAATTGGCTAAGGCAAGAAACTAGTCATCCACTAGCTCTCTCTTCACAAATGCAATTTTTCTCAAATCATCAAAATCCATTCTCCTACTTGATTTCTACATTTTATAACCAAAATTATCCTTCTAAGGGTCAAAATCCTCTCAAAATATTTAATAGATTTCTATTTAGGAAATATTCCACATTTGCCACTTGTCTCCTAGTTCCAACCTTCCATCTTCTCCCAAATTTGATTTTGAGTCTCTTTGGCTTCTCCAAATCCCATGAGCGCCTTACTTGAGCCTATTTTTGGGGCTGAAATGTCATAGTGGTCAAATTTCAGAGGTCAGGTCTGCAATTTGTCATAGTTGTCATAGATGCTCCATCATTGGTGTCATAGGGGCTAGGGAATCTAGCCCAAGTGTCCACAAACTCCCAATTTGACTCTTTATCTTCCATGGAGGCTACCAATCCTTCCCAATTCAAACTAAGATGATCAATGAGATGTTTTATGACTTACCAAATCACCCAAGAGTGTTCATATTCCCATTAATTCGAATTTGCAAGAAATAAATACCATGTATTATGAAAAATCAAGCTAGTGTCGGTCCCACATCCTCCATATGTCTCCAAAACCATTTGCCACCCAGGATTTCTCTTGAATTTCTTTATTCACTCTATTTATTAAATAATTGAACCCTTCTAATGTCTAAACATCATTTATTAGCTTCCTTATTACCATTCCACATGTTCCCATCCAACCTAGGAAACTAGTAGGATTGATGGGATTGTCTACCTATGAAATTATTTGAATGGGGACATTACATCTTCTTTGTTTATGTTATCAAATTTCTTTGATGATATTTGATTTCTTCACCTTAATCATGGAATGAATACTATTTTAATTTTGCAATCAATCGTTAATGCATTTATCTATTATTTGGATTTGTCTTAATTCATGGTCTATGTATCATAATGTTTAAACTGAATTGATTTAATTAAAACATTTATCTATTTATCAAATTTTGTAGACTGTAGATGTGGATAGCCTTGTTGACATGGAACATCTTGATATATGTACTTATGTCAATTTTTTAGCTTCTTTGACCAAGGTCCTTATGACTAAATTTTGAATATATGTATCTCTTGTTTTTATTATAATACAAATTATGGCTATTAGAGGAATGCAAATGTACTATGTCAAACTTCCTTGTATACAAAATTCGTGTTTAATTTGTTGTCCTCTTGAATTTTTTAAATATGATGCAACTTTATAGTCCAAATTAGTTATTTGCTTTTAAAATAATGACTTGAATGTCCATCGATGTTGATATGTAGCTTCTAGATTCATCATTAGTTACCTTTTTTCTTTGTAACAATCTTTTTCTGCGCAAGTTCTTCTGCGACTTCTTCCATATTGACCCTCTGAATAATTGATTCAATTAGTGGAGGAAGAAGTGTTCCTACATACCTTCACCTTTATTAAATCCTCTGCTTCCTTATGTGGAATATCCCTACCATCCTCTGTGTTTCCCTTTCGTTGATCATACTGGATCTCATCCTCATTCTACGGCTAGGGTTTGATTTGAGCCTTGAATCATGTCGAACAATGTTTCTTCTTCTTGTCTTGTCTTTTAAACTTTTTTAATCATTAGTACTTCCTTTGTATCTTCTTGCATTCTATTGTGGTTCCTTTATGTGTGTATATCCTTCAGCGACATATTATATCCTTTCTCCCTTTGTAAGTCTATACACTCTCCTTCATTTTATGTCGCATGTTTAAAACATTCATTATCATTGTGCCAATGATCCTTATGCAAAGCTAGATTGCATTCTTCTTGGCATTGTTCTTTGGTCCTTTTCTGCCAAATATTTGTATGGTCCTTATTTTAGATGGAACTTCTGGTTTCATCCTGGTGCACAATTACTAACATGTTTTTGAAATCTTGAGCTTTATTCCCATAGTTATAACATTGATAGCATTCAATGTCCATTTCCAAAAGACTAAAGGGATTGATAGCTTATTTATACTTCATGTTTACATTGTCAACTCTGAAGTTCTTGAGAGGACCTCTATTTCTCTCAAAAGTATTGTTTGCAAGTGCTTTGCAATTTGCATCCTTATGACCAAAATTATTGCAGAAATAACAATTCCCCAAAAAGATAGTTTAGTACCTAGTAGTGGGAGGTCTTCTAGACTATACAACTCCTTTGTTTTGATAGGCAGATTTTTGGTCATTCTTTTTGTTGTCTTTCTCTTTGATAGGACTCTTAGGCACATCTGCAAAGCTCCTTGTACCTGATTCATGGTTAGGTGTAATTGAATCCTTATCATTATTGTCCTAATCATATTGTTGATGTATTTGTAACTTCGGAAGATATTCTTCCATATATTACATTTGTACTTTATTGTATATCCCACAGAGATGTATTATTCCTCTGATTGGAAGTGTCGTCATTTGTATTTGTAAGTGTCATCATGTGCATTGAAAAGTGTCGTCATTTGTATTGATGGGTTATTAGACCACCAATGTGGGGTCGGCCCTGGTTAGCACATGTGGTTGGGTTAATTAAGCTTGATTAGCAAGTCGGCCCAAGTGGATTATTGGCAGGTCAAGTTAGTGTATAAATAGAGAGGGGATGTCTCTCATTTATCTCATTCACTCACTTCTCAAGCTCGCATAGCTAAGAGAGAAATTGGCGCACTATTGGAGGAGTAGGAGCATCGGCTAGAGACATCTTATTGGGTTTGATCATTGTGATCTTGTATTGTGGCTTATCTTATCTCTGAGGAAGTTGCGAGGTTTTTCACCTTCTTGGTTTTCCCCGGTGAAACTCAGTGTCTCTTATGTGATTGCTTTTGTGTCTATGATTGATATGCTGTAGAGATATGCTATACATGTTACTCTCTTAGAGATCCTTATGATAATGGAATGAAATTATCGAAAAATTAACATGGTATCAGAGTTGACCTAAGAAGAAGGCATTGTGAAGCTGTGGAAGCTAGGGCTTCTTAATTTTTGGGTTTCTCTTTACAGATCATCAAAGGCAGAAGGCTAGATTGACTCTCCTTGGAAGGGTGCATCTTTTTGTCGATACAGAATTCAATTCTGAGCATTTAACACACATTTCATTAAAAGTGAAAATATTTTATTACAAGAACAATGGTAGAATTGAGTTTTTTGGTTATTTTGGAATTCTAGATTCACTGTTTAATTCCAAATTTAATGAAATATGTGTTATTTTCAGTTTTGGCCCTAAAAATTAGGGTTTCAACAAAAATAGGAATTTTTGAAATCTGAGGACATAGCTGGAAGCTCCTTGTAAAAATCAAAGTTTAGAGCTTTGGGTCGAACTTTTTGGTTGGGTGAAGCTCCAGGAAACTCAAACCCTAATTCAGGGTCCTCCCTAGTGAATCCGGGAGATTGAAAAGCATTTATGAAGGGAAAAACTTTGCAGTTTTCATTTCTGAGTATACCAGGCTGATCAGCTCATTAAGGCGCATCTTTCTATCCTTTCAAAATTTTGAAATTCACATTTTGAATTTTTAGGGTTTCTTTGACAAACCCTAATCCAACTCCAGATCCAGTTTTTTAGCAAATCAAGTGGTAAGACCTAAATCTCTTATTTCCATTTGAGTTTCTCATTAAAAATGTCTCACCACACCAAGCTTGAGGATAAGCTTGATGGAGCTTATAACTTCCGAGCATGGAAGTATAGGATTGGGTTAATCCTAAAAAAAAATGATTTGGACACCTACATAAAAGAAGAGGTTCCAGTTCCAGAGGGAGATGAGGCTAAGGCCTTATACAAGAAGGACTTGGTCAAGGCTAAGAGAATCATTGCTAATTCTATAAAGGACCATCTCATACCCCATGTGTCTTCCCTAAAGACACCTAAGGAGATGTTTGACTCCTTGACCAAATTGTTTGAAGGAAAGAACATAAATCGGAAGATGACTCTGCGGAACCAATTGAAAGGGGTAAATATTCAGAATGGAGAGACCATTCAATCCTACTTTTCTAAGGTCTCTCAAATCAAGGAACAACTTGAAGCTGTGGATGAAGTAGTGGAGAATGGTGAAATTGTAATGACCACATTGAATGGCCTACTTAGGTCATGGGACTCCTTCATCCAAGGAATCTGTGCAAGAAGAAAATTGGTCTCCTTCAGTAGACTATGGGAGGAGTGTTCACAAGAAAAGGCTAGGCTTGTGGCTCGAGAAGAAAAGATGGGAAATGAATATCAAGCTCTCACATCTCACACCAAGGGAAGCAAGTTCAAGAGGGAGAAATCTCATAATAAGAATCATTCTCACTCCCATCACAACAAGAAATATCTCTCTCACAGCTCACACCAAGGGAAGCAAGTTCAAGAGGGAGAAATCTCATAATAAGAATCATTCTCACTCCCATCACAAGAAGAAAGATCTCTCTCATATTCGATGCTTCAATTGCAATGAGAAAGGACACTTTGCCTCAAATTGTCCCAACAACAAAAAGGGCAACAACAAAAACTTCAACAACAAGAAGAAGAGCAACAAAAGGAGATATCATGCTCATGCTACTGAGGATGATGAACCTCCCACGAAGAAGGCTAGAGCAGAAAGTGATGATTCATCAAGTGAAGATAAATATGTTCTAATCTCTACTCTCACAGGTGTTGTGAGGAAAATACACCTATAGTTCAGGGGACAAACTACCAACTTACAGGGATGAAAGATAGACCTACAAATGTTCTACAAGTACAACTAGTAAGCAAAGAGATAAAGGTTAAAGAGGATGTGTAGCTTATTAAGAAGGTTGATCCCAACCTTTCTCTTCCTTTCTCTTCAATTTTATTCAGTATCACAATGCCCACACCTGCAAAACAACTTCATACCTTTCTCAAATACATTTGACTACATATCTGAGAAGAAGAAGAACAAGACATCAATCCATAAGCAAACTGTAATCAAATCTGAGACACACATAAATAGGTCATATTTGGAAAGGGAAGAATGTCTGATCTTTATTAATGAATGAAGTAAGTACATAAGATTATACCTTCCTTCAAGCTTGGCACTTCACGAAACCTAGATTCAAGGTCTCATGCTTCTGTTCTCCAAGGATCCCAACCTCTAATCAGTTGTGCTAGGGTTTATCAAAAACTGAGGCACAAGAGAGGGGGATGAGGGTCCCCATTCCTCCAGCATAACATTGTTATGGGCTTGGTCCCCACTCATGGCCCTTCTACCTTCCTTATATAGTCAATGAAGGAGAGGAAAAGCAGTTATAACCGATCAGGAGGTTCCCAAACCAACTCAATTTGACCAAAATTTGAGGTTTTGACTGATTCATGAAAGTGCCCTACTCTTCCTATTGCAAACCAGTGCATTTTTCAAGGTGGGCACTACTCTCTACATAGGATACTAGCGCACATGTGGAAATATGGACAAAACAGGGTTTTTTTTATGGTTTTCAGGAGGTGATTTGGTCTGGAGATGTGTTCTTAAGGGTTATGACCATCAAATGGACTAGGAGTGAGGTAATTTCAACCATGTTTAGTGTCATATATGACTCTTCCATCCACAAGTGTCTTGTTGTGTGACTAAACTTGATCTCAAGAAGTGTCGTCATGCGACCAAGCGATGCAAGTGTCGTCACGGATGGAGAAGTGTCATTTTAAGCTATAACAGATGCTTCCTAATGTGTGAGGTCAAAGGGAGTGAGGGAAACGATGGCCCAAATACATTATAAATAACAAAGAGTTGAATCACGGGAACGGAGTAACCATAGAAACCAAGAATCATAGGCTCAAATGGAGTACTTGAAAGCAAAGGCAATGTCAGACAAACTCATCCTTTGGGTAACTGTCCATGTTCAAATAGTGGAACATGAATTCCAAAAGGATACAATAATGATCCAGATACTGATGCATATATCATGGCCACTAGAATACAAGCGTGGATCCATGAGGAACATAAGTGTAAACATAGCCACATAAATACAAGGTGGATGTATGTCAAAACTGGAGAACATAGCCATAGAGAACAAGCTGGATCTATGTCTCATCAAGAGCCAAAAGAGTGTGGCTCAGTCTTGCACAACTTGGGCAATAACATAAATAAGGTGATACTATCAAGGATCCCAAGGTCTTCATCCAAAAAAAAACCTAAGGTACAAACCTATCCATGCGAATAAATGAGTTGATGTCGAACATGGGAGGTATCGTTTGATTACCGATCATTGATGTATACCGTTAACAAACACGAGGGTGTCCACCAATAATAAAAATGGAACCCAAGGTACCTAGTACATTCAAGCAAGTGCGAATAAATGGTCTTGCCGTTGAACACTTGAAGAATCCATCGGATAGAATACATTGATGTATTCCCATCTATCTAATAGCAAGGGAAACTGCCACTAATGACTGCAATCCCCAAGGTACTAACTGAAACTCTAAACTTCATTCCCAGAGCACAATGAGTTGAAATCGATGGGAAGAATTCCGTTGGAAGGGAGGCCTTAAGGCATCCTCTGTCATCCAATACGAGGGACACTCAACAAGTATGAGCTGATTTGGAAGTAGGACTGAATCACATAATGAAACATACTGACAACAAGGAATGGCCGATGCATGAGGTCAAGGCAACTGCATAATGGCCGACACAGGTTATATCCTTGAACAGTGAGCATGACACAAGAGTGACTTAGGCAGTTTTTAACACAAAGAGACCACGACGCAAATCTGCAATGTAGGATACATTAACAGATTCTCTATATGATTGGAAAACTAACCAAACGGAGGAGTAAGAACTCTGAGATCAGGTTTATCCTAAGGCTAACACTAGAACCCAACTTGTTTGATAGACTCAAAACAGGTGTTTTGTTCAAGGAGATAGTTGACTTGCTTCCATCATATTGAAAGATATTTTAACATTCTTCCCTTCCCTTTCCTTTTTCATTTTTTAACGAGCTTGACAAAGAACTAAAGCATGCTCGACGGTATTTTCATATTTAAGGAGTCTGAAAAACCTAGATGAAAATTCCATACACCTATCCGTGGATTTTATATCGAGCTCGGATTGGTCTGTGCTCGGCAGTGTTTTCTTGCTTATAGAGTTGAAAAACTTAAACAGTCCTCTATCAACCATCTCGTGGATTTCACATCGAGCTTGAGTAGGCGAATGCTCACTTGGTGTTTTCCCATTTCGAGAGTCTGAAAACCCTAAAGACGACTCCAAAGGTCCTTTTTCATAAAGTTAGTCTCCTTCCCCGAAAAAGTCTAAAATAATGGAAGAAGAACTCTTCTAGCGCATACTAGAGTATACCTATAGTATATATTTTCCGTAAATTATCCACCAAGGCCCGAAAAAGGGGTAATTCTATACCTAAGTGGATGTCAGTTCAGTTATTTTAACGAGCCCGAAAAGACAACTATGCTCAGGAAACTTTTCCTATTTAATAAGTCTGAAAAGGGCTTAAAAGAACTCTATAGGGATATTTTCCGTAAAGGTTTAACAATCCCAAAAAAATAAACTCGTGACCTCCTTACTGTTTTTAACGAGCTCAAAGGAGATACAGAAAAATGCTCATAACTTCCTTACTATTTTTAATGAGCTCGAAGTGAAGATGGAAGAAATGCTCAAAACCTACTTACTATTTTTAATGAGCTTGAAGTAAAGGTAGAAGAATTCTCCTAATGGGAGGAGACAAGTGTCAGGGACATGTGAAACTAGCTCCAAGCACATGGAACAAAGCTATGCCTAATGCAACGAACATGAGCAAGATAAGGACACTCAAGGTGTGTCTCCTCCAGGTAAAAGGTGTCAAATTATGAAGGCAAAATGATACAAGGCTTAGCAAAAATGAGATCAGAGATGGAGGTTTATACAACGAGCTAAAAGCATGGAAGCTGGCATCAAGCTTATTAGTGCAAGCGGGATCATAATAGATGCATATGCAACTTGAACACAAAGATGGGAGCCTTATCAGGGATGGCCAGAAATACACGAGGAAGAAAGATCTGAGGCTTCTTCTCAAATTCATGGTAAATCTAAAAAGGCTCCCGATCCTATGAGAAAAACTCAACATTGGCACCAAAATGGCATAAGGGTGCTGACTAGGGTGACCCATGTTAGGTAGGCTCTGCTTTCGGACTGGTGCACAATGCATAAAGAGATGGCTAACACACCAATATCCAACAAGTTCGACCCTATGGAGAATTCGAATGGAAAAAGGTTCAAATGCAACATAACAGCGGGGAAGCCTAAAACTATATGCAAGGTTCTGAATATACCTGACATGATCGCACAAGGTGTCTAAAAGGACCAGTAAGCAAGTATAAATCCAGCTAAGAATCCTGTCTCCAAGAAACATTAGTACCAAGATCATATCTAAAACATCTATAAAGAAAGACCCGATACAAGTCACTGTGGTAGAAATACTTTCAACTTCAATATCATCAACAACAGGCATAAACAAGGCAGAGTTTTCAATTGAAGACTCTATGGTACCCAAGCCTGAGGACTTACCATCAACAAGATTGACTTCAGGATGAAGATCAAAGTTGAAGGACATGATGGAATCTGTAGAAACAAATTCATCATCACGGGAGTTGAAAATTATAGAAGCAGAATCAAATTTAGCAGGGACACCGATTCGCGGATCTATAAGAGAGTCCAAAAACTCAACAGTAGGAAGATCAGACTTTAAGGTCAAACTGGGGTTGGACATAACTGCGACTGGATCAACATCCAAATGAATGGCGGACTATACTATGGACTCTAGGAAAACTTCATCGGAAAGAAGTATATTGTCCCAGATAGAACACATATCTAAACATTCAGATGGAGGTGTCACTTGGTCAAAAGCTGGGACTAAGTCCCGAGATGGTAAGCATGAACTCAGAGACTTCTTCTCAGTAGTAGTTGAACTCAAGGAACAATATGCCACATAAGTCCCATGTGACATAGTAGTTCCTAATGACGAGGGATGTGACTGGTCTACAGTTGGGTAATAAGGAGGATCAACGAATGCAAGCTAGTCGATAGTGACGATGCTTTTGTTATGAGGAAAAGTGCATCACATGAAAAAGCATAGACACCACAGCATGCATAGCATAAACATAATCACACCCGGGGATCATATCAAAGTCCACAGGGTCCTTCAAAACCATAAAATCAACTAAGACTATTTTTCCACGGAAAGTAACAGGTACCTGACGGAGGAATATGAACGGTTCACTAGGTCTTTTATCTAAGGTCAACGGCCAATTAACGGCTGGAATAACATTAGGGAAACCCAAATCTCTCCAAGCATAAGCAGATAAGATACTAACAGAAGCTCCTTCATCTACAATGCATTGATCAACTGTATGGTTCCCGATATCAACCTTTATCTGGAAAGGTGTCGAAGAAGGAAGATGAGGTTCGGCTAGATTGTTCCAATCAAAGGAAACAATCCTAGGGCTTGGTAGGGGTTCACATGGCATAGATGAAGTGCCCCCTTTTTCAGGAACATCCAAACTGGTAATGCAGAAGACTTCCACAGTAGGTGCATCAATCTTTGCAGGACTGATGAGATCAGTCGAAGATTGCATCGATTCGATCACTTCACTCTCTGAAGGAAGAGTGGAGTTGAACAAAGATTGCATTGGTTCAACCACTTTATCAACCAAAGGTTGATCTGACTGTAGGGAATCTATAGACAACTCAGGAGCAGAGATTCCTTCAGACATGGACCATACTCTTCGTGCCTATGGAATGGCAGGGCATCGGTGAGTAAGGTGATCTCGCTTACAAAGTTTACAAGGGAACTTTGGTTTCCGTCCTATAGGCTTAGACTCCTTTACAACATAAGTACTCTCAACATGACTAGCATTGGCTGACAGATCGCCCCAGCATGACTTGCAGTGGTTGGTTTCTCAGAAGCAGAAGACTTTTGAACTAAGGACCACACTTTTTTCACTTTTGGAAGTACAGGGCACAAGTAAGTAAGGTGGTCTCCCTCACAAAACTTGCAAGGGAACTTATACTTCTGTTTATTGGGTTTGTCAACAATGTCAACTCCCTCAGCATGACTTGCAATGGCTGTCCTGGTGTCTCCAGTATGACTCACGGGAACTGGTGACTTGTCATTAATATGACTAGCAGTGATCAATGACGTGTCCTCAACATGACTAACTGTGATTGAAGACAAAATTTCAGTGTGATTTTCAATGACTAAAATTTTTCTCCCAGCATGACCTCCAGAGGCTGGGTAGGTGCCCTCTGCAAGATTTGCAGAGGCAGGGTGCTTTCCCCCAGCATGGCTTGTAGTGGCTGGTTGCTGCCCCCTTGTTTTGGCATCTTCTTCCTATTCTTCCCCCGTCTATTCCTTTTAGACTGCTGGTTACTATTATTGCTACTTTCTCCACATGAGGTAGAAGGAGGAGGAGAAGATGTTACTGGCAAAGATGGCACAGGGTTCTAATGCTCTTGATTTGAGGTGCTTACAAAAGAAGCATCAGGAGCATGGAAGGCATTTGGAGTGGAGAACAACCAAACCGGCATCCCTATAGTGAATCCAGAAAGATTCAAAGTAGCCATTAAGGGGGTACCAATGTTTCCAATGAGTGGAACAGCACAAGGATCCCCTGGAACAGGGGTACCTTGATTTGCGCTCGCTGGAATGCTAGACATAGTTTCCTGCTCAAATGAGCAAGAATTTCTCTAAGGAAAACTAAGACAAGTAGCAAAAGAGCACACCACTAAAAAGGGTCCTAAGTAAATCAAACCAGGCAAATAAATTCCTTTCGGAGAAGAGTCTGGGATGATGAGGGCCCAGAACAGATCAACAAAGGAAGAAGGACAGTTACCTGGAGTCCACAATACAATGACTAAGGGTGCAAGCGCTGGAATCACCCAACCACCCTCCCAAAGACCTGCAAGGGATTTCCTCCCACGTCTGTCCTAGGTACAGCAGATATAACCCTCCACCGTCACCTATGTATGATCGTATGGTCAGATACTAAGGATACCACCACACTAAAAACTCCTAGGGGAACAATCTCTGGTCGAATCAGAAGGCGTGGGGAAGGTAACTGAGCCCGAAACTCAAAAGAGTCCCCAAATGCGATCCGATCCTTGTATTTGCTCAAAACAGAAAGTAGGAGGTTTATTCCCAACAATCTGATCTCACAAGACCTACTGCATAGATCCCAGGCAAGTTTTGAATGAGGTGGGTTTACCTGCAATAGTCGAACTATGATTTTTGCGTAATGTGTGATCTTGGGTGGTTTAAAGTGTTTTAAACCCAAGATCCTAACCAAAACTAGTTGGTGAATAGTGTAACCTAGAAATGAAAATGTTACTAGTACATTTTATTAGGGTTCATTTTAAAGGTTACTTGCTTACACAAAAAGGTAGTGGGTGTGTGAGAGTGGTTAAAACAGAGATTGAATACTAAAAATGAAATGTTTACCACTAAACAAATCTTTTATTTTCAATGCAAGCCCTAAATATACGATCTAGAATGCATATGCAAATGAAATTTTTAGTCTTTTCGAATGCAAAAAGGGTAAAAACAAAGTATAAATGTACAAAATTAAACTCAAAACCTAAGAATGCAGCTACTCAAACAAATAAGTATGCAAAAGAAAACTTCTTCTTTTTGATGCAAAGCACTCTTAAATCCTTTAAGCCACTTGCAAGGCACTCTACTCAGAAAATAAATCAACAAAAAAATTTATGCTTTTCAAAGGTGAGAAACAAAAACTGAAATTGAAGGTAACCTACTATCAAAGCAAAAGCAAAGAAACTTCAGGTTTCCTTATTGAAATAGTAAAAGCTACCAATATGACTTTCAGATTCTTATTGATGTAAGCATGCCAACCATTGGGAAAAGCGTATGAAACCTACTTTTAGACCCAAACAAAGCAAATGACCTACAAATATGTATGGTTTGGTAAAGTCAGGTCTGCACATAAATAGTGCAGTCAAGGTCCTGAACAACAGCAAAGACACTTGAGCTTTCACTACAAAAAGAAAACTAAAAGCATAAGGGAGGATAAGAAACCAATCTAAAGAGAAATTTCACTCAAATAGATACAAACAGGGTCAAGTAGACTTAGTAGGTTTCAAATCTAGTGGAAATGGAGCAAGTAGATTCAGTCAGACTCAAATCAGGGTACAAAACACCAAACTGGTCCACAACCCCCCAACTTGGGTCAACAAGCCCGAAAACTTTCCAAACAAGCCCAAATTGATCAAAGAAGGTCTAAATCATGAACATATGATCAATACAAGGATAGGAGACCACTTACAGTGGTTTAACTCAGACCTAGGGTCATCAAGGACCCCAAAAAATACAGCCACAACCCCCCCAAACAGGTCAAGACTCAAAAACCTCAGTTCCAAGATGTGTGCGCTACTATCTATGAGGAAGACCAGTGCCCACACAAGGGAATGCACTACTGTGCTTCACAACAGTAGTGCACATGTGGGAAAAGTTGAAAAAATAGGGTTAAAACCCCCCACACCTAAGCCAGTAAGGGTCTGTAAGGGCTAGGAAAGGTTTGTAAGAGCCAAGGAGGGTCAAATAGAGCCTGATAATTGATTCTAACCAAGAAATTGAACAAATACCTTCACACAAAACTAAAGAAATGACCTTGGATACCCCTACGCAGATAGGCTAATCCCCAGCAGAGTCACCATTCTGTTGTGAGGAAAATACACCTATAATTTAGGGGAGAAACTACCAACTTACAGGGATGAAAGATAGACCTACAAATGTTCTGCAAGTACAACTAGTAAGCAAAGAGATAAAGGTTAAAGAGGATGTGTACCATATTAAGAAGGTTTATCCCAGCCTTTCTCTTTCTTGCTCTTCAATGCTATTCAGTATCGCAATTCCCACACCTGCAAAACAACTTCATACCTTTCTCAAATACATTTGACTACATATCTAAGACTGATATTCATGACAGAAGAAGACATCAATCCATAAGCAAACTGTAATCAAATCTGAGACACACATAAATAGGTCATATTTGGAAAGGGAAGCCTACGTCTGATCTTTATTAATGAATGAAGTAAGTACATAAGATTATACCTTCCTTCAAGCTTGGCACTTCACAAAACCTAGATTCAAGGTCTCCTGCTTCTGTTCTCCCAGTATCCCAACCTCTAATCAATTGTGCTAGGGTTTATCAGAAACTGAGGCATAAGAGAGGGGGATGAGGGTCTCCATTCCTCCAACATAACATTGTTATGGGCTTGGTCCCCACTCATGGCCCTTCTACCTTCCTTATATAGTCAATGAAGGAGAGGAAAAGAAGTCATAACTGATCAGGAGGTTCCCAAACCAACTCAATTTGACCAAAATTCGAGATTTTGACTGATTCAGGAAAGTGCCCTACTCTTCCTACTACAAACCAGCACATTTTTCAAGGTGGGCGCTACTCTCTGCATAGGATACTAGCACACATGTAGAAATATGGCCAAAACAGGGTTTTCTTATGGTTTTCAGGAGGTGATTTGGTCTGGAGATGTGTTCCTAAGGATTATGACCATCAAATGGACCAGAGTGAGGTAATTTCAACCATGTTTAGTGTCATATATGACTCTTCCATCCACAAGTGTCCTGTTGTGTGACTAAACTTGATCTCAAGAAGTGTCATCATGCAACCAATCGATGCAAGTGTCATCACGGACGGAGAAGTGTCATTTTAAGCTATAAAAACAAGTACTATCTCTCATGGATGTAATTATTGGCTTATTGATAGTGGGGCTTCTAAACATATGACTGGGATTAAAGAATCTTTTGTAAATCTATCTGAACATGAGTCACCCCATAAGGTGAAACTTGGGGATGACTATCAATATCCTATCAAAGGAAGTGGTGAAGCCTCCTACATGCTAGACTCAGGGAAGTCTCTAAAATGAAAAAATTTCTATATGTACCTGGGCTCAAGAAGAATCTCTTATCCATATCATATTTGGATGTAAAGGGGATGTTATTTGCATTTGTAGATGGCCAAGTACTCATGTCGCCTAAAGGCAAGACAATAGATGGTGCAGTGGTGATTGGAGAGCAAGAGGGAGGATTGTACAAATTGAAGGGGAAACCTGAACATGCCATGGTACATGAGTCCATGGAGCCAAGTGAACTTTGGCATAGAAGGCTTGCACACATGCACTACAGAGCACTACCAATAGCAAGCAAAGCTCTAGAAGGTCTTCCTGAAATCAAGACAAAGCATGAAGGTGTTTTCAAAGGATGTGCAAAAGGAAAGAATACAAAGAAAGCATTTCCAAGAAGTGAAAGCAAAGCAAAAGGAATTTTGGAGATTATCCACTCTGATGTATGCGAACCAATGTCATCCAGTTCTCTGAGTGGGTATGTATACTATGTTTCTTTCATTGATGATTTATCTAGGAAGACTTGGGTTTACTTCTTGAAGAACAAATATGAAGTGTTTGATAAGTTCAAGGAATTCAAAGCCTTCATGGAAAATCAAACTAACAAGAAGATCAAGACATTCAAATCCAACAAGGGCGGAGAATTCACTTCAGGTGAGTTCAAGAAGTTATGCAGTGATTCAAGGATTAAGAGGGAGTTGACTGCTCCTTATAATCCACAACAAAATGGAGTTGCAGAAAGGAAGAATAGAACTATCATGGAAGCAGCACGGGAAATGCTTCATGATCAAGATCTTCCTATGCATCTATGGGGAGAAGTAGCTAGGACAGCTGTATATGTGCAAAACAGAACACCTCACAAGATATTGGACAACAAGACACCAGAAGAGGTCTTCTCTGGTAAGAAACTTGAAGTCATCCATCTTAAAATATTTGGTTGTCCAGTATATACACAGATTCCAAAGGAAAAGAGGACTAAGCTAGATCCTTCAGGAAAGTAGGGAATCTTTGTAGGGTATAGTGAAAGCTCAAAAGCTTACAGAATATACTTTCCAGGGTTCAAGAATATTGATGTCAACAGGGATGTAACATTCGATGAGAACTCAACCTACATCAAATCAAGGAACACACCTGTTGAAGATCATGAAGAACCAAAGGAATCCAGATTTCAAGATACCACTATGAATGAAGCAATTCCAAAAGCAACCCATGAAGTTGAAGATCCACAACAACCTATAGATCCACCTCATGAGAATAATTCGCACAAGAGGAAACCTGCATGGGCTAGAGAGCTCATCCAATATGCAAAAAGATATGGTATTCCAGAAGAGGAACACAAAGAAAGGAAAAGGACAAGGTCACACACTAGTTATGTTGTCTTGCTCTGTGACATTATGAACAAAGAACCTTCCAATTATGAAGAAGCAGTGGAAAAGAAAGAATGGAAGGATGCCATGGTCGAAGAGTATCAATCGATCATGAAGAATGATGTTTGGGATGTGGTCCCAAGACCTGAAGGGAAGTCTGTTGTGACTTCCAAATGGATCTATGAGATCAAGCATGCTGCAGATGGTAGCATAGAAAAATACAAGGCAAGGTTTGTAGCTCGTGGCTTCTCTCAGAAAGAGGGAATAGACATGCTCGTAACAGCCTGGGATGCTTCAGCCAGGTTTTGTGATGGGTCACATGTAATGTGCTCCTGGGAGATCCTACAGGTAGATCTGTGTGCTCGTAATAGCCTGGGATGCTGCAGCCAGGTTTTGTGACGCACGTAATAAGTCTTGAGGATTCCACAGTATGGCCAGTGATGATGAAGACCTGCAAATGGCGGGCCTACATCCAGTATGAAAAAGGACTGGCTCTGTAGAACTTCCTATGACAAGTAGAGTCAGAGATTGGTTGAGATAGCAGCAGCAGTGACGATGATGATGACGATGATCCAGAGAAGAAGACTTTTCTAGCAGATCTGTGTCGAGAAATACCTTCCTAGTTAAGAGGGAGTGTTGATGTATATGTAACTTCGGAATGTATTTCATCTGTATATTTTATATATATTTATTGTACCCTTATAAGAGATGTGTTATTCCTCTATAAGGAAGTGTCGTCATGTCGATTGACAAGTGTCGCAAGTGTGTGTACTTGCCGATGGGTTATTAGACCACCATTTGGGGTCGGCCCGGAATTACATATAATATAATGTGGATGTATCTAAGTAGACAAGTCGGCCCCATTGGGTCACTGGGAAAAAAGGTGAGTATAAATAGAGATAGGAGATCTCTATTTTATTCACTCGGAAAAGTAACTCACTATCTATCTGAAAGTGGCGCACTAGTGAGGAGGAGGAGGATCATCTACTAGGAGACTATCTCAGTGTTATTTGGTTGTATTTTGGTTGAGCCATTGCTCTCTCTATCTCTGAGGAAGTTGTGGGGTTTTTCACCTTAGGGTTTTCCCCATGGAAACTATGTGTCTCTTGTCTCTATGCTTTTGATTCTTGTGATGCTTGTGATGCTTGTCATATTATGATTGTCATGCATTGATATACTGTAAATGTTATTCTCTCAGCAAAGATCCTATAGTATTGTGAATTAATACTCAAAATTTAACATGGTATCAGAGCTAACCTGAGAAGAAGACATTTTGCAGTGACGGAAGCTTGAGTTCCTTTTTTATTGGGTTTCTCTCCACAGATTTTTGAAAATCAGTATAGTAGATTGACTCTACTCATCAAGGCGCATCTATCTGTCCAATCAGAATTTAGTTCCGAGCATTTTCAGATTTGGCCCTAAAAATTAGGGTTTCCACAAAAATAGGAATTTCTGGAATCTGAAGACACAGCTGGAAGCTCCTTGCAAAAATCGAAGTTTAGAGCTTTGGATCGAGATTTTTGGCTGGGTAGATCTCCGGGAAACTCAAACCCTAATTCAGGGCTCTCCCTAGTGAACCCGGGAGGACAAAAAGACAATTTTGAAGGGCAAGACTTTGCTGATCTCAAATTCTGAATGTACTAGGCTAATTAGCTCTCCAAGGCGCATCTTTCTATCCTTCCAGAATTTTGAAATTCACATTTTGAATTTTTAGGGTTTCTCTGACAAACCCTAATCCGGGACCAGATCCAGTTTTCAGCACTTCAAGTGGTAAGTCCTAAATCTTTTCTATTTCCATTTGAAGTACTCTTAAAGATGTCTCTTCAAACCAAGCTTGAGGATAAGCTTGAAGGAGCTGATAACTTCCGAGCCTGGAAGTATAGGATTGGGTTAATCCTGGAAGAGAATGAGTTGGACTCATATGTGAAAGAAGACATCCCTATCCCAGAGGATGAAGAGGCCAAGGCACTGCACAAGAAGAACTTGGTCAAGGCAAAAAGAATCATTGTTGATTCTATCAAAGACCATCTCATACCCCATGTGTCTTCTCTTAAGACACCCAAGGAGATGTTTGACTCTTTAACCAAGCTGTTTGAAGGAAAGAACATAAATCGGAAGATGACCCTGCGGAACCAATTGAAAGCAGTGAAGTTTCAGAATGGAGAAACCATTCAATCTTACTTTTCAAGGGTCTCCCATATCAAGGAACAATTAGAAGCAGTAGATGAAATGGTGGAGAATGGTGAAGTGGTGATGACCACCCTAAATGGCCTTCCCAGGTCATGGGATTCCTTTATCCAAGGAATTTGTGCAAGGAAGAAGTTGATCTCTTTCAGTAGACTTCGGGAAGAATGCTCACAAGAAGAAGCAAGGCTTGTGGCACGAGAAGAAAAGATGGGGAATGAAGATCAAGCTCTCACAGCTCACACCAGGAAAGGAAAGTCCAAGAGAGATCCATCTCACTCCAAGAGATCTTCACATCACTTCAAAGAAAGAAGAATATGCTTCACCTGTAATGAGAAAGGACATATTGCCATAAATTGTCCCAAGAACAAGAAGGACAATAACATCCCCAACAAGAATAAGAAGGGTAGCAAAAGAAGGTTTCATGCTCATGCTGCCGAAGATGATGAACCCCCAAAGAATAAGGCTAGGGCAGAAAGTGATAGCAATGATGACTCATCAAGTGAAGAAGAGTATGTTCTGATCTCTGCTCTCACAAGTACCATCTCCCATGGATGTAGTGATTGGCTGATTGATAGTGGGGCTTCCAAACACATGACTGGGTTCAAGGAATCTTTTGTGAACCTATCTGAACATGAATCACCCCATAAGGTGAAACTTGGGGATGATTATCAATACCCAATCAAAGGAAGTGGTGAAGCCTCCTACAACCTAGATTCTGGAAAATCTCTAAAGATGAAGGAAGTCCTTTATGTACCTGAACTTACTCTCAATATTTGCATTGGATGCAAAAGGTATGAGGGTTGCATTTGTGGATGGTCAAGTCCTAATGTGGCCAAAGGGAAAGAACATAGATGATGCAGTAGTAATTGGAGAGCAAGAGGGAGGCTTGTATAAATTGAAGGGACAACCTGAACATGCCATGGTACATGAATCCATGGAGCCAAGTGAACTTTGGCATAGAAGACTTGCTCACATGCACTACAGAGCACTTCCAATTGCAAGCAAGGCAGTAGAGGGTCTTCCTGAAATCAAGACCAAAAATGAAGGTGTTTGCAAAGGATGTGCAAAAGGTAAGAACATTAAGAAGGCTTTCCCAAGCAGTGAAAGCAAGGCAAAAGACATCCTGGAAATCATCCACTCAGATGTATGTGGCCCTATGTCATCCAGTTCCCTGAGTGGGTATGTTTACTATGTCTCATTTATTGATGACTTCTCCAGGAAGACTTGGGTATACTTCTTGAAGGGCAAAGATGAGGTGCTTGATAAATTCAAGGAATTCAAAACCTTGATGGAGAATCAAACTGACAAGAAGATCAAGACATTCAGATCTGACAATGGTGGAGAATTCACCTCAAATGACTTCAAGAAGCTTTGCAGTGATTCAGGGATTAAGAGGGAGTTGACTGCTCCTTATAATCCTCAACAAAATGGAGTTGCAAAAAGGAAGAACAGAACTATCATGGAAGCAGCAAGGGAAATGTTGCATGACCAAGATCTTCCTATGCATCTATGGGCAGAAGCAGCTAGAACAGCTGTATATGTGCAGAACCGAACACCCCACAAGATATTGGACAACAAGACACCAGAAGAGGTCTTTTCTGGTAAGAAACTTGAAGTCAGTCATCTCAGAATATTTGGTTGTCCAGTATACACTCATGTCCCAAAGGAAAAGAGGACTAAACTAGATCCTTCAGGAAAGAAGGGTATCTTTGTGGGTTACAGTGAAAGCTCGAAGGCTTACATAATATACTTTCCAGGGTTCAAGAAGATTGATGTCAGCAGGGATGTAACATTTGATGAAAACTCAGCATTCATCAAATCAAGGAAGGCACCTACTGAAGTTTATGAAGAACCTAAGGAAACAAGATTTCAGGACACTACCATGACTAAAGCAGTTCCAGAAGCTGTTCGTGAGTTTGAAGATCCACAAGAACCTGTAGATCCACCCCGTGAGGATAACTCTCACAAGAGGAAACCTGTATGGGCTAGAGAGCTCATTCAAGATGCAGAAAGATTTGGTATTCCAGAAGAAGAACACAGAGCAAGGAAAAGAACCAGATCACAAACCAGCTATGTTGCTTTACTCTGTGACATTATGAACAAAGAGCCTTCCAGTTATGAAGAAGCAGCAGAAAAGAAAGAATGGAAGGATGCCATGGTTGAGGAATACCAATCAATAATGAAGAATGATGTTTGGGATGTTGTCCCAAGACCTAAAGAGAAGTCTGTTGTGACTTCTAAATGGATCTTCAAAATCAAGCATGCTACAGATGGCAGTGTGGAGAAATACAAAGCAAGATTAGTAGCTCGTGGATTCTCTCAGAAAGAGGGAATAGATTATGAAGAAACTTTTGCACCTGTAGCCAGGTATACTTCCAACAGAACAGTACTTTCCCTGGCTGCAGCTATGAAATGGAAAATACACCAGATGGATGTCAAGACTGCTTTCTTGAATGGTATAGTTGAAGAGGAAGTATATGTGGAACAGCCACTTGGTTTTGAAATACATGACAGGAAGTCATATGTGTGCAGACTGAAGAAAGCCTTGTATGGCTAGAAGCAAGCTCCCGGAACTTGGTATGGTAGGATGGACAGTTTCCTATCTAGCTTGGGCTTTACCAAGAGTAAAGCGGATTCCAAACTTTACTACAAGGTTGTGGAAGGGAATCCTGTGATTCTACTCCTATATGTGGATGACTTATTTGTAACAGGAGATGACAGATTGATTGCAGATACTAAGAGGAAGCTTGCTACTGAATTCGATATGAAAGATTTGGGAATGATGCACTATTTCCTAGGCATGGAGGTGTGGCAGAATGTAGGTGGGATCTTCCTTGGTCAAGGGAAGTACACAGTAGATATCCTGAAGAGATTTGGGATGATGGATTGCAAGGCCATGGCCACACCTATGGCATCGAATTTGAAGCTTCTATGTGATGCTTCATCTGATCCGGTTGATGTCTCCATGTATCGTCATATGATTGGGTCCTTGATGTACCTGACGAACACGAGACCAGACATTTGCTTTGCTGTGAACACATTGAGCCAATTCCTGACGGATCCGAGGAGTGTTCACCTGGTTGCTGTAAAGAGTGTTCTGAGGTACCTGAAGGGTACAGTGGATTATGGGCTCAAGTATGAAGCGGATCAAAAGTTTAACCTACAGGGTTATGTTGATTCAGATTGGGTTGGCAGTGCTGCAGATAGGAAGAGCACATCTGGATGTTGCTTCAGTATGGGATCAGGTGTGATCTCTTGGTTTAGCAGGAAGCAGTCCTGCGTAGCACTGAGTACAGCTGAGGCAGAGTATGTTGCAACCTGTTCAGCTAGTTGTGAGGCAGTATGGCTACGGAAGCTACTGTCTGAGTTATTTGATCTCCCGTTGGATGCTACTGGTATCTTCTGTGATAACCAGAGTTGTGTGAAGCTATCCGAGAACCCAGTGTTTCATGACAGGTCGAAACACATAGAGATCAAATATCACTATATCAGGGATATGGTGCAGAGAGGAGCTGTGAAGTTCCTGTATGTTGCGACGGACGAGCAGATTGCAGATGTGTTGACGAAGCCACTAGCCAGGGTGAAGTTCAAGTACTTCAGAGAGAGGCTTGGCATGATTCAGATCGAGGATACTTTGAGGAAGAAGTGATGGACACATTTGCTGAAGCCATTCCAAGCATGTTGGAAGGGGGATCCTTCACATGGCTGTGGATGTAAGCGCTGGATGATGAGCATCAGGATGATGTTCTGGTTTCTGCTTGGATATGATCAGTTGGATCATTATATGTATGTATGCATCATGTTGGATGCTGGATATGATCAGTTGGATCATTATATGTATGTATGTATGCATCATGTTGGATGCTGGATATGATCAGTTGGATCATTATATGTATGTATGCATCATGTTGGATGCTGGATATGATCAGGTAGATCATGTATGCTGATGGGTACATTGTGTGGATGATGTATCTTTGTATGATCAGGTAGATCATGTATGTTGATAGGTACATTGTGCAGATCATGTATCTTTGTATGATCAGGTAGATCATGTATGTTGATAGGTACATTGTGTGGATCATGTATCTTTGTATGATCAAGTAGATCATGTATGATTGATGGATACATTGTGTGGATCATGTATCTATGTGTGCATCAGATGGATGCATTGCATGATCAGGATGATCGTGGATGACGAGCTTCTCCAGATGACATGCAGCAGGATGTTGTAGTAGTGATGATGAGTATCAGATGATACTTTGTGGCCGTGGATCAGGTTGTGCAGGAAAGCATGTAATTTGTGCCCTGGGAGATTTGCAGATGGTCTTTCGAGGTTTTGCCTATGGCATGTAATTCTGTGCCCTGGGACATCTGGCAAATGCTCTTGCAATGTTTTGCTTGGAAGGACATGTAATTTGTGCCTTGGGAGATCTGCAGATAGTCTTTCGAGGTTTTGCCTATGGCATGTAATTCGGTGCCCTGGGATATCTGGCAGATGCTCTTGCGAGGTTTTTTCCTATGGCATGTAATTTGCTCCTAGGAGATCTGGACAGGATGAAAAAGGCCTCAGATGCTTCAGCCAGGTTTTTCCATGACCACATGTAATTTGCTCCTGGGAGATCTGGACAGGATGAAAAAGGCCTCAGATGCTTCAGCCAGGTTTTGTGGTGAGATCACATGTAATGTGCTCCTGGGAGATCCGACAGGTAGGGCCGCATGCTCGTAACAGCCTGGGATGCTTAAGCCAGGTTTTGTGATGGGTCACATGTAATGTGCTCCTGGGAGATCCTACAGGTAGAGCTGTGTGCTCGTAATATCCTAGGATGCTGCAGCCAGGTTTTGTGACGCACGTAATAAGTCCTGAGGATTCCACAGTATGGCCAGTGATGATGAAGACCTGCAGATGGCGGGCCTACATCCAGTATGAAAAAGGACTGGCTCTATAGAACTTCCTATGACGAGTAGAGTCAGAGATTGGTTGAGATAGTAGCAGCAGTGACGATGATGATGACAATGCATCGATGACGATTATCCAGAGAAGAAGACTTGTCTAGCAGATCTGTGTCGAGAAATACCTTCCTAGTTAAGAGGGAGTGTTGATGTATATGTAACTTCGGAATGTATTTCATCTATATATTTTATATATATTTATTGTACCCTTATAAGAGATGTGTTATTCCTCTATAAGGAAGTGTCGTCATGTGAATTGACAAGTGTGGCAAGGGTGTGTACTTGCCGATGGGTTATTAGACCACCATTTGGGGTTGGCACGGAATTACATATAATATAATGTGGATGTATCTAAGTAGACAAGTCGGCCCCATTGGGTCACTGGGCAAAAAGGTGAGTATAAATAGAGATAGGAGATCTCTATTTTATTCACTCGGAAAAGTAACTCACTATCTATCTGAAAGTGGCGCACTAGTGAGGAGGAGGAGGATCATCTGCTAGGAGACTATCTCAGTGTTATTTGGTTGTATTTTGGTTGAGCCATTGCTCTCTCTATCTCTGAGGAAGTTGTGGGGTTTTTCACCTTAGGGTTTTCCCCACGAAAACTCTGTGTCTCTTGTCTCTATGCTTTTGATTCTTGTGATGCTTGTGATGTTTGTCATATTATGATTGTCATGCATTGATATACTGTAAATGTTATTCTCTCAGCAAAGATCCTATAGTATTGTGAATTAATACTCAAAATTTAACAATTGCCACTCCTCTTATTCTTTCGTCGGCGTGCACTTTTTTATATTCATTGACTTCACAGTAATTCATCCACTTGTCCTTATCTTATGCTAATAGCCTTCCATGACTTAGTGGGTCTTGCGCACAAGAGTTCTATGGCTTGGTGGGACTTGCATACTAGAGTGCCATGACTTGGTGGGACTTGCACACATACAACTCTATTATGTATACTTCTTCAAAAAGGCATTAATGCCATCACCAATTTCAACAATCTCTTTGATGTTTGGTGGGACTTGCGCACATATTTTCTATATACTTCTTCAAACTAGCATTAGGAATTCAGTGCCATCATCAATTTCATAATCTATTTAACATCAATGACAACACTAAGCTCAATAGGTACGCCTCTGGAACAGCAGCTCTTCCTTGCACAGGCTTCTCCTATGGTCCCCATCCTCACACAGGCTACGCAACTAGTCTTCTTTGTGTAACCTTTCCTGACACAAGTCCTCTTCATGTTGGACAGCCTCTTCTACCACCTTCAATGCATCGCACAGAAACTACCACTGTTGCAGATCATCAAACTTGGGTAGAGGTTGCACAACCTTCCTGATCTTCTACTCAACTAGTATCTCTATACTATGCTCTCCAAAAATATCTTCACATGTTCTAACACCTCCATGAGTCACTATGTTCACATCTGCAGGGACACTTTCCTCATAATCATCTCGAGGCTCAGTGCTCACCATGTTGTAATGTCCTTTGTTACCTTCCCACATGGTGACCAAGTCCAGACAATCTTCTATAAAGTGTTATGTAATGTGGAAATATGCACATAAGTACAAGGCTTGGTACAAAATATTGATCTCCATAGTTAAAACATATCACCTATCATCCTCCTCCCATGTAACCTCTATCACGGCCCTAGTAGCCACCACACGCTACTCCTTGATTCCCCCCTTGATCAGGTCCCTTGTTCTCTTATGAGCCTTAGACTTGAAAGGAATTCGTCGTGTTATCCTTCATCAATGATAGAGTGTGAGAATTATTCACATAATGTCCCACCGATTTACAGAACTCACAAAATGGGTCATGCACCGAACTTTTATACTTCTACAAAGTCGAGCAATTAGGGGGTGAGTGGCCCCATACTCTACAAATATCACACCGCTTTGCTTTATATCCTACTGAAAATGGACTCAGTGCACTGGTACCAATGTATTTATTTAATGTCATACATTCATTCTTGTGATGGTCCTATGTTCTGTAGAAGCTACACAACATGTTTTCTCTTACTACCTTTCTTGTCAACAGTTGTTGCATCTGTGTGGTCATGACAACAAGTTGTGTATGTACCTACATCATTCAAGCTAAGGACTCCCCTCCTGGAGTCACTTCTAATCACACTATGATTTCTAATTCCTCTAACTAACTATTGACCTTCTACTATGTCAATGGGACTCTTATGTGGGACAGAAATCCCATGATGAAGCATTCGCGGTGTTGTACGTCTTGGATCAGGAAAATCAATCGATGCAAAAGGATCTTAAACCATTGGTTGTAATCCTAGACAAACTTTCGAACTCTCTGCTTTATCTCCTTAATCTCAATGATGCACTAAGACTCGGAATTTGGCTTCTAAAATTATTTCAGAAGGTATGCTTTGATAGTCGCCAATGGTTGAACTTGACTCGAGGCTAGGGTGGTATTATAATGTACCACATTAGAGCTCAAAATTTGAAATTGGTTTCCAATTGATCATTGTTGGCAGTCTTGTCAATGATATGCTTCATTGACCATATTTCCTCACAAGTAAACCAATGCTACTCAATGTTGTCCTTCCTTGTCTTGTGAAAGACAGGTAATATCAATGTAGATTCTGATGTAATCATGCTTGGATTTACTGGTGTACTGGGCCTTCCTGTCCAATCTAGTGGATTAGGAATTGTATTGCTTGCTTCTGGAACCGGTGTCTCTGAGTGCATATTTGAGGTGGAACTAGCTTCTATCCCCCTCACTTATACTTCTTTGGGAATTACCTCCTATTCAAACTGTGGTAATAAGTTGTCTTCTTGATTTCCTAAAGGGCATCGAGGGTTTGAGGTGAATAGTGGGTTTCTTCTATGTCTGTTTCTTCTCACATCACTAAATCCAAAAGCAGATAGACCTAGTTGCATAGTCTCCCCATCCATCATCCAAGTACCTCCTTCAAGTGGCACCTCCTCTTCTTCTGCATCCTCTGGAACTCTTCCTATACTATACCATCGGAGGTCGACCTCACTATCTTGATATGAACTATCGATATCCTCTATTCCACACTGTTTTTATGGCCTCTCATCCACTGTGCACTCTTATTGCACATGAATTGTGCACCCTTATGGCACATCTAACCTCTTTGCGCACCCTCTTGGCGTAGTCTCTTCCTGGGTGTTCTTCCTTCCTCTCCACTCAGAACTCTCCTCATCCATCGACCGCTTTTATTTTCTTCCTTTCCTAACAGACTTCCTAATTCTAGCTCTTCGTGCATACCTCTCCTCCCTCTGGATTCATTGCTCTTATGGATCCATTTTTGTGCCTAACTATTATCCCACCCATTATACCCCACCCCATAGTGTGGGGTTTACACCGCCATCTTATCAGGCTCCATGCTCATCAACCCCTTCTCAATCAACAACATTTTCACCCATAGTGGTATCTACACCAAAAATCACTTTCTAGGGCCCTCCTCAAATCTTGTCTTTACATGGCTATATGAGTCATTGCATTCTATGGAAAATTCTACAATATACCCTTCTTTTACCTACAAAAACCAAAATTCAATCACCCTAGACCATTTATTATCTACGTTCTCCAAATCCTCTGCCTTCTCTTCACTCCAAACTATTGTTCTAGGTTCCCTCCAGATATTATTAATTTCATACTTCCTTTTGCCCCATTCATACAATAAAATAAGACACTCGCAAAAGGAAATTTCATGAATGTCTAAATAGATGTATCTTTCTTTATAATGTTGTGAATCGATCAGTAGACCACATGTCAACCTTCACATGAACTTGTCCTCCTTGCTCTCCAACCACTCCTCGATCTCAGACTTGGTCGATCTCCACGTCATTTCTTGATCCTCCCTCTACAGTCCCTAGACAAGTCCCAACAATGGAACCAATTTATTGGCCGATGTCCATCAAACCCATGGTTCAACAGGCGTGGCCAGCAAAACACCCTACAGGTGCCGAAATTTTCAATACCCCACAAGCAAGATAAGGTCTCACCCGAGATGCACGTAGGAATTGCAAATACCATTATGAGGGTTTCATAAAGGAGGATGGGGTGTTCGTTTCCATACCTTACACTCTCATTAACTTATTCATGCATTCCTCATAGTGAACCAATTAGGATTCATTCTTTACAATAAATAAGACATTCATTCCAAATATAAACATAAATAGAACACTCTGCGTAGTATATACTAGAACCATCTTTATATTATTACTTGGAGAAACTCCATACAGAAAACAGTCATGACTTAACATATCATGGATTTCTCATTCATCTCACCAGCAAATATAGGTCTCAAGTTACGACAAACCCTAGAAACAATAAACTTTGAGTAACAACAGCATTATAACCAAACTACCATCGAACCCAAAACATCACAAAATGTGCCTGATCTTAATAGGATTATGGTTAAGCTATTTATCGTTAGCTTGTGTGCAGTTTGGTAGGCATGCCAAATGCCATGTGTAGGTCATTTTTGATGCATGATGTGATATTCCCTTGTGTTGTCTCCTGCATGGGGATCTGCCTCGCCACCTGGATTCTCCAGTGCCCATACAACTAATACAAAACTCAGGTGCCAACAAACATCAAGGCGTATGAGGATAAATCAGTTAAAATCATTAGACCTTGGGAAGAATTGGAGTTGAAACAAAATAGATATGGATTAGGATATGAAAAATACCATGATAACTTCTTTCATATTCCTAATTCTAGAAAGCTGGTTACATTTGTCAATGGAGGTTTTCTGACATATGTTGATTGGATAAAATCACATGAGCATCATGATAAGAAACATGTACAAAATGATGTTGTAGTTAGAGATGATCAGACTAATAATTCAGATGAATATGTTGATGTAATTGAGGATGATCAAGATGATGATCATGTAGTTCAGGATGATCATAATGTTGATGTAGTTAAGGCATATATTGTTAGTGATGCAATAAGGAATGATGACGATGATTATGTAGATGCAATGATGATACTTAGTTGAACAATAAACCCATAAAGTGCCAGCACTGTCACCGAGTTGGCCATCATGAATCAAATTGTTTTGATCTTCACCCATGTAATTTATGTGGGAAAGAGAATCATCTCTCTGAAAGGTGTCAAAAGAAGAAGAAAAAAGTTAAGAAGAAAAAATTGTGTTTTGAATGGTTAGGGACTTGGAGTTGGAGTTTGGAATCCAAGATATTAGGTAGAACTTATAGATGGGTTCATTCACAAGTTCAATCATGCTTACAAGGATTAGTTTCCATAGTGAATGGTTCACATTATTTTTTATTTATCGATTTCAAGGCATGATCAGGGCCCATGTGATGTGTCTTTTGAGTTAAAGATCAATTCTTTTGACTTCACTCAAAGACAATATGATTACCCCTTTTCACTTTCAGTGGGGGTATATCTAATGATTTGGACTTCTTTCCTTTCAGTTGATAAGGGGAAATATTGATGAGGTTTTCTTCTTCATGTTGTGAAGTCTATGGAATATTTCTAGATGAGTTGATGGATACATAGGATTGATTACAGATTTATGGAAACAAGATTGATTTTTGAGGATTACAGGTTATTATCATTTATTCGGGATGGTTTATTTTTGGTATTAATTATGTAGATGGATTTTGGATTATGGTATATTTGGATTAGTCAGTTTGACCTTCATTGGAATTTTTCCAAGACAGTTAAGAACTTGACACTTTTTGGTTGTTTGATGGTGATTTTGATGGATATTGGATGGATGGATGACTTGCCAGATTTTGGAATTTGATGGATTTCGTTCACTTGTGGCTTTGATGACAATTCAAAAATTTCAATGACAGGATTTTTTACTTTTCATATTTGAGGTAGTACCAATAATTCACCTAGTTTAATACTCGCCAGATTTTATGGATATAGGTTTTGGATGCCATTCGACACTTTTTATGTCATCTGGTTTTTTGACAATTTTTTTGTGTCATTTTCTGAGAGCATTTTTTTTAACTTATTTTTTCATTTGATAGTCTTCGAACTTTACAGGGATGATTGTTGGATCTTGTTGAGGACAAATTATTCTTCTACAACTTTGATTGCCGCATTCAGATTTGTTAGGCATTTTCAGGTTACGGGATGTGTTGAACACTTATAGGCTTTCTAGCTCATTAGGCATTTTCAAGTTACAGATTGGCACATTCAGATCAGTTTTTGGTTCAATTCAATGAACACTTATAGGTTGTCTAGCTCATTTGTTATAGAATTAGATTTCTAGACTTGGTATCAACATCCACTTTTGGCAGATTTTCAGGTGGATCTACATCGACACTCATGAGGTTTCATACCATGGGTTACAAGTTGAAGACTTGGACATGATATCAGCTTTTGCACTAGTTTTTTTTGTTATATTGTACATTTGTATGGACTTATGATTAAGGAGGGCACTATTATCAACTTAACCCTAATCATAAAGTCCTAATCTAACCTTAACAACCTTTTAGTTACTTTACAATTGTAAGGTGGTTGTGAGTAAATCTTGTATAAATGTAATATTCATGAATATGAAAGGTGTACATACTAATTCCTTCTTTATGCCATTTTTATTACTTATTTTTCTTGTTTGTATTCTTTCTATCATATATCCCCTACACTTCTCTTCCCTAGAAGAGAAGTTCCATCAAAGGACCCATAAGAGCAATCTGGATCCAAGATCAACTAACCAATCTACTTCCAAGACAAATGATTATTGGAGTTTTCATCAAGAGGGATAATTATCCACTTTATTTTTATCCAAGTGTTTAGCATACAATTTATTCACCATGGGCTTTGATACCATATGATCCGTAAACAATAGTGCCATGGCTCGTCTATCTTGTTAGCAGTGATTCTTCTTTGTGGAATTAAACTTTAAAGTGTAATTTGTCTATGCAATTCACTGTCAAATTGGCATCATGCTTCTTGATATGAATTCATGAACTGGGATTAATGGATTTTTTTAGATTGGTTTCAATGCTTGATGTGCTTTCTTTGTAGGTTCAAGGCCATTGCTTAGCCTTGGAGCAGGCCACTCTATTTTAAATGCCAATTGATTATCACTCTTTGTCTCTACAATTATATTAAGCCAAATAACAACACACTCTACAATCTAAATTCCATACACAACACTCATTCCACCATGTCTCTTCCATTCCATTTACATTCAAGTCAATATACATTATATGTTTGCACTTGTGGATAGTTGTAGTTGAAACGCTACATTTTAATTATGACAAGCTAGCTGAATGGCACACTTTATTTTTGTTATACCAACCAAACAACACATACAATGAAAGAGCATCAGTTAAACACTCCTTGACATCACTTCTCACCATAAGTAAACACGATATACTTTGAAGGTAAATTTTCATATTGATATGTTGATGGTTGTAGTTAAATACCAAAGTGCACCAAATTGGGGATGCATAGTTGTAGGTAAACAATGTGTGTTGTTGTTTTTTATTTGTAAAAAAAAAGGGGATGGTTGTATCTAATGATACATGCAGCATTCAATCTTGTTCCCTATGCCAATGATCCAATCAAAGGGGCTAATTGAGTTGTAGTATGTGGTTGACACCAAACACAAGCATATAGACTCTATCCCACAGATTGTTGATGCAAACATTGGACAAGGTTGGGATATGGAAAACGATAATCCAACAATGCCAATAATTGAAATTAATCCTTTGGGTATATGGGAACTATAATTAATTGAAGACAGTGAATTATATGCGTGTGAAGTGTGTATTGTATCCTAGCACTTAACCGATGACTGCTGAGTGAAGGGAATGTTGATTTCCAATATAATAATTAGACTCTCAGATGGAATTCACACACAAATACACAAAATTGAATAAATTACACAACAAACCTCAATCACATATTACCTTAAACAATAGGATTTACCTTGGAGAGAACCTAAAGGAAAAACTCCAACATCGAATGGTTTTGCTTAGTCTTTATTTCTCAGCAATTATAGAATTACAAAGGTGTTTTGGCTCTTTGGAGCAATACAAATTACAAATTCAGGAATATTTATGCATTGCCTCTCTTATGTACCAAAGAAACCCTTCTCAAATGTTATGTATGAGTTTATAGGCATTCTTGGATTTGCTAGGATCGGCTGGAAGGGAAGGCATCCCCAACTCTAGTGTTCTTCCTCTCCTCTATAAATTTCTCGGAAGGGTTCATGTGCAAGGTTATTTTTTTATTTGTCTCTTCTTTCTTTTAATTTTTAATTTTGTCAATGTGTCACTTTGGCGACAAGTTGTAGTGGATTGAACAAGTGTGCACGGTAGTGGGTTGAAAAAGTGAGAGGGATCCTTCACACTATCAACCTCATCCACCGACCTTGTCATCAAATTTTAGTCTTTAGCTTCATTTTTGTAGTCAATATTTTGGTTTTTCTTTGTGTTTTGCATTTGTGTTGAGCCATTAAACCATTTGGCGCTTTTTTGGATCTATTTTGGATCATTAGTGCTCTCACAACACCATATCACAACCAAGTCAGATTGCAAAGAAAACTATGGACATGGTTACACTCTCATAGCTCATAGGCAATCACATAACTGAAGGGACCTTCATTTGAGAATATTATTGCTATATTGTCTATCAACTCATGTCATTTCACTCAATAGTAACACAAGCTCAAAAACATGGTTTCACACATGGATCCTTGACATGGCTTTTCACTTCTAACTCTTAGCGTCTAACCAACAAGAGATGCATCATATGATAAGCTTGGTGCCTTTACCCAAGAATTCACAGCATCAGGTACAAGAGGGAATGTGTAGAAACTTATTTTTGTGGAAACCTTGAAAAATGAGGGAGAAAACGGCCCTATACTTCCTAATGCAAAAATGATCATATTTTTCTGGAAAAAAAATATTTGTGGAGGAGTATGAAGACAATTTAATTATTCCTCCTCATGTATGCAACGTAGAGAATAAGAAATGCTTGAATCAACAAAATTGGATTGTACTTACTCTTGAAATTAAAGTGTAATGAAGTGGTTTCTTGTTTTACCAAGTGGTTAGCTCTTTAATTAACGATGATCTTCATACTATGTTACATTTTTAGAAATCACTCAAGCATGTACAACCTACTTACACCATAGTCTCTTTAATAGTTCACAAGACCTATATATCCCCTTTGTAAGCCTTGGGAAACCTAGCTTCCTTTCATTAATTGGTGGACTTCCAGCTATTGTATAGATTTGAATTGGTTCCATCCCATTACCAAAATGAGTCAAAAAATATCACAATGGTTACAGCATATGTCATGGCACCTCAGAATATGTATTGTCCCAACTTAGAAGAAATGCCATTATCATGCTCAATAATGAAGAAATTAAATTTGAATGCCTAGTTAGTATTGGGCTAGGTGTAGAGTAAGGGTGATTTAGAGGCTAGATGGAAGCCTTAGAATATGATAGCTTTGTTAGAAAAAAGTTCCATCTAATTGGGGCTACCTATCCCAATCAAACCATAGTAGCAAGATTTGACTATATTTCCCTTTGTTGTACATAAATTTGGCAGTAGTACGAAATTCAAAAAATATTTGGTACAATATGAATATCGTACTATCAACTTACATTTGATTGTATTTGATATTATACCATAATTATTTGATCCATGTTGACTCATAATTCAAAAAATATAACAAACCAAAACCCTCAAAAATATTAAAAAAATATCAAATATGTCTATAAATATAAATTAATCACAAAATTTTCAATAAATGGATTATTTTTTCTACTTTATTGTACATTCTTGAAGCTGAAACTCTTCTAAAACTTGGAACAAAATGCATATTTTTGTATGTATGAGATGTATACTTTTGTGTTAGAGTTGTACTAGGTTTTTTTCGTTACATATTTTTTCCATACCAAATCATATTTTAATTCAAATTCATATACGAATATTGCTATTATGCATCAAATTCCTCAATGACCAATATTTAATATATTTTCTATATAGTCTTTGTTGATTGAGCACGTAGTTATCGCCCCCTCTTTAGAGCCAACTGTAGATTTTGTATTGGTGGTTTCATGTATCCCTTTGCCTATTTGTAGGCATGTGCAATAATAATGACGGTTGGAGTTTGGGTTTCTTATAGGTATTCTCTATCAGACTAGTGTTCATGTTGCCTTGCTTAATGTAGGCCTGATTTGGCGACCATACCTTATTAGGAAAGGTTTTGTTCTCTCTACTGATTTAATGGATTATGATATTTTATGGGTATTTTCCATCTTTATTGTTGTTGATATCTGAAAATAGATTATTGTGTTTATCTAAAACAATCAGCTGCCAAACTACTGATGAATCTTCTCTTGTTAGTGGTGAAATCATTGTTGTCCATGTTGATTCATTAATGTTGTTGTTGTTAAATACAATTATTGTTCAATTGCTTCTAGGATTTGTTGGAATATTCTCACCATCATTTTTTAGCCCCCTAGAGCCTGTTTTTAGCCCTCAATAGTCCTCCTACCTACCTAGTGCGCCTTTTTTTCCTCACCTGGATGAAAAATGCACCCTACTACACCTACTTGGATTCCAACAGTCAGTTGCAGCATTGATTGCCCAATTCTTGCATTTATTGCTCAGTTTAACTGCTTGTAGCTTCCAGTTGTCTTTATAGGAGTGCCGCTTGACCTACTGACATCCTCATGCACCCTCCTTGGAGTCTCATTCCATTGATTTATGCTCACATGGCTCAGTTAGACTCAGTTAGACTCATTTGACTGATATTTGACTATTTGTGACTACTACCACTAATTGGGTGATGTCTCCAATGCTATCCAAGCCACACATTGAGGAGAATTCGAATGACCTTAGGTGTATTCAAATTCATTTGATTGTATTAAGTTATTATTCAGTTTCACAGTGCCAGCTTACAGCTGATGTATGATTATACTGCAGATTTTACCATTTCTGAGTTTATGAGTGAATATTGATTCAATTCTTCTTCTTCTTCTTCTCTGCAATTCTTGAGTGAGATTAGTGAGATTTACTCTAGCTGTGTGATCTATCCTGTAAAATATCACATGGTATTAGAGCTAGAACCGGCTATTCGAATTGCAGCAGTAGCAGTTACAGCAATTCATTGAGCAGTTGTCTTTCATTGAGCAACAGAAGCCTCTGGATTTCCACAACAATTCCTGGTGCAATTGTCTTGAATTCACTTGAGAAATCCAGTGATGTCTAGCCGGGTCTGAAGGATCTAATCACATGTGCTCATTGTCCTAAGGCGGTGTTCATTCAAATTTGCAACAAATCTCCATCAATAATTTCAATTATTTTGCAGGTTATTCCCATCTTCAATTCGAATTCAGCAGTATCAATGGATCTAAAACTGAACTCCTTCAATTATTTCGAATGGAAAGCCAAGATGCACATATTCATGAAGTCCAAAATCTTTTATAGAGTATTGAATGGCACTGCAGTCGAACCCACTGGTGCAGTTGAGAAATCTAAGTACCTAGATAAACTTGATGAATGTAGTGCTCTGGTTTTTTTACAACAAAGCACTAAGTAAAATTTCTGAGTTAATTTTCTATATGTTAAACTTATTCAGGTGTATGGGAGTAAATTTCTAAAAATTTCTATGCTTCTAAATGATATTTAGTGTACTGTCTTGTCCTTATCAACCATACATTCGTATTTTAAAATAAACTAACATATCAATATTTTCTTTTCAACAATTTGTTCCAGCATAAGAATATGTTTCACAGTAGCAAATCAGTAAATAGCAAGTTATATGCATGTTTAGAGTACGTTTTAGCATAATAATCAAACAAAATAAATAATCAAGGAAATTACCTGATGCTGATGCTAGTAGACCGTAGGTTGTAGCAGGTTTTATATTCTCTTAGTCAGCCAAGATGATGTGTCCACCCTACCAACCAGCTATTATCTTGTTGGCCCTTGGAAATCAAAGGATTTCCAAGCCCCCGAGCTCACAAACTGATAATCCCGAGAGCAATCTTTACTTAGGTTCTCCAAACCTTTCTCTATTCTCAAACCTTCTTTTTGTTCCCAAACCTTTCTGTTCTCCAACCTCCTTTCTCCCCACTTCAAGCTCTCCCCCTCTATATACATTTCCTTCCTCGAGAAGACCTTGGGCTTACTCCACCGCCCCAAACTCCCCCTCTCGAGCCCCTCAAACATTTACTCCTTTCACTAGTTCATTCATACACGTTTCATTATAAAAATGTATTTTTCACACTCAATGTACCGAATAATTAATTACACTCATGGTAAATTTATTTTATTTTGATTGACGGTCGTAAGTATTTATTACGGTGGGAATCACTACCCAAAGGTTATCCATTCGAGACAAGGTTTATTAATTACAAGTCTATTCAACACGTTTGTATTTAATGTTATTAATGTAATTAATAAAATATTATATAAATAGTTGACCCTTTTCAACTTGGACATGGTGTGTCTTAATGGTCTACCTCATCCGTCAAGATAACTTATAATGAGATTTAAATTCTAAAATTCGTATTGAATAATTAAATAGTAATAAACCATTTTCCATCACATCACATCCATTCCAAAATTGTTATCCTATTATGTCTAACTCAGAAATGTAAATTAATGACACTCTAATCATTTGTTAATCAATATTTAAATTTTACCTATATTGCAATTGTTATGACATGGATAGTAATATTATTAAAATAACATTAATTAAGTAGTAATATTAATTAAATCACCATAAAGTAATAATAAATGGTGAATTTAATAAAAATGTCTTTTAAATCAATTGTTTATCACATGAGTACCCTAACATCTACATAGTATCGTCGTTCTTCTAAACAAAGCACCCTTAAGGGCTTTAAACAATCTTACTAATTAATTAGACAGTACCATTACCTTATTTACAACAATTCTCAGATGACAATGTGAACTGACGACACTTGTCTCGATTGTTTATAACGATGTTTACCAACAAATAATACATAGCTTAATTGATTTGTTTTACACATCTTAAATAACTTTATATTCATTATCCGAGTTCGATCAATGCATGATTAACATAATTACTTATGACGACTTATACATTTATTCAATATGTTAAGTGTTTGTATATCGATACTAGTGTACATGTGCAAGGTGTGCATGCGTGGCCAGCGTATGCACAGATCATAAATGTACTATAGACAAACCCCATCCCGCCTATGCATACCTGCTAACTAATAGTAGTATTTACCCCCATGTAGAAGAATAAGCATAATATACATAGTACAAGTACTTTAACATCTTCAGTTTTTTTTTAAGTTAATTTTTTTTACGATTTCACATCATTATCTTTATCTTTACATTAGTTTAATCAATCATGTACAAGGAAGGGTACCTACTACCACTAACTCAGAATCAAGGAATACCCAACCCTCAACAGTACTAACTAACACATCCTCCCATCATAACCTACGTCCTACATCCTCCCTATCCCTCCTCTGCTAGTACAAAAGTGGATGTCGGACTCACCGACCTGACCACATAGAACTTGAGAGCGATAGCATCGGCTGAACAGCGGACCTATCCTTCCCTAGCAGGCATCTGACCATCGTCATCACAACAACATGGGGAGCGTGTCTCAGCACGGCCCTCCCACGACCTCGGGTCTCATGGAAACATAGGGTGGGAAACACATCCATCCCTCTCAACATACTGGGCCTACGCCCTTATAGACTCATACTTTGCTGCTATCGGGATTATCAGTTTGTGTTATCGTATCATCATTTTGGCTGCAAAGGTTTACTGTACGAACAAGTTTTCTTTGTGTCCCATATATTAGATCAAGTAACTGGCTATCCCATAGCCCTTGTGTCCTGTAGGTTAGTATTTCACAAAGTACAAATTTATAGAAGCATTGCCCATTGATCGCCAATTGATCCATGTTATCAAAAATCATTTTATTTCATGTAACCTTTTTAGTTCATCATAGATGCGCATGACATATAACACTTCAATAACTCATATAAGAAGATGGTATCCACGTACCGAATCATATATTTCACATCTTATTAATGAAAACATATAAACATATACTGTAATCGTAAAATAAAGAAATCATATGATAATCATGACATCGTAACCGCATAACATAGTAACATCATAATCATAGTGAAATCATAAAAAAAAAGTAACATCATATAATGAGGTCCATCATATCGTAATATAGTTTACTCAGTCGAGCTGAGTTCAACAGAATATATAAGAAAATAAAGTATGGTGTGTCTAACTGATAAAGATGCCTAATCAAAATGTGGGTGTTACAATGAAGCAGTAGGACTGCTACTCCTCAGCATTTCCAAAGACCTCCATTTTCATGTCATAGATCTGAAAAATCCTAAAGAAGTTTGGGACAAGCTTGAATCTCTTCTTGGACAAAAAGATGACTTGAAAGGTCACAAGTTGGAAAATGAACTTATCTCATTGATCCCTTGCAGTTTCGACTCAATCACTGAGTTTCTTATCAAGTTTAAAAAACTGATTTCAAAATTGAAGACATATGGAATAGAGAAAGAAGAGAAGCAGCTAATCCTAGCCATTCTATCAAAATTGGGACTTTATTACTCAATATTTGTCTCTACCTTCCAGACAGCGAAGCTATCCATCCCAAAATGGAAGTTTCCCACTCTTGAAGACTTCATCTAGTCTCTCCCACAAGAGGAGGAGAAGTTAATTCATATGGGAATGATAAAACCCAAGATGGATTCAGCACTTGCGGCTACTGAAGCTAAGAGAGTGAATGGAAAAGGCAAGAAAAAAGTTTCAGATAGAAATTTGAATGAGTAGAAGCAGAAGAATTCTCTTTATATGTCAGAAGGAGGTTCGAATTCCAAGAAAGACAAACAATCTCACAAGGGGAAATACAAATGTACCTAGTGCAATAGAGGATTTCATCCTGAGAGCAGTTGTATGAAGAAGACTATAAATCTGATGGCTCAACTACTTGAAAAGAATAACCTTCCAATACCTACATGTGCTAGGAAGAAAGAAGTTGAATCTTTAAAATTTGAGTACAAGGAGAGATGCAATGCTCTCATGGCAGGTGCATCCAGAGAGTCCTCCTTCATCATAGATTCAGGAGCATCAAGACACATGTCTTCCTCCAAATATCTCTTTACTGGTTTCGATTCCACTGTTGGTCCTTCAATCATGTTGGGGAATGATTCTGAGAGTCTCCTATGAGGGGATTGGAAGGATCAAGCTTGATCATGGGTACTTCTCAGATGTGCTCTATGTTTCTACAATTACTGCCAATCTACTTTCGGTCTACCAAATGACCCATACTAGAGAGCCCAAGAGGGTGATCTTCTCTCTAAATGAGGCCTAAATACAAGACATGGTATCAGGATCTACCATTTCAAAAGGTGTTTCAAACCACAAGTCGAAACTGTATGAGTTCTCTCACTTTCTACCTCGCTCCAAAAATTCTGCTCTTCACACTCATGCAAATGAAGAGAGTAGGCTATGGCATGAAATATTTGGGAATCTCAACTACAAGTACCTACAATATATGCACACTCAAAAGATGGTTGAAGGTATACCCAACCTCAAGTTTTCCTGAGGCACCTATAAAGGTTGTTGGAATGGAAAATATCCAACAAAGAAGGTTGAGAAAAAGAAGAACGAATGTTAGATCCAGATCCACAAGAACCTGAAGATATAACACCTATTGTTTCAACTCCTATTGCAAAATGGGCCACCACCATTGTTTCATCCACCAATGATCTTGTTGGAGATCCACAATCTTCAAGAACAACCAGATCTTATCTTCTCTCTCACACAGATCCATTTCTTGCTGAGAGATGCTTTCTTATGATTGACAGAGACATTCTTTCAATCCTCCCAAGATCCAATATGGGTAACAACTATGGATGAAGAGTATGAGTCTCTTCAAAGAAATTAAACTTGGGAGCTTGTTTCTCTCCCTCCTAGGAGGAAGCTTGTTCAATGCAAGTGGGTTTACAGAACTAAGATGGACTCTGATGGGGTCACTATAAAATACAAGGCTCGATTAGTTGCAAAGGGTTTCTCCCAAGTCCATGGGATTGACTATTCTGAGACATTCGCTCATGTTGCTAAGATGGATTCCATCTGTCTTGTTCTTGCTCTTGCTACATCCAAGCACTGGGAAGTGCATCACATGGATATCTAGAGGAGGATATCTACATGAATCAACCTGGGGGGTATGTTGAAGACTCTTCACTGGTGTGCGGATTGAGTAAGTCCTTGTATGGACTCAAGCAAGCTCCCCGAGCTTGGTATGCAAAGATGGACTCTTTCCTTCTGTCACAAGATTTCAAGAGGTTCAAATCTGATTTGAATGTCCATATGAGACATGATGGTGACTCCCTACTCCTGATTGTTATATATGTTGATGATCTATTGATTACAGGGAGAAACTCTTCATGCATCAGATCCATAAAAACATCTTTGCACAACTCCTTCTCTGTGTCAGATCTTGGATTGTTGAAGCAATTTCTTGGTCTTGAAGTCACTTAGAGTGATGTAGGAATCAAGGTAGCACAGTCCAATTATGCTTCATATCTGCTTGACAGGTTCCATATGAGCGAATGCAAACTAGTAGCATTTCCTTTTATTTCAGGGATCAGCCTTGAGAGTGGTTCTTCCACACCTCTGGTGGATAGTACACTGTATCAGAAGTTGATTGGGAGTTTATTGTTTCTTACACACACTCGACCTGATCTTTCCTATGCAGTCAATGTTGTCTCCAGATACATGCAGGAGCCTCATGAGATTCACTGGAAGGCAACAAACAGGATCTTGCATTACTTGCAAGGGACAAAGACTTATGGTCTTCACTATGTAGCTGGGTCTCCTCTGAACCTAGTTGGGTATACTGACTCAGATTGGGCTGGAGATAGCTTAGATCGAAAGTTAACATCTGGTTTTTTTTCATGATTGGATCTAGACCTATCTGTTGGTCGAGCAAAAAGCATGCTGCTTTAGCTCTTTGTTTAGCAAAGGCCGAGTACAGAGGTGCGGTCAATGCATCCACACAGTGCATCTGGTTGCGGGGCATCTTGTCAGATTTTGGGATTCGATTCAATACTCCACCAGTCATCTATTGTGACAATCAGAGTGTTATCAGGATTTCTACAGATCTGGTTCTGAGACAAAGAACCAAACACATTGAGATACACATGCATTACATCCGAGGATTGGTGCATGATTGGACCATCACACTGCTCTACCTTCCAATGAAAGAGCAGATTGCAGATATCTTCACTAAGACCTTCTCGGTGAAGAAGTACACTTACCTTAGATCTCGTCTTGGGGTGAGTGATGTACATGATTGATTACCTTCTACAGTCTATCTTGAGGGGGGGCTTTCTTCCCACTGGGTTTTCCCTCTTTCCTCACTTTATTTATTTAGATTGTTGTACTGGGTGATCTTTGGTCTCAGTTACCAGGGACCTACTAGTTTTCAATTACTTCCTCATAGTTTGGCTTGTGGGGGGGTGTTGTAATATTCTCGCCATCATTTTTTATATTTGCATGCATGCATGCATCCAGTCATCAGTATGGTAGTCTCCCCAGCACCTAGAGCCTATTTTCAGCCCCTTAGAGCCTATTTTTAGCCCTCAGTATTCCTACTACCCACCTATTGCGCCTTTGTTTCCTCACCTGGATGAAAAAATGCGCCCTACTACACCTAGTTGGATTCCAACAGCCAGTTGCAACATCGATTGCCTAGCTCTTGCATTTATTGCTCAGTTTAACTTCCTGTAGCTTCCAATTGTCTGTATCAGAGTGCCACTTGACCTACTAATAGCCTCATGCACCCTCCTTGGAGTCTCCTTCCCTTGATTTATGCTCACATGGCTCAATTAGACTCAGTTAGACTCATTTGACTGATATTTGACTATTTGTGACTACTACCACTGATTGGTTGATGTCTCCAATGTTATCCAAGCCACACATTGAGGAGAATTCGAATGACCTTAGGTCTATTCGAATTCATTTGAGTGTATTGAGTTATTATTCAGTTTCATAGTGCCAACTTATAGCTAATGTATGATTATACTGCAGATTTTACCATTTCTTAGTTTATGAGTGAATATTGATTCAATTCTTCTTCTTCTTCTTCTTCTTCTTCTTCTTCTTCTTCTCTGCAATTCTTGAGTGAGATTAGTGAGATTTACTCTAGCTGTGTGATCTATCCTATAAAATATCACAGGATTGAGATCTGTTCATATTTCCATATTTCTATTGTGTGTTTCCTTTTATTATAATAATATATTGTTGGTTAGGCTCATGATAATTGTATTGAAGTTGCTTTTTCAAAGCCATTTTTCTAGACTTGTGGGAGCAATACCAACAATAAGGTTTCCTTAGATACAAAGAAGATATAAGAGTAGAGATAACATGTCTATTTTCATCCATTCATGAATATCACTGCTTATAGATATCGTATAATAAAAAATATTCTAAAGAAAGTTTTCCAAAATATGTTCAGCTTGACGAAAATTAGAGGAGATTGCTCCTTGAACTTGAATATTTTGCATAGGAATTTGAGAGTAAGGTTGGTAATGATTCAATGGATGGAGGATATGCTTAAGATTCTTACATCAATGATATTTCTTATAGACATCAGGAAGATGATGAGGATTGATGCACCAAATGCACTATTTTGGAGAATCAATGTATACAATCTATACCCAGGGATGCACTCCTTGATTTTGAAACCTTCAAGGTAAAGGGAAAAAATACTAAAGGTTCAACAAGGATTTTGGGTGTTGAGATGCTTGAGATAATCCCCCTAGTAAAGCATAGGAATAAAAGTTTACCTTGGAAGATCTTATGAAATCACAACCCCAACACCAAATTCTGAATCACTGTTGGAAACAATATTTTCTATAATAAAATATTAGACTTCTATTCCTTCCAACCATCAAACACCTTACTACCATATTTTAGAGAACAACTAACAATTCATGACAAAGAACCCTTATCTATTTGTCACGTGTGCTTTGGTGATCATTTGTTTGGAATCTAAACCTCTGCAAGATTATGACATTGTATAAATAAAGCGAGCAAGGAGCCCTCTATTTGAGGATTGTTTTGAAGGATATAAACTATATTTTAGAAGTCGTTCCAAGCCAACAAGTTATGTTGCTCATGAAGTTATTGATCAAGTATGACTAACTAAGGCACAACTTACAAACTTGCATAATGGATCTATATCTACTCTCACTATAATAGGTATGGAACTAGAGGAATGTGTGCATTTATATTCTGTAACTGCCTTCTCACTTAGGAGTTCTTCCTCAACATAGCCAAAACAATGTATTTGTGTAGAATGTTTTGAATGCATATTTGGAATTGTGGCAACTTCTTAAAAATAATTTATAGCACACTGATTGAAAGGAAATACCTATAATTTATAATCATGTTTACCATTCACCCATTGAAGAATGTGCATATTCTCCTACAATAGAATTGGAAATGAAATGGATCCAATAATTGATGGCCAAAATTTCCATGAACATATAGATTACTAAATATGCAAATGAACTAACATCTACAACTCGTGCAATTTATGGGAAATTTGTGGTCCAACAATATCACTCAAGTTTGATGCTCTTATTTTGATTTCAACCCTTATGGGCTCTAAATGAAAGGCATTCCAGTTCAACATATGTTTGTATATACAATGGAACAATTTTATGAAATTGAGTGGTTGTTGATAAAAGGAACCTTGCTCAATTCATATTTGAGTCTTTGAATGGAGTAGATTCTAACCGGGAAGAAGCCACCATAAGCCAATGTGACCTTGATAATTTTTATCCATTGATAGAAAATATGATGAATTTGATATTAAATGCTTGAGTCATGACAAACAAGAGAGACATAGATGATATAGCATGGTTAAAGCAATATCTACTTTGAATGAATTGGTTGGTTTCATTTTTAACTTTCTACTAGATGCAAAGGTTAATGGCATGATGAAAGATGATGATCTATTGGCATCTATATGCATTATAGGAAGGCACCTTGCAGAGTCACCCCTAGCATATGACAAACAATTTCAACAAGATGATAATTTATTGGCTTCTATCTACATTATAGGTAGGTACCTTATAGAGTCACCCTTAACATATGACAAACAATTTCAATAGGATGATGATTTATTGGAATCTATCTGCATTATAGGTAGGTACCTTGCAGATCCACCCTCAGCATATGACAAGTAGGTGGTGCTTGAATGCCTTTATAGATTAGTTAAGGATATTGTCTAGTAAATTACTGGTAGATTTCTACTAACAGAAGACCTTATAATCAACATTATGTTGAAGAGAGATGAGATACAAGTTCAAGTGAAGGTCATTGATGTCCTTCCAGTTTTACCAACATTGGCAACTTGGGTAACCAATTTCAAGGGCTATGCCATTGATTTAGTTGCATTGGAATCTCTTGCATTGATTGAATCCTATGTCAGACAAGCTGCAATTTTAATGGTGGAACTAATCAATTCGAAAGTGTTTCTTGTCCAAGTGATGGGGCTATACTACCTGTTAAAAAAGAGGACATAAGACAAGGACTTGGTATAAAATACTTAATCCATATTCAACAATTATATTCATCCAATTATATCAATATATAGGACATGGATTTGACCACCTCTAAGTGTAGATCCCACTGACAACTCATTAATGGATAAGGATGACACCTCCTTAATAGATAAGGATAACAACTCATAAAGTGGTGATCTTTGACTCTATGTGTTGATGTATATGTAACTTCGGAATGTATTTCACCTATGTATTTCATTTATGTATATTGTACTCAAGGATCATTTTAGGGGTGAAATTTAGCCCATGGGCTATTTTTCCATGTTTTTTTCCAAAAAAAGATTCGCCAATTTGCATTATTTGAAGCCCCATTTCGCCCAATTTTGATGGGGTAAAAAATTTTCACTCTAAAAATTGCCAAATTATTATATAAACTATATAAAATTCTTATAAATTGAAATAATTTTAGAAAAATATCACCAAATATTTTATAGTTGACATTTTAAGAATTGGTAAGATTCGCCAAGGTATATACACTTTTAAATAAGTATGGGTCCTTAAATTATCCATGATTGTACTGCTATAGAGATGTGTTATTCCTCTATAAGGAAGTGTCGTCATTTGTATGGACAAGTGTCGTAAGTGTCGTAACTTAACGATGGGTTATTAGACCACCATGTGTGGGGTCGGCCCTAATTAAGTTAACATTGGGTTATTATGCTAAGCTACACAACTCGGCCCCATAAGTTTATTGGGCAGTCAGGACAAGTATAAATAGAGATCGGGAGATCTCTATTTTGATCACTTATTTACTCACTTATCCATTACTCGGAAAGTGGCGCACATGTGAGAAGGAGGATCAGCTGTTAGGAGGAGTCTATCTCTGTGTACTTTGGTTGTACTATTGCTCTATCTATCTCTAAGGAAGTTGTGGGGTTTTTCACCTTAGGGTTTTCCCCACGGAAATTTTGTGTCTATTGTCTCTTATGTTTGCATCTTATGATGATTGATATGCTTGCTATGATTGATATGCATTGATATATTGTACATGTTATTCTCTCAGTAAAGATCCTAGAGTATATTGAATTAATGCGCGAAAACTAACATGGTATCAGATCTAACCTAAGAAGAAGACATTGTGCAGTGGCGGAAACCAGGGTTTCTTGTTTATTGGGTTTCTCTCCACAGATTTTGGAAAAGAAATATGATAGATTGACTCTCCTTGGCAAGGTGAATCTTTCTTTCTAATCAGAATTTAGTTCTGAGCACTTTCAGTTTTGGCCCTAAAAATTAGGGTTTCCACAAAAATAGGAATTTCTAAAATCTAAAGACGTAGCTAGAAGCTTCTTGGAACAATCGAAGTTTAGAGCTTTGGATCAAGATTTTTGGCTGGGTAAATCTCTGAGAAACTCAAACCCTAATTCAAGGTCCTCCCTAGTGAACCCGGGAAGACTAAAAGGCACTTCTGAAGGGTGAAGCTTTGCAGATATCAAATTCTGAATACACTAGGCTGATCAGCTCATCTAGGCGCATCTCTCTATCCTTTTAGAAAGTTGAAATTCACATTTTGAATTTTTAGGGTTTCTCTGACAAACCCTAATCCGGGACCAGAACCAGTTTTTAGCAAATCAAGTGGTAAGACCTAAATCTTTTCTATTTCCATTTGAAGTACTCTTTAAGATGTCTCACCACACCAAGCTTGAGGATAAGCTTGAAGGGGCTGATAACTTTCAAGCATGGAAGTATAAGATTGGGTTAATCCTGGAAGAAAATGAGTTGGACACTTACATAAGGGAAGAGGTCCCTATCCCAGAGGAAGAAAAGGCTAAAACCCTCCACAAGAAGAACTTGGTCAAGGAAAAGAGGATCATTGTTGATTCTATCAAGGACCATCTCATCCCACATGTGTCATCTCTAAAGACACCCAAAGAGATGCTTGACTCCCTGACCAAGCTATTTGAAGGGAAGAAACCATTCAATCGGAAGATGACCTTGTGGAACCAATTGAAAGGGGTAAAGTTTCAGAATGGAGAAACCATTCAATCTTATTTTTCTAGGGTCTCTCAGATCAAGGAACAACTAGAAGCGGTGGATGAAATGGTGGAGAATGGTGAAGTTTTCATGACCACTCTGAATAGCCTACCCAGGTCATGGGATTCCTTTATTCAAGGAATTTTTGCATGAAGGAAGTTGTTCTCCTTCAACAGACTGCGGGAATAAAGTTCTCAAGAAGAAGCTAGGCTTGTGGCACTAGAAGAAAAGATGGGAAATGAAGACCAAGCTCTCACGGCTCACACCAAAAGGAGCAAACCCAAGAAGGAGTAATCTCATCCCAAGAAATCTTTTCACTACCACCAAAAGGGTAAGAAGGATCTAAGATGCTTCACCTGTAATGAGAAGGGACACTTTGCTATAGATTGTCCGAAGAAAAAAAAGGGTTCCAACAAGAAGAAGAAGAAGAGAAACAAAAAGAGATATCATGATCATGCTGCTGAGGATGATGAACCTCCCAAGAAGAAGGCTAGAGAAGAAAGTGATGATGATGACTCATCAAGCGAAGAAGAGTATGTTCTAATATCTGCTCTCACAAGTACTATTTCTCATGGTTGTAATGATTGGTTAATTAACAATGGGTCTTCTAAATACATGACTGGGTTTAAAGAATCTTTGGTAAATTTATCTAAACATGAATCACCCCATAAGGTGAAACTTGGGGATGATTATCAATACCCTATCAAAGGAAGTGGGTAAGCCTCCTACAACCTAGACTCTGGAAAGTCTTTGAAGATGAAAGATGTGTTATTTGTACCTGGGCTCAAGAAGAACCTACTCGACATCTCTGCATTAGATGCAAAGGGCATGAGGGTTGCATTTGTAGATGGCCAAGTCATAATGTGGCCAAAAGCTAAAACTATTAATGATGCAGTGGTGATTGGAGAGCAAGAGGGAGGATTGTATAAATTGAAGGGACAACCTGAACATGCCATGGTACATGAATCCATGGAGCCAAGTGAACTTTGGCATAGAAGGCTTGCTCATGTGCACTATAGAGCACTACCAATTGCAAGCAAAGTTGTAGAGGGTATTCCTGAAATCAAGACCAAACATGAAGGTATTTGCAAAGGATGTGCAAAAGGAAAGAACATAAAGAAGGCATTTCCAAGTAGTGAAAGCAAGGCAAAAGGAATCTTGGAAATCATCCACTCTAATGTATGCGGTCCGATGTCATCCAGTTCTCTAAGTGGGTATGCTTACTATGTCTCTTTCATTGATGATTTCTCCAGGAAGAATTGGGTCTACTTCTTGAAAAACAAAGATGAAGTATTTGATAAGTTCAAGGAATTCAAAACCTTGATGCAAAATCAAACTGACAAGAAGATCAAGACATTCAAATCCGACAATGGCGGTGAATTCACTTCAGGTGATTTCAAGAAACTATGCAATGATTCAGGAATTAAGAGGGATTTGACCACTCCCTACAATCCACAACGGAATGGAGTTGCATAAAGAAAGAATAGAACAATCATGGAAGCAGCACGGGCAATGATGCATGACTAGGATATGCCTATGCATCTATGGGCAAAAGCAACTAGGACATCTATGTATGTGCAGAACAGAACAGCCCACAAGATATTGGACAACAAGACACCAGAAGAGGTCTTCTCTGGTAAGAGACCTGAAATTAGCCATCTCAGGATATTTGGTTGTCCAGTATATACACATGTTCCAAAGGAAAAGAGGACAAAGCTAGATCGTTCAGGAAAGAAGGGTATCTTTGTGGGGTACAGTGAAAGCTCGAAGACTTACAGAATATACTTTCCAGGGTTCAAGAAGATTGATGTCAACAAGGATGTAACATTTGATGAAAACTCAGCATTCATCAAATCAAGGAAGACACCTATTGAAGATCATGAAGAACCAAAGGAAACCATATTTCAAGACACTACTATGACTGAAGCAATTCCAAATGTTGATCATGAAATTGAAGATCTGCAAGAACCTGTAGATCCACCTCATGAGAAGGACTCTCACAAGAGGAAACATGCATGGGCTAGAGAGCTCATTCAAGATGCAGAAAGATATGGCATTCCAGAAGAAGAACACAGAGCAAAGAAGAGAACTAGATCACATACCAGCTATGTTGCTTTAATCTATGATGTTATGAACAAAGAACCTTCCAGTTATGAAGAAGCAACAGAAAAGAAAGAATGGAAGGATGCCATGGTCGAGGAATACCAATCAATAATGAAGAATGATGTTTGGGATGTAGTCCCAAGACCTGAAGGGAAGTGTTATGACTTCCAAATGGATTTACAAGATCAAGCATGCTGCAGATGGTAGCATAGAAAAATACAAAGCGAGATTTGTAGCTCGTGGCTTCTCACAGAAAGAAGGAATAGACTATGAAGAAAATTTTGCTCCTGTAGCCAGGTACACTTCCATCAGATCAGTACTTGCTCTGGCTGTAGTGATGAAATGGAAGATACACCAGATGGATGTCAAGACAGCCTTCTTGAATGGTGTAGTCGAGGAGGAAGTGTATGTGGGTCAGCCACTTGGTTTTGAGACACATGACAGGAAGTCATATGTGTGCAGGTTGAAGAAAGCCTTGTATGGATTGAAGCAAGCTCCTGGGACTTGGTATGGTAGGATGGACAGTATTCTATCCAGTTTGGGCTTTACCAAGAGTAAAGCGGATTCCAACCTTTACTACAAGGTTGAGGAAGACAATCCTGTGATACTACTTCTGTATGTGGATGACCTGTTTGTTACAGGAGAAGATAGTTTGATTACCGATACCAAGAGGAATCTTGCAGCCGAGTTCGAGATGAAGGACTTGAGGATGATGCACTATTTTCTAGGCATGGAGGTGTGGCAGAGTACAGATGGAATCTTCCTTGGACAAGGGAAGTATGCAGTGGAGATCCTAAAGAGGTTCAGGATGATGGACTGCAAGGCCATGGCCACACCTATGGCATCGAACCTGAAGCTTATGTGTGATGCTTCATCTGAGCTGGTTGATGTTACTATGTATCATCATATGATTGGGTCCTTGATGTACCTGACGAACACAAGGCCAGATATTTGCTTTGTGGTGAACACATTGAGCCAGTTCCTGACGGATCCGAGGGGTGTTCACTTGATTGTTGTAAAGCATATTCTGAGGTACCTGAAGGGTACGGTTGATTATGGGCTCAAGTATGATGCGAATCAAAAGTTAACCTCCAGGGTTATGTTTATTCAGATTGGGCAGGTAGTTCTGCAGATAGGAAGAGCACATCTGGGTGCTGCTTCAGTATGGGATCAGGTGTGATCTCCTGGTTTAGCAGGAAGCAGTCCTGCATAGCACTGAGTATAGCCGAGGCAGAGTATGTTGCGGCATGTTCGGCTAGTTGTGAGGCAGTATGGCTTCGGAAGCTACTGTCTGAGTTATTTGATCTCCCGCTGGAGGATACTGGTATCTTTTGTGATAACCAGAGTTGTGTGAAGTTGTCTGAGAACCCGGTGTTCCACAACAGGTCGAAACACATTGAGATCAAATATCACTATATCAAGGATATGGTGCAGAGAGGAGTAGTGAAGCTCCTATATGTTGCGACGGATGAGCAGGTTTCAGATGTGCTGATGAAACCACTAGCCAGAGTGAAGTTCGAGTACTTCAGAGAGAGGCTTGGTGTTCTTCAGATTGACGACACTTCGAGGAAGAAGTGATGGAGACATTTGCTGGTGATGGAGACATTTGCTGGAGCCATTCCAAGCATGGTGAGAGGAGGATCCTTCCCGTTGTGGATGTAAGTGCTAGATGATGAGCATCAGGATGATGCTCCAGTTACTGCTCTATGTATGTATGCATCATGTTGGATATTGGATATGATCAATGGATCATTTATATGTATGTATGCATCATGTTGGATGCTGGATATGATCAGTGGATCATTTATATGTATGTGTATGCATCATGTTGGATGCTAGATATGATCAGTTGGATCATTTATATGTATGTACACATCATGTTGGATGCTGGATATGATTAGTTGGATCATTTATATGTATGTACGCATCATGTTGGATGCTGGATATGATCAGTTGGATCATTTATATGTATATGTATGTACGCATCATGTTGGATGCTAGATATGATCAGTTGGATCATGTGTATGTATCTGTAGATGTATCAGGTGGATACATTGTATGATCAGGTAGATCATGTATGTTGATATGTATCAGGTATGATCAGGTGGATCATGTATGTGTATGTGTATCAGGTGGATACATTGTATGATCAGGTAGATCATGTATGACGATATGTATCAGGCAGATACTGTGTATGCATCAGGTGGATGCATTGTATGATCGGGATGATCATGGATGACGAGCTTCAGGATGTTGCTCCAGATGACATGAATCAGGACGATGTAGTGTTGATGATTAGGATGATCATGTGCACATTAGGATGATGTATGGTGAGTATCAGGTTGATACTCTATGGCCATGGACAGGTTGTGCAGGAGTAGCATGTAATCAGACTTGGAGATCTAGACAGGTTGTGCTAGTCACGTAAAAGTCCTCAGATGCTCTTTAGAGTTCTTGCTTGGAAAGACCCTCTTTTAAGGTTTTGCTAGACCACATGTAATCAGACCTAGAGATCTGGACAGGATGAAAAAGGCCTCATATGCTCTTTAGAGTTCTTGCTTGGCAAGACACTCTTTAAAGGTTTTGTGGGGACCACATGTAATCAAACCTGGAGATCTGGACAGGATGAAAAAGGCCTCAGATGCTCTATAGAGTTATTGCTTGGCAAGACACCCTTTTAAGGTTTTGTGGTAGGGGTCACATGTAATCAGACCTAGAGATCTGGACAAGTTGTGCTAGTCACATTAAAGGCCTCAGATGCTCTTTAGGGTTCTTGCTTGGCAAGACACCCTTTTAAGGTTTTGTGACAGTCACATGTAAAAGATCCTGGGAGATCCGATAGGTTGAGCCATGTGCTCGTAAAAGGCCTGGGATGCTCTTTCGAGGTTTTGTTGATGCACGTAATAAGTCCCGAAGATTCCACAGTATGGTCGGTGATGATGAAGACGTGCAGGTGGTGGGCCTACATCCAGTATGAAAAAGGACTGGCTCTGTTGAACTTCCTATGACGAGTAGATTCAGAGATTGATTGAGATAGCAGTAGCAGTGATGATGACAATGATTCGAGGACGATGATTCGCTGATGATGATCCAGAGAAGAAGACTTGTGCTAGCAGATCTGTGTCGAGAAATACCTTCCTAGTTAAGAGGGAGTGTTGATGTATATGTAACTTCAGAATGTATTTCACCTATGTATTTCATTTATGTATATTGTACTCCTATAGAGATGTGTTATTCCTCTATAAGGAAGTGTCGTCATTTGTATTGACAAGTGTCATAAGTGTCGTAACTTGCCGATGGGTTATTAGACCACCATGTGTGGGGTTGGCCCTGATTAAGTTAACATTGGGTTATTGTGCTAAGCTAGACAGCTCGGCCCCATAAGTTTATTGGGCAGTCAGGACAAGTATAAATAGAGATCGGGAGATCTCTATTTTGATCACTTCATTACTCACTTATCCATCACTCGGAAAGTGGCGCACATGTGAGAAGGAGGATCAGCTGCTAGGAGGAGTCTATCTCTGTGTGCTTTGGTTATACTTTGGTTGTACTATTGCTCTATTTATCTCTGAGGAAGTTGTGGGGTTTTTCACCTTAGGGTTTTCCCCACGGAAATTCTGTGTGTCTATTGTCTCTTATGTTTGCACCTTATGATGATTGATATGCATTGATATACTGTACATGTTATTCTCTCAGTAAAGATCCTAGAGTATATTGAATTAATGCTCGAAAATTAACACTATGATTGTCTGGGGACTCATAAGCTAACATTTCCCCTCTCAATTATAAGTTTGGATAATTATACTAATAAGGCAACATGAACTAGTGCATAAACTAATATCATCCCAATCTGCAATATGAAACTTTTGAACTGAGCTTCAATTTGAAACAATTAAAGGCTTGAGAATTGATTAACGGAATGCACATCTGTATAAGGAGTTTTTTGCTGGAAGTCAATTATTTGTCCTTTCTATTTTGTGGCTTGGTTCTATGTTTGGGCATTTTTTAAATCCCTGAAGGTCATCATTTTTCTTAATAGTGTTAATTTTGACTTGCATAGTTCACAACAATGGTTGGTAAACTATTTTAGAGCTAATTCCTCTAAGCCTTTTTTAGATATAAGTAATCTATTTTAGAGCTACCTAAACCAATTGAAGGCTTTGGGTAATTCACATGTGACACACTTCAATTTTGCAAGGATGTTGTTGTTGAATTCAATCCAATCTTCTTATGAATTTGTGTTTTGGTTTTGACTAAGGTTTGCTACTCTAATGTATTCTTAGATTATTTAATTTCTATATATCTTCTAATGCAATACCATTTACTTATAATTTTTGCACTTTATTTTATGGTCATATTAGTGCATGCCAACATATTAATTGCCATTTTATTATACTTTATTTCACCTTAGTATCATGCAATATAAGCAATATAAGACATGCATTATGACATGGAATTGATACTAACTTTTAATATTGAATGGTTTCTTTCTCCATAACATAAATATTATGACCCGTGACCCAATTGAGAATGATCTAAACTATACTAAGAATGCATCAGATACAATAGTTGATGATGATGGTGGTGGTGGTGAGGAGGTTGACTAGGATCACAGGGATGATGATCTTCATGATGATGTTGGTGTGGTGGTAGCCAGTTAGTGATGTTGCTCATGAGCATGTTGATGTCCATTTATATCTCCATGCTACAAGAGATGTTTTTTAGCTTTTATGATAATCTAGATTCATGTTACATTCTGTAACATATTGACATTTATCATGTATTGGTTTTGATATATCGCTACGACATTAGTAATACAAATATCATAGTGATATATCATGTATTGATTTTGATATATCGCTACGAAATTTGTATTATTTGAATTTTTGACATACACACACACACACACATATAGCCCGGTGGGTCAGCTCAAGTGGTTGAGTGTTGTAATCGCAAGCAAAAGGTCTCAGGGTCAAATCCCCGGGTGGCTATGTAGGGCCTCACTTGATGTCCCCACCAGGTTAGGCCTCATAATCAGGGTTGGTGGTTTACCTTGGGTACCATCCTCTAAATGATGGGAAGTACCTGAGGGTTTCCCATGATGTGTTCCATTGAAAGAAAGAAAAAAAAAATATATATATATATATATATATATATATATATATATATATATATATATATATATATATATATATATAGCGAGAGAGAGAGAGAGAGAGAGAGAGAGAGATTACTTGATATTTTTAATTTACTATAATGATGTACATGATAGGTTATTTATTTGATGGTATATTTGACCTTCACTTGTTTCGATTAAAGATAATGATGTTATTAATCTTATATTCTTAATTTATATATTGGAAATTGTCAATATTTTTTTAATATATTGTAAATGTTATTTAACAACTAGGATGCATTTCATTATTTAATTGAAAATAATAATAAATTAAATAGATAAATTGGGTCATAAATTGGAAGCAAAAATAAATGCTAAAAAGAAACCCAAATCTGGCATTCATGTGGATGCAAAACTAGGCCATAAATAGGAAGGCTAATATGGCACTAATGTGGATGCAAAAAATGACACTAAATTGGATGCCAAATGTGGCATTATTTATAAAGCAAAATTGAACTAAAAATATATGCTTAATGGGACACTAATTGTGGTGTTATTATGGGTAAAAAAATGGAAACAAAAGTAGGTGTGAAATGGGAAGCAAAATGTAGCATTGATGTGGATGCAACAAAGGATTCTAAATGAGATGCTAAATGAGATTCATAATGTGAAGTCAAAGTGGAAGAAAAAATAGGCATTAAATGGGGTGCAACATTGGGTGCAATTACTAGCACAATAGGTGGCACTAAACCAAATGCTAAATATGGCACTAAATAGGGCACAAATTTTGATGCAACAAGTGGCACTAAACTAGATTCTAACTCCAGTACTAAACATAGTGTAACTTATAGTGCAATAGGTGTTGTTAAATAGATGTTAAATATGGCACAATTTATGGTGTAACATGTGACGTTAAACCAAATTCTAAATATGGCACTAAATAGGGTGCAATTTTGGCATACTAGATGGTGCTAAACCAAATACTAAATCTGGAACTAAATAGCATGCAATTTCTGATGCAACAAGTGGCATTAGGTGATGCTAAACTAGATTCTAAATATGGCACTAAACTAAGCACAATTTATGGCGTAATGGGTGACATTAAACCAGATGTTAAACATGGCACTAAATAGGGTGCAATTTCTGGCATACTAGGTGGTGCTAAACCAGATTCTAAATCTAGCACTAAACATGGCACAAATTTTGGTTCAATTTCTAGCATAATTTTTGGTGCATTAGGAAATGTCGTTTTCTGCCAGATTTAGCGCTCATAAACCAGTGAGCATTGGGAAACAATTTACACGAAAATATGGTGCTAAAATAGGCACAAATCAGAAGATTTGTTGTAGTGAGGATTGAATGATTTCCTTTGAGGAAGAGGTTTTAGCATTCAAAACAAAGAGGATTGAGGAATTTGCATTCAGCAGTCAAATACAAATATGAACAAACCCTATGGTTTTGGAAATTCATGGGCACACCAATACCATCAAGCTTTCGGCAATGGCAAGCGGAGAAGAAGGTATTAGCGGAGGAAAAAAGGCTTGCAAAGACAAATGCCACTCATTGTAGTGGCCAAAAAGGACTGAAAAAATTGGTTGCTAGTTTTGTAATTATCTTCAATATGTTAATCCATTTTTTCAATATTTCTTTTAAAAAATAATTATAAGATATATAATTTGTACATGTGTCCTATTCTAATAGGAATTAATATACGGGTGACATACCAACAATATTGAAAAAGAATGATGCAGCAAAAGAAATGGATAGGCTTTGTCATATGGATGTAGAATGAGGTATGGTGTTTATGAGTTTGACTTTAATGTATTTGATTTGTTGTCTTGTCTTGATGTGGTGCCTCCACTAACTTACAAGGTTGGTTCAAATTCCCAACTACATGCTACTTTTGACAATTATAAACTCGAGAAAAAATCCACCATGCTACCCTTAAAGATCATAATGAAGATATTGAGTCACCCAAATTAAAGAGATGACGGAGAATTTATGAGATTATTAGGTAAAGAACAAACCCATGTGAGACCATTTACATAATTTGTATATGTAGGACCTAAGAATTTAAATGAAATTTTTACTGAAAAGACAAGTGGCTACCTAATCCTAAAGTCAAGATTAAATTTGAAAATGAATAAGGTATACCACATAAGAATAAGGGGAAAGATTAACATGTTCATGATACTCGACCGTTGGATGCAAAAATATGAGTATCACCTTTAGATGCATATGGCAATGATGAACTTCCTCACAAGAATGAGTTATGGGAGAACCCTAATCCAATGTTTGATAAGAGATTAGGTTAATTAACCTCAAATATGCCTCACTATAAATGAATTATAAAAATAATATATACTTCATCACTAGTTTATTATCATTCTTGTGTTACACTAGGGTGTTGTCCTAGCATACTTTGGGTCATATCCTAACTATTTGGGAATACCTTACATACTCATGTTGATTTCATCTTTCATGCAACCTTTATTCCTACATACACTTTTGATTTAACTAGCCATTGGCTATATCTGGGAATAATCCCCCAACACTTGACTTTATGACATCTTTTCTTTTGATGTAGTAAATGAGAGACATGAACATATCTGGGATGAGACACCAATTTCTAGGTTGGTTATTTGATGGTATATTTCACTTGGATTACATATACACATCTAGGAATGATACCCCAATTCATTATCACATGACTTATTATACCCAATTGTAGCTCATACTTCATACGTCATACTTGCTATATGCAATATTGGTGATGTCTTCCCTCTTTCATGACATACTACATTGACGAAGCATGGATACATTTCATGGGCATTGACCAAATCCATAATTACACACAAATACTAATAATGTTGAAATTTATGGAATTTTGATTGACATATACATGACCACATTCCTATGATGGACCTCATTGATGGATGACTTATGATATTAATTGAATTGTTTCATGTGCTTAGCCTATGTAATTTGCTTGCTATAGATGCATGACTATGGACTTTAACTATGGATGACTTTTTATATATGACTTGAAGATAAAATCCCTTGCACTCTTCTAAGTGCATACAATCATAACCTAGACATTATGATATTTGAGGCTCATCTCTATTATGTGGTATACTACAAATATGATCAATTGGTTAACTTGCATAACACTAGTAGAATAAGAAGGGACCTAAACCCTTGGGGTAAGGTACATTATCTCATATAAGCAATCTCATAGACAATTAAAGTGGCTTCAAGATACAAATATTCACTCTAAGGTAGGTAAGGTTACCCACTATAGAATAGGGACATGTATCTACAAAGAGGTTGATCTACTAATCTAATAGTAGGTGGAATAAACAATCCAACAAGGTCATATATCTAAGATTGTAGGATAGCTAGTGAAAGAAATGGTGGTTTAATAAGAGGAGGTGGTAGTGTGCTAGGTTGGTAGCTCATGTGGCTCTTTCTGCATGTGTTACTATGTTTACCTTAGGGTGCAATACCTCCTTATCATACCGACAATAAAATTATCTCTATCCTTGGACAAGGTATGACTATGCCCTTGATTTAGCATTATTTCGATGAAGTAGGCCTCTTTAAGATTTATCTTTAGCTTCTTACTTGATTTGAAATTAAACAAATAGCTTATGAAAGACATAATAATCTAAAAGGTCATGGCCTAAAGCATTATGATGTGATTATAATTTATTACTATAAAAATTGAAACAATGAATATAATAGGGATGTAATTGAAGTTATGATTGAGAATATGGTTGTTAAGTAACCTAGGCTAGATCCTTTTAGGTAACTAATGAATAAAAGAGAGGTGAAACCTATTTTTCCTTTAACAAAGCTATATGAATAAATGAAATATACTTTTGAGGTGATGTAAGTAAATAACTATATAAGGACCTTACCCTGTAACACCATCATATAAGGCATTCCTATATCTATAGTTTTCCCTAGGATGACATACTTAATAAAATATTTAGCTAGGCTCATTAGAATCGATATGAGGATTCAAATTTTTATGATGGATGTTAACTTTATAAGTGGTGGGTAAACTCTTTGCATATTCCACTTATTAGTAACTATATAACATTCCCAAGAGAATATTCTTTAGTTTCATAGCTTGGGATATATACTTATATAAGGTAGTGGGATACCTTCCTCAAAGATAGGTTTTGAACTAGGTTGGGAATCACGGGTTAATATGGGTTGGGAGATATCCCTAATAAAGTACTTTTGGGATGGGATAGTGAGAGATAAGTTCTTTGGGGGGTAGGTGTGAGAATAGTGGGATATGTTTTTAGGAATTGTTATGGGACTAAACTCCGTAGGAGACTCATCGAGCTCTCGTAGGGGCTATTTTTTGACAACCACTTTTGGGTAGTTGTTTCCACTCACTATGTAGATTATTATTTGAACATGCTAAGTAGACATTTATATAAACATACTATGTAGATTGTTGTTTGAACACATTATGTGTAGTCTTCTATGGGCTATTTTAGAACGCGACCATGGGTAGTAATTTTAGTCATTGTATCTTGCTATGTGAATGGGATAGTTCTATAGCACTTCTCGAGGGGGATAGATGTTGGAATAGGTGTTAGAGGAGAGAAGAAGGAAATCTATCATCTACTTGATCCTACTCGGATTCCTCCTTCCAATAAAGTAAAAATATCAAATAGTCTCATCACTCTTGCTCATTGTTGGTTACCACTCTGAGGCCATTACACTCACTATGAGGCCAATTCTTGGTTACCACCCTAAGGCCATTTATACTCACTATGAGGAAAGTTGTAAATAAAAAAGAAGAGAGAGAGATATCTTACTTATGAACTAGGTTTGAATCAAAAGATCCAATAGCCTTCCTTTAGCTAAATACATCCAATATATAAGGGACACAGAAATAGGTTGAGATCTTACCAACTTACAAGGTGTTTGATTAGTTGTCTTGTATTTGTTTACTTTTTTCTACTTGATCATAACACTTCATCTCCTTTAGGTAGGTCTATCCCTCCTTATACATTACAGACTACCTCAACTACATAGTAGAACAATCTTGCTCATGTTATTTTTCACAATAGATTGTGATGCCCTTGTTAGTAATCTAGTTTTGCAAACCTATTTAAAAGTGTTATTCAAAAATTGAAATCCCTACATATTTGAAAGAATCCATATTGTTATAGCTCAAATCCTCACTCTATGTCTGTGACGACAGTTCAAAAACCGACATTTGAATTTGCCTAATCATTCACAAAAAAGGACACTAAAAGATGGAAGAGCCTAATTATTTGACTCCTAATGATGGCCTTAATCATTAAAAGCAACATCCCATCTCATTACCCTTTGTCCTACATAGTTGCAATCGTAAAAGAGCTTATCCGTGCCCTAACACTAGAAAAGCATGAACCATTCGCATGTTGCCCTTGAGCAAGGCTTGAATGCCTTGAAATTCATGAAAGATAATAATAATAAATATAAAAATTGAGGAGTTGTGGAAGTTTTCAAACTATTTTGACTCGGTTGTAACTCTTTGAACTACTTGGAAACTATCTCCATCAAACTTAAAAGGAGATGAGATGGTCCAAGGAGGGGGACACCCATTGCAATAAGATTATGCTAGAGGAATCACGCTTCACTACACCCATCCATCCCCATTCATATCAGTAATTTTTATAGCTGATCACAATCTCCCTGATTGTTGAGATCATTCCCATCAAGCGATATCGTATTTGACTACATTCAGAATATTGGAGTGGGATTGTTGACATGCAAGAGAAGAGGGAATCGGTATTTGGCTTTCGAAAAGTGCCTAGAAACAATTGAGGTAATATCTTGTACTCTTTTGTTGTTATAATGGAAATCTGATATCTTTCCCTCCCCCAAAAAAAGTGTGTTCAATTTTGAATTGTTGACTTGAAGGAATTGTCTTTTGATTATATTAAACATTGCTTAATTAGTTAATGTTATATGTATGCTTTGTATCATTTGAACTACACTTTATTATCAAAAGTATTTGACAAAGGTTTCTTTGTCTATGTTGCAGGTTAGAGTTGGGCATCCAGGAGCATTTCGGAAGAGTTTTAAGGAAGTAGCTAGGATCAAACTTTACAAAAAAGTACACATCCTTCTTCCTCCTTCTCTTTCCTTCATGTTTTGCTTACTTGATAGAGTCTTGTAGTGTGTTGAATATATGATTATAAGTTATATCAGCCTGTAGACAAATCTATTAGTTTTATTTCCACTTAATTCATTATGTCAGTGACCTCATCCCTAGTCATAGGATAAAATTCCGAACAGAATTTGTGACTCCAGTAGGGAATTAGCCTCTTTAAGGGCCTTGTTGCTTGATTTCTCAGTTCTATTTTGGGTGTTTCAGTCTTGTTGGTACCAAATCTGTCTCACAAAATTCAAATATTCCCGCAATGCACGGGATCTTGATTTTTGCTGCTAGAAGCTCAAAACTTGTCTATCCTTCAATCTTCATCTAACTTCTTGAGTTCCTCATTACCAAAGTTTTATCGAGTCAGTCTTGGCCATTGTGATCCAAAGTTTCATTGAGTTCGGTATCATTATTTTTATAATTACACCGTATGCGTTCACCAACAAGAAGTGCTACCTTCCACCTCGAAAAGATTCCTCATCTATAAATCCAATCGAATCATGCCACGTCTTTTGCCACTTTCATGCATTCCGACCAGATCACGCTGACTGTCTCGTCAAAATTATTTGCCCCTTTCACGCAAACCTCCGTTCGTGTCACAGCGATTTGTGGACTTCAAGCCGACTAAAAATCCTCGGATAGATTCCTCGTCTATAAATCTAATCGAATCCTGCCGCGTGTTTTGCCGCTTTTGCGCACGTCAAGATTATTTCCATTATTTGCATTCGACTATCGACCATGTTTTTTTAAGTCAACCATTTTGACTCCCAACACAGTTAAGAGTCGACCAATTTTTAAATCCTTGACCAACTTGACTATCGACCATATTTTTTTATAACAAACTTGACCCGACCATTTTGACTTCCGGCCATATGTTAGAAAGTGTCCATTTGGGTTGATACAATCTAAACAAGTGGTCCAGGTCTACATGGAAAAAGCTTGTGAGAATTTCACGGCGAGCAATTTTTAACGCTCGACCAACTCGACTATCGACCATATTTTTTTGCAACCCCGGTCCATGTCACAGCGATTTGCAGACTTCACGCCGACTAAAAATACTAGAATAGATTCTTCATCTATAAATCCAATGGAATCCTACCGCGTGTTTTGCCACTTTCGCCCAAGCTGACCAAATCACGTCGATATTATTTGCATTATTTGCATTACTTTACCAATTTCATGAAAACCCCCGTATGTATCGCACTAATTTGTAGACTTCACCCCGAGTAAAAAAAAGTGTCCATCAATTGAACCACAGAGTTAAGAGTCGACCAATTTTTAAACGCTCAACAAACTCCACTAAAGTGAATCAAAATGGTATGATCTAATTTTACAAATATTATTGAAAACAAAATTACAAATTCTTATCAACTGTACCAACTTGACTATCGACCATATTTTCTTAACTAAAGTGACTCGACCATTTTGACACCCGACTATTTGTTACAAATATTATCGAAAACAAAATTACAAATTCATATCAAATGTTTCATATTTCGACCACACAGTTAAGAGTCGAGCAATTTTTAAACGATCAACCAACTCCACTATCGAGCATATTTTTTTTAACTAAATTGACCTGAGAATTTTGACTCCCAACCATATCTTACAAATATTATCGAAAACAAAATTACAAATTCATATCAACTATTTCATATTTCGACCACACAGTTAAGAGTCGACCAATTTTTAAACGATCGACCAATTCCACTATCAAGCATATTTTTTTTAACTAAAGTGACCCGAGCATTTTGACTCCCGACCATATCTTACAAATATTATCGAAAACAAAATTACACAGTTAACAGTTGATCAATTTTAAAAGGCCCAACCAACTCCAGTATCGACCAGATTTTTTTTAAAACTAAAGTTACCCAACACAGTCAAGAGTCGACCAATTTTTAAAGCCTTGACCTACTCGACTATTGACCATATTTTTTTATAACAAACTTGACCCGACCATTTTGACTTCCGACCATATGTTATAAATTCTCCATCATTTCGACGAAATAGTTAAGAAGCGACTAATTTTTTAAGCCTCGACCAACTCGACTTTCGACCAAACTCGCCACCATTTGGGTTGATACAGTCTAAACATGCAGTCCAGTTCTGCATGGAAAAATCTTGTGAGATTTATACTTTTCATTATAAACTTGAGCATTCAATAACGGATTGGACATTGAACAACTTTCTATAATGTTACCCACGTGAACATTGATTTCATTGCATTTAATCCATCACAAAGTTATGAACTTTGATTCAATAGTACATATTTCTGCCTATGGACGTATATCTGGAATTGACGAATTGGACCTGCTGGATATTCGATGTTGCGGAGATACGAGAACACATTTCAATGCAACAATGGTTAAATGTGGTCAGAAACGAATGCATTGCCTTTACTCTTGACCTTTTATAAAATTCAATGGCTAAAGGCTCTCTCAATCTTTTGTTCTTCGATACTCTTATTGTGAGATAATCTCAGTTTTTTTCTCAGCATTCGAATCGCATTCAATTTGTTGCTCTTTTACAGACCAGCAACACTCTCAAGGATCCAAAGATTGTTGTTTCCTATTCAAAACAAAGGTTCTCCTGTCAAACAAAAGTCATTTCCCCTAGTATAATTATGTTGTTCTAAATCATGTTTCTGTTTAATACATCAAAACAAGATTGTGCTATCTTTTTTTATGTTTTTTCTTGAAAACTAGAGTCTGTTTATGTCAATTATTTACTGGTTTCTATTTTTTTCTCTTTTACAGACCAGCAACCCTGTCAAGAATCCAAATATTTTTGTTTTCTATTCAAAAAATAGGTTCTCCTCTCAAACCAAAAATCATTTCCCTTGCTATAATTATGTTGTTCTAAATCCTATTTCTGTTTAATACATCCAAACAAGATTCTGTTGTCTTTTTTTGAAAACTAGAGTCTGTTTATGTCAATTATTTACTAGTTTTAGATGAAAGGTGTGTTGACTGGTATATATTCAGTTTTTTGTCTCCTAGGAAAATTGCCCTTGCAGAAAAGTAATCTTTAATTTAGTCATTTGGTATGTGGACAATCCTATCTTGTTTCAATTGGTTTGTGGAAACTAGCTTCTGTTTTTTTTGCTGTAAATTGTATTTGAGCATTTACCTCATTTATTTACTGTTTTCATATGAAATGTTACTTGATTGGAATATATTCATTTACTAACTTTAGCAAATAAGAGCCAATTTATCTAAAATTATCCTGTTTCTTTTGTGTTTTTTTTTTAAAACTACACTCTGTTTCCACTATTTACTCCTATTTATTTATTGGTTTTAGACAAAGGGTTACTTCACAAGTATATATTGATTCCCTTGTGTTGGTTTTTAGAGTAAATTTACCTAGAATTATGTTCCCTTTTTTGTTGCTTTCTGTTGGAAACTAGCTTTTGTTTTTTTGCTGTTTTTTTGTTGTTTTTTGCTGTAACTTGTATTTGACCATTTACCTCATTTATTTACTATTTTTAGATAAAAATTTAATTGAATGGTATATATTCATTTATTAACTTTGGAAAATAAGAGCCAATTTATCTAAAATTATCATGTTTCTTTGTTTCTTTTGTTTGTTTTTTTGTTGAAAACTACAGTTTGTTTCTACTATTTTTTTATGTTGTTTTTGTTGGAAACTAGAGTCTGTTTCTACCAATAGATTGTCATTTATTTACTCCTATTTACTCCTATTTATTTACTGGTTTTAAACAAAGCGTTACTTCATTGGTAAATATTCATTCCCTTGTGTTTACCAAGCCCTTCATTTTTGTATTCTTGCCACAAATATTCCTATGTATTGCACAAAATATCAAATGATCTTTTGTCATGTTCTCCTACATCTTCTATCTTTAGACTTAATATCAATATCGCACCTTTTTCTGAAGCCTATGGACACTCGATTGACCAAAATCATTGTCTCACTTATGTTGAATGGTGTTGTTGACCTATGCCCACTTGTACAAGTTGTTGCTCTTGATCGACTAAGCTCTCTTAATTCAGCAACTACCCGCTTTCAAATCTCTATTTGTGATGGAATTCATAAGCACGACACATTGCTTCCAACTAGCTACAATAGCGCTGTGGATAACCACCTACTCCAAAAAGGTTCAATCATCAAAGTCAACAAGTGTACATGCAACACTATACATGATGCAACGTATGATTTGCTTTCTGCATCTTCCTTTTCACTTATTTTAGTTTTAACTCCTCATAATTGTAACATATTTTTTACTTATACTTACTTACGTTCATTCTTCTTACCAGGACTATTGCATTGGGAACTTTCAAAACCTTAGAAACAGCAATTATTGGAGACCCATCCCCTTTCAACCTGACACCTAGCTTTACAGCCCATAGCAATTCATCTATTTTAGAGAACAACGCCCTTGACTCCGAAAACCCTTCACTTGCAATACCTTCTCCAACGCCGAACCTTGTTGCACGTACTCTTCAATTCACATGGCTCAACGCTTCCATCAAAACTTGGAGCATTCAAGGACAAGTTACTGCAAAGACAAGTATCAACACCTACACCAACCAAAAAGGTCCTGGTCAACTCTTTGGGTTTGACCTTGTCAGTGCTACCAAAGATGAGATTCATATCTCTGCTTTCAATGAACTAGCTATCTCATTATATGGCCAAATACAAGTTGGCATAGTCTACATAGTATCAAATGGCATAGTGAAACCAATTAACCCAACATACAACCATTTGAAGAGTGCTTTTGAGATTTTCCTAAACTCCTTGTCAACAATTGAACGATGCTTGGAAGAGTGCCCACTTATTCCTTTTCATTGCTTCAACTTTAAATCTATCCATGACATCAAAACTACACCGCTCAATTCCATGATTGACCTTCTTGGAATTGTCATTTATGTTTCCCCTGCATCAACTATACGCAAAAGGGATGGCTCTCAAACGATTCGCCAAACAGTTGGCTTGAGGGACATGTCCGGGTATAGCATAAATATAACACTTTGGGGGGAGCATTGCACAATTGAGGGTACCCAACTTGGAAACCTTTGAGGTTTAGCTACTCCCTCTATCCTTGCAATAAAAGGTGGGCGTGTTACAGAATTCATTGGAAAAACCATTGGAACCATCTCAAACACCAACCTCATTATAAACCCAGATATTCAAGAAGATGAAGCTCTCCAAGCATGGTTTGTTGACAATGGATTCTGTTCATCCTCCTCATCTTTTAGCAGAAAATCCAACTCGCCTTCTTCTACCTCCCCTAAACGCATTTCCATCTCTGTGCTACAATCTCTCCAACCCTCTGAGAAGGCAACTTGGTATTCAATTATTGCTGCAATCACCCATATTAACATCAATGACTTTCATTTCCTTGCATGCCCTCTATTTTTCGATGGAATACAATGCATGAAAAAAAATTCCCACAAAGTTGGCAATGTTTGGCATTGTGCAAAATGTGATGGGGAGTTTACAGAGTGTGCTTACCGATACATACTCAAACTTGACATCACGGATGCTACTGGACAACTATACGGTATCATAGCTTTTGATGATGCTACGCAACAACTCTTGGGGGTTTCTGCAAAATATTTTTTTTCTCCTATCAAATGATCCAACATCTCTCTTGGAAATTGTTCAACATGTTTCTGCTCGGCAGTACCTTCTAACTTTATCAGTAAAGACAGAGACTTTTAATTCAAATGCTCGCTTGAAGGTGCTTCTTGTTATGTCAGAAGAGGTTTCTCCATCATTGTTGTCTGTTGATACCCCTGATGAAAGTGAACACATTGTGCTTAATAAACGTCCAATTCCTCGCAAGCTTTGAACTGTACCTTAACAAACACTTTCCCCAACATCACTCTACTCTTCAATTATGAATTTTGTACTATCTAGCTTGTACTTATCAAGTACACATCTTTTTTTGTACACACTTGAATATTATATTATATAGTTTTGTTGTACCATTGTGTGAAATCACATATTTTTTAAAGTCTATGTTTCAATTTTCAAATTTGTACTTATCATTTAGATTGCTTTGTCAACTCTAAACTTTTTCTCTTTATAAACATTGTTCAACAATGTCTTTATTTCTATCTTGCAACAACTTCACATAAATTGCACATGTTCCATATATATTTTACAATATAGCTTTGTTTATCTATATTGTATTTGGTCAACCACTCTCGCTCAATACTTATTTTTGGTGGAATTTCAAAATATAATCAATGGCTATGAAGGAAATGTAATCAAGATTACTAATTCAGTTGCATAAAACCAACTGTCCATCAATTCAACCATTTTTTATCTCAACCATATCTTACAAATATTATGGAAAACAAATTTACAAATTCATATCAACTGTAGCAATTCAATTATCGACCATGGTTTTTTTTACGACCATTTTTACTCCCGACAATATCTTACAAACCATTTTTACTCCCGACTGTATCAGCTGTTTTATATGTCGATCATGTTTACAAAGTGAGAACATCACAGCAACCAATCTTTAAATGCTCAACCAACTCGACTATCAACCATGTTTTTTTTACAACTAAAGTTAGCTGACCATTTTTACTTTTGACCCGTGTCCATCAATTCCACCACACAGTTTAAAGTCGACCAATTTTAAAAGGGTCGACCAATTCAACTGTCGATATTTTTTATAAAACTAAAGTTAATTGACACAGTTAAGAGTCAACCAATTTTTAAAGGCTCGAGAAAATATAGACTATAAGATAAATGACGCATAAATCTCATCTAAAAACTAGGTTCAAACATTGTAATTCAATTAAGGATTATATCCCAGAAACACAGCCTAAATTTCCCAGGTCTCAACCCACTGATTTCTAACCCTTTTCTATCTCTATTACACGGAAATATATATGACCTGAGGCTCGAATTATGTAAGAGAAAACAATTATAACTGTACCAACACCTATATGAACCAGCGTATCACCTCTGAAAGCTAATTACAACAAAAAGTAATGTTCACACACACGGCTTACTGATTTTGAACACTCGTCACCCTACGTCTAACCTTTTACTTGTCCTTGTTGGTCGAAAAAATCTTCCACCTTCAGCCTATTTTCCATGTGTGCTTGTTCTGTTGAAGGAGCAGGTGCCACTTCGTCAGTGGAAATAACAAAATCTCAGAAAATTTCCATGGTTTGATGAGAAGGTTGTTCAACCTTCCGAGTGTCCTTCTTTTTTCTTCATTGAACTTTCTTATACACTTGTCGGCTCCTGTGCTCCTCAGGCTCGCTGGCGGTACTGACATCCGGGGGGTCGAATTTTACAGGGATTGAGGGGACGTAATTATCCCGCACATCGGACCACGCCTGATGCGGTATAAAAATCACCTTGTATTCTCGATCCCTCTTCATCACCAGAACTTAACTGAAAATATCTAGCTTGTCGACCCTAGCACTTTTTTGAACATGAACGCAAACACTAAATAATCAGACCTTTGCACATGAATAATGATGAATAACAATTATCCAAGTGTTTATAGAAAATATATGAATAACGATGATCAGATACAATCATTTGTAGTAATCATCCAACTGGCATTTCCACATAGAAGAGAAATGATGACTTTAACGTGTATTTACGCCAAACAGATTCAACGAAATTTTTGTGTTAGATGAAAAACATATGACGGTTCTGACATGGCTTTTTATCCATGGGGTTATCATTTGTTTGCACCCGAAATTCTTTTGGACCATCCATTACCATCCTTGATTGAGCAAAGACGATTCTAATCTCCTACGCATCAAGACCGTTGAACACGATGCCCACTACCAGGTTGGTTGATTAGAGTTTCGTCCATGTCCTGGGAATGTTGTATCATCAACCATATATTATCGACACGACCATAAAAACACTATACCAGAAATCGCCTGTCAGGTATGCTAAATCAGTCGACCACTCTTCACCGACAAACCCGACTTCTTTTAACAAACATCGACCATATTTTTAAATAATTACCCGACAATCTATCGACCACCTCAGTTGAATTAAATTAGCCCATAACAGATGCAGGATTAAAATGTTATTGTACTAATTTATTATTAGTTCTTCAATTCGCACATATTGTTTCTTTAATAGTGTGTCTGACACATTGCAATCGGTATCCTAATAAGGATTTCAAATGCTGATAAATTAGTTTCCTAAAGAGATTCTGTCATTTTCTGTCTAATACGATTTGCAAAATGTTTCTGATCCTCATTATCACCTTCTAAACTCGACTTTCGTCGATGCTCAAGTTTGGTCAAATGAAGTTTGGTCGACTCCACTACAAAGTGACTTTATCTATATTAACTGTACCTAGCGACCATTTTTCAAATTCAACCAGACTCAAATTTAACATATAATATGCTACATATATCGACAAAAACATTATTTTCGTCGCATATTTCCAAATAAAATGACTTATGACTTCACCAAATGGAATATAATTTTTTGTATCACCCATATGATGTATAGACTCAAACTACATGTCCCGACAATGTTACATCGAACATATTTTTAAATAATTAGCCGACTATTTTTACAGAATCGACCAATTAATGCATAAAATAAACATCATATGAGACTGAATTAGTCATCTTTATTACATGGTGTTTATAACTATTCATCATATTTTGCAATTCGACCAAAAATAACTATTGACCCATAACTGTTGAGGTCGATGAACCAAGTGTGAAAGGACTAGTCATTTAAATAACAAATGCCGCAATATACTCAAGGAGATCCTAATTTTCAAAGTAGGTAAAATGAAAAGAACTCACTATTGAATGATTTCATTATTTTCAAAGTAGTATAATTTAGATGTTTAGCATTGTGTGTATGAAATGTATTCAAATATACTATTGTTTAAATATTTTTAATCACTGTTAAATGAATAGCTTTGCATTATTAAATAAAATAAGATCATTAAAAAGAATAATTACAATCGTTAAAAAATAATTTTAACAATTTATTTCAATTATTTAAAAATAATTTATTTAAAACATAATTTATTTAAAAAATTATAAAATTGTTTCTCCCACGTCGACTAGCAACCCTGTCTTCAACAGAAAGAAAATCAAGTCGACCAACTCGTCGAAGGATGATCACATGTGTAACTCGTCGAAGATCGATGAAATTTTATATAAAACCTATGTGTCGACAATACCAAAACTTTCAACATGGAAGTTTCCAAGTCACCACATGTACAACTCAGAATCACCATATTCATTACAATCGGCACCTTATTCATACCCCACATGATTCAACATAAATGCAAAGCATCCACTTACCGAGGTATGGACAGCCTGTCAATCAAAATTAAGTCCGTTGTTAAATCACTCTTTATTACACCCATCTACTTTACAGTTACACGCGATGTGCTCATCTTCTTTAAATCCCGAAGTTGAGGATTCATGGACACTCTTCTAACAAGAACTGCAAAACCAGACTTAAGAAATACCAAAAAACCTCTGCGATCTTCATAACTGCATAGAAACCATGTCGCTGAAAACAGTTCAGACAAGCACTCGTTCAGTCGTAGCTAAAATCCGTGAGTTAGAGAAAGCCCAAACACCATTGCAAACGTGCTTGGAGAATGTTCGAAATGCTAAGGTACAGGAATCACATTGGTGAAGAACTTGGAAAGACATTGTAATTTGGGGAAAAGATTCAAAAGGCCACTGGAGAGAAGAAGCTGAAAAATTGCGAGCTACTACAATTCTGAATTACATGCAAGCACCTCTGCTTGAATCATTTGGCGGACTGAAGGATATTATTGCTCAATTCATAGTTAGCAGATTTCATAATGGAAAATTATATTTTGATACCCCAGTTGAAATAAATGGTGCACTCACTTACAAAATTACAGGATTGTCAAATAAAGGCAAAGAGGTACCCGTTTGACCTAGACCAGAATTGATTGAAAATTTTACAGAGGACCCCAGTGGAAAAAACTCTCAAGGATTAGTGATAAGTAAGATGAAATATGAAAATTTTAAGATAGTTGCTCGGATCATTTCGACCGCTTTATCAACTTCTAGTCACGGTTCCGATCTAAAAACTGAAATGCTAGACGTAGTATTGAACATGGCAGTAAGTGGCAAACAATACAACTGGGAAAACTACGTATCCGACATTATCCGAACCATATGCTCCAAATGTCAAAATGAGGGAACGACCATTCGGTACCCATCTCTAATTATCTAGATTGCTATGACGCATCTCAGACCATCCGGAAATAAAGACTTTTTTCTAGAAAGACCCATGTTAATGCAAAATTTCAAGTCTTTTACATTTGGGGGAAGTCGGCTAGGTCCGTTAACAGTAAAAATTTGGCTCGAAGTCTGGTTTCAAAACCTAAAAACTGTATCCACCAGATGGAGAGTACCTCAAAATGTTCGATGAAGTCTACCTCCGTCGACACACATCCAACTTGACCTAGATCACAACAAAGTCTGGCACCTGCAAGGCATAGGTGGTGCTACAAAAGCTCTTGACTTTTACCCTTCCGTCGAAGAAATCTTCAATGAGCTGAGCAAACAAAGTAATACAATACTGAAAATTCCTGCAAAGGCCCGAGAAGCAAGTGTCCCCATAGTTGAACCTCTAATAGATGCAGAAAAAGAGGAAGAGTATGAATCCCGCCTATATATGCACACCTTCATATATGAAACTGAACCTACAGTGGAATAGGAACCTCTAGCACTTACTCTTACACCACATGAAGACCCTACGGATACAATCCAGCATTCAGATGAACAAAGTCACTCCGAAAACCCAGAATATGCTTTGACAAGTAACAACATTCAGCACATAGCCAACGAGTTAACAGAAGCTCAACAAGCACGAAATGTACAATTGCATCGCAAGGGAAAAAGAAAAACTATCATAGAGGAGACGACTGAGGAAGACGAGGTAGAACTGTTTGACAGTGCAACACAAATTCTCGAGAATGCAGCTAAAAATAAAGTACCATTCGACGAGCAGTTTAAGAGATTTTTCGAAGCTGAAGAAGCTCGTAGTCGACCAAAACCTAAAAATAAAGTTCATCTTATGATCGAGGATTCTATCGACTTGACTGTAAGTTCACCCCCAATGTCTCCAACTATTCTAATGGAATACGCTATTTTTTCTACACCTCTAAGTACTCCACTTGCACCTTTAGCATTAACTCAATTTTCAAAAGTTGTACAATGTCTTCCTCTCCCTCTTTGTCAACCATTTCAAAATGAACAAGACCTAATGCACTTGATAACGAATATTCCTAATATGTTCCCAAAATGGCAAGTATTACTGACGAAGAAACCTGTCTTGATTGACAAAAATCCATGGAATGATTCAACCCCTCTTGGAGATGACCCAACTACATTATTGAAACCTCTGACTCTTTCAGCACCAGAAGCATTTGGTATGCATCATAGACATCTTAAGTGTAATCTGAACCCCACCAATCTCATTTCTTACGAGGAAACTGGACAGTTTATCCCTTTTCCACTGAACCCATCAGTACAATCCCATTCACCTCCTCGACCTCTTGTCAATCCACCACAACAGCCCCCAGACCTTGAAGTTCTAAATTTAATCAAACCATTGATACCAGAACTATTGTCACATGTCCCCAGACCCCAACCGTCTACCAGCTCCCTTTCCAACCTTGCTCCCCAAGTCAACCTGTCATTCCGTAACCCTGCAGAAGGAACCACTACTCCATCAAAATTTAATTCAAGAACGAGAAGCAGCAGCTCAAGAAATCTTTGAAGCATCACGCAAACCGACAGCAGAAATTAGTGAAGCAGCCATCGAATTAGAAGCCGAACCAGCGACACAAATCACTGAACCACCCATGGAAAAAGGACAAGAAGACAATCATCCAGTCGCCGCAGAAGCACTCCCGACAAATTCAAGTAGCTCAATACAATCAAAACAAAACATTGACGAGACACACAAAAACTCTGAACAGCAACTAAAGCCTCCATGATCTCGATGCAAGTCTAAGAAAAAGCATTGTCAAAACAACAGGCGCAAAAATAGAGAGCTGCAACAGCAACAGCAGCATGTCTTTGATATCTCTCAGATGGGTTGATTATTTGTACATCTCAACCAATTCGGTCCCCTGTCGACATACAAGCCACAAGAATCAACACAAACAGAGCTCGACTTACTGGCTGATGCGATTAGTCGAGAGCAACGACACCGATGACTAGAAACCAAAGACCGCATACACGAATTACAACAAGAGCAAAATGTATTTTTGGCTAAGTGTCAGGACTTAGCGCAAGAAGTTGTTTCTCTTCCAGGCAGCTCTGACACGACTAGCACACTTGATAAAGATCTTCAGTTATTCCAAACAGTCGTGTCGAGATTGCGAGAAGAACTGATCAGGAACCGACAGGAACGAGCCACAATTACAACATCCCTCATTTCGGCACAATATGAAGCATTTAATTTAGCATATGATCATCTCAAGCAGTATAATAATCAAGCAGCTACTGTCATTGATGTTCTCCATAACTGGTACAAACACTATGGCAATGTATTCATAGAAATGTGGAACACAAGTGACTTAATTGATAAACTTCAACAGCAACGCGCAGTAGCTGACGACAGCATCAGCAAAGCCATCGAAGATCAAATTATGATAGAAAATAGCAAATTGGGGAAATTAGAAAAAAGTGAAGAGAAATGGTTGAGCCAAGGCCGAAACAACCTCTTCAAAGTGAAACAACTTCAACCACATCTCCAAACACTGCTTATAACAGCCAACGAGAAAATTGACCTATTTGGTCCAAACTTAATTCATCTGCAGAGCAAAACAACGGAGGAAAAGATGACTGAGTTATCAAGTCTGACAACACTTACAATTGACATTCAAAACTCACTAAGCCATTGGGAAAACTTTCACCACCATCTATCTATCTCGGCTGAAACGATTGTTCAAGTATGTGCACAACAAGAAGTAGCAGCCACTTACAAAAATAAATAAACACTACCAACTATATCTATCAATTTTGCATAGTAATGCATGTTTTGTTTAGTTATTTCACATCTCCTTCTTTCTTGGGAAAAGAACCTATCGACTAGGCCCATCAGCCAAAAATTTGCAATCTAAATCCACAAGCTCTATGAAGCAGTGAAGATATGTCGGTCGGTTAAGTCAACAATTTCTCTTGACCAGTCGGGCTATGTTGTATGCTTCGTTTTTTAAGATTTTATGGTAAATGATGAAATCAATCCGGATTACATACATATGTGAAAGTTATATGTTGATGCTAAATGATATTTGATGAATGATTTTTGCATATCTACTTGCTATATCTATTTGCAATTTGGTGCTACACTTAGTTGATACTTGTAATATTTGCAAGAGTCAATTTCATATCTATACAATTTTGTTTTTAATTGAATATATAATTTCTAAAGGTAAAAACGTAGGCTTTTAATTGTTAAACCCACTTAAATAACAATTTCCTTATCATTATATATATAACGTCTTTGTGTTTATTGATTCGCTATATACTAAAGGGAAAGAAAAATAGTCTCTAACATTGTTACAAAATTCACTTTTTTCCTAATGGCGTTCACTTTTGCACCTCTAGGGGCAAATGCTAGTTATTATTATTTTAGAAAAGGTTTTTCTTTCTAAATAATAATTTTTAAATTTAAATGAAAACCCATACCTTTTATCCAAATTGTTTTTATGATTATGAGGATTTTTCAAAGGAGATAAAGTATCATTTTATAAAAAGTTTGGATTTTGTCTTATTATGTAAGTCTTATCCCAACGTAAGTTTCCCAAATCAACGAAACAATAGGATGTATGGGCACTTGGCCATATACAGGAAGGATGCCGACAAATGTTGGAACATCAAATTTTAAATGTGAAAATGAACATAACTAAGTATCATGGTGATCATCTAAGTGTTAGATCAGCGCCCAGCATTCAAGTAAAAGACAGATTTTGCAGTCATTCAATGGAATTTTCTAGTAGCATTTGAACATCCAGAAGACAAGTGGCAGAGTATTCGGATGCTAGTCAAATATAACAAAGTCTTCCCAGGAAAATGATCAGCAGGGTTTGAGCATTCGGTGATGACAGGTAACAGCGTATTTCTAGGTAGAAGATCACAACGAGTTTCAGAATTTTAGTAGCAAATAAACATCAATTTCGGATTTGAAAGTGACAGATCATTTTCAAATAATGCTGGAGCAGTTAAAGATACAAGTGGCATGCGATCAATCAATTATGGAATGTACATCTCCAGATTTGAAAGCAGATTAACATTATTTCCAGAAGATTGAGTTCAACATTTTACTGGAAGTTACAGGATAAATGACAGGTGGTGGCAATTTGATGGAAAATAATCATTAGTAAAATAGTTTATTACAAAATTCCAGGGCAGTCAAAAACTGAATTCAGATTTTGAGAAGCATTCAACATCAACATTCCATATTCTTGGGAACATATCAGAATTGTTTTTTCTTGTTATATATTTATTCCAAATACTTGTAACAGCCCAAAGAGTCTTGAGGATGTATGCTTCTATTAAAAGGATATTTTGTAATGTAGAGGTGGAGGAGGTCTCATCCCGAGAGGCTCAAGAGAGAACTGTATGAGGATATAGTTCTTGGAGATCAAGTTACAAAGCATCATTTGTAGCAGGCATGTATTTTTGTCTTTTTATAGCTAATATAAAGACTATCTTGGATGGTATTATATTCGAGATGAGCCCATTTAGTTCTTTTGTCATAATGAATGTTTATGTTCAATTCGAACACCTGATTCATAACTCTTTTTTCTGATAAATTTTTTTTATCCTAGAATTCTTATGAATGGGTTAATGTTTATTATGCATTCCTCAATCTAAAGCTTTCTCCTTATATATGCATACTCATAGTCTTTTATTTGCTCATAATTCAGTCATCATTGTTGTTTTATTACCTTGTTCCTGATTCCCACCTTACCTGCAAAAATATTCATAAACCAAAATCTAATCATCCATTTAGAAAAACCTTAAGATTCTCTAGACTTTGGGCCTTAGCAGTCAGGGTGCAAACTCTAGTGATAACAAGTCTCTAAGAGGTTTAGTCACATCCTAAACATCTTAAGTTTTCCAAAAAAGTTGATTTTTCTTTCTTTTTACTCATATCAATCAAGCCCAGGAGCCATTCGCACCCTAATGTAGATACAGGAGCATTTGGTAGGGTGTATTTGTACCCTATTGTAGAGATAGGTGCGAATGTTCGTGCTTTCTGCATTGAACAGGTGCGAGTTTGGTGGAGTATAGGAATTTTCCTCAAATTCATCCCCTTTTTCCTTAGAAGACTATTTTGTTTGGAGTCTTTGAGCTTAATAGAAGGTTCAGCATCATGTTTGGAGTGATCTAGGTGGTGTTTGGGAGTGTTTTTACCTTAAGATTGGTTAAACTTGTGAAAATTTTTAGGTGTTTTGCTTCATTTACCTTTCATTGATTTTGAGTTTAGTTAGCCTTGAATGTGAAATTCAAGAGCTCAATCTCATTGTTCGTTTCTCTTGTTACCTTGTCTTTAAGGGAATTTGCTTCAAAAGTCTCGATTGCCTAGTAGACCTAGTTTCTTGTTTGAGTCTAAGAAAAGTACATTTGACAGTTTCTTCTCTAACCTTGCTTGCCATTTTGGTTGAAAATTTTAGTGTTAGAAGCTACCTTCACAAAGATAGAGGCATATCAACCTTTTTGAGAGACTTGTAATAGGTGTTATAGGGTCCATTATACCCTTACCCTAGACTCCCTTAGAAGAACCCCCTGAAAACTTACTCCTTTTTTTAATTTTGTTACTTGATCAGGATTTCTAGGTATCCCTCGCACCTTTTCTTAGTAAAAAGCGTGAAAATACACACTTTTTAATAGGAACTAGGCACAAATGCACCCTTCCACTTGCACCTTTCTTGAGGAAAAGGCACAAGCACCTGGTTAGGGTAAAAAAAACAAAAAACAAAATGGATATTTAGGTTAATCAAGTCTAGTGGGGATCTGGGTCTTTCTTGTATTTTTCAAAATTTTGATTTTAAACCTTCAAAATGATCATTTAGTGTTTTTTTCATTATGCACTGAAAAACCCTGGGTGTTTAGTATTTCTTTTGGGCATGTTCTCATTGCATGTTTAGTGACGAAAAAGAGGCTTTATTTAAGTGATTTGGAATATGTTGTCATGCATTATAAGTTATATTTTGATTCTCTTTGATCCCTTTCATAGCTTACAAGGTGAAGGAAAATAAAGTCTTGCATTCCTGGGTTTTCTTCAGTAGGAGACCGCAAGTTTGCATCTTTTCATCTTGCTATCATTTTGCATGAAAAGAAGTTTTGTTTTGATTTGTAATGAAATATCATTAGATTTTGAATGATGTTGGAAGTTAATACTAATTAATAAGTTCTATTTTATGTTTATTACATTTGAGAACACCATTGTGCATCTACTTTCACATCCCTCCAAGTAAACAAAAGACACTTAAAGCAACATGTGACTAAAATGAACTAGACTTGTTTTTTCTTTGATAGAAAACCAATAGTAGTCTAGATTCTAGGGCCTTGGTTGTAGTATTGGAGAGCTAACTTTTCCAAAGCCACATAAGACTAAGACTAGGAACAAATAAAGAGCGTTAAATTCATTAGTAACATGAAGTACTTGTCGGGAAAGTGCCTCTAACACATGCGTCAAGTGGTAGGTATATCTAGTTCAAGTGGTCAGATTGTGCCCTACCACTTGGATTTTTGGGATTGTGCAAGTTTGGGAGTTGTTCAGGTGTGGAAATTCCTCAGGATGACACCTGTTGGCACGAGGATAAGTTGCAGAAGTTTTGGTACAACCAGCGACAAAGGGGTTAGTGACAAGGGTAAAGGAATGGTCGCGGAGCACAACAAAGCAGATAAAGCAAAAGTACAGTGAACAAAGCGGATTCATTAGTTAATTAGTTACTTAATTAATGGGTCACTTTGTGAAGTGGACCAAGTTTGTAATGGCCAGTGAGCCTATAAATAGGAGTATCATTGTAAGCCTTCGAGCATATTATCTTATTCTTGTTTTGGTCTCGATCGGATCTGTTGGTCGATGAAAGTATCTTCACATCTGTGGAATTTCATTCTATCTTTTGCGTTGGATAACATCTTGGTATTTAACCTAAGCTGTTGAGATGGGTTTTGCGGATTTGTAAGATAGGTTGATGTATAATGAAAAGGAATGTTTGTCTATGACTTTATCGCTTATGTGTTGTACCACAGTATGATGTATTCTGTCGCAGTATGGATAGATCTTATATGTGTCACTGATCTTTTGAATATGTTTTGATAACGTGTTATTGCGTTGATCTAATTGGTATTTTTTGTATGCAATGATAATGTTATGATGTGAATGATAATTATGTCGATCTTCGGGTTATGCTGTGGTAAAATGTGAATGATGCATGTCCTCTTATCCCTGTGGAAGCTTGTTTCCTACATCCCCCTCAGGTACCTCGAGTGAGACCTCACTCACTCTGCGAGTGTTACTAGAAAGGCTAAACCCTTTCTGAGCCGATATCTATGGGAGTTTGTGTCGAGCTTTGCTAAAATTGTGCGAAGTGAACCCCTGTCGATAGATATATGTCAACAACACCACTACTTAAAGAGAGCTTAGGTTTTGATACATGTGTCCTATGTTCTCTACCCATTCGCAGAATATTTATCCAATGACAGTTCTACCCGACTGGCTAGCATGAAGTGGTATCCTTATTTTCTCTTCCTAGGTTTCACCTTGGTCACTACAAGGGGAATATATTGTGGTACCTGAGACAATTGTAGAATCTCCATCTCAAGTCCTTGGGAGGATATTCACCGAAAGTGAGTACTTGCACCCCTAGTGTAACATCACAGAATTTCATTAAAAACTTTTAAAAACAACATTAAATGTTAATAACTACAATTGTGGAAATAATAAATGCTTAATAAGACGACATGGATTAATGAAGTCATTAATACTGAACACAACTTAATGAATGAGTCAAAAACATTTTAAAATGACAGCGACACATCACACTTCTGAAAAACATGCTTACGACAATAATTGCCCAAGTTAACTGAAAAGTTGAAAATATGATGCAAACAGGTTTCTTTTCGACAAAATACTGGTGGTTTGTTTCTTAATGTCAAAGGGTGTCCTATGAGGTACCCTAGAGTTTACTTGGCTGCAAAAGCTAAGGAAATTGAAATGTTTCTATGTGCAGACAGCAGGTAAGAAGTTCTACGACCACATTTTTAAAGCATGAATTACTGCTAATAACTCTAAATCATAAGTAGAGTAGTTCTTCTCATGTATTTTCAGCTTTCTAGATTCGTATGCCACAGCATGCCCTTCTTGTGTTAGGACTCCACTGAGTCTGTCATTACAAGCATCTGTGCAAACTATAAAATCCTTATTAGGATCCGCTATCCTCAGAATAGGTGTTGTAGTCAATAATTCCTTTAACTTCTTAAAACTATCTGTACATTTCTGATCCCACACAATTTTCTTCCCTTTCTTCTACAAGGAGGTTATGGGGTTTGCAATTTTTGAGAAACCCTCTATAAATTTCCTGTAATATCCAGTAATACCCATAAATGATCTTACGTCTAACACGTCCTTAGGAACCGGCCAATCATTAATGGCTTTTATCTTGTCGGGGTCAACTAAGATTCCTTCTTTAGAAATTATGTGTCCTAAATACTGAATTTTGTCCTTGTGAAAATCACACTTACTAAACTTAGCGTATAGTTGATGATCTCTCAGAACTTGTAAGATAATCCGTAGATGTTCGTCATGCTCTTCTTTGTTTTTAGAATACACTAAAATTTCATCTATAAATACCACAACAAACTTATCTAAGTATTTGTGTAGAATATTGTTCATTAAACACATAAATACAGTCGGGGCATTAGTCAAGCCAAATGGCATGACTACGAACTCTTAATGTCCATATCGAGTTCTGAAAGCGGTTTTGAAAATATCCACATCCTTAACCCACACTTGATGATATCCTGACCTTAGATCAATCTTTGAAAATATCATTGCTCCTCGCAGCTGATCAAATAGATCATCTATGTGGGGCAACGAATATCGATTCTTGATTGTCATCTTATTAAGCTGGCGATAATCTATGCACATTCTTAGGGTTCCATCTTTCTTCTTAAAAAATATAACAGGTGCTCCCCAAGGAGACACGCTGGGTCTTATATAGTTTTTATCAATTAGCTCCTTCAACTGTGACTTCAACTCATTTAATTCCAGTATATTCATCCTATATGGAGCTTTAGAATTCGGTACTGCTCCTGGTATTAACTCGATGGTAAAATCTAAATCTCTTTTAGGAGGTAATCCTAGAATCTCCTTAGGAAAAACATCTTTGAAATCCTTTAGGATAGGTATGTCTTCTAGTTTCAGTTTGTCTTCTTTACAAATAAACTCATCATTTACTACATTTACTGCAAACAACTGACATCCTTTCCTAACTTCCCTCTTAACTTGCATTGCTGAAATCTGTCTAAGGGTTGTCTTTCTTGGAATACCTCTTACTTCTACAGCTTCTCCTTCATCATTAAAACATGTAAAACTTTTCTCGTAATAGTTCAGAATGACATGATGGGCTTCTAACCAGTCCATTCCGATTATAATATCATAGGATCCTAAAGGTAAAACATTCAACTTGATTTGTGTCTTTATCTGGTTCATGGATAAAGCACAACTTTCAATAAAATCTGATACTTTTCTCTTTGTTCCTGTTGCCAGTCTAACTAACCAAGATTTACTAAACTTTTTTGTTTTCAATTTAAAACTTTCCACAATATCTGGTGCTATATAACTTAAGCTAGCACCTGGATCAATCAAAATAGTAACAGGATGATTTTGTAGCATACCTTCAATCTCTACCATAGAGACTTGATGATCTGCTTGCCTGTTGTCGAGTGTTGCATTGATTCTGGGCATCTTCCTCGCCAAGTCTCCAACAATAGGTTCAGTCTGAATAGAGTGAATGTTGTTAGCTATCCGCTTCCTCTTGGGACATTCTGATGCATAGTGAGGACCTTGACACTCAAAACATTTGATAGGTGCCTTTTGATCATTGTTTCTAGTAGCATTGGGAGTGTTTCTAGGAGCTGTAAAATTCTGCTGCTGACCGTTTCTGGAATTGTTTCCTTGAAAATTCCAATTCTGAAAATTTTTCTTTTGGAAACCAGAATTCCCACTAAATCTGAAATTTTTCATTTTCAGCTCAAAGTTGTTGGGTTTATGACTTTTCCAGTTTGACATTCCTTCTCTTTTCCGATTAGTGTCATAACAGAAAGTTGCTTTCCTCATGGCTTCCTCTAAGGTTTTTGGACTGTCATACTCGATTCTGTCCTTGATATTGAAAGGTAGACAGCTCAAGTATCTTTGGATCTTTGGTTTTTCTTCCACGAGATATGGCACATATCTCAGTAAGTTTAGAAATTTATTATTCATTTCCTTCATGTTCATACTTCCTAGCTTTAAGTCATAGAACTCCTTTGATTTTTCTTCATAGTATTGTTCTGATAAGAACTTCTTTTTGAAATATCGTTTGAAAGTACTCCAGTTGACGTCCTTGTCTTTGATGCCCTTCACTCTCTTGATGTCCTGCCACCAAATATCTGCCTTGCCGATCAAGTTGTAGATTGCCATCTTTGCCTTCAAAGATTCAGAATAATCATATATTTGGAAATGCTTTTTTATGCCGGACAGCCAAGCTTCTGCTGTCTCTCCTTTTTCAGTTTCACCATTGAAGGTTGGGGGTTTGATTTTCTTGAACTCCCCAAAAATTTGCTCATACTGTTTGTGACTTTTCTTTTTGGGTTTGTAGTCCCCTTCGTTGCTGTCACTTGAATAATTTCTTTTCTTTTTCCGTTTTTCATGGGCAGCTTCTGATGATGCCAAAATGTTGTTTGCACCATCAGTTTTCATCTTTTTACTTCTGCCTGAAGGAGGTAAATCTTCAATCTTGGAAGCATTCTCAATTTCTTTGTTTTGTTCATCAGTTGGGCATTGTTCAAATAGTACTTGATTTAATTCTTCTTGTGCCTTCAAAATTTTCTCATTGTCTTGTTTTACAGATCTTATTTCTACCTTTAAGTCTTGAAATGCTCGTAATAATTCTGACGAATTGTCATTTACTTCGCCATGGAATTCTTCTCCTTCGAAATGTCTTCCTGTGCTATGACTGTTGGGTTGAAATCTGTCTTCTAAATGTTCAGTTGAGTTTTCCATACCTGTAACTCAAAATAATTGATGTATAACACAATAGTTTAAATTTTTGAATAAGTAAAAGTTCTGCTTTAAATAAATTTTTCTGCTGCGTGTCCTTGGACCTTTTTCAGGCCTAAAGTTCGAATATGAGCTCTGATACCACATGTAACATCCCAGAATTTCATTAAAAACTTTTAAAAACAACATTAAATGTTAATAACTACAATTGTGGAAATAATAAATGCTTAATAAGACGACATGGATTAATGAAGTCATTAATACTGAACACAACTTAATGACTGAGTCAAAAACATTTTAAAATGACAGTGACACATCACACTTCTGAAAAACATGCTTACGACAATAATTACCCAAGTTAACTGAAAAGTTGGAAATATGATGCAAACAGGTTTCTTTTCGACAAAATATTAATGATTTGTTTCTTAATGTCAAAGGGTGTCCTACGAGGTACCCTAGAGTTTACTTAGCTGCAAAAGCTAAGGCAATTGAAATGTTTCTATGTGCAGACAGTAGGTACGAAGTTCTGCGAGCACATGTTTTAAGAGTACGTGTGTCTTTCAATTCAACGTCGATGTAATAATAAAATGCTAAGTACCTCCTTGCAAAACAAGTTGTTGGAGGTATGAATACTTAGTTATAATACTAGCTCAAGTGTTGACTTACAAACTCTTCAATGTTTTATGAAAAAGCGTCGTCTATTTAATTCTTATGATGCTAAGTTTATTATCATGACTATCGTCATTAATGTTGAATGGTTTTACCAACGTCTTAAGGTAATTCTATTTGTATGTTGTAGATATAGTATTTGTACTACTAATTCATCAAATACTTTGCACTATAAAACTATTGTGTGACGTAAATAAAATGATCATAGTGTTTATTCTAAATAATCAGCATTAGTTAGCTTGAGAACAAAACACAAATCCTACCCTTTTCAATTGTTTGCAATTTAAAACAATATATGAAATATATAAAGAATATATTGTTTATGTTATAACCTAGCATTATAATTTGTATAAATAGAAATCCTAACTACCTATAATCTCCAATTATCAAAAATTGACAAGGGTTGGCTAATATACAAAGGTATAAGCCTGACCCTATATGACTTAAACACAACAAAAGAAATGCGATACAAACATTATGAAGTGACATGGCATAACTCTAATGTTATGAAGCAAAAACACTAACTTTGAAACTATACAAAATGTACATATCGAAACTAACATTGTATATGGTGCATGAATGCTAACTCTAATACTATACAAAAGATATATATTGAAACTAACATTGTATTGAATTCGATTTGACAGGAGTTCTAAAGCGCGGTACTTGGCATGCTTTTCAACCTGGCATTGATGGCGTCCCATCCATGCATTAATGGTTCAAAACAAACTACGTAGTGGAAAGTGTTGTTGGCATTCCACGTAATACCATTCACGTGAACGTGGTGGATAAAATAACTATGAATCTAACTGTGCAGGGTTATTAAGTCGACTCTACTCCGAGCTGGATGCAGTATTGTTCCTTGGTATGCAAAGCTAGCACCATCATGATTGTTTGTAATTAATGAAATATAAATGTTATGGTTTCCCAGCCTCCAATGTAGCTCGTTGGCACCTTCTTGCTCGTTGATATCAATAGATCTGGATCGTTGAAAGTGTAACCCTAAAATCTCACTGTATGTGGTGAAGGAGAGTTTCCCGGTCTTTATTGTTACGTTGGGTTGGAGTGGTGAGGCTGACAGGCTGCTAAGAAGTAGGGTTAGACAATGTAACCCGGAGGTTTCGATCCTATGACCTGTAGGTGGTGATCTTAATAGTTGCAGATTCACCCTCAGTGCCATGGTGATACGATATAGTTAGTGTTTGCTATGTTCAGTTTTACTGTTGTCGATTGATGAATTTGTAGCTCGATTCCTTCAGTTAGTGGAAGAAAATTTTATGTAAAAAAGCTCATACCCTCAGTCCAAGCCATCAAGCTCATTTTTTTTTTCTGGTGTAATGTACAAGACTCAGAGCGTTGATTCTAAAGGTAAGCACTCACCCAAAGAATATGTTACTGCATTTAAACATTCATACTTACATTTTTTTTGTCTGTAAACTTCTCGACTGTGTTTTTGGTAGGCACCGGTTTCATATGAGGTTGTTAGCAAGGTTTTGGAATGGAATGCATGCATCCAATTCCTGGTAAGCTCCGGTGGTCTTCAAACCCTTGTAGGTGCCTTTGGACTTGGTTTTGATGATGATTACTGTTGCTGAGAATCGAAATTGTTCGACCTTGTTTTTCGGTGATGGTCGACTGTTGATTTTTAAGGTCTTATGTTGACACAAAAATGTACAGAGGGTAACCCTTGAATGTTTAAGTTTCTACTTTGCCTTTTGATGCCTAGTTGCATCGTTGATAAGAGCTTCGCACTCTTTTTTGTATTGCTAAATGTCAAGGGTATAACCCTGTGTAGTTTGTCGATAAAGTCCTCGTTTAAACGTTTTGTTGAAAAGGGTTAAGCTTCTGTGTAGTGTTTGGAACCTTGATAGGTCCGTAATGTGAACTCTGATTGTGAAATGAGAGTCGAGGGTTCTTTTTCTTAAAAACAAACGATGGCTCGTTGAAATGAAAAGACTTGTTTTAAAATCATAGTGTTCTATTTTGATTTACGAATGAAATCCTATATGTTGCCTTCGTTATGGTATATGTTTCCATGCTAGGGTTTGTCCAACTTTTACTTTCGGCTACATGAAAATTTTGATGTTTAAATACTTTGTGTAAACAGAAGTATTTGAAACCATGAATTGGTTCCTCACTTGTAAAATGTGAATGTTTCCAAAAACTGTCCATGTTTTCTTACTAGAGTTGTAACCTGTCGTTAAGTAATGATACAGAAAGTGCATTCTGCTAAGTGAAGCTTACTGTAATGTAGTAGTCTCGAATGCTAGTTAGGGTTTGGAAAATCTTAGGGTTTGATACTACTGTAATAGATAATCGATAATTGAAATCAAAGCATGAAATTTAGTGAAGAAATAAAGTATGTATAATGTCAAGAAATCTATACAGTGATTTGTTCTTGAAAATGCTATTACTTGGAAATCATAAAATGTTTAATTTGATTGTATTTACTTGCTATCTTAAATGAATAGAGATAAGAGAAAAATATATGACTATACAGAAATTAGACTATGTTTTCTTTCATGTATTAACAAAAGAGTTATATATTACTGTCGATGCTATACAGTAATTTTTACTATGTTTAAATATAGGATAGAATTGTAAACAGAACACTTACTGTAATTATTTGTCCAATCAATGGCAATCTGCCTATCTCTCATCTATCATTTAATTTGCTTCTCTATACTAGAGTATTATGCAGATAACAACATGGGAAAAATATAGAGATGATTATCTAATCAATAATTCATAGACTTTATCATTCATAATCAAAAATAGATCAAAAATAAAATAAATTCTTTTACAAAACAGAGTTTGATAATTCTACTAAACAGAAACATTGAACTGTAAACAAAATAGGAACAGCAAAACCTGGTTAACTATAGGGAAACAAACAGCCCAAGGAACCTGTTCCACCCAACCAATTCCTGAAGACAGCCAAGTTACTTGCCTTAGGACCCCCGAGCCTGTTCACTGAACCACCAGGAGGAAGAAACTTAGAAGCTTAGGACCTCCACTTGCAGTAGCAATAGTTATCCAGTCTTAAAGACTTAGCAGTCAAAGGGACCTGCACCAGCACCTCTGGTTCTCCTTCTCATAATAATTTGCAGACTTACAGTTGCACTCTCACATAGCCTCCCTATTCAAATCTCTCAGTGATCACCTGATGCACTTGAGGAATATTTCTGCGGAAAATATTTTTGTAAGAGTTGCCTGCTCAATTCGAATTTGCCTTATGTAGGCTGCCTAGGCCTTTTAGTGGTTAACTGGTCATTTAATGAGCTGCCTACTCACTCCCACCACCTGGGGGATAATGCCACATTTTTAGGGGTAGTTGTCCCATAACCAATAGCTAGTGGTGAAGTGCAATTGCTGCCATCTATCCCATGCCTTCTAACAGCTTCCATTCCTCCTAGTGGGTCAGTGAACACTCATTTAACAGTTCCCTTGGGTGTTTGTCTCCTACTTTAATTTATTAAATAATAATAATCAGTAATTAAATTCATCCTTGACCAAACTTGGTCATAATTACAAAACTTTTTAATTAAAATTTAACATAAAGTATTTTTCCAATAAAATAATATTTTCAGAATTTGGGTAGGTGACACCTAGCGATTGTTGCATGAGGGTTAGCGTAATTATCTCCCATTCCTTCATTTGTTGGACTTAGGCCATAATCATCCATTGCTAACATTTGAAAGGCCCATTTTTTTCTCTTCATTGATTGAACTTAGGACTTAAACACCCGGGTTTGATTTCTATGAGAGTGGGTTTGCTTGGTTGTATCTTAGAGATCCTTTTATAGGATTGTATTTATTGCAATTTTTCGACCTCCGTAGAAGGATTTAGATATTTCTTACTTTTTGAATCATATTATATGGACAATATTATTGAGGAGACCAACCAAGGGACCCATGTGCAAGGGGATCCTTGTGTTGTTCCATTTGTTGGAATTGTTGGTCCTCCCTTGATGGCCACTTTGAATATTCCTAGATTCACTTTAGGGTTGTTGGTCTAGTTTTTTTTTACTCTGAATGTCATGAATGCTCCTTATGCTTCCTAAGAAGGAACTAAATGAACTATATGTCAAGAGCATCAAAACCCATTGCCTTATTCACAAGTGACATATTGTTCTCCTCCTTCTACCTCATGTGGTGAAAGTATAGATACTGGTAACTCATAGTCTAAAAGGAATAGAAAGAGGAAGAATGAGAAGAAGAAGTGAAGACAAGGAGGCATGCCACCAGCCACTGTAAGTCATGTTGGGGGGAATTCCTTAGCCAATGTGAGTCATGATAGGGGAAAGTCACTAGTCATTGATACTAGAGATAGGTCACTAGTCATTGCAAGTCATATTGGAGACCAGCAACCATCCACTACAAGTCATATTGGGGCCAAACATTCAGTCACTACAAGCCATACTAAAAATAAGTCATTGACCAATCCTATTCATGTTTAAGACACACCATTGACCAATATGAGTCATGTTAATGATAATTCACCTATTAATGCATGCCATATTGGAGATGATTCATTAATCACTACAAGTCATACTGGAGACAAGCAACCAGTCATTGCAAGTCATGTTGGGGGCAAGAAATTAGGTGTTGCAAGTCATGTTGGGGGAAAACAACTAGCTACTACAAGTCATGATGGGAAAATTGACATAGTTGATAAACCTAAAAGTAGAATATTAAGTTCCCTTGTAAGATTTGCAAGGGATACCACCTTACTCGTTTGTGCCCTAGACTTCCATAGGTACAAAGAATGTCGTCCATGTATCAAAAGTCTTATGCTTCTAAGAAACCATCCATGGTAAGTCATGTTGCAGGCAATCATTCAACCAATGCTAGTCATGTTAAGAATACAAATACTATTGAGAAACCTATACAAATAGGACACAAGCCTAAGTTCCCTTGTAATCTTTTCAAGGGAGATCACCTTACTCACCTATGCCCTGATATTCTAGAGGTACAAAGAGTGTGGTCCATAAATAAAGGATCTTTTGCTCCTGAGCTATCTATAGTTTCCCAACAACCCATTCAACCTTTGGTTGATAAAGTGGTTGAACTAATGCAATCTTTGGTCTATCCCACTCTTCCCTTTGAGAGTGAAAAAATTCAAGTGGTTGAACCAATGCATTCTTCAGTCAATCCCACTCTTCCCTTGGAGAATGACAAGATTCAAATGGTCAAACTGATGCAATATTCAGTCAACCCCACTCTTCTTTTGGAGAGTGATGTAGCTATTGCTCAAATTTTCTTCACTACTAGTTCAAAACCTTCTAGACAAGGGGAACCCCATTCACTTAGAAATATATCCCACCAAGCTCTATGATCATTTCCTTTGATTGGAATAATCTAGTTGGGCCTCATCTTCCTTCATCTACACCTTTCCAAATAAGGGTTCAAGTTAAACATCAGAATTTTTATCATTGTATTGTAGATGAAGGAGCCTCTATTAGTATTTTATCCATGCATGCTTGGAGAGGTGTGGGTTCTCCCAACCTTGAGTTGGTTGTCAGTTTGCCGCTAGATTTTGATAGAAGACCTTGTGAACCTCTTGGGTTTATCCCTTAGTTTCATATTAGATTGGGTGGAAAAATTGTCTTAGTCAAATTTATGGTTATAGAAGGCCCATTAGACTTCAATATGATCCTCGGGCATGATTATGTATATGCTATGAATGTTGTGGTGTCTATGCTCTTTTGTGTGATGAATTTTCCTCAAAACAGAAGCATTGCCACTATCGATTAGCTTGCATTTGTTCATCCTCCTCGTCTCCCAACTTTAGACCAAGTATATCCTTTATATGTTACTAGTGTTTCTATAAACACTACCCTACCATGGGTGAATTATGTGGCATCATATCCCTCGTGTCCAATTTTTACTAAGAAGAATCCTCTTCATTCATGCTCATATTCTTGGGACTTGGTTCCAATAGTTGACTAGGTGATTAATCCAGTGGGGGCATTGGAGCCTGCACTCCACCCAGTTGGTCCAAGAGAATGTTCTGACATGTGTTCTCTCTAGTATGACATCCTTCCCTTAGATTAATATATCCTAGAGGCTATGATTGAGACTAGGATTCCTTCAGATACTTACGTCCTTTCCAAAGATCATCTCCCTGGATTGGACACAATTGCAATCAAATCCAGTCTTGATTTTCCTTTTGAGTCTAATCTTAATATTTGTGGATCCTCGGACGATGGGATTTTTTATTCTTTGGACTCTTCCATTGAGATGTGAATCGGTGTTCTTAAGGAGTTTTATTTTCTAAAAAGTTATTCAACTACCACGATGATGGGTTCGTTCCCATTGACTCCATTGTTGATTCTAGCTTCAATCTTCCTCATGAGTTTGATCTTGTTGATTATAGGTCCACAAGTCTTAGCACTCTTGAGTCTTCACTGGTAAACTCTATCGTGGTAATTAATATTGTTGAAGATGTTGAAGTTGAAAATATCCTATAAAAGTTACCCTTATCAGAATTTTCAAAATTTAAAGATATGATCATGGTATAATTGTTTCTTGGATACAATATTTTAAACTAGATTAATTGTTTCTTAGGGGTCATTCTTTGCACATTGCTCAATCCGGTCAGATATATTCATAAACTTGCATATGGTTTTAGGCCTCCCCTCTATTACGATGCATTTGAACCTTTTGCAACTCAAATTTTCCATAGGGTCGAACCTATTGGGTATTGGTGTGTCAGCCATCTCTATATTCATTTTGCATCAATCAAATAACAGAGCCTACCTAACATGGGACAATGTATTCATCACCCTTTTTCCATGTTGGTGCCCATGCTGAGTATTTCTCATAGGCTTGGGAGCCTTTTTAGTTTTACCATGACTTTGAGAAGAAGTTGCATGCCTATCTTTCTAATCTATTTTTGTCCATTCCCTATAAGGATCCCATTTTTGTCTTGTACAGTTATGCCTAATGCTTCATTGTGGCATTCATATTGCCATTGCATCCATCATGTTGCTCGTCACTTCCATCCATTGCATTTGCATTCTAGATTGTATCCCTATAAGAAACATGATGATGAGTTTCCACATCTTTCCCAAAAAAAAATTGCATTTTGTTTTACATAGGTATGTACCATGCACTTGGAACATAGTTCCATGCTCTACAACACTCATTTCTTCCATTGTACTATATCATTCTTTTATTCTTTTCCAAGATTTATAATATTAAAAGGACATTAAAAATCAAATACTAAAATAAGAGAGAGGGGGGGGAGATCTCAAATATTTTCTATTTGGTGGCTGCAATTTAGGCCATCCTTGAATAAAGCACTAGGCTTGAGTCTTCTCAGCAACTTGGGTCTTAATATAGATTTTAAGATTTGAACCATGATCCTCTTCTAAGCATATGGAGAATATTCCAATGTCTCCTGCATTGTGGATTTATATCATTGGTCCCTTTGAGTCAACTGCTACCCAACTCACCAATGTTTCATGCTCACTGTTCAAGGATAGTCTAAACTTGTGCCAGCCACTCTTTAGTTTCTTTGACCTCATGTATTGGCCATTCCCTGATGTCAATTTGTTCTCAACATGTATCATTGAAACCAGTGTTCATACTTGTGCTTGTGTGGAAGGTATCCATTGTCTTCTCACTAGCGAGTTGTGTCTCATCAATGATGACTCATCTACTCTAAGGGATTAACCTAGAGTCATAGCACCATGGCCCTATTTACATCATTAACAGGTAACCTTTCACTCAACAAATGGAAACTCATCATTGGTCTTGATTGAGTAGTTTCCCATAATGTTTGACATCAAAATATCTATTCACATTTTTGGATTCGTGTTGTAAGTTAGATTCCATTTTCATCATTGGTGGGAGTCCTTGCCTCTATCAATAGCTTTCATTATTGGTTGTTTCTCAAAGGTTCTGTTATATGTGCTATTTACATCAAGTCCATGCAAGATACATACTCGGTGGTCCGTTATACAGAACTTTGTCCAAGCCCTTTTTCCAAGTCAAATCAATTCCTAATACCTCCTTGTGTTGGTTGATGGAGGATTCCCTAATGCCTCCCTTCCAACAGATCTCTTCCCATTGACTTTAGCACATACTGCTCTAGGAGTGGGATCTAGACTTTATATAGTACCTTGGGGCTTGTAGTCATCAATGGAAATTTCCCTCACTATGGGGTACTGGGAATACATCAATGTCTCATTCCCAATAGATTCTTCAATTGTTTCACTCCAAGACATTTATTCACACTTGTTATAATGTACTAGGCACATTGGTGCCCATTATCATCATCGGTGGGTTGCCTCACATTTGTTAACGGTATACATCAATGACCAGTAATCAAATGATGTCTTCCATGTTTGACTTCAGAACATCTATTCACATGGGAAGGGATCGTACCTCTCGATGGTTTGGATAGAAGACCTTGGGATAGTAGTAGCATCCCAACATTTTGTTATTGCTCGAGTTGCGCAAGATTGTACCATACACCATATGACATTGGTACCATTTGGAGAATCAACACTCACCTCAGCTATAGTTAGTTCTCCTTATGCATGTCTAGACATAGATCCACTGTGTATATGTATGTGGCTATGATCTCCTTATTAGCATGGATCCACTATGTATCATCCACGTGGCCATGTTCCATTCTTATATATGTCATATGGATCCATTATGTATTATTTCATGACCATGATTAGTACATCATCCATATGTCACAGATCCACAATGTGTATAATTTGGTGGCCATGCTCTATCACATTTTGAGCATGAATAAACCCATCTCAAGGAAATGTATGTCTAACACCTTTTTCGTTGTTTCGGCTATTTTTCGGAGCTAATGATCAAGAACCTACACCTCGTTACACTACATCCCATTCCACTACTTAATATAATGTGCTTCATCCATCAACTTCTCTTCTGACCTCACACATTAGGGGGCATATATTATAGCTCAAATTAGCACTTCTCTGTCTATGACGACGGTTCAAAAAACGACATTTGAATATCACTAATCATTCACAAAAAAGGACACTAAAATATGGAAGAGCCTAATGATTTGACTCCTAATGATGCCCCTAATCATTAAAAGAAAGATCCCAACTCATTACCCTTCATCATACACAGTTGCAACCGTAAAAGATCCCATTTACGCCCTACACACTATTAAAGCGCAAACCATTCACATGTTTCCCTTGAGCAAGGTGCAAATGCCTCAAAAATTCATGAAAATATATATAAAAATCTCGAAAATTGAGGACTTATGGAAGTTATAAAACTAATATGGATCACTTGTAACTCTCTAAAATACTTGGAAACTATCTCCAACTATATCCATAAAACTTAAAAGGAGATGGCATGGTCCAAGGATGGGGACACCCATTGCAATACGATTATGTTGGAGGAATCACGCTTCACTACACCCATCCATCCCTATTCATATCAGTAATCCTTGTTGTTGATCACCATCTCCCTAATTGTTGAGATCATTGCCCTCAAGTGATCTTGTATTTGACTACATTTGGAAGATTGGAGTGGCATGCAAGAGAAGATTGAACTAGTCTTTGAATTTTTAAAGGTGCTTGGAAGTGATTGAGGTAATGGCTTGTACTTTTCCATTGTTATAATGGAAATCTGATATCTCCCCCTCCCCCAAAACAAGTGTGTTCAATGTTGAATTTTTGACTTGAAGGAATTGTCTTTTAATTATATTAAACATTGCTTAATTAGTTGATGTTATATGTATGGTTTATATCATTTGAATTATCCTTTATTGTCAAAATTGTTTGAGGAAGGTTGCTTTTTCTATGTTGTAGTTTAGAGTTGGGCATCAAGGAGAAGATTGGAAGAGTGTTAAGGAAACAAGTAGGATCAAACTTCGTAAAAAGGTACACATCATTCTTCCTCCTTCTCTTTCCTTCATGTTTTGCTTACTTGATAAAGTAGTGTAGTGTGTTGAATATATGTTTATAAGTCATATCAGCTTGTAGACAAAGCTATTAGGTATGTTTCCACTTACTTTAGTATGTTGGTGACCTCATCCCCAGTCATAGGATAAAATTCTGAACAACACATACCCATGTCCATATTAATAGGTCAAAAGAGTTGCTTAGAAGATTGTAGTAAACTAACAAGTAGATCACTAACATAAAATTTAATGTTTTTAGGTAAAAATGTGAACCCTAATCTCCCTTAAAAAGTTGAGTGGTCATAACTTCGAAAGCTAGAAGGTCAAAACTTAGATATAGTTAATACATAACAACATGTGTGGCATAGTAATATTTACTAAACAAAAACCCACGCAACAAGATAAACTTGTTAAATGGGAATTTGGAGATGACAAGGCTAAGTCAATAATTATATTTTCCATTTCAATATAGAAATACATCTCTTAGACCTATCAAAAACGTCCAAATAAATCTAGGAAGAGCTCAATTGGCTATAGTTAAAATGTTAGCGCACATAATTGAAGTGTGATTAACATAATAAAACCCAATCAAGAATAATTAGCGTAATAGAGATAAACCCATAACATAATAATTGACCATACCAAAAATGATATAATTATCTCAACTTTCTTGTCTATAAACAAGGCTTATCCTATTTTAATCTTGACACCGTCAAGTTAAGCCAACACTTATGTAGCATTTCCCCTTAAGATTGACTTGGTGACACATATAAGGAGAGTTGGCATAAAGGACAACCACAAAACCATGTTGATATTATTGACAAGAGGGTCTGACGCATATTAAGTTCAAGAAGCTCCTACAAGTGTATTTGGGTAGGGATGACATGGGAATGCTACCCACAGTCCCATGGTCGAGAGCTTTCCACAGTTGACCTCATAATGAAAAAATCGAATTGTCACTTATTGACAAAAAACCTAGGTTCTAGAATGGCCAAATAAGTCAAGCATGGGGCCATGGACTCACATGATAGAGGCACCCTTCAATGTAGTCCGATGTCAAGAGTCCAAAGGATTCAACGATCATTGATTTGATGCCCAATCATTTATGGTGAGTTATAAATCACCTCCTTAAGCCTTTCATAAACACTTGGATAATGTGTTCTTGTGGCATGAAAAGAAAACCAAGCAATAAATTGGGTTCCATAAGCTCTATGGGTAGTGGAGATCTATGGTCCGACATATTTCTCAGTTTCCATTCGACCCATTGTTCACAATCCATAGAACCAAAAATGAATCTTTTGTAACCATGGGCACATCCCTAAGGCACATGATTTGTGTGAAAAAAAACATAATGACATGCATATTAGACTCTTGCAATAATTGATCATAATTCATAAAAATGGTAAAAATTAAATATGGTGTAACACAATAAAAGAATAAATTTTACCTTGAAATTCATGGTCAATGGAGAGAGGAACCATGTAAGAGTGGGACAAATAACAATGTCAGAATCATGTGCATCAAAGATACACATTGCACTTGAATTTAAATTACCATGTGCAAGGAGGTTAGACTTATCTCACTCCAATACAATTCAAGCTCGCCAAACACTATCACTAGCCTAGCACTAGCATTCAAGTCAACATGTCCATCCTAGAATGAGTCATCAAACCCTTGGTCGTGAAATCTTGCATCAACACAAGCACCAAGACTTCCATGGAACATCAACAATACATTAAACAAGTCTTGTTCCAACCAAGGTATCACACCAAGCTCAAGATTGATCAATTTACACTCTCCATGATCTTTCCCTAGCCATCATGCATCACATAAGAACAAGGATGCAATATCACCAAAGGCATTATTTCTTTTCTTCATATCCCATCTATAGTTGGAACCCTACTAGTGCTACCTCCTCTTGCTTCACAACAAGAGCCACAACTTCAACAAGACAACCATCAATTCCTTTATTTTTGCATGTTCTTCTCCAAGGTTTACTTGCATAGACAAACCCTGGTATCCTCATCCATATCAGAAAAATAAATTCACCAAGAACAATCAAGCATTCTTTCTCTTCTTCATGTCTTCTCATATGGTTTATAGAAAAAACCTAGTTCCAAAAATGGTGGAAATAAATAACAACTGGTCCATGTACTCATGGGAGAGGGGTGTCTGAAGTATACTTATATGTCATGAGGCTGATGGAGCTAGAGATTTTTCGATTTGAGTCTTGTTTATCAATTTATGTCAAGTTTCAACTCGCTTCCTAAAGCCATTCATATACACTTGGGAAATTTCAACCAAGGGCATAAATCCAATCCGAGTAGAAAATTTCAGTTCCATAACCTCCTACAAGATTGTTAGTGCAAGATCGAGATGATCACAATTTTGACACGCTCTGTTGGCGCAATTTCCAAAAATTTACCCCATGATACAAAATTTACATTGCATGTTACTTAGTGAAACCCTAGTTTCAAAAATGGTGAAAATAAACAACAACTAGTCCATGGACGATAGGGGTGTCTCTAAGTGCACTCCAATGTCACAAGTCCAATGAAACTAACGGTTCATGGATCCAAGTCTCAGTTATCAAGTTATGACAACTTTCGACTCGCTTCCTAAAGGGATTTAGGGACACTGAATGAATTTCAACTAGAGGCATAAATCCAATCCGAGCAATAGAATTGAGTGATGTAACCTTCTACAAGTTTATTTGGGAAAGGTCGATATGACCACAATGTCCACATGCTTCGTTGGCACAGTTTTCAAAAATTTACACTCTGATGCAAAAATTGCATTGCATGTTACTACGCAAAACCCTAGTTCTAAAATCATTGAAATAAATCATGTTTGAACCATGGACTCGTGGGAGAGGGGTGTCCCTAGGTGTACTCCGATGTCACAAATCCAATAGAACTGATGGTTTGTCAATAACAGTCTTGGTTATGAAGTTATGACGAGTTTCAACTCGCTTCCTAAAGTCATTCAAGAACACTTGGTGAATTTCTACTGGGGGCATAAAATCCAATCCAAGCAGCATAATTGAGTGTCGTAGCCTCCTACAACTTTGCTTGGGCAAATATGTGTTGACCATGATGTCCATACCCTTCTTTGGCGCGATTTTCAAAAATTTGCCTTGTGATGCAAAAATTGTTTTGCATGTTAGTCAGGCAAACCCTAGTTCCAAAATCGTCAAAATAAACAACGTCTAGTCCACTCAATCATGGGATAGGGGTTCCCATACTTGAACTTTGATGTCAGGAATCCAACTGAATTGATGGTTCATCAATTTGAGTTGTAGTTATCAATTTATTACAAGTTTCAACTCGCTTCCTAAAGCGATTAAGGGACACTTTGTGAATTTCTACCGAGGGCATAAAATCCAATCCGAGCAATAGAATTGAGTGTCGTAACCTCCTGCAAGTTTGTTTGGTCAAGGACAAGATTACCATGATTTCCACACACTCCATTGGCATTGTTTTCAAAAATTTACCCAGTGATTAAAAAATTTAATTACATGTTACTTAGCAAAACCCTAGTTCCAGAATCTCGGATGCAAGTTTACAAGTGGCTGAGGGGCCTCATGCATCCGGCAACATGGAGTCGAGAGTGGGTGAAATCATGTCAGAAGAAGGACTTCCAGTCAAAAAAGGAAGGTGTGTTTAAATGAAATTCATGCAAGGAAGAGCCCGAGTACGAGGAGATATGAAGGGAGGCAAGGAGGATTTATGTAGGCGGGACTCCTTGGAGCCGAGCCGATCTAGTTTGCTATCAGAATTAGTTAAATTTCTCGGTATAATGAATTTTGGTGCATGATATTGAAGGTAATTAATGGAGGAGAGATGCGGGAGAGCTGGACTGGCGGCATGCTAGAGCACAAAGCTATTAATTCAATTTATGTTTTCTTGATGATGCTTGTTAACGACAACTCGAAGGAAAATGATTAGGGAGAATTATTTATAGATGAGTGCATGGTGGCTCGGACATTATGAGCTATTGAATTTTGTTGGTTTGTTGGTAAGGAGAGGAAGCATTGTCTAACTCTTGTGTTAGTTAGTTGCACCTTTATGGCCCTACGTCAACGAATGTAAAACCGACGGGGGAGCACCGAAGGAGAAGTAGAGTTGAATGCATTTCGATAGAGGAAGAAGTTGGGAGGGGAGTACATGGAGGGTATCCCATCTAGAATTGATGACCCCATCTTGAAAATGGAGGAATATGAGATTTAGAGGAGAATTGAGGAACGCGGTTTCGTTGCTTCTCTGGACCCATATTGGATACTAAAGAGGATTTTTGCCAAAGTGATGTTGGAACATGTTAGTTTCGGGGACCTGGAGTTGCAGATTGTCGGGAAGGCCACAGAAGATATGCTGCACGATGTGGTCTACATGGAGGGAGTTTTTGGGCTGGACAAAGCCTCCTTCATGGCTTTGTCGGCTCGTAACTCGCCTCCCCTAGTGGAAGCAGAGATTCCCTCACCAACCGGTCAGGAAGGGATTCAGATGGAGTAGACTCCTGTAGCGGTCGACCTTGATCAGTAATTGTCTCTCTCGGATCTGTTGTTTTGTGAAGTTTTGTATGTTGTTTTGTGTTGATATTGTAATGGCCTCGAGCCAGTTTTCAATTTTGGTTGCGTTGCCTTACCAAGTAACATGTATAGCAGGCAGGATAGTGGTTTTGTTTTGGCTCTCCGTATGGGACGGGAAGGGTTTGTAATGGTTATACGCCTGTGTTAGGGTATTTTAAAAATGATTTGGAGGAAAGTAAGGTAGTGGGGCGATGTTATGGCCTCGTCAATTATTTTGGGGGTTGGTGGGATGACCTGGGTTGTTCTCAGGTAAGACTCTTTTTGTAATAGTATGTACATATTTTCCTTATTTTAGTAATAGATTGATCCTCTCTTATACACAAAAAAAACCCTAGTTCCAAAAATCATCAAAATAAACAACATTAAGTCCATGGAATCATGGGATATGGGTGTCCATAAGTGTACTCTGATGTCAGAAGTATAATGTAACTAATGGTTCATTGATATGAGTCTCGGTTATCATGTTATGACAAGTTTCAGCATGCTTCCAATTGCCATTCAAGGACACTTCACAAATTTAAACCAAGGGAATAAAATCCAATATGGGTAGAATAATTGACTGTCGCAACCTCTTATAAGTTTGTTTGTCCAAGGCTAAGATGATCATACTATCCACATGCTCTATTGGAATATTATTTAAAAATTTACCCTCTGATGCCATTGAGGGATGCTTGGCAAATTTCAACCTAAAGGCATAAAATCCAATTTGAGTAGCATAACTGAGTGTCATAACCTCCTGCAAGTTTGTTTGGGGAAATATAATATTACCATGATGTCCACACACTCCATTGGCCCAATATTAAGAAATTTACCCTCTAATGCAAAAATTGCATTGCATGTTATTGAGCAAAACCCTAGTTTAGGAAATGGTGTAAATAAACAAAATTTGATTCATGGACTCATGGAAGAGGGGTGACCCTAGGTGTATTATGATTTCAGGAGTCCAATGGAACTGACAAAATCAGATTCTTGGTTATAAAGTTATGGTGAGTTTCAACTTGCTTCCTAAATCCATTCAGGGACACTTGGCGAATGTCAATTGGTGGCATAAAATCCAATATGAGTAGCAGAATTAGGTGTTGTAACCTATTTAAATTCTTAATGATACTGAGAGGGGGGGTGAATCAGTATCATGCACATATTAAACAATTTTTCACTTAAAAATCATCCACAAATTCCTATTTAAAACACATCAATAAAAGACAACTGTGTGCATAATATTTGAAGAAACTTTTATATATATGTATGAAAATTTACAGTGATAGATGGGAGACACCAATATCCAATTATGTGAGCACCAACTCACTCAGATACCAATATGATTGGCACACCTATCCACATGCAAGCACCAACTAGTAGACTATAGTATCCAACCTATGAGGACACCAATCATCTGCACAAGCACCAACTTGTTGATCCATGCTCCAACCTGTGAGGACACCAATCCTCTGTGCAAGCACAAACTCTTTGTGTTTAGGAACCAACCTGAGAGGAGACTACAATATCATTTCCTTGCCCCTTCCTACCACAATGAGATATAGAAAGAAATGTTTCGAACTTCTATCACACTATCTTTTCAATCTGCGCCCATAGCTTCACACTTGTCTTGTTCATTGTTTCACTTTCGCGCGTGCTAGTGTTCTCAACCTTATCTCTATGCAACTACTATGTTGCGGCACTTCTTTGATCTCTACACTACTATGGTTTTGTGCACTACTATGTTGTTCTGCTTTTTCTGATATGCACACTTGGATCTCTATTGTTTCTTCCTTCTATATCAACGAGCCATTGATACCCCGGTAAATCGAAGCTTCCAAAGCATAGAATACTTTTACATATCCATTGCATGCACACTCTTCCACATCAATCTTTGGTTTATTTATATCACCACTTGTTTTCCTTGATTAGATTAATTTTTCCACAAGTGGGGGGTTATTTATGTCGGCTACCTTTTTCTTCTTGGTCAAATAAACCCATCACAATGCATTTGAGCCAACTAAGTATTTTCTGCATGCTTTGATATTCTTCCTTATTGCACAAATTCCCAGTATGTGTGTGATATGTACCCATATATATTGCACAAAATCCCAGTGTATCTATGCCAAGTACCCAACTATATTGTGCAAATAGGTAGCCTTGTTTTATATATATTTCTTCAAACTGGCATCAAGGATTCATGATTTTTGCTTGACATAACCATGCTTCTTGTTTGACATCAATGAAAACACCAAAGTTCAAAAATATTCCCCTTTGGCATTGATGTCAACACCATTCAAAATTGATCTCCCCTTGAGTATGAGCTCTTCTTGTCTGCCCTCAGCATGCTTCCCCTGTATTCATGTAAATTGATCCTTTCAGCGCTTCCGCATAGAATTTAATCCAGCATTTTGTTAAGATTCAATATGCTAAGACATAAAATATCAGTATTACATTCCATTTCACAACAATAGCATATACAGGATCACTGAAAGAACAACAAGCACAGCATAAACACAAGAGACAAAAATTTATCCTGGGAAACCCTCATGGGGTAGAAAACCCAGCAAAGCTTCCTCAATATAGATTACCAACAAATACAAAGATGTAATCCCCAAACATGAGCTCCTTCTCCTCCATAGAAGATCTCTCTCTCACCTATGCGCTAATCACAAGTGAGTGAATGTGTGTTAAATGAGGAACACACCTCCTCTATTTATACACAACTCCGACTTGACTTTTACACTAACTAGGTCAGCCCCAACTTAACCACTTAACATAATGTGACAAGGCCGACCCCACTAGGGTGGTCTAATAACCCTTTAACCCACTTGACTCATACAGGGCCGACCCCACTAGGGAAGTCTAATAACCCAAGTTACCACATTCTCCACGGAGGAATAAAACATCTTCAGATATACAATAGGGTCTCCACGGAGGAATGAAACATCTCCGGAATAATAAAGTACAAATATAATATTCTTCGAAGTTACAATATCTCAACACTCCCCCTTAATGAGAAGGTTATTATAACAACATCTGCAGGAGCAAGGAGTCATCAACTACATGATACATGATACATCTATAAATCATTGGAAACTTTCTTTAACATCATCAGTAACTTAAACAGTTACTGGAACATCTTCAAGATCTTCAATATGGAACATCAACATCTTCAGTACCGAGTCTTCATCTTCTGCAGCACTCGAACAGCTATAGTAACATCATCATTTGGATCTCCCGCTCAATAGCATCATCATCTGGATCTCCGATCAACAACATCATCATCTGGATCTCCCGATCAACAACATCATCATCTGGATCTCTGATCAACAACATCATCATCTGGATCTCCCGATCAACAGCATCATCTCGATCATCTCGATCAATCGCATTTGGATCATCTCGATCAACAGTATCATCATAGCAGCATACTTTGCAATACACATGATCCAATTATGGGATGGTCAATCCCTCTCAATTTAGGACATAAGTCCAAGGACGATGCAATCCTACCACGTACTTTTTGAACCAAGGGTTCCGGGATGATGCAATCCCCTCACGTACATTTTGAACCAAGGGTTCCGAGATGATGCAATCCCCATCATGTACATTTTGAACCAAGGGTTCCAGGATGATGCAATCCCCATCACGTACATTTTGAACCAAGGGTTCTGGGATGATGCAATCCCCATCACGTACATTTTGAACCAAGGGTTTCGGGATGATGCAATCCCCATCACGTACATTTTGAACCAAGGGTTCCGAGATGATCACGTACATTTTGAACCAAGGGTTCCGGGATGATGCAATCCCTATCACGTACATTTTGAACCAAGGGTTCCGGGATGATGCAATCCCCATCACGTACATTTTGAACTAATGGTTTCAGGATGATGCAATCCCCATGACGTACATTTTGAACCAAGGGTTCCGGGATGATGCAATCCCCATCACGTACATTTTTAACCAAGGGTTCTGGGATGATGCAATCCCTATCACGTACATTTTGAACCAAGGGTTCTGGGATGATGTAATCCCCATCACGTACATTTTGAACTGAATGTTCAGGGACAATGCAGTCCTATCACATACATTTTGAACTGAATGTTTAGGGACAATGCAATCCTATCACATACATTTTGAACTGAATGTTCAGGGACGATGCAGTCCTATCACGTCCACTAGGGACCATTTTCTCGGAGACATATGTCTACGTATCTCTTTTAGGACATGTGTCCAGGGATGATACAATCCACTTGTCAACTTAGACCAAGTCTAACGACCACTCATCGACCTCATTGTCGGTATCACCAATACATGTATCCACATCATCAACCTCACTGTCGATGCAGGCAATCTCATCATCAGCGACCACATCACTCCCCCTTTCGACAAGGGTCCTTCTGAACTACACCAAGCTTGTCTCGGAAATACTCAAACTTTACTTGAGACAGAGGTTTGGTCAATATATCAGCAACTTGTTCGTCGGTGCTCACATACTCGAGCTTGATAGCTCCTTTCTGCACCATATCCTGTATATAGAAATATCGGATCTCTATGTGCTTTGACTTATCATGGAACACTGGATTCTTATTCATCTTGATACAACTCTGGTTGTCACACAAGATCACAGTGGGGTCCATCTCCAAGTCAAACAATCCTGATAACAACTTCTTAAGCCATATTGCTTCACAACTAGCAGAGCAAGCAGCAATATATATTCCTCTTCAGCTGTGATGAGAGCCACACTAGACTGCTTCCTGCTAAACCATGAGATCATGGCAGATCCCAGACAATAACATCTACCTGATGTACTCTTCATGTCTGATACATTTCCTTCCCAATCAGCATCTGTGTAGCCATACAATCTGAAGTCATGATCTCCAAGATATCATAGAACAAAGTTTATCGTACCCTTTAGGTACCTCATCACATGCTTTGCAGCTATCAGGTGAACACGTCTAGGTTCCACTAGATACTGACTCGAGTTGTTCACAGCAAAGCATATATCTAGCCTTGTATTCGTTAGATACATCAATGACCCAATAATCTGTCTGTAAAGAGTCACATCCACTAACTCTGATGAGTCATCAGCTAATAGCTTCAAGTTGGAATCCATGGGAGTGGCCATGGATTTGCATTCTAACATATCAAATCTTTTCAAGATTTCCACAACATACTTTCCCTTGTTGAAAAAGTTCCTTTTGGGCCTTTCCATACTTCCAGACCTAGGAAGTATGCATCAATCTGAGATCTTTCATCTCAAATTCTGTAGCTAGCTTCTTCTTGCTTTCCATGATCTATTTCTCATTCCCTGTCAGAAATAGATCATCCACATATAGTAATAGTATGACAGGTTCATCATCCATAACCTTAAGGTAAAGGTTAGGATCATCTTTAGTTTTGGTAAAGCCCAAGCTTGTCAAGAAGCTATTAATTCTCCCTCTGTGACTGAACATCATTCACACTCTGCATTGAGTGTTCTTCTGGATATCTATCCGTGCCATCTCTCATCAAATGGGTCTACTGATATGAGCCTCAAGATCATTCGAACTTTGTGGTGAGTTCCTTCTTGCATCCATATAAGAAAAGAATTTCATCTGTATATAGACACCATCTTCAACCTTGTAGAAAAGGTTGAAATCTGCATCACCCATGGTGATCATTAAGCTCATTAAATGATTATCGATCCTGGGTACCCGTACAGAGCTTTCTTCAATTGAATCCTGGGAGTTTTCTTGATTTGTACTTCTTCTTCAATTACACCATTAAGAAAATGGTCTTATCTAGCCACTTGGAGCAAACATCTCATCATGATTCTCTTCTTCTTTCTAAGAGAATCTTCTAGCCACGAGCCTTCTATAGTATGTTTGATTTGTAAGTCTTCTTGTTGAACATCCATCACTTGTTCGGTGTTCATCATCATTCTTCATGATCTTTCCTACAAATCAAAGTTAATTACATGATTAGTAATACTTCAGAATCATCAAATCATGTTGACATGATAACCTATTATGTATACAGATATGATTCACATAGTTATGCAACTATATTGACCAATACTTTGGCACTACACTTTTCCATATCCTGTATGCATACAATGGCTATCTAGATGCCTTCCATCTCTACCAGAACATACTATCAAGAGCGTGCACAGCTCTCAGCATGTCAGCAAAGAGGTTTCATTCTAGATAAACAACAATGGAATGTTTGTCCAACTTACCCATCATATGCATATTAGTAGTATACTGTTCAATGCCATATGAATGCTTACACTATGCATGATATATACAAATATGCATACAACTATTACGAGCAATATTATTTACTATTCAAAGATTCAAATAACAACTCAAATACTTATCTTTTATATTTGTGTGGTTGCCTCCCGCTTGATTTCTATGATAGCATCATGATTATAAGTCTTTGAACTTCTATCCATCCTGGACCACTATGCATGCTCAAGTGTGTATTTATTTCTATGATAGCATCATGATTATAAGTCTTTGAACTTCTATCCATCCTGGACCACTATGCATGCTCAAGTGTGTACTAGTGTCATCCTCATTATCTCATACATAATCATACATTCATTAGTATAGTCTTAATACTATCAAAACATTATGATTCTAAATAATCTTAAGTATGTATGGTCATGATTATTTCATACACGGGTATACTTACCTAAGATCCTAACAAATTAGGATTCTAACTTGATATAGGAAAACAAACCTGGATTATCAAGGTTGGTTATGTCTAACATACCCAAACAATGTCTTCTTGTTCTCTTTAATGACTTGTGCTTAGTAACCATTGTAGAACCAAATTATACATACCTCGTAAGTAGAGCTTCTACGTGATCCATGAGTCTTTTCCTTGATGTCACCATGGTCATATGTTCTTGATCTAGAACTTGATTTGTACCTTTCATGTTAGCGGACAACATCATCCTCATACAATACCACAGTGCATTAGTACAATCATAAGTGTCATAACCCTAATCAATGAATGTCTTCTTATCATTCACATCCATTCATACTTTTACTAGGGTGATAAGACAAGTCTAAAATTAATCAATATTGTACTAATCTCATTAATATGAAGACAAACATATCATAACCTTAATCATGAACAGATTTCAAAAACATACCTGTATCTCCACAAGTCATACCTATCGAGATTGCTTGTAGCATTCTTATGTAAGGCCTTAGCCCAATCTCCCTTTGGAACTGGAACTTCTTCACTTATGCAGGTGTCCAATTCATTCTCTTCTAGGATTAACCCAATCCACTTTGATTTGATGAAACTGGATCTAGAGCTGGATTAGGGTTTGTCAAAGAAACCCTAAAAATTCAAGCTTTGAATTTCAAACTTCTGATTGGATGAAAAGATGTGTCTTGATGAGCTGATCAAGCTGGTATACTTCAATTTTGAAATCTCCAAAATTTGACCCCTCAAAATTGCCTTTGAAACTTCCGGATCTTCTGAACAGGATCCCGAACTAGGGTTTGATAAAGCCCGATCTTCTTCCCATCCAAAAGGATCGATCTTGTGTTCTAAACTTCGATTTTTCTGAGGAGCTTCCAGCCGTGATCACATATTTCAAAAATTCCAACTTTTGCAGAAGCCCTAATTTTCCACCTTTCCAATCAAAATCCCGAACTAGGGTTTGATCAAGCCCGGCCTTCTACCCAACCAAAAGATTCGATCTTGGTATCTAAATTTTGATTTTTATGAGGATCATTCAGCCATGGTCTCCGATTGCAAAAATTCCAACTTTCTCCGAATCCCTAAATTCCTGCAGCAGTGACAAGCCAAGAATGAAGGTGCTCAGAATCCAATTCTGTTTTGACAGAAATATGCACCTTATTGTTTTTGGTGCATCTCTAAAATTACAAATCCATAGGGCCTGAAAATTTGGCCTATGGTATCTTGACCTGTCTTCTTTCCAACCCCATAGGTCTGAACTCAATTGGATTCTCTGAGAGAGAGTTATGCCAAGTGTCACAACGTGACCTATTTATGGGATAAAATAGGAGAGCAAACTTGTACGGAGTTCCATGTGTCACTGTTTCAACTTCGACCTCTGAAAAGTGGACCTGTGAAAGTATAGTCTGTGCCCTACCTGCCACTTTTTATGAAATTTCATTTGGAGCTTCCTAGCCCAAGTTGTGACCTTTTTTCTTAGGTCACCTATTTATGACTGAGATCTAGAAGAGGTAGAAACCCTAACTTGTACGGATCATAAATCACAAAGTACAACGAATATGAGGTTTTCCTTTGGACACAAGGTACAAGGGAATGTTATATACGACCTATAGAAGTTTCAGATCCTGAACCTTCTCCAAAATGGATTTATAGCGAAAGTACCACGATGACTGGTTTTTGCTATACAAAACCCTAACTTGCAAATTGTCGCAAGTGAGACAAGTGTCGTAAGTGCCATACATTGCCTTCCTTCAGGCTAGCTCTGATACCATGTTAAGATTCAATATGCTAAGATAGAAAATATCAGTATTACATTCCATTTAACAACAATAGCATATATAGGATCACTGAAAGAACAACAAGCACAACATAAACACAAGAGACACAGATTTATCTTGGGAAACCCTCATGGGGTAGAAAACCCAGCAAAGCTTCCTCAATATAGATGACCAGCAAATACAAATATGTAAGCCCCAAACATGATCTCCCTCTCCTCCATAGCATATCTCTCTCTCACCTATGCGTTAATCACAAGTGAGTGAATGTGTGTTAAATGAGGAACACTCCTCCTCTATTTATACACAACTCTGAATTGACTTTTACACTAACTAGGTCAGCCCCAACTTAACCACTTAGCATAATGTGATACAGCCAACCCCACTAGGGTGGTCTAATAACCCTTTAACCCACATGACTCATACAGGGTCGACCCCTCTAGGGAAGTCTAATAACCCAAGTTACCACATTCTCCACGGAGGAATAAAACATCTCTAGATATACAATAGAGTCTCCATGGAGGAATGAAACATCTTCGGAATAATAAAGTACAAATATAATATTCTTAGAAGTTACAATATCTCAACACATTTCTCTGCAAAACCTTCTACCCATTATTTCTACCCCTTCTAAATCAATGGAAAATGGATGCTCCCCCTGGTTTCATGCTTCCCTTTCTTTCTTATGTTGTTTCCACACTTTGTGCCAAGTTCACCTACAGCTTCTATGCTCCCCCTGTGCAATTGCAACCTCTCTTATGAACTTATGTTTTTGTTCCTTCTTCCATGTTTATTGCTTCTGCTTCACGTGAGGCTTCTCATGTTATTTCTTTGTTCCAGTTGTTCCCCCTTAATCGTATTGATATTATTGCGCTTTTCTGAATTCTCATGCAGTCGCAATGTTTTCTTGCTTTCATGTCATTTGTGATTTTTGCTAACACAATCATGATTTGTAATGAATTGATTTGATTGAAAACTTTGTCAATATGTCATATGGCGCAAGCTTGCGTACTTCATCCTTTGATAAGATAGCGAAAGCATCATTAAATCTCTCATACAGTGTAATCAATTCAATTTCCTTTTTGTCCTTTCAGATTTTAGCAAGCATGCAAAATAATTCATCCATGATGAATACATGCCCGCAAATCTTACCAAATTTGGTAGATGCATTTTACATTCATCAAAACTATCATTTTTCATTCCTAATGACCAATTATCCTCCCAGTATTTGCATTGTTGTCCAATTGTTAACCAATCACAACTCCTTGTCAAAATGTTTGAGCAACATCAACCAATTGGATATTCTGCAGTAAGTTTTTCTGCAATCCTCCAGGCACAAAGAACGGAATTTACCAAGCTTAAGGACGACCTGGAGAAGTGGGAAATTAATCTCAAGGAAGCAGATGTCAAGTCCCATGGTATGCATTGGTCCAGTTGAATCAGAATCATTCATCAGAGATTTCATTTTTGAAGAGGTGTGTTGATCAACTGGAGGCACAACAGCAATCCATTATAGATTTCTTGAAACAAGCTCGCATTATTTTGGATACTTCAGACTTGAAGCAGTAGGAACACCAGCGTGACACTGAGCAGCGCTTATCATGATGAGTGAATTTTGCACAGTTACCTTCCTTTAGAATGTACTTAAAAAAAATTAAACCGTAGATGTGGATACCTCTTTTTATCATGGAATCTTTTGCAACAAGGGTCCTTATGTATCTCTTCACTTTTATAACGGCAACACGAATTCAACAAATGTATTGTATCAAAATTTATGTATACATAATTATTATTCTGAATGTAACTAGCAAATCCATTTTCTTTTGTAGGAATGACTAATTGTTCATTGATGCTGAAATATTTGTTCTATGCCAACAATGTTTTCCATTTACGATCAAATTTAAATGTATATACTTTCCTTTTGTACTAGTTGCACCTATGAATGTAACCTGTGCGAGATTCTTCAAACATTTTATGTTCAAAACCTTATTTATAAATTCCTTGAATTCATCATAGATGGCATATTGAATTCAAGTATTTTTATTCACAGTCCTAGAGATTAACAAGATAAGCATCAATTTTCTGTTGCTTGAAAATTACTTGTATTATTATTGACTACAGTTGCACATGTCTGTGGAAATTTCTTTATCCATTTTTTAGTGTGCGTGAGCTTTTGTTGGTACTCTGCAAAGTTGTTTCCTTCATCTACACAAGTCTTTATGTTCTTACTTCATGTAACATGAGAAATATTCCTTTCTGATTGTTTTACTAATCTTCGGCAATTTTGTGCCTTATGCCCAAATCCATCACAGGTATAACATATTATGGTATGACAGTATTTTGCAGCATGACCATAATACTTGCACCTTAAGCATCTCAATGTATTCATCCTTCTTCTATTATACTAAGGAAAATTGTAATAATTGAGCAAATTTTCATACCTAGATTGGATTGGATTTGATGACACATCTTGTTGATTTGTGACTAGAATATATTTATTGTTGCAAATAAATTCAACTGTCTTATCGTAGCCAAGACCATATTTGTCGTCTGGTGACCTTCGATTATTCAATATCTTATCCAACATTGATATGTTGTTCCTGAATTTAGCTTAAACTTTTGTGTCTGAAAATTCTTGTCACCTTTTGGATCTACGCAGCCTGAAATTTCATTTTTGGACCCATTTATTGCAAAAGAGAGTTGTCTTTGATTCTTCAGAGACTGTTTTTATTTTCTTATTTCAACTAGTTCTTCTTTTAATTGAGCAATCTCTAACTCCGTTTGCTCAAGTTGTGATAGTTGTTCTGTCAATAGGTCATTTTCTTGTTTTGTTTCTTCCAGTGATACTTCCAACAATAAATTATTTTCTTCAAGCTTCTTAACTTCATTTTGTGCGCTAGCTAGTTGTCTCTTAAATTCCCTTTTCTTTTCTTTTGATTTTTCAAGTGCTTTGTTTGTAAGCACCTCCTTAGTTCTTTTGAACTCAAACTCTTGATTTTTCAAACAATTGATTGTTCTTTCATCCTTGAGTAACTTATTATTTTGTTGGTCTAAAATCTCTTGATATTTTTGAAGGATTACTTTCAGAGATAGATTTTCTTTTCTTGCTTTCATTAATTCATCCAGAGCACTAGTTAGTAGTTAGTTCACCTTCCCAATCAACTTCTGTAGTTTATTCATCTTCAAACTTGAGGGTTTCTCCTTCACTTTCAAACTACTCCTGACTATTACTCATATCAGGAAGATTACAAGATTCATCCTCGGCATAGGATTTTGAAGGTGAGATGTAGATTCCATTGTAGAAATACTTACAGAATGTTCTTGTAGTAAGATCTGTTTGAATTTCCTATGAATTATTTGAGACCGCTTCCTTATTATATGATTCCTTCTTAATGAAAGAGCAGCAATTATCCTTTTCTTCTGAGTCTCTTATTTCAAGGTCTTCTACCATTGCCATGAACAGTACTTTGTTGGATTATCATCACTATCATCTTTGTCATATGAGCTATTTTATTCTTTGGAGTATAGACTCTTTTTCTGCTTGTGTTCAGACCTATTTTGTTGGCGTGTTTTTCTTCGTTCTCTATAATTAGTGTCCTTTTCACTATCACTATCATTGCTTTCCTTATAAGGACATTTGGAAGCAAAGTGACCTACTGTACCACATTCAAAACATTTGAAAGGTAACTTACCTTTATACTTGTCACGACCCCTTTTGATATTCTTTACAAAAATTGCTTCTTGATCAATGATCTAATACATCATAGGAACCCTTGCTCTGTTCATGCCTGCTATCTTTTGTCTTCTTGGAATCTTTGAAAGTCGCCTCTTTTTTGGAAAGATCCTCTTTTTCTGTCCCCATTTCATATGAAGTAAGAATCCCATGAATTTCATCCATATTTAATTTATCCAAATCATTTATGTCTTCTAGAACTGATACTTTGGAGTCAATCCTTGTTGTAAAAGATCTCAATACCTTTTGTCCTAGTACTTCCTCATCCATTTGTACTCCAAGACCTCTTATGGCATTAACAATCTCATCTACTCGAAGAAGATACGATGCAATATTTTCTTCTTCCCTCATCTTTAAAGTTTCAAATTGTCCTAAATAAGTTTGCAGCTTTTCCTTCTTAACCTTCTCATATCCCTCATAGATGTTTTTAATCTTATCCCATACTTCTTTAGCTGATGTGCACTGCATGACTTTGGTGAACTCTGAATCTGCTAAACCACATAGTATTGCATTCCTAGTCCTTGCATTACACTCATATAGTCTTTTGCCAGCCGCCTCAACTGGTGGAGTCTTGGTAACTTTATAACAATTTTCAACAGATTGTCAAACATCAACTCCAAGAGATTGTAAGTATACTTCCATGCTTATGATCCAGAAGGTGTAATTTGATCCATCAAACCTTGGTGCTTTGTTTGTAGAAAGTCCTTCCTATCTATCCATATATGCGCAATGATCTATCTTCCAACTGTTAAATTGTTCCTAAAGCAACCTCACTCTGATCCCAATTGTTGAAATTCTAAATGATACTGATAGGGGGGGAGAATCAGTATTGTGCACAAATTAAACAATTTTTTACTTAAAAATCATGCACCAATTCTTATTTTAAACACATCATTAAAATACATTTGTGCGCAAAATATTTGAAGAAACTTATATGTGTGTGTGTGTATTAAAATTTACATAGAAAGATGGGAGACACCAACTCACTCAGATACCAATCTAATTGGGACACCTATCCAACATGCAAGCACCAACTCACAAACTATAGGCTCCAACCTGTGAGGACACCAATCCTCTGCGCAAGCACCAACTTGTTGATCCAGGCTCCAACCTGTGAGGACACCAATCCTCTGCGCAAACACCAACTCACTATGTTCAATCACCAACCTAAGAGGAGACTGCAATCTCCTTTCCTTTCCCCGTCATACCACCCTGAGATACAGAAAGACATGTTCTGAACTTCTGTCGGACTATCTTTTCTATCTACATGCACAGCTTTGCACTTGTATTCTTCACTCTTTCACTTTCATGCGTGCTTGTGTGCTCAACGTTATCTCTGTGCAACTTTTGTGCTTCTTACACTGCTCCACTCGCTTCGGTATGTACTCTTGTTCTCTTATTATATATTTTTCTATTGCTTTGATCTGGCTCACTACTCTGATCCTATGCACTTCTTCGATCTGTACACTGCTACGGTTCTGCGCATTGTTTTGTTGTTCTACTTTTTCCGATCTGCGCACTTGGCTCTCTAATGTTTCTTCCTTCTGGGTGAACGAGCCATTCATACCCCAATAAAACGAAGCTTCCAAAGTACGTAATACTTTTACATCTCCATTGCGCACACACTCTTCCACATCAATCTTTGGTTTATTTATATCACCACTTGTTTTCCTTGATTAGATTAATTTGTCCACAAGTGGGGGGTTCTTTATGTCGGCTACCTTTTTCTTCTTGGTCAAGTTAACCCATCACAATGCATTTGATATGACTAAGTATTTTCTGCATGATTTGATATTCTTCCTTATTACAAAAACCCTCAGTATGTGTGGGATATGTATGCATCTATATTACGTAAAATCCCAGTGTATCTATGCCAAGTACCAAGCTATATTGCACGAATAGGTATCCTTGTTTTCTATATATTTATTCAAACTCACATCAAGGCTTCATGTTTTTTACTTGACATCACAATGATTCTTGTTTGACATCAATGACAACACCAAATTTCAACAATCTCCCCCTTTCGCATTGATGTCAACACCATTCAAAACTGAGCTCCCCCTGAGTATGAGCTCTTCTTTTCTACGCTTAGCATGCTTCCCCTATATTCATGCCAATTGATCCTTTGAGCACTTCTACACAGACTTTAATCCAAGATTTCTCTGCTAAACCTTCTACTTGGTATTTCTCCCCTTTGGCATTAATGGCAAAGGGATGCTCCCCCTGGCTTCATGCTTCCCTTTCTTTCTTCTGATGTTTCCACTACGTTGTGCCAAGTTCCAATGCAGCTTGTATTCTCCCCCTGAGAAATTGCAACCTCTCTTCTGAACATATGATTATGTTCCTTCTTTTGTATTGATTAATTCTGCTTTGCGCGATGCTTCCCATGTTATTGCTTTGTTTCAGTTGCTCCTCCTTAATTGTATTGATATTACTGTGTTATTTTGGATTCTCATGCATTCTCATTGTTTTCTTGCTTTTATGTGATTTGTGCTTTTTGTTGACACAATTAGTATTCATAATGAACTTATGTGATTGACAACTTTGTCAATACATCATATGATGCAAGCTTGCGTACTCATGGAAAATAATTCATCCATGATGAATACATGCTCGCAAATATTACCAAATTTGGTAGATGCATTTGGCATTCATCAACATCATTGTTTGTCATTCCTAGTGACTAATTATCCTACCAATATTCACTCTATTATCCAACTGATAACCAATCACAACTCCTTGTCAAAATGTTTGAGCAACATCAACCAGTTGGATCTTCTGCAGGTAGCATTTCCGCAATCCTTCGGGTACAAAGAACATAATTTTCCAAGCTTAAGGATGACCTGGAGAAGTGTGAAATGAATCTCAAGGAAGCAGATTTCAAGGAATGGTACGCATAGGTCCAGTTCAATCAGAAGCATTCAGCGGAGATTTCATTTTTGAAGAGACGCGTTGATCAACTGGAGGCACAGCAACAATCCATTATAGATTTCTTGAAATGACCTCGCATTATCCTGGATACTTCAAACTTGAAGCAGTAGGAACACCATCTTGACACTGAGTTGTGCTTATCATGATGAGTGAATTTTTCACAATTGCCTTCCTTTAGAATGTACTTAAAATTTTGTAAATTGTAGATGTGGATACCCCTTTTTATCATGGAATCTTTTACGACAAGGGTCCTTATGTATCTCTTTGATTTTATAATGGTAGCACGAATTCATAAAATTTATTGTATCATAATTTATGTATACATAATTATTATTCTCAATGTAACTAGCAAATCCAAATTGTTTTTTGTAGAAATGACTGACTATTCATTGATGCTGAAATATTTGTTTGATGCCAATAATATTTGCCATTTACGGTCAACTTTGAATGTATATACTTTCTTTTTGTAGTAGATGCACCTATGAATTTAATCTCTACAACATTCTTCAAACATTTTTTGGTCATAGCCTTATTTATAATTTCCTTGAATTCATCATAGATGGCATATTGAATTCAAGGATTTTTATTCACAATTCTAGAGATTAACAAGATAAGCAGGAGTATTTTGTTGTTTGAAAATTACTTGTATTATTATTGACTACAACTGCACAAGTCTGTGGAACTTTATTTATCCATTTTTTAATGTGCGCGAGCTTTTGTTGGTACTCTGCAAAGTTATTTCCTCCATTTACCCAAGTCTTTATGTTCTTACTTCCTGTAACATGCAAAATATTCCTTTTTTATTGTTTTGTTGATCTTCAGCAATTTTGTGCCTTATGCCCAAATCCATCATAGGTATAACATCTTATGGTATGATAGTATTTTGCATCATGACCATAATACTTGCACCTTAATCATCTCAGTGTATTGATTACTCTTCTATTATAATAAGGAAAATTGTAATCATTGAGGAAATTTTCATACGTAGATTGGATTTGCTTTGACGACACATCTCGTTTATTTGTGACTAGACTATATTTACTATCATAGACTTTTTAAACTGTCTTAACGTATCCAAGAACCTTTTTTTTTTTTGGTGACCTTTGACTATTCAATATCGTATTTAACTTTGATGTGTTGTTCCTGAATTTAGCTTCAACTTTTGTGTCAGAAAAGTCTTTGTCACATTTTGGATCTGCACAGCCTAAAATTTCATTTTTGGACCCATTTATTGCAAAATATATTTGTCTTTGATTCTTCAGAGACTGTTTTTCTTTTCTTATTTCGGCTAGTTATTATTTTAAGTGAGCAATCTCTAACTCCTTTTGCTCAAGCTATAACAGGTGTTCTGTCAATAGCTCATTTTCCTATTTTGTTTCTTCCAGTGATACTTCCAACAAGAAATTATTTTCTTCAAGATTCTTAACTTCATTTAATGCGCTAGCTAGTTGTCTCTTAAGTTCCCTTTTATTATATTTTGATTCTTTAGGTGCTTTGTTTGTAAGCACCTCCTCAGTTCTTTTGAACTCAAACTATTGATTTTTTAAACAATCAATTGTTCTTTCGGCCTTGAGTAACTAATCCTTTTGTTGGTCTAAAATCTATTGTGATTTTTGAAGGCTTACTTTCAAAGCTAGATTTTATTTTCTTACTTTCCTTATTCATCCAGAGCACTAGTTAGTTCACATTCCCGGTCAACTTCTGCAATTTCTTCATCTTCGGACTTGAGGGTTTCTTCTTCACTTTCAAACTCCTCCTGACTATTACTCATATCAGGCAGATTACAAGATTCATCCTCAGCATAGGATTTTGAAAGTGAGATGTATATTCCATTGTAGAAATACTTACAAAATGTTCTTGTAGTAAGATCTGTTTGACTTTCATATGACTTATTTAAGACTGCTTCCTTATTGTATGATTCCTTCTTAATGAAAGAGAAGCAATTATCCTTTTCTTCTGAGTCTTTATTTTCAAGGTCTTCTACCATTGCCATGAAGAGTACTTCTCTTGAATTATCATCACTATCATCTTCGTCGGATGAGATGTTGTATTCTTTGTAATACAGACTCTTTTTCTTCTTGTGTTCAAACTTGTTTTGTTGATGTGTTTTTCTTCATTCTCTATAATTAAGGTCCTCTTCACTGTCACTATCCTTGCTTTTCTTGTAAGGAAATTTGGAAGCAAAGTGACCTACTATACCACATTCAAAACATCTGAAATGTAACTTACCTTTATACTTGTCGTGGCCCCTTTTGATATTATTTCCAAAATTTTCTTCTTCATAATCTAATACATCAAAAGAACTCTTGCTATGTTCATGCTTTCTACATTTTGTCTTCTTGGAAGCTGTGAAAGTCGCCTCTCTTCTTGAAGGATTCTCTTTTATTGTCCTCATTTCATATGCAGTAAGAATCCCATGAAGTTCATCCATATTTAATTTATCCAAATAATTTATGTCTTCTAGAACTGATACTTTGGAGTCAAACTTTGTTGGGAAAGATCTCAATACCTTTTGTACTGCTACTTCCTCAGTAATTTGTACTCCAAGACCTCTGATGGCATTAACAATCTCATATACTCGGAGAAGATAGGATGCAATATTTTCTTCTTCCCTCATTTTTAGCATTTCAAATTGTCTTGAATAAGTTTGCAACCTTGCCTTCTTAATCTTCTCATCTCCCTCATAGATGTTTTTAAGCTTATCCCATACTTATTAAGTTGATGTGCACTGCATGACTTTGGTGAACTCTGAATATGCTAAACCACATAGTATTGCATTCCTATCCCTTGCATTACACTCATATAGTCTTTTGTGAGTTTCCTCAAGTGGTGGAGTCTTGGGAACTTTATAACCATTTTCAACAGTTTCCTAGACATCAACTCTAAGATATTGTAAGTATACTTCCATCCTTATGCTCCAGAAGGTGTAATTTGATCCATCAAACCTTGGCGGTATGTTTGTAGAAAGTCCTTCCTTTCTATACATATATGTGCAGTGATCTATCTTCCACTTGTTAAATTGCTCCTGAAGCAACCTCGCTCTGATACCAATTGTTTAAATTCTTAATGATACTGAGAGGGGGGGTGAATCAGTATCATGTGTAGATTAAACAATTTTTCACTTAAAAATCATGCACCAATTCCTATTTAAAACACATCAATAAAAGACAACTGTTCACAAAATATTTGAAGAAATTTTTATATATGTATTAAAACTTACGTAGATAGACGGAATACACCAATATCCAATGATGTGAGCACCAACTCACTTAGATACCAATCTGATTGGGACACCTATCCCACGAGAAAGCATCAACTCGCTGTAATGTCCCCAATTTGACCCCATGGCATTAAAATCGTAAATGATGTAATATTGTTATAAAATCGTTGTGAGGAGCTCAAGGCCAAGGCCCCGCCATCGATTTATCAATGCATATGGTTCATGTGCTAGCCATACGCAATGGAATTGCGAATATTATGTAAATATGCATTTTTAAATAAAATACCCACAACTAGCTATGCAATGCAACAAGAGATGGGGGCATGATTTTACAAGGAATTGGGAGGGAAAACATTCAAACCTTGAGCCAATCAATTCAAGCCAAGTGTCAATGAAATAACCCATCAAACACTCAACTACACATGTTGACTTTTGTACCCAATCATTCATTTCTTCCAAAAGTTGGTTGAGGTAGTTAATGCCTTGGGGGAATGAGAGGTATGGCTGTCCAAAATTCAAGTATGGGAAACCACCTTGCATGGAAAAACGTGTTTGGCTTCCTTGGCAAGAAAAGAGCCATGAACTTGCCTCCCAAGCCATAACCCATCAAGCAGTTTTGCGTCTCTCACGTTTTTGGAGCTGCCTGGGCATTTTTCCTCCATGTTTTCCTGTATTTCCCTTGTTTTTCAGTTGGGAAGAGGGCGTTTTTGTTTGGTTTACCAATGGTGAAGAGAAGAGATTGTTTTGGGGTTTCAATGAGGCCGTTTTGGCCATTGGAAACGCCCATAACCTGTGGAAGAAATTGGGTTTCTCCCTGGGGACGATTTTCCCTTTTTACAGTTCATTCGGTGAGCCACAATTTGGGGAAAACCCATGGCCTTTGCCCTCTCACGCAGTCTGAACTAGCTGGGCTTTCCCCATCACATTTTTTTTACCATTTTCCTGCATTTTCCATGCCTGGGACTCATTTTTGTATTGCACAATGGCTGGGAGGAAGGGAGCCACGATTTTGGGGTTTATGGAGGTCATTTTTGTCCCTTGAATGCCCATAAACATTTTCTAGAAACGATTTTGCTCTCCCATGGTTGATTCCCCAATTGCCATTTCGTTTTTGGTGTGCCCACGATTTGGGAAAGTCCATGGCCATCTTATTTGTAAAATCCCATTGCTGAAAATGGGCATCCATGCCTAGTTTGAGTTGTTGTGTGTAAAAGAAGGTTGGGGTTGAGATGAGTTTCTATTGCTTTGGCTGTGCATGAGCTAGAATGTCCCCTTTCCTTGTAAGAATCATGCCCAGCTCAGGGGTGGCAGTTGTGTTGAGAAAAATGATGAACATAACTGGCCTACAGTTGGTGAACATTGCAACGACATAGCTAGTTGTTTGGGACAATTGCACAATGAAGATAAGTATTCTTCTGTCCATGTATCTACTTCTGAAATGTTTAAATTGATGACTGCTTTCTATATGATGTATGCATATGATGTGTGTGTGGATGAGTTTTAATTCCGCTGTGCATATTTGTTTGATTTGCATCTGCACACATTTATTTAATTACTGTGAATCTAATTAATGGGCTGAATTTTATGTGAAAGCCCTAGATTGGCATCATGTTCCCTTCCAAGAATTGGATAGATGGGTGGAGACGTTACATTTGGTATCAGAGTTGTTGGTTGTAGCATTGGGCCTTCATGGGCTACCTAGCACAATTGCAGAGGTAAGTATGCCTCTTGTCCAGCACTAAACATCAAAAAAGAAGAAAATATTTCAGAGAATTTTCCTAACTGTTTTTGAAAATTTTGAAAAATTGAAAAATTTTCTAAGTGTTGGAAATTTTGCTTAAGTCTCTGTCGGCGATTTTAACCATAACTGTTGCACCAAAGTTGGTGAAAATTTGGTTAAATTTTGCGCCGAAGTGGTCGCGAAGAAAAGACTCTATCACCAATTTTAATGTTAAATTTTGCGAAATTAAGTCAAAAATTTGCGACGGAGGCTTGTGCGCGGTGGCCATTTTAGGCTTAAAACCTGCGATGCGGCGGCAATTTTAGGCTTAAAAATTTGCGACGGAGGCTTACGCACAGCAGCCATTTTAGGCTTAAAACCTGCAATGCGGCGGCAATTTTAGACTTAAAAGTTGCGACGGAGGCTTGCGCGTGGCAGCGATTTTAGGCTTAAAACTTGCGATGCGGTCGGCAATTTTAACCTTAAAATTTGCGACACAGTCGCAGCGGCGGAGGTTTGCAGGCGGCGAAGATAAGGCCAGAACCGCCGAAATGGGCGCAAAAATCAGGGTTAAAACCTGCGACGGTCGACGGTGACACTGGCGAAACGGTCGCAGAAGATAGGGCTAAAATCAGCGATGTGGCAGCAGTTTTAGAGTTAAATCCAGCGCCAAGGTCGGCGGAGTTAAGGTTAAATCCAGCAATGGGAGGAGCGAACAAAAAAGTATAGACCCCAAAACTTGATTTTTGGATAGAAGGATCATTCGGGCTCAAAATGGGATGATTCCTGCGAGGCTCGGAGACCATTAACGAAGGCCATGAAAGAACCAGAGAGGGTCCTGAACCCAGTATGCTCCAATTTGACAGAAAATGGAGAATAGTGACTTTTGTAAGACGGTCTCCTGAGGCTTGACGGAAGGTCGGATTGAGCTGAAATTGATATGGTGCGGCCATGGAGCAGGCATAGTGTTAAGTTTGGAATCTTGGAGCCGAACTCCAAAGGATGTGGAGCCGAGGTGAACCAGAAGGCCAAAAAGCACTGTTCCAAGCCACTTTTTCGGGATTTTGAAAAGCTTGTGGACAGTAAAAGTGACCCTAGACATGGGAATCAAAAATTTTACTGAACTCGACATTTCATCTTCTCATTAATACGGACAGTTTCCGTTAGACGAAGATTTTCCAGAAATGCATAGTTTGGGAGATAGCCATTTTTGGCCAAATTTTGAGATTTTGGGGGAAAAGTGAAAAGTGAAAAGTAGCCAAACCCCGAATTTTATAGAAGTTGACTGGTGCATCAGAATAAGGATCCGAAGGTTGGTGAGTGTTCCTTTTTATATAGACTACCTTCTCCCGGTAGATAAGTTTTCATGAATCTTCCTAGATTTGCTTCTACAAGTAGCTGAAGTTGGCATTTCAGAACAAATTGCAGCTGTGTAAAAGTGCAGAAAATTTGGGCAAGGTTTGCATTTTTGAAAGAATGTAAATTCCATGTTCTGGAACAGAATGGAGCACGGGGATAGGCATTGGAAAGCTTATCCAGAGGAGAGCAGGGATGCATGACCAGAATTTGAATGAGGTCTGCATATGCCATAGATATTTGGTGCAGGAAAGTGCCAGCGGCTGTTTTGACAAAAAAAGAATTGTTGTCAATATGGGCAATTTCTATAATTGCATGACTGGAAGGAAACCAGACCAACTATGATATGGAAGAGGGATTCCATGCTACGATGAGGGATTGGAAAGGGATAATTCCCTAACCCCTGTTTTGCTATCGTATTTATAATTATGAAATTGTCATGCATATAAACTATGGCATAAGAATGTTAAAAATGCAAGGGATTGCATAGACGAAATGAATATGCACCAGATGGCATATTAACAAACCTTGCACAGTGCACGTGAAAATGTTTGTGCATAAATAGGATATTGCATATTGGTAAAATAGAGAGGTTTTACATATGCAACGAGCCACTTGAGATAATTATGGTGGTTGCTAATAATTGGTTGTGTCTGCATTGGTTGTAGTACAAAATACAATCAAAGCATGGCTAAAGAAGTTGATGACGTTGTTGCACGTGACCAACGACCTTATGAAGAAAGGATGGTGCAACAAACCCGTGATCATGATGTTGGCAAAAGGACTGAGTAGCCTTGGTAAGAGGCCAACTAATCAAGTAACATCAAGCGATGTTAATAACAGCCATCCAGGTAATGGTTAAATGTGCTTAATTGCATGAATGTTGAAAGAGGATTTGGTGAGATCCCTTCAACTATGGTTAAACTATGTTGATTGATTTGCATGTGGTATTGAGTGCCTGAATGTGAGCGTCAACCTACCAAGTATGGTGAGGTATGGGTAAGTGCAGGCAATGATCCTTACACCCTATAATTGCTTAGAAATCTCAATGCATTCATATAAAATTATATCATGCCATTTGTGTATGTTGGTTGGGAGTTTAACAACCAAAGCACGTGATGACTTATGGTCCTGTGGTAGTGTATGTCATATGAGACAAGCATGGTTAGGCCATAATATGTTGGAATGCATAGTATTCATGGATTAATGCAAGGTTGCATTGATAGGTTATGCATTGAGTGAATGTACATCAAAATATTATGTAAATGTTGTGGATGTGCATGCATATGTGTGGGTGCACATGTTGAAATGCATTGTGTGAATGAATGGTTGTGATATATATATTTCAATGCAATTAGATGATAGATGAAATGGTGAACTATTGTTAATCCTGAGACCATTTCATGAGCTGCTGTGAATGCATGAGAATGATTGCATGAAGAAGGTAGACTTGTTGGTGGGCTACCAGAGTGCTCTGTTGGAAGGACAGAATTGCATAAAAATGATATGGCTGTGAAGAAATGAGTATTTACAGATTATTTAAATTGCATGAACAGTGTACCCGTGTCTTGCAATTATATTGTGATAATGATGCATATATAGAAATGTATATATTTCATTACATTTCAAATGTTAACAACTGAAGGTGTTTAAATTATTGAGTGTTATAATTCTGAGATCACTTCAATGACTGTTGTGGCAATGAAAGGATTATATGCATAGATACTCACAACATGTTTGGCTGATGGAAGTTTCAGTTTTCAGGTAGAAAAGTCTTGCGTATGGCAATGAGGATAAGTCCATAGTAAAGAACAGATCTACCATGTGTAGAAGCCAAAAGTTATGAGAAGGATGACACATTGCAGGAAGACCATGTGTGATGGCCTGCAGAAGCCAAACTAGATGGGAAGGATCCCATGCTTTGGAAATGGGTTTCGGGTGAAACGACATTGTAAATTTTGATAACACCTCAGTTGCAATGCATGTGAGTGAGATGGTAAAACTATGCCAAGAAGGCATGTGTGGGTTATGGAACGTGAAAAGATTGGGGTGGCAAACCGAAGGACTGTTGACTCAAAGAAGGAAGCCCCCATTCTTCGCAATGAAGAGAAGATACATCTGTGAAACGAATGAGTATTATGTAACCCTAACTAAGAATATACATGTCTGGTTATTAGATTTAAAATGCAGAGTATGTTTTATTATTATTCCAGACTGCTTGAGTATGATTAGGGCCTACATGACTCACATCAGAAATGGATGCATACCTTTCAGGTGCTAGGTTTTGTTGAGGTTGTCAATATTGACTACACCTTAAGGGAATGGACGCATTCCTGGTGTTTCAATACTTGATAGTGAATGTTATGAAATATGATTACAATTTTTGAGCAGCAATACTAATGAGCTTGCTTATCCTTCTTGTGTTGTCAGCTTATACGAATGCAATTTGGTTTTGCACGTTAAGGGGCAATGTGAAGAGAAAGTACTCAAGAGGACTGTATGGGCAGTGGTAACCTTTCTACGCTCACAATAAAGGAGACTAGAAGAGATGGATAGGCCCGAGGAGCTGTGTACCAAAAAAGGGGTATTATCCTTGTGTAGTGTGAGTGGGTATTATGGGGGCCATGCTAGCCTGCAGTCAAGTGAGTCACCTATGGATTTCCTGGAGGGAACCATTGGTTGCATAAGAGAAGGAGCCACATAATCATATTATGTTGTTCTTATTGCCTGATAAACCAAGTCGGTGTACTGGCTTGGCAATGATCGTTTTATGCCTGATAAACCCAGTCGGTGTACTGGCTTGGCATTGGATATGTGAATGTTGTGGTGAATGGTTGTTGGATGCCTGACAAACCCAGTCGGTGTACTGGCTTGGCATTGGCTATTTGCATGTTGTGGAGATATTGGTGAAGGGTGTTATTTCCTGACAAACCCAATCGGAGAACTGGCTTGGAAATGGTCGGTGTATGCTTGATAAACCCAATCAGCATACTGGCTTAGCATACTGATTTTTGAAATGCTTGATAAACCCAATCGGCATACAGGCTTAGCATACTAATTTTTGGGATGCCTGATAAACCCAGTTAGCATATTGGCTTGGCATTGCCTATTCGGATGATGTGTGGAATAGCATGTGTGCTGGACAAGCATCCACCCCACAGGTGATCCAAGGCTTGTAAAGCAAAGAAGGAAATCTGTGGAGTAGCGAGGAAATGCGCAATACAGATAAGTATTCATTATCATTTATTTCTTGCTTGGAATAATGAAGATTTTAGGTATAAGTTTTCTAACAGCTAAGCTGATACACTGTGGTTTCTTTGTTGGAAACCTTGGTCATTGCAGGAAGCACGGACCCTGAAAGAACTATAAATTTTTGGTAAATCCAGAGAGTAATTGATGCTCGATAAATTCATAGAATAGTTGGTGGGGGCATTAGCCACTTGATGTTGTGGAGCAGCTGGCGTGCTGGCCAAACATTCTTTAATTAATTAATAAAATCGGTCGAAGCACTGGCCTAGCATATTGCTAAGTGAGATGATTGATGAAACCCAGTTGGCGTACTGGCTGGGCATTGCCTATTCGAATGGTTGTGGAGTAGCCTGTGTGCTGGCCTAACATTCATTCTTGCATCCACAGGAAATCCAAGGCTGATAAAGCGAAGAAGGAGGCTGTGGAATAAAGTGAAGACATCCAATGCAGATAAGTATTCAGTTACATTGTAGCTTCTTGCTTATGAAATACGTGTGTATATGATTTGTTTATGATTTCTTAAACTCTTGTTTAGAGACAAACCCTATGGAAATAAACTAAACATATGAATTGACTCAATGTTTGAGTGTAGGTATTGTTGGAAGCAAGGACTATGAAAGCATCTGGAGGATGCATGTGGACATGTGACTGTCCTAAAGAGCTCAGTATGAGCAGTAATGAAAGATGGTGCTAGTGGACATGTGTGGGTCCTGGCAGCCAAAGTTCCTGTAGGAAACAATGGGAAGGACTCCCACATTGAAAATCCTTAAACAGACCTTAGACACTAAGTGTCATAGCCAAGAACAGGCAAGTCAAGCATTCACATTGAAGTGAAAGAGGCTAAGGAGCATAGAACCACAAGTGATGGTGTGGCTCCGGATTGGGACAAGACTAAGAGGGGGAAAACTCTTACTCTTCTCTTTCCATTTGATTGATGCATTTATAAAACAAAGAATTTGTTGAATGCATGTCATGACTGAAAATAGATTGTGTTTAATTGCTTGAAATGAATTGTGAATGCTGAAATAGTTATTCCCATGTGAGAGGATGAACATGGATGAGTTCATGTGTATGTTGGGAAAGCATGAGATGTGTGGAAGTCTCATGAGTAAAGCATGGACGTTCCAAGTCAATTGGAAAAATAATTGACTAATTTTAATATTGTGTTATGCTTGTCCTAACAGGAATTGCCATAATGAGTCTCACAGGTGAGACATTGAAAGCCATTGGTTGCAGTTGTTACCAGCCAAGTGTTGCTAGTAAGCAAAGTAAAATCTAGCAGGAGCAGCTTTTGGAAGCCAAGGGACTTGATCCTGAAAGTCCAAAGTAAAGAGATGAATGCAGGACAAACCTGCAACCATTTGTGAATTTTGAAGCATGTGTAAAGTGTGTATTTATTCCTAACTGTTAGAACACCGAGGACGGTGTTATTCCAAGGGGAGGGGAATGTAATGTCCCCAGTTTGACCCCATGGCATTAAAATCGTAAATGATGTAATATTGTTATAAAATCGTTGTGAGGAGCTCAAGGCCAAGGCCCCGTCATTGATTTATCAATGCATATGGTTCACGTGCTATCCATGCGCAATGGAATTGCGAATATTATGTAAAAATGCATTTTTAAATAAAATACCCACAACTAGCTATGCAATGCAACAAGAGATGGGGGCATGATTTTACAAGGAATTGGGAGGGAAAACATTCAAACCCTTGAGCCAATCAAGTCAAACCAAGTGTCAATGAGATAACCCATTAAACACTCAACTACCCATGTTGACTTTTGTACCCAATCATTCATTTCTTCCAAAAGTTGGTTGAGGTAGTTAATGGCTGGGGGGAATGAGAGGTATGGATGTCCAAAATTCGAGTATGGGAAACCACCCTACATGGAAAAATGTGTTTGGCTTCCTTGGCAAGAAAAGAGCTATGAACTTGCCTCCCAAGCCATAACCTATCAAGCAGTTTTGCCTCTTTCACGTTTTTGGAGCTGCCTGGGCGTTTTTCCTCCATGTTTTCATGTATTTCCCTTGTTTTTCAGTTGGGAAGAGGGCGTTTTTGTTTGGTTTACCAATGGTGAAGAGAACAAATCGTTTTGGGGTTTCAATGAGGCCGTTTTGGCCATTGGAAACGCCCATAACCTGTGGAAGAAATTGGGTTTCTCCCTGGGGACGATTTTCCCTTTTTACAGTTTATTCGGTGAGCCACAATTTGGGGAAAACCCATGGCCTTTTCCCTCTCATGCAGTCTGAGCTAGCTAGGCTTTCCCCATCATGTTTTTTTTTACCATTTTCCTGCATTTTCCATACCTGGGACTCGTTTTTGTATTGCACAATGGCTGGGAGGAAGGGAGCCACGATTTTGGGGTTTATGGAGGTTTTTTTTGTCCCTTGAATGCCCATAAACGTTTTATGGAAACGATTTTGCTCTCCCAGGGTTGATTCCCCAATTTCCATTTCATTTTTGGTGTGCCCACAATTTGGGAAAGTCCATGGCCATCTTATTTGTAAAATCCCATTGCTGAAAATGGGCATCCATGCCCAGTTTGAGTTGTTGTGTGTAAAAGAAGGTTGGGGTTGAGATGGGTTTTTATTGCTTTGGATGTGCATGAGTTGGAATGTCCCCTTTCCTTGTAAGAATCATGCCTAGCTCGGAGGTGGCAGTTGTATTGAGAAAAATGATGAACATAACTGGCCTACGGTTGGGTGGAACGTTGCAGCGACATAGCTAGTTGTTTGGGACAATTGCACAATGAAGATAAGTGTTCTTATGTCTATGTATCTACTTCTGAAATGTTTAAATTGATGATTGATTTCTATATGTTGTATGCATATGATGTGTGTGTGGATGAGTTTTAATTCCGTTGTGCATATTTGTTTGATTTGCATCTACACACATTTATTTAATTACTGTGAATCTAATGAATGGGCTAGATTTTATGTGAAAGCCCTAGATTGGCATCATGTTCCCTTCCAGGAATTGGATAGATGGGTGGGGACGTTACACTCGCAGACTACAGTCTCCAACCTGTGAGGACACTAATCCTCTACGCAAGCACCAACTTGTTGATCCAGGCTCCAACCTATGAGGACACCAATCCTCTGTGCAAGCACCAACTTGTTGTGTTCAGGAACCAACCTGAGAGGAGACTGCAATCTCCATTCCTTGCCCCGTCCTACCACCATGAGATATAGAAAGAGATGTTATGAACTTCTATCAGACTGTCTTTTTTATCTGCGCACACAAATTCACACTTGTCTTGTTCACTATTTCACTTCCACCTGCACTTTTGTGCTCAACCTTATCTCTATGCAATTGATGTGCTTCTTACACTACTCCATTTGCTTCGGTATGTGCTCTTGTTCTCTTGTTGTATATTCTACTACTACTCTGATCTGACTCACTGCTCTAATCCTGCACACTTCTCCAATATATAATTGCTACAGTTCTGCACATTATTCTGTTGTTCTACTTTTTCTAATCTGCACACTCGACTCTCTATTGTTTCTTCCTTCTAGACCAATGAGCCATTGATACCCCAATAAAATGAAACTTCCAAATCACATAATACTTTTACATCTCCATTGAGCACACATTCCTCCACATCAATATTTATTTTATTTATATCACCACTCGTTTTCCTTTATTAGATTAATTTGTCCACAAGTGGGGGCTTCTTTATGTCGGCTACCTTTTTCTTCTTGTTCAATTTAACCCATCACAATGCATTTGAGCCAACTAAGTATTTTCTACGTGCTTTAATATTCTTCCTTATTGCAAAAACACCGAGTATGTGTGGGATATGTACCCATCTATATTGCGCAAAATCCTAGTGTATCTGTGCCAAGTACCCAGCTATATTGCACAAATAAGTAGCCTTGTTTTGTATATATTTCTTCAAACTAGCATCAAGGATTCATGCTTTTTTTTTACATCACCATGCTTCTTGTTTGACATCAATGACAACACTAAAGTTCAACATAACCTCCTACAAGTTTGTTTCGCTAAGGTCGAGATGACCATGACGTCCACACCCTCCATTGGCGCAGTTTCCAATATTTACCCTGTGACACAAAATTGAAATAGACAACACGTGGTCCATGGAATCATAGGATAAAGATGTCCATAGGTGTACTCTAATGTCATGAGTCCAAAAGAACTAACGATTCACCAATCTGAGTCTTGGTTATCAAGTTATGACAAGTTTCAACTCACTTCCTAAAGTCATTTAGGGACACTTTGCAAATTATTACCAGGGGCATAAAATCCAATCCGAATGGTAGAATTAAGTGTTGATACCTCTTTCAAGTTTGTTGGGGCAAATCTAAGATAACCACAATGTCCACATATTGCATTTGCGTAGTTTTGAAAAATTTACCCATGGTTCAAAAACTGCATTACATGTTACTCTGCAAAACCCTAGTTCTGAAAATATTAGAAATAAACCGTATGTTTGATCCTTGGAGTCATGGGAGAGGGGTGTACCTAAGCGTAATTTGATGTCACGATTCCAATGGAACTGATGGTTCATCGATCATGGCCTCGTTTATCATGTTATGGTGAGTTTCATCTCGCTTCCTAAAGTCATTTGGGACAATTGGAGAATTTCAATCTGGGGTATCATATTTTAGTGTTGTAACCTCTTGAAAGTTTGTTTGGGAAATGTTGACATGACCATGATGTTCACACACTCAATTGGCATAGTTTTCAAAAATTTACCCCACGATTCAAAAAAAAATTGCACGTTACTCAACAAAACCCTAGTTCTGAAAATTGTCGAAATAAGCAATGTCTAATTCATGGACTAGTGGGAGAGGGGTTTCCCTAATTGTACTCTAATGTTACAATTCCAATGGAACTAATAGTTCATCGATCCAAGTCTCGGTTATTAAGTTATGATAAGTTTCAACACGCTTCCTAATGTCATTCCAGGACACTTAATGAATTTCAATCAAGGGCATAAAATCCAATTTGAGCTATAGAATTGAGTGTTTTAACCTCCTACAAGTTTGTTTGTGCAAGGCCATGATGACCATGGTGCCCACATGCTCCATTGGCACAATGTTCAAAAATTTACATGTTGGTTCCATTCAGAGACAATTAACAAATTTCAACAAGGGTATAAAATCGAATCAGAGCAACATAATTTAGTGCCACAACCTCCTGCAATAAGTTTGTTGGGGCAATGTCAAGATGAACACGATGTCCACATGTTCTATTGGCGCAGTTTTCAAAAAATTCCCCCCTCATGCAGAAATTGCATTGCATGTTACTTAGGGACTAAATATTATGCTTCTTTTGCATGAAATTTTAAATGTAATGATAGTAAGTAACCCATGACTTGAACTTAACTGTGTAAAATGATTTTGCCATCTTGACTATGATGATGAAGAATTGAATAATTGTGGTTATTAATTTAATTGAAAAAATCATCGTTGGTTGAACCATTCATTTTCAATGGGTCATTACTTGTATCATCATATGGAGAATTAATGTTGCATATATAATTTGTTTAACATCTTTTGAGCTTTGTAAACTTTGTGATTGTTAGATGAATGATATGATTAATATGTTAAAAACTATATCTTGAGATAATGACCATGTAGTCATTTTTTATGAGGAGATAGTGGTAAGCACGATATATAACATTTAATTTGTGATTACAATGTTTAACTGAGATAACACTATGTATGAACTTGATTCAAAGATGAAAACCATGGCAATATGCTCCTAAAGATATAGATTGAATGACATGTTATATATAATCCTAGCTTAAATATTGGCGCAACCTAGGGAGCCAAACTAGGCGCAATCCTTGACTTAAATACTGGCACAATTCTTGGCATACAAAAGGAAGGTAAACTTGGCACTAACCCTGGCGCTATGGATGACACTATTTCTAGTGCTATAGGAAGCAAAACTAGGTGCTATACCTAGCGATATGCCTGGCGCTAAAGTGGATGCAATTAGCATCTACTTTAGTGCCTAATTGAAAAAAAAAGACGCAAAAAAGGCCAGGAGAAGTGTCATCCCATGAAATAGCACCGACTTTACCTAGAAAATGAAGAAAAATACACTAAAAATGTTAGTAGACATCAAAAAGGGATCTAAAAGAGATGTTAATCATAGGATTTTGTTGTTGGTGTTGTTGTTGGTGTTGTTGTTGTTGTTATTGTGTATGTGTGTGTGTGTGTGTGAATGAGGTGAATATCATTACCTTAGGTTGAAGTAATACAAGTGCTAATCAAAATTGGTATGTATGACATGGCATTATTCTCCACATGTTAAATCATTGTATCTAAAGGAAGCTAGAAGTACTTGTTGTAAAGGTGTAGCATGCATATGAATTAATGCATTCCTAATGACTTGATGTGTTATTACACAGGATGTGCTATTATGTGATTATACTTAAGTTTGAACTCGGAATTATTAACTTTGCAATGGGCCAACTAGTGAAATTCTTATGTTAATTAACATGATGCTTATAAAGTTGAAACCTTATTGCTCTATATAGAATAAGTATCATGTGTTTACATAACAACTTCAAGACAGGATGTTTCATGTGGAAAGACCTGACAATGCTGGAATACTTCAAACACTGGGCTCGAAACACAACGCCTTAATAGTAAGGTTCTTGGAGCGAAATTTTTGCTGTAGCTTGGGCGGCCAGGGCTTGGCCCAGCCGCCCCTCCTTTTCCTGTAGAGTTTCCTTGCAGGTTTCCTGAGATGGCGAGCGGTGGAGAGGGTTTCGGTAATGGTGGCCGACGGGGGTTCTGCTCAGGTCGAGGAAAGATAAGCCGTCAGGATCTTTGGAGCCACGGTCTGGCATCCCGGTGGGCCTCGTGAAGATCTTGATGGATCCAGGATCCCAAGGGCTTCTTAACCACCTGGAACGCAACGCTGAGGTTTGGAAGATTAACGGAGGCTGCTATCCTCGACGGCGGCTGCGATATTGCCCAGATCTAAACCGGTGGCCCTGTTTCAAGATCCTCGATGGCGGCGGCGATCTTCGGCTCGAGCGCGGAGAGCTATCCATGAGGGCTTCTGGCCTCGAGCGGCGGCGCTGGGCGTGAACGACTTTCTTGCGATCATATTCTGAGTCATACGTGGACGCAGAGATGGGCATTTCTCAACCGTCAACGCAGAGATGGGCTACCAGCTCCGGGGATCGCGCCATATACATGCTCTACCAGTCTGGCTGCGAATTCGAGTTCCTCGACGGTGGTAGATGCTGGCTGCTCCTGGGCGCGCAGATTCCTCGACGGCGGCTTTAGTCGGTGGCTGCGATGGTGGCGGCTCCGGTGGTCCTTCTTTATCTGATTCTTTGGCAACATTTTGGGTTCTCCTTTTGGTTTCCTGCAAGGCGGTGCTCCTTCATCCGGTGGAGGCTCGGTGGTCTGTTCTAATTTTTCTTCATCTGGGGTCTGCATACTGGCCGTTTTCGCTGGTTTGGGAGGTCTATCGAGCCTGCTGCTTGTCCACAGACGTAGATCTCCTGCATACTTCGATGAGGATTTCGGCTGGGACAGATTCTATGGAGGGCTGGCTCTGTTCTTGGTCTTCAGGGTTTGCTGCCTATTATGGGCGTTGTTCCCTTTCTCGTCCCTACCTTTCCTTACAAGCTGCAGGGAGCTCTGTCTTAAAGACTGCCTTTACTGCTGGGGAGGTCGGCGGCTGCATGATGGAGCGATGTCAATAGTGGAGGTGGATCCTGGGAGATGCGGATCGGCTGGTGGCTCTAGGACACCCTTTCACTGGAGATAGGGATCTGTCGTCTTGACGGAAATGTATTGTTTACAGTTTCATTGTACTATTTTCATATAGTAGACTATAGATATGATAATACTGGGAATATAAATATGTGACAATGTAGGGATCTTTGTGATCCTATTACATGTGCAGAATGTAATTTTGTTCATCTTTTTGAAATAAAATTACGACTTTTTCTTTGGAAAAAAAAACAACTTCAAGACAAATCTCTATCTGAAGATTGGAGTAGATATTATGTCCTATTTTTCTTGGCTTTATATATGATGGGGATATATATTTTTGGTTCACTTGATGTCTTGTTTTATTATGACTTGGCAATTGATAATGTGCATGTGTGTGTGTGTGCATGCGCGCGCATGCATACATGTGATGTGTGATTAATATCTGGTGATGAGATGTTATCTATATTCATGGTTGCAAAACTCATGAGAACGCATGGATTATAACACAATTTGCAATAAAACACAAATATGCATTATGGCATGAAATTAATACTAGAATTTAATATTGATTGTTTCTTTTTTTAGAACAATATTGAAGATGACCATGTGGATGATGATCCAAATTATGTTGATAGTGGACAAGAGAAAGGAGTTGATGATATTGATGATGAAATTGATAATGTACATGTGTGTGTGTGTGTGCGCGCGCAGGGGCATACATGTGATGTGTGATTAATATTTGGTGATGAGATGTTATCTATATTCATGGTTGCAAAAATCATGAGAACACATGGAATATAACACAATTTGCAATAAAACACAAATATGCATTATGGCATGAAATTAATACTTGAATTTAATATTGATTGTTTCTTTTTCAGAACAATATTGAAGATGATGATGTGGATGATGATACAAATTATGTTGATAATGGACAAGAGAAAGGAGTTGATGATAGTGATGATGAAATTGATAATGTACATGTGTGTGTGTGTGCGTGAGCGTGCGTGCATACATGTGATGTGTGATTAATATCTAGTGATGAGATGTTATCTATATTCATGGTTGCAAAACTCATGAGAATGCATGGATTATAACACAATTTGCAATAAAACACAAATATGCATTATGGCATGAAATTAATACTAGAATTTAATATTGATTGTTTCTTTTTCCAGAACAATATTGAAGATGATCATGTGGATGATGATCCAAATTATGTTGATAGTGGACAAGAGAAAGGAGTCGATGATATTGATGATGAAATTGATAATGTACATGTGTGTGTGTGTGTGTGTGTGTGTGTGTGTACGTGCGTGCGCGTGCATACATGTGATGTGTGATTAATATCTAGTGATGAGATGTTATCTATATTCATGGTTGCAAAACTCATGAGAACGCATGGATTATAACACAATTTGCAATAAAACACAAATATGCATTATGGCATGAAATTAATACTAGAATTTAATATTGATTGTTTCTTTTTTCAGAACAATATTGAAGATGATCATGTGGATGATGATCCAAATTATGTTGATAGTGGACAAGAGAAAGGAGTTGATGATATTGATGATGAAATTGATGATGTACATGTGTGTGTGTGTGTGCGTGAGCATGCATGCATACATGTGATGTGTGATTAATATCTGGTGATGAGATGTTATCTATATTCATGGTTGCAAAACTCATGAGAATGCATGGATTATAACACAATTTGCAATAAAACACAAATATGCATTATGGGATGAAATTAATACTAGAATTTAATATTGATTGTTTCTTTTTTCATAACAATATTGAAGATGATCATATGGATGATGATCCAAATTATGTTGATGGTGGACAAGAGAAAGCAGTTGATGAAATTGACAATGTACATGTGTGTGTGTGTGTGTGTGTGTGTGTGTGTGTGTGTGTGTGCGTGTGTGCGCGTGCATACATGTGATGTGTGATTAATATCTGGTGATGAGATGTTATCTATATTCATGGTTGCAAAACTCATGAGAACACATGGATTATAACACAATTTGCAATAAAACACAAATATGCATTATGGCATGAAATTAATACTAGAATTTAATATTAATTGTTTCTTTTTTCAGAACAATATTGAAGATGATCATGTGGATGATGATCCAAATTATGTTGATAGTGGAAAAGAGAAAGGAGTTGATGATATTGATGATGCATCTAATGAAGATGATGAAGATGATATCGAGGTTGATGAAGATGGTGAGGATGATGATCATGATGATGACAATGATGCTGGTGGTGGTATCCAGTGACATTGCTCATGAGCATGTCGATGTTTATTACTTTCTCTATGATACTGGACATGTATTGTAGCTTTTGTGATGATCCAAATTCATATTACATTCTGGATCATATTGATTTATATCATGGATTGTAGTCGACATATAAACTTGATCACCCTTTATCATTTTGACTTTTCTATATATGGATATCAGAAAACTTATTTGTTGTGATATTGGTATTTTCATCATCATCATATATATATATATATATATATGACTTGTTCTTTTTACTTTACAACAATGATCCTCATGACAAGTTATTGATCTAATAATATATTTCACCTTCACTTCTTTTCACGAATGATAATGATGATGTTATTGGTATTATCTTGTTAATTTATATATATTGGAAGTTGTCAGTGATTGTTTTGGAGAATTAATAAGTATGATGATATTACTGCTTTGGATGAATGTTGTCCATTTGCCTTAAAAAATATCAATAATGCTATAAATTTCAATTGTGATATATGCTTTTGTACATTTCGTTATGTTATTTGAGAACTATGAAATAAATGAAATATGAGATCTATTGAAATTAATGAAATAATTATATTAAAGGGGTTCATAACAACAAAGCAAAAAACCATTTGACATTGTAAACAAGAAGCAAAATGCGGCACTAATGTAGAAGCAAATATTGGCACAAAATTGGATGCAAATGTAGGCACTAAATAGGAATCCAAATGTGGTGCCAATGAGGAAGCAAAAGTGGAAGTACAATCGAGAGCTAAAATGGAAGCTAAAAATGACATAAATGTAGACACAACATTGGACACAAAACTTGTTGCTAAATAGGAATCCAAATTTGGTGCTATTACAAACGTAAAACTAGAAGCAAAACTAGATGCCAAAAAGGAAGCAAAACTATGCTCTAAATGGGAAGCTAAAAGTGGCATTGATGCGGAAGCAAAATAGGGATCAAACATAGGTGTTAAATGGGAAGCAACAATAGGTGCTAAACGGGAAGTGGAATGTGGTGCTATTGTGGAAGCAAACATGCATGCCAAACTAGGTGATAACGAGGTTGCCAAAACTGGTGCTAACTTGGAAGCAAAACCTGGCACTGATGTGGAAGCAAACATGGATGCAAAATGGACACTCAGCGCTAAAGTGGAATCCAAACATGGTGCTAATGTGGATGTCAATAGGGATGCCAAATTGGGTATTAAAGTGGATGTAAAACTTGGCTCTAAAGGGGAATCAATGCATTATTAATGCAGAAGCAAACATGGATGCAATATTGGATGCTAACATGGTGCTAATGTGGAAGCAAACATGGCTGCTAAACTAGGTGCTACCTTGGCACTACATTAGGCATTCAAAGTAGAGAAATTGACCTATTCTAGACACAATTATTGGCGCTACCCCTAACACCACACTTGGTTCATGGCGTTACTCCTAGCACTATTCTTGGTGCTAAAAGTGGCGCTAAAGTGGGCGCAAAAGGTGGCACAAAAGAGGGTGCAAAAGGTGGTGTTAAAGTGGACACTATTTAGGGCACTAAAGAGGGTGCTAAACTTGGCGCTAATACCGATGCATATGGAAAATGTAGTTTTGATCCAAGTTTAGCGTTGGGTTATCCCACTCAATTGGAAAAAAATTAATACCGGAAAAAGACTCTAAATTAAGCTCTAAATGACAGTTTTGTTGTACTGTTTATATGTCTTTTCATGTCATGTTGATGTTGTTTGATTTAAAACATGTATTGTGTGTCAATGATCTAAATTACAAATACAATATAATGTTTAGCTCTAGTTAAAATCATTTAATGTCATTTTTATAAGGTAATCATTTAATGTCATTATATAATTGGAATGGGTATTCGGATGATCCACGGTCGGCATTTTCATTGTCGACGTTTCGAATACCCATTCCAACACTGCAAACCACGGAAACCTAAAATCCTTAGTCATTATATAATGTATAACTAATTTAACAGCTTTTAACAATTTATTAGTTAAAATTATTGTAATTTTTAATTACAATACATTAAAAATGTGTATTTGAGATCGCTATGAACTTGACTTTCCTCTATGTTTATAAAAAATAAAGTTACATGGCTTTGAACTTAACTATATCTATATCTATGTTTGACTTGAATAAAATGATAATGCTCTTAGTTATAAACTTAACTTTATGTAACTCTAAACTTATTTAATCTATGTGTGACTTCAATAAATCATATTGCTTTTAATTATAAACTTAAATAACTCTATTTTTGAATATCTAATCAATTTTAAAATACTTTTATAGATAATCATATAAATGTAGCTATAAACTTCACTTTATCTATTTTTAAATACTCAAATGATTTCCAATCCATTTTTAAAGACATTCGTGGATAATTATATAAATGCATTTTTGGTATGATGCTAAGTTGAAAAAGACTAACATGAGATCAAATAGAACATTTTATTGAAATAATAACATGGGCCTCACATAAAATGGGTTTAATTCATGCATTTAATTCATATACTTTCAGTGGTATAAAGTACAATAGTTTAAAGTACAAGTACATGAAAAATTGGATTATGGCATACTTTAAAAACACAATATATATGATAAGAAATCTCATTGACAATAAGTATATAAGCAATACATTTATACACTCTTAAACTAAATTACGGGAAGTGGTTTTGGTTTAATTTACTTAGAACACTAACAACAAATCATTTTATGTGTGGAATCCCCATTACAATGCACATTATTTTCTAGTTTGTAGAAGCTCACGTCCTTTTCTAGTTTGTAGAATCCCTATGTATGAACAAGTTTAATCAAGCAAATAAAAGTTTAATAAAACAAAGAAATTGTAAATTGTGTAATCTTATCATCATAAAGTACAATGTGTGAAAGTGATTAATAGACTTGGTGAGAAGCAAATAGATTGACCTAACTATATGGAAAACAAAACCATGTTACATTTCCATGGCAACCAAAATTTGATCACATGTATAGATAATTATATTATATACAAAATTGAAAAATGTGTGCCCAATAATTTTCAATCATAATCATAACAAAAATATACGCAACTATTCTCCACTCATAAAAACACAATTTGTGTATGTTCATATACCATGAAACATCATTAACACAACGTATACAAGAAGTAAACTAAATAGGGATTTGATTTTATGTGTTCAAAATTATAACTTATTTATGATAGTGGTTTGGATTGATTTGGATTTACAAAATTTGTTAAGGTTTCATTATAACAGTAAAAGGACATGGGGTTATTGAGGGTAGAGATTATAGAAAGTCATGAATGGATAGGTGTTATAATCTATAGATATCATGACTTATAGGACATATCAATTAGATTAAGGTTTATAGGAACTATGGATGTTATGTGTTAGATGGATTAAGAGTTGGTTGTAAAAATGGACATAAGGGTTAGTGGCATATCAGTTACAATGAATGTACCTTAATTAGGGGTAATAGAGGTAATGAGTAAGGGGTTATAAGGTTTTGATGTTATGTGGGTTAGGGGTTAAAGGTGATAAGAGATAAGAGTTAGGGGATTAGGTATTATATTAGTAATGTTGATTAATGGTTAAAGGGTTTAAATTTAGGGACTAATGATCATAGGGGTTAGGGTTCATATTGATTTTATATTATAGTGGTTAGGGGTATATGGATAGTTGTAGTGGTTATGCAATGGGATTTAAGGGGTTAGGTGTTATATGGGTAATACAATTGTATATTATAAGGTTTATTTTCAATACACAATACTTTCCTTACCTGCCAATGTCGAATTACACATGCAACCAACCACTTTATAAAATAAACAAAATATAGTAGAAAAAATATATTGAACAAAAACATAAACTACATTTGAAATGTTGCAATACAATTTTCACATTTATCACACCAAGGACCAGTGTTATTTTTTGTTAGAATCTTCCAAAATAATTTAATTTATTTTCCACGTGATGGTTGTAAGTGGTTCTGAAATTTTCATACCCAACATCATAAATTGAATAAAAAACATAATTGACCAATTATAGAATATAACAATTACAAAATGACGCATCCACAATATCAATGTTGAAATAAAACACATACATATCACTCTCTATTGCCACCACCTTGATTATCTTCCTCACTTTGCATTATAACATTATTGTTCTCAAAAAGATGTTTTGTTTTAAGATTGTCTCTTAGTATAAACCACCAATCCTTATCCAACACATACGAGCTCTTGGTTGCAGTGTTTTAAGAAACATAAGTATCTTTAGTTTCATCCCATGTCCTTCTAGAGTTGATACATATTATCCTACTATCTTGATCTTCCTCCTACATTATTCCAGTCGAAGGTATCCCATCACTTGCACCTAAAAATAACACATTGGAAAGATAAGAAGTCCACTTGAATGGTCTCTTGTATCTTTCTGAACTAACCTAACCTCCCTTCTATTATGTTCTGATCACAGTGGGTAGCATGACTAGGTTGGTCGAACTAGACTTCCACTCCATAGTCCAATGTGACACATCCATCATTGACATCATGAGTGCAAAAATGATGTCCATATGCCCAAATAGATGGGAACAAATGCACCTGTAAAAATGTGGATAAATGTCAATGTCATATATCTAATAGCTTGAGCATCAATATAAACATAAATAGATGTTATAATTCAGATGTGCATTATAAAGATAAAAATGTATGCGAGTAATGACTAGATGCACTATGTTTCTCTCTAATCTAGTCAACCACCCAGTTTTGGGGATATATCATTGGTATATTTTATTTTAAATGATACGGACAAGTCATGATTCTATTGTTCAACCATCTAAATTATTTCTTGTGATTGACCCATTTCCTTCTCTTCTCTTCATACAATGCGACCCACGATTGCATTGCCTATGCATCATACGTAATGAATTTATTGATGGCATCAATTTCTAAATTAGCTAATGTATTTATGAAATCAAAACAAATACTATGAGATCAAATATATATTATCACTGTAATACCCCCAATTTTGACTTGGAATGTATTTAATCAAAATTATGTAAATGATGTAAATATGCTAGTATGGATTCCTAGAGCGGTGCTCAAGGCCAATGCCCTACTAGTGAATGGCTAGGCATGTATGATATAAATATTTGTATTTAGACTTTGTGGTTGGATTTTCATGCCAATTCGAAATATATGTAAATATTATGTTGGAAAATAATAAAATGGTCCAAGATGGTTGTGTAAAGAGCATTAGAGGGGCTATGATTCCACTAGAGGGGAAGAGGAAAAGGGACCTATGGTAAACTAAATTCTTTACTGCCAAGTGTCAACCTTAGAACTCCTCTAATTGTTTCCATGTGCTTTAAATGAGCCAAGTACTTCATCTTGACTATTAAATCCAATCATTGAATGCATGTTGGAGGTTGGTGGGAAAAGTCACTTCATGTAGTTATTGAAGCATGGGGGTGAATGCACTTTTGTGATAGTTCTATCAGATACCAGAAGTCAGTTCTGCAGTTGTCAATAATCATTTTCTTATATGGTCAGAAGCTATGTTAGTTGTATTTTCACCCTTATCTCATATCCCTTGGAGTCAACACTTTTTTTTATCATTCTCTCATGCAGATTTACACATTATGTAGAGCTTCCTATTGTTATTCATGACCATTACAAAACTATGTTTTAACCCAGAAGTTTGAATTTAGAGATAGAGTTGTAGATTTGAAGGGAAAATAGATGGTTCTAGGAGATAATAGAGGTTGGGCAAGCTAGGAACCCTTAATCCTTGAGTTTTGATACTCACATATGCTTGAGAAGCCAAAATTTATGCTACAAGAGGTTCTCCAACGACATAGTATAGAATGGACTCTTACTGCACACACCGGTAAGCATTATAAGAGTTGGGTTTCCTAAGGGAACCGTGGACAAGTGAAGGGGAATGCCTTCCTTATGTTGTGTGGGGCATTTGGAAGGAGTGCCATGGCTGTGATGGCTGAGTGATATCTCTATAGAGCTATGTATGAGATTTTGGCTAAGCATAGAGAGCAAAATGGGTTGTGGGATGAGTAAGAGAATCATGTAGGTTTTTTATTCGCCCTGGTGGCCTCATAGCCTAGCTTGGGGGTGGCCTCTCAGTAGAAATAGTATATGTTGGACAAAGTGCCTACAATTGGGTGGAAAATCACTCTTACACAGCCAATTGTTTGGATCTTATTTGTTTAAAGATAAGTATTCTCTTGTATTGAATATGCAATGTTTTTAATTGATGCTTATCATGATTATGTTAGTATATGCATGCTAGATGTGTGTGGATAGATTTTATTTCCGTTGTGTATTTTTATTATGCATCTGCAAAAGTATTTAAAATATTATGAATTCGTAATAGGAGCATGGGACCAAATTTAGAATCCCGTAATTAGTTAATGTCCCCTCCTATTGGTCGAAATGAGTGAAGGGGATGTTAGAATCAAGTTCAATGTAAACAATTACTGTATATAAATTTGAAAAAAAAAAAGATAAGTAACTTACTCTTTATCAAGTGTCTTTTTCCATTTGTTTGGAGTAGCCACCCTTCCCTTTTGTCCACATCTCATTGGTCACCCCAAACAACTGCACCATGTCTCATTGACCACTGCTCTGGGAACGCCTCTTGTAGTTTACATATGACCTGATTCTTCGAATCATTTGATTGGTTTCTATATTTTAAGTGAAAAGTACATATGTACATTCTTTCCACTATATCCCTTGTAGTATTATAAAATTATTTTCCCCTTCTATTAACTTCCAGCACCACTCCAGATGAGCTAAAGACCAATTGATCATCATTTGCATCTTCCATAAAAAAAAATCTTATGATGACATTGACTTATGTTGTTGTCAAACCCTGCATATCATTCAACATATGTGAATTAGATTATTTGAAACATATTGGTGAATATCCTTAAGTACAATATTACTCAAATTTGAAGAAATAATTCATATTTACTTTTTTTTATTCACCTGATTCATCTCTCTGCAACTTTTCCATCAATGTTTTCCGCTCTTCTGGACTTAGATTGGTAAGAATACTATCAAGCTTCCTCATTTTTTGGCTTTGCATGTCACACATTAACCAATCATATTAGTTAACTTTACAAATAATTCAAACAAATTAATTTAAATATAGAAATTAATTAAAAGCACTTGCCTTCTTCGTAATTCTGGCTGTGCTCCCATCATGTTGACTCAAGTTGTTCATTGAACTAATATCATGAATTTTCTATCAATAAACAACCTGGACCATTAAATACATAAGCTATCAATATATCATACAAATAAATTATAGACCTTCAAAAAAGAAAACAAGTCTAGTATCGGTGCACATTATCACATAAGACCCCCTGCTGCGTTTATATACATAAACGCACCGGGGCGTTATATCAACACAGGTGCACCGTGAGCGGCAAAAATTATTTAACGTTTTATGAAACTAAAAAATGATGCATTACTTCCATTAGTGGTGCGACATTAGTATAAACGCACCGTGAACAGAGAACCGAGCAACAAAAAATGATTATTGCGTTTTTATAAAATAAAACACCACGTATCATTACCGGTGCACTTTCTTTATACTCACACCGGTGCGTTACTGTAATACAAACGCACTAATTTTGACACATGCGTTTTTTTATTTAAAAAAAAACTTACCAAGGCCGACATGGTTACAGATTCAACCCAAAAAGTGGCCCCATCTCACCCTACACTTTCTATATATAATCACAAGCTCAACAAATCTAAAATCCCTAAAAGGTGAAATCGTAATTGTGTATAACAATAGAGGGATTTAAACCCTAATGTAAAATATTGCAGCCACATAAAACGAAAAAGAAGCAATCAGAAAATAAGGGTTGCAACATTGAATCTAATAATCCAGTTGCTCCAAACTCCCTCCACGTAATTCTCTCTTCCAAAACTCTCCCTTGAAATTTTGTGCAAAAGAATGAATTAATTTTTAGGTTTTTTGCTTTTAAACACTATTTAGAATTAGTTTTTGAACTTAAAATTGCTGTCATTTTTTCAGTTTAGGGCAAAAATAGCTTGTGCGATTTTTTTTAATTTTGATTTTTCAGCATTTTGGTGCACTTGTGGCCATGCCGCACCGGTGCGTCCATATACGAAATGCACCAAGATTGAATTTCGACACAGCGCTAGCAATATTAAATTCAACAAGTTTTTAAAAAATTGCATGTCGCAATGTGTGTATAATTAGGACGCCCTAGTGCACTTATTTTTACGAAACCCGCCAGCATGAAAAATGTTGTAAAATGCATGTATAAATATCCACTGCCAAATGCAACGGATATTTTCTACCGCAGGGGATTTTGTGGATGTTCTTTCACGATGCGTTTATAGTTGTTTAGCACCGGTGCATTTTGTATATTTGGGTGCACCGGTGCGTGTATATTTGAATAGATGCACCAGTGTAATTTGTAAATCCTCTTGTGGTTTTATGTATCCACTTAAAATCATATATTCATCTCAAATGTTATTTTAGTATTCAACCACACCAATTACAATATTTCATAGTATATATATGTTGCTTAAACTCACCTTATTCTTACAAAATGGTTTCCAAACTATACTGGAGGTTAGATTGTAATATAGTTCTTGAAAAAAAATTAGGATTGTAGAGACGTATATTGATTGATGATTTCACTCAAATGTAGGGAGAAATGTTTGTAGTAGCGAATGGTTAATTCTTCATATTCCAGCTCATTCCATCTTGTTCAAAGTTCAACGAGTTCTTCCTTTCCATCCCCAATAAGTTCAGGTTTTATTTATATTTTGACTATTTATTTGAATTTATGCTATCTATGTGAATCTAAATATCAATTTATTCTTTATTGCAGGATCTTGATTCAGGTTCGAGTTCGGATGCACAAGACATTCCACCAATTTCAAAACGTCGTAAGCTCTTATCAAGAGCAAGATACCACAAGCAGTTCATAGATGAAAATGGGCAGTCGCTTTACCCTATCAATTGTAACACGCCATAATCAAGTTGTAATCTCGGTTCATCAATCGTAATTCATCATGAACTATAACTCTTTTATGACGCCCCAGTAGTATGTGGTTGTTCAAATATTGTTAAATACAAGCATAGCATTTCCATGTATACTATGTGCATGAATGGTTATGTTTTTGGAAACTTTAACAGGAAGAACCTGTTATATATAGATGGTCATCCATGCACTCATGGGAACATTGCAGGGTTCATAAATAGTTTTAGGTGCTCTTGATTTTCTGCAAATTGTTCATTTGAGGAACGCTTCAATGACCAGGAGTTCTTTATGCAAAGGAAAGTGTCCATATTTGTTGTTGTACACGCAATACGTAGTTTGTTTCCTGGTGACGAGTTGTTAATAAACTATAACTTTCGTAGACCACCAACCGCTCATCAGAGACGCCTTGCATTGGGACTACCCTTAGACGTTCCCTTGGGGCGTAAGATAAAAAAAAACATTGATTAATTATATTTGTTAATTTTTAATGGGAGTCATGTTAATGTATTGCTCAATTTGAAATTATGGTTTATAAATTGCTAATTTAATTTATAAATTCATGAATTTGAAAATGTGTTGCTCAATTTTAAATTTTTATATTTAATGTGGAATTGATGTCAATTTATTGCTCAATCTGAATGTATGCTTTATAAATTGTTTGCAGCTTAACATTTTCTATTGGAAATTATTCCCGTGCTTCTGTAATAATTGTTTTGTATAATGATAAATCAAACCAATTGCATTGTGCTTATTAACATCGAAAATGTAATGTTCAATATTTTTGAAATCATGATTCTGATGATGAGTGACCTATCTACCATCTTTCATTGCAACCCAGTACAATGTCAAATCGAGAGAAGGCTAAAAAAAGAGTGCAACTTGGAGAGGAAGCATACCAAGCATGGTTGAATCAACCACCTATTCAATTTCCACTGCGTCCATCCTCACAAATTAAGAATGCCTATAGTGGCAGTAGTTCTTCACATGTTGGCAATGGAAGCAATGAAGTAGACATTGGTATGGATGAGTTATTACGACAAAGGAGTGTCATGGATGCAATGTTGTTACGTACATTCCAGGACAATGAGATGGGGGATGAAAGTTCCTATTGAACTCTAGCCTACCTCTTTGAGCTTTTGTTCCCATTTAGTCGAGTTCTGGCCACCATTTGAGCATTCGGAGAAGAGCAAGGAACCTTGAAGACCCGGAGCACTACTCTCCGTACAGGTGCAAGGTCCCCCACCTCCTCACCTTTTGAGGTAATTATACATTGTAAACCATTTTTTTACAGAGTAATTCAAAATCAATATTTGATTCATGGGTTCATGTTTGTTTGTTATGTTACTGCAGTAATTAGTTAGTTTTTTATTTATATTTTCACTCACACACTATCCATTTATGAGTTGCTACTAAAGGTTCCATAATCCTTAGTAGGTGCCCTTTTGCACAAGCTGGTGTGAAAACACTAGCTACAAGACCCATAAAAAGAAAGCGTCTGCACACCCAATATAAATTCCTTTTCCAAATTAAGATCATCTTTCTTCAAAATCCATGGGACATCACCTTTTTTAAATGAAAAAGATGGGCCATCCTCTCCTCTATTTTCTTGTCTTGGCCAATGCTTCTTTTTAGTATTTGAAGAAATAAGATATTTCCTGACAACTAACTTGTCACTTTTTTTTTATGATATGTGATGCCACAAAGAACATGAAGCATTTTTAAATATATGCATGGGATATAGTAAGTGGGCAATCTTAAGATGCTCCCAATATGGAAGCTCACAAAATATCGATTTCCTTTCCATCCCTTTGGGCATTTTATCAACATAGATGTTGAAGAATTCAGGATCATCAATCATAGGTTGCACATTTGAATTGAACATCTCTATGTATTCCTTCTGCTTCTCTCTGTCATATGCCCTAAGCCAGTTAGTTGGTGTCATTATTTCAAGCCTTTGGGTTCTCTCTCGTTTACCATTGAAAGTAGATCTTACTCTTCTATAAGAATGGTTTTTTGGGAGGAATACCCTAAAGAAGTCGTACATTGACTTTCATAGGTCTTTGGACCACCTAGCCTTCATAGAAGGTCCACAAAACTTACATCCATAATAACCTTTTGTTACAAGACCTACGATGTTATAGTAAAGAGAGCATGTTAGTGTTGAATATCAAGACAGTCGCAATGAATTAAATATGCCAAAAACTATTGCTTTGAATATAAACAAATCAAATAACAATATATTTACTTGAGCAAACTCCTAACCCTAGATAATCATGTGTGGTGTATGCACATATTCCATACAACGTAAAACTCCTCTTCGATGGGATGGGTTTGGATACATCATATACATGTATCCCTTCCCATAATTCCTTGAATTCGTCAATCAATGGCTGTAAGTAAACATCCATATTATTCACTTGTCTTTTACCAAGGACTATAAGAGCCAACATAATATGTTCATTCTTCATGGACAACCATGAGGGGATATTGTTATTGATCACTACTATAGTCCAAACAATATAGATGGTGTTTGGTTGGGAATATGAGTTGACGCCATCAATGCCTATGCTCAATCAGAGGCTGCGTACTTCATCCTTGAATTCATCGGGCCATGTATCCCTTATATGCTTCATGTCACGTAACTCATTCCTTACTTCAGTGTGATGCATGACATCCCTACAACATAGCTAATTCTTTGCAATGAAAGAGCCTTTGAATCCTTCGGATTATAGGAATGTGCATCAATATCTTATGAGTAGGATCATGTGCTTTAGCCTTATTATTTGATTATTTTTACCTGTCATGCCCACATTTTGGACATATCTCTCTGTCTACATATTCGCCTCTATATAGAATACAATCATTGGGACACACATGATATGATATGTACTCAACACCCAACATTTTCTTTGCCTCTTCGTAGCTGTCGGGAAAGACATTATCATTCAAAAGTACCTTATATTTGAATAACTTGCAATTAGTGGGCAATACAAATGTACAATGTCATTTAACATTCATAAAATCGACCATTTTCAATTATGATTGTGTCACAAGATTCCTCAAAATATAATGTAGTTGATGGTCAGTTACCTCAATATTGTTGAGAAACACACATCTGACATGCCATACTTTGCTTTCAAGTTATACAGTAACATTGTTGTCCCCAACTGCATAGACTTTGACCGGCCAGGTTCAAAGAGAGGGATGGTGGAAACTGATTTAAGGCTTTTGAAGAAGGCTTCAATGATATGAGCGTCATCCCCCAGCTCATTGTCCTGGAATGTACGTAACAACATTACATCCATGGCACTCCTTTGTCGTAATAACTCATCCATACCAATGTCTACTTCATTGCTTCCATTGCCAACATGTAAAGAACTACTACCACTATAGGCATTCCTAATTGGTGGGGATGGACGCAGTGGAAATTGAATAGGTGGTTGATTCAACCATGCTTAGTATGCTTCCTCTCCAAGTTGCACTCTCTTTTTAGCCTTCTCTCGAATTGACATTGTACTGGGGTGCAATGAAATATGGTAGGCAGGTCACTCATCATCAGAATCATGATTTAAAAAATATTGAACATTACATTGATGATGTTAGTAAGCATAATGCAATTGGTTTATTTAGCATTATACAAAACAATTATTACAGAAGCACGAGAATCATTTCCAATAGAAAATGTTAAGCTGCAAACAATTTATAAAGCAAACGTTCAAATTGAGTGATAAATTGACATCAATTCCATATTAAATAAAAAAATTTAAAATTGAGCAACACATTTTCAAATTCATGAATTTATAAATTAAATTAACAATTTATAAAACATAATTTCAAATTGAGCAATGCATTAACATGACTCCCATTGAAAATTAACAAATATAATTAATCAATGCTTTTTTGTCTTATGCCCCAAGGGAACATCTAAGGGTAGTCCTAATGCAAGGCGTCTCTGACGAGTGGTTGGTGGTCTACGAAAGTTATAGTTTATTAACAACACGTCACCAGGAGACAAACTACATATGGCATGTACAACAACAAATATGGACGCTTTCCTTTTCATAAAGAACTCCTGGTCATTGAAGCATTCCTCAAATGAACAATTTACAGAAAATAAAGAGCACCTAGAACTATTATGAACCTTGCAATGTTCCCATGAGTGCGTGGATGACCATCTATATATAACAGGTTCTTCATGTTAAAGTTTCTAGAAACATAACCATTCATGCACATACTATACATGGAAATGCTATGCTTGTATTTAACAATATTTGAAAACCACAGACTACTGGGGTGTCATAAAAGAGTTATAGCTCACGACAAATTACCATTAATGAACCGGGATTACAACCTAATTATGGCATGTTACAATTGGTAGGGTAAAGCGACTGCCCATTTTCATCTGTGAACTGCTTGTGGTATCTTGCTCTTGATAAGAGCTTACGACGTTTTGAAACTAGTGGAATGTCTTGTGCATCCGAACTCAAACCCGAATTGAGATCCTGCAATAAACAATAAATTGGTATTCATATTCACATGGATAACATAAATTCAAGTAAATAGTCAAAATATAAATAAAACCTGAACTTATTGGGGATGGAAATGAAGAACTCATCGAACTTTGAACAAGATGGAATGAGCTAGAATATGAAGAATTGGCCATTTGCTACTACAAAATTTTCTCCCTGCATTTGCGTGAAATCAGCAATCAATATACATCTCTACAATCCTAAAAAAATTTCAAGAACTATATTACAATCTAACCTCCAATATAGTTTGGAAACCATTTTGTGAGAATAATGTGAGTTTAAGTAACATATATATACTATGAAATATTGTAATTTGTGTGGTTGAATACTAAAAGAACATTTGAGATGAATATATAATTTTAAGTGGATATGTAAAGCCACAAGAGGATTTACAAATTACACTAGTGCGTCTATTCATATATACACACACCGGTGCACCCACATATACAAAACACACAAGTGCTAAACAACTATAAACGCACCGTGAAAGAACATCCGCAAAATCTCACACAGTAGAAAATATCCGCTGCATTTGGTAGCGGATATTTATACATGCATTTTACAACATTTTTCATGTTGGTGGGTTTCGTAAAAATAAGCACACTGGGGCGTCCTAATTATACACGCACTACGACATGCAATTTTTTAAAAACTTCTTGAATTTAATATTGCTAGCGTTGTGTCAAAATTCAAATTCTCGATGTGTTTTGTATATAGATGCACCGGTGCGGCATGGCCACAAGTGTACCAAAATGCCAAAAAATCAAAATTAAAAAAATCTCACAAGCTATTTTTTCCCTAAACTGAAAAAAGGGCAACAATTTTAAGTTCAAAAACTAATTCTAAATAGTGTTTAAAAGCAAAAAACCTAAACATTAATTCATTCTTTTGCACAAAATTTTAGGGGAGAGTTTTGGAAGAGAGACTTACGTGGAGGGAGTTTGGAGCAACTAGATTATTCTGAGGATCGAAATTTGTTAGGTGTGGTGAATCAAACAAAACCGTGCATAGTAAAAATTTCAAGTATGTAAATATTAATGTTGATCTTATTACCTTATTTAGAGTTTAACTAGATTTAGAAAAAAAAACTTCATTCTTACATTTAAAGTTGCAACCCTTATTTTCTCATTGCTTCTTTTCATTTTATGTGCCTGCAATATTTTACATTAGGGTTTAAATCCCTCTATTGTTATACACAATTACGATTTCACCTTTTAGGGATTTTAGATTTGTTGAGATTGTGATTATATATAGAAAGCGTAGGGTGAGATGGGCCACTTTTTGGGTTGAATCCGTAACCATGTCGGCCCTAGTAAGTTTTTTTTTAAATAAAAAAACGCATGTGTCAAAATTAGTGTGTTTGTATTACAGTAATGCACCGGTGCTGGTATAAAGAAAGTGCACCGGTAATTATATGTGGCACGTGGTGTTTTATTTTATAAAAACACAATAATCATTTTTTGTTGCTCGGTTCTCTGTTCGCGGTGAATTTATACTAATGTCGCACCACTAATGGCAGTAGTGCATCATTTTTCATTTTCATAAAATATTAAATAATTTTTAGCCATTCGTGGTGCCCCTGTGTTGATATAATTCCCTGGTGCATTTATGTATATAAACGCACCAAGGTGTCTTATGTGATAATGTGCACCGATACTAGACTTATTTTCTTTTTTGAAGGTCTGTAATTTATTTGTATGGTATATTGATAGCTTATGTATTTAATGGTCCAGGTTGTTTATTGATAGAAAATTCATGGAATTAGTTCAATGAATAACTTTAGTCAACATGATGGGAGCACATCTAGAATTACGAAGAAAGCAAGTGCTTTCAATTAATTTCTATATTTAAATTAATTTGTTTGAATTATTTGTAAAGTTAACTAATATTTATTGGTTAATTTTTGGCATGCAGAGCCAAAAAATGAGGAAGCTCGATAAGATTCTTACCAATCTAAGTCCAAAAGAATGGAAAACATTAATGGAAAAGTTGCAGAGAGATGAATCAGATGAAGAAAAAATAAGTCAATATGAATTATTTCTTCAAATTTGAGTAATATTGTACTTAAGAATATTAACCAATATGTTTCAAATAATCTAATTCACATATGTTGAATGGTATGCAGGGACTGACAACAACATAAGTCAATGTCATCGTAAGAATTTTTTATGGAAGATGCAAATTATGATCAATTGGTCCTTAGCTCATCTGGAGTGGTGTTGGAAGTTAATAGAAGGGGAAAAGAATTTTATAATACTAGGAGGGATATAGTGGAAAGAATGTACATATGTACTTTTCACTTACAATATAGAAACCAATCAAATTATTCGAAGAATCAGGTCATATGTAAACTACAAGAGGCGTTCCCAGAGCAATGGTCAGTGAAACCTGTCAGACTTGCAATAACAAAAGCATACAACAACAAAAAAGAATCATTCAAAAGTAATATTCCTAAACATGTTTATGTAGAATATGTATTTATAACTACTACAAAGCGTCATTCCTTCAGTAATTTTAGTTCTGCTATATTTATTTTTCATATGAACAGAAAAATGGTTTAATGTCATTTTACATTTCCAGGAATATTATAAAAATATCAAAGGATGAACGAGATGATATGCGAAATGTGCCAGTAGGGATGTCCAAAAAAGTGTACAGGGAGATGGTAAAGGAAATGGACATAATTGCATCGTAGGAGGAGCCATCTCAACAACAACATACTTAAAATGTATGAAATCATTTTTTAGGATTATGTACATCTCCTTAATTAATTCAACATTAAATAGTAATTTTCAATTGTTTAATTTGTTGCAGAAAAGAAAACAAAATGGAACCAAGTCAACACACAAGACGGGATGAGAAGGAGAAAAGGGGTTGATAATAAAGTTTGTGAGTATATTTGTGATTTACTTATAAGAAATTAAGATTTCATAGTGGTTGTTATTTGTATATTTATTTTTGTTTGTTTTCACTTGCAATCCTTGGATGTCTTGAAATAGGTGTTAACATACAAAGAGAAGCCATCGGATGAATTAATTGACATTGTGTTAAGCAAGGGTTGTGAGTATATGTTGGCGTATCAAAAATTAATTGTGGATTTTGTAAGTATCTATATTGTTTTACTTCTCTCATTGGTTGATACTCCACCTCCCAAAGTTGCTATAAAAAGGTGATGGAGGGATGTTGGGTTATGTCAAAAAGATACAAGAGATCATTCAAATGGACTTCTCATATTTCCAATGTGTTATTTTTAGGTGCAGGTGGCGGGGCACATTCGACATGAATACTATAAAGGAAGATCATGATAGTGGGTTTATATGTATCAACTCTAGAAATATGTGGGATGAAAGTAAGGAGCCTTATGTTTTCACAAAACACTGCAACCAAGTGTTCTTTTACCTGGATGTGTTGGATAAATATTGGTGATTCATATTAAGACACAACCATAGAACTAAACATGTTTTTTAGAACAACAATGCTATCATGCCAACCGAGAAAGATAATGAGGGTGATGGCGACGGAGAGTGATATGTACATGTTTTATTTTATCATTTACAGATTGAGATATCATTTTGTTATTGTTATCTTTGATTGTCTAATTATATTGTTTATTTTTTATGTTATGATGGTGGAAATGGAAAGTTGATTACTGGATACAATGTTTAAACAATTTGAGTTGGTTAACAACCAATATGATGTGGAATATGTTTCTCAAGTCTATCAAGTAATTTGTGATTGTATGGAATGATTGTATGTCATTCTCCATAATTAGAGATGATATTTGTAGCTTTCCATTTAGTTCATAATTGCAGTGTGGGTTTTATCATTTAATTTATTGTATTGTTACAATTGGAACATAATCAACGAATTAGAGTATGAATTAATTGATGTTAATCATATTTATTGTTTGTTGTAATTTCATCTACTCTCATTTCAATAACATGGTCAATTTAACGATTATATTATACTTAGACACTTATATTTTATATTTTAGATACTTAGACATGTATATATCATTAAGGTAGAAAAAACTTATGGCAAGATTAATAAAATATGTATATCCTTTAAATTTTATATGATACAATAAATTAAAAATAACAAACAATATTTTTTTTAAATCCTATATTTGGAATATGCATACTCATATCTATATTTATTCCAAGTTTCATTGTTGATGGGTTATTCCATCATTTGAAAATGTCGTTCTTTTAATTAAGTATTTGTCTTTCTTCCTATTAGAGCTTTGATATTTGTCATTGTAAAGTGAATTATTGTCAAAAAAATAAAAATCTTGAATGATACATTCATAGGTCATATTGATGTTCACATTTACATTTTTTTTGTGATGTTCATATTCATATTTTATAATAATTTACATGGTAATACTTGACTTTTTGTTATGATGTTTGGTTAGACTTATAAAAAATTATTCATTTATGTTTATGAACACCAAATAAATAAATAAATATTATTACATAAACATAATACTATGACAAATTATAAACATGATACTATGGCAAATTATATTAAAACATTCATAAATCATAGAGTTGCCATAACTCCATCCATTATCAATACAAAATTCATAAAAATATTTAATTCAATTATATTATGTAAAAATAAAAAATTTTAACCTATATTAAGTTAATTAATGAAACATTAATTTTCAACATTTTCAATGACCATTACTCCGATCCATATTTTCACATTTATGATGACCTGATAACCAAACATACTTTCAAATTCATTTTCTAACCAATATATATATCAACCTATATATGAAACCATACTTCAAATTGTCTACAAAATTTAGGTTGAAATAATTTAATATGAAAAATAGTCGAAAGGATGCTAAAATTTTGACCAAAATTGTAGCATCCTTTCGACTATAATTTTGACCAAAATTTAAAACCCAATAACTTTCTTTACAAAGGTCTAATGGTTTGAAAACTTGTTAAGTCATACAACAACTTGTTTTGCATCATAATTTACAATGCAAATTGTGATGTTTTTGTCGACTAAATTAATAGTTATTGATTTAAAGACCCACATGATTTTGAATAGTACAAAGTTTTTTTACATAAGCATATGATCATTATCATTTTCAACACCTAACAAACATAAACATAAACATACCATCATCATCATTTTCACGACATAAACATAAACATACCATCATTATCATTGCCACCATCTAACAATCACTATTTTAAACACATGATCAATCAATCACATGACATTAATAAATATCGTAATTTATAATTTTAAATATATATCATCATACCACCTAAAAATCATATACATTGACATCATCATACCATAATAAACATAAACATAAACATCATCATACCATCATCATGATCATTTTCACCATCTAACATAAAACATAAAAATCGTCGATATAGCATCATAAACATATAAACATAATCATGAGTGTAACATCTTAAACATTACATTGTCATCGTCTAACATAACACAAGCCACATTTTGTTATAGCATGCATAACCATCACACGTATCTAACAAGCACCATCTAACATGAGCTAACATACACACCATCAAGTACATATAAATAAACATAAACATAACCATCGACATAAACATAAATATGAAAAATGCATATTTTATATATATATATATGTGTGTGTGTGTGTGTGAACATATAACATCAAATTGATGATACATGCCAAATAAATATCTCTAGTCCAATAACTGCTATGACATATCTGATCTACCTCCACCAGAGGCATCATCAGTGTCTCTCCCACCAGAGCTAGAGGCATCGTCACCTCCACCAATAGATCTAGAGGCAGTATCAGCACGTCTTCCAACAGAGCTAGAGGCATCTAAAACTCCACCAATAAAGCCAAAGGCATCATGAGTACCTCTGCCAAGAAAAAAAACTAGCTCGGAGAGTAGCATAGATAGGTCCATCAAGTTGAATCATACACCCTCTGAGCATCGTATCTACAATAGAGGTGACTGGAGCAGGAAATGGTGGATGGTCAGGTTGATCAGTAGGATCGGTAGGTCAATCGCACAGGAGTAGATCATGAGATGATGAAGTAGGATCGCAAGTTGGTCTAGTAGAAGTAGAGGAGATGATGAAGGAGTTGATAGAGGAGGAGGTGGATGAGATGTCGAGAAAGCTGATGGAGGAGGAGGTGGAGTAGTAGATGTTGAAGATGATGGAAGAGGGGGTGGAGGTGGAGGAGGTGGAGGAGGAGGAGGAGGATGGTCATCCCTCCTAGCAGCTAACTGAATGCATGCACCGACAATATGATGCACCAACAACCTCATCTCACTGTGAAGAATCCTCCATATCTATGCAAGGTGAGGTTGTCAAATAATGTCGTGCCCCCATACAAGTTGAACCCCCTCATATTCCAATAATGTGGCCAACATGTCTACCACATCTCGGTGATACCTAGCCTGGGGCCTGCATGGACGGTGGCTAGGATATATACCTACCAATTGTGGCCCAGCCTGATCAGTATCCTCCATATCCTAATCCTTCTAAGCGGGAGGAGGCGACCCAACCTCACCATTGAATGTGCCAATTTCTACAAAAAATATAGTACACATGAATAATAATTTGACGATTTCATTAAACAATTTAATATTTAGAAGATATTTCATTTGCATTGAGTATAAAGAGAATAAAATGATACTAGAATAATTTAAACATAACAATAATATTACCTCTCTCATCCGTTGGGTCCTCCGGTGTGAATAAGATCTCGGGGCACCCTCTCCAGTCCATGCCCGCATATAAATATGGCACCATATCTAGTATGTGGTCCTCCTCACTGCCTAGCATCTCGACCATATCTGACATGATACTAGCTGGGAATTCAGGTTTCCCCCTCTTGGGCATCATCTGCCCCCACATGTGCATACACACCTCTGTCATCGACCTGTAAGGGAGACACTGAAAGGAGGTCCCGGTGGCTGGAAACCTCTAAAAAAATAGACAAAAAATCTTTGAACAGAAAGGGAATTTGGACCTCCGATCAATCACTGCACGACATCTATCCAAAGCATAACAAAACTGTCGCAAAAAAATGGCAGACCACCTAATGCATCTAGGTCTCTACACTAAAGATTCAACATAATACAATAGAGGGCAACTAATTTGTTTCCCATCACTGGTGGAGTGCACTAGAGTCGTAAGCAAAAGAGAGAGGCACCTAACCTCCTCTCGACCAAAAGAAGAGATCATAAGCTACCCACCACTCACCTGAAAATCAGAGGGATGGACGACCTCGTCACCGACATATCTCAAAGAGTAAGCTAGATGACTCTTTGCTGCAGCACCAGCTAGGACATCAAGGAACTAGGGAAATCCTCCCCTCTCCTAGATAACCCATTGATGAAATATAGGTCCTACTCAATGGGTTGGAACCATTAACAAGGACCAACACGAAATGCATGCCTCTGATGATCCCAGCGTCGGATGAACTGACACAACAATGAAGAGTTGGCCTTGAGGGATGTAGCCTCCTGATAAAACTTCAAGAGGCCGACAGCCCTCAAGAGACCTCTAGTCTAACCAGTAATGGGTCAAGGATACAAATCCCTCTCTCTCTCCCTAACCTCCCACTCTCTAAGCATGTTGAATTGATCATGATGTGCACGCACCTGTTGAGCAGCTTGTCGCCGCTCACATCTCTGTTTCACATATAACATGAATCACTCTCATAAGTAGATACATAAAAACATGTAATATTTCATTCAATTCAAATCCTATTTAATAATATCAATAATGCATTTTTCTATAAAAACAATATTTTTTCTAAGCGGTGCGCCTCAATAAAATAGGGGCACCGCTTCTGGTGCTTTTATACACACACTACACCAACGATGGTGTGTTTATATATATACTACACCGTTTACGGTACGCTATAATATGAAACACGCATCGCTACTATGATTCTATATATTTAAAATTTATTTCAAAGGTGTGCCAACGACTATACGCACTAGGATATTTTCTAAAATTTGGTTGATGGTGCTCCTAAATCAAGCGAGTGCACTGAGAACCGATGCACTCACCTGCACTAGGAGCACCATTAAATTCTATTTTTCTTATGCTTTATTAACGGTGCTCCTTTGTCACGTAAGTGCACCGTAAGCAGTGTGCTTAATTGATCTAAACACACCATCATTTATTAAGATAATGTTTGCATGGAAATCAATTCACGGTGCTCCTTGGGCACATCAGAGCACCATGCACCGGTGCACTGACGTGACAATGAAGCACCGTGAAATTATGATTTTTTGGGAGTTCAAAACTAGTGCGCCTACTGCACTGAAAACCAGTGCGCTAATGTGCACTAATAGCATCGTATAATTTAATGTTTTCATTTACAAGTTTTTGTTGATCCGTGCGTTCAATACACATAAGTGCACCGTAAGATCGATGATCTTCAGTCTCAAATGCACCAATAAGCAGTTCAATGTTTTAAAATAGATTGTCACAATGTTACAGTGTGTTCGAGTTGTTCGGCTCGCATAGCTAATGGTGCGCCCTGTAAAATTTTACAGGGTGCACCATATGGTGGTGTGAATCAAAAGGCTCGAACGCACTGCGCATATTTTTTTATTTTGTTTAAATAGGACAATTTGAAGGTAAATTTTCAAAAATAATCAACTAAAAAATTGAATTATGAAGTAAGAATCAATTTACCTGTTGAATGACCTGTCGTGGAGGCATATTGGCGATGTATGGAAAATTTGAAGTTTTTCTCACCGTTTGGAAAAATTCAAACTAGAGTCAGCAGCCAATAGGAGTGAGAAATGTGTCCACATGCACCACATATGTGAGGGAGTCCAGGTTGGTGAGGTGTAGCACCAGTGCAGGTGGGCTCAATCGCACTGAAGAGGGTAAAAATGAGTTTGATGGCATGGTATTTTTTTTATTAAACCCTATTTTGGTGCGCCTGACAGTAAGGCACACCGGTGCGAGGAGGTTTTAAAATAAAATAATAATAAAAATATGTTTTATTTTTTTTAATAAAATAATAATCGGTGCATTTATGTGTTGTGCACAAACCGGGTGGTTTTGTATCATCTAACGCACCGGTATGAGGTTTTAAAAAATTGCATAGGAATAAAATTATAGATTTTTATTTTTAATAAAAAAATAATCAGTGCGTTAGAGTCTATGACACGCACCGGGTCGTTTATATACTAATGCACTGTTATGAGACTTTCAAAATATATATATATATATATATATATATAATAAAAATAAAAAATAAAAAATAAATAAAAATTGCGAGATGTTTTTAATAAAATGTATATCAGTGCGTTCATTATGATTAGACGCATCAAGATATTTAATGTTAGAGAACGCACCGCGATGAGGTCTTTATTTATAAAAGTTATCATGTTTTTGTAATAAAAAAATTTAATTTTTTTTTTTTATAAAAGATTATACAGTGTGTTTGTTTCTAGGGCATGCACCGGGCCGTTTAGTATTCGGTAAAGCACCGCGTATAGGCTTCTAAACAAAACCCACCCTGGTGTTTATGTTTATGTAACGCGCCAGTTTAGATTTTTTAGTTTTTTTCACTTGATGATTTTTTTGGACGCAGTGCAACATGGTATATGGTGTCTCAGTGTTCCTGTATATGTAACACATCGGTGTGTCCAAATTAAATGAAGCGCACTGGAGAAAAAACCTCCGCTAAAACCTTCGGTCGCTCGCCTCCGCTAGTGACCTCTGCTATAAACGGATATTTGGACTTTTTTGAGTGGAGCATCTGCTATAACCTTCATTAGAGGGACTTTTCCTTGTAGTGTCACTTCTGCCAAATCTTCCTTTCTTTATTTTCCCGCGAACTATGCCCCCAACAACATAATTCCAACGTTCACTTCTAACGTTCGGTCTAGCTGCTTGTGTTGTTCTAGTTTAGGGTTAGGCTTCTTTATTTTTTATATTTATTATTTTTGGGTCAAAGGAAGTCGGGATTGGACTAGGGAAAAGGTAAATGAGTTTTATTTTAATTTTTTCAAAAAGGGGATAATGGATGGGAGTAATAATAATAAATGGGAAAAAGGATAAAGTGGATGGGTAAGGGATATAAGGGTTCTTTTGTTTTTCTAAATATTAATGGTAGTTAAGGGGATGAGATTTGGGGAAAAAGGGGACGGGGATAAATAAAGATTGGGAAAGATTTTAATGGACAAAGGGAACGAAAAGGGGATTAGGGAAGTCATGAAAAAAATGAGAATGCTACATTTCAAAGGGGGGAGGTTTTTTTTGTTTTGACGACCAAGGACATAGGCGATTTTTGCAAAGAGGGACCCAAGGAGTAAACTTTAACTTTCTAAACATGGGCATGAGAAGAATGACGACAAACAGATACAACTAACAATTTCTCGGAAGGCATGAAATTGAAGGACTTCACTATTAAGATGCAAAATACTATGACTTGTCAAAACTTCATCTGAGTGTCAAGAGGATCAAATAAACATTTTTTTTTCAAACGAGATAATAACGTGATCAATGCTTTGATGCGGACACAATGACATTGATTTCATGACATGACGAAGTATGATGTGAAAAACAAGCCGCTAAAACTTGACTCAATTATAATATGATGCATAAGACGTAACTTGAAATTTTGCCGAAGGGGTCAAATGATATCGAAAATGGTGAAACAGGATACGAACACGATAATGTTAAGTTTAAACCAAATAACCAAGCAAGATCACTGAAAGAAGCATAATCACAAGATAGACACACAATATATCCTGGGAAACCCTCATGGGGTAGAAAAACCAGTAAAGCTTTCCTCAATAAGATGATCAACCAAAATACAAGATGTGCTCCTCCTTCCTTTGACTCCTAAGCTGATCTCCCAGACAAGTGCGCACTCTTCCACAAGTGAGTGAGTGATCTAATGAGGAGTTCACCTCCTCTATTTATACTTGACTCTCAACTGACTAAAAGACCTGTTGGGGCCGACCTCACCTGGAGAAGTCTAATAACCCCTAAAATATAACTACAGGGCCGACCCACACATGGTGGGTCTAATAACCCTAGTTAATACCAAACCCTGGAGGAATAAACATCTCCAGATACATAGTAGGATTACCTCGGAGGAATGAAACATCTCCGGAATAAATAATGTACAAATATAATATTCTTAGAAGTTACAATATTCAACACTCCCCCTTAACGAGAAGGATATTATAACAACATCTGTAGGAGCAAGGAGTCATTTACTACATCATCTATATATCATCGGAAGCTTTCTTCAATTCATCATCATCAGTAACTTGACTAGTTACTGGAACATCAACATCATCATCAGCATCGTCATACGATCATCAGCATCGTCATCACACGATCATCATCATCATCGTCACACGATCATCAGCATCGTCATCACACGATCATCAGCATCGTCATCACACGATCATCAGCATCATCATCACACGATCATCAACATCGTCATCACACGATCATCAACATCGTCATCGCACGATCATCAGCATCGTCATCACACGATCATCAGCATCGTCATCGCACGATCATCAGCATCATCATCACACGATCATCAGCATCGTCATCGCACGATCATCAGCATCGTCATCACACGATCATCAGCATCATCAAAGGATGATGTAAACCAGTCATGTACATTTTGAACCGAAGTCCAGGGACGATCCAGTCCTATCATGTTCTCGGAGACCTCACGTCTACGGCTCAGTTTACAGGACCAAAGTCCAAGGATGATCCAATCCTTACCGTACATTTAGGACAGCTTCCAAGGATGACTTAATCCTTCACCGTCTTTTAGGACCACGTCCAAGGATGACTTAATCCTCCACCGTCTTTTAGGACCATGTCCAAGGATGACTTAATCCTCCACCGTCTTTTAGGACCACGTCCAAGGATGACTTAATCCTCCACCGTCTTTTAGGACCATGTCCAAGGATGACTTAATCCTCCACCGTCTTTTAGGACCATGTCCAAGGATGACTTAATCCTTCACTGTCTTTTAGGACCACGTCCAAGGATGACTTAATCCTCCACCGTCTTTTAGGACCATGTCCAAGGATGACTTAATCCTCCACCGTCTTTTAGGACCATGTCCAAGGATGACTTAATCCTTCACCGTCTTTTAGGACCACGTCCAAGGATGACTTAATCCTCCACCATCTTTTAGGACCATGTCCAAGGATGACTTAATCCTCCACCGTCTTTTAGGACCATGTCCAAGGATGACTTAATCCTCCACCGTCTTTTAGGACCACGTCCAAGGATGACTTAATCCTCCACCGTCTTTTAGGACCATGTCCAAGGATGACTTAATCCTCCACCATCTTTTAGGACCATGTCCAAGGATGACTTAATCCTCCACCGTCTTTTAGGACCACGTCCAAGGATGACTTAATCCTCCACCGTCTTTTAGGACCTATGTCCAAGGATGACTTAATCCTTAATCGTCTTTTAGGACCACGTCCAAGGATGACTTAATCCTTAACCGTCTTTTAGGACCATGTCCAAGGATGACTTAATCCTCAACCGTCCACCAAGGACTTCATTCTCGAAGACATACGTCTACGGCTCTTCTTTCGGACTGAAGTCCAGGAATGATCCAATCCCTTCACATGTTCATCAAGAACTTCATTATCGAAGACATACGTCTACGGTTCTTCTTTCGGACTGAAGTCCAGGAATGATCCAATCCCTTCTCATGTTCATCAAGAACTTCATTATCGAAGACATACGTCTACGGCTCTTCTTTCGGACTGAAGTCCAGGAATGATCCAATCCCTTCTCATGTTCATCAAGAACATGTATCCTCATCATCATAACATGTATCACCACAACATGTATCATCAACATCAAAAGCATGTATAACCACAACATGTATCATCAACATCAAAAGCATGTATAACCACAACATGTATCATCATCATCAAAACATGTATAACCATAACATGTATCATCATCATCAAGACATGTACCAACATGTATCATTATCATAAAAACATGTATAACCACAACATGTATCATCATCATCAAAACATGTATAACCATAACATGTATCATCATCATCAAAACATGTATAACCATAACATATATCATCATCATCAAAACATGTATAACCACAACATGTATCATTATCATCAAAACATGTATACATCTAACCATCAAGAGCATCTAACATCAAAAGCATGTATACATCTATCATCAAAAGCATCTATCATCAAAAGTATCTAGCATGTATACATCTATCATCAAAAGCATCTATCATCAAGAGTATCTAGCATGTATACATCTATCATCAAAAGCATGTATACATCTATCATCAAAAGCATCTATCATCAAAAGTATCTAGCATGTATACATCTATCATCAAAAGCATCTATCATCAAGAGTATCTAGCATGTATACATCTATCATCAAAAGCATCTATCATCAAGAGTATCTAGCATGTATACATCTATCATCAAGAGCATGTATACATCTAACCATCAAAATAAAGAATATAAGAGTCCTAAATCTAAATAATTCTAGGTGAGTAAGTGCAAAGAAAAATAAGTAACCTCATCATTGATGAGATAGGCTTGTCTGTCTCATACTGTGCTACTCCCCCTTTCGAGGAGGCTTCTTCTGAACTACACCAAGTTTGTCTCGGAAGTGTTCAAACTTTACTCGAGACAGAGGCTTGGTCAGGATATCAGCAATTTGATCCTCAGTGCTTATATACTCTAGCTTGATAGCTCCTTTCTGCACCATATCTCGAATATAAAAGTAACGGATCTCTATGTGTTTTGACTTATCATGAAACACAGGATTCTCAGTCATCTTGATGCAGCTTTGATTATCACACATAATCACAGTGGGTTCCATTTCTAATTCAAACACTCCAGATAAAAGTTTCTGAAGCCATACTGCTTCACAGCTAGCAGAACAGGCAGCTATGTATTCAGCTTCAGCAGTACTGAGGGCCACACTTGATTGTTTCTTGCTGAACCATGAGATCATGGCAGATCCAAGACCATAACATCCACCTGAGGTACTTTTTCTATCTGAGACACTACCTGCCCAATCAGAATCTGAGTAACCATGTAATCTGAGTTCATGACCTCCAAGATAAAATAGGCCAAAATCTAATGTACCTTTTAGGTACCTCATTATATGCTTTGCAGCTATTAAATGAACCTTTCTAGGTTCTACTAGATACTGACTTAGGGTATTTACAGCAAAGCATATGTCAGGTCTAGTATTTGTTAAATACATCAATGATCCAATGATTTGTCTATATAGAGTTATGTCCACTAGTTCTGATGAATCATTAGCTAATAACTTTAAGTTGGAGTCCATGGGAGTGGCCATGGCTTTACACTCCAACATATCAAATCTTTTGAGAATCTCCACAGTGTATTTACCTTGATTTAGAAAGATCCCTTTTGGTTCTTGCCATACTTCTAGACCTAAGAAGTAGTGCATTAATCCGAGATCTTTCATCTCGAATTCTGAAGAAAGCTTCTTCTTGCTTTCAATAATCTGTTTCTCATCTCCAGTTAGGAAAAGATCATCTACATACAACAGCAATATAACTGGTTCATCATCCATCACCTTGAGATAAATATTTGGGTCAGCTTTACTTTTGGTAAAGCCCATGCTAGTTAAGAAATTGTCAATCCTTCCGTACCAAGCCCTTGGAGCTTGTTTTAACCCATATAATGCCTTCTTTAATTTGCATACATGAGTTCTTCCATCATTAACCTCAAACCCTTGAGGTTGCTCTATGTATACTTCTTCTTCAATTACACCATTCAGAAAAGCTGTCTTAACATCCATTTGGTGTAATTTCCACTTCATCATGGATGCAAGAGCCATAATAGTTCTAATTGAAGTATACCTGGCAACTGGTGCAAATGTTTCTTCGTAGTCAATTCCCTCCTTCTAAGAGAATCCTCTAGCTACAAATCTTTCTTTGTATTTTTCAATGCTTCCATCTGCGGCATGTTTTATTTTGAAAATCCATTTGGAAGAAACCACACTTTTATCTTTTGGCTTGGGAACTATATCCCAAACATCATTTTTCATTAATGACTGATATTCTTCTGTCATTGCTTCTACCCATTCTTTCTTCTGAGCTGCCTCTTCATAGTTAGTAGGTAGTTGATCCACAAGATCACACATTAAGGCCATATAGTTGGATACTAGCTTTGGTTTCTTTCTTTCTCTAGTGGAGCCTTCAGGAGCTCCATATCTTTCAGCTCCTTGAATAATATCTCTAGCCCATGCTGGTCTTCTTTTTCTGGATAGTTCTGCAACAGGGGGTTCTTGAGGTTCCAGGATGTCATGATCCTCTGGTGTAGCTTCTTCAGGGATGTGAACAGTCTCTGAATTTATGGGTGATGAATCTTCTTCATAAACTTCTTCAAGTTGACACTTTCTGGATTTCTTGAGAGCTGCTTCCTCATCAAAGGTTACATCTCTACTTATTTCTATATGATGGAAACCTGGTATGTAGATTCTGAAGGCTTTGGAAGTTTCACAATAACCAACAAACATTCCCTTCTTACCTGAGGGATCCAACTTGGTTCTCTTTTCTTTTGGAATGTGGATATACACAGGACACCCAAATATTTTAAGATGACTTACCTCAGGCTTCTTACCTGTAAACACTTCTTCTGGAGTTTTGAATTCAAGAGCACTGTGAGATAATCTATTTTGCACATAAACTGCTGTCTTGGCTGCTTCAGCCCATAAGTACATGGGAAGATCTTGGTCATGTATCATGGTCTTCACAGCTTCCATGATTGTTCTATTTTTCCTTTCAGCCACCCCATTCTGTTGGGGATTGTAGGGAGTAGTTAGTTCCCTTTTAATTCCAGCTTCTTTGCAAAAGTCCTCAAATTCCTTTGAGGTGAATTCTCCGCCATTATCTGTTCTGAGAGTTTTGATTTTCTTGTCTGATAGATTTTCTATTAGAGCCTTGAACTCTTTGAATTTTCCAAAGACTTCATTCTTACCTTTCAGGAAGTATATCCAAGTTTTCCTTGAATAGTCATCTATGAATGAAAGATAGTATTCAAACCCACTTAAGGAAGTGGTGGGCATTGGACCACATACATCTGAGTGTATAAGCTCTAAAATGTTCTTAGTCTTTGTTTCACTCTTTGGAAAGGGGTTCTTGATATTTTTCCCTTTCTTACATCCTTTACATGAGCCATCATGATCAGCTTTTAAATCTGGTAATCCTATGACTACCTTGCTTACATAGGGTAAGGCTTTAAAGTTGATGTGGGCTAATCTTCTATGCCATAGCTCACTGGGGCTAGAGATCTCATGTGCAAGGGCAGCTTCTGGATGACCCTTGAGTTTATAGAGACCTCCTTCTTCTTCACCAATAACAACTGCATCTTTAATTGTCTTCCCTTTGGACCACATGAGTACTTGTCCATCTATGAAGGCTACTCTGAAGCCTTTCTTATCTAGAGCTGAAATAGAGAGAAGGTTCTTCTTTAAACCTGGAACATATAAGATGTCTTTCATCTTCAAGGGTATTCCAGAATCTAGCTTATAGCTAGCTTCACCAATTCCTTTGATAGGATATTGGTAGTCATCTCCTAGAGATACTTTCTGTGAAGAAGACTTTTCTTCAAGATTTGAGAATGTCTTCCTTTGACCTGTCATGTGCTTGGAAGCACCACTATCAATGAGCCATGTATCTTCTCCAGGAGATACAGATCCAGAGAGTGCAGAGAATAGAACATATTCTTCTGGATCTTCTTTCTTCACCTTACATCTTTTCCTTTTGGGTTTTACCTCTACCTCTTCTTCTTCTTCATCTTCTTCCTCTTCTTCTTCTTCACTATCATTTTCTGCCATATGTGCATGATGTATTTTGTGGAAGACTTTCTTCCTTGGAGAAGGACAAAATCTGGAGATGTGTCCCAATTTATGACAATTGTAGCATTCTACCGTAGAAGGATCTCTTGCTGAATTGGGTCCTCTTCTCTTGTTAGATCTAGAGAAGTGTTGAGATCCTTTGTGGTCAACTCTCTTGAGATGACTCATTCTTCTTCTTTTGGTATGAGTGGCTAAGGCTTGGTCATCCTCTTTGAGAAAGGCTTCTCTATTTGCAACCCTAGCTTCTTCTTGAACACAATCCTCCCATACTATATCAAACTTCATGCTCTCTTTCCTGGCTCACATGGTTTGTATAAATGACTCCCAAGATCTAGTGAGACCATTAAGGGCAGTCATCACAAGTTCATCCTCATCAAGGGTATCACCAATTGCATCTAGTTGTTCCTTGATTTGTGAAACCCTTGAGAAGTAGTCTTGAATGGATTCTCCTTTGTGCATCTTGGTGCTCTTCAACTTAGTCCTCAGATTCATCTTCCTATTGATGTTCTTCCCTTCATACATTCTTCCTAGGGCATCATACATTTCCTTTGGAGTCTTCTTGGAGGCCACTTGGGGAATCAAGTGGTCTTTGATGGAATCAGCTATGATTCTCTTTGCCCTAATCAAATCTTTCCTATGCTTCTCTTTGGCTTCATCTCCTTCTGGTTCTGCAACTTCTTCCTTGATAAGCTGAGCAAGATCATTCTCTTCAAGAATGAGACCAATTCTGTATTTCCATGCCCGGAAATTCTCTATGCCTTCTAGCTTGTCTTCAAGCTTAGTATTTGGAGCCATCTTCTCTTGGGGGAGTCCAAGAGACAGAGTAGACTTACTTGGAAAGTTACTTTTCACTTTTCCGAAAACTGAAACAGAATTTTATCGCACTTTTGGTAGAATTAGGGTTTGACTTTCCCGGAGTTCTACTTAACCAAAAAGTTCGATCTATAGCTTAAAAGAATGCTCTTGATAAGGGCTATCCAATCATGTAATCAGAAATAAAAAAATTCCAACTTTTTCTGAAATCAAAATCTGACGTATCGCACTTTTGGTAGAATTAGGGTTTGCAATTCCTGGAGTTCTACCCAACCAAAAAGTTCGATCTAGGGCTTAAAAGAAAGGTATTGAGGAGGGCTATCCAGCCATGCAACCAAAAATCAATAATACCAACTTTGGGCTGAAACCCTAACTTCACCAAAGAGAGAGAGAGAGATAATCTTACCTTGTGAAAGATGTCCTATTCAGTCTAGCTCTGATACCATGTTAAGTTTAAACCAAATAACCAAGCAAGATCACTGAAAGAAGCATAATCACAAGATAGACACACAATATATCCTGGGAAACCCTCATGGGGTAGAAAACCTAGTAAAGCTTTCCTCAATAAGATGATCAACCAAAATACAAGATGTGCTCCTCCTTCCTTTGACTCCTAAGCTGATCTCCCAGACAAGTGCGCACTCTTCCACAAGTGAGTGAGTGATCTAATGAGGAGTTCACCTCCTCTATTTATACTTGACTCTCAACTGACTAAAAGACCTGTTGGGGCCGACCTCACCTGGAGAAGTCTAATAACCCCTAAAATATAACTACAGGGTCGACCCACACATGGTGGGTCTAATAACCCTAGTTAATACCAAACCCTGGAGGAATAAACATCTCCAGATACATAGTAGGATTACCTCGGAGGAATGAAACATCTCCGGAATAAATAATGTACAAATATAATATTCTTAGAAGTTACAATATTCAACAGATAATCACATCACCCTAGACATGATGGTGCAGATGAAATGATCTTGTGACAAAGTTCAGCATGTTCACCTTTGGTATCATGTTCTGACACTTTGGAATCATGTCGATGTTGAGCATCAACATATAGCTTAACAAAAAAACAATGAAACACAATGACACAGGACAAACTTGACAAGATTGGTCGAAAGGACAAAGACGTAACCATGAAGCGGGTACATGTACTCATTTTCATCCCCACAAAAGGATTGGGAGTGAAATCAGTAAGGATAGCATTCCACAATGGATGAAGCTGAGGGAAGAAAGAAATGCTAGGAAACCAAAGTAGAAAGCAAATAATAGTTCAACATACCCCCAAGCTGATAAATAGAAACCTCCCAATAGTTCCACCCTCTCCACATCATGTCCTTTTGTGTATAATAAGACCGATCATCATCATGTCAGAGTTTATCATCAAAACAATATGGTGAAAGAGCATAGTGGCACATTGTACTTAAAGACGTCCAATTACATAAGAACTTATTTGGGCAATTGCAAAAAGAAAATGACAAAATAAAATATCTAAGGAAATGAAATTACTAAACTAAGAAAACAAAGACTACTAGATAATGTGATGCAATGAAAAATAATGCATAACAGGAAAGTAAAATGACCTACAACTAACATGCAAATTTACTCCTACTTCTGCAAAAGAAAAATGAATAATGTAGGATGTCATTTATTATATAGGAAAACATCTAAAATGCCATGACTATTACTTGGGTTTTGAGATCTATCAAAGATTTTGCATTGAATGCTTGGAATAAAGATGGATATGATCAATAAAATCTACAAAGAAATGTTAGTACTAATTGAATCAAGTAAAATGAAATGCACATACCATGGGTTAGCACTAATGAGATATGAAAAGTTATCAACCCATGAATCCCAAATAAAACCCTCAAAAAAAAACTTGGGACTTCCCCTTCTTAACACATCGACCATGTCAAATTGACTTGGAAAAAGGATTTAGAATCAATGATATTAATTTAATCGACATTGATTAAAGCCTCATCAATCTATATATCATTATTATTATTTGTGACGACAAATTGAACATCGTTGCATTTAATTTGCTCTTTAGTATTAACAATAATAAACGATGCATTGATTTCTTCATGATTATGTTAATCAATGATAAACTCACGACATTTGTCATAAATAAATTACAAGTTGACCTAAGATGAGGCTTTACTTTCAAGAATGATATGCTCATTTGGAAGCGACGGGAATTCAAAATTCTTCTCAAGCGAACAAGCATCATTAATTGAGCCATTAAAGCAATAATTGTGAATCGAATGAGGACTCCGTCAAAAAAATAAGATTCAGACTCAAGGATGGACTCATGTGCATCTTCATTATGAATTGATGGAACAGTGAGGGACTTAAGAAAATGATCAATCGAAACATCATCCAAGTTTAAAGATTCATTATCCCCAGAGACATTATATACATTAATATGACTCCCCTCCTCAAAAGAATAAACTTCCCCTTTCAAATGATTAAGATCTTTTGAGACATTGCATTGCAAATTATATACCTCATCTTCAATTAAGAAGATATTTTGCATATTTGAAATATATGGAGTGTTAAGCCAAGGTGGGACAACATCTTCCTGATGAATTAATATTTGAGGATCATGATTGGAATTAGATGGAAGATGTTGTCGTCAAAAGTGAAGACCTCATTAACTTCTTGTGTGATTGTCTCAAAACAAGTCATGGATGGAAAAGGGGTTGCAAGAGCGTTATTCACATTATGTTGCTACTCAGACACTCTAAGGACATCTAGGAGACTAATGTTAGCCTTCACATTTGATATATTAGTGGATACATTGTAAGGGGCATAACTGTCAAGAAAGATAGGCATGGATTGGAATGTGACGCTAAAATGATTAGCTTGATTGATCGGAGGAGGTATCGTCTCAGGGACAAAAGGTGTAGTGATCTCGTGATTAAAATCGCCTTATTGATTAAAATATTGGGATCAAATAAAAAATTTGGTCTAAACTAAGATTGATACCTGGTTGCAGCAGTATAGACTTCATTAGTAGGTTTCTCAGCTACCAAAGGAATACCCTTCTTTACTGGTTCCATGTATGACATGTATAGTTCACAAGTAGAAGGATTGTGGCCTTTGTCGCAAAAATTGCACCAATGACATGTGAAAGAATCAGTAGATTGTGTCCTCTCGAGTTGGATTAGAAAGCAAGGAGGCTGAGTGAAAGATGGTTGAGACTCATTCATACACTTATGCTCTAATGAAATTAATCGATTTTGCAATTCTTGCATCATTTGGAGCATGGAAAACATGTCAATCTTGGTGTCGGATTAATCCACAGGAAACCCTATCCTTTGGCTCTTCTCTTCAAATTTGAGGTATGCTCGTAGAGCAGAACTGAGAGAATTAGCATTCCTCTCTTCTAATCGGTATTGATAAGGAGGAGGAATAAAACCATAATATTGGACAAGGGAAGCTTGTTGAGAAGGTCATATAGCTTCAAGAATCTTGTTATACAAATTTGTAAACCAAAGGTTTAAATATTTAATGGATTCATTCTCTTTTAAAGATATACAGTTAAAACTCCTTAGATACTCGGATGGGTTCTCGACACTCCCAAAAGTAGATTTAAACCAATAGATGAGATCATCCCATGTAGTAAAGATATTATTAGGTAAGTCATAGAATTGAGCAGCATCCTTCCCTTCTAATGATTGAAAAATAGGCGCATGCAAGATTATCTTTGAATTTCGATAAAGGATAAGTGATTGGGGCTAGATTCAAAGGCCCAACATCGAATTCAAATTGAAAAATACCCATTTTCTTCATGACTTTCTAAGGATTAACGAGGTTAATGACATGATTATGATGACTAAACTGCATACCCCTAATATCAAAGAACCAACAAGAGTCATGGTGAAAGAAGGAGGATATGAACCAAGATCGAAGACTCAAATGGAATATTAATGACTAACAAAAATCCACAAATCGATCATGATTAGAGAATAACGACACGAGTATTTGATGGAATTCCAAGGGATTTAATTATGAAGATTCAAAAGATATACATGAATATCCTCCCCAGTATGGTCTCCATTCATGTTGATGATCAAAACGACATGACCCGGACTTCCATACCCATCCCCCCCTTGAATATCCCTCCAAGGGTGTTTACAGTATTGTTTCCCGAATAGTGTTGTTTTGAGCATCAACACTTGGCAACCATATAATTCAGTCATAAGATCAGGCACAAGCAAAGAATACCAGCAAGTGCCATAAAAGTGCAATTGTAATAGGTTTGGTATTTAATTTACATATGGAGAGGAAGAGAGAAGTCATCGCTATCCTCCAACAATCGAACCGACCTTAGTGTGTACTTAGACATTTTTGCTCTTAGCTCATACAATTTTTTGGATATCCTAATAGATATGTTTTGAGTGGCATTGATATCATACTTTGGATCACTAGAATACCCATTTGAATCAAAGAAATGAGATGGGTTGTCCAAATTAGGACAAGACATAGATCTTTTGAATTCCAACTTTTCAAAAAAGGAGAATGTGGAAGCATTTCTACGTGTCTTTTCTATATCACCTATTGGATTTTTTATTGGAGTGGGAGGTATTAGACCATCAATGTTGGGTAGTCTATCATTAATATAATGGGAAAATGTGACATGTTAAGGGTTTTCCTTCAATCCTTGACATTTTGAACAACCACATACTACTAGGGTGTCATAAAAGAGATCCAATTCATAGTGAAGCACCATCAATCCAGGATGGTGGCTAGAAGATGGCATGTTACAATTGGCGGGGTAAAGTGGCTCTCCATTTTTGTCTAGTAGTTGCTTGCGGTATCTTGCTCTTGATAAGATATTCCAACATTCTTTGACTAGTGGAATATCTTGTGCATCCAAACTTGATCCAAAATCAGGATCCTACAAAAATTCAACACATGATTATTCACATGCACATGCATAAATAACATAAATTTGATTAGATAATCGAAATATAAGTAAAATGTGAACTTACTACAAATGAAGAGGGAGAACTTGATGAAATTTGAAAACAAGGAATGAGCTGGACTTCGAAGAATTTCCCATTTGATATTATAATTTTGTCTCCTTGCATTTCAGCTAAATGAACAATCAATATGTGTTTACATTCTTAAAAGAAAGTTTGGGAAGCATATAACAATGTAACTTCAAATAGACTTTTGAAACCATTTTTTTAAGTATATGGTGGGAGATTAAGTAACATATGTACCTTATGGAGTATTGTAATTTATGTGTCTACATTCTCAAAATAATTTTTGGGATGCATGTAAAATTTCACCTTAAAAGCTATAGTCGAGGTAATTTTAAATGTATTCGGTGCATTTGTAAAATTTAAATGCACTGATACATTTGTAAAATTTAAGCACATGGATGCATTTGTATAATATAAATGGATCGGTGCATTTGTATAAGATAAATGCATCGGTGCATATATGTATGGTATACACCAAACAAAAACTTACGCAAAAACACCTACAAACAAAAACACCCACAAAGTTTTAATAACATATGTTTTTATTTGCATTTTACTATTTTTTTCAAGCAGTGCGTTTTTCATATATCGATATTTGGTGCACTTTTTTAGGGCACATCGATGTCCAAAAGAGAAAAGAATGGCACATGCATTTTTCACCAATTCGTTGAACTATCAAGTGGGGAAATGAGCGGGAATTTCATTTTTTTAAAGTGAGTTTATAAATGAAAACCTAATTAGTTTTGTATTCTTTTGTCGAAAATTATATTAATGATATTAATGATAGACTACCCAACATTGATGGTCTAATACCTCCCACTCCAATAAAATATATGGAGTGGCTTGATTTTACTGAAGAACCAAATTTGTAAGGGATTGCGTATCATATACAACTCTACAAAGGAAAATTTCAACATATGTAAGTTCTTATTATTTATCTCAAATTACCCCCAAGTTGTTTCAAAATAAACATTATTTCTTTATGTTCATATTCATATTTACAGTTCGTTTTGAAGAAAAAAGTATTGTCTTAGTTACCGTCAATGTAAGAACCCCTAACGTTCTTGTTGTTTCCTTCTCTTTTATGTGTCTGCAAAGTTTAGCATTAGGGTTTGCCCTCTCACCTATTTCATAATGAATTATTTTTTCTAGACACTAGAAATTTAATGGCTTTGTGGATCTATATATGAGGAGATGGACATTCATTTCAATGTGACCACTTATTACATTGGATTGCAAAACTTGCCCCTATCATAATATTTTTTAAACACCTTTTCAGTTTTCAATGCACACTACAGTTTAATGCACCGATGTAATTTTAAGAAATTCACCATTTTAGGTTTATATGTAAAAAAAATTACAAGTTATTCAATGTGAAATATACAAATGTCAAGCACTAATGCCCTTATTATTATATAATGCACCAGTGTAATTAAATACGATTTTTTAATATTTTGGCACACTTTTACGAGTGCATATTATTGTTTACGTATTCTTGAATAATGTGCACCGTTAAACTAAATATTTGTAGCTTAAATTATTTACTTTATTTGTAAAAAATGTCTCAGAGTTATATATTTCATGATGCAGGGTGTTTATTAATAAAAGATGTATGATAGAAGTTTAAGGAAAAGTACTTGTTGCAATAAGCACGATGGAAACACATACCAAAGAGAGAACAAGTCAAGCTTTTTGAAATTTTAGTATAAAATTAATATGTTTGAATTATTTGTATTAGTAAATATGTGTCACGCTAAGAAAAAACTTGAAGAAATTAGATAAAATTGTTTGCAATCTGAGTTCAAAAGAGCATAAAACCTTTATGATGAATTAGGCGAATCAAAAAGTAATCAACAAGAAATTTTTCTTTGAATTTTCAATAATAATGTACTTCTTAGGAATAGTTGTTAACATGTTTCAAACAAACTATTTCACCTTTGTTGAATGTTGTGCAAGGACCAACAACGAGAGAAGAGGATGTCTTTCTAACAAGATAAAAATTGTGAAGGATGTAAATGATGACGAATTGGTCCTTAATTCATCTGGATTGGTGTTAGAAATTATTTAAAGAGGGGGGAACATTTGTATAACTATGAGGGATAGAGTGGAAAGAACGTATAGATGTACTTTCCACTTAAAATACAAAAATCAATCCCATCAGTCAATGAGATATGTGAAAGTTGCAATAGCAAAAGCATATAATAACAAGAAAAAGTATTGTTTATAAACATCTTTTCTTATAATATGTATATACTATAAAAAAATATGAAATCAATATGTGAGCTATATTTACTTCCATAACAGTACAAAAAGATGTTTTCATTGTCTTTTGATTTTCAGGAAGATTATGAAAATTCTAAAGGATAAATGAGGTGGTATTTGAAAAATGGTTGTAGGGATGTCCAAAAAAGTATACAATGGGATGGTCAAAGAAATGAACATCATTGTATCGCGGGAGGAACCATCTTAACAACAACGTGCATCAAACGTATGTAATCATTCATATTTTTATTTTATGTACATAGAATTTGATTAAGTTGCACTCATCCTTGGATGTCTTGTAGCAGGTTCTAACATACAAAGAAGAGCCATTGCAAGAATTGATTGGCATTGGGTTAAGTATGGGTTGTGAGTATATGTTGGAGAATCAAAAGTTAATCCTGCAATTTGTAAGTAGCTATGTTGTTTTACTTCCCTCATTTTATAATTTTTTTTAAACAGGAACATGAAAATATTTGTATTATAACAGTTGAGCACAACCATCCTTTACAAAGAGTACTAAGAGAGATAATTTTTTCAAAATTTTGTCCTCTTATATTAGAATCCCTTCTACATATAATTATGCAAAAACCAAAAGTTTGCCTACTAGTTCTACATCCTCTTCCAGGGCATGAGTGTTATAAACTTTAACATACTGACTACATAGGAAAACACAAAAATACATGAGAACATAGACTATTGAAATGAGACCATTTATCTATTCATGCATGTCTAATCGTCCATGTAAGGGTTGGATGACCGAGATTTTTTCCATTGGTCGAGATTCACTGACAGGGGACTCCTGGAAATGGCTGCAATGGTTCATCTTCACTAGCTGGCTCAATTCTTTATTGACTTCCTCCATTAGAGCAATTTGCTCTCTCATTTTTCCATCCAAGTCATCGATGCGTGACTCCAGATAGGCAAGATGATTGGTATTGTGGTGAGCATCCTTGGACAAGACAAAAATATACTAGACAACCCTCCTAGCAGTTTCCTTAACAACCTGTAACGTCTTCTTAAAGTCTTCCAAATTTACTTTAAAATTTGCAAAAATATCCCTTTAGGAAGACATAATTTCTTCTGCTTCTTCTGGAGGAGGAGTGAAAATTATTCCAAAGGCTTGCTCACCCCACTGCTTTGCACATGTTGAGAAATATCTAGTCTAGTTTCAAGGGCTAAGAAATTTCACATGAGGAGGGACCTTGGATTCATTCTCTTAGCCCAAAGAGAGCTTCCCAAATTTACAGAATGATTCTTTCAGCCCCAGAGACTTTGTTCCATATTTGGAGAATCCACTACTTATTTCTACTACAAAGAAACTTTCCTTCTGGGTTGATTCTAAAATACAATAAAAATCCTTTCTCTCATCTTTCCTGACATGATTAATCACCACTAGACTGAGTGTGTGAGATTGCACGGAATAGAGGAGGTTTAGAGTAGTGCCTTTAATGACATTAATTCCCAAAGCACGCCCCACTACTATGGCATTTAACTTGCCATGTGTTCGTGCTGCATGAAAATTGTCAATTGTTTGTCGGTTGAGTTTAGCCTCGTGGGTGGAGCCTAGCATGGGGTGCAAGGTTATTTCCCCACCTTTATTCATGATATTTAACCCTCTACTTGCCATTTGGTCACCTCTTAGGAACATATTTGTGTCTAACTTCATGGGATCCACTTCTTAACTTTTGTTTGTTTTTTTAACACCAGCATTCCCTGGTCAGTATTTGGTCCTTGATTGGACAATTCATCTGCCAAACTATTTTTTTATTACAAAAATGACTAAAATATGTATATTAAGCAACAAATTATTGGGTTTCTCCAAGTAGAAGAGATACAGTGGCTTCCCAAAGGCCTGAGTTCATGGCAAAAGACTTGACTGTTCGACATAACCAGAGACTAATAAAACCTACTGCAACATGTTTACCAAATTCATTACGAAATTGATCTGTTCATAGCTGTAATTCAATTTCAACCATTGATAAAATATAGTGATGTCCTACCTCCTAATACAACTAGAATTAAAGAGAAGACTATTTATCTATTTATTCTTCTATTTGCTAGGAAACCAGAAAAGGAATGTTTCCACTAAACAACTTGGGAGGGTCTTATGCTTAGTCAATTGGTTCAAATTTTGGATAAATTGGAACAGGCACCACGGACTATGAGTTATCATCATGCGCTCGAGCTAGACTACAACAAATTACCTGGTGTTGAGTTTTGAGCCATTTCCACCACGCTAGGCCTGTTGTGCAGGATAACAAACTGGTCTTCCATATTTTTATAATTCTCTTCTAATTTTTGGTACCAGTATTTCTCTTGATCCAGTTGCCTTTCCCTTCGCTTGAGCGCCTCAATTTCCCTTTCTCTATTATCATACCTCCTGCTCAATTCGCTCATCGATCATACCCAGGTCTCTGTCAATTTCATGAACCACCCTTCGTATCCTTCTTCTGTTTCCCCTACTCTCATCTTTGATTTTCCTAAGGTGCTAGCAAATTATGCATGTGCCCCAACAGCATTGCTCCTCAAACCTAGGCATGGTTTAATTCTTTTTTCTTCTTGTGGCTACCTTTCTCTGTAGACTAGAATGAAAGAAAACGAAGACTGGATAGGGCTTTAAACATGCCAGTATCCACCACCTTTCGACCCACATTCGATCATGATTTCGAATGAGATCATCTTGTACTTGGATAATACGTTGGAGATCCATCCACATCCTCGACGGGGAGGAGATTTGACAATCCAAGGGTGAAGGAGGTTGTTCCCTTATGTGAACATTAAGTATGCTTACCATTTCACTTAATATCATAACTGTCATGATCAAGTGCTGATAGGTTGTTATTATTGAAGCATCCACGCATCCTATCCATTCAGACTTGGGCCCAAGGAATTGGGGTCCACTCACATGAACAGTCATTAACTACGAATGTTAATTTTTCAGAATTTACTTCAATGTGATCTAGGATCTTAACTGAGAGAACAACATGTACAGCATATCTACAGCATATCAATCATGGACACAATAATGCAAGCACACAAGAGACACAGAGTTTACTTAGGGAAAACCATAAAGGTGAAAAACCCCAATAACTTCCTCAGAGATAGATAGAGCAATGATACAACCCAAGCATAAGAGATAGACATCTCCTAGCAGCAACTTCTCCTCCTCCACAAGTGTGCCACTCTCCAAAGAGTGTGTGAGAGAATAGAATTGATCAAATAGAGTGCCTCCTGCACTCTATTTATACTTGACTTGACTTGCCCAATAACCTTTATTAGGTCGGCCTTAACTTAACCACATAACATAATGCTGACTGGGCCGACACCCAATAGGGTGGTCTAATAACCCTTTGACCCACATGGCCGACCCCCAATAGGGTGGTCTAATAACCCTTTGACCCACATGACTTATACATGGCCGACCCCAACAAGGTGGTATAATAACCCATCAAGTATAAGTTACGACACTTACAATATAAATGACGACACTTCCATATAGAGGAATAATAACATCTCTATAGGAATACAAACACTTCAGTATAGAGGAATAATACCATCTCTATAGGAGTGCAATATACATATATGAAATACATTCTGAAGTTACATATACATCAACAACGAATTGTCCCTCTTTTAGCTTAACTGCAACATTGGCTTCCCGATCAGAAATCTCGTTCAGCTCTCTTAGAACATGTTTCCATTTTACTTGATCAATTTGCTCTATTATGTGTGATATATGAGCCATATGTCTTTGAAGTAGTTGATTTTTTTGCTATTGTTTGTGAGTCAAATAACTTATAATGAAAGCAAAGTCTCCCAATATTGAAAGGGGGGATATACCTGCTTGTCCTACAAGTTTGCAGCCTTGCCAGAGCACATAAGATCTGCTTGATTGTTAGTTTTTAAACCCAATCCCCAGGCGAATCTTAGGTCTCCTTGTCCCTCGGGGTCATAGAGGATCCCCCCCCTAACCTACAGCCCTGGGATTACCTTTTGATGCTCTGTCAAAATGAAGGCAGTGTCTTCCCTATTCCTTCCTCCAATTGATCAATTCTTCATTTGACATTTTGAGTTGACAACTCTTTGAGGGTGGGGGGATACTTTTTGGTCTATGAATTATGGAAGGAGTTGCTCCTTCAAGCCATTCCAATTCTTCCATTGTGAGATTATCATCCTTGGGTATGAGGGAGAGGTATATATTCTCTTTGAGATGTTGCTTTATCTTAGTTGTTGTTTGAATTGGGGAGAAGGAACAATTTTGGAAGATCTTATGATTTCTTGCTAACCAGACGTTCCATAATATAAATTTTGGAAGAGTCAACCAAGCTTGGGTTAGGAAAGGTTTTCTTCTAAAGTTTTTTGAAGTTTTTTTATCCCATAATGAAAAAAGACCTTTGATTGAGTGAGGGATGCTTTCCTAAACCCCAAGCTTATTCATTGATCGGAGCCACACTTCTTTTGAGAATTCATATTGGAGGAAGAGATGTTCCTTTGTTTCATCTACAACATTACATAGAGCACATCTAGTGGGACCTTTGAAACCTCTTCTCTAGAGGTTTTTTCCTGTGAGAATTTTCCCATGAGCTACCGTCCATTAGAAGAAATTCATCTTTGAAGGACCCAAAGTTATCCACATTTTAGAATTAAGGGGGGAGACTAATGATTTAGCCAAGGTCTGATCCAAGAGCCACAGAGTATTTCCCAACAGGTCCCCAACCTATGGCATCCCATTGTCTTTTGTTAATTGGGGATACTCCAGCTAGAAATTCCAAGAGTTGTCTGAAGCTTTCTTTAATATGATCGGGAATATCTATATCCTTCCATCCTTTCTTATTTCCAATTTCACGTTCCCAACTACATAAGTGCCGTAACTTTTTTATCCTTTTTCCTTCCAGCCAATTCTTAATATTTGAGAATTCTGGGAGAGTGGTAATGGGGACCCTATTTAGAACTTTGCCTTTCCAAAGGTTGAAGCATTTACCATTACCTGGAACCCAGTAAATATTTTTGGAAAAAAAAGGCCATTTTTTTTACATAATTTCCAAATGTAAGTGCTCAGGTTGTTCCTTGGCGGCTTATCTAGGGAGTGAAATCTGCTTCTTTGGAGGTATTTTTCCCTTAAAGCTCGATAATCCCATCTTTTCTTATTATCAATAATGTTCCACAGAATTTTTGCTCCTATAGCCAAATTAGAATGGGCTAGATCTCTTATGTTCAACTCTCCAGCATTTATTGGTTTCACAATAGTCTTCCACGTTGTTAGATTCATCTTCTTTTCATTATTCTTACCTCCTTTCCATAGGAATTTTCTCATTAGCTAAGAAAGTTGCTCCAGCACCCATTTTGGAGTCATGGAGACTGCTAATTGGAATAATGACATTGCATAAAGGATTGCTTTGATTGAGATGGTTTTACTTGGATTTAACCATAACATACCCCAATTATGGAGCTTCCTTTTAACTTTTTCAATGACCGAGGCCCAAGCTTGTTTTAATTGGGCATAAAAGACTACATGGAGACCCAGATATTTGAATTCTTGCTAAGATGTCGAGACCGAGAATCCCATTTTCCTTGTTATGGCCATCACTTCTGATTGAGTCACGTTCCATGTGTAGATTCTACTCGTGCCTTTATTGAATACTCCTGTGGAGGCCCTGCAAAAGGTTGGCAGGATGCTCTCAAATCTTTTTTCCCATGACCACCAACGCTCCTCCCAATAAAAAAGTGTCGTCAGCAAATTGCGAGTGGTTGATGTCTTTCACTCCTGTGGCTATATTTAACCCTGGGGTGTTTCTATTTCTTCTCACTGCCTCTAGTTTTCTACTTAGGAATTCTGCCACTATGATGTATAAAAATGAGGAGAGTGGGAATCCCTACCTCAACCCCTTGCTTAACTAGAAAAATTATGCCAACCTACCATTTACCAAGGGGGCAATCCATGGACTTCCAATGCAGGCTTTGATCTAGGAAATGAAACGTTCCTTGAATCCATACTTCTCAATGAGTTGAATATGAACTCATGATCAACTCTGTCGAAGGCATTGGCCATATCCAGTTGTATTATCATGCATTTTCCTTCCATTCCCTAATGGGATGGATGGCTTATTGGACTAGGATGACATTGTCAATTATCTGTCTCTTTTTAACAAATCCTCCTTGATTATTAGAGATGATGTTAGGCATGATTTTTTTGAGCCTGTTTGCCAAGATATTTGTGATGATCTTATAGGAAAAGTTGCATATAGAGATGGGATGAAATCTAGCAAAGGAGGTTGGGGACGTCTCTTTGGGGATGAGTGCTAGAAAAGAGGAGTTAATCCCTCCTCCCAGGTTAGGATTCTCCTTATATTTTCTTATCATTCTGTGAAGATCTCTTTTAATAATGGGCCAACAAGCCTTGTATAAGTGCATTGTAAAACCATCAGGGCTTGGGGCATTGTCTCCTTCTACTTCCTAAATAATATGAGCAATCTCGTCCACCTCAATCTATTTGAATATATTTGCATTATTTTCATTGGTGATTTGCACAGGGATATGAGAGGGAAGTTCAACCTCCTCCATGGAGGTATCTATGGCCTCCTTAGTGTAAAGAATCTTGAAATGTTAGTGGGTCTCTCTCTTGATTTGTTTGAAATCATGAACTCTTTCTCCTGCCCCATTGTTTATAGTGCTTACTGTATTTTTCCACTTTCTAATCTATGTCTGCTTGTGGAAAAAGGAGGTGTTTTTGTCTCCTCCCTTTAACCATAGGCTTCTGGACTTGAGACTTTAGTATTCTTCATATTCCCTGCAGGCTTTGTTGAATTCCACTTTCAGTTGTTTTTCCTTTGCAATGTCTTCTTCTTCTATATGGTTGCCTTCCATTTTATCTTGATGCTTTTCAAGTAATTGTTGTTTTTCTTTCCTCACCAAAGAGGGGGCAGAGCCGCTAATTTGGATCAATCCTTCAATGTTTTTTTTGTTCTTCTCATTTTTCCTTCCTAGATGAAGGAGGGAGATCCCAACGCCGACAGATCCCAAGCATCCTTAATAACCTCTTGAAATTCAAGCCTTGAAATCCATAAGGGGTAAATCTAAATGGGATTGGTCCTAAATTTTGATATGATTCCATTGTCAAGGAAATGGGCCTATGATATGAGACCCAGAGGGGATGATTGTTGAGGAGAAGTTTATCCCCAATAAGAGAAGGGAGGAGTGGATCAGGAATTTTTCCAATCTAGCAGCAATGTGTCTCGGTCCAGTTCTTTTGTTGGACCATGTGTATTTCCCTTTTATTAGTTTAATATCCACATGCTCCCATTCTTGCATCAAGTCCTCTACTTGTTCTCTAAAGGGATCTCGGACGATTGAACCACCCTTTTTTTCGTCACCCGAAAGAGTGAGATTATGGTCCCCATCCAGTACGAGGTTTTTTCCTTGCATGCATGCTGTAAGATTTTTGGCAGAGTTCCAACATTCTTTCTTTTCAGAGTATATTATTGGGACATAAAAATTGAGAATACATACTTGGGAGCTTGAGTTGTTTTGCAGAAGGTTCAAGAATATCCATGCTCGATTTAATTTGATAGAATTTAAACTAAATGTGGAGGTGTCCAATAGATTTAACAACCCTCTAGATGCTCCTCTCGAGCTGACTACTATTCCTGCACTTGATTTCCAAACTTTGCTTCCAACTTCAAGGCTCGCCTTTTCCTCGAGTTTTGTCTCTTGGATTCGGAGGATGTCTGGATTTTCATTCTTGATGAGGATTCTACTTTCTTCATGTTTTGATTTACTTCTCATCCCCCTACAATCCTAGGAGACTATCATCCTCCTCTCCCTTTTCCCGTTCGGCTCATCACTTTTTCGATTGTGAGCTGGTGACCTCGAACTTTCTCCTTTTTTGATTGTTTTTCACGTACTTCCTTATTTGACCACCTTCCCTTCCTTGTTGTCTTGTATGTAGATAGTTCCTCTTCTACCTATGACTCTTATGATGACTTGTCCTCCTCTTGTGGTTCTTCTAAGTTGGCTATAGTTCTCCTTCTTCTAGATCAACCTATGTTGGATCCTGCATTTCTTTTTCTTCTCTTTGTTTTTCAAAATCTCCAGCCCCTTCCCCCAGGGCGAAATCCAAGGGAACCTAAGACAAGGAGGTGAAAGAGTTTGAGATTTAGGGGGGAGGATGAGAAGGGCCCAAGGTTATCTGCGTATGAACCCGAGGAGGGCCATTTCCTGATGTTCTTGGTTTTTTCCCTTTTTCCTTTGTTTTGGGGTTTGTTCCTTTTTTAACTTGAGTCCATTCCTCCTCTAGTTCTGAGTCCTTTTGCTCCTTCTAAGCTTGTTTACAGTATTTGGCGAAGTGTCTGTATTCATGGAAAATTATACACTTGAACGGGAGTTGTTCGTAGTCGAGTTACTGGATATGGGTTTAGTTATCCACCGTCAACTTGATTGCTTCTGAAATCCCTGCTTCCAAATCTACTTCAACATAGATCTGGGCATTAAGAGAATTAATCTTTTGGGTCTAGATGATCTATGTATTTCCCCAGGGAATCACCTACTACTTTCATGGATTCATCATTCCAATAGTGGATGGGAAGATGCATATGTTTGACCCAAACCGAGACCACATAAGGGATGTCCAGGGAAGGGTCAAAATCAGGGGTCCATTTGTTCAGATGGAGCCCTCAAGGGCCCATAAAATATGGCCCATTTCTGAAGATTAAATCCTGATTTGAATTATGTTCAAATTGAAAAATGAATAAACCCTTACCTACTGAGAAGCATGCTATTCGAGTTGAGATGAGGGGAGCCAAGTTCTATTGGATCCAACTATTCATGGTCCTTGGTGACGGCCATAATATCGTGAACTAACCAATGAGGGCCCTTTCATCCATAGTGAAAGAAACTCGACAAGGGGCGGTCGGGGGCAAGGCAACTTCTGGGATTGTGTCCATTCTCTTCATGAATCTGGAGCTTCCTTTGTCCAGAGGTTTTTTCCTAGCATTATCGACCAGAGATCTAAAAGCGGTCGCCTACGGGGTAGGGGAAGATCCCCTACCCGAGTCCATGAGGAAGAGATCGGAGCGATAGAATGAACCCTAACACGGAATAGGACTCAGAGCCGGGGTAATATTTTTTTCATAGTTGTCTTAGAGAAAATTCCATCTGCCAAATTGTTATTCTCTCTTTTGACATGATAAAAGACCACAATGTTGGGGATGACTAGATTAAGAATGCTTTTTTGAATTCTCCCATAGTTGGAGGGATTTTCCTTGAAAGGTCTACGCATTTTTTGAATAACATACATGGATTCTCCAAAGACATTACGATTTGAGATGCTTAGTTGGGAGGCCATTTCCATGCCTTGATAGAGGGCCAACCACTCTGCTTCACTATTGGTTTTCTTTCCTAATCCCTAAGCGTAGGTATTCACAATTTTCCCCTTAGGATCAAATATGACCCCTCATGCTCGTGCCACCCCACCCTCATTTTATAATTAATGGAACAACAAGAATATTAAATCTATGAATTTTTATGATGTATAAAACTTGCAGAAGATAAAGTATGGAGAGGAGCCAACATAAGAGTTATTAAGAGATGGCAAGAGATATGGCTTTGAAAGGATATGTATTACTTATGAATCACTTCTTGTTATGGTACACTTTACGATTTACATAATCATTTATAGTATATTAGAAATTTAAATATAGTTCATTACACTTTATTTCTATGTTTGTAGATGAAACATGAAGATAATAAATGAAATCAAGCCAATCCACAAAATATTCGACCATATATTCCAAGTGCAATATTGCCTATAAGTGATGAAGAAATGAGGCATGTAAGCAACTTGAGCATTGGCAATGGTTTGAGTGAAGAATCATGATCAATATAATTTAATGTTAATGCAAGTTGTATGTTTTGAAATGAATGTTTGTGAAAATTTGACATTTTGTTTAATGTACTAGACATATTGTCCCAATTGGATAACCACAAGTTACCAATAACTGTAGCAATTACATATTGTCATTTTGATTATTGTAGACCTTTATGTTGTCCCATTTTGTATGACGAAGAGTCTCTTATTCATATATTGTAAAACCAGTTTCTTATTCTATTGCATTGTCTATGTTGTAAAGTGTTACGTTGTTGATTAAATATACGAATGATTATATATAATTACAATGAACAAAGGTGTAATCTTATGGTATAACGCATTAATACAATCATTATATCGAAACAATAATTAAAATTCATAAATCAATGTTATTACAAAAATATTTGATTTTCTAATTATTAATTTTCACGATGTTTTTTACATTGTGAATCAATACAAATCGAAGCCTTTTAATATATTAAGCACACCAATGCTTGTATTTGTTATAAACACACTATAGAGCAGTGCTTGAACAATAATATGTTGATGTTGTTATCTATTACAAATTCACCTATGTCCAAAAATATCATTACATTTCTGTGATAATGTAGTGTGCATAATAACATGGTCACTTGTGCGTATATGTGAACTATTGTTAGTAGTGCGCATTTATTTCCAATTGGCATTGGTGCATTATCTATAATAATAACCCTCGATGATATTAATCATATTTAAATTGTATGCATTGATGTTACGATACATACATAACACGTCGATACTACAATACATAAAAAACACACCAGAAAGTTGTATACATGGAAGGCTCTAGTGCATCACAATTAAGTTGTAGACGTCAGTGCTATAATACACTTAAATGCACTGGCACATTAACGAGACAAAAATCACCAATGATATGAAGTGTATTCATGCACCAATATATCACATTTAAATGGTATGCATCGGTGTGGGGGTGTGTGAAACACATCAATGCATTGTTTTAAGAATAACACACATTAAAAAATATCTACTATAACCTCCCACGGCCTAGATTTGTTTACTTATAACTAACATCCATTAGAATGTACACCAAAACATTTGTTACCAATGGAAGAGGCTTTAGAAGAGTTTTTTTTATAATTTCGCCCAATCTTGTAACACTAAAAACCTCCACTAGAAGGTGTTTTCCTTGTAGTGAAGCTTTATGGCTCCCTTGCGTGACCTTAAGTTGAAATGACCCACATGCTTTGAAATGATGGATTGGAGACAAGTGGGCCATCTCCCTCCTTTTTCTAAATGGATTTAATGCCTAAATAAATCTCATAGCATTGAAATTATTCATTGGAAAACATTAGGGGAGCCATCTTAGTTTAGAGGTGGTCCATATTCTTGATCAAGACCCCCTTGTCTGAATATATTGCTACATTAGCTTGTCGATATGGGAAGAAATTATTTCCCCCTTGTACATGGAAAACTTGAACCTCATACAGACTTTCAATTCCACACAATTCTTTCAAATATTATATTTTGAATAAACCCTTCTTTAAAATGTTTTTTTCTCACTTACTTGATGACTAAGAGTGAATTGTCAATAATCATTGTTTTATTTATGTGAAGTGATTTGAGTATCTCCATACACCTATACCCCTATACCCCTATACACTGCATAGATCTTTGCATGTTTTTTCACAGTCACTCCAAACCCCATGAGTATGATAGTTCTATTTTTCCCTCCAATTCAATAGGGACCCATCCCCCTCCCCCTCCGGGTGAATAAGGACCCCTCCCCTCACTTCTACCACCATTGCTATAAAAATTTATAAAAAAACTCATATTAAACAAAGCAAAGAGTAGTTAATAAACATGGAGTTTTGAGCATGGGCATGTTGTGACTTTTTCTCGAATGCAATGATTTCCAAGGCTTAAAATTGTAAAATTAACCAACCATTAAAGTGAAAAGATTCTATATTAAAAGATCTCTGCAGCGTAAAATTTTAAAAATAACAAACCATTATGGTGGATGGATTCTATATTAAAATATGATTAACCGAGACTAAAATAGGTTTCAAAAGCACCTAACTCTTTTATAAATGACCCCACTAAGTGGTGTGATAGAGAAACTAATATTATTATAACCATGGGTCAACCTCCTTCCTTATCTAGTTATTCATTTGAAAATAAGAAAATGCGACATTATTGGTGTGATATAGAAACTAATATTATTATAACCATGGGTCAACCGCCTCATCTAGTTATTCATTTGAAAATAAGAAAATGCAACATTATTTAGAGAATTCAAATTGGAAAAGGGAACTATTATCTATTGGATTATGCAAAGCAATTAGCATCAATAAAATCTTAAATACTTTTCAAACAAGATTAAAAAGATAGTTTACTAATTTATATGATTTAAAAAAAACTTTAAAAATAAAAGAACTTTTAAATATGAAATTGATGTATAACTTTTGTCAAACAAAATTTATAATTATTTTATTAAGTACACAAATGAAAATTTGAAAATGCGACCATTGCATTATTGATATCAAAATATTGAATATAATATATTTTCTACGTTAATAATAACATTATTTTACATATCATAAAAAAAGCATTAACTTGCAATAATTGAATTTGCCCTTTTAAAAGTCAAACGTGGATTACTTCCTCTAATGAAAATGAACATAATTCATGTTAAATTTGTAATATTTTTATGGGAAGTAATTTCTTAAGAGTCATGTCCATTGGTTGTAGTTTGGGTGGTTGGGAGGATTGTTTGTTACCCTCCCCACCCAGGTTCAATTCTTGTAAGTGACATATTGCTCTTGTTGAGCCCATATTGTAATGATTGTAATTCGTGCCACCTTGATTCTCTAGAATAGCAGGTGGTGACCATTTCCCTAAGTGGACTAGCCCTCTAACAAACGGCGAACCACCTTTAAAAAAAAAAAAAAAATTCTTAACAGTCAAACGTGGAATACTTCCTCTCATGAAAATGAACATAATTTTTATTAAATTTGTAATATTTTTATAGGAAGTATTTGCATTCAACTTATTTATTATGACTGGTTTAGATAAGTGTTATTTATTAAATTTCTTTGGTAAAAGGTTAAATTGTAACATCCCCGTGTTACTCTCTTGGTGGAGGATGATAAAATTGTATAGGAATGAAACATAGCAAACAGTCAAATTAATTCTAGACTGGCTTATGAATCAATTGTTTTTGTTTCTTCTGAACATGTTGGAAAATGGTGGCACAAAAAATTATGGAAATGGAAATTATCTTTCAAGAAAAAATGTTTTGTTTGGTTGTGTTTAGAAAACAAGATTTTGTCATGGGACAATATGCTAAAAAAAGGTTTCATAGGCCCAAATAAGTGTTCCTTATGCAAAAATGGACCTGAATCAGTCAATCACCTTTTTGTGGAATGCTCCAATTCAGGTACAGTTTGGACATAAGTGATTTATGCATTTCAACTTACAATGAAATGGTCACAGTTCTACGTTGGATCCACCTTTGAGAACATTATGGAAAAATGGATTCACCAGTTCCCTCAGCGCATGAAGGAAGTGTCATCCTTTATTTGCTGGGGAATTTGGAAGGCAAGAAATCTTAATATTTTTGAAAATATCAGTCAATAGGTACAAGTGCGGACTAGCTACAAAATTTTGGGCTTTTATAAAGATTATCACAAAGAGGATGTATTGCAGAAACAACAAAATATCACTTAACCTAATTTTCCTAAGCATGAGGTTATTGGGTTTTTTGACAGTGTTGCCCCTTCAGGCCAATGTGGCGATGGCATGATGTTAAGGATCTCAGCTACAAAATATTTCTTGTCATGGTTTGGCCGTGGAAGATGAACCAACGCCCGGGTAGAGCTTCTAGCTATGTGAGGTTTACTTCATTTTGTTTTTTCAAAAGAGTTTCTATCTTTTAAAGTTTATGGTGATTCAAAAACTATGGTGGATTGGGCTTCTAGAAAGTCTTCTCTTCATGTTGATGTCTTGGTGCATTGGTGTGACAGGATCAAACTCTTACAATCCTCTTTCTCTCAATTATCTTTCGATCACATTCACAAGAAATTTAACAGTTTTGCGGATCACTTATCCAAAAACGTTGTTGGTGCTCCAAAGGACTTTCTATATTATGAAGAAATTGATGGCTTCTTCAAAGTTTCTAAGGGATCCATAAGGGTCTATTAACAATTTATGTTCTTAATTTAGATATTGTATCTAAAGGTCAAATATATGACAATGTATGTAATATCCCGATTTTGACCCCATTGCATTAAAAATGTAAATGATGTAATATTGTTATAAAATCGTGGTGAGGAGCTCAAGGCCAAGGCCCCGCCATCAATTTAGTGTTAAAATTGATGCATATGGTTTGTGTGCTATCCAGGCACAATAGAAATTGTAAATATCATGTAAATATGCATTTTAATAAAATACCCACAACTAGCTATGCTATGCAATGCAATGCAACAAGAGTATGGGGCATGATTTTTACAAGGAAATGGGAGGGAAAGATTCAAACCCTTGAACCAATCGAGTCAATCCAAGTGTCAATGAGAGAACCCATGAACCTTCAACTACCCATGTTGACTTTGGTACCCAATCATTTATTTCTCCCAAGAGTTGGTTGAGGTAGTTAATGCTTTGGCATTGGAGAGGTATGGCTGTCCAAATTCGAGTATGGGCAAGCCACCATTTTGGGAAAAAACGTGTTTGGCTTCCTTAGCAGGAAAAGAGCCATGAAATTTCTCCCCAAGCCATTCTTCATGGGGTTTTTTGCTCTCTCGCGAGTTTGGAGCTTATTGAGCATTTTTCTCCATGATTTTTTGTGTTTTCCTTCATTCTCAGCTGGGAGAAGGGCGTTTTTGTGATACAAAGCAATGGGGAAGAAGAGGAATCCATTTTGGGGTCCTTGGGGTTTCATTGAGGTCGTTTTTGGCCATTCGAATGCCCATATACAAGTGAGGAAAAACGTTTTCTTCCCTATGGTCGATTTTCCTTATCCCCCAACTCGTTTTTGTGGTGCCACGATTTGGGGAAAACCTATGGACATCTTGCTTGTGAATCCCACAATTGAAATTATTTTCCTATTCCCAACATATGTGCTTGTTGTGTGTGAGAGAGAATGATTGTGGATCAAGTTGTGGGTATCCATTGCTTTGGCTATGCATGAGCTTGAGTGTTCCCTTTCCTTGTAGAAACCATGCCTAGCTCGGGGGTGGCAGTTGTGTTGAGATATTGATGAACACAACTGACCTATGACTGGGTGGAATGTTGCAGCCTCATAGCTAGTTGCTTGGGACAACTTCACCAACAAGATAAGTATTCCATATGTGTTTTACTTATGCAATGATTTAATTATTTAATGATTGTTATTGATATGTTGAATGCATGTGAAATGTGTGTGGAAAATTTAATTCCCCTGTGCATGTTTATTTTGAATGACATCTGCACACATGCATTTTTTTTTTATATGAATTTGATTACTGGGGCTGAGTGAGTTTGTTGAAAAGCCTAGAATGTTAGTCATGTTCCCTTCCTTGCGCCGGATCGATAGGAGGGGACGTGACATAGTACAATATAATCATATGTATAACGTTACTTTTTGGTGTGTATTTTTTAGGAATTTTGTGACAAAAAAAAAAAAAAAACAAGTATGTCTTTATGATTAGTTGGTATTTATGTATTGAAGTCTAGAAGCAGTCCATAGAAAACAACCATTATGGTTGAAATATTTCGTAAAATGTTGTTTTATAACTTTGATTCTAATTGGAATATCAAGTTATAATTTTATTTTATTTTTTGCTCAAAAAAAAAGGTTAAATTGTAACCCATCACAAAGTTATAACCGATTGTATTTATTTGGTTTTACCTAGAGGGAATGAGTTTTCAAACAAATTTTTGGACACAAGATAAAGTGGGTAGTGGAAGTTCTCTTAAGGGTTGAAACCACTGTTTTTTGCTATAGATTATGATAGAAAATTGGTTCTAGTTAATTATTATAGCTTAGTCTAGCTTGCATTGTAAGCTTTCACGTGTAAAAGTGCAGTGAACGTATCCGTTCACTAAGTTAATAGTCGAATCCGACTCTCATATTGGATAATAAGTAAGAATAATATATTAGATGATGTTGATAAATTACAATAAGATCGCCTTTTATAGGGCTTGAGGAAGCATAGTGAAGGGTTACGCCCTTTCACTTAGTAACCTAATAATCTATTAATTTATAATTAATAATATTAATTAAATATTCACAGCAAAAAGCTTAGGGAGGTCAAGTCATTTAGTAGAAAAGGAAGTCTACTCTATCGTCCACTCTGATACAATTACTTAATTGTGGTAGGTTTTAAGTAGTAAATACTTTGAAAGAGACATTAATGTACTACTTAAGAGGAGGGTTTGAAATAATTCATGAACGTAAATTGCTAGATAATTGGGAGATGGCCATTACATTATGATCTCATTACCATTTTTCTTGCTTCTAGAAAAAAATAATTTATTAATGGCTAAATTTCATGAATTTGAATAATCCATTTCACATTAATCCCATCATATGATGTTCACATGTAATAGGATTGAAAGCATTGGAGTGATTATAGAGCGTTATTTGTCACATTTAAAATTTCACATTAATCCCATCATATGATGTTCACATGTAATAGGATTGAAAGCATTGGAGTGATTATAGAGCGTTATTTGTCATATTTAAAATTTGCATCGTGTAACTAAGACATTTTAGGAAAGTCATCTATTTCAATGCGATATGATCTCAAATATGCTTAGCCATGGAATGATGTAAAATTTATAATATTGTTGGTTGATTTCACTACCTCTATAGCTTAACTTGATAACTTGGGAATTTAGAAATGTCACATATTTCAATGTGGTTATGGGTTTAGTTTTCTTAGTCGTAGAGTGATGTAAAATATAGAATGTTTTCTATTGAGCTATAACTTGGGATTTTAGAAATGTCACATATTTCAATGTGGTTATGGGTTTAGTTTTCTTAGTCGTAGAGTGATGTAAAATATAGAATGTTGTTTATTGAGTTCTCTATCTTTTCATTTTTGGGAAAGAAATAAAATTGTAGTTTTATTTAAAAAAACAAAATTACGTTTTTCATAATGGTATGATAATACTTGATAATCTACTATCAATCTACTATCAATTCCAATACGAAAATATAATTACACCAACTAATTTGTTCATAAACTTTTGTACATTACTTTCCCATCCATTTATCTCTATATGTTTTTAGAGTCTTAAAACAAGAAAAAAACAACAAGATAATCACAATATTAAGAATTCGTCTTATCATCACAGAGGATAAATATCCAATTATAACAAACTATACAAATATAGGCTTAAAAGTTTTGTAGAGAAAGAAGCATGAAAATAAATCCACTTACCAAAATATATTTATATTCTAGCTTTGGTTAAAACATTAGTGGCATAATTTCTTTCACTATATAGATGATTATAAGAAATACTATTAAAAACATAGTTTAAACCACAAACCTCCTCTATCAATGGGTGTAGTAAATAATTAAAACAATGTTGTTCTCCCTTATCCACTTTATCACATTCATAGAGTCTCAAAAAAATCTATAGCTTTGAGACCCCCTTTAAACTCGCTAAAGAAAGAAGAAGCTTTAAAGCTATAAGTTCATCATAGTTGTTTGTACCATGTCCTAACCCAGCTCTGAACTTTAGTAAATGCGCATCACTAACGTATAGTACTCCCCTAGCTCCACAACAAGGAACATAGCTAGAATTGGTTGCATTCCTTGAGTTTGATCCAGAGGGAAGGAGCTTTTGAACAAACTTCTAGTAGCTAGATAAAGTGGGTAGTGGAAGTTCCCCCTTATCCACTTTATCACATTCATAGAGTCTCAAAAAATCTATAAATCTATAGCTTTGAGACCCCCTTTGAACTCGCCAAAGAAAGAAGAAGCTTTAAAGCCATAAGTTCATCATAGTTGTTTGTACCATGTCTTAACCTAGCTCTGAACTTTAGTAAATGCGCATCACTAACGTATAGTACTACCCCAACTCCACAACAAGCGACATAGCTAGAATTGGTTGCATTCCTTGTGTTTGATCCAGAGGGGAGGAGCTTTTGAACAAACTTCTAGTAGCTAGATAAAGTGGGTAGTGGAAATCTTGTTAAGGGTTGAAACCACTTCCCGCCCTACATTATGACTTAAAACAACTTTAGTTAATTGAATACAACTTACTCTAGCTTGCATTGTAAGCTTTCACGTGTAAAAACTCGAGAGGGTGAAACCATTTGACAGAAGGGGAGCCTGCTTTATGATCCACGTTGATAGCGTTATTTAATCGTGGGTAGGTTTTAGGTAGTAAAAACTTTGAAAGACTTACCGATGTACTACTCAAGAGGAGGGTTTGAAATATTTGAGGAGCTTAAGTTGTTGAGTAGTTGGGAATCTTGGGATATGGTTGTTACATTATTTCTCCTTACCATTTTTCCTGCTTTTCATTTATTAATGGATAGTTTTCATGAGTTTGAATAATCCATTTCACATCCATCCGATCATGTAATGTCCAGAGGCAAAAGGATTGAGATCATTGGAATGATTATAGAGCATTAATGATCAAATTAACAATTTGTATTTGAAAAATGAGACCTTTTAAGAATGCCATTCCATTTCAATATGATTTTAGCTCAAGTATACTTAACCACGTAATGATGTAAAATTTAGAATATTGTTCATTGAGCCCACTACCTATAGAACTTAACTTCACATTTATACTTTTAGAAAGGTCACCCATTTCAAAGGTGGTTATGGGGTTAATACTATTAGTCATGGAGTGTTGTAAAATATATAATATTGTCAATTGAGTTCTCCGTTGTGAAAAAAATAAATTGTAATTTATTTTAGAGGACAAAATTACATTTTTATAATTCTCTGATAGCATTTGATAATCTAACATTGGAGCACCTACTACCAACTCCAACAACGAAAAAAAAAACGAGAACATCAACTAGCATATTCATAATCTTTCATACATTACTTTCCCATCCATCTATCCCCATATGTTATAGAGTCTAAAAAAAAAGAAAAAAGAAAAACAACAACAAGAAGATAATAACAATATCAAGAATTCATTGTATAATCACCATAGGGTAAATACCCAATTACAACAAACTAACAAAAAATGCCTATAATTATTTTTTGTAGACAAAGAAGCTTGAAAATAAATCCACTGGCTAAAAGACATCTATATTTTAGCTTCGGATAAAACATTAGTGGCATGATTTTCATAATGTCATGATAGCCTTTGATAATCTAACATTAGAGCACCTACTCGGAACTCCCCTTAAAAAAATACGAGAACATCAACTAGCATATTCATAAACTTTCATACATTACTTTCCTATCCATTTATCCCCATATAATTCTAGAGTGCCCCAAAAAAAGAAGAAAAAAAGAAGAAGAAGATAATTACAATATAAAGAATTCATTGTATCATCACCATAGGGTAAATACCCAATTACAACAAACTAACAAAAACATGCCTATAATTATTTTTTAGACAAAAAAAGCTTGAAAAGAAATCCATTGACCAAAAGACATCTATATTCTAGCTTCGGATAAAACATTAGTGGAATGATTTATTTCCCTATATACCTGGTTGAAAGAGATATAATAAATGATAACGCTAAAATCACAAACCTCCTTAAGCAATGGGCATAGTAAATAACTTGAACAATTTGTTTCCCTATTATCCACTTTATCACATTCATAGAGTCTTTGAAATCTATAGATTTGAGGCCCCCTTTTCACTTGCCAAAGAAAGAAGAAGCTTTAAAGCCATGAGTTCAACATAGTTGTTTGTACCCCGCCCCAACCTAGCTTTGAACTTTAGTAAGTGCACACCATTAATGTATAGTACTCCCCCAACTCCATAACTTTGATGTTGACCTTGAGTTTCCCCATCAAAATATGCCCATGCTCAAAACTTATCCCCTACCTCTTCAATAATCTGCCCAGAAGGCTTGTCCTGTTGCACTCGAGGAAAGCTCTTTAAAATACAAAGACCTTGAGTGTTGATGTATTTGTAACTTCAAAATGTATTTCACTTGTATATTTTCTATTGTATTCATATGACATTGTACTTCCGACAGAGAGGTTTCATTCCTCCGATCGGGAAGGTCATTATTATATTTGATAGGGTTATTAGACTCCCCTAGTGGGGTCGGCCCTAAGTCATGTTGTGATGGGTTATTAGACCCTCCTAAGAGAGGTCGGCCCATTTAGGGTAAAAGGCAAGTGAAGTCAAGTATAAATAGAGAGTGTGACTCTCTCATTTGATCATTCACTCACTCACTCATTCTTACAAGTGAGAAGTGCACACAAGTGGAGGAGGAGGAGCTGCGGAGGACTATCTCTTTGTTTTGGGGTTTTGTACTATTGCTCATTCTATCTATGAGGAAGTTGTGGGGTTTTCTCCTTTGTGGTTTCCCCGGTGAAATGCTTTATGTCTATTGTCTCTTATGATTGATTATGCTGTGCTTGTTATTCTCTCAGATAAGACCCTAGATCATATTGAATTAAATGTTGAAAAGCTAACATGGTATCAGAGCTAACCTGAGAAGAAGACACTATGCAGCTGCGGAAGCTAGGGATTCTCAATTTTTGGGTCTCTTTCCACAGATTATCAAAGGCAGGAGGCTAGGATGACTCTCCTAAGGAAGGCGCATCTTTCTGTCGAAACGAAATTTGATTCCGAGCACTTTTAGTTTTTAGGCCGTCACTACTGCGAGAAATTAGGGCTTTTGACAGAAGTGGAATTTTGGAGTTCTCTCAGCATAGGATTCATCTCCTTAGCAAAATCAAAATTTAGAGACCAAGATCGAACTTTTTGGTTGGGTAGAACCTCGGGATATATCAAACCCTAGTTCGGGTTTTGGACCAAAAAACCAGAATTTGACAGAAGTTGCAAATCTAAAATTCGCAAGTCACTTTTGAGGGGTCAATTTTTGGAGTTTTCAAAATTCAAGTGTACCAGCTTGTTTGTCTCAGCAAGAGGCATCTTTCTATCCAGACAGAAGTTTGAAATTCCAAGTTTGAAATTTTAGGGTTTCTTTGTCAAACCCTAGCCAGCTCCAGATCCAGTTTCAGCAAGTCAAGTGGTAAGATCTAAATCTTTTATTTCCATTTGAGTTTCTCATTAAAGATGTCTCGCCACACCAAACTTGAGGATAAACTTGAAGGGGCTGATAACTTCCGAGCATGGAAGTATATGATTGGGTTAATCCTATAGGAGAATGAATTGGACACCTACATAAGTGAAGAGGTTCCAATTCCAGAGGGAGATGAGGCTAAGGCCTTGCATAAGAAGAGCTTGGTCAAGGCCAAGAGGATCATTGCAGATTCTATCAAGGACCATCTCATACCACATGTGTCATCTCTAAAGACACCCAAGGAGATGTTTGATTCCTTGACCAAGCTACTTGAAGGAAAGAACATAAATCGGAAGATGACATTGAGGAACCAATTGAAGAATGTAAAGATTCAAGATGTAGAGACCATGCAGTCATATTTTTCAAGGGTCTCTCAGATAAAGGAACAACTTGGAGCTGTGGGAGAATATATAGAGAATGGAGAGGTAGTGATGACCACCTTGAATGGTCTCCCAATATCATGGGATTCCTTCATTCAAGGAATTTGTGCAAGGAAGAAGCTCATCACATTCAGTAGACTATGGGAGGAGTGCTCACAGGAAGAAGCTCGAATTATAGCTCGAGAAGAAAAGATGGATAGTGAAGACCAAGCTCTCACAGCACACACCAAGAATAATTACAACAATAGGGAGCATCCTCATCACAAGAAGGGTAATCACCACCACCAAAACCATAAAGAGAACTTTGGAGGATCTATTAGAAATATCTCTCACATTCGATGTTATACTTGTGATGAGAAGGGACACTATTCCAGAGATTGTCCCAGGAACAAAAGCAACTCCCACAAGAAGAACAACAACAAGAAAAGACATCATGCTCACACTGCAGAGGATGATGAACCTCCCAGGAAGAGGGCCAGAGAAGAAAGTGAAGATTCTTCAAGCGATGAAGAGTATGTTTTGATTTATGCCCTCACAGGAACTGTTACACATGGTAGTAATGATTGGCTTATAGATAGTGGGGCTTCCAAGCACATGACATGATTCAAGGAATCCTTTATGAATCTATCTAAACATGAGTCACCCCACAAGGTGAAACTTGGGGATGACTACCAATATCCTATACAAGGAAGTGGTGAAGCCTCTTATAAGATAGACTCTGGAAAGTCCATGAAGATGAAAGATGTTCTATTTGTACCAGGACTAAAGAAGAACCTTCTCTCCATATCTGCATTGGATGCAAAAGGTATGAGGGTTGCATTTGTAGATGGCCAATTTCTTATGTGGCCTAAATGAAAGGCCATGGATGATGCGGTTGTGATTGGAGAGCAAGAGGGATGCTTGTACAAGTTGAAGGGACAACCTGGACAAGCACTGATGAATAAATCAAGAAAGGCACAGGACCTCAGACTCAGATGATGAATAAGAACACTCTGTTGGAGACTCCAGTAGTTCCTACAAAGAAGCAAATATTTAGAGGGAGTCCACCCAACAACCAAACAAAGATAAGTATTTGAATTGTCATTTCTTGCATATCTGATTATTTAAATGATATTGTTCAATCGTGTATATACTTATATTCCTAGATTTAGGATGGATATCATGCATGTTAGAAAAGTTGCATTAATGAATAGTATACTACTAATATGCATGTGATGGGTAAGTGGCCTATGGCACTGTACAACATTCCATTGCGGCTTATCTAGTATGAAACCTTTTTGCTGACATGTTGGGAGTAGTGCACACTCTTAACAATGTTCTGGTAGAGATGGAGGACATCTAGAAAGTTATGGGATATGGGTGAATGTTGTATTGAAGCATTGGCTAAGTTAATTGCATGACATATGTCTTTATGTGTAAGCATTTGTTCTGAAAACTATTAAATGTTTCTAATCATGCAATTGAACTTGTCTTGTAGGAAAGACCTTGTACCATTACCTACAAGAGAGATTTGTTTCGAAGAATCAGCGTACAACAAATCCAGAAAGCTACCTGTTGAAGACATTGAAGAACCACAAGCACCTAGGATTCGAGATACAACAATGAATGAAGTAAATCCATAAGAAGACCGTGAGTTAGAAGATCCACAGAAACCTGTAGATCCACCCCGTGAGAAGAATTCCTATAAAAGGAAACCAACATGGCTACGAGAGGTAATTCAAGATGCAGAAAGATATGGCGCTACAGAAGGAATGCATAGAGAAAGCAAGAGACCGAGGCCATACAACAGTTATGTAGCCCTATTATGTGACATCATTGATAAGGAACCTGCCAACTATGAAGAAGCGGCAAAAAAGAAAGAATGGAAGGATGCCATGATTGAAGAGTACTAGTCGATCATGAAGAATGATGCCTGGGATGTGGTCCCGAGACCAGAAGGGAAGTCTGTGGTGACTATGAGGAGACATTTGCACCTGTAGCTAGATACACTTCCATCAGAACAGTACTTGCTCTGGATGCAGTGATGAAATGGAAGATACACCAGATGGATGTCAAGGCAACAATCTTGAACGGTGGAGTGGAAGAGGAAGTGTATGTGGAGCAGCCACTCGGGTTTGAGACACATGATAGGGAGTCTCATGTGCGCAAACTGAAGAAAGCCTTGTACAGTTTGAAACAAGCACCCAGAACATGGTACGACAGGATTGATAGCTTCCTGACTAGTTTGGGCTTTACCAAGAGTAAAGAAGATTTCAACCTTTACTACAAGGTTGAGGAAGGCAATCCAGTGATACTCCTACTGTATGTGGAGGACCTGTTTATAACAGGTGAGGATGGGTTGATTGCTGATATGAAGAGGAAGCGCTGCCGAGTTTGAGATGAAGGACTTGGGTATGATGCACTATTTTCTAGGCATGGAGGTGTGGCAGAGTGCGGATGGAATTTTCCTTGGACAAGGGAAGTATGCAGTAGAGATGCTAAAGAGGTTCGAGATGATGGACTGCAAGGCCATGGCCAAACCTATGGCATCAAACCTGAAGCTATTGAGTGATGCTTCATCAAAGTTGGTTGATGCCATGATGTATCGTCAGATGATTGGGTCATTGATGTACTTGATGAATACGAGACCAAATATTTGCTTTGCTGTGAACACATTGAGCCAGTTTCTGACGGATCCAATACATGTTCACTTGATTGCTGCAAAGCATATTCTTAGGTACCTGAAGGGTACGGTTGATTATGAGCTCAAATATGATGTGAATCAGAAGATTAACTGGAGGGTTGTGTTGATTCTGATTGGGCAGGCAGTGCCATTGATAGGAAGAGCACTTCGGGGTGCTGCTTCAGTTTGGGATCAGGTGTGATCTCTTGGTTTAGCAGAAAACAATCCTGCGTGGCACTGAGTACAACCGAAGCATAGTATGTCGCATCTTGTTCGGCTAGTTGTGAGGCAATATGGCTAAGGAAGCTACTGTTTGATTTGTTTGATCTCAAGTTGGATGCTACTTGTATATATTGCGACAACCAGAGTTGTGTGAAGTTGTCAGAGAACCCAGTGTTCCATGACAAGTCTAAGCACATTGAGATCAAGTTCCACTATATCAGGGATATGGTGCAGAGAGGAGCAGTGAAGCTCCAGTATGTTGCGACAGACGAGCAGATAGCCGATGTATTCACTAAGCCGCTGGCCAAAGTGAAGTTTGAATACTTCAGAGAGAAGCTTGGTGTACTTCAGATCGAGGTTCCTTCCAAGGGGAAGTGATGAGTCCAGAAGACGCAGATGCACATGGGCTTTTCTGACATGGTTGTAGATGTGTTCTCCCATGGTCGTGATGTAATTGCCCAACTTTTCTGACATGGTGGTAGATGTGTTCTCCCATGGTCGTGATGTAATTGCTGGAGCTTTTCCGACACGGTGGTAGATGTGTTCTCCCATGGTTATGATGTAATTGCTGAGCCATTCTCACATGGTGGTAGATGTGTTCTCCCATGGTGCAGATGTAAGGGATGGAGCCATTCTCACATGGTGGTAGATGTGTTCTCCCATGGTGTAGATGTAAGGGCTGAAGCCATTTTTCACATGGTGGTAGATGTGTTCTCCCATGGTGAAAAAGTAAGGGCTAGAGCCTTCCCCGAATGGTGGTAGATGTGTTCTCCCATGTTGGTGGTGTAAGTGTTGTATGATGTGCATGTGGGCTGTGATCCGTGGATGATGAGATGATCTGAAGATGATGAGGTGACAGTAAGGTACACAGGTTTTGAAGAGGCATATAATCAGTCTTGGGATGCTCCTTCAGGTTTTGTAGTGGCATATAATTAGTCCTGGGAGATCTTGCAGTTTTTGAGAGGCAGTGTAATCAGTCCTGAGATGTACCTACTTGATGGCTTGCTCGCAGAGATGATGAAGACCTACATGGAGGCTAGGCCTACATCCAACATGAAAAGGGCTGGCTCTGTAGAACTTCCTATGACGATTAGATTGGAAATTGATGATAGACATAGCAGCAGCAGTGGCGATGATGATCCAGCTTTGATGATGATCTAGTGATGAAGACTTGTGCTGATGAACTGTGTCAAGAGAATACCTTCCTAGTTAAGAGGGAGTGTTGATGTATTTGTAACTTCAGAATGTATTTCACTTGTATATTTTATATTGTATTCATATGACATTGTACTTCTGACGGAGAGGTTTCATTCCTCCGATTGGGAAGGTCATTATTGTATTTGATAGGGTTATTGGACTCCCTTAGTGGGGTCAGCCCTAAGTCATGTTGTGATGGGTTATTAGACCCTCCTAGCAGAGGTCGGCCGAGTTAGGGTAAAAGGCAAGTGAAGTCAAGTATAAATAGAGAGTGTGACTCTCTCATTTGATCATTCACTCACTCACTCATTCTTACAAGTGAGAAGTGCGCACAAGTGGAGGAGGAGGAGCTGCGGAGGACTATCTCTTTGTTTTGGGGTTTTGTATTATTGCTCATTCTATCTCTGAGGAAGTTGTGGGGTTTTCTCCTTTATGGTTTCCCTAGTGAAATGCTTTGTGTCTATTGTCTCTCGTGATTGATTATGCTGTGCTTGTTATTCTCTCGGATAAGATCCTAGATCATATTGAATTAAATGTTGAAAAGCTAACCTTGAGATGCACAATGGATTGGAGGAATTAATCTATCTTGAAACAAATTAACATTCATAGGTCGACAAATACCCCAAGCTAGAATCATTGGTAATGCTTTACAATCCTTCGTAGCTAAATTAACACACCAACCTTTTAAACCCTCTTCCACAGAGTCTCTAATCCACACATTCCTTAACCCTATCAAACCTTCAATCTCCTTCCAAACTTGTAATGAATAAGCACAATTCATCAAAATATGAGAATTCGATTCATCACATACCTTACAGAGGGGGCATCTTCTAGGACCAAATATATTCCCCTTTTGTAGAGTATCCCAGGTCAAGGGTTTATTATTCGAGACTAGCCACTTGAAGATATGAAACTTGGATGGACACTTGAACTTCCATATTTTCCTCCACCACCACACAAGGTTTCTTCGCTCCTCTTATGAACTTAAACCCATATACCCAACTTTTGGAGCAAACTCCCCAATAGGTGCCTTAAACCATATACACCTATCTTGTTTAGCTGAAATCTCAAGATGGTTGGATTTGAGTTTAGCAACGAAAATCCCCCAAATCATAACATATTGTCCCCTAATCTTAAGCCTGTAAGCTAAAATATACATTTGGAACTTACCCTTGATAATTAAGACTTATGGGAAGGTCACTCATCCTAATGCATTCATTTTTTCTATATTAACAACTAATTTATATAAACAAAAATGAGGGGTTGCAATCAAACCAAACAACCATAATTCATATTGGTGTCGAGACGACTCACTCTAGTTCTTACCAGATTTTTTCTCCTTAAATGACTTTTGATGTCCCTTTTATAGGATTGTTGCTTGGATTGGATTGGATCAACCAGTTATTGGTTTTGTTATATTTTGGGATGGCTCTGGTTTTTGATATAAAAGCTAGGTTAGCTTTATTGCTATGGGTTTTGGACGTCATCGTAGGTGTGGTTTTTTATACTTGACAGTCTACTTTTGGATTGCGTGGATGGATCCTTCTATGTAATGAACTTTGTCACCTTTGATTCGATGAATAACAAGGTACATATTTCTTTGCTTGAAAAAAATGACCATAACGTAATCTAGAAATGTCTAAAGCTACAAAATTTAGAATATCATCAATTAACTATAATTACATCGATAAGTGTTTATATTTTATAATTTGTGGTGGAGTAGTAAGCATGATTTTCCTAGATTGCAGGAGGATGAGACAAGTGTACTATTCAGATTGATTTTGTGGGCGTCGTTCCAAATTCAAAATAAACAATTATAATTATTTTTTCAAAATTAAGTAGTAGCTGATGCATGGATAACTCTAGTCGATGCATGGATAATGGGCATACAATCTATTTAACTAGAAAAAGGCAGTTGATGACATGTAGCTAAGGCATATACAACGGGTAATTACAACTATGCATGGAGAACAAGTAACACATAATTTGACTTGTTCCTGCCACTTAACTTGTGGTTTATCTATATTCACCAACCACAAGTTAAGTAGCTCTGGTAATTTATGATGAGATATCTGAAAATGCAAAGGTCTGAAAGTGACTGAAATTGCTGGATATACCTTGTCAAATGTAATGAAGAATGTAGCCCGGTGGGTTAGCTCAAGTGGTTGAGAGTTGTGAATTGTAAGCAGAAGGTCTCGGGGTTAAATCCTCAGGTGGCTATGCATAGATATTTAAGGGCCTCACTTGATGTCCCCCCGAGTTAGACCCCCTAATCAAAGTCGATGGTTTACCTTGAGTACCATCCTCAAAATGAGAGAAAGTACCTGAGGATTTTCCCACAACTTATTCCAAAAAAAAAAATATAATGAAAAATGCAACTCTATTTTGACTAATATAATTATGGTAAACCATGCTAATTTATGATTTATGATTTAGTGGTTGATACTCGATATCACCAAATTAATAACTTAACCAAAGTTAAACCTTTCAAACTAACTAAATTCAATAATTTCAGGAAGTTAAAATGAAATAAAACTTTACCATATACCGGAGACACCAAAAAAACCAGCGAGAATAAGTTATTAAATCGAGATTCCAATGTTAGATATAGTCCGAAGATTCCGCGTGGCTGGTCGGTGCCGCCGGCAGCCAAACCCTAAAAGCAAAAGGAAAAGCTGTCCAAAGGGATATTTTTATAATTACTTGAAAAGCGTTATTTGTTTCAACCGTCGGATCCGAGATCGGACGGCGATCCGAAACTACAAACATCAGCCGTCGGATGAAACATCGGACGGCAAAGGAGGAACCCTAACTACGCATTGCGATGTGCTTGGTGGGTGGAGGTTCTATGGCCAGTATATGTTGATAACAAGGCGAAAGAAGAGGTCCTCTTCATCTTGTGCGAGTCTCTCTGCTCCCTACGCCGTTGCGAAGCTGTTCCTGGTTTCTCTGATTCTCGAGACTCTGCCAGGCGTTTTTGTTCAAGGTTCGTTGGTTTCTGATCTTTGCTGTGGCAGTTAATCTTTCATGAATGAGTCTTCTGTTGGTGGATTTCAACGCCTTTGTATTATTTCGGGCGCATAGATTTATTTGGCTTTTGTTGGCAATGGTCTGATTTGCGCCGCATTTAATGATTGTCTGTTGGGTTTCTGAATCTCGCCAGAAGTTTCATTTGGATCTCCTTATTGAGTTATGAGTTACAGGATATGTGGGGTTTCTGTTGGGGTTTAGGGTTTGAATAAACAGGTCTTGGATGGTTTATACCGGATCTGTTGGTTATACCCTTTAGGGTTCTATCCAAACATGTTCTTGTTTCTTTTTCTTGCTTGAAATGTCTCCTGCTATGTGTCTATCCATTTTCTTGATTTTGTATACTGAAATATTGGTTGATATTTGGTTTAGGGTTTTGGCAGGTTTTAAAATCTGCACGAGTCACATGTAGTTAGTTGTTTCTAGGTTGAGTCCTATTAATCCATGTTTTTAGTATGTTTTTTAATCCTAATTTGCGGTTCTAATGTTTTCTATCTTGAATTACCGGCTTTAGAATTTTGATTGTTATTTTGACATTGGCTGTCTTTAGATTTATATCAATTAGAGTGAACACAGGCAACTTAGTCTGTTGGATACCCATTTTGCGAGGATACCCATTTTGTATTACATTGTTTACTCTAGATAAGCCTATCCAAGTTTTCAATCACCAAGCCGTGTTATGAACACGGCAACTTCTTCCCATTTTATGTACTTTATAAAATGGACAACTTGTTTTAGATCTACATTTATTTTCGAACAAGTGTTCTGGAAATCCAAAGGATGCTTATCCAGGAATAAGTGTAGACTAAAACCCTTCACCCAGTGGGATTTGAATCCGATACATGCTGTCTTTATAATATTGGTGGCAACCGGTAGTTCTAACTCCTTGGTATTTTAGATCTACATATTTATTGTAAAGCTAAACTTATTATAATTACATTCTTCTAGATTGGAAGCCTGTATCAGATATAGTCAGTCGATCCTATTGGATACTGGGTGCTTTTTGCTGGTTTGGCAGGAAAGGTTTTCTGGTCTCTTCTGGGCTTGTTTGTAAGAAGTTGAGATCTATTTAAGTTTCTTCCAATTTTATGACATTTTATGTCATAAATATAACCTTAAGCTGATTAGAGACGGAGATTTGGAGATAGGTCTCTTGATAGCGAATTCTCTCCCTCCATTATCCTCGTATTGCTACGCTTCGGTATATAAGACTATCCTCTGATCTAGCCCTGCTTGTTTAAGTAATACTTGTGTAAACATGCATGGTCAATCTTCTTCTCTTTAGAACTGATATTATATAGGTTATTGACTTGTTTACTGGTGTAGATTCTTTTACTTGGAACTCACAATGTTGCGAGCTAGAGTTTAAAATACGTAGAAGTTGTACTAAGACCATCGTCAATGGTTTATTATACCGTAATATTTAGACATAAAAGGAGCTTTTCTGAAGCTATTTTCCCTCATATATTACTGTTTCCAAATATCAAATGGTCTTCTATTTTAAATAGATGATTTAGTTTTTGAAGTGATTTTATCTGATTGTGTTTAAATGAATTTTTATGGTGTGGTGTTTGATTTTGGTTCCATTATGTATTTATAAATGAGTATTGTAACCTTGAACCCTTTCCTCTGTAAGATCTACGTATGGTTGAGTTTTGCAACCGATATAAATGCAAGGTTTATGTGAGCTGTAAGTTTATATGGTCAGTATGTTACTCGTTTTGAGTTGTGTATTTTGTGCACGTCTTATGATGTTTTGAACATATCTAGCCTGTATCTATTTGTTCTTTCAATTTAAGCAGGTGTGCATTTTCCCAAGTCCTGATATAAGACATATGCATACCTCATGATAAAATATTCCAGTCCATTATCCTTCTGTCAAACATGTAATCCAGCCCAATTTCATTTGTGTACAAGTTTGTTTACTGTCAAATAATTTATGCTTTATATACATGCAATGGGTTTCTGTCTGATTGTGATCCAATAAATCTAAATCAGTATTTGATTTATTGTTTGTCAAAGACTGCTATACAATACCATTCCCAGAAGTTTCAGGTTTGTGTCGTTTTGTGTCGTCTATTTTTATATGCATATATCTGTTATGCATGATTTGTGCATAGATGGGTTTCTCTGTCGTTTCACTCATTTATACGCGATTTATAACATGTTTTTGGTATATACAGGCATTAATTCATCATGGGAAAGGAGAAAACCCATATCAACATTGTGGTCATTGGCCATGTCGACTCTGGCAAGTCAACCACTACTGGCCATTTGATCTACAAGCTTGGAGGAATTGACAAGCGTGTGATTGAACGTTTTGAGAAAGAAGCTGCTGAGATGAACAAAAGGTCATTCAAGTATGCTTGGGTTCTTGACAAGCTCAAGGCTGAACGTGAACGTGGTATCACAATTGACATTGCACTTTGGAAGTTTGAGACAACTAAATACTACTGCACTGTGATCGATGCTCCTGGCCATCGTGATTTCATCAAGAACATGATTACCGGAACCTCTCAGGTTTGTTTATATTGTACTTACTGTACCTGTTAACTTCTATAAATTGTAATAATGTTGTCTGATATTATTCAAACTTGATCCTTATTCTGATGTAATATTTTATTTTGGTAGGCTGATTGTGCAATTTTGATTATTGACTCAACAACTGGAGGTTTTGAGGCTGGTATCTCCAAGGATGGTCAGACTAGAGAACATGCCCTATTGGCGTTCACCTTGGGAGTGAGGCAAATGATTTGCTGCTGCAACAAGGTTAGTTCACATATAAAAATCATAAATTTCGTTTGAACTCACTATCTTCACGAGTTGAAGGTATTATGCTAGTTATAAAATCTATTAGTCAAATTTACTATTGAATTCTTCCTTGAACACTTGATTTTGATTGATATGGCTTGGTTTTTGTAGATGGATGCCACTACTCCTAAGTACTCAAAAAGTCGCTATGAGGAAATTGTTAAGGAAGTATCTTCTTATTTGAAGAAGGTAGGATACAACCCTGACAAGATTCCTTTCGTGCCTATCTCTGGTTTTGAGGGTGACAACATGATTGAGCGCTCAACCAACCTTGATTGGTACAAGGGTCCAACACTTTTGGAAGCCCTTGACCAGGTTTCAGAGCCCAAGCGTCCTTCAGACAAGCCTCTGAGGTTGCCCCTTCAGGATGTTTACAAGATTGGTGGTATTGGGACTGTACCTGTTGGTCGTGTGGAAACCGGAATCATCAGGCCAGGTACGATTGTTACCTTTGCCCCTACCGGGTTGACCACAGAAGTTAAGTCTGTTGAGATGCATCATGAAGCTCTGCTGGAGGCATTGCCTGGTGACAATGTGGGATTCAATGTGAAGAATGTTGCTGTTAAGGATCTTAAACGTGGTTATGTGGCATCTGATTCCAAGAATGATCCAGCCAAGGAAGCTGCCAATTTTACCGCGCAGGTTATTATTATGAATCATCCAGGACAGATTGGAAATGGTTATGCACCCGTGTTGGATTGCCACACTTGCCACATTGCAGTCAAGTTCTCTGAGATCATGACCAAGGTTGACAGGCGTTCTGGCAAGGAACTGGAGAAGGAACCTAAGTTCCTTAAGAACGGAGATGCTGGGTTTGTCAAGATGATTCCAACCAAGCCAATGGTTGTGGAAACCTTTGCAGAGTATCCTCCATTGGGTCGTTTTGCAGTGAGGGACATGCGTCAGACGGTTGCTGTTGGAGTCATCAAAGCTGTTGAAAAGAAGGATCCCACTGGTGCAAAGGTCACCAAGGCAGCTGCTAAGAAGAAGTGAATATTGAATACAAGTGATCGGGAATGGAGGAGTGCGTGCTCCATCATGTGTGCTTGCATCCTTCTCTATTTTCCTAATGGTATGTTAGTAGAGTTAGTTTATCAAATGCAGAATTGGGTGCTAGATCGGCGGTGGCAGAGTTTACATTATTTTCCATTAAATACTCTTTAGTAGTTTAGGGCAAGTTGATTGAGATTTCATATTTTCGGGGAAATCATCAGTTTGTCGTTACTGCTAGGTATGCAGTTGGAGTGTGAGGGAGGAAGGATATTAATAATTTCTGTTACTCTGTTTTTATTTTTAATCTTGTATTGCCGTACATAAATGGCATTTTTTCCAGATTGAGACAACTTGGAATTAATATTAAAGCGCAGTTTTGAGAAAAAGTAGTGTTTTAATAATTTTATGCTCGAGCTTTTGTAGTTATATATTCTATTATGTAATCGCTTTCAGTTGAATATCTGTAGATATGTTGAGAAATGCTTTTCTATTGTCCAACTCTCGTGCCGTAGTCTTTTGATGAATCTAGGATAATATTGGCTGATGGGATGAACATAGAAATAATGGGCACATGTGGTGATGAGTATTTCTTGAGTATATCGCTATTTGTATATCAGTTTATCTATATGAAGTCAGGTCCATGAGAGACTTTGATGTAGCTTTCCATGTGATACTTGTAGACTTTGATGTTATATTGTATTTGTTTTCTTTTCTTTCAACGATGTAGGGCCTACTAGCTTCTTTCCCTCTGACCTTGTATCGCAGTTCCTCTGTATTTGGTGTTTTGATTCGTTAAATGAAAGTGAAAACTGGTCTATTGTCTCTGGTGAATGGTTACCGTATTTGTTTTTATGTATCGAATCAAACTTCCAAGGGCAGATTTTTAAATGATTATTTGTATATACTCCCTCATGAAACGCTTGATGGTACCATTTATCTGCTGAGGATACTTGCCTTTATCTTCTGAGGATACTTACGAGTGAAAGTATATGTATTATGATTGCGAGGGATTCAAAGAGGGAAGGTTTGTTATATGGTATTTTATGTTTGCATCTTGGAGGTTTTTTGATCCTTTGGTGTCCTGATTGAAAACCATTTCGGAGGTTTCGTATTTTTTTGATATTTGCATACCACATTTATCCCGATATTTTTACTGAAGCTAAAAGTTTACAAGAACTTGATAGTGAGTTTAGTTTTAGAAACTTCTTCAATCTTGATGTCATTGAACTATTGATGTTTTAGTCAAAATTCTGAAGATACAGAACTGTCTTAAACCTCACCAGTGACTGGACATCCATCATAGACTTAGATAAGGACCAAAACAAAAAACCAAAACAGAGCACCTTAGTCAATGGTGACAGTTTGCGGGAGCCGACCAGCAGAGTCTGTGGTAGGAGTTTTAGCAGTCGACAGGTTTTGGATCATGTCCACGACTCCTGCAGTCCCAGGCTGAGAGAGAGCTCCACCATGGCTGCAACCACTTCCATCTCCATCATGCACCACCTTGAATGACGAAAGCGATGCCCAATTTTTTTAGCAATGGCATCCACTTTGGAGTGCATCACCTACTTTCTAAATTGTGCGATTTCCATGATCTAACAGGTTCCTCATCACCCATGTGTTTGTTGGCCGTGTCCATCAGAACATTGGCCAGCAAATTCTACACCAGTTAGAAACTATCATGCTTCTGTTTTTTCATATGTTTCAACACAGTACAACGAGTTAGAAACCATCGTACTTATATTTTTTATCATCTATTTTACTGAAATATACCTCTACAGGTCTTATGCTTTACTGAAATATACCTCTCTACAGCATTGGAGAGGAACTTTGCAGAGCTTTCACACTTTTCCCATTCTCGTTGTTCTTCATCTTTGCCATATTCTGAATTCCACCGTTTACGTATCTCGAATCTTCAATAAATTTTTTAGATTGTGAGGCCCAGATTTGATGATTATACTCGGCCTTAAATCAATTTCATTCTTGTTAGTCAGATTGTTTCTGCACTCTGACTAATCGAGGAATTTTGAGCAACATTTCTCTCCAGAATTTTACCATGCTCAGCCCTTTTTTTAAAGTTTGCAAAACTAATTCAGGATTGTCAACATTCAAGTTCTCCAGTCCCCTGCTAATGAACTTTTTTTTCCTTAACTCTCTATCTGGAATCTATTCTTCCCACAGTGGATATCCGGTTGGACGTAAAAGATTCCTGTTGCAAAGATGACCCTCACCCTTCAAACAAAATTCAGAGACGTAGCATAACCGATATCGCTAGTGAACTGAAAGAGTTAAGCTTTCTCCGCATCTTGGTTCTCTACCAAAGCTTACAGAAGACGAGATCTTAGCGATTGAGTGTAGACCGACATATTCTATCCCAAATATTCTCTCTTCTACAAATAAATGAAACTGCTCTCCAACTTGGCCCAAAGAAATCTTCCCTGATTCTCTAGTCATAACTCGAAGCCGAAATACGCAGCTTCCATCATTTCCATTCTGTTCTGACGTGCAATCCATTAATTCTTCAAAGATTGCGTTCTTAAATGTGGCAGTCTGCTTCTGCCCCTCTTTTGCACAAGATCCCTTCCTGACCATTATGTGGTTATCAATTTGCATTGGACAAATAATCTGTGTTGAAATATATTTCTTACATCTTGCTGGTGAAGCTACGGGAGGCGGAATGACTAATCACCCCCATGGAGTTTTATGATGTCTTGTTCGACGTTACAAACAATGTTAAACGATCTGCTCGTTTATTTAATTCACGGAGTACATGAAAGACCTACTTTGAAATCTGAGATTAATTGTTGGATTCTTTACATTACTCAACAGAGAGGTCATTCCTTTGGAGTTGTTTTGAGTTTCATGTTAAATCATGATCATCACCGAATTTTTGAATGATGTTAATGTCTTATTATGTTGGTAAGCTTGTGTCAAATTTTTTCGGTGTGATTATTTGAATTCACCTAAATCCCTAAGGCCCAGGTATTCTCAATTTTTCCTTGGAGTTGAAGAGGAGTTGAAGAGCACCCTCTTCTGCACCCGCCAACCTTGAAAAAAAGTTTGTGAGGTTACCCATCTCAGTAATATTCTAGCTCGAAGTATGCTTAACTACATAGTTTTGATGGGATACAGTGGATTAATGCTTCTAGCTCAAGTATGCTTAACTACATAGTTTTGATGGGATCCAGTGGATTAATGCTTCTAGCTCGAGTATGCTTAACTACATAGTTTTGATGGGATTCAGTGGATTAATGCTGTATGGTTTTGCTTATTGCAATGTTATTTTATTTTGTTGTAATGATGTTTTTTTTTTCTAGGACGGGATCCAATGTATTAACGCTGTATGATTTTGCTTATTGCAATGGTTTTTTTATTTTGTTGTAATGATGTTTTTTTTTGGAGCTGTCTATATATTTGCATATTGTTGTAATGGTATTTTTTACACAACATTGTTATGCTGTTTTTTGGAGTTCTCACTATTAGATGATTTATTAGATGATTTTCTACTCTATGGTCAATTTTTACTTTCTAACCAATTTTTGATGGAATTTGCAAATTTTGGATGGAATCTGGCATTTTGAAAATGGCAAAATCATGATTTTTCATGGTTCCGAATTCATTTTTGATTACAGAAATGGATTTAGTGCACCCCAAAACCTTTTAAGCATTTGATAATACATTTTTAACAACTTATATTTCGGATTCAAATTTTTTTGATTGAATTTTGTAAGAAATAAAAAATAAAATTCATTTTTGATTACAGAAATAGATTTAATGCACCCTAATAAAACCTTTTTAAGCTTTTGATTATACATTTTTAAGACCTTATATTTGAAATCCTTTTTAAGCATTTGATTATACATTTTTAACAACTTATATTTGGGATTCAAAATTTTTTGATTGAATTTTGTAAAAAATAGAAAATGAAGACAAAATTGTCTAATATTTGACTACGTGTTTTTGGGCCCTCATTTAACATAAACAAGTGAGACATCATCATGTGTAGCGTTGGAATGACTTGCATCTTGTTCCAGTATCATAGAAGGGGGGAGGAATGAGATCACATCCCCCACCGGGAGAATGGGATGGAAATATATTTGATTGACCAAAAGGGAGAGATTGGGATTGGTATTTTCTTGTGTCAGTCAACAATTATTTGTTTGTATCTTACAGTGAATTATAAAAACAATTATTTGTTTGTAGTTTACAGTGTTAATTTATAAAACAATCATTTTGTTAGTATTTGTGTCCATTATAAAAACGAATATATCATGATATTAACAACGGATATCCTGTGTATCATGGAAAGGTATATTAACAACGAATATATCATAATTAGGGTTTGAACTTAATCCCTTTAAAAAGGGATAAAGAATATAGCATTCTTCCACCTCTTGATCACCCAGTCCAATTGTCAAATTATTGTAAAGACTGCTTAGTCATAGAGAGTTTGTCAAAGCTACAAAGATGTAAAGAGTTGACCAAATCATCAGTAATTCAAGGACACTGTAAAATGAAACTGCACCTATAAATCCCGGTCATACACCCATTTGTGTTTCGACACACTGAAATGAAACTATACCTATAAATCCCGGCCATTTACTTATGATCGTGTTTAACCCACGTTGACAGTGTAGGGGAAATAATATCTACATAACCGTAGACAGTCTATAAAAGAATCATACCTATAAAAACTTGGGCATGTACCCATGAGCGGGTCTTTACACTTCAAAAAGACCATGATTAGATCTGTCACTTGAAAAGAGACCATTACAGGTGAGGAACCCCAAAAACCAGATCTTAATTTGCGAGGATTTTTAGATCTGAATCTGCATGAGAGGGGTAGAGGATTGACATATCTGTCGTTATCTGAATTTTTTAAATAGCGATTTTTTGAAAAACAGAACAGGATTAGATCTGAATCTGTATGAGAGGGGAAGAGGACTGGCATATCTATCGTTATCTTATTTCTTTCTTGAGATTCTAACAGTGTTCTTGGGAAAACTCATCTGCCACAGCGTTGTTTTGTTTTCTCTAAAAGTATGCTTGAAAGAGGATTTTGAAAATACCACATCTTAAATTGGTAGTTTGTTCTGTCAAACAGAACATGATTAGATCTGATCTGTAGTAGGTAAGAGGGGAGGCTTCTTTGTCAATATCTGGATTCTTTCCTTAGATTGCAGAGTGCTCTTGTCCACCTCATCTGCTACTGATGTTTTCTCTTAAAATATGCTGGAAATAGGATTTTTGAGTTCTCGAGTTTTGACGATATGATGGCCCAAGTCATCTGCCAAAGCGCCATGACTTTGTTAGTTTGGTATTGTCTGTATGGCCATTCATAGGCGATGAACCAATATTGCCACCTAACCAATAAGAGATGCCCAAACATTTGAACCAACTGCCCAACGTAGGTCTGTGTTGTAACCTGTTTAGGGCAATCCTTGATAGTCTGAGTCATGCTCCCTTGGGAGACACAGGTTCAGTGCATTCATCAATGTTGTTCACATAGATAACAAACTCCACCAAATGCCTAGATTGCATAGTCCTTCGTTTGAAACATGCATTGAATGGGTTTTCAATGATCTGCCCCTACATCGGTAGATATACTGTTCTAATTGTCTCACGAGTTAATCTTTACTTCCTAGTTGTCTCATATGACACACTATCACAAGTTGATCAACAATATATACTCATGGTGCACCTTTAATTTTTTTGGCTTGCCATTTATCATGCCATCGTTTGTTTGTTTGTGGCACCTCGAGTAGGGTAGAGACTTGACTTCATGCCAAAGTTCTTTATATTCTCGCCAAGTTAACTTGTTGATGTCATCAATGCAGCTTTGCCAGATCCTTAAAGGACCGTGTTGACACTTTGTAATTGCCACATTCAAACATAGCTTTAGAATTTTCATTTCGCTTGTGTCTGGTACCACTCAAAAAGTATAGTTTGTGTCACATCCTTTGTTTCTTAAGCGAGTTTGTAAACATTTTTTCCATGTATCATGGGTCAAGTTCCAACAACACCCAACAACACCTTTCTTACTTGTCTTTGTCTTGCTTTCCAAAAAAACCATTTAGATATCTTTTCTTTTCAAAAAATTATAACCATTTAGATGTCTATCTTGCTTTCCAAAAAATAACACCATTATATGTTTTTTCTTAAAACAAAACCATTTAGATGTCTTTTCTTTCCTTTCCAAAAAAACATTAGACGTCTTTTGAATGATCTAGTTACTCTTTATAAGAATCAACCTCTAGAGATTTTACTAATAGGAACCCTTTCTCTTTTCTCCTTTCCCCCAAAATTAGAACAATTTATTCCTTTGATGATGGATTTGGGACGAGTCCCATCTAGAGCCAATAAACATGGTTTGCTTTTTGGATTGATTTGATCAAGGTAGTCTTCTTTCATGACATGACATTGCCATTCATTGCACCGAACAAAGAAAACTCTTTGTTCGTGTTTCAATGACTCTCAATGTTTAATTCCATATGCATTGGGATTTGGTACAAATTCCAAATATTTAATCTAATTTAGGTAGAAATCTGATATGGCCACACTATGCTAATGCCATGTTCATGGTAGGGGCCTACTAGGGTTAGGGAGTGAGTTCTAACGCCATGTCCATGCTAGGGCCTACTAGGGTTAGGGAGTGAGTTTTGTGCATTAATAACCATCACTATAAACATTCCAAACAATCTTAGTGCATGCTCATATGACTTGCATTGGATGCAATGTGATTCCTAAAAGGAGGTCCAAAGGAGATGCAGAACTTTGAGGGAAAGCCATTTGGTAGCACTACAAAGGACATTGGGTAAAGACATGCCTCAATCCAATATTTGTAAGGGAGGCTTAAACGTGAAAGCAAAAGCCTCAAGTTAAGATTGCTTCCTTTGTTGTATGCCCTCGAGATCTCCAATTGATTATGAACGGTGAAATCTTTTTCATCTAGATGCGTGCATAGTCTTTTGAACATTCAACAACGTTGTGCATAAAGATTTTTGATAAAAAATCACAAAACTTCTTATTGGACTTTTTTCAAACACTTTCACTCTAAATTTGATTTATAACTTTTCTGAACTATGAATTCATATATCACATTGTAATAATTTTTTTTTATAGTTTAAACATAAATACCATACAACCAAACTCTTGAACTGAAGATGAATGCAACACATAAATTTAAGGCCAAGCCCAGGGAAAAACCTCACAAGAGGAAAACCCAGAGATATGTCTTTTTATTAAAAAATTGGAATTCTCACAACTTAAAAATTCTTCTTTCCTTCAACAAGAAAAATCATAAATGCAAACAAACCAACTTATCTCTGCAAAAATCAGATTGCTGTACGGACATGGTACGGACTTCCTCGAAAATTGTGCCAACAGTTTTACTGTACGGATTGTATAGTTTCTGACTGCTGTACAGACCACCTCGAAAATTGTGTAAACACATACCTCGAAATCTGTGCCAACAGAAGTGTACGAATTACCTTGGTTTCTGTGCTAGCAGAATGCCTCAAAAATTGTGCTAGCAGAGGAGTACGAATTGTATGGACCACCTCGATTTCTATGCCAGCAAGGGATGTATGGACTATTTGCAGAAACTGTCTTGCGAACTGTGCCAATGGTTTTTCTTGGGAACTATGTTATCAGAAATCAGAAATGATTTCTCTTTTTCCCACTCTCTCTTCTCTCTTGATGTCTTCTCTTCTTCTTTCAAAGTGTTTAAATAATCACTTAAACCCCTCATAAACCCTAACTACCTTTAATAACCCTAAATTCCTCAATGAATGGTTAGAATTAAAAAGATCTAAAGGGTCATCATCAATTGCACATTTAATGCTTTTTAATAATAATTAAATGCACATTTACATAAGGGACCCACATCACTTAAGTGAAACTCACTTTTAAAATATAAAAGTCACTTTATTATATTTACAAAGTAATACTAAGAAAGACAACTTTGTTCCCCCATGTGACATCAAAATTATGGGGAAGGCCCTTCCTCATTACAAATTTCAACACTCCCTCTTAATGAGGGAGGTCCCAACACAATGCATCTTGACCATTGTCAAGAACTTCCACCAAGTTCAGAAGCTGATGCCGAAACACAACTTGAAATTCTGGATCTTGCTCATTCTCTCTATGCTGGCTGAGTCTTCTGCCAGTGATGCTCTCCCCATCTGAAGGTACCATCTGTGCATCTTCTTCATTTTCAGATTTTGATTTGGATAACCATCCACTTGAACTTGGAAGTATCACCTCTCCATGCATAAAGTAAAGTTTATCTCTTTTATTCCCAAGTAGAATTGTATCATCCGAGTTCTCTATCCGGTAGAGAAATAAATGTCCCTTCTTGATAAAAACTCCATACCCATCATCCTCCAATGATGATATAGAAAGTCTACTGAATTTCATACCTAGGACAAACAATACCCTGTCTACTTCAAGAACCTCTCCGAAACTCAGTTGGAATTTTACATTTCCAACTCCTTATTTTTGCCTGAGTACTTCCAATACTAGTTTCAACAAAATGTCCAGGGGCTATTTCTTCAATCCTCTAAAAAATTTTCATATTTCTTGGTCATATGGCTAGTTGATCCATTATCAACTACCCACATGTCATGGAAATCTACTGTGCTGCCTACACTAGTCTGTACTGAAAATAAGGAAAATTCTTTTTCAAACTGGGAAGCAAAATCTTCCATTTCTACTGATGGTGCTCCCTCTTTTTCTTCATTTCCCTTCCTCTTGGGACACTGACTAGCATAATGACCATTTTTATTGCAGTTAAAGCATTGTACCTTGCTAAGGTCTTTCTCTTTCTTCTTCTATTTTCCCTTGCCTTTAGTTGCAAGAGCAACATTTGTCTTCACTGCTTCGAGTGCTATTTTGGAATGTCCCCTCCCAGGACTCTTCTTGAACAAAGTCATCCCATAACCTTATCCAATCTGGATGTTTTTCTCTAGCAACTACTCCTTGCACAAAAGTGTGCTACTTTGCAGTGAAGCCATTAAATACCTTACTATCTCTTCATCTTCCACTTTGTTAACACCCAAAAAGTGCTCACTACCTCATCTACCCCATTCATGACTCATTTGTCCATATTTCCTACCATATTTACCTTTAGAACCCTAAAATCCCATTAAAAAGCCTCCAAAAGGCCACAAAACCATCAAAAAAGCCTCCAAAAAGCTAAAAAACCCCTTTTCCCCCCAAAATTATCCAAAATTCCTCCAAAATAGCAAAAACCCTTTAAAAAGGGAATAAAAAATATAAAAAAAGGAGGAAAAAGAGGAAAAAGGAGGAAAAAACCCTATACAGCTGACCTAAACCATATGGTTCCCAAAACCATGGGCCAGCACTCCACCACTAAAAACCTATAAATAGGTGATGGAGACCCCTCATTTCATATCCACAATCAAATACACCCTTACTCTGCCAAAATCACTCTTGAAACCCTAGCTCACCCTTGAGCTACTTTCACCATTGAGTGCCCCTTTTGGCCCATTCCCCACCATTGGAGAAAGAGAAGGAGCAAAGTTGGAGTTTGGAGCAACCCTCTTGGATCATTGCAAGAACTTCATCAACCTCTACACTTGAGGTAAAATTTTAATACAAAAAGAAAGATTTTCACCATTTCTATTTCATGTCTTTGTTATGCTTATCAATGCTCATGCTAGTTTAGAATCTGTATTGCTTTAGTACTTTAATTTACTGTTTTATTGAACTGCTACTAAGGAGTCCATTCTACTTAGTAGGTGCTCATTTGCACAAGCTAGGGTGAAAACCCTAGCTACAGTTTTGGCGATTCCCCTTGGTTTGAATTTCTGGTTATAGTTTTTAAATATTTTCCTGTCTTTTCCTTTCGGCTGCTGTAAACCGCATCTTTTACCCCTTGCAGTTGCGTTCCGACCGCGTCTTTCAGGAATTTACCTGCGACCCGACCGTGGCTCTCAGACTGTTTCCGGCGACCTGCCGATGGATTCAAGTCTGTTACCTGCGATCTGACCGCGACTAATTAGCTTGTCTGTTGCGATCCGACTGCGGCTATTACAAATTTTTCGGCGTCCCGCCTGCGGTTTTCAGCCAGTTTTATGCAACCCACCTGCGTCTGTCGACCCTTTTTCCCGCGTCCCGACTGCGGCTTTCAGCGCTTTTGCTGCAACCCGACTGCGTCTGTCGGCCTTTTTCCTGCGTCCCGCCTGCGACTTTCAACCATTTTCCTGCAACCCGCCTGCGGCTTTTTACCTGTTTCCTGCGGTCCGACTGCCTCCTTCGGCCAAAAACCCGCAACCTGTCCGCGACTGTTGAGCTGTTTCCCACAGTCCGATCGCCCAGAATTGCCACAGACCCGTGGTCTGCTTTCTGCACTTTTTTACTTGTTTTGAATCCAACACTTTGCTGCACTATTTTCTGCACTTGCACAACTATCTGTCCTACCTGCAGCCATACTTCCCTACAGCCTTTTCTGCAGTTTTATTTCTGTTCCATTTACAGAATCGTTTTTTTTTAAATTTCAGCATTTTACTTGAAAAAGAGAAAATTTTGCATTTCAAAGTTTACATCCTGTCTTGTTATTTTTAGCTAGAAAGTTGCCCCCCTTGTGGCACTTTTACTTGGGTTCATCACCTCACACGCACACACTCTGTCACCTAATTCAAGTGAGCCTTAAAAAACTACTTAACACAACCAACATTCTAACCCCACTTGGGGAACACATAAGAATTTTTGTAGTTAGGTAGGATCGGGGGGATAGGCATCCAAATAACACCCCTCGGTTACTTACACTTGAGACATAGCTGTTGTCCATTAGAGAACCAAAATCCCCTAGTATTTTTTGGCACGGTCACAACCAGTTTATCAGAGGGCCTCTCCCCTAGGAGGGTTGAAGTCGCCAAACTGGTTCCGGAGGCCTGAGTGGAATACCGCAATCCATTCAGTAACCAAAGGCTACCTTTCGCAGTTCTCGGGGTATCCCTGTATGGGGGTACTGCGGTAAAAGGACCAAACGATAGATTCACCTTTTCTGGATGTGTCATGAACGGGGTATCTTAGTTTCCTTTCTTCTAGGATTGACTACTCGGTGTCCCTCCCGCTAAGGGGATATCTTTAGCCACTTGGCTCTCCTATCCATATTGTCTGACTTGGATTTCATCACCTTGCAGAGGATATGTCTAGTTGAGTCAGAATACTATTTAGTTAGGTGTTTGCATGCTCCCTTACCTCCTTTTGGTCTAGTGAGTCCACTATTTTTATTTTTTAGGAAACCTGCTACTTGTTGGTATTCTGACCATTTATGTTGATACTCCACTTATTGTAGCACAGCTGTTGCAGTAAGTGTTTTGAGTTGGTTGTTGGCCTGAGTGCCATATTTTTTGAGCTCTCCTTCTGCACACTCGGTTGCATTAGGGTTTTTGAGCTGTTTTTCACTCAACACAACCCCCAGATATTTGACACCATTTGTCGCCATTGAGTCTCCGAGACATTCTCGGCGCCTCCGGGGTGAGCCCCCGCAACACGATTCACTTGACACCACCCGTCATAGACATAGATCTTCATCACTTGATACCACTCATCATAGATCTCGAGCTTTGTCACTTGACTCCACTCGTCAATGGCATCGAACTCCGTCACCCGATCTAGACGCCCCCTATTTTACCTCTGATTCTGAGGGAGAGTCTGAGAACCCCATTTACACTGTACCAACCAGCCCCATGGTTGGCGTGACTTCCACCCCTTTCTTTGTAGGGACCATTGGTGGAGCATCCACCACCACACTAGCTACCACACCTGCTTTGGGTATGCCCTCGATGGGGCCCACATCTACCATTCCGATCACTGCACCCATTCCAGTAGCTGGAATACCTATTCCCACTCCATCAGTGACTCCCACTACTCTTGGCGGTGCAGGACCGTCCCATACCACGTTCGTCCCTACACTTGGGGGCAACCTCCCAAACCCTCCCCTACACTTGGGGGCATTGGCCCCAATTTGGTAACACCCACTAGTATGTCACAACCTTCTACTAGTTTGCCATTCATGGCTAGCCTCAACCTTCCTGACCTATCCAGACAGACTAACGATCCCATCAGACACGACCTTGCGTGGCCTCACATGCCCACCAAGCTCCCCTCTGACATCCCTAAGTTTGAGGGAAAGGCAGGTGAGGACCCCCAGAACCATATTATGTCCTTCCATCTATGGTGTTCCTCCAATTCCATAGTGGACGACTCTTTTCGCCTCCGTCTGTTACAGCGCACCTTCACTGGCTCTGCAGCTAAGTGGTACATCGAGCAGCCGCATGAGACCCATGCCACCTTTACTTCCCTTCCTGCAGTTCTTTCAGTTACCTGTCCGCTATGACGCGGGATTTGAGATCCTATTGTCTTGCAGACAGAACACGGCTACCCACATCACTGACCACATTCATGAGTCGCGTCGACGCCGCAGCCTCTGCAAAATCAATTTAGACGACTGTATCTTCTTAGATTGGTTTCTAAAATCCCTCCTTCCTGTCATTGCCAAGGATGTGGCATCCGAATGACCCCAGTCTGAAGAAGAGGCCATCCTCAAAGCCCAGCAATTTGACCTCATTTACGCCCAGTCGGGTTATCTCTATACCATCATACCTGACGCCCCTCACGGCGATTCCTCCCAAAATGATGCACCAGGGGCATCCCATGCCGCAGACGACATCATTGGCCATGTTACCTCACATCCCCAACCCTTTTCCATAGCACGTCCTATCCCTGGCCCCGACCTTTCACGGGATACATCTCAATCCGGAGCAACCAATTCGTATGCTCCTCTGACACATCACCACCATTCTCACGGACCCTCATGTCCACCTCAGTGCTTTGGACATGCGTCCCCCGCTTATGCTCCCCCGGTCGCACCTCAGCCGTATTACCATCCACAGGCTGCCTCAGCTCCTGTGTCCTCGCAAGCCCAACCTGCTTATTACCCGCCCCAGGCAGCCCCTGCGGCAAACCCACAGTCCGCTCCGCAGACGTATCCGCAGCCCCCACAAGGTTCAGCACCTGTGCAGCCTCCACCTACTTATTATCCACCGCAGCCTGCTCCCGCACTTGCACAACCCCAGAACCCACCTGCTGCCCAAGGGCAAGTTTATGCCCAACAGAATCCACAGCAGAACCAAAACAACCAGCGCCAACAGGGCCAACAAAACCGTGGCAAAGGCGGTAACCGTGGGAACAACCCTCCTCCAGACCAAGGCGGTCAACCTCCCAATTCCCCAGCGGCCAACCAAAACCTTGATCGGCCAGCCAAGCAGGCCAAAAATCCTAATTTGCGAACAAACCATCCTTGTTCTATTTGCGGGGTCTATGGCCACTACACACATGCTTGCCCACATTTGGAGCGAGCTCGGCAACTCTGGGTTGATGATGCCCATCGCCAAGGGCACGCAGCTCCTCAGGCGCCACCCAACCCCCCATCCCCTCAGCAGCAACCTTTGGTGCTGCAAAACCCCTTACCAACCCAAGGCGTAGTGAACACTCAGCCGTTGGCTCCCCCTCAAGGAAACGTGCCACCACAACAACAGATCACTTATGCCGCTCCTGATCAACCCATGTTCGACTCAGGTACTCACCACTTGTTGATGATGTCGTCCGCTGATGTCAACCTCCAAACCCGTCGGAACCAATATGGCTCCACCCCTGAAGCCCCTCCTGCCGACAGAAACACTAATGCTCATCCCATTGATCAGACGTTACATATACCTCCGGATCCACTCGATGGCGCCTCCAAAGCACCTCGTTTCCCACTTCGTCGTATCAACAATAACCCCAATGCTCGCGCTGCGTCAAATTACAACATTGTAGATGACTTAGCCCAATCCCCCGCGGCCATGTCCGCGTTAGAAGTCTTATAAAAATGTCCTTCACAGCGCAAGACTTTGCTCTACGCCATTGGTGCTATTGACCCAAATGATTCACAATTGATGGCCTTCGATTTGGACCAGTCCGAACCACGCATGCCTTCCACTTTAGCGTTCCAGGTTTCTGTTTTCGTTCGGAATCTTGTCATCCATCGGTGCATTATCGATGAAGGTGCCTCTACATGCGTTATGTCCACATTCGTTTAGCAGAAGTTGGGATCCCCTACTCTCCAGCAGTCCACCACTGCGTTGCGAGCTTACGACGGTCGTTCGGCTCAACCCCAAGGCCTATTAGCTAATGTCCCCGTCCAGCTGGAGGGTAAAACTGTTCTCATTGACATAGAGGTCATCAATGCCCAACTTGATTATAACCTCTTACTTGGCCGCAGCTACATGTATCCCATGCGGGCGGTTGCCTCATCCGTTCTTCGTACCATGATGTTCCCCCATGACGGATGCGTGGTCAAGGTCGACCAACTCACCTATTACGATCCAAATGCCCCTGCTGCACCCGAAAATGTTCTCCCCATGGTTGAACAACCTGTTAGTGGTGCCGCTACCTCGTTTATTTCCTCCGTGGGACCTGGAGTTTACTCAGATACACTGATGACCTCCACATTCCAATCCATTCCTCCCCCGTCACCTGCGACTGAAGTATCTGACCTATGCACTCTTTCCCACAATACCCAAACACCCAACAATCAACCACCCTTGTTACCTAAACCACCATTGGTACCTAGTCACATTGGTGTTACACCCATCCACACAATCCCCTTCCTAGTCCCTCCCTCGGGAGTAGTAAGCGCCCCGGTTATGGCTACCCTCAGCCTCCCTGGGTTAACCTTATGATTACCCGTCTGGTATCTTTCGCCTCCCGTTCCCCCGCCGACACCAAATGTCGTCCTCCAACCGGTGCAACCCATTGTCACTACTAGTCAACCACCTCCCGGTGTCGCTACCCCCTTCGTCATCAACGAATTCCCCTCCTCTTATCAAGCCCAATGGGGGCAGAGGCCCACAACCATACACTACTATACCCCCTCCCAAGACAGTTAAACCCCCTCCCGTGTTTCGTGCTCCTCCCAAATGCTCGTTGTGTGATGAGTTAGGCCATCCGACTCATCAATGTCCATAATTACCTGCATTACAAGAACACATGCAAATGCTTGATGATGACCCCAACATCTCGGTTGTCGAACTCGACCCAACCCCTAAGCCTCATGATAAATCACTGCATACCAACCACCCTTGTGCCATATGCGATATTTACGGCCACTACTCACATCACTGTCCTGATCTCCCAGATTACAGAGCAGCTCTCTACGAGATGAATAATTTGGACCTTGAGACGGCACCCCCCACAATTGAGGAGATCCACCCCCCGGTATCATCCCCATCCGGAGAGATTAACACCATTTATATGATCTCTTCAACTACCACTCCCTCGTCAACCGATTTGACAACTCAAACTTTCCGCAATGATGAGGAGATTCTTGAGGCTCTCATTGCCCGGGATTATCCCTGGGATGACATGCACCATCGTTCTTGTTTCCTCCTAGAAGAATCCTCCTCCACCACAGCTACCCAACTCGCGGTTGAGTCCAAATATTTCCTTCCCACTAAAGTCGACTGGTTTAAGGATCCTATTCCTGCTCCTGATGCCTTTGAGGAAGTTAACATGGCCAATATCTCACCCGTCATCCACATCAATATCTCTGACCCACCTAGTGCTCTTGAAATCATTACCTTAGGAGCCTCTTGTAGTGAGCATGAGATTGGAGAATACAAAAAACTTTTCCAAGAATTCCGTGATGTCTTTGCCTGGTCCTATACCGAAATGCCTGGTCTTGACCCCGCCATTATAGAGCACCACATCGACACATGGCCTGATGTACCCCCCGTTCGTCAGAAACAGCACCCCATTCATCCTTCCAAGCTCCCCGCTGTTAAAGCCGAGGTTGAGAAACTTCGCAAAGCAGGATTCATTTATCCTATTGCTTATACCACCTGGGTTTCAAGCCCCGTTCCCGTTAACAAAAATCAAGGCATCATTAGAGTATGTACCGATTTCCGAGATTTAAACCGTGCCTATCCCAAAGACAACTTCCCCATGCCATTTATTGATCAACTCATCGATGCATGTGCGGGACATGAAGTCCTATCTTTCATGGACGGTTTTTTCCGGCTACAACTAGATTTAGATCCGTAAGGAAGACCAGTACAAGACTGCCTTTACCACCCCATGGGGCACCTTCTCCTATCGCGTCATGCCTTTCAGCCTCAAAAATGCTGGTGCCACCTTCCAGCGGGCCATGACCTATTGTTTTCACGACTTGGTCCATATCCTGCTAGTCTATCTTGACGACCTTACAGCTCGTTCTCAGAAATGATCCGACCACCTTAACGACCTCCGGCAAGTTTTTCTGCGTTGTCGCAAATATCAAATCCGCTTGAACCCACACAAGTGTATCTTTTGCGTTCCTGCATGCCGGTTCTTGGGTTTCATTGTTTCCCAAAAAGGAATTGCTGTTGATCCCCTGAAAGTCCAAGCCATCTTAGACCTTCCCTCTCCTCGCACCCTTCGACAACTCCAGAGTCTACAAGGGCGATCCAATTTCCTTCGTTGCTTCGTTCTTAATTACACCACCAAAGTTCATGGTTTCTTACGCCTGCTTCGTACCCACATACCCTTTGTTTGGGATGAGAAAGCAGAAGCTGCATTCGAAGCCCTCAAGAAAGCTCTCACACAAGCCCCCTTGATCTTCCCTCCGGATTTCTCTTAGGACTTCATCCTTTACGTCTCGGCATCCGAACATGCCGTGTCCGGAGTCTTGGTTCAAGAAGACGCCTCTCACCAAGAGCATGTCATTTATTACGTCAGCCAGAACTTGTATGGACCACCCCTACGTTACCCATACGAGGAGAGACTAGCCCTAGCTGTGGTATTTTCCATCCAAAAATTGCGACACTACATATTACTTAGTCATACCATAGTCGTCGCCGACTCCAACCCCATGGTCTATCTCCTAAACCGGCGGCTCCTGCAAGGTCGTGTTGAGAAATGGGTCATTATCCTCCAGGAATATGACCTCACTTTATGAACCCCTAAGAGCACTAAATCCCTCGCGCTTTCCCAGCTCATCACCGATCTCCCCTCCCTTCTGCCATCCCCCTAGATCTCCAACGAGTTACCCGACAATCACTTGTTCACCATCTCGTCTGATGACCCATGGTACGGTGATATTTTGTTATACCTCCGCACACAAAAGTTTAGACCCAACGTTCGTCGTGATGGACGCCGTCGTATCCGTCACCAGGCCTCTCGATATCTCCTCTTAGGCGATGTCCTTTACCGGCGAGGGGTTGACACGATCCTCCATCATTGCCTTACACACGAGGAAGCCGAACAGGTCCTCAATGACTGTCATAGCGGTGCCTACGTCGGACATTTCTCTGGAATGGCCACCGCCTAAAAGGTCGTCCGCGCCGGATATTTCTGGCCCACACTTTTTACTGACTGTATCACTGCGGTCAAACATTGCCATAATTACCAACTTTTTTCCCCCAAGGCCCGGACACCACCTGCTCCGTTACACCTAGTTGTCACCATTGGCCCCTTTTGTAAGTGGGCCACTGATTTCATGGAATGTAAACCCCCATCTACCAACGGCCATAAATACATCATTGTCGCCGTCGATTACTTCACCAAATGGGCCGAAGCCATGCCCACATTCAATTGTACCGCTGACACCGCTGCTCGTTTCTTTTTTAACCATGTTATCACTCGATTCAGGGTTCCCAAACAGTTGGTCTCAGACCATGGTTCACACTTCAAAGATTCCGTTTAGCGCGAGTTATCCACCCTTCTCAAGTTCGAACATCAGTATTCCTCTACTTACTACCCCCAAGGGAACGACCAAGTAGAGGCCATTAACAAGATTCTCAAAACCATCCTTCAACGCACTATTGACTGGCATAAGTCCAATTGGCACCACATGTTGTTCCCTGCCTTATGGGCTTACCGTACCTCCACCAAGACCGCCACTGGTTTTACCCCATTTCATTTAGTTCACGGTGTTGAGTCTGTCCTCCCCATCGAATGTCAGATACCTGCCTTACACATCGCTGTCGAGATTCTCCCCGACACCTCCCCACTTGAGCAACGTCTGCTATCCCTCGAACAAGCTGATGAAGATTGTCGTGCCACTCTCCAGGCCATTGAAGCCGCCAAGAACCGCTCCAAGGCTGGTTATGACAAACATGTACATCCTCGCACTTTCCATGAGGGGGACCTCATCCTCGCCTATGACCAAGCCCACGACAAAACTGGTAAAGGGAAGTTTGAATCCATGTGGCAAGGCCCTTACATCGTGCAGACCTGCCTCAGCAATGGGGCATACATTTTAACTGACTCCGAAGGTCGCCCTTTGCGCAACCCTCGTAATGGGTTGTATCTTAAACGCTTTTGTCCCTAAATAACTTGCGGCCCCATTGGTCCGTATTGTACAATTTGCTCTCTTTTTGTTTTTCACCTTTTTTACCACAATCTCACATTCATCATTTTTGCATGACCACAGATGGACCATCTTCCACCTCATTACATTGGCTTTGCCGATGGAGCAAGCCGCTGGTCTCCCAACCTGGCTTCTGCAGCATGGGTCTTATATTCCCCTTCACATGAATTGATTCACCTTGACGGAATATGTATAGGTGATGCCACCAATAACCAGGCGGAGTATGATGCTGTGACCGGTCTCCTGACTGCTGCCCTCCGGATGGGCATATGTCACCTTCATGTGTTCCTTGACTCCCAGCTACTTGTCTTCTAGCTCAACAACTGCTACCAGGTGCGTGATCCCTGCCTCTTTAGAAAATTCCTGCGCACAAAACACCTCAGCCGACAGTTTGAATCCATAACATTCACCCATGTCCCAAGAGCTCAAAATAGTGTCGCAGATCAAATGGCTAACAACATCCTAGATTGGCACATCAATCACACCATGTAAAACCTCCATCATGCATTATCATCCCATAACATCTCATAAAAATATATAAAAACCCAAAAAGATTGCAAGGGGCATCCACGTGCCTATCATCACATAAACATTTGCATCCACGTGCAATAAAAATAAAAACACATTCATATACAGGGGCATCCACGTGCCGAATCCTACATACATAATGTTGCATCCATGTACAATACATCACATAACATACACAAGGGGCATCCATGTGCCCAACATCCTATACTACTTGCATCCACGTGCAGTACAAACATCTAACAAACCATAAGCGCAGTCACGTGCGTACACTAAAATCATCATCGCAAAAAGGTGCATCCATGTGCACATATATATATATATATATCAAAAAATGAATGTCAATATGCTATACATGTCCTGAGTATACCTGTGCTCAGCTGTACAAAAAATATCTATACATCACTAAAGCCTCATAGAAATACATGCCGTAACTACACAATCAGGGGGCGTCCCCTGCACTCCCTAATGAGAGTCATACCCTGCATCACTGCCTGCATCGGCTACCTCTGAGTCTCCCCTCGCTCCTCCTCTGGCAACTCCTCATCCCCTGTGAGCTCATGTGCCCGTCCCCTGTCTGCTAAGATGGCCACCCGGATCGCGATCGACCGAAACTCCCGCGACGCCCTCAGACAGTCCTGGATCACCTCCGAATCCACATCCCGCCACCCATCATTAGCCACTCCCACCAGCAACCGATCCAACAGCATTCGTACGGACTCCAGAGTCCCCTCTGCGTCCTACCGACGCACCTCCCCTCGACTTGGTAAGGCTGGTACCGCCACATGCCCTCTACGCGCTACATGCCCTGGCGGTAGTCTCGGGCTAACATCTGTAGATCACCCATCCGTCCGCAACAGTATATCAGAAAAATATCATACATAAAACTTGACATCCATAACATGCAAGCAAAACCATACGTACCATCTGGTCCCCATTCCTGTCCTGGCGCTCGTGGTGCCTTTGGATCCCCGGTGTAGTCCATATCCCTGTATGGATAGTCATCCAGTGTCAATGATATCTGTAGCCACTGTAGGTACATCTCCCGCGTGAAGTATCTACCTACCTCGCTGCCACCCGAGCGGCGCATCATCTCCCCCCACCACACCATGCGCGGCTCCCTCAGTCCTCCTGCCCTAACCGGCACTTGCGGCCGCAGTGTCGGTACCCGCTCCATGAAGAAAGCACATAGAAAGGATCCGTAACAGAATCCCTTGCTAGATTCCTTCACCGATGTAAACTGCCGCTGCACACAGGTGAGGAACATCTGGCCCCACGCATAGTAGACACCATCCAGTACGCGCTCCACTAGCTGCATCTGGCCCCCGGACACCTTCTCAGGTGACTGGGACCCCCAACACACGAATCACGCATTCCGCAATGGCCTGTACTGATGGATCCTGTAGGTCCACCACCCGGAGTGCATTCCTCTGCACCCTCACCTATGGAACACAGTACTGCTCTAGCATATCCTCCATATCTACATTAGCGGATACTCGCGGCTGCGTATCCGCCACCCTACCCAGACAGGGAAACCCCGTCAGGAAGTATACATCTGCTAGGGTGAGGTCCACCCTCTCACCCTGCACCCTAAACGCCTGAATATCCGGCTCCTAGAAACTCACTAGCCGGTTCAGCAGCAATGCTGCTGACCGCATCATAGGGACCTGCGCGAACTTTAGCAGTCCGCACAATCCTAACACCGACCGCACATGTCGATCCTCCCGGATGACAGTCACTATCTCATCCGGGATCTCCCGCTCTCTCTAAAGCAACAGTGGCATCCTGCCAATCATGCAAGGAAAACTCATCAGATGCATGTCAAAGAAATAAACCTCCCCCCCCCCACCCCCGGGGAAGCCCTAACAGCTCGCTCCCAATCGCGGCTTTAGGGCCCCTTGCCGCAGTTTTCGATCGTGGCTGTAAGGGCTACAGTCGCGGTCCCGAACCGCACCTGTAGGAGCTGAACTCGCGGTTTTGAACCGCGTGTTCAGCCTCGAAACGCGCGGTACCAGACCACGCATTCTGACTCGAACATCGCGGTCCGCCGCCGTGTGATATACCCCTAAACCCGCGGATCCACCCCACAAACCCGCGGTCCAGCCACATGGACCGTACAATAAAATCCCCTGGGACCCACCCCCTACCCTGAACCCAAAGAAAATGCAGGTATGAGTTTGTCGGAATACCTGTAACTCCTAGATCTGAAAACGGCCGATCGAATCGTCCAGAAATGCCACCTCAGCTCTGGTCCACTCTGATCACTAGTCAAAGTCAACAAGTCCAAATGACACTTGTCATGTTGGACCCATTCACTATTTATAGTCCGTTGACTTTTTCTTGTTTTCGCCATTTTGAACCCATACGGAGTCCATTTTTCGAACCGTTTCCACCACTGGAATCAGCACGACGCGACCATCATGATGGTCCACCTGTTCTCTTCTTTTTTCCACATCAGTTTTTGAACATTTTTTAGACACCACTCGTTGCCTCGGTTTGCATGCCACTTCGGCTGCTCTCCGTTTTTGGTATATTTTATATCATCGGATTCATTTTTCTAAGCGTGTGATGATGCTTGAGATCATTTCTCGCTCTCACCCCTAGATTGTTTCGGGTATTTTTTCCAAAACACCCCCGTCACCTCGGTTTGCGTGTCACATCGGCCGTTATCCATTTTTGACACTTTTTATATCGCCGAATTCATTTTTCCGAGCTCGTGATGATGCTTGAGATCATTTCTCGCTCTCACTTGGTACAGTTTCAACATTGTGTCCCAACACCTTGCTGCCTCGGTTTGCACACCACATCGGCGACCATCGGATTGTTCCACATTTACATGAGCCATTCACTCCTGTCATACAGCAATTATTTCTTTATTTTTCCACCATTCATTATCCCGCAAGGAGGCCCACCAGTGTTCCCCCCTACCCTCGTTCTTGGTCATCATCAATGTTCCTTGATTGAGCACTTCCTCCTTTCCTGGCCATTCCTTTTGTTCGGTATAATTTTATCCCTTTTTCGGGCCGGACAAGTCCTTTACGAAAAAGACACTTAGGGAGTTTCTGTTAAGCTCTTTTCTGACTCCTAAAACAATGAAAATATCGCCGAGCAATCTTGTTTCCTTTCATGCTCGTTAAAGTACTTGAAAGGGCGTCTATCTGGTATAAGTTTAACCCTTTTCCGGACCTGGTAGACTACTTACGAAAAATGAATACTCTAGTCACACCGGTTAGAAGAGTTCTTCATTGCATCCTTTTATGCTTCTTTGGGCCTTGGAGACTAACACACGAAAAAGCAACCCCCTGGAGTCTTCTTATCGCTTCCAGACTCTCTAAAATTGAAAGCAACCACGAGCATGCACTGTCCTGGGCTCGTACAAATCCACACGACAGTACCATTCCATCATTTCAGAGTCTTCTTATCGCTTTCAGACTCCTTAAAATTGAAAGCACTTATGAGCATGAACTATCCTGGGCTCGTATAAATCCACACGACAGTACCATTTTAAACACACTTCTTCTAGTTCCTTAACCCCTGAAGAAGTCCCCCCGTGCCTCTTGGCACTATGATCGATCATCTCGGTAGCACCCCCAATCAGGTCGCCTTTGTTAAGAGTAGTCTGCAGTCTCCTGCCATTTTACACCAGCTTGCGTATCCCTCATCCCAGTCATTCTCCTTGATCCATTACAGCTATGATCCCTTTCCCCTCAGTCAGTTTCATATGCTGCCCGATCATCCCCACCATCATACTCTGAACAAAGGAAGTTTGAGTCCACCTACTCTACTTGCCCGGTTATCCCCCACAGTATGTCAGTCCTACCATCAGTACTCTCACACTTCGGTTCTCCACCTTGCGCTCCTGTCATGGAAACATCATTGCCTTGATAGTTGCAGGTCTCCCTCTGTTGACGACAGCCCCTCTATTCCAGAGGATAGACCCAGAGGTCCCTGCGCCTTGGACCCATCACCATCTGTGGTGAGTGCCTATGGACCATTTTGAGAGGAGTCGTCATTGCCTCTCCGAGTAGTTGTTTCTCACATGCTCGACTTCAACACCTTGATCGCATCATTGAGAATCGTGCGGGGTTTATATCCCTTCAGTTATTGGTCGAAGACCCCGGATTTCCCCCGACTCTAGCACATTGGTGGGTCACTTCGGAACGCCCAGTTATATGTTCCCGTGGATGTCCGGGTTGCGTTGGCGATTGTATTCGGAAGCCATCCAGTTTTATGCTTCCTTGAGTACCCAGTTCAGTTCCAGTTCAGTGTACCATTGAGAGTATGACCCCTTGTCACTATGATCCAGCAGCTCATCAGTTCCTCTGGTACCACACTCAGACGCACTGTTGTCCTTCCAGTGTATCAGTTCTTTTGCTCAGACATGGTCAGCCTAGCAGTATGTCCCAGATTTGTGTCCCCTCTGGACCCTTATGATGTACACAGTGGTTCTCTATGTATCCTACAGGTCCTCCCTTTTCGGGCCTCACAGTCATTTTTTATGTATCTTGATACGAGCATGGGTATGCCCGCCTCATCCATATATTGAGATTCTTCTTCATTCATTATTTGAGGCCATGTATATGTCATGTCCCCATATTTTGGACCCCGTTGTTATTATTGTTCTATATCTTGATACGAGCATGGGAATGCCCGCCTCGTCCATATGATCAGATTATTCCTCATCCATTATTGAGGTTATGTACTTTTAGTTTTTGCAGTTTATTCGGGACCGTTGTTCTGGGCTCCAATTTGTTTCTTCTCTTCTCCACACCCCAGGAAAACCATACAGAACTTATGATGTCTATCGGCCATACGATGAGCTCCTGCCCTCACACATCAGGGGGCAATCTGTTAACACCCAAAAAGTGCTCACTACCTCATCTACCCCATTACATGACTCATTTGTCCATATTTCCTACCATATTTACCTTCAGAACCCTAAAATCCCGTTAAAAAGCCTCCAAAAGGGCCTAAAAATCCTCCAAAAGGCCACAAAACCATCAAAAAAGCTTCGAAAAGGCTAAAAAACCCCTTTTCCCCCCAAAATTATCCAAAATTCCTCCAAAATAGCAAAAACCCTCTAAAAAGGGAATAAAAAATATAAAAAAAGGAGGAAAAAGAGGAAAAAGGAGGAAAAAACCCTATACAGCTGACCTAAACCATATGGTTCCCAAAACCATGGGCTAGCACTCCACCACTAAAAACCTATAAATAGGTGATGGAGACCCTCATTTCATATCCACAATCAAATACACCCTTACTTTGCCAAAATCACTCTTGAAACCCTAGCTCACCCTTGAGCTACTTTCACCATTGAGTGCCCCTTTTGGCCCATTCCCCACCATTGGAGAAAGAGAAGGAGCAAAGTTGGAGTTTGGAGCAACCCTCTTGGATCATTGCAAGAACTTCATCAACCTCTACACTTGAGGTAAAATTTTAATACAAAAAGAAAGATTTTCACCATTTCTATTTCATGTCTTTGTTATGCTTATCAATGTTCATGCTAGTTTAGAATCTGTATTGCTTTAGTACTTTAATTTACTGTTTTATTGAACTGCTACTAAGGAGTCCATTCTCCTTAGTAGGTACTCATTTGCACAAGCTAGGGTGAAAACCCTAGCTACACACTTTCTCACCAGCAGCCCCCAATTCATCTTTAACTTGGGTAATCTTAGTGAGATAAGTAGTTACTGTATCAGTATCAACCATCATTGTGTTCCCTAGTTTTTCCCTAAGAACCATCTTCCTATTTTGATTCTTACTTTGGTATAGAGTACATAAAGCATTCAAAATCTCAAAAGCACGTGACTTACTTGTGATGTGAGGTATCACATGATCTTTAATGGAATCTAAAAAGATTCTGTGTGCCTTGATGTCCTTCTTCTCAAAGACACTCTTCTGAACAACATTTGTGGGAACTATGATGGTGTCCGAAACACCAACAATATCCCATAGCTGCAACTCTTTAAATAATATGGTTATGCTCTCTTTCCAAGGGTTGAAATTATTAGACCCATCTAGTCTGTCTTCATACCTTAATCTTACTGAGGCCACGACTTTAACTGATAGACTTTGACTGATCCTAACTTGAACTCTTTCTGTTTTGAATCAACACACTTGTTCTGCCCAACTATCTTGACTGCTTTCAAGAAATAAAAAAATCCACAAAATAACAGAGCCAAGCTTTGATACCATGAAGATTTTTGATAAAAAATCACAAAACTTTTTATTGGACTTTTCTCAAACACTTTGACTGTAAATCTAATTTATAACTTTTCTAAACTATTAATTCATATATCACATTGTAATGAAATTTCTGATAGTTTAAGCATACATGCCATACAACCAAACTCTTGAACTGAAGATGAATGCAACATAGAAATTTAGGGCCAATCCCAGGGCAAAACCTCACAAGAGGAAAACCCAGAGAGATGTTTTTTTATTAAAAAACTGGAATTTCTCACAACTCAGAAATTCTGCTTTCCTTCAGCAAGAAAAATCATAAATGCAAATAAACCAACTTATCTCTGCAAAAATCAGATTGCTGTACGGACTAGAAGAAGTGTATGAATTGTGTAAACAACTGCCTCAAAATGTGCTAGCAGAAGTGTATGAACTGTGTATGGATTGCCTCGGTTTCGGTGCTAGCAGAATGTCTCGAAAATTGTGCCGGTAGAGAAGTACGAATTGTATGGACCACCTCGATTTCTGTTCTAGCAAGGGATGTACAAACTGTTTGCAGAAACTGTCTTGGGAACTATGCCAATGTTTTTTCTTGGGAACTGTGCTCTCAGAAGTCAGAAATGATTTCTCTTTCTCTCACTCTCTCTTCTCTCTCGATGTCTTCTCTTCTTCTTTCAAAGTGTTTAAATAATCACTTAAACCCCTCATAAACCCTAACTACTTTTAATAACCCTAACTTCTTCAATGAATGACTATGATTAAAAATATCTAAAGGGCCATCACCAATTGCACATTTAATTCTTTTTAATAATAATTGCATTGAGTGAAACGAGGTGCTTTACATCCCAATATGGGGGAGATGTTGTAACGTGTATGCAGCGTTACATCTAATAAAACGTAAAAAGTGATAGTAAAAAGTGAAGTACCATATTATGTCGGCCATTAATAAATTCACGTCATCTAATAAAACGTAAAAAGTGAAGTACCATATTATGTCGGCCATTAGTAATTAAAATATCGATGTTCGTTTATAAAATAAAAACCTAAAACTTAAACCCGGATCTATGAGATATCAAATTTCTTGAGTTTAAATTTTAAAAAAGAAATACACCTCAAGAAATTGGATCCCTCTCAGTGCTTGATAGATACGGGTTTAAGATGGATCTATGCTGGTTAAATGCACATTTACATAAGGGACCTGTATTACTTAAGTTAAACTCACTTTTAAAATATAAAAGTCACTTTATTATATTTACAAAGTAACACTAGGAAAGACAACTTTGTCCCCCCCATGTGACATCAAAATCATGGGGAAGGACCTTCCTCATTACAAATTTCAACAACGGAGAATGATTTCAAGAACTTTGATATGTCTAAAGTTAAATGTTTCAATTGCAATAAGAAGGGCCATTATGCAAGAGAATGCTGTGCAAAGCAAAGAGGAAAGTTCAAGGGTATGTTTCATGCTTCTACTGCTACAGAAGATGGACCTACAAGAAAGAATTCATCCGATGATCAAGAGACGAGGAAGGAGTAATATTTTGTCTAAGCCCTTTCTGGATCCATTACCACTAGCGTTGAGACATGGATGGTAGACAATGTCACATCCAAGCACATGAATGGATATAGGAGCGCTATCATATATTTGAAGGAAAATAAGTTTTCCTGTAAGGTGATATAATACCACCTATTTGATCCAAGGTATTGGATCCACTTCCTTTCAACTGCATTCAAGAAATGTACTGCATGTGGATGGAATTTTGTTTGTCCACAGATTGAAGAAGAACCTCATGTCTATTTCGGTTCTAGAAGATAAAGGATTTAGAGTTATCTTTATGGACAACAAAGCACTCCTGTGGCCTAAGCATGAAGACTTAAACTTTGCATTAGTTATTGGAGTTAGAGAGGGAGGTCTCTACAAAGTTCCTGGAAAACTAATTCAAGCCATGATCCATGACACAGTCAATTTGTGTGAGTTGTGGCATAGAAGGCTTGGTCATCTCCATTTCAAAGCCCTACTCAGATTGAAGAAGATGGTGAAAGGTATGCCCATATTTAAATATGATTTTGATAGTGTTTGTGGAGGTTGTGCTCTTGTAAAAAACATTAAGAATAGTTTTCTAAGTAGTACCAAAGATTCAAAGGGATCCTCGACTTGATTCATTTCGATCTATGTGGTCCTATGTCTGCACCCTCCTTGAGTGGTTATTTATATTATATGTTTTTCATAGATGAATTCTCTTGCAAGTCATGGGTTTATTTTATGAAAGCAAAGAGTGAAACTTTCAACAAGTTTCAAGAGTTTAAAGCATTGCTTGAGAATCAGACTGGAAAACAAATTCATGTTTTGAGATTTGATAATTGAGGAGAGTTCGAGACCCATGACTTCAATTATTTATGTTGAGATGCAGGAATAAAAAGACAACCGACAAAATGGGGTTGCTGAAAGAAATAAGAGAAAAATATGTGAGGTTGCAAAAGCCATGATGTGTGATTAGGATCTTCCCATATCCTTATGGGTAGAAGCCTCCAACATTGTTGTTTATATTCAAAACAAAATCCCTCATGCTATATTGGGAGAATAGACTCCTGAAGAGTTTTTCACTAGTGAAAGACTAGATGTTGGACACTTGAATATTTTTGGTTGTCTTGTCTACATTCATGTACCAAAAGAGAAGAGGAAAAAGATGGCGCCATCTAGAAAGAAAGGAACATTTTTTGGATATATTAAATCCTCCAAAGCTTATAGAATCTATGTTCCAGGACAAAGAAACATTGAAGTCAACAGAGATATAACATTTTTTTAAGAGGTTGCTTCAAACGCTCCAAAGAATTTCAGTGTGGTTTAGACATGTAGGAGCATGATGCTCCTAGGATGGAGAATCTAGTTTATGATTCGCCCCTTTTAGATGTCGAGAGGGATAAACTAGAAGAGTCTGTAGATCCGCTTGATCCTGAAGAGCCTGAAGATATGATAGAAATATCTCTTGATAAAACTCCTGCTAAGAGGAGATCTGCATGGTGTCGATACATTCTGCAAGAGGCATAAAAGCATGGAGCACCTCTAGGCTCATCCAGAGAGCGAAAGAGGTCTGGAATATTTTTAGGATATGTAGCACATATGAGTCACATTAGTGATTCAAAACCCTCTACCTATGAAGAAGCTGCTAAGAAACAAGTATGGAAATATGCCATGGTAGAAGAATACAAATATATTATGAATAATTATGTGTGGGAAGTGGTTCCTAAAACCTAACGGGATGTCAACAGTAACTTCCAAGTGGATTTATTAAATCAAGCATGCAACTAATGGAAGTATTAAAAAGTATAAAGCAAGATTTATGGCACGAGGTTTCTCACAAAAAGAAGGGATTGACTATGATGATACATTTTCTCCCGTGTCCAGGTCCACTACTATCCGAACCATAATTTCTCTTGCTTCAGTTTTGGGTTGGAAACTTCATTGGATGGATGTGAAAACTGCCTTCCTCAATGGTGAGGTTGAGGAAGAGGTTTACATACAACAACCCGAGGGGTTTGTAGTTCATGGGAAGGATTTCCATGTATGCAAACTAAAGAAATAATTGTATGGGATTAAGCATGCCTTGAAGGCTTGGTATTCGAGGATTGACAACTATCTTCTGAGGCAAGACATAGACATTAGGTTGCTACCAAGGATGTACTTAGATACCTTTGAGGTACTATTTCTTATGGACTTAGATATGCTTCCAATGGTGAAGTTATGCTACTTGGATATGTCGACTCCAATTGGGGTGGTAGTATTGTGGACCGAAAGAGTACATCCGGATTTTATTTTAGCTTGGGATCAACTATGATCTCTTGGTCCAGTAGGAAGCAGGGATCCATAGCCCAGAGTACTACAGAAGCAAAGTATATTGTATCTAGTATTTCCCGTCAAGAAACTGTATGGCTTAAGAAGCTACTTGCTGGGTTGTTTGGTGAGAAGCTTGATACTACTATCATTCACTCTGACAATTAGAGTTGCATAAAGCTCTCATAAAACCCTATGTTTCATGATGGATCGAAACAAATTGAGATTAAGTTTCACTACATCAGAGACATGGTCCAGAGAGGCGCCATAAGACTTCAATACATTGCTACTAGTGAGAAGATTGCATATATTCTCACTAAGCCTTTTTCCGTGACGAAGTATAGGTACTTATGAGACAAGCTTGGCATGGCAGAGAATGCCTCCCTCCTGAGAGAGGGAGTGTTAAAGTTACATCATCATGAATAATTCTCCAGGTCAATCTTGTGTGTCAAGATTAATACTTGTGTGTCAATATTGAGCCTCGTGTGTCAAGGTAGTTCCTTATAGGATCCTGAGTTGGACTCAAGAAACTTGGAGAAAAATCTTGAGTTGGAGTCAAGAATGGTTAAGATTCATGCGTTGAGGCAAGTTCTTTGTATGCCAAAGTGACGATGTTGTATAATCTTGGTAGTCAAGGCTAAGGTCTTGTGTGTCAAGACAGATCGTCATGTGTTGAGGTAATGCTTTGCATGTTGAAGCATGTATGATGTGTGATGTACTACTAGCCATAATTGAGCTATTAAGTCTCCTCTAGAGACTGGCCACCTCTAGAGTGAATTACTTTAGCATATAACCATTTGGAACGATAGTAGAACAATATGATCACATCATTGAGAAAATATCCCTAATATATTTGATATGATAATTAAGCTAGCACATGTGGACCATGTAGATAAGACAAGAGATAAAGATAATATGTGATAAGATATGAGAGATTTTGAATTGCACATAACATAATGAATTAAGAGATAAATTAAAATTGTTAAACTTTAGTGAAGACTTCAGTAAATCAAAGGAGAACTTGAATTGATTACTATAGTGATGTTAACAAGAAAGAATCAGTTAAGAGAGTTAACTAAGTGATAAGAAACAAGATCTAGTTAACTAAGTGTTATTGCATGATGGCACCTTTGTTAAAATAAAAGACGACACTTGAGTTGTGACATTTGCATGATGACACTTAAGTTATCCACCTAACAAAGTGGGCAAGCTTTCAGTTAAGGGGTGAGTTCATCCTAAGAGATAGTTTAGTGAGTTAATGCATTACATGAGAAGTGGGGTGCATTTCTTCATGTAATATTGATGCATCTAGATGGTGGGGGAGTTCATCCTAAAGTTAGAAGATAGAAATAGAAGCAGATGCATGAAAATAATGTATAAATAGGTTATACGGGATTGATGAATTCAATGTGAAGTGAATTCTCTTCTCTTTTGAAGGAAATGATCTTCTCCTTTTGCAGGATATTATTTCGTGTCTCTCTTCTTTATCTTTCTCTTGCTCTGTAATTGCACCGAGGGTGCTTGATGTAAAAGACATTCTCTGCTATCTATCAATATACTAAGGAAGGTTTTGCTGGGGTTTTATCCCTTAAGTCACAGAGGGTTTCCCCATGGTAAATTCATGTGTCGAATGTGATTGCTTATGTGTATGATTGTTATTTTATTTCAAGTATTATTGTAGCTCCAAATTAAAGATAAAAAATTAAAATGGTATCAGAGCTCAGGTCGTGAAAGAGCTAAGTTCAACAATCAAGCTTTAGCCGAGGTAGATCTTGAGTGTGCACAATACTTCAATCTCAGTAAGACTAGAATACCATCTTGAAGGAACTTCGAACTTCAATACTTGGAAGGACAAGATTCTGAATATCCCAGAAGAACATGATTTGGATGGCTATGTATCCAATGTTATTGAAGAGCCTACTACTAATGTAGGGTGCACCAACTTCAAGAAGAATCAAGCCAAGGAAAAGAGGATTATTTATGATTCCGTGAAAGACAACTTGATTCCCACGATTACTCCATTAAGGACCACAAAGGAGTGCTTCGACACTTTGACAAATCTTTATGAGAAGAAGGCACCCAGTCAAAAGAGAGCATTGAAGAACAAGCTTCAAAATATGAAGATAGAAATTGATGAAGCTGTGGATTCCTTCTTCAAAAAGATCTCTCAAGTAAGAGATCAACTCGAGCATTGGTGTGACAGTCGATGATGATGATCTCATTCAGACTGCTGTAGATATAACTTCGGAAGATATTCACTTGTATTTTATATTGTATTATTATTGTATTTTATTTGTACCTCCTACGGAGATGTTTATTCCTCCGGTCGGGGATGTCATTATTGCATTTGGTCATGTAAATTCATTGAGGTGAATCCTCACTTGTAAGTCAGGGCAATAGATCCCCCAAGAGTTAGTTAGAATAGGGTTATTGAGTCCCCTAGAGAAGTCGGCCCAGTTAGGTACAACTGGGGCCGACCTAGTAAGTGAAAAGGTCAAGTAAAAGATAAAGTATAAATAGAGAATGGAGCTCTCTCATTTGGACATCACACTCACTCACAAGTTCGCATTAGTGAGAGAGAGGAAAAGTTCGCATAGGAGGAAAAGAAGAGGAGATGCAAAGGACCATCTTTGTTTTGGGGTTTTACTTTTGTGATATTGTATTAGTGATGATTCTATCTCTGAGGAAGTTGTGGGGTTTTCTCCTTTATGGTTTCCCTGAGGAAATTCTTTGTGTCTATTGTGTTATGCTGTGCATGTTATTCTTTCAGTTAAGATCCTAGATAAATATTGATTAAAAGTAGAAAAACTAACATGGTATCAGAGCTAACCTGAAAATAAGACATTGTGTAGCTGCGGGAAGCTAGGGCTTCTAAATTTTGGGTCTTCTCTCCATAGATCATCAACGAAAAGAGGCTATGATAACTCTCCCTAGGAGGGCACATCTTTCTGTCGAAGCAGAAATTGATTCCGAGAATTTTGATTTTTTGGCCCATCACTACTACCAGAGGAAAACTAGGGCATCAAATATTTTTGGTTTTTGTTCACTGATTTGGAAGAGTGAGTACATTGGGAAACTATCCTTGCGGAGGTGCATCTATCTGTCAAATCAAAAGTTTCAAATTCCAAGTTTGAAAAATTAGGATTTCTCTGACAAACCCTAGGGCCAACCAGCTCCAAAACCAGTTTGGGATTCTAAAAGTGGTAAGACCTAAAAGATTTGCTATTTACATTTGAAGTTCTCATTAAAGATGTCTCACCAGACCAAGCTTGGGGATAAGCTTGAAGGAGCTGGTAACTTCTGAGCATGGAAGTATCTGATTGCACTTGTTCTTGAAGAGAATGAATTGGACAAGTATGTGAATGAAGACGCTCCGGCACCAGAGGGAGATGAGGCTAAAGCCTTACATAAGAAGAACTTGGTTAAGGCCAAGAGAATCATTGCATATTTCATTAAGGATTATCTCATCCCACATGTGTCATCTTTGAAGACACCATAAAGAGATGTTTGATGCTTTGACAAAGCTATTTGAAGGGAAGAATATAAATCAAAAGATGACCTTGAGGAACCAACTTAAGAATGTGAAGATTTAAAATGCAGATACCATGCAATCCTATTTCATAAGGGTCTCACAGATCAAGGAACAACTTGAAGCAATTGGAGAAAAGGTAGAAGAAGGAGAGATCGTGATGACCACCTTGAATGGTCTCCCAAGATCATGGGACTCTTCATTCAAGGGATATGTGCCAGAAAGAAGTTGATCACATTCAGTAGACTATGGGAAGAATGTACACAAGAAGAAGCTCGACTTGTGGCACGAGAAGAGAATATGGGAGCAAATGATGATCAATCTCTCACAGCTCATGCTAGAAGAAACCACAACAAGAGAGAGCACCATCATCATAGCAAGAGGGAGAACCACCATCAAGTAAGAGGGAGAACTACGATAGACAAAGAAAACCCAGAAGAGATCTATCCAACATTAGATGTTTTACATGTGATGAGAAGGGGCACTACTCTAGAGATTGTCCTAGAAACAAAAGTGTCTCCCACAATAAGAATACCAACAAGAAGAGACATCATGCTCACACCGCAGAAGACGATGAACCTGCAAGGAAAAGAACCAGAGAAGAAGAAAGAGATGGTTCTTCAAGTGATGAAGAATATGTATTGTAATAAAGGTAACCAGTTACAAGGTTCATTCAGAAGGGTCCACCTCATAAGGTGAATCTAGAGATGACTTTCAGTATTACATGAAAGGAGTAGGAAAAACTCCTACAAAGTTGGACTCCATAAACACATAAGGATCAATTCTCTATGTAGGAACCTCTCATCCATTTAGGCATTGGTTAAAGATGCAGAAGAAGGAGAACACAGAGTCTATTCCAGTGCAAAGAACAAGTGTAGAATACTTGCTCAACATTTCCGATCATAAGGCACAAGATCTCATAATCATACAATGAAGAGGGAGCACACTGTCAAAGACTCCAGTAGTTCCTGCAAGGAAGAAACGATCAAGAGGGAGTCCACTCAACAAACAAACAAAGACAAGTATTTGAATTGTCATTTCGTGTATGCTTAAATATTTTTCAGTTGTTTACATATTTCTAGATTAAGTATGTTAGAACAATGAACAAAACACTACTAATATGCATGTGATGGGTAAGTGGCCTATGGCATTGTACAACATTCCATTGCTACTTATCTAGAAGGAAAGCTTTTTGTTGACATGTTGGGAGTAGTGCACACTCTTAACAATGTTCTGGTAGAGATGGAAGGCATCTGGAAAGTTATCGTATGAATGCGGGATATGGATGAATGTTGTGTTGAAACCTTGGCTAAGATAGTTGCATAACTGTGTGACCTATATCCTTATGCATAAGAATTTGTTTTGAAAATTATGAAATGTTTCTAACCACACAAATAAATTGACTTGTAGGAAAGCTCGTGCACCATCACCTACAAGAGAGACTTGTTTTGAAGAACATTCGACGAAGACTCAACATACAACAAATCAAGAAAACTACCTATTGAAGAAAATAAAGAACCTGAAGTTCCTAGGATTAGAGATACAACTATGGAAGAAGAGACTCCATAAGATCATGAAGACTGTGATATGGAAGAACTACAAGAACCTGTAGATCCACCTCGTGAGAAGAACTCCCACAAGAGGAAACCAACATGGGTACGAGAGCAAATACAAGATGTAGATAAGTATAGCACTCCAAGACAGAGAAAGAAAGAGACCTAGGCCATACTCCAACTATGTAGCCCTATTGTGTGACATCATTGACAAAGAACCTGCCAACTATGAGGAAGCGACAAAGAAGAAAGAATGGAAGGATGCCATGATCTAGTAGTACCAGTCGATCATGAAGAATGATGTCTGGGAGGTAGTTACGAGACCAGAAGGGAAGTCTGTTGTGACTTCTAAGTGGATCTACAAGATCAAGCATGCTGCAGATGGAAGCATAGAGAAACACAAGGCGAGGTTTGTGGAACGTGGCTTCTCCCAGAAGGAAGGCATAGACTATGAGGAGACATTTGCACCTGTATCTAGATACACTTCCATCAGATCAGTACTTGCATTGGCTGCAGTGATGAAATGGAAGGTACACCAGATGGATGTCAAGGAAACGTTCTTGAATGGTGCAGTAGAAGAGGAAGTGTACATGGAGCAACCACTCATATTTGAGACACATGATAGGCATAATCATATGTGCAAATTGAAGGACTTGTACGGATTGAAGCAGGAACCCAAGATGTGGTACGACAGGATGGATAGTTTCTTGATGATATTGGGATTTACCAAGAGTAAAGAAGATTCCAACCTTTATTACAAGGTTGAAGTGGGAAATCCAGTGATACTTCTACTCTATGTAGATGACCTATTTGTAACAGGGGAGGATGGGATCATTGTAGATATGAAGAGGAAACTTGCCGCAGAATTCGAGATGAAGGACCTGGGTATGATGCATTATTTCTTAGGCATGGAGGTGTGGAAGAGTGCAGATGGAATATTCCTTGGACAAGGGAAGTATGCAATAGAGATCATGAAGAGATTCAGAATGATGGATTTCAAGGCTATGGACACATCCATGGCATCGAACTTGAAGTTACTATGTGATGCTTCACCAGAGTCAGTTGATGCCACGATGTATCGTCAGATGATTGGTTCATTGATGTACATGAAGAAAATGAGACCAGACATATGATTTTCTGTGAACACATTGAGCCAGTTCTTGACGGATCCGAGACATGTTCACCTGATTGCTGCAAAGCATATATTGAGGTACTTGAAGGGTACAATTTATTATGGGCTCAAGTATGACACGAATCAGAAGATTAACCTGCAGGGTTATGTTGATTCAGATTGGGTAGACAGTGCCGTAGATAGGAAGAGCACTTTGGGATGTTGCTTCAGTATGGGATCCGGTATGATCTCCTGGTTTAGTAGGAAGCAGTCATGCATGGCACTAAGTACAGCCGAAGAAGAGTATGTTGCATCTTGTTCGGCTAGTTGTGAGGCAGTATGGATTAGGAAGCTACTGTCTGATTGTTTGATATCCAGTTAGAGGCGACTTGTATATTCTGTGACAACCATAGTTGTGTGAAGTTGTCCGAGAACCGGATGTTCCATGACAAGTCGAAGCATATTGAGATCAAGTACCACTATATCAGGGATATGGTGCAGAGAGGAGCAGTGAAGCTCCAATATATTGCGACGAACGAGCAGATAGCCGATGTGTTGGCCAAGCCGCTAGCCAGAATGAAGTTCAAGTACTTCAGAGAGAAGCTTGGTGTTATTCAGATCGAGGTTCCTTCCAAGAGGAAGTCATGAGTCCAGAAGGCGTAGATTCACATGGGCCATTCTCGCATAGTGGTAGGAAAGTCCTCCTATGTTGGTAGATGTAAGGGCCAGGACATTCTCGTATAGTGGTAGGAAAGTCCTCCTATGTTGGCAGATGTAAGGGCCAAGCATTTTCTGAATGGTGGTAGGAAAGTCCTCCCATGTAGGTAGATGTAAGTGCTGATCCTTTTCCGAATGGTGGTAGGAAAGTCCTCCCATGTCGGTTGATGTAAGTTCTGTGTCTCACATGCTAGTAGGAAATTCCTCGCATGTTGGTAGACAAGGTCTCGTATGGTGGTAGGTTAGTTCCTCCCATACTGGAGACGTCCACCGGTCTTAAGAAACTGTGTGTGCGCCTAGGAAGGATCTCGCATGGTGGTAGGAAATCCCTCCCATGTTGGTAGATGCAGGCTGACCGTTGTGGGACATGTGATGTTCATCTAGGCTGTGCTCCATGTGACGATGAGATGATCTAAAGACGATGAGGTGACAGTAGGAGACACAGGTGTTTGCAGAGGCAATGTAATGACTGGTCCTGTGATTTACCTACTTGATGGCTTTCTCACAGAGATGATGAAGACCTACATGAGGGATAGGCCTACATCCAACATGAAAACGGGATGACTCTGTAGAAATTCCTATGACGATTAGATTCGAGAGATGTCACCCATCGATGATCGACATGATGAGGATTGCAACAACGATGATGATGTTCCATCATTGATGATGATCCAACGATGAAGACTTATGTCCATATGTGTTGATGACTATATCAAGAGAATACCTTCCTAGTTAAGAGGGAGTGTTAATGTAATTGTAACTTCAGAAGATATTCACTTGTATTTTATATTGTATTATTATTGTATTTTATTTGTACCTCCGACGGAGATGTGTATTCCTCCGATCGAGAATGTCATTATTACATTTGGTCATGTAAATTCATTGAGGTAAATCCTCCATTGTAAGTCGGGGCAATAGATCCCCCAAGAGTCAGTTAGAATAGGGTTATTGAGTCCCCTAGAGAAGTCGACCCAATTAGGTACAACTGGGGCCGACCTAGTAAGTGAAAAGATCAAGTAAAAGATAAAGTATAAATAGAGAGTGTATCTCTCTCATTTGGACATCACACTCACTCACAAGTTTTCATTAGTGAAAGAGAGATCAAGTTCACATAGGAGGAAAATAAGAGGAGATGCAGAAGACCATCTTTGTTTTGGGGTTTTATTTTTGTGATATTGTATTGGTGACGATTCTATCTTTGAGGAAGTTGCGGGTTTTTCTCCTTTATGGTTTCCCCAAGGAAATTATTTGTGTCTATTGTGTTATGCTGTGCATGTTATTCTTTCAGTTAAGATCCTATATAAATATTGATTAAAAGTAGAAAAACTAACAACTGCTATCGATGGTCTTCCATCCTCATGATAGACATTCTTTCTTGCAGTAAATGGTCGAGAAGTGCAACCTAACTTTGAGAGACTATGACATGATTTCCTACAAGAAGAAGGACGAATCTAGAGCAAGTATATTTCCTCTAAAGAAGAGAACCTCGCTCTTGTGGCACAGATGAAGAGCGGTGATAAATATCACAAGAAATTCTCTTATGAAAAGGAGAATGATTTCAAGAAATTTGATAAGTCTAAAGTTAAATGTTTCAATTGCAATAAGAAGGGAAATTATGCAAGAGAATGACGTGAAAAACAAAGAGGAAAGTTCAAGGGTATGTTTCATGCTTCTACTGCTACAGAAGATGAACCTACAAGAAATAATTCATATGATGATCAATAGACAAGGAATGAGTACTATCTTTCCTTAACCCTTTCTGGATCCATTACCACTAGTGTTGAGACATGGCTAGTAGATAATGGGGCATCCAAGCACATGAATGGATATAGGAGCGCTATCACAGATCTAAAGGAAAACAAGTTTTCTTGTAAGGTGGAGTTTGGAGATAATACCACCTATTCGATCCAAGGTATTGGATCCACTTCCTTTCACTTGGATTCAGGAAATGTATTGCATGTGGATGAAATTATGTTTGTCCCTTGATTGAAGAAGAACCTCCTGTCTGTTTCAATTCTAGAAGATAAAAGATTCAAATTTATCTTTATGGACAACAAAGCGCTTCTATGGCCTAAGAATGAAGACTTGAACTCTGCATTAGTTATTGGATTTAGAGAGGGAGGTCTCTACAAATTTCCTCCAAAACTCATTCAAGTCATGATACATGACACAATCATTCCATGTGAGCTGTGGCATAGAATTCTTGGTCATCTCCATTTCAAATCGCTAACTCAATTGCAGAATATGGTGAAAGGTACGCCCATATTTAAATATGATTTTGATAGTGTTTGTAGAGGTTGCGCGCTTGGAAAAAAAATAAGAAGAGTTTTCCAAGTAGTACCAAAAGATACAAAGGGATCCTTGAATTTATTCATTATTAGCTATGTGGTCCTATGCATGCACCATCCTTGAGTGGTTATTTATATTATGCAATTTTCATAGATGACTTCTCTCGCTAGTCATGGATTTATTTTCTGAAAGAAAAGAGTGAAACATTCAACAAGTTTCAAGAGTTTAAAGCATTGGTTGAGAATCAGACTGGAAATCACATTCATGTTTTGAGATATGATAATGGAGGAGAGTTTGAGTCCCATGAATTCAATTATTTTTGTCGAGATGCATGAATAAAAAGACAACTGATTGTATCCTACAACCCCCAACAAAATGGGGTTTCTGAAAGTAAGAAGAAAACAATATGTGAAGCTGCAAAATCCATGATGTGTGATCAGGATCTGCCCACATCCTTATTGGAAGAATCCTCTAGCACTGCGATTTATATTCATAACAAAATCCCTCATGCTATCTTGGGAGAAAAGACTCCTGGAAAGGTTTTCACTCATGAAAAACCATATGTTGGACACTCGAAGATTTTCGGTTGTCCTGTCTACATTCATGTACCAAAACAGAAGAAGACAAAGATGGAGCCATCCAAAAAGAAAGGAACATTTGTTGGATATATTGAATCCTCCAAATATTACAAAATCTATGTTCTAGGACAAAGAAACATTGAAGTTAGAAGAGATGTAACATTTCATGAAGAGGCTGCCTTCAAATGCTCTGAATAATTTCAATGTGATTCAAACATGGAGAAACATGATATTCCTATGATGGAGAATCTAGTTTCTAATTCTCCCCTTTTAGATGTTGAGAGGGAGAAACCAAAAGAGTCCGTAGATCCGCTTGATCTTGAAGAGACTGAAGATATGATAGAAATATCTCTTGATGAACCTCCTTCTAACGGGAGATGTGCATGGTGTTGAGACATTCTGCAAGAGGAACAAAAAAATGGACCACCTCCAAGCTCATCTAGAGAGCGAAAGAGACCTACATGATTTTTAGGATATGTAGCACAAATGAGTCACATCAGTGATTCAGAACCCTCTACCTATGAAGAATTTTCTAAACAACAAGAATGGAAAGATTCCATGGTAGAAGAATACAAATCTATCATGAAGAATGATGTGTGGGAAGTGGTTCCTAAAACTTGATGGGAAGTCAATAGTAACTTCCAAGTGGCTTTATAAAATCAAGCATGCAACTGATGGAAGTATTGAAAAGTATAAAGAAATATCCGTGGCCTAATGTTTCTCACAGAAAGAAGGGATTGGATATGATGAGACTTTCTCTCTTGCGGCCAGGCACAATACTATATGAACCATAATTTCCCTTGCTTCAGTTTTGGGTTGGAAAATTCACCAGATGGATGTGAAGACTGCCTTCCTCAATGGTGAGGTTGAGGAAGAGGTTTACATACAACAACATGAGGGGTTTGTATTTCATGGGAAGGATTCCCATGTATGTAAACTTAGGAAAGCCTTGTATGGGATTAAGTAGGCCCTGAGGACTTGGTATTCGAGGGTTGACAACTATCTTTTGACCTTGGGATTCTCCAAAAGTGAAGCTAACCCCAACTTGTACTTCAAGGTTGTGAAGAACCAACCATTTATATTGGTTCTCTATGTTGATGACTTGTTCATTATTGGAGAGGATCAATATATAGCTCAATGCAAGAGGGACCTCACTTCTGAGTTCGAAATGAAAGATTTGGCACTATTTTCACTATTTTCTTGCTCTAGAAGTTTGGCAAACGAAAAATGAGTTCTTTCTCTCTCAAGGAAAGTATAGAGTTGATGTGTTGGTGGAGATTTGGTATGATGGACTGAAATCCCATGTCTACTCCAATGGTGTCTAATATAAAGAATCTACATGAGTAATATTCTGGATAAGATCTAGTGGATCCTACCATGTATAGACAACTCATTGGTTCCTTGATGTATTTGATACATATAGACCAGACATATGTTATGTAGTGAGTATCTTGAGTTAGTTCATGTATGAGCCAAGACATAGACATTAGGTTGCTTCCAAGCATGTGCTTAGATACCTTCGAGGTAATGTTGCTTATGGACTCATATATGCTTCCAATGGTGGAGTGATGCTACTTGGATATGTCGAATCCGATTGGGGTGTTAGTATTGTGGACCGAAATAGTACATTCGAATTTTGTTTTAACTTGGGATCAGCTACGATCTCTTGGTCCAGCAGGAAGTAGGGCTCCGTAGCCCATAGTACTACAAAAGAAAATTATATTGGAGATAGTACTACCTGCCAAGAAGTTGTGTGGCTTAGGAAGCTACTTGTTGGGTTGCTTGGTGAGAAGCTTGAGACTACTATCATTCGCTCTGACAATCAGAGTTGCATAAAACTCTTAGAAAACCCCGTGTTTCATGACAGATTGAAACACATTGAGATGAAGTATCACTACATAAGAGATGTGGTCTAGAGAGGTTCCATGAAAATTTAGTACATTGCTACTGGTGATCAGATTGCAGATATGCTGACTAAGCCTCTATCTGTGACGAAGTATAGGTACTTCTGAGACACGTTTGGCATGGCAAAGAATGCCTCCCTCATTGAGAGGGAGTGTTAAAGTTACATTATCACGAGTCATTCTCCAGGTCAATCTTGTGTGTCAATATTGAAGTCTAGGTAGTGCCTTATAGGATCCTGAGTTGGACTCAGGAAACTTGGAGAAGAATATTGAGTTGGACTCAAGAATGGTTAAGCTTCATGTGTTGAGGCAAGTGCTTTGTATGTCAAAGTGATGATGTTGTATAGTATTGTTATTCAAGGCTAAGGTCTTATGTGTCAAGACAGATCCTCATGTGTTGAGGTGGTGCCTCATGTGTTGAGGTGATGCTTTGCATGTCGAAGCATGTATGGTGTGTGATGTACTACTAACCATGGTTGAGTTATTAAGTCTACTCTAGAGACTGGCCACCTCTAGAGTGAATTATTTTAGCATATAACCACTTGGGAATATAGTAGAACAATATGATCACATCATTGGGAAAATATCCTTAGTATATTTGATATGGTAATTAAGCTGGCACATGTGGACCATGCAGATAAGACAAGAGATAAAGAAAAGATGTGATAATATATGAGAGAATTCGAATTGCACATAAAATAATTAATTAAGAGAGAAATTCAAATTGTTAAACTTTAGTGAAGACTTCAGTAAATCAAAGGATAACTTGAATTGATCACTACAGTGATGTTAACAAGAAAGAATCAGTTAAGAGAGTTAACTAAGTGATAACAAAGAATATATAGTTAACTAAGTGTTATTGCATGACAACGCTTATGTTAAAATAAAATCCGACACTTGAGTTGCGACACTTGCATGACGACACTTAAGCTAGCCACCTAACTAAGTGGAAAAACTTTCAGTTAATGGGCGAGTTCATCCTAAGAGATAGTTCAATGAGTTATTGCATTTCATGAAAAGTGGGGTGCACTTCTTCATGCAAGATTGATGCATCCAGATGGAGGGTGAGTTCATCATGAAGTCAAAAGATAAAAATAGAAGTCGATGCATGAGAATAATGTATAAATAGGTCAGACAGGATTGATGAATTCAATGTGAAGCGAATTCTCTTCTCTCTTGAAGGCAATGCACTTCTCCTTGTGCAGGATATTATTTTGAGTCTCTCTTCTTTATCTTTCTCTTGCTTTGTAATTGCATTGGGGGTGCTTGATCCACTACTACATATGGGCGGATTGTTCCATGAAAATTTTCCACGTTTTCAACATTCGTGGGTTCAAAAAATGATTTTTTAACTTTTTTTTTGTCAGGGCGGAAAAATCGTGGCAATATCCACGTTTTATAAGGTTCCACGAACATTCGTCGATATAGGGACGAAAAATCTAGGTTTCAGTTTTCGTGGCAACAAGGACGAATGTCGAGCTATATAAACTACACACTCTCACCATGATTTTCACATTTTCTTTTCTTATGGCACATTGAGCACGGATTTTGGACTTGCGGGGTGATTGTATGAGCTTGGATATTCTGCATAGCTCTGATTTTGAACTTGCAAGGTTAGTAATGTGTAATTTTTTGTCTATATTTTTATAAGGGTTAGATTTTAATATTGTTTAGTAATGAGCTGGCTTAGGTCATGTTAACTTTTTTTTTTTTCCTTTCTAATATTTTTTTCAAGAACTTGCTATCATTTTCATTTAACTTGCTATATTTTTTTCAAGAACTTGTTTTTTTGGCTTAGGTCACGTTAACTTGCTTTTTGAAAATGATATATTTGAAATTGTTTTCTCTTGCAATTGGTACTATCTCTAGTGTGTTTGCAGTCCTATATAACATTTGAAATACATAATGCTTGGGATATATTACAAACCTTTCTTCTACAATATTGGTTAAGAGCCTACCCTCTTTGGTGGTCAAACTATATGATCAGGTCTTCAAACTATACAAGTAGTTATCAATTTTCCAATATTTTTGGTTCCTTAACATTTGACATTTACCATTTTTTTTAGTAACCAACCAGATTCACTTCTAATTTTAGTGCTCTTGATACAATGCATTCCTAAAAATATGGAAATAATATTTATTTAAAATTCCAACCACTGCATGGGTACAATCTCCCTCCAAGTGTTCACATTAAACATTAGATTATATTAACTTACCATCTTTCCATTCTCAATTCACTTTCTCACAACCAACTTATAACCATCTTTCCATTCATATTTACTTTAGTCTTCATGTTTTTCTTTATAAATATAGAAAATATTGGATTATAATATACTATATTTAGAAATGTACTTATAATATCTAATGTAATTGACAATTTATTGTTTTGTATGGTGTAGGTAAGACAATTACTTGTACCACTACAAGGATTTGTCACTATGAATGAAAATGCAAGGAAGCTTGCTCAGTTTAGAGCTGCATTAGATGCGAGAGGACATGGAAAATGTTATTGTCCTTGCTTTGATTGCAGGGGCTTGCAAAAAAGAAGACTTTTAATAGAAACAACTGAAAGACATTGTAGGGAGAAGGGGCACGCCGAAGGGGGTTATGAATATCGTCCCCTGGTAAGACTATTTTTGGGGTTCAATTTTTAATATATTCACTGTAATATTCATCATGTCTGCATGAATTTTAGTAAAATGTCTTATTTTTTTACTAAATGTTCTATACAAACTAATTTTTCTATGTTGTTTGTAAATTTATAGACAATGCCCCCAAAATGTCGCGTTCCAAAGAGTTATTTGCCAAGTACTAGCAGAAATACTCATTCACGGCCTGACGAACTTCTACATCAGAATATTGAAGATGATCAAGTAGTTATTTCTGATGATATAATGGATGTAGATAACATTAGTGACACAAATTGGAAGATGAGATACATAGATTGATCCAAGACACATTTGCTCCAATGGATGAGGAAAACCAGGATGATAGTGATGATGTTGATCCTCTACTTGAGAAGTCACGTCAACCTCTTTATGAAGGCTCAAAAACAAATCTTTTATCTGCTATATTGTTGTTATTGAACTTGAAGGTTTTGAATGGATTATCAAACACTTGTATGACATAGATACTAAGGTATGTAATTTGTTTTTTTATTTTTATTTTTGTCTGCATGTTCACAATATCTATATATAGAAAGAGTTGACTTTTTTCCTATATTGTTGCTATTGTTATCTAATGTGTAAAGTTTGGATGCGATATTGATGATTAATATTGTTTTCATTGATTTATTCTTTTGAATTTTGTAGATTGTTAGGTGATTTTCTATTACCAACTTCAATATTTTACCACGCACATATCGAGGGATATATGTCATTATGAAAGCATTTTGTATGGAGTATCAAGCTATTGATGCATGTCCTAATGATAATATCATACACTATGGACAATATGCATTAGAAAATGAATGCCCACAATGTCAAACAAGTAGGTATCGAACCGATAAAGTGACAAAAAAGGTGCCTCAAAAATTTCTTCGTTATATTCCGATAATCCCACATTTCCAATGGTTGTTCAAGTGTCAAAGTATAGCACAGTTTATGGATTTCAATGCAAAGAACAGAAGTCGTGACGATGTTCTTTGAATGGCTGCAGATGGTTCTGCATTGAGATACATTGAAGAAAAGTGGCCAATTTTTAAAGAAGGTCCTCGTAATGTTAAACTTTATTTGGCAGCTGATGGTGTCAATCCATTTGGAGAGCTTTGTTCTACCTACTCAGTGTGGTCTGTTTTTGTTATAAACAATAACCTTCCTCCTTGGATGTCGATCAAGAGAGAGCACACAATGTTGGCAATGATTGTTCCAGGTATTTTTTTAATTGCAAGTTTGATCAGTAAATATTTCATTGATTTGTTTCGTTCATGATAATTATGTCTTTTATATATAACGACATATAGGCGCTAAATATAATTAATCATGTATGTTTGACCAATTAGGCAGGTACCAGGTTAAATATATGAACGTATATCTTGAGCCTCTTATCGATGAGTTGTTGAAGTTATGGGCTGGCGTCACTATGTATGATATTTCTAGACCAATCGGGCAAAGACGATTTCAATTCCATGGAATACTTGCATTTACAATTCATGATGCTCCCGGGTTAACACATTTTTGTGGTATGTTGTTACTTTATTTTGTTCCTTAATATTTTATATATCTGTTGATAATATCATGCATTATTTTAAATTTTAATGCTAATTTGCTACACCAATTCATATATCTTGTAGGTCTTCAAACCAAGGGTAAATTTGCATGTCCATTTTGCGGTCCCAGGATAAAATCTCGTCGTTCAAGGAGTTTAGCAAAGGAAGTGTTCGATGATGACAATGACATTGACATTGATGATAAAGATGACGATGATGTGTGGGTTTTATAAGTGTTGTGGGTTACACGTTATGGCGACGATGACGACAACGACGACGACAATGATGGTTTATAGGTGTTTCTCATTTGGTTTATATGCTATATGATTAAGGCTTAAGAGTTACAAGAGACACAAATTAAGGCTTATATGTATTGGTGTTGATAAAGGTTAGATGTTAATAATTGTAAGAGTAGTGGGATATATATTGTTGTCTAATAGATGTTTTCAAGGGTTAGTATTTTAGGGTTATATGGAATTCAATAGAACAATAATATGCTTTATAGGGTTTTCATGGTATGCATTATAAAGTTAAACATTAAGCATGGTGATAATGGTCATAGTGGTAAAATATTTTAACGTTTTAGGTTACTAGTGTACAATGCTACCAAATTTAGGTATAAGACCCAACACCTTGAGCATTTGTTGATAGACATCAAAGTCATTATTAGGAGCAGTCAACAATTTCTCACCAATAAAGATGGATTTTTCCCTATCTAGAAAGCATAGTGCCTACTCTAGCAAAGATAAACGGACCCGCCCAGTAGACAATTGGACCATGGCCCTTGGCATCATAATTCTTGTTGTTTTTATCAAGTGATTCATTTCCCTAGTTTTTATAATGTTGGGGTAAAATTCCCTTGACGTGTCTAAGTTATGGTTATAAGTTGTAAGGCAAGCCTTTTTGAGATCCTCTTCTTGTTTCTTCTCCAACATACCCAAAGTGCAACATACTTCCATTTCCATGCCCTTGATTTCTTTCACATAGTCATGAATTTTATTGAAGTTTGTCTTCCTACCCACGGTATCTCTCCATGCAACACCCATGTAGAAACGTGAGTTTCTTGCCTCTTTTGCCTTTTTTGCTGACTCAATCACTGCATATTTCTTCATGAGATTTTGACCTTTCACCCTAGTGTCATCTCGAGATGACTGGGGACAATATGCACAATCTTAAAATTAAACAAAATTAAATAAAAATAAAATTAAAAATAAAAACAAAATTAAACAAAATTAAATAAAAATAAAATAAAAAATAAAATAAAAATAAAAATAAAAACAAAAATAAAAACAAACAAAATTAAATAAAAATAAAAACAAAATTAAACAAAATTAAATAAAAATAAAAATAAAAATTGAATAAAAATAAAATTAAAAATAAAATTAAAAATAAAATAAAAATAAAATTAAAAACAAACAAAATTAAATAAAATTAAAATTAAAAACAAAAAAAATTAAACAAAATTATTAACAAATAAAATAAAAATTAAAAACAAACAAAATTAAATTTAAGTTAAACTAAAATAAATTAAAAAAACAAATAAAAATTAAAAACTAATTGCAAAAAAACACAACTTACCTCGGCCCCGCGTTGCCCCTGCTCAAACATTGAAAACTCTTGCGGTCTGCATTTACATAGTGGTGAGAACCTTCCCCACGTTGCCGTTGCTCGAACACTGTTGCGGTCTGAGAACCTTCCCCACGTTGCCGCTGCTCGAACCTTCCATAGTGGTGAGAACCTTGGCCTATTGCCCCTACTCGAACCTTGTTGCGGTCGGCTCGTTGCTCCTGCTCGAACCCTAGCCCGTTGCACCTTCCCAAACAGTGTTGCAGCCATTTCCATTGTGGAGGAGAGCCCTGGAACAATTTGTCCCTGCTGCATTGCTAGAGAGGGCGCCCAAAAGCATCCTCGAGAACATGGTGAGTTTCCAATGTTACTATCTCCATTTTTCATCTGATGGGTAAAACTAATTATTCAACACGACTCATGTTTAGTAGATTTTGGGCATAATTCATCCATAAATTTTAGGGCATATTTCCTTGTTCTCTTCACACCTTGCCATGTTCTCTTCATGCAATTGGGCATAAATTTTAGGGCAATTGTCTCACCCTATTAGGGTTCATAGATTCGCTTATGTTCCAACCTCTGGTTCCATCAAATTTTGGGGAATCATGGGAGATTTTTAGAGAATTCTTGAAAGACCATTTGATATTTCTTGATTCGTTCAGAGAGTTGTTCATAGACATATAGTATTTGAAGTTGTCTATAAGGTGTTTCCTCCATGCATTGCCCTGTAATCCATGAATTCAAAATGGCATTTCCTTGTATGATTGGTTAGGTTGCAAGAATTTTGATTGAAGGACCAAGCCCCACAAAATTAGGTTGTAGGAAGTGAAAGACATATGCAGACCAACAAGGTTAGACTGTGTGAATTTTGAATATCTAGAGCCGTGGGTTATTTGAAAACTGGTGTGGATACACAAGGTTTAGCTGCAGGCCATAGAAAAAACTATAATGTCAGGTTACGATTTTTGGAGAGAAAGGATTTTGACACGTTGTGGAATATCCAATGCAGAAAGTATGGAGAAGTTGAAGCAACATACACCAAATTGAAGATAAATAGTTTAGAAGTTGAAGAGTTGGAAGATTAAACGATGAATTTTGTATTTTTTGTATCATATGAACTAAAGGTACAAATAGTTGAATGCCTCTTGTAACAAAGTTTGAGAATGGAGTCTAATGAAATTAATGTATTGTTCTGCAGTGCATCTATACTTAAGTGAAATTAGTATCTATAGCATTGCACCTCATCTCTTTTTTGTTACATATGTAATGATGTTTTTCTTGTTATGTGTTGTGCTATTTGTTGTGGTGTTTGTATTTTATGCACCTACGCAACTAAGGTTTGCTAGCTGTGGTAGGCCAAATAGAGTTTCAAAAAGAAATTTAGTTGCAGATGTGCATAAGCCCTATACTGTGATATCCAATGATAATGGCATGGTCTACCCATATCACGTCCCTTATAATAAGATATCTGCCAAATTCAAAGATCTCACATGGTCTAATAAATAACAGAACTCAATCTAGCATTTGATACAATGAAATTTCAGAGATTTTAATCACAACTTTAGTTCATAAAATTTCATACAACTAGGGGAACATAAATCCATGTAAATTTAAACATTCACAATATAGAATCAACATGCATCAAAGAGAGAAAAAGTCAGGACACAACTGCTCAATTCATTATTATTAAAGGTTAAAAAGTAGTTACAGTACATGGGGGATCCAACCCCTTCTCCAACTTCTGAAAACACCTTAAATAGATGGTCTCTTAGGGATGAGTTCCCTCCTTGTGTGTGCCTAAAATAATGTAACTACTTAATTTGATTCTCCCTCATGTTGCCAATGTTTTCCTTGGGGAAATACACCATCATGTTGCTAATGTTTAGGTGTATAACTACTCACTAATGCCCACTTGATCCTTACTTAAGTCACGAAATGCATCATTATGGCTTGTAACTCATTGTCTTCTTGTCTATATTTAGCAAAATCTAAAAAATTATTTGAGATTGCATAGCCAAGACTCCACCTTGACCCCATTAACAAATCTTCCAAACTTTAGGACTGAGATATTTTAGTCCAACTAAAGGCATTGTTAGGAAATAGTTATAGTTATTGATATATTATGTTGAGTACATTTGAGGTGTTGGTTGTTGTTGTAGGACCTCATGTAGATTTTTTTGTATACCCTACTCAAAATGCCAAAGATTCCCTTTGTAGGGAATCATATGGTGGCCTAGCATTCACTAAATGAGGACATCAAAGTCATGCATCATTATGGCTTGTATCATTGTCTTATTGTCTCGTTCAATAAAAACTACTTTGTTAAGAGCTTACTAAGTAAAACAACCCTTGGTTACATATCATGTTTTTTCTTAACTACTATTGAAGTTTCTGTCTTGAATCTGATGGGAACTTCAACAACAACTGGTGCAATCATTTCTTACTTCATACTCAATTGCTGTATAATAAAGTAAACACTCAGAAACCTGTAATTACTGTAAATTTTAAGCACCAACTATGGTCCAATTAGCATGAATTTGTCAAAGGGATCTTTCCTTGTTTGTAAAATTTGGGGTGTTCTTATTTCCCACACCAGGTTTCAATTCCCCAAGTGATATGTTTGTCCCTTGTGGTACTATACTATCTACATTAAAAACACTAAAGGCTAAGATTCTCCCTACAAGCACCTACTTTCTGAATGCCTTAAACATTTATGAAATAGGACATTTGAATTTTTGAATGTTTTAAACCTTTTAACTTATTCGTTTGTAATATTAACCTCCTACACATCTCATCTTGGATTATGTGTTGTAAACTACCATTATTTCATATACACGTTAATTTGTCTCAATTTTCTAGCCCATTTGGGTTGTTTTACAGACTGTGGAGGCGAGTCCCAGTTCAGCGTGATCTTTATGCGTCACATGTGAATAAAAAACAAAATGTTGTACTTTGCTTTTTGGGAAAATGAACAGACATTCCATCAACATCAGAAGTAATAGCAAATAATATCTTTAGCTCTGCCTCTAACATTGATAAGGAATTAAAATTCAAGCAAGAAAATAAATAAGTTCAATATTTTCTGGTTACAGAAAAGAATCTCAATTCAAGATCAAACAAATAATAAGTTGGTAAGAGGGAACACTAGTATGTTTATATCTAGTATTTTCATATATTTTTATTTTCAGTGGTTCATGAGAGAATACATCAAAGTTGAATCTTAGCACATGTTGAATCTTAGATATCAGTTGAATTTAGCACATGTTAGTTTTATAAACCAAAGCAACCAGAGGCCTCAAAGTATCCAAGACTAGCGAAGGCTTTTCTTATTCATCTCTCTTGCTTCACAGCTTGTGCTTTTCCAGCTATCGTGAGTTATGCCTAAGTCACTAAGTGTTGTGTCTGATATGCAAATTAGGCTCAGATGTGTATGAAAAATCAAATCAAGATAATGTGTTTTGATTCTAATTTGTATTGAATATTTGTAAATGTTCTAGTTTCTAAATTTTATTGGATCTATATGTCTATATTTTAAAATTTAAATATATTTTAAAAATATATATATATGTATATAAAACGTGTACTTAGATATACACATATTCCTAAATTTAAAGGTTAAACAGGTGGATTATATTTTTTATAGTACAAGGTACTTAACTGTTATGTGATGCTATCAGGATTGCATAGAGAGAAATGATGGATATTTTTATTTGGCATCCCACCACCCTTCCTTATACTGTGATGATGAACTTTCAGGTTATATGGAACGTCTGTACATTTGAGAGAGATATGACTGGTTGTACCTTCCCCACCTTGATTGAGCTATGATTGGTCTCGAAACTTTTTAAAAACCACCTTGTTGAAGTTTTGCTCTTATAGAGTCCTATGGTTGTTTGGCGACATTTGGAGTAACTTTTTAAAAACCACCTTGTTGAGTACTTGAGTAACTTTTTAAAAACCACCTTGTTGAAGTTTTGCTCTTATAAAGTCCTATGGTTGTTTGGCAACATTTGGAGCATACCCTTGGTTCTAAGGGTCATGGGTATTCTACTACCCACACCTATGTTATGACCGTTGTTTATATTTTTCTTATTTTATGACCATTGTTTATATTTGTACCCACACTTCAGATTTGATTTTTGGTTTAATGTTGACGTGGATATCTTCAACTATAACTCACTTATTGTTATATGATCGATATGTTTATTTTATTACCTGTTACTGATTGAGTTATTAAATACTTGTTGTACCTTCCCCACCTTGATTGATTTATTATTGGACTTGTGGTACCTTCCCTAAGACTTGTGGTTAATGCAGTCATTTACCCTCCATTTTTTTTATACCACCTTGTTGAAGTTTTGGTCTTATACAATACTTGACTTTGTCGAAGTTTAGAATTTTTGTGACTTAATTTATGTTGAGTTATGTACTATGCTTGACTGTCATTGACCTAATCAACTCCAGTCATTTCTCTCTCTCTCCGGTTTGTACACACCCTCTTGTAGGGTCAGATGGTTCCTAGATAATATTGGCCTCTCCAAGGCACAATCAGTCTTTGTTGAAAGTGACACTTCTGAGTATATTTTCAATAATGGTTTCACACCCAGCTGGTTGGTATCTTCAACTATATCTCTATTTCTGTTATATGATATACATGTTTATTTTATTACAGGCTACTGAATATTAGTTTATCGTTTTAGTTTTCTTGTCATTGTAAGCAATTATAATCTATTGATATGGCAGTTATGAATATACCAAAGAGCCCGTGTTAAGAACTTACTGGCTGTACATTTGGAGTGCTTGGTTACAGGAGGTAAGTATGCATGTGAAACTTAGTGATTATACCACATATCCAATTCTAGGAGTGGCATCTATCTCACTCCAAATAACATAAGGTGATATCCTTGAGCATATTGGTGTTTTGTATATCATGTTGTGGTAGTGTTTTTGATGTTTTCTTTCTCTTGTTGGGTGCTTTCCTTATAGACACTAAAGAAATACTGGATAGACAAGTTTGGAATCCAAATATTGAACTTGTTCGGTTGTTAGGTAAAAGTTTTTCTACACAGGAGAGAAAGGTTGCACATGAAAACTTTCTCAGTTTGGAAGCTTGCAATACAATAGTCCTGGAGTATTTACCGTGTCTATTGAATTATGCTGTTCACAGATGTCTACTATTTAAAATAAGGTTTGTGGAAGACTAGAGATAGATGTTTTCTAATGTTTCACTAGTTTTTGTGAATTTTTTTTTGAGCGTATCCAAATTCTGAATTGGAAACATTCAACTTTTAAGGTGTTCATGGGTCGTACTTCTAGGAAGAATGCACATGGGATTGGAACAGGTAGCTTGCTTATCTCTCTTGTAAATAGTCAGCTTTAGAAAAGGTTTTGGATTGTACATATAAATAATTATTCCAGTTAGAATATAATATTAAATTCAGTGCCTTCTTATGAATTTGCATGATACAGCAGATGCAATGATCTCCACTGGATTATCCAAGGTCGGATATCAGTATGTGAATATAGGTAACTTAACATATTTTCTATCTCATGTGTTTATGCATTATCAACTCTTAATTTAACATATATATAGGTAACTTAACATATTTTGTGTTTGGTACATTTGTCCAGATACAATACATTCCGTAAAACGATGCCAGGTTCACTTGGACACGAGGAACAAGATGCAAGCACGTTTGCTTCATGGGTAACTTCTTGTCAATAAATTTTCTCATCTCTTTGATAGATTTGTTGAAGAATGCCATCAGTGCAATATTGAAAAATGGTTGCCTATTTTGTGGAAAGGCACATGCTGCTGGTTGTGGGCATGATAAAAAAGTATTGCATGATACGTAGGTCATCCATTCAGTAGCCATTAATGAAGAATCAAGAAGAAATATAGAAGATACATCACAATTCCAAACCCAACATTCCCCACCAAAAGATGACTATTTGCACAGCAAAATATAGGAAATTAGAACTTAGAAGTATAATCCTTAATGATTTTATCTTTGGTATCTTGAGGTACTTTTTGGTCATGTTTTGTTGCATGTCTGGAAATATTATTGATCTTGATAGGATTTTCTAAATATTTTTCAACAACATATTTAATATTACTAGGTACATGGCATTCATAAGTGCTTTTGCTAGGGATTGTAATTTCTTGGCCACTTGTATGACAGGTGATGCTATCTTTGCCTATCAAGAAAGGAAGATGATAGTCAACAAAATCTTGACCAAACAATAGATCAACACCTTTATCAAAACAATACCAATTTACAGAAGTATTATGGCCATTAATCATGATAGGAAAATTAAGAGGAAAACTTATCATGCTTGCACACCATTTAAGCGAATAAGTTATCATGCCTACACACCATTTAACTCTTGCAACTTTTGTTGATGTGAAGAAATTCACAAGAAGTTGTCATCTTTGCTTCACAATTGATGTACAATTGAGGGTCCTCTTATGCTGGTTCAATAGAAAAGGCTGACACTATTGGGAAATGGTTAGAACCTAGGACCAACATTTGGACATCAATCGCTTTGCCTTGGGTACTTGCAAATGTGACATCATTCTTGCGACCATAAATTCTGTCCAATGACAATCTAGTTTGAATACACTTGTCTCTTGGTTGCATATTAGATCAATTGAATTCCCCCCCATAATCAAGATGCTTTGGTCTCCAATTGGGATCAAACCCTTGTAAAGTAGCTTTGCATCTTCTCCAAGCCACTTTTTCATTATCAGACAGAGAATGACAGTTCCCTCCTTCCTGGTCACCTTCATTTCACCATATTCTAAATCACCCCTAGAATGTATTCAACATTCCGTGAGGAAGGAGCAGTCTAGTTCCACAGTAATCATTTGCTGGATTGCATTGGGTGCATATCTGAATACCACCACCAAGTTGTTGACATTTTTTTCAATATTTTTCTCCATCCCATGAATTACCATTTCCCATAGTTTCATTGGAAATGCTTTAAAGGAAAAAGCGATGCATAGGGACCAAGACTTTCTCTTGTTGATGACATGACTATCCTTGATTGGATAGGCAATTAAGATTTTGATAAGGACTTTTCTTGTAGCATTGAAAGTCTAGAGACATTACAGTGTTTTCTACTAATTCTTATTGCTCAAGGATGATAAGGAAGTAATCATCCACAAAGTGTCCATTGACTAGATGTCCAACTCTCGACACACAAAGATAAATTTCTTTGTTGAGCCCTTGTCCCACTTTATGGGCAATTGAATATCCTAAATATTTCACTATTGTCACATAAAGGGCAAGCAATTGTGGACAATCTTGATGGATAAATTGAAAAAATCCCCTTCTTCTTATTCACATCTTGTTAATGGGGAGGTAAGTTGATGCTTCTACAAACAAAATTTCAAGTACACCTAGGAAGAAATTCCTGAAAGCCGGAGCCATATTCATGGCCAAGATGAAAGGTCATTTGACCTTATCGTAAGCTTGATCAAAATTTATTTTAATAAATAAAGTGTCAAGGCATGATAATTAGGCCCACTCCATGCCTTCCTAATCGATCATGATAATGGTTAGAATGAACAAATCTCTAATGAATCCCTTCTGCCCTAGGAGAATAATGGAAGGAAGTATGTGCTTCACTCTCAAAGACACAACTTTGGCCAATAATTTATAGGATACATTTAGGAGGGTGACAGGTCTCCAATTGGTGATAAGTTCAAAATATTTAGGCATGGGGGTGAAGTGAATAACTCTTTTTTTGATGATAGTCCTGTCAATGCATAGGCTTTCTCTATGTGTGTCATGACAAGATTCTAAAGCATATGATAGTCGGGGAAGATTCCTTGCACATAATGGTAGTGAGTCAATTTGGATTGAGCCTATACAAAAGATGTTGGGACTTGAAGGTCAAAAAATAAATCAAAAGAGGCACACAACATACATTTATGCGTGGGTGTTGCATGGCAAGATATTGTAAGTACGAAGATAAACTTCAATCAAATTCTTGAATTTGTAAAACAAATTAGGGGTATGGAGATGGAAGTATGATGCACTTTGGGTATGTTGGAGAAGCAACAAGCATGGGATCTTAAAAAGGCTGGCCTTATAGCTTATATCCATAACTTCGGATCATCAAGAGAATTTTACCCCTACATTATAACAACCAATCTTATGATGAGAGGCTTAAAACTCTGGAAAATGTTTGTGATGCAGGAATCTGTGTTTGCTCGGGAGGAATAATAAGACTGGGGGAACAACTAGAAGATGGTGTTGGGTTTCTACACACCTTGGAAACACTTCTTGATCATCTAGAGAGTGTTCCTATAAATGTGTTACTTACAGTTAAAAGCACACCTCCTCAAGATCAAAATCCGGTTGAAATTTGGGAAATGGTTCGTAGGATATCAACAACATGGATTGTGATGACAAAGGCCACGATTAGATTGTCTTTTAGGTAGGTTCTTTTCTCTCTGCCAAAGCAGGCATTATGCTTTCTAGTAGGGGAAAATTCCATTTGTACTTGTGAAAAGTTGTTAACCACTCCTAACAATGACTTATGCGAATCAACAAATGTTGAAGGAATTGGGTCTTATACCCAAAGCTGCTAGTATTGTAGATGAAAGCAAGTGTGTGGTTAAGGAGACTTTAGAGAATGATGTAGATGGTGAACAAGATGAGGTTTGCTGCTGCCAATTCCAAATGACAACATTCAACTGATTTTCATGTAGAAATATTAATTATGCTGTAAGGCGTTTTCTCGGTGAGATTGATTTGCATCCCACTAATGCTAGATTCATCATCTCTTTGGTGAATAAGCACCGCATGTCTAGCATGTTGATAAGGTAATGTTGTGGTCTGGTTCTTTTTGGCATGTTCATGAAGTGACTGCCCCAAACCCTCCTCCACTAGCTTTTCCCACTCGTCATGAGGTCGAGGCCAAAGCCGTTGCACCTATAACCATGTAAATGTTGGCTATTGGTATGGGAATGGCGACGAGAAGGTGTAGTAGCACTTCCAGAATTTGGAGAGGACGGAACAATGTGTTATCAAGATCCTCCAGGGTATTTCCTGCGCTAGTTTTTACCCCATTCCGTCTTTTTACATCGCTGAGATGGTGCAAATCTTGTGCAACACTGAGGGGTAATTTCTATTCCTTAGCCTTGAACCCACATTAGATTTATTCTTGGCTTGCCCATAATTTTTTTCCACTTAAATGTAATTAGAAGTTGAATTTGGTTGCATCAAGATGAAATTGATATCAATGCAAGGGTTGTGGGTCACAATGGAGGCATTTTTATTGTAGTTGTGGAACTGAGAAACAAAGTCACAGGTGAACTCGTTGCTCAGGTTCAGCATTCCATGCATAAGCTGTTGATGTATATGTAACTTCAGAATGTATTTCACCCATGTTTTTCATATATGTATTTTATATTCCTATAGAGATGTTATTATTCCTCTATACGGAAGTGTCATCATTTATATTGTAACTGTCGTAACTTATACTTGATGGGTTATTAGACCACCTTGTTGGGGTCGGCCTTGTATAAGTCATGTGGGTCGAAGGGTTGTTAGAACACCCTAGTGGGGGTCAGCCATATGGATCAAAGGGTTATTATACCACCCTATTGGGTGTTGACCCAGTCAGCATTGTGTTATGTGGTTAAGTTAAGGCCGACCTAGTAAAGGTTATTAGGCAAGTCAAGTCTAGTATAAATAGAGATCGGGAGATCTATATTTGATCATTCTATTCTCACACACACTCTTTGGAGAGTGGAGCACTTGTGGAGGAGGAGAAGCTGCTGCTAGGAGAAGACTATCTCTTGTACTTTGGTTGTATCATTGCTCTATCTATCTCTGAGGAAGTTATTGGGGTTTTTCACCTTTATGGTTTTCCCCAAGTAAACTATGTGTCTCTTGTGTGCTTTCATTATTGTGTCCATGATTGATATGCTGTAGATATGCTGTACATGTTGTTCTCTCAGTTAATATCCTAGATCAGATTGAAGTAAATTCTGAAAATTTAACATGGTATCAGAGCTAGCTTGAAAGAAGGCATGATATGGCATGTATGACACTTGTTGCACTTACGATGTTAGGGCTTGATGTAGCAAAAACCAGTCATCGTAGCACTTTCACTATAAATCCATTTTGGCGAAGTTTTCGGATCTGAAACTTTTACAAGTCAAATATCCGATCCCCATGTACCTTATGTCCAAAGGACAATCTCTAATTCGTTGTACTTTGTGATTTGTGATCTGTACAATATAGGGTTTCTACCTCTTCCAGATCTGAGTCAAAATTAGGTGACCTTGGAAAAAAGGTCATAACTTGGTCTAGGAAGCTCCAAATGAAATTTCATAAAAAGTGACAGGTATTACACAGATTGTACTATCTCAAGAAACATTTTCAGAGGCCGAAGTTGAACCAGTGACACGTGGTACACCGTAAAAGTTTGCTCTCTTGTATTATCCCATAAACAAGTCACGTTACGACACTTCGCATAACTCTCTCTCAGAAAATCCAATTGAGGTCAGACCTGTCGGGATGGAAAGATGACAGGTCAGGATACCACAAAAGATGTTTTCAGACCCTGTGGATTGAAAAGTACAGAGTTACACCAGAAACAATCAGGTACATATTTCTGTCAAAACATAACAATTTTTTAGCACCTTCATTCATGGCTTCCGAAATTTAGGGTTTCAGAGAAAGTTGGAATTCTTGTAATTAGAGACCACGGCTAAATGCTACTCATCAAAATCAAAATTTAGAGACCAAGATCAGAATTTTTGGTTGGGCAGAAGGCCGGGCTTGATCAGACCCTAGTTCGGGACTTTGATCAGAAAAGTGGAAAATTAGGGCTTCTGTAAAAATGGGAGTTTTTGAAATCTGTGACCACGACTTGAAGCTCCTCAGAAAAATAGAAGCTTAGAGGTTTGGATCAAACCTTTTGATTGGGCAGAAGAGTGGGATTCATCAAACCCTAGTTTGGGGTCACGTCTAGTGAATCCAGAATTTTCAAAGGAAAAATTGAGGAGTGAAACATTGCAGTTTTCAAATTTTGAATATACCAGCTTGATCAGCTCATCAAGGCGCATATTTCTATCCTTTCAGAAGTTTGAAATTCAAAGTTTGAAGTTTTGGGGTTTCTCTGACAAACCCTAATACATCTCCAGATCCAGTTCTTGCAAATCAAGTGGATTGGGTTAATCCTAGAAGAAGATGGATTGGTCACTTGCATAAGTGAAGAAGTTCCTGTTTCAGAGGGAGATGAGGCTAAGGCCTTATATAAGAAGATTACAAGCGATCTCGACAGGTATGACTCATTGAGGTATGTTTCAAGATTTGTTCATGATTAAGTTTATGGTATGTTTGTCTTCATGTTATTACGGTTAGTACAATCTTGATTTTAGATTTGTCGTATCACCTTAACAAAATTATGAATGCATGATAGAAGATATTCATTGGTTAGGGTGTTGACACTTATGATTGTACTAATGCATTATGGTGTTGTATGAGGTTTATGTTGTCTGCTAACATAAAAGGTACACCAAGAAAGACAAATCATGTTCTACTTCAAGAACATATGATCAGGGTGACATGAAGACAAAGATTAATCCATTGTCATGGATCACATAGAAGATCTACTTACGAGGTATGTATAACTTGGTTCTACAATGGTTAACTTATGAGACATGCAGGTTACTAGCACAAGTCACTGAAGAGAACCAGAAGACATTATGCGGGTATGTTAGACATAACTAGCTAGCATGCTAATCCAGGTATGTTTTTCCTATATCAAGATAGAATCCTACCTTGTGTTAGGATCTTATACTATTGTGTTGTTGATAATGATTATTCATGAAGTCATAGGTTTGAATAGTCATGGTTGTATGCATATTATGTTTCTTACCATAATTGATGATATGACTAACTAGAAGAATCATGAAGGTATAGGTTTGAGTAATCACGGGTTTATGCATTGATGATTTAATTAATCAGAAGAGACCTATGATCAAATAAGAATATGCATGAATAAAAGAAGACTTCCCTGAAACCTTGAATACTAATGTTTATTATCTGTGAATGATCATGACTATACATGTTTAATATTATTGTGTTTTGATAGTATTAAGATTATACTAATAAATGTGTGATTATGTATGAGACCTCAAGGATAACACAATGATGATACTAATAAGCATGCATAGTGATTAAGGATGGATATAAGTTCAAGGACAGGTAATCCAAGAAGCAAAGATCAAGAGGGAGCACACTCCAGTTGTTCCTGCAAGAAAGAAAAGGAGCACACTTCAGTAGTTTCTGCAAGGATGCAGATATTCAGAGGGAGTTGACCACTTCTCACAATCCACATCAGAATGGAGTTGCAAAGATTCAGATGTAGTCCACCCAACAACCAAACAAAGATAAGTATTTGAATTGTCATTTCTTACATAATGTTATTCAATGATGTATATGCTTATGTTCCTAGAATTAGGTTGTGTATTATGCATATTAGAATAGTTGCATTGATGAACAATATACTACTAATATACATGGGTAAGTGGCCTATGGCACTGTACAACATTCCATTGCTACTTATCTAGAATGAAACCTCTTTGCTGACATGTTAGGAGTTGTGCACACTCTTAACAATGTTCTGATAGAGATTGGAAGGCATCTAGAAAGTTACGGAATATGGATAAATGTTGTATTGAAGCATTGGCTAAGATAATTGCATGACAGTATGACATATTTATTTATGTGTAAGAATTTGTTCGGAAAACCACGAGATGTTTTCTAATCATGCAATTTAACTTGTTGTGTATAAAAGATCGTATACCATCACCTACAAAAGAAGGACTACAACATTTGTTCAGCAACAAAGTTATCTATTGAAAATATTGAAGATATTGAAGTTCCCAGGATCTGGGAAGAATGCCATGATCGAGGAGTACCATTCGATCATGAATATGTTTGGGATGCAGTCCCAAGACCTGAAGGGGAGTTTGTAGTGACTTCCAAGAGGATCTACAAGATCAAGCATGTTGCAGGTGGTAGCATAGAGACTTTTTCTCCTGTATCCAGATACACTTCCATTAGATCAGTGCTTGCTCTGGCTGCAGTGATGAAGTGGAAGATACACCAGATGGATTTCAAGACAGCTTTCTTGAATTCTGTAGTTGAAGAAGAAGTGTACGTGGAGTAGCCACTTGGTTCTGAGACACATGACAGGGAGTCATATATGTGCAAAACTTGGTATGGTAGGATAGACAACTTTCTATCCAGTTTGGGCTTTACCAAGAGTAAAGCGAATTCCAACCTTCACTACAAGGTTGAGGAAGGAAATCCAGTGATACTACTATGTGGATGACCTGTTTGTAACAGGTGAGGATAGATTGATTGTCGATATGTAGAGGAATCTTGCTGCCGAATTCGATATGAAGAACTTGGAGATGATGCACTATTTGTTTTTGGCATGGAGGTGTGACAGAGTGCAGATGGAATCTCCCTTGGACAAGGGAAGTATGCAGTAGAAATCCTGAAGAGGTTCGGGATGATGGATTGCAAGGATATGGCCACACCTATGGCATCGAACCTGAAGCTTCTGTGTGATGCTTCATCTGATCCGGTTGATGTCATGATGTATCGTCAGATGATTAGGTCCTCTATGTACCTGACGAACATGAGACCAGATATTTGCTTTGCGGTGAACACATTGAGCCAGTTCCTGACGGATCCGAGAGATGTTCACCTGGTTGATGTAAAGCATATTATGAGGTACCTAAAGGGTATGGTTGATTATGGGCTCAAGTATGATGCGAATCAAAAGTTTAACCTGCAGGGTTATGTTGATTCAGATTGGGTAGTAGTGCTGCAGATAGGAAGAGCACATCTGGGTGCTGCTTCAATATGGGATCAGGTGTGATCTCTTGGTTTAGCAGGAAGAAGTCTTGCGTAGCACTGAGTACAGCTGAAGCAGAGTATGTTGCGAAGGATGAGCAGGTTGCAGATGTATTGACCAAGCCATTGGCCAGAGTGCAGTTTGAGTACTTCAAAGAGAGGCTTGGTGCACTTCAGATCGAGGTTCCTTCCAAAGGGAAGTGATGAGTCCGGAAGATGCAGATGCACATGAGCTTTTTTGACATGGTTGATTTGTTCTCCCTTGGTCGTGATGTAATTGCTGAGCCATTTTTCACATGGTGGTAGATGTGTTCTCCCATGGTGAAAAAGTAAGGGCTAGAGCTTTCCCCGAATGGTGGTAGATGTGTTCTCCCATGTCGGTGGTGTAAGTGTTGGATGATGTGCATCTGGGCTGTGCTTTGTGGATGATCTGAAGAGGACAATGCTATGGTGATGAGGAGGATCATGGATGATGATCTGAAGAGGACGATGCTATGGTGATGAGGAGGATCATGGATGATGAGCATTAGGATGATGCTCCAGTTACTACTCTGTATATGTATATGCATCATGTTGGATGCTTGTTATGATCAGTTGGATCATTTATATATATATGCATCATGTTGGATGCTGGATATGATTAGTTGAATCATTTATGTATGTATGCATCATGTTGGATGCTGGATATGATCAGTTGGATCATTTGTATGTATTTTGTATATGCATCATGTTGGATGCTTGGACCATGTATCTGTATATGTATCAGGTGGATACTGAGATCATGTATGTTGATATGTATCAGGAAGAGACATTGTGTGGATCATGTATCTGTGTATGTATCAGGTGGATACATTGTATGATCAGGTAGATCATGTATGATGATATGTATCAGGTAGATACTTGGTATGCATCAGGTGGATGCATTGTATGATCAGGATGATCGTGGATGACGAGCTTCTCCAGATGACATGCATCAGGACAATGCAGTGATGATGATCAGGATGATCATGTGTACATCAGGATGATGTACGGTGAGTATCAGGATGATACTTTGTGGCCGTGGATTAGGTTGTGCAGATGAGCATGTCTAGGAGATCCTATAGGTTGGATTTGTGTACCCGTAACAGCCTGGGATGCTCTTTCGAGACATTACTCTGGGAGGACATGTAATTTGTGCCCTGGGAGATCTTCAGGTCAGAGTTGTGTACCCGTAACATCATGAGATGCTCTTGCAAGGTTTTGTCCTATGGCATGTAATTTGCTCCTGGGAGATCTGGACAGGATGAAAAAGGCCTCAGATGCTTCAGCTAGGTTTTGCCATGACCACATGTAATTTGCTCCTGGGAGATCTGGACAGGATGAAAAAGGCCTCAGATGCTTCAGCTAGGTTTTGTGGTGGACCACATGTAATGTGCTGCTGGGATATCCGACAGGTAGAGCTGTGTGCTCGTAATAGCCTGGGATGCTTCAACCAGGTTTTGTGGTGAGATCACATGTAATGTGCTCCTGGGAAATATGATAGGTAGAGTTGTGTGCTCGTAACAGCCTGGGATGCTTCAACCAGGTTTTGTGATGGGTCACATGTAATGTGCTCCTGGGAGATCCGATAGGTAGAGCTGTGTGCTCGTAATAGCCTGGGATGCTGCAGCCAGGTTTTGTGACGCACGTAATAAGTCCTCAGGATTCCACAGTATGGCCAATGATGATGAAGACCTGCAGGTGGTGGGCCTGCATCAAGTATGAAAAAGGACTAGCTCTGTAGAACTTCCTATGACGAGTAGTTCAGAGATTGATTGAGATAGCAGCAGCAGTGACGATGACGATGACTCGATGACGATTATCCAGTGACGATGATCCGGAGAAGAAGACTTGTGCTAGAAGACCTGTGTCGAGAAATACCTTCCTAGTTAAGAGGGAGTGTTGATTTATATGTAACTTCAGAATGTATTTCACCCATGTATTTCATATATGTATTTTATATTCCTATAGAGATGTTATTATTCCTCTATACGAAAGTGTCATCATTTATATTGTAAGTTTCGTAACTTATACTTGATGGGTTATTAGACCACCTTGCTGGGGTCGGCCCTGTATAAGTCATGTGGGCCGAAGGGTTGTTAGACCACCCTAGTGGGGGTCAGCCATGTGGGTCAAAGGGTTATTAGACCACCCTATTGGGTGTCGACCAAGTCAGCATTGTGTTATGTGGTTAATTTAAGGCCGACCTAGTAAAGGTTATTAGGCAAGTCAAGTCAAGTATAAATAGAGATCGGGAGATCTCTATTTGATCATTCTATTCTCACACACACTCTTTGGAGAGTGGCGCACTTGTGGAGGAGGAGAAGCTGCTGCTAGGAGAAGACTATCTCTTGTACTTTGGTTGTATCATTGCTCTATCTATCTCTGAGGAAGTTATTGGGGTTTTTCACCTTTATGGTTTTCCCCAAGTAAACTCTGTGTCTCTTGTGTGCTTGCATTATTGTGTCCATAATTTATATGCTGTAGATATGCTGTACATGTTGTTCTATCAGTTAAGATCCTAGATCAAATTGAAGTAAATTCTGAAAATTTAACATGGTATCAGAGCTAGCTTGAAAGAAGGCATGATATGGCATGTATGACACTTGTTGCACTTACGATGCTAGGGCTTGATATAGCAAAAACCAGTCATCATAGAACTTTCGCTATAAATCCATTTTGGAAAAGTTTTCGGATCTGAAACTTTTACAGGTCGAATATCATATCCCCATGTACCTTGTGTCCAAAGGAAAACCTATAATTAGTTGTACTTTGTTATTTATGATCTATACAATATAGGGTTTCTGCCTCTTCCAGATCTGAGTCAAAAACAGGTGACCTTGGAAAAAAGGTCATAACTTGGGCTAGGAAGCTCCAAATGAAATTTCGTAAAACGTGACAGGTAGTATACATAATGTACTATCTCAGGAAATGTTTTTAGAGGCTGAAGTTGAACTAGTGACACATGGAACGCCGTAAAAGTTTGCTCTACTGTATTATCCCATAAAAATGTCACGTTGCGACACTTGGCATAAATATCTCTCAGAAAATCCAATTGAGGTCAGACCTATCGAGATGGAAAGATGATAGGTCAGGATACCACAGAAAACGTTTTTAGACCCCGTGGATCGAAAAGTGCGGAGTTACACTAGAAACAATCAGGTACACATTTCTGTCAAAACATAATTATTTTTGAGCACCTTCATTCATGGCTTCCGGAATTTAGGGTTTCGGAGAAAGTTGGAATTATTGTAATCAGAGACCATGGCTGAATGTTACTCATCAAAATTGAAATTTAGAGACCAAGATCAGAATTTTTGGTTGGGTAGAAGGCCGGGCTTGATCAGACCCTAGTTTGGGACTTTGATTAGAAAAGTGGAAAATTAGGGCTTCTGTAAAAATTGGAATTTTTGAAATCTGTGACCATGGCTGGAAGCTCCTCAGAAAAATAGAAGCTTAGAGATTTGGATCAAACCTTTTGATTGGGAAGAAAGTGGGATTCATCAAACCCCAGTTTGGGGTCATGTCTAGTGAATCCGGAATTTTCAAAGGCAAAATTGAGGAGTGAAACTTTGCAGTTTTCAAATTCTGAATATACTAGCTTGATCAACTCATCAAGGCGCATATTTCTATCCTTTCAGAAGTTTGAAATTCAAAGTTTGAAGTTTTAGGGTTTCTCTGACAAACCCTAATACAGCTCCAGATCCAGTTCTTGCAAAACAAGTGGATTGGGTTAATCCTAGAAGATGGATTGGTCACCTGCATAAGTGAAGAAGTTCCTGTTTCAGAGGGAGATGAGGCTAAGGCCTTACATAAGAAGATTACAAGCGATCTCGATAGGTATGACTCATCGAGGTATGTTTCGAGATTTGTTCATGATTAAGTTTATGGTATGTTTGTCTTCATGTTATTACAATTAGTACAATCTTGATTTTAGATTTGTCGTATCACCTTAACAAAATTATGAATGCATGATAGAAGATATTCATTGCTTAGCATGTTGACACTTACGATTGTACTAATGCATTATGGTGTTGTATGAGGTTTATGTTGTCTGCTAACATAAAAGGTACACCAAGAAAGACAAATCATATTCTACTTCAAGAACATATGATCATGGTGACATGAAGACAAAGATTCATCCATTGTCATGGATCACATAGAAGATCTACTTACGAGGTATGTATAACTTGGTTCTACAATGGTTAACTTATGAGACATGCAGGTTACTAGCACAAGTCACTGAAGAGAACCAGAAGACATTATGTGGGTATGTTAGACATAACTAGCTAGCATGCTAATCCAGGTATGTTTTTCCTATATCAAGCTAGAATCCTACCTTGTGTTAGGATCTTATACTGTTGTGTTGTTGATAATGATAATTCATGAAGTCATAGGTTTGAATAGTCATGGTTGTATGCATATTATGTTTCTTACCATAATTGATGATATGAATAACCAGAGAAACAAAGTCATAGGTGAACTCGTTGCTCAGGTTCGGCATTCCATGCATAATCATCCTACATTCAATCATAAAACCCTCTGAGCAAAATTTGAGATTATTTTGTAAAATCTTTCATTGTTGTTCATATTGATTAAGTGATCGACCGTGCGCACGATTGATGCTGTTATCATTGTTACCTCATTTTTTTCTATATATATTATTGAATTTATAGGGTTTCATTCTGGTGTGTTCAGGAAGCGACAAGCGCGAGTTGATGCCGACAGTGGCATCGAGCGGAACCTTGACTAATGGGTTGGAGATTGATGATGAGAAACTTGACTGCCATAAGCGCTTATGTACAACTTGGCTGAAGAAGAGCTACCTAGCTGAAAAAGAGTTGCTCATGGCCTATCCTCCTACTCCACCAACTGCTCTGTCATGTCCCAAGCAACCCGGAGCAGTTCCTAGTGTTGCTTGAAGTTTTTGAGTGCGACGTCTGTGGTGGGTGTCTTACAACTCATGTTTTGCAAATTTTCAATCACCTTGTCACTTTTGAACACAAAAGTGATACTAAAATTGTGAAACTAAAAATAGAGACAACTGAGAAAGTGACAATCGAGACGCCCTTGGAATTATTATTATCTCAAAGAATTTTGAGCTCTTATCCTCTGTATATATACTCTGCTTCTTTAAAAAAAGAGAATGGTATGTGGCCAATGTCTTCCCTAGTGGCAGTTCATTCAGCTCTTTGAATAAATTCTCAAAATGCATGGGGCTATTCTTGTGAAGGATCATTCTGCGTGAACACTTAGCAGACATATAAATACAGGGGAAGTAATGGATGTTATTTCCAAATTCTGAGCATGAAGGATTCTAAATTTATCACTACTCTTCATGGAAATTTGACCCACCATTTGGTGTTAAAAAAATACTGAAGAGAAGGGATTAGATTGAATAGAAAAGTACTGAGTGATTGCCTTTCGCTTCAACAAAAAGAATTGTTCATAAAGGCATCAATTAATCCTCCTGTATCATTATGTTTCTATATGTCTTGCTTAAATTAGAAGGTAATATGCATATTTCATCTTTACTTTCTAGCCTTTGACCATAATGTTATGTAGTACACTCCATAAACTATTGGTTACTAGTAGCAAGTAAAATGCATATCCTATTTTGTTTCAAAGTCATGCTCATATTTAGAAAAAAAGGGCCTCAATGCCTATTGAAACAAATTATGGCTCCAGTCAATAAGAAGACAGAGGTTTGTTTTGACTAGCAATGTTATACTTATAAAAAATTTAGAAGCATGAAAAATCTATGTTCCAGAGGTTTTAATTTTCCTTTAGCATGTGAGAGTAAGAGTAGAGTAAGACTAAGTTTAATGCCTCGAATGAAATCCCACAGTGAGGATATGCAACTGTATTAATAGATTGCAATTGTGGACACTGCATAAATAACAAACACCATCTAGAGAAGAAGGCTCATAGGGCTTGACATTGACAACGTTAATCTTACCGGCTGCAAGCACTAATGACAAACTTTTTGAATTCACAGTTGTTATTTTATACCCCTTGTACATTTCCTTCCAGTAGAAAAATGTCATCTTTTTATCTTTAGAATAACTTGATCATTTTCAAAGGACAAGGAGATCATCTACAAGGTCTGCATTGTTCTACATAGGTGTATTCCGTACACTTGAGAGTAACCCAGATCTAGCAGAGGGCTCACTCTGCACTGCTTCAAACACAACCACTATCATTGATTCAATGATTTCCATTTAGGATTTTTTTTTAACACTTCCAGGTATTGTCGCAATATCGACGGATTTCTGCCACGAATTTTCGTGGATACAGAGACACAGTTTCATGGATACATAGACGAAGTTTCAAGGAAGCATAGAAATGTTTCCACGCAGATGCTGAACCTGCCACAAAAGTTAGTGAATCTAATCATCTCTATTGCAACGAACTTTCGTGGAGCTGTATAAGATGTTACTACGCAGATGCTGAACCTGCCACGAAAATTCATTGTTATAGCGACGAACCTCCAATATAAGTTCGTCTCTATAGACACGAAATTTCGTGGCAGGTAAAGCATTAGCGTGGAAACATATAGATGAGGGGCATGGATATATCGACAAAACTTCGTGGAGGAATTGATTTTCTGAAGATCTGAGGACTGTTGCGAAGGTGACACGTGGCCACTGAGAAACGTTGCTATTGCCACAACGGGGAATCTTCATCCCTATATCGTGGCAATTACAACGAAAAAACGAACCCCAGATCGTTGCAATAGGGACGAAATATCGTGGCAATTACAACGAAAAAACGTGGCAATTTTGGCCATATGTAGTAGTGATCTAAAAGACATTCTCTGCTATTTATCAATATACTAAGGAAGGTTTTGCTGGGGTTTTCTACCTCAAGTCATAGAGGGTTTCCCCAGGGTAAATTCATGTGTCGAATGTGATTGCTTATGTGTATTATTGCTATTTGATTTCAAGTATTATCGCCGCTCCGAATTAAAGATAAAAAATTAACACGTTTAACTTAAGTTTTCACCCTAACTGTATTAATGAACATAAGAGTGAGGGTAATTTCAATTTAGGTTAGTCAAAGGCCAGAGAGTAGACATCAATAATAAGGATGAAACAAAAATATACATTTTGGATTTAATTAGGGCACTTTAGTTAATTTGTGTAGCTTGAGTGGTTTAGAGAAAATTTTGTTTCCTCCTTTTCCCATATTCAAATCCCACTTTTTGACATGTTTTCACTTTGTGAGTTGATTGTTATTGAGATGTTGACCTAACCTTAAGCATTGAAGAATCTGGTTTACCATAGGTACATTCCTCAGAAAAGAGGGGAAGTGTTTGATGGGTTTCCCAAGAAATGCATTACTTGGAAAAAAACTAGAACACTTCAAATATTGTTCACTTTGTGTGACCAAGTCAATATATTTAACTTTAGAATTGATCTTACCCTCAATGAAAGCCAAATTAACCAAGTTACCATTTGTAAACATATGAGGGGAAGAATTTTGGAAGGCATGAATTAGTATTTGAACTATTTCTTTCACCACATGGTGTAAATATATATATAACTATTCAAAGTGAAGCTATCAATCTAAATTTATGTAAGTTTCCAAAGTCAAGTTTAATAATATTTTTCTACAAAAAACAATCTCCCTTTGGAAAACGATACACATTTTTACTAGTCTTAATACCCTTCTTAATATATAATACAACTCTTCATTATTTAAAGTGAAGTTATTTATCTAGCATAACTTTGTGTATGTTTCCAACATCAAGTTTAATCATATTTTTATATGAAAATCAATATCTTTATGGAAAACAATACAATCCTTTACTAATCTTAATTACTTTCATGGGGTTAAACTTTTCATTCCATTTTTGAGGGTCCATGCCACTCAAGAATCCTAGTTGGGTGGAATTAAAACCAAACTGGTACCTTAGAGTGTGTGGAATTTTAAGTGCTCATTTTCGTCATAAACGATGATCCACCATCACCACTGGACCATAGGTGATGCTCAACTATCGCCTCTAATGAGCCAATGGCACTTTAACGACCCATTTCGAAATACAAGTCTATGTCATTTAGTCCTTGAAGATGGTGGTGAATTGATTTAATATAGAGTTGATTTAATCAAGGTAAGTCGTTGTCCAAGACATTTCCATCGATTACACTAAGTGTTTGGCACAAAACCCAAATTTTTATTTCCAATTTATATGGGAGACATATTTAATGGAAAAACTATTCTAGTGCCTCACACATGCTAGGGGGATACTAAGGTTAGGGAGATAAATTTCTGTGAGTTATTCAAAATCCTTGATGATTCCAAACATAGTTAGTGCATGGTCATAGAATCAATGTGCTTGAAAAAATGAATTATATTATTAACAAAAAGTAGGCATGTTAATGCTAAGTTTAGTGATTTAAATTCCTTTTATTCCCCATGTTAAATTTTCAGAATTTTCTTCAATCTGATCTAGGATCTTAACTGAGAGAACAACATGTACAGCATATCTACAGCATATCAATCATGGAGACAATAATGCAAGCACACAAGAGACACAAAGATTTACTTGGGGAAAACCATAAAGGTGAAAAACCCCAATAACTTCCTCAGAGAAAGATAGAGCAATGATACAACCAACCAATAGAGATAGCCATAACCTAGCAGCAATCCTCCTCCTCCATAAGTGCGCCTCTCCTCCTTGAGAGCATGTGTGATAAGTGAGTGAACAAATAGAGTGCCTCCCGCACTCTATTTATACTTGACTTGACTTGCCTTTTTACCTAACTCATGTCGGCTCGAACTTAACCACATAACATAATGCTGAGTGGGCCGACCCCCAATAGGGTGGTCTAATAACCCTTTGACCCACATGGACGACCCCCAATAGGGTGGTCTAATAACCCTTTGACCCACATGACTTATACAGGGCCGACCCCAAACAAGGTGGTCTAATAACCCATCAAGTATAAGTTACGACACTTACAATATAAATGACGACACTTCCTTATAGAGGAATAATACCATCTCTATAGTAATACAATATACATATATGTGAAATACATTCCGAAGTTACATATACATCAACACCCCATTACCTTTTTAAGTGTGCTAAGTATCTGTTTATCCATTTTTATACTAGGCGTAATGGGAGAGGAGAGATTGAGCATCCTCAACCCAATTTATTAGCATGGACAAGGACATTGAGTAAAGGCATGCCTCCTTCCAATTTATGAAAGGAAGCTTAAAACCTACATGAGAAAACACAATCCTTAAGTAAATATTGATTACTTTTTCACATACCTTTGAGAGTTCCAATTTTATGACAAAAGTTGGAACCTATTTTGTCTAGATGGTGTCCATACCCTATTAAGCATTTCAACAATATCATGCATTTTCCTTCCTCTTAAGAACCAAAATTTCTCTCTAGAGATAGATTTACACAAGATAGCTTTTAATAAAACCGCCATGATCATGACCCTCATGACTTATACAGGGCCGACCCCAAACAAGGTGGTCTAATAACCCATCAAGTATAAGTTACGACACTTACAATATAAATGACGACACTTCCTTATAGAGGAATAATACCATCTCTATAGTAATACAATATACATATATGTGAAATACATTCCGAAGTTACATATACATCAACACTCCCTCTTAACTAGGAAGGTATTTCTCAGCACAGTTCTTCTAGCACAAGTCATCTTCTCTGGATCATCGTCACTGGATAATCGTCATCGAGTCATCATCATCGTCACTGCTGCTGCTATCTCAATCAATCTCTGAATCTACTCGTCATAGGAAGTTCTACAGAGCCAGTCCTTTTTCATACTGGATGTAGGCCCACCACCTGCAGGTCTTCATCATCACTGGCCATACTGTGGAATCCTCAGGACTTTTACGTGCGTCACAAAACCTCGAAAGAGCATCCCAGGCTGTTACGAGCACACAGCTCTACCTATAGGATCTCCCAGGGCACCGAATTACATGTGACCTCACCACAAAACCTCGCAAGAGCATCTGCCAGATATCCCAGGGAACCGAATTACATGCCATAGGCAAAACCTCGAAAGACTATCTGCAGATCTCCCAGGGCACCGAATTACATGTGGTCATGGCAAAACCTCGCAAGAGCATCTGCCAGATATCCCAGGGAAACGAATTACATGCCATAGGCAAAACCTCGAAAGACTATCTGCAGATCTCCCAGGGCACCGAATTACATGCCATAGGACAAAACCTCGAAAGAGCATCTGCCAGATATCCCAGGGAACCGAATTACATGCCATAGGCAAAACCTCGAAAGACTATCTGCAGATCTCCCAGGGCACCGAATTACATGTCCTCCCAGAGCAAAACCTCGAAAGAGCATTTGCCAGATGTCCCAGGGCACCGAATTACATGCCATAGGCAAAACCTCGAAAGACCATCTGCAAATCTCCCAGGGCACCGAATTACATGCTCATCTGCACAACCTGATCCACGGCCACAGAGTATCAACCTGATACTCACCATACATCATCCTGATGTATCCATGATCATCCTGATCATCATCACTGCAACGTCCTGCTGCATGTCATCTGGAGCAACATCCTGAAGCTCGTCATCTATGATCATCCTGATCATCACTGCAACATCCTGCTGCATGTCATCTGGAGCAACATCCTAAAGCTCGTCATCTATGATCATCCTGATCATCACTGCAACATCCTGCTGCATGATCCACCTGATCATCAATGCATCTACCTGATGCATACCAAGTATCTACCTGATACATATCATCATACATGATCCTCCTGATCATCAATGTATCCACCTGATACAAATACATGATACATATCATCATACATGATTCTCCTGATCATCAATGCATCTACCTGATGCATACCATCTGGAGCAACATCCTGAAGCTCGTCATCTATGATCATCCTGATCATCAATGCATCTACCTGATGCATACCAGGTATCTACCTGATACATATCATCATACATGATCCTCCTGATCATCAATGTATCCACCTGATACAAATATGATACATATCACCATACATGATCCACCTGATCATACAATGTATCCACCTGATACATATACAGATACATGGTCCAAGCATCCAACATAATGCATACATACATACATAAAATGATCCAACTGATCATATCCAGCATCCACATGATGCGTACATACATACATAAAAATGATCCCACTGATCATATCCAAGCAGAAACCAGAACATCATCCTGATGCTCATCATCCAACGCTTACATCCACAACCATGTGAAGGATCCTCCTTCCAACATGCTTGGAATGGCTTCAGCAAATGTGTCCATCACTTCTTCCTCGAAGTGTCCCCGATCTGAAGAACGCCAAGCCTCTCTCTGAAGTACTCGAACTTCACTCTGGCTAGTGGCTTTGTTAGCACATCTTCAATCTGCTCGTCCGTCGCAACATACAGAAGCTTCACAGCTCCTCTCTGCACCATATCCCTGATATAGTGATATTTGATCTCTATGTGTTTCGACCTGTCATGAAACACTGGGTTCTCAGACAGCTTCACACAACTCTGGTTATCACAGAAGATACCAGTAGCCTCCAACGGGAGATCAAATAACTCAGACAGTAGCTTCCGTAGCCATACTGCCTCGCAACTAGCTGAGCAGTCTGCAACATATTCTGCCTCAGCTGTACTCAGTGCTACGCAGGACTGCTTCCTGCTAAACCAAGATATCACACCTGATCCCATACTGAAGCAGCACCCAGATGTGCTCTTCCTATCTGCAACACTGCCAGCCCAATCTGAATCAACATAACCCTGCAGGTTAAACTTTTGATTCGCCTCATACCTGAGCCCATAATCCACTGTACCCTTCAGGTACCTCAGAATATGCTTTACAACAACCAGGTGAACACTCCTCGGATCCGTCAGGAACTGGCTCAATGTGTTCACAGCAAAGCAAATATCTGGTCTCGTGTTCGTCAGGTAGATCAAGGACCCAATCATCTGACGATACATAGTGATATCAATCAGATCAGATGAAGCATCACACAGGCGCTTCAGGTTCGATGCCATAGGTGTGGCCATAGCCTTGTAGTCCATCATCCCGAACCTCTTCAGGATCTCTACTGCATACTTCCCTTGTCCAAGAAAGATTCCTTCTGCACTCTGCCACACCTCCATGCCAAAAACAAATAGTGCATCATCCCCAAGTTCTTCGTCTCGAACTCGGTAGTAAGCTTCCGCTGCGTGTCGGCAATCAATCTATCTTCACCATACCAAGTTCTGCACATATATGATTTCCTATCATGTGTCTCAGAACCAAGTGGCTGCTCCACATACACTTCTTCTTCAACTACACCATTCAAGGAAGCTGTCTTGAATCCATCTGGTGTATTTTCTATTTCATCACTTTTATATTTCTCTATGCTGCCATCTGCAACATGCTTGATCTGATAGTTCCATTTGGAAGTCATAGCAAACTTCCCTTCATGTCTTGAGATTACATCCCAAACATCATTCTTCATGATCGACGGATCATGGCATTCTATTTCTTCATCCCAGATACTGGGAACTTCAATATCTTCAATAGATAATTTGTTGCTGAACAAATGTTGTAGTTCTTCTTTTGTAGGAGATGGCATACGATCTTTCCTACACAACAAGTTAAATTGCATGATTAGAATACATTTCATAGTTTTTAGAACAAATTCTTACACTTAAATAAATATGTCATACAGTCATGCAATTATCTTAGCCAATGCTTCAATACAACATTTATCCATATTCCGTAACTTTCTAGATGCCTTCCAATCTCTACCAGAACATTGTTAAGAGTGTGCACAACTCCCAACATGTCAGCAAAGAGGTTTCATTCTAGATAAGTAGCAATGGAATGTTGTACAGTGCCATAGGCCACTTACCCATGTATATTAGTAGTATACTGTTCATTAATGCAACTATTCTAATATGCACAATACATATCCTAAGTCTAGGAACATGAGCATATACATCATTGAACAATTTTAATTAAACAAACACATATGTAAGAAATGATAATTAAAATACTTATCTTTGTTTGTTCATTGGGTGGACTCCCTCTGAGTCTTTGCTTCTTTGCGGGAGATACTGGAGTCATAATCTGAAGTAGCTTCTTCTACACCTTTGTAGAAAGATGTTCAACTCCCTCTGAATATATGCTCCTTGCAGAAGCTACCGAAGTGTGCTCCTTTGCTTTCTTTGCAGGAACAATTGGAGTGTGCTCCCTCTTGATCTTTGCTTCCTGGATTACCTGTTCTTGAACTCATATTCATCCTTGGTTCCTATGCATGCTTATTAGTATCATGATTGTGTTATCCTTGTGATCTCATATAAAATAATACATTCATTAATATACTATTAAAACACAATAATCTCAAGCATGTATAGTCATGATCATTTCAAACAGAAATAATAAGCATTAGCATTCAAGGATTCTTATGGTTAGTCAAATCATAAGAAACATAACATGTCTAAACCTGTAATTACTCAAGCCTATGACTCTTCAGGTTAGTTGAATCATCAATCAAGATAAGAGATATAAAATGCATAAAACCTGTGATTATTCAAACCTATACCATCATGATTCTTCTGGTTAGTCATATCATCAATTATGGTAAGAAACATAATATGCATACAACCATGATTATTCAAACCTATGACTTCATGAATAATCATTATCAACAATAGTATAAAATCCTAACCCAAGGTAGGATTCTAGCTTGATATAGGAAAAACATACCTGGATTAGCATGCTAGCTAGTTTATGTCTAACATACCCGCATAATGTCTTTTATTTCTCTTCAGTGACTTGTGCTAGTAACCTGCATGTCTCATATGTTATCCATTACAAAACCAAGTTATACATACCTCGTAAATGGATCTTCTATGAGATCCATGACAATGGATGAATCTTTGTCCTCATGTTATCATGACCATATGTTCTTGGACCAGAACATGATTTGTCTTTCTTGGTGTACCTTTCATGTTAGTAGACAACATAAACCTCATACAACATCATAATGCATTAGTACAATCATAAGTGTCAACACCCTAACCAATGAATATCTTCTATTATGCATTCATAATTTTGTTAAGGTGATACGACAAATCAAAAATCAAAATTGTACTAACCGTAATAACATGAAGACAAACATACCATAAACTTAATCATGGACAAATATCGAAACATACCTCGATGAGTCATACCTGTCGAGATCGCTTGTAATCTTCTTATATAAGGCCTTAGCCTCATCTCCCTCTGAAACAGGAACTTCTTCACTTATGCAGGTGACCAATCCATCTTCTTCTAGGATTAACCCAATCCACTTGATTTGCAAGAACTGGACCTGGAGCTGGATATGGGTTTGTCAGAGAAACCCCAAAAATTCAAACTTTGAATTTCAAACTTCCGAAAGGATAGGAATATGCGCCTTGATGAACTGATCAAACTGGTATATTCAGAATTTGAAAACTACAAAGTTTCACTTCTCAATTTTGCCTTTGAAACTTCTGGATTCACTGGGTGTGACCCTGAACTGGGGTTTGATGAAGACCACTCTTCTGACCAATCAAAAGGTTTGATCCAAAGCTAGAAGCTTCTATTTTTCTGAGGAGCTTCCAGCCGTGGTCACAGATTTCAAAAATTCCCATTTTTACAGAAGCCCTAATTTTCCACTTTTCTGATCAAAGTCCCGAACTAGGGTCTAATCAAGCCCGGCCTTCTACCCAACCAAAAATTCTGATCTTGGTCTCTAAATTTCTATTTTGATGAGTAGCATCCAGCCGTGGTCTCCGATTACAAAAATTCCAACTTTCTCCAAAGCCCTAAATTCCGGAAGCCATGAATGAAGGTACCAAAAAATAATTCTGTTTTGACAGAAATATGTACCTGATTGTTTCTGGTGTAACTCCAAAATTTTTGATCCACATGGTCTGAAAAAGTTTCCTGAGATAGCTTGACCTGTTAGCTTTCCATCCTGACAGGTCTGACCTCAATTGGATGTTCTGAGAGAGAGTTATGCCAAATGTCGCAACGTGACCTGTTTTGGGAAAATACAGGAGAGCGAACTTGTACGGCGTGCCACGTGTCACTGTTTGACCTTCGGCCTCTGAAAAAATTTTCTGAGATAGCTCGGCCTGTTATATTTCCATCTTGACAGGTACGACCTCAATTGGATTCTCTGAGAGAGAGATATGCCAAGTGTCGCAACGTGACCTGTTTATGGGATAATACAGGAGAGCGAACTTGTACAGCGTGCCACGTGTCACTGTTTGACCTTCGGACTCTGAAAACGTTTTCTGAGATAGCTTGGCCTGTGTACTACCTGTCACTTTTCACGAAATTTCATTTGGAGCTTCCTAGCCCAAGTTATGACCTTTTTCCCAAGGTCACCTGATTTTGACTCAGATCTGGAAGAGGCAGAAACCCTATATTGTACAGATCATAAATCACAAAGTACAACGAATTAGAGGTTGTCCTTTGGACACAAGGTACCTGGAGATTTTAGCTTCGGCTTGTAACAATTTCAGATCCGAAAACTTTTCCAAAACGGATTTATAGCGAAAGTGCTACGATGACTGGTTTTTGCTATATCAAGCCCTAGCATCGTAAGTGCAACAAGTGTCATACATGCCATATCATGCCTTCTTTCAGGCTAGCTCTGATACCATGTTAAATTTTCAGAATTTTCTTCAATCTGATCTAGGATCTTAACTGAGAGAACAACATGTACAGCATATCTACAGCATATCAATCATGGAGACAATAATGCAAGCACACAAGAGACACAAAGATTTACTTGGGGAAAACCATAAAGGTGAAAAACCCCAATAACTTCCTCAGAGATAGATAGAGCAATGATACAACCAACCAATAGAGATAGCCATAACCTAGCAGCAATCCTACTCCTCCATAAGTGCGCCTCTCCTCCTTGAGAGCATGTGTGAGAAGTGAGTGAACAAATAGAGTGCCTCCCGCACTCTATTTATACTTGACTTGACTTGCCTTTTTACCTAACTCATGTCGGCTCGAACTTAACCACATAACATAATGCTGAGTGGGCCGACCCCCAATAGGGTGGTCTAATAACCCTTTGACCCACATGACTTATACAGGGCCGACCCCAAACAAGGTGGTCTAATAACCCATCAAGTATAAGTTACGACACTTACAATATAAATGACGACACTTCCTTATAGAGGAATAATACCATCTCTATAGTAATACAATATACATATATGTGAAATACATTCCGAAGTTACATATACATCAACACCCCATTACCTTTTTAAGTGTGCTAAGTATCTGTTTATCCATTTTTATACTAGGCGTAATGGGAGAGGAGAGATTGAGCATCCTCAACCCAATTTATTAGCATGGACAAGGACATTGAGTAAAGGCATGCCTCCTTCCAATTTATGAAAGGAAGCTTAAAACCTACATGAGAAAACACAATCCTTAAGTAAATATTGATTACTTTTTCACATACCTTTGAGAGTTCCAATTTTATGACAAAAGTTGGAACCTATTTTGTCTAGATGGTGTCCATACCCTATTAAGCATTTCAACAATATCATGCATTTTCCTTCCTCTTAAGAACCAAAATTTCTCTCTAGAGATAGATTTACACAAGATAGCTTTTAATAAAACCGCCATGATCATTGCTATGATTTTATAGATTTAATTACATAGATAAATGTCTAAAATATATGGAGGATGTGGTAAAATTAGCCTTGATAGTTCCCAAAATAACACCATTTCTCCTTGTTTCTTTCACCGTGTTCATTAGACCATAAAATCCAATGAAAATTTTTATTGACCATCCATTTGATGTTAAGATCTTATTCCATTGGATGAGTGGACTACCAACTTTTGATCGTCCTTGGATACTTCCTCCATTAGTTAATTGTTTGTTCATCATTCACAAATATTGAAGGATAATAAGACCAAGCTACAATGATATTTACCCTAGGGTTTCTTTATATAGTGTCTGGAAATATTTGACACAATAATATACAATATCATTATACCCTAACACCATTTCATTATTTGCATTCCTAATTTCCCATATAGTATTTAATTTCTTCCTCATGTTAGTGTTATTTTGGAATACCTAGGTTTTTTTCCCCTTCATTTCACTAAATTACCCTACTCATATATCTCCATTACTCCTTTTCCCACTTCAGGGATTCCACCTTTGTTCCTATAGGATATCTATCTCTCCATGATCTTACTTAGAGAATGATCCTTTTCTACTATCCTTGTAAATCATTCCCAATGTTGATTCAATATATTCTATCCCCCCTTACAATCATTTCTATTCCCCTTATTCCACTTCTCTCTACATGATCTTCATTAGAGAAGGACCATCTACCATGGTCCTTGTATATCATTTCTATCATTTGTTAAATATATTTTGGTCCTCCCTGTATTCAGTTGTCTTCCCCCTAGTCCACCCTTAATTCAACTTATTAATGCTTACAAGGTTGTTTTGAAATCGTTTCATCACTGATTCCCCATGCTCCATAAAATGTTTCTTCTCCCTTGTTACCAATTCTATATATTCATCCTTCACTAGTGAGAAAGAGTTTAATTTTAAGGAGTGTTATTTTTTTAATCCTTTATCCATATATAATAGAATTGGATTATAATCAGACGATCCTCCAATACTCGTCCAAGATATAACCTTGCCTTATTCTTCCATTTGAGATAATAAACTTGTTCAACGTTTTGGGTAATCCTTCCATTCCTTTATTGTGGTTCCTCCAAGTGGTGACTACAATTGGTCAATGTTTTGTCTTCCAATTTATGAGTGAAGTAATTCACCATTGTTTTATCTCTACATCATCTACCTAGAGTATTTCTCTCTTCATTACAAGGTAAGGTCCCCACCACATATCAAGGAATTCCTTTGAAATAAAGTTTCATTTAGGGGAGATTCTCAATAATCCTTCCTTTGGAGCTAAGGACCATAAATATCAATAAAAATAAAGTTTCTTTTAAATTTGTTAAATAAGAACGTTGAGGAGATTACCAAGTTTCCTAGGGAGGAGTCCCTTAGTTACATTTTTTTCCATCCATTGACCAAAGCCTTAGAGCTTACCACAATGCACAAAATTTCAAAATTCCTCCTTAGGAACCATTGGGTTAAAATATTCCTAGAGTAATTTACACCAACACTAGTACAACATGATAAATTTGTGACTATATGAGCAAAAACGTTTGTCACAACATTTTCTATAAGTTAAATACTACCAAATTTGACAAATTTTAAGTGATGAAGCTATAAATGACAAACAAAAACTACTAATATAGTAAGGAATAAACATATGTGGCTAGACAATGATTATGTGATTATAAATTAGTAGTATTTATTTCTTATAAATCATTTTACAATAATTCTCAACTAGGTAATACTAAAAATGAATGTGCTAGAAAAAATAGCACCAAAATGACATGAGGGAGTTCCTAATTATAGTTATGATTGGTTGACAATAATAATCCAAATGGATGAAGGTACTGATATGGAGATTGCAATATATATATATATATATATATATATATATATATATATATATATATATATATATGAGGTTTTCACTTAATTTATATAAGGAGGAATGTGCAGAATATATATACGAGGTTTCCACTTAATTTATATAAGGAGGAATGTGCAAGCTTATGAGATCAATCCTCGAGCCTATTTGATGTGTCTATTTATAAGATATGTAAATGGACACTAAGTGAATGATGGGGTAATTTTACATGATTATGATGCTTAGATAGACCTCCCACAACCCACAATGCATCTTCATATCTCTACCAGTACATTAATATCATCAACTATATTGATGATTCATCTAGTACTTGAGTGCTATGTGTCCTTGCCTCTCTCTCTCTCTCTCTCTCTCTCTATATATATATATATATATTAATTAAAATGTGTGTATATGTATATATATAAGTAAATATATTCTAACTATTTACAACTATAACATATAATATATAGATAATGGGGTGTCTAGAATCGATCAACTTTGCTGTATAATTAATGGTCCCCCCTCAGGTTTATTCAAGGCTTCAAGGGGTATTAAACAGGGTTGTCACTTGTCACCCTTATTGTTATTAATAGTAGCAGAGGCTTTAATTAATTTGCTAACAAAAGTTGAAAGGGAAGCATTTATGAAAGGAGAAAACATTGAATGGTTGATTGATGTTACTTATTTATTGTTTGTGGACAATATTCAATTTTTGGAAGAGGAAATATAATAGAGCTAAACTATTTCAAAATCATTCTAGGTATGTACTACAAAATAGTGGGGTTGGAGATTAGTATGAACAAATTATGTATTTTGTTAAGTAGCTTGAGTGAAGAATTGGACGGTCAAATGGATTAGTTATTCACTCTGAAAATTGTATGATTTGTCAAAGGAGTTAAGTACATTGGATTTCATTTAGAGACTAACAATTACAAATATGCAAATTGGACCTGGTTAATACAAAAATTGAAGACATAATCAATTTATAGTGCTATAGGCGCTTGTATTTGTTGATGTATATGTAACTTCGGAATGTATTTCACATATATGTATATTGTATTCCTATAGAGATGGTATTATTCCTCTATACGGAAGTGTCGTCATTTATATTGTAAGTGTCGTAACTTATACTTGATGGGTTATTAGACCACCTTGTTGGGGTCGGCCCTGTATAAGTCATGTGGGTCGAACGGTTATTAGACCACCCTATTGGGGGTCGACCATGTGGGTCAAAGGGTTATTAGACCACCCTATTGGGGGTCGGCCCAGTCAGCATTATATTATGTGGTTAAGTTCGAGCCTACATGAGTTAGGTAAAAAGGCAAGTCAAGTCAAGTATAAATAGAGTGCGGGAGGCACTCTATTTACTCAGTCACTTCTCACACATGCACTCAAGGAGGAGTGGCGCACTTATGGAGGAGGAGGATCTGCTGCTAGGTTATGGCTATCTCTCTTGGTTGGTTGTATCATTGCTCTATCTATCTCTGAGGAAGTTATTGGGGTTTTTCACCTTTATGGTTTTCCCTAAGTAAATCTTTGTGTCTCTTGTGTGCTTGCATTATTGTATCCATGATTGATATGCTGTAGATATGCTGTACATGTTATTCTCTCAGTTAAGATCCTAGATCAGATTGAAGTAAATTCTGAAAATCTAACAGTCTTGGGGTGGAAGGTTAGTTCTAGTCAATTTAATATTAGAAGACATTCCAATTTATTGGTTATTTATTGCTGATATTCCAAAAGGTATTTTGGAATGATAAAGAAAAAGTGCTATGAGATTTCTTTGGCCAGGAAAAAGAGAGGTGGAAGTATTCCCCTCATCAAATGGTCAAGGATAGCCAAACCAAAGCAGGTAGTCGGGTGGGGATTGGAATTTTTTTTTGCCTTTAGTTAGGCCCTAGCATAAAAAAAACTTTGGAGTATTTCATTCAACAAATAGTTATGGGGAAAAGTTATGAAGGTGAAGTATTGAGAGAACAAAGAACCAAAAGAATGGATTAGGAAAGAGATAAAATCATTAAAAGAGCATCAAATATTTGGAATCTGTTAAATATTTTGATATTTTAGGTAATTGGGTGGCCTAGAAAATTGGTAATGGAAATAAATTGAAAATAGACAAGGACCCTTGGGTTGGTTACAATGGAAATCATAGGTGATCAAATTTTGGAAACTGTTAGTACTAATATCATTAGCATGATCAGCCGAAGGCAACTCTAGTATATGCTAAGTTGATGAAGACCTCTGAATGAAAGTTTGGAGCAGCAACGATGCAGACAGAGTGAAAAATAGTCACCCCGGGGCGACAGATCGATTGAGGATTAGATAGGGGAAGCTGAAGTAAAGAGATCGATTATTCACAAATAAACAGCGGATAAGCTCAGTCAGAAACCCCAAACGCCCGACGTTTTTCAAAGCCCAGATCGCCCCTGACTAAAAATCATTGCAAACATGTGGCAGCCTCAGAGGAGTTTAGGGCCTCGAAAGCAGTATGGTTAAACCGCTGTTTTGGAGCCCTGAAAACAACTAAAATCCTTCGTGGTAGTTTCTAGTCACACGTCCCTGAAGTAGTTGAGTTGCCAAGACGGGTGGGACCACCTCATAAAGCTGCATCGGTGGATTGCACATCTCGAGGAAGTAAATACGTAGCATCGACAGACACCTGAGCTTCAGGGTGATAAATTTGCTCGGAGTATAACACTCCCAATACGTACCTGGAATAAAACCGCTACTTACATGTGTTAGCTCTAGGATTATTTGGGGGTCAAAAATTAGTTTGTTTGAACCACTTTTTTTGGGCCTTGAAACCGCTAGGATCACCATAATGGTTTCCCAAGCCACGAGCCGTTAGGAAAGTGAGCCATGCGAAGAGAGGGACCCATTCGTAAAGCTGTGCTCACCTCGCACAAATATCGAGAAGGTCTTAGCAGAAGATCGATGATTGCCTAAGCATCAGGGCATCGAAGTTGCTCGAAGTTTAACGTCTCAAAGTCTACCCTGAGTATAATTCAGTTGTTCCACGTGGCGGTTCCACAACGAATCAGTGCCCTAGAAGCGGTCTTTCTAAACTACTCTATCAGGGATCTGAAACCACTTATGGTTTACAAAATACGACTTCTCGCTGCATTCTATCCTCCTCATTGTTCTAAAATCCACCCTCAAAGCAGTATTTTCCGCCGCCGCCATTCAAAAGCAGACATCTCTCAACACTCATTACAACCACCACCGTCGTACAAGAGTAATCTTCCCCCAACACGCAAAAAACAAGACAAGTGGCTTGGTGATCATTGCTTAAGGACGACACAATTATCAAGGAGCAAGCAAATGAGGTTATAAATACTCGAGGAGTTGCACAGCTTGAATGATGGAGTTTTTGCCTCAAGGGTCAGATGTCTCTAAGTGTAATGTGTAAGTCTACCAGAGCTGGAAAGTGAAGCAGCGAGGATACGAGGTTTCAATGGCTCATTTTATTTCCAGCGGAAGCACACAAGGAGCATTAAGGGCACGAATGACCAACGTTCACGAGCATCCCATATATGCGCATTCGCAGACAGTCAGGAGGAAAAGGAATGGAGACTCAACTGATATATCTAAGGAAAATTCAGTGGTTGAAAAGGAAATAGGCCTTCCAAATGCAGAATCACAGAAGGTAGGGGAAGGCCGGTCCCACCGAAGGATGATCAAATTGTGAAGCAGTACTTGAACGATTTTTATTTTTGAAAGAAAGACCAGGTCCTGTTTCACAACTTGGTGACGTCGATGAAATTTCGCCCCGTTGAAATCTAGGTTCGAGAGAAAAGGGCTTGGATGGGGTAGAAGGGATAGATGATGAAAGTTTTTTAAAATGTCTTAGAAACACATAACATTGAAGTAGCTGCATCAAAATATTCGTGGCGTTAAAATGTTCGATGGTTATCGAACTTAGAACATCCCTAAAAATAAAGAAGCACTGCTAATATGAGGTTTCTTCGGAGAAGCAGGGGGTATTTACATTCAATAGAACGTACTTCTTCACCAGCAGAGTGGTCCCCAATCGCAGCCATAGATTATCGAATATTAGTCAGTATGTATGTTTTTGTAACAGACTTTGTTGGAAAGTACAAACAAAATTCCATAAGCCGTTGGGATGTAACAAACTCTCTATAACAACTTATTTTTTAAAGCTTGTGAAGGATATATATAGTAGAATAGGCAATGGCCAATGGTCGGCTCTTTTTGTAAGAAGTATAACTTCTGATATTTTTCAATTTGATCAATATATAAAGAAGAACCTCATTTTTCCCAATCTTGGTGTCTTGTGGATTCAAACTTTTGATATGTACAGTTGGTATTCTTTCTCTTGTTAATTGATCTCTTTAATATTTTTCATGATTTATGAAGTTCATTCTGGTTTATATACGAGTGATGTAAGCTTAAATTATTGTTCCTATGGTTACGGCGTGAAGTATTCATGTTATGTAATCTGGAAATAATATCCTCATATTGTTCAGGTTTAGTTCTGTGATCATTTTGTGTTAAACAACTGAATTCCTCCCTTAGGCTATGTACGTTATTCTCAAACATAAAATAAAGATTTACCTTCTCTGAAGTACCTTTGTTTTGTTCCATTCCATTAACATCAACTCATTCAAATTCTTGTCATTGGAATATTGAAATACTTCCCACATTATTCCAAGATTGGCTATCTGCTTTATATTATGGTGAATGTGATTTTGATCAAGCAAAAGAACATAGTAAATTTTATTGATGTCGAGGCACAGTTCTAAAATGGCCTTAGAATGTCTCTGGGACTAACATCTTTTCTGGCGCCGTTGCCGGGGAAAGCAAGCAAGAAGATAAATCTTCCATGGGGACATTGACAAAATTGTATGCTCCTATTTTCATAGTGGATGAAACTAGGTTGCAAGATGTAATCCACTTGGCGACTCCAGCGAAGCAAACCTAGAATCTGGACGAAGACATACCTTCCAGAATCCCAACCACGAATAATTTGTGGCTTTAGGAGACTCAGTCTCTTGGATACATAGACGTGGAAAATATCAGTCTACCTCACTAGGCCACAGAAGAATTTTCTGTCCACCTCTGTTTGGTCCTCAATTCCCTGAATCCGAATTCATTGTCCAATCCCCTGAAAGAGAACCTTCTCCCCAGAACCCCCACACTCCTTGTGGTTTTCCTAGCCCTTGAGCGATTCCTGCTACAATCGGAGAACCTTCATCTCGTATAAATCAACTCAAATATTTCATTTCTCCCCAAGCCAAGAATCTAATCTCTAACCACCTCATTGTTGGCGGGAAATACTACCCTATAGTGAGGAAATAGACACTATCAACTTAAGGGGGTGATAGGTAAACATACTGATTGCATTACAGAAGCATTTATAAAGGGAAATAGATCAGAGACCTTGAGGACATACCTTATGAACGAAGTTTGATCCTAGCTTTTTTCCAACCTTGTGCTTGATCCTCCACTCGATCTCCCGTCCGATAAACCTGCAACACAAAGACCTTTCTTAGCGTATCTTGGCCAATATAATAATGATGGAATTGAAAGGTAATTCAAACATCAAGCATTAACCAACATTGATCCAAACAAATACATAGTCCATTAAGCATTTGATTTGGGACGAGAAAGATGTTTCAACCTTTTATTGTCAAAAACATATGAATGATACAAAGTATACCTGACTTTGCAGCATGCTCATGCAACCTGATCCTAGGCTCCTGCTCCTCTCCGACTTCAAAGTTTCTCCAGCATAACCACCTTCAATACAAGCTTTTCATATAAGAAGAGTCTCTCTATGGCTCTCATGTCTAGCCCCTCTCTTCAATCCTCCTTGTATTTATAGGACAAGGCAGGTAGTTCAGGTCGAGAGGTGGTTGAAGGGGAAGTTGGGAAACCGACTACAAATTATCCCAATTCGCCAAATTAATATTTTTTTGATCCTATTTTAAGATGTGTGTGACTATTTCACAGTGAAGTAGCGCACAGTGCGTGACTACAGTGTTTAACAACTAGCATTTGCCACTTTTTGATGCTGTGTGCTAGTTTACTAAAGTAGAGTAGCGCATACCAGGAGGTGTACGCTACTATATAGCTTACAGAGTAGGGCATATGCGCTGGTTTGCTTAGGAAGAGTAGCTCCCATGCCAAAATATGATATTTTTTAGGGTTTTGTCAGCTTGCAGGAAGGTGAGTCAGGTCAAAGTGTCATCTGAGGTTATCATGCTCTTCAATCCAAGTTGTCCTTTTGTGTGATCGACAACTCAAGGTGATCACGGATGGAGAAGTGCAGATTTAACCTATAACAGATTCCCGCTAATGTGTGAGGTCAGAGGGAAACGATGACCGAAATACATTATAATCCAAAGCCAGAGGAAGAGCAAGAAACCGCAGGACCAAATCACAGAAACACCTAAAACAAAGATCAAGGTCAGCGAGCAATTACATTCTTGACATCATATAGATGTGCAGTGTGATACAACATGATATCCGATACATAATGAGGAGATGTATATATAGCATGGCCACTCGAAATACAAGCATGTATCCATGTCAAACTAAGAGATCATAGCCATAACAACAAACTGGATCTATGTATCATGGAGAGCCGAATATAAGTGAGGCTCAGTCTTGCACAACTTGGGTGATAAGATAATGAGGTGATGTCATCAAAATCCCAAGGTCTTCATCCAAAACAACCCAAGGTACAAACCCTAACCATGTGAATAGATGAGCTGATAGTCGAACATGGGGGGTATCGTTTGATTACCAGTCATTGATGTATACCGTTAACAAATGCAAGGGCTTCCATCGATAATGATAATGGGGCCCAAGGTACCTAGTACGATTCAACAAGTGTGAATAAGTGGACTTGGAGTCGAACACTTGAGGATCCCATAGAATAAGAGACATTGATGTATTCTCGTAATTCAACAGCGAGGAAAATTGCCACTGGTGACTGCAATCTCCAAGGTACTAACCGAAACTCTAAACTTCATTCCCAGATCAAAATGAGTTGATGTCGATGGGAAGAAGTCCGTTGGAAGGGAGGCCTTAAGGAATCCTCCATCATCCAACATGAGGGACACTCAACTGGTATGAGCTGATATGGAGTAATATATGTAACAAGACTAACACTAGGATGGCCGACACATGAGGTCAAGGTAAACTGCAGAATGGCTGACACAGGGTATATCCTTGAACAGTGAGCACTACACAAAGTGACTTACGCAGTTTTCAACATAATGGGGAAAATGATATAAGCCTGTAATGTAGGAGACATTAGCAGACCCTCCATATGGTTGGAAGAATAACCAACCGGGGGAGTAAACAACTCGGAGATCAGGTTCACCCTAAAGTCAAAAACTAAACCCAACCAACATGATAGACTCAAGTAGGTGCTGTGTTCAAGGATAGAATTGACTGAACTGCCTTTGAAACTGAAGATATGATACATCTTTCCCATCCCTTATTCTTTTTAGATAAAAGAATACCTTTCTTGTTGTTTTAATGAGTCCAAGAAAGAATGAAAACTCAATAGATCCAACCATGTAAAAAGTTTAATGATCCCATGGGAGGAAGACTCAGGACCTTCTTCATTGTTTATAGAGTTCAAAGAAGAGATAGAAGATTACTCTATATTACTGATCTCTAGATTTTAATATCGAGTCGAGATCTGTTCCTGCTCGTCGGTGTTTTCAATTTTAAGGAGTCTAAAAAAATTAAACAATAACTCCATACACCTACTCGTGGATTTTAATATCGAGCCCAAGTAGGTTAATGCTCGCCGGTGTTTTCCTGTTTATAGAGTCTGAAAAACTTAAACAATCCTCTTTACACTTATCCGTGGATTTTATATCGAGCCCGGATTGGTATGTTCTCTACGGTGCTTTCTTGTTTATAGAGTTGAAAAACTTAAACAATCCTCTATTTACCATCTAGTGGATTTCACATCGAGCCCGAGTAGGTGAATGATCGCTTGTTGTTTTCATGTTTAGAGAGCTTGAAAACCCTAAAGAAAGGCTCCGAAAGGTCCTTTTTCATAAAGTTAGTCTCCTCCCCCGAAAAATTATAAAACAATGGAAGAAGAACTCTTCTAGTGCATACAAAAGTATACCTAGAGTATACCTTTTCCGTAATTTATCCACCAAGGCCCGGAAAAGGGGTAATTCTATACCTGAGTGGATGAGCCTTCAATTAATTTAACGAGCTTGAAGAGGAAATTTTTTGCTCAGCGATCTTGTTTAGGTTTAAGTAGTCCAAACAAGAGCTTAAAATGACTTAAATGACAGCTTCTAGGATCACGGCTCATGATCTGCCAAAACTAGGAATTCAAAAAATATGTTAGTAATAGTGACAAAAAATCTTAAATGATATATAAATTTTAACTATGAGCTAGTTGAGAAGGTCTATCATCAAGAAAATTAGTCTTAAAGGATTGATCCTACAAAATTTTAGTGAAAAAATGAGAACCATTGGGTGAAATTACCATAGTACCATATGTAGTTATTAATTGATTAAATAGAACAAATTGGTAGAATTTGCAACTATAGAGATTTTACCAAAGTGGGTAAAAATTTAAAAACAAATTCATATATGTAATTTCAAAATTAAAACTCAAATTTCATTTTGGTTTTGTAGGGCAAGAAAATTGGGAGCAAACCCTTGGATTTCAATCCTCCGTGGCGATCAACTCAAGCAACCAATCAACATTTTGCCTCCACCAAGTAAGTTTAATTCATCCTAACTTGCATTTCCATTGTTCATTTGTCAATTTTTGAGCTAAAAATCCATTCTAAGGCCATGTTGACAACGTGAGAAGCGTGTGCGCTACTTTGCAGTAGGAAAAGTAGCGCATACTGGAGGTATGCGCTACTATGCTTATACACAGTAGTGCCCATGCGTGACTATGTGGCTTGTACAGTAGCACACACCCCTGAACATGTTAAAAAAAGTGTCGAGATGCTAAAAATTGTCATTTTTGTGGCAGGATGGTGCTTATTTGGAGGGAGAGAGAACATGAGGAGATGGATAGGGTGGCAATGCAAGACCCAGCTACTCTCCATGCACTCCGAAGATGTGGTTTGTTAAAGTTTTACTGAACCGTGAACATGAGGGCACTCAATAGATTGCTTCGAAGACTCGTTCAATACTAGGATGTAGATGCCAATGCATTTGTTATCCGAGGACAAACCTTGGACCTTACTGTCAACGACATATACTTCATTACCGGACTCTCTAGGAGGGGAGATGCAGTAAATTTGAAAAGATCTTCTCGCAATGTGGGTGCTACATCGGTGCAAGAATATTTGAATGCATACTGTGTGGCGGGAGCCGAGAAATTAGGAAGTCAAATCCTAATTTCTGCCATTGAAAGCCTCCCTCTAAAGGTGATTGTAATTATGCTGAACCACATGGAAGGGAGTGCCACACAACACCTAGCTTTGAGGCATTCCATGCATATTGGTGTTAGATGCTTGCAGGGACATGTGTACGATTGGTGCACTAGCTTATTGGCAAATATGAAGCTTCAACTCACGGGTTGCAAATCCGGGAGAACGAAGAACTTTGGATATGGCAGCATTCTATGTACCTTCTTCTTCAAGAGGGTACCTACTCTTAGCTTGGGGATGCCTCTACCTACAGCTAACCCTCGTGAGCCAAGATTGGGCCGTTGGGGTGACATATTTCTCCGCCAGGGTGGTGGTGAAAGTCACTTTTGTTATCATACTGATGATTTCTGGGGGTGGTGGGAGAGACAGGTGCCGGCATTCGAGTAGTTTCCATATGCTGGATTGGACTTCCGCCATGATCCAGAGCTGGTGCTTCCTCCAGGTGGAGCCTGGGGAGATACTGGTATGTTTTTATTTTGAGAATTATTTAATTTTTTCAAATTTTCAAGTATTTGATTTTTATGAATGAATTTTGAAGTACTAAACAAGTGTCATATGCAGATATTGGGCCTATTCATCCCGAGGGACATCCTACTATCTTCGTGAGACTAGCAGATGTTGGTGCATCTGATGCTATGTTAGGGACCATAGAGCAGAAACTGAGTCGATTGACTCATGATGTTCCTGCATGCCGCATGGATCAGATACCTATTGATATGCAGGAAGATGTAGTTGGGGTGCCCCCAACATGGCTTAGGGTGCTGCGGAAGATAGCTAGGTTGGTCATATGTTATCGGGATGCAGTAGATGATGATGAGGCCCCTCCTTCTCCATAGGAGATGGATACTTTATGTATATTTTTGAGGTCATTGAGCCCATTTTTGTACTTTATGACATGACTTGTGATAGACTTGTGATCCAAAACTCATATATTTTTTGATACAGTATCGGATATATATACAGTATTGGTTATTTACATGTGTATGTTTTTGAACTTTATGTGTGAAATGCTGTTTATGGAAGTGTATGATACAAATTCCAATCTAAAACATAATTTGCAAATGAATCAGCTAATGCATTTAAATTTCTTGGAATTTGTTGATATATAATAGAATCAAACTGTCTTTCCAATAATCTAACTCGCAAAAACTGTCGTAGCAACATAGGATCTCTAATTTGGTAAACACCCGTTAACTGAAATACAACTAGTTGCAAATCAAGTCTTACCTCCAAATGTGAAATGCCATGAATAAGGGCATCTCGGATAAGTTCTATAACCGCACTGTACTCAGCTACATTGTTCGTAGTGGGACCCAAACAAACCCCCCCCGAAGAGACCAGTTGGCTAGCTGGTGAGTAAATGACCCAAGCTGCTGAAGCCAACTGTCGGGTGTGGTGACTGGCGCCATCAGCAAATCCTAAGAAATGTTCAGTCGACATCTGATAAACGAAATGAAGACACACATAAGGTTAACTAAAAAAACACAAGCAAAAACTAGCTCTACAAAATATACTGCTATGTTACAAGAACAAGCACAACTGCCTAGGCGTAGTACTTCTTCTGGTAGAGCCCATTTCTAGGCTCAGGAAACTTCTTACCCTCGTAGTCTACTAGCTCGTAAGCACCCTTCTTCAGTACTTTAGAGATTATGTAAGGCCCGAGCCACATGGACTTGAACTTGCTAGGTCCTAGAGGTTCCTTGTCCTGATCCCAAAGTAGAACAAGATCTCCTTCAAAGAACACCCTAGGTCTTGTAGACTTGTCATATTGTCCTTTGACTTGTTTCTCATGAACTTCGTTTGCTGTGAGCGCATCATGGCGCTGCTCATCTAGATGTTCTAAATGCAACAAATGTTCTTCCAGTGCTAAAGTATCTGGTAGTAATTGAACAACCCGTTTTAACGAAGGAATCTCGCATTCAATTGGAATGACTGCTTCTATCCCATGCACAAGCTGGAAAGGAGAGAACCCGATAGCAGTCTTTACATTCGCTCGGTAAGCCCAAAGAGCAGGGTATAACATGATGTGCCAGTTATTTCGACGGGCATTAACAGTTCTTTGAAGAATTACCTTTAAATTTTTGTTAACTGCTTCGACTTATCCATTCGCCTGTGGATAATATGAAGACGAATGTTCTTGCCGAAAACCTAACATTGTGTACAGATCGGTCATCATGCTATTCTTAAAATGACTGCCATGATCAGTCACAATTTCTTTGGGTATGCCGAACCTTGCAATAATATGATTGAATACAAAATAAGCGGCAGTTTCTCCATCTTCCTTGAAAGTAGGCATTGCCTCAGCGCACTTGGTGAAGTAGTTGACGACAACGATGATATAATGATGTCCTCCAGCCGAAACTGGATTGCAAGTCATATAATCAACCCCCCATTTTGTGAAGGGACCTGCTGTAATCACAGGGTGAAGAGGAGCTGGATGTGCTCTCATTTTCCTGGTGAAAAACTGACATGGACGGCAGCGTTTCACAACTTCCACACAATCTTTAAAGATCGTGGGCCAAAAATACCCGGCACACAGTATTTTCTGGGCTGTTGCCAACCTAGAAAGATGACCCCCACAAGCTCCATTGTGGGCATCATTCAATACTAATTCTGCTTCTTCCAAAGTCAAACAACGTCATAAGATGGAATCTATCCCACGTCTATACAAAGTATCAGAGATGATGAGATAGTTTTTTGCATGAATTTTCAGTTTGTGTTGTTCTTCTCTAGAAAAAGTGGGAGGACACCTCAAATTTTGGAGATATACTAAGATATCCTCGTACCATGGGTCAGAGGAGGCAATAAGGAAGATATGTTCATCCGGGAATGATGATTCTTCCTTGATATTCTCTAAGTCACTCGGAAACTCTGAGATTAACTTAGCGAACACTAGTGATTTCTTCGACTTGGCTGATTGAAAGACCAAATTGAACTCTTGTAAGATTACAATCCATTTATTGTACTTCCCACTGATGATGCGTCGAGTGAGAACATACTGAAAAAGATTGACTTCTGCTATCACAGTAGTTGTTCGTAAAAGTATGTAATGACAAAGCCTCTGTACTGCATAGACCGCAGCAAGTGCTAACTTCTCAACATAGGAATATTTAACCTCATGAGCTATCAATGCGCGAGAAAGATAGTAAACAACATGCTCTTGGAGTGTGTCGTCCTCCTGAACTAGTACTATACCAATTGTATTAATAGACGCCGCCAGATATAAAAGAAAATCTTTTGCATAGTCCAGCGGGCTCAACAAGGGGGCTGAAAGTAGTGCCTTTTTCAAGGCCTCAAATGATGCTTGAGCAGCCTCATCCCACAAGAAGTAGGTATCTTGTTTAAGCAGTCTCATAAAACCTTTCATGATCTTAGCATAGTTTATGATAAAGCGTCACAAGAAGTTAGACTTTCCTTGCAGACTTTGAAGTTGTCGCAAGGTGCGAGGAGGAGGAAGATTTACAATCGCCTCAACTTTTAACGGGTCGACCATTATACCACGACTGGATACAATAAAACCCGGTAAACGTCCCGATTCGATGCAGAACACACACTTGTTAGGATTCAAACGAATCTTATATTGTCTGCATCTTTCAAACACAAGTCTCAAATGAGCTGGATGATCCCGTCTCTTTCGAGATCGTGCCGGGAGGTCATCCAAGTAAGGTTCAACTATGTGTTTGATATCGTGAAAAGCAAAATTCATAGCTCGCGGGAACGTAGCTCCAACATTCTTTAAGCCAAACGACATCTTTCGATACGCAAAGGTTCCCCACGGGAAAATGAAAGCTGTTTTGTGTTGATCTTCGGGTTTGATTTGGATTTGATTATATCCCAAAAATCCATCCATGAAAGAAAACATCTTGTGTCCAGCACATGCATCTATGATCTGGTCGATAAATGGTGTGGGATAGTTATCTTTCGGACAAGCTTTATTCAAGTCCCGGAAGTCAGTACAAACTCGAATGGTACCTTGCTTTTTATCAACTAGAATGGGGTTTGAAACCCATTCCGTCATGTCAATCGGGTAGATAAATCCGGCTCTAAGCAAATTTTCAACTTCCGCCTTAATGGCGGCCACTTTTCAAGGATTCACAGGACGAAGCTTCTGTCTCACAGGTTTTTCATTAGGGTATGTAGTGATGACGTGCTCAACGATGGCTAGATCGACACCTGGCATCTCCTCATAAGACCAGGAAAATATGTCGCGGAATTCTTTAAAAAGATTGGTATACAGAGAAATCTCTTCTGGAGAATAGTCTGCACCAATAAAAATGTTTTCTATGACCCCGGGTTTGGTGGAAATGTTAATCGGGATTGTTCTCGATATATTAGCCATATTCCCTTCAGCGTAAACAGATCTTGAAGTAGAAGGAAAAGATGACAAATCAACAAATCCACCGGGTCTCATAGAGAATTCTCCTCTCTCTATCCTGTCTAGGTTTGGAAGAAGGTAAGACCTGTGAAGCATATGTTCCCATGGCTGGTCCAGGCCCATCATGGCTTCCAAAATGGCTTCATCAGATGGTAAGACCGTATCTAAACAGTCGAAAGAGTGGGTAGAATTCAATGACCATGCAGGAGAATAGTCCATATCCGACTCAGCAGAGACTGGCGGAGTCACGATATTGTCCATTGCAGCATGCTGTGCTTCCATGTATGCTATCTCTGCAATGGTTAAAGGCACTGAAGGTTCTGATACAGTAGGAAGGATCCACAGATCATTCCTAAGACCAACTATGAAGTTTCAGTAGAAGTACCTACATCAGAACGCATGAAAAGAACAAAGGAGGGTAGGTCGAAAGTGCCTATTAACGACCCATAAAGCCCTGCTCCTAAACTCTTGCTTACTAGGGCAGATTGATTAACTAAAGGAATAGTGGTATCCGATGAAGTCTGGTTGTTTTGCTGAGAGAACGAAAGTTGATCGACCGTGACGGTCTTGCCTTCGTGAGGGAACATAACAACTCGAAAAACTGCTGATGCAATGGCTCGCATGGCATATGTCCAGCTCCTGCCTAATAACATATTGTAATCAAGCGAAGCGTCCAGAACTTCAATCTCTACAACAACTGTCTTACCGACAAGTGTAATTTCAAATGATGGTAGAACTCCATGTGGACAGAAAGTCCTTCCATCGAAGGCAGTAAGCAGTGTGTTAGAGGGGGCTAGCTCGGGAGAGCCTAAAGCTTTCCAGCAAGAAATGGACATCATGCACGTCGACGCTCCCTCATCTACGACAACCCATCTAATGGTCATAGGACCATGGAACACTTATATCTATAGGGAAATGTGGTATGGAAACCGATATTTGATATTAGACATATCAAAGCGCGTAGTCATGTTGGATGATTCCATACTTCCAATAGCTGCCAAAAGTGCGTTTTGTTGTAACAGACAACTTTGCAAAACTTCTAAGGTGGACATAGCACAAGGGGTATGGGCTAGATCTTCAACCACATTGTAGTTGGAAGCAGCTCGAGCATTGGGATTGTGCGAGGCTCGTTTCAATACACCTTTCGGAATCTTGGGTAGTGGATCCACTGGGATGTGGAGAGGAATGGAAGATTCAGGAATCTCTTTATCCTTGTTTTGCACATCCAGGGTATAATTTCTTGCTCGCGTTTGCAAAAGTGCATCCGTGCTAACAATATTAATGAAAGTTTGATCAACTGAAGCATGAGTAGTGCCCCCAACTTTGGAGGTGCCAGAAGTTGAACCCTGCCCTTTAGGAAATGGATCTTTAAGTACGGCAGGTTTCTTTTCTTGAAGAAGCTTCTGGGCTTCTTCGAGTAGAGGGCATTGGTGAGTGAGGTGATCCTGCTTGCAAAGCTTACAAGGGAACTTAACCTTCTTCTTTTCTTTACTACCCTCCTCGGCATTCTCTTTATTCTTGGGCTTTTGCTGGTTCCCCTCTCCTTTCTTGCCCTTCTTTTTTTTGTTGGGCTGTCGAGGGCCCTTTTGATTGTTCTGAACCTGGTTCACAGATTCAGAAGTAGAAGGAGAGGTTGTGACAGAGGTTACTTCTGCAATCGATTGTTTGACAGATAAGGCATGAAATTTCTTGGTCAATGCTTCAAAAGATGCAGAATCTACTGAACCCACTATGCCGTTAGCATGTGGTCCAAGTTTAGGTCTGCCAAGATCAGTGTTTGATCGTGGTGTGTCCGGTATAATCTCATAAAGTAGCCCAGACTGTGCATAAACAAGGTCTAGCTGCTGGGTCCGTAAAATGGCTTCTTCCTCTGTAGACACTCCAGAAGTAGCTACTTCCTTAGAAATGTAAGGAAGGAGTGATTTCCGATACCACTCAAGAAGAAATTCTAGAGGTATATTGGCTTTAATGAGCCTCTTCCGTCTTCGCCACTCCTGAATGTGATCAGATAAGTGAGTGGCCTTATTCTGTCTAAATGTAGACAAAAGATCTGTCCCAGCATCATACCGAATAGGAAGCTGGAAGTGGTTCAGAAAAATAGTCGCGAGATCCCGAAAATTAAAAAATGTAGCTGCAGGTAACTCAATGTACCATTTAGCCGTAGCGTCGATTAAGGTTCTTTGAAAAAGTCTCAACCTAAAGGAATCTTGGTTAAACGAGTTCGAAGAACACCATAAATGGAAAGTGGTGACATGATCACCAGGGTCTTCACCGGTTTCGCCTTTGAATTTTGGAATGTCCGAAGGTAACTTAGTAGGAACTGGTGGCCAAGTTGTGTTATGGCATACCGGATCATTTGTTAACTTGGAAAGGTCTGGGAAATTCAGAGTTTCCAGAAATGGTAAACGAGGTCTACAAGATGGCATTTGATAATCCAAGGTCATAAAGGGGGAACCACCCATAGTTTGAACTGTAAACTGCTGGTAGGGGTTGCCCCCAGCCACTTGTTGGTAGGGGTATCCCCCAGCCACTTGCTGGTAGGGGTTTCCCCCGGTCATTTGCTGGTAGGGATTGCCCCTGGCCATCTGTTGGTAGGGGTTGCCCCCAACCGCTTGCTGTTGTGTGAAAGTGTTGTTAAAATTCCCCCATCCAAATGAAAGTGGGTTAGTACTCTGAACGTTTGTCCACTGAGGCTGGGTGTTAGCCTTGCCATATTGTTGATTAAGGATGTTACCCCCTCCTCCAGAAAACAAAGAAAAAGGGGTGTTTCCTGCAGGTACATTACCTTGATTCACATTGTAACCTGCAAAGGCATTAAAACCAGGGGTAATCGAGGTGGACGACGTAGTCATGGTACTCATGATGGGCATGGTTGCAGAGGCGTTTGGCCCTACATTTGGTGTGGAAATCCAAGTAATAGATATAGGATATGGCTATTGAGTTGTAGGATGTGGAACAAGATTCACCGTACTATCGGTTCCAAAAGTGGGTGTAGAGGTAGATGCCGCAGTTGTTGAACTCGGCATGCCTAAGGTACCGACATTAAAGCTGAATGACGGAGTCGAAACAAAAGTTGGCTATGCCGAACTCGGTGTAGCAGTGGGAGGAGGATTTACAGTATTTGTGTTCATACCTATTGTGGGAGTCTGTGGAAATCCCTGTTCGCCTCCTGTATTAGTCATAATATGCCCAGGTGTGAACAAATATGCACTATAATCAGGTTGCTGGAAACCAACGGGTAACATAAGTGGATTGTTAAGATTAGCCAGAGGAGGATTAAAAGGAGTACTGAACTCACCAGAAGTGAGATCCTCAATCTCGACTGTATTAAAATTTTGCTGATCTGGAGTCCCAGGTTGTGGTTCCTCAGGAACCACTATTTCAGGTCTTTGTGTTGCAAGTTGTGGTTCCTCAGGAACCTCTATTTCACCAGTAGTTTCCAAAGTAACACTGGAGTCTATCCTCTATCATCCGGGTGGCGGTAGTGGTTCCACTCTAAGTGGGAGAAGGTTTTGCAACCTTCTAGACCTACAAAGCTATTGGTATTCCATGATTATATATAAAAATAAAGCTAAGCTAAAACCTAGTGGCCACTAAGACTAGGGGGAAAACAACACACCACTAAAAAATCCTAAGTATTCAAACCAGTCAAACAAGATGCCTTCCGGAGAATATTCTGGGATGATGAGGTCCCAGAATAGATCAACGAAGGATGAAGAATAGTTACCCGGGTTCCACAATACAATGACTAAGGGTGCAAACACTGGAATCACCCAACCGCCCTCCCAAAGACCTGCAAGGGATTTCCTCCCACATCAGTCCTAGGTACAACAACTATAATCCCCTGCTGTCACCTATGTATGATCCTATAGGTCTGATACTAAGGCTACCATAAGTACGAAATATCCTCGGGGGACAGTCGTCAGCTTGATCAAAACACGTGGGCAGGGTAACAAAGCCCGAAGTCCAGATGGACCCTCGTACGCGAATCAACCCTGGTTTATGGTTGAAAGGAAAAGTGAGGGGATATCCTCAACAAATATGATCTTCCACGGCCTCGTTCTTAGCTCTGGTTTTAGTAGAGTTTCCCAGGAATATTTGATACAAATGGGTTTACCTATATGACAGTCGCACTACGATTTTTGAGTAATGAAACAAGCTTCGAGTAGTTTAAGGTGTTTTAAGCTTGAAAATCTAGCCTGTACTAGTTGGTGTCGTGTATCCCTAGAAAGAAAATCGTTTCTAATTGATTTTATTAAGATTCTTTTTAAGGTTACTTTTTACTTAGTGGGGCAGTGCATTGTGTGATGTGGTTGCAACAAAAAGTAAAGTGCATGAAATGAAACAAATTTCAACAACAAAAAGACTTTTTATTTTTCGTTTAATATCCTTTCCAAACTGAAGAGTAAGAAAACCTAAATAAAGCTTTCTTTTTGTTTTCTTTTCAAATTCTGAACAAAGTAAACTATTCTACTCTGCAAAGATTATAAGCCTCACTATTCTAAGCTACCAAACTTATTTTTCTTTTTCTGTTATATATGAACAAAAAAGAACTTGAAAGTGGAAGCAAGTAAGACCTACAAAAGATGTGCAAGTATGGAAAAATGACTCTAAAGTTCACAACAATCGAATCAATGATCCGACAAAGGCTTGTCCCACAAGTTTTTTCAAAGGAAAAAGCTCTTGAACTTGGAAGCAAAGTGTGAAGAAAACAAGGAGGAAAGATGCTTAAAACTGGAAATCAGACTTAAAAGAATGCTCCAAAGCACCAAACCCTAACAAGAACACTAAGCCAAGTAGTAGGTAGGCAAGTGAACTAAAGACGACCTTACTAGCACAAAGGTTCAAAGGTGAAGCAAACTAAAGTACTTCAAACTCACTTGATACTGGAAATGACAGCGAGGTCAAGAAATGTTGGGACTCAAAAAGTTTTGGAAGACACCCAAAAGGCTCCAAAAAATGGTTCAAAACCCTAAATCAAAGGATGAGGCACCCAAAGAGCATACAAGTGTTGCAACAAACAACAAATGCTAAGCACAAAGGTTTGTAGGTCAGCAACACACTACTAGGGTATGGATGAGCAATTGTGTTCACTAAGGAACAATGCACAGTCTCCAAAAAGAGTCACAAATGAACTGAACACTTCAAAAGTAAACAAGTGACCAAAAGATGACCTAAAAGACTCAAAAGAGGCCAATGAGACTCAATGAAGGATTACAGACCTCAAAGACCAGTCAAGAAGACCAAAAACAAAGTTAGAAACCCACCCAAACAGGTAGAAAACTCATCCCTACTTCAAACAAAGAGCTACAGGAATGTGCCCTACTGTGCAGTAGGAAAACTAGCGCATTTGGGGATGTGTGCACTACTGTGCAGAGGAAAACTGGTGCATATGCGCTACTGTATGTACAGTATAGTAGCGCACAGGTCTTAAAAAGTCAAAAAAAAACTTTGCAGAGGTGTAAAAAGACTGATTCAAACAAAGGGAAGCAGGTAGGGGAAACCTACAGGACTTCTCAGAAGATTAAAAGGGTTAAGAAGTACTGGAAAGACAATAAGAAGGGTTTCCTAGAGCAGAAAAAACAACCTCCCCAGTGGAGTCGCCAGTCTGTTGGCGGGAAATACTACCCTATAGTGAGGAAATAGACACTATCAACTTGAGGGGGTGACAGGTAAACATATTGATTGCATTACAGAAGCATTTATAAAGGGAAATAGATCAGAGACCTTGAGGACATACCTTATGAACGAAGTTTGATCCTAGCTTTTGTCCAACCTTGCGCTCGATCCTCCACTCGATCTCCCGTCCGATAAACCTGCAACATAAAGACCTTTCTCAGCGTATCTTGGCCAATATAATAATGATGGAATTGAAAAGTAATTCAAACATAAAGCATTAACCAACATTGATCCAAACAAATACATAGTCCATTAAGCATTTGATTTGGGACGAGAAAGATGTTTCAACCTTTTATTGTCAAAAACATATGAATGATACAAAGTATACCTGACTTTGCAGCATGCTCATGCAACCTGATCCTAGGCTCCTGCTCCTCTCCGACTTCAAAGTTTCTCCAGCATAACCACCTTCAATACAAGCTTTTCATATAAGAAGAGTCTCTCTATGGCTCTCATGTCTAGCCCCTCTCTTCAATCCTCCTTGTATTTATAGGACAAGGCAGGCAGTTCAGGTCGAGAGGTGGTTGAAGGGGAAGTTGGGAAACCGACTACAACTTATCCCAATTCGCCAAATTAATATTTTTTTGATCCTATTTTAAGATGTGTGTGACTATTTCACAGTGGAGTAGCGCACAGTGCGTGACTACAGTGTTTAACAACTAGAGTTTGCCACTTTTTGATGCTGTACGCTAGTTTACTGAAGTAGAGTAGCGCATACCAGGAGGTGTGCCCTACTATATAGCTTACAGAGTGGGGCATATGCACTGGTTTTCTTAGGAAGAGTAGCGCCCATGCCAAAATATGATATTTTTTAGGGTTTTTTCAGCTTGACGGAAGGTGAGTCAAGTCAAAGTGTCATCTGAGGTTATCATGCTCTTCAATCCAAGTTGTCCTTTTGTGTGATCGACATCTCAAGGTGATCACGGACGAAGAAGTGAATATTTAACCTATAACACTCATGTCAGGAGGAGGAGGCGGAGTACCACCACCACCACCTAGAAAACCCTAATGGGTGGCTAACCGACATGGACCTATGCAATTTCCCATGCCATTAAATGATATGTCTACCCACTATTTGAAGTTGTTACCAAACTACGATGGCAGGAAGGGAATGTCTGCGGAAGATCATACAGACCGATTTCAAGATTTCATTGACAACATTATGATTGAACATGATGATGTGTTCATGAGAGTTTTTGCTCAATCGCTGGATGGTGAAGCCAGAAAATGGTTCAGATCACTACCCAATGCCTCTATCACCATGATGGAGATCCTAGAAACCGCCTTCATCAATAAATGGGGAATGAAGTGTGATAACATCTATTATTTAACAAAATTCTCCGCCCTGAGAAAAAGAAACGCTGAAAATGTGGTGGATTTCACTGCGAGATTCAACAAAGTATACTCCAGAATCCCAGAGGATATCCGACCCACTGAAGCCGCGACTCGAGCCACATATGCGGGATATTTCCCCTCATATTTTTCCATCACATTGACAGAAAGAAGATCGCTCTCGCTTAGCGTAATGCAATATGATGCTATAGACGTCGAAGGAAATATGAGAGAAGGAGGCAAGATAAAATTGACCAATGATAGTGAACAAAAATACAAAGGGAAGGCCAAAGAAGAGGGAGGCTCCTCATGAGTAAAAGACACTCAAGAAGCAAATCTCGATGAAATGACTCGCATCATAAAGAATCTGTCAAATAAAGTTACAAGAATGGAATTAGAAAGTATCAGTCCTAACAAACAATCTACTGCTCGTCCTCCTACTCAGTTCTGAAGGCCTTATAATCCTCAAATGGAATATAGAGAAAAGAGGAATAATGAAAAACCATTGAGGCCACCTGTCCGTGAGAATGATAACAATCTGATTGAAATTCTAGCGGAAGAAGTATATGAAGAATTTGAAGAGCAACTAAATTGGATGGAAGAATATTCCTATCTTATGCACCTCACTAAAGATGATTACGAGAGCCCACTCCCATATAATCAGATTGGCCTAGATCTTGTTAAGATTTAATATGTTAAAATTCAATATGCTAAGACAGAAAATAGCAGCATTACATTCCATTTTCACAATAATAGCATATACAGGATCACTGAAGAAACAACAAGCATAGCATAAACACAAGAGACACAAATTTATCCTCGGAAACCCTCATGGGGTAGAAAACCCAGTAAAGCTTCCTCAATATAGATGACCAGCAATATACAAAGATGCAAACCAAAGACATGATCTCCTCCTCCACCATAGCAGACCTCTCCTCCACAAGTGCGCCTCTCTCAAGTGAGTGTGTATGTCAAATGAGGAACATACCTCCTCTATTTATACACTACACTGACATGTATTTTACACAAGTACATGTAGGCTCGTATTTAACCATTAGGTTAAATACCCTATTATAACTGACTGGGCCGACCCCCACATGGTGGGTCTAATAACCCTAGTTACCACAACCAATTCGGAGGAATAAACATCTCCGGATTCATAGTATAATGACATCGGAGGTATGGAACATCTCCGGAATAAATAATATACAAATATAATATTCTTAGAAGTTACAATATTCAACACTCCCCCTTAACGAGAAGGATATTATAACAACATCCGCAGGAGCAACGAGTCATACATCATACATGATACATCTATATATCATCGGAAGCTTTCTTCAGTTCATCATCATCAGTAACTCAACTAGTTACTGGAACATCGACATCACTCGATCATCAACATCGTCATCACATGATCATCAGCATCGTCATCATATGATCATCAGCATCGTCATCACACGACCATCAACATCATCATCACATGATCATCAGCATCGCCATCACACGATCAACATCGTCATCACACAATCATCAGCATCGTCATCATACGATCATCAGCATCGTCATCATACGATCATCAGCATCGTCATCATACGATCATCAACATCGTCATCACACGATCATCATCATCGCCATCACACGATCAACATCGTCATCACACGATCAACATCGTCATCACACGATCAACATCATCATCACACGATCATTAGCATCGACATCACAAGATCAGCATCGTCATCACACGATCATCAGCATCGTCATCACACGATCATATTACAGGATGATCAATCCTGCTCTCTTTAGGACATAGGTCCATGGATGATACAATCCAGATCAAGTTCTAGGATGATCAATCCTTATCTCTTTAAGATAAGTCTCATGTCTAGGGACGATCTAATCCCAACCACAGTGCCAGTCCTTTTTCATACTGGATGTGACCAAGATCAGATCTAGGATTTACCGTCACAGAGCCAGTCCTCTTTCATACTGGATGTGTCACGTCTACAGAGCCAGCCCTGTTTCATGCTGGATGTATCACATCTACAGAGCCAGCCCTGTTTCATGCTGGATGTATCACATCTACAGAGCCAGCCCTGTTTCATGCTGGATGCATCACATCTACAGAGCCAGCCCTGTTTCATGCTGGATGTATCACATCTACAGAGCCAGCCCTGTTTCATGCTGGATGTATCACATCTATAGAGCCAGCCCTGTTTCATGCTGGATGTAACCTAGAACAATTCTAGGATTTGTCACGTACATTTTGAACCGAGGTCCAGGGACGATCCAGTCCTATCATGTACCTTTTGAACCGAAGTCCAGGGATGATCCAGTCCTATCATTCAATTCTCGGAGACCTCATGTCTACAGCTCAATTCAAAGGACCATAGTTCGAGGATGATCCAATCCCCTTACCTGTTCATTCAGGATTTTGTTCTCGGAGACATCATGTCTACGGCTCAATTCAAAGGACTAAAGTCCGAGGACGATCCAATCCCCTTACCTATTCATTTAGGATTTTGTTCTCGGAGAAATACGTCTACGACTCTCTTTAGGACTGAAGTCCAGGGATGATCCAATCCCCTCAAGTCCACCAAGGAATTCATTCTCGAAGACATATGTCTACGGCTCTCTTTAGGACTGAAGTCCAGGGATGATCCAATCCCCTCAAGTCCACCAAGGACTTCATTCTCGAAGACATACGTCTATGGCTCTCTTTAGGACTAAAGTCCAGGGATGATCCAATCCCCTCAAGTCCACCAAGGACTTCATTCTTGAAGACATACGTCTACGGATCTCTTTAGGACTGAAGTCCAGGGATGATCCAATCCCCTCACATGTTCACTAAGAACTTCATTTTCGAAGACATATGTCTATGGCTCTTCTTTCGAACTGAAGTCCAGGGATGATCCAATCCCCTCAAGTCCACCAAGGACTTCATTCTCGAAGACATACGTCTACGGCTCTTCTTTCGGACTGAAGTCCAGGGATGATCCAATCCCCTCACATGTTCACCAAGAAATTCATCAAAACATGTGTCAATCATGTATCCTCATCATCAAAACATGTATCCTCATCATCAAAACATGTATAACAAAACATGTATCCTCATCATCAAAACATGTATAACAAAACATGTATCCTCATCATCAAAAAATGTATAACAAAACATGTATCCTCATCATCAAAACATGTATAACATCTATCATCAAAAGCATGTATACATCTATCATCAAAAGCATGTATATCAAAAGCATGTATACATCTATCAACAAAAGCATGTATACATCTATCATCAAAAGAAAAAATATAAGATTCCTAAATCTAAATAATTCTAAGTAACTAGGTGCAGTAAAAAGGTAACCTCATCATTGATGAGACAGACTTGTTATCAGATACTATACTACTCCCCCTTTCGAGGAGGGTCCTTCTGGACTATACCAAGCTTGTCTCGAAAGTATTCAAACTTTACTCGAGACATAGGTTTAGTCAAGATATCAGCAATCTGATCCTCAGTGCTTATATACTCGAGCTTGATAGCTCCTCTCTGCACCATATCTCGTAAATAGAAGTATCGGATCTCTATGTGTTTTTGACTTATCGTGGAATACAAGATTTTCAGTCATCTTAATGCAGCTTTGATTGTCACACATAATCACAGTGGGATCCATTTCTAAGTCAAACACTCCATATAAAAGCTTCTGAAGCCATACTGCTTCACAGCTGGCAGAGCAGACAGCCATATATTCTGCTTCAGCAGTACTGAGAGCCACATTAGATTGTTTCTTGTTGAACCATGAGATCATGGCAGATTCAAGACTATAACATCCACCTGATGTACTCTTTCTGTTTGAGACACTTCCTGCCCAATCAGAATCTGAGTAACCATGTAAACGGAGTTCATGACCTGCAAGATAATATAGACCAAAAATCTAAAGTACCTTTTAGGTACCTTACTACATGCTTTGTAGCTATTAAGTGAACCTTTCTAGGTTCTACTAGATATTGACTTAGGGTATTTACAGCAAAGCATATATCTGGCCTAGTATTTGTTAAATACATCAATGACCCAATGATTTGTCTATATAGGGTTAGGTCCACTAAATACGATGAGTCATTAACTAATAACTTCAAGTTGGAGTCCATGGGAGTGGCCATGGCTTTATACTCCAACATATCAAATCTTTTTAGAAACTTCGCAGCATACTTACCTTGATTTAAAAGATTCCTTTTGGATCTTGCCATACTTCTATACCTAAGAAGTAGTGCATTAATCCGAGATCTTTTATTTTCATTTCTGCAGCCATTTTCATGACCTGTTTCTCATTCCTTGTCAGAAAGATATCATCGTCATACAATAATGGTATGATAGGTTCATCATCCACAACCTTAAGGTAAAGGTTAGGAACATCTTTACTTCTGGTAAAGCCCGAGCTTTGTCATGAAGCTGTCAATTGTCCATTATTCACACTCAGCATTGAGTGATCTTCTGCATATCTATTTGTGCCATCTCTCGTCAGATGGGTCTACTAATATGAGCCTCAAAATCATTCAAACTCTGTGGTGAGTTCCTTCTTGCATCCATGTCATATGTGTATAGAACCCATATTCAACCTTGTAGCAAAGGTTGAGATCCACATCACCCATGATGATCATTAAGCTCATCAATTGACTACCGATCCTGGGAACCCATACAGAACCTGATTACATTATTAAGAGAATGGTCTTATCTAGTCCCTTGGAGTAAAACATCTCATCATGATTCTCTTCCTCTTTCTAAGAGAATCTCTTAACCACAAGCTTTCTATAGTGTGTTTGATTTGTTAATCTTTTGTTGAACATCCATCGCTTGTTCAGAGTTCATCATTCATCATGATCTTTCCTACAAATCAAAATTAAGTACATGATTAGTAATACTTCATAATCATCAAATCATATTGACATGATAACTTATTATGCATACAGATATCATAGTTATGCAACTATTTTGACCAATACTTTGGAACAACACTTTCCCATATCCTGTATGCATACAGTGGCTATCTAGATGCCTTCCATCTCTACCAGAACATACTATCGAGAGTGTGCACAGCTCTCAGCATGTCAGCAAAGAGGTTTCATTCTAGACAAGCAACAATGGAATGTTTGTCCAATTTACCAATCATATGCATATTAGTAGTATACTGTTCAATGCTTTATGAATGTTTACACTCAGCATGATATATTCTAGGAATACAAATATGCATACGAGCAATATCATTTACTATTTCTAATAACAACCCAAATACTTATCTTTTATGTTTGTGTGGTTGCCTCCCGCTTGATCTTCTGTATGTTTTCTTCTATTCATTCTGTACCACTGTGCATGCTCAAGTGTACACTAGTGTCATCCTCATGATCTCATACACAAACATACATTCATTAGTATATTCTCAATATTATCAAAACATTCTAATTCTAAATAATCTTGAATATGTACAGTGATGATCATTAGTATTCAGGGTTTCAAGGAAGTCTTCTTTTAATCATGCATATTCTTGTTTGATCTAGTTAGTTAAATCATCAACCAAGATAAGAGACATAATATGCATAAACCCTTGATTACTAACCAATCATACCAAGTATACTTACACAAGGTAAGATTCTAACATGACATAGGAAAACATACCTGGATTAGTATACCTGCTTAGTTATGTACAACATACCTAAACAATCTCTTCAATGATTTAGAGATCCTGAGCTAGAACCTGCATGTCTCGTAGGTTAAACATGATATTACAAAGTCATACATACCTCGCGAGTCTTTGTCTTCATGTTGTCATGGTCATGGAACTTGATTTGTCTTTTGTGATGTACCTGTGTCTTGTTAGCAGACAACATCAACCTCACACAACACCATAATGCATAAGTACAATCATATAGCCCTAATCAATGAATGTCTTCGATCATTCACATGCATTCATATTGTTACTAGGTGATAGGACAATTAATAACATTAATCAAGATTGTACTAATAAATAACATGAAGACAAACACATTATGAACTTAATCAAGAATCAGATTTCAAGGCATACCTGAACCTCCTTAAGTCATACCTGTCGAGACTTTTTGTAGTCTTCTTATGTAAGGCCTTAGCCTCAACTCCCCCTGAAACTTGATCTGGAGCTTGATTAGGGTTTGCTAGAGAAACCCTAAAAATTCAATATTTGACTTTCACACTTCTGAATGGATGGAAGAATGTGTCTTGCTGAGCTGATCAAACTAGCATTCTTCAATTTTGAAATCTCCAAAATTTGACCCCTCAAAATTGCCTTCGAAACTTCTGGATCTTCTGGACAAGAACCCGAACTAGGGTTTGATGAAGCCCACCCTTCTGTCCAATCAAAAGGTTCGATCCAAGGCTCTAAAATCTTATTTTTCTGAGGAGCTTCCAGCCGTGGACTCCGATTCCAAAAATTCTAACTTTCTCCGAAACCCTAAATTCTGGAAGCCATGAATAAAGGTGCTCCAAAATAATTCTGTTTTGACAGAAATATGCACCTGATTGTTTCTGCTATAACTCTGAAATTTCTGCTCTAAAGGGTCTGAAAACTTTTTCTTCAGTATCCTAACCTATCATCTTTCCATCCTCACAGGTCTGACCTCAATTGGATTTTCTGAGAGAGAGTTATGCCAAGTGTCGCAACGTGACCTGTTTATGGGATAAAACAGGAGAGCGAACTTGTACGGCGTGCCACGTGTCACTCTTTGAACTTCGGCCTCTAAATTTTTTTCCTGAGATAGCTCGCCCTATTATCTTTCAATCCTGATAGGTATGACCTCAATTGGACTCTCTGAGAGAGAGTTATGCCAAGTGTCACAACGTGACCTGTTTATGGGATAAAACAGGAGAGCAAACTTGTATGGCATGCCACGTGTCACTAGTTCACCTTCAGCCTCTAAAAACGTTTCCTGAGATAGTACAGTCTGTGTACTACCTGTCACTTTTTACGAAATTGCATTTGGAGCTTCCTAGCCCAAGTTATGACCTTTTTTCCAAGGTCACCTGATTTTGACTGAGATCTGGAAGAGGCAGAAACCCTAATTTGTACTGATCATAACTCATAAAGTACAACGAATATGAGGGTTCCCTTTGGACACAAGGTACCTGGGGATGTTATCTACGACCTGTAAACTTTTCAGATACTGAAACTTCGCATAAATGGATTTATAGCGAAAGTTCCACGATGAATGGTTTTTGCTATATAAAACCCTAACCTTCAAATTGTCCCAAGAGAAGCAAGTGTCGTAAGTGCCATACATTGCCTTCCTTCAGGTTAGCTCTGATACCATGTTAATATTTAATATGTTAAAATTCAATATGCTAAGATAGAAAATAGCAGCATTACATTCTATTTTCACAATAATAGCATATACAGGATCACTGAAGAAACAACAAGCATAGCATAAACACAAGAGACACAAATTTATCCTGGGAAACCCTCATGGGGTAGAAAACCCAGTAAAGCTTCCTCAATATAGATGACCAGCAATATACAAAGATGCAAACCAAAGACATGATCTCCTCCTCCACCATAGCAGACCTCTCCTCCATAAGTGCGCCTCTCTCAAGTGAGTGTGTATGTCAAATGAGGAACATACCTCCTCTATTTATACACTACACTGACATGTATTTTACACAAGTACATGTAGGCTCGTATTTAACCATTAGGTTAAAAACCCTATTATAACTGACTGGGTCGACCCCCACATGGTGGGTCTAATAACCCTAGTTACCACAACCAATTCGAAGGAATAAACATCTCCGGATTCATAGTATAATCACATCGGAGGTATGGAACATCTCCGAAATAAATAATATACAAATATAATATTCTTAGAAGTTACAATATTCAACAGATCTTATGAATCCCCAAGAAAGTGATCAATTCCCTCGTGAATATCCAATATTTCAAAATTCTCAACTAGATGAATTGCAAAGGAAGTATGACTTAAGACCAAGACCAAAATTGGAAAATAGATAGAACAAGGTTCCTCCCAAGGATTCTCCCCAGAAATCGGCTCAATCTCAGTTTCCTCAAACAACCCCCCTGTTAAAAAGAAAAATCCTAGTAAAGGATAAATCAAATGAGGATACGATCCCAGATAGCCATTTTAAGCCAAGCATAATCCCTCGTAAGAGGATAGAGCCAAATCCCAAAGAAGGGCCTACCCCTTTTAATTTGGAACAGGAGTTGAACAAACTAAAAATAACTGTTCCCTTGACTGAATTGATAAAGAACCCTATGTACCAGAAACATATTGATAAGATGTTACACAGAGTTGAAAACATTGATCAACAAGATTCCATAAATCTAAATGATGAAGCCCCAGCCTTCCAATGTGGTCCTCACATCGATAATAAAGAGGAGCCTGCTGCTCCTTTTTATGTTACCCTGAATGTGCATGAGAAACTACTTCATAACTGTATACTAGACTCTGGAGCTTCTCACAATTTGATGCCCAAAGTGATCATGGAACAATTGGGACTAGAGATCACCAGGCCATATCATGATCTTTTTCAGTTTCGACTCCAGAAAATTGAAATGCATAGGTATGATAAAATATTTGGTTGTCACTCTTGCTCAAATACAAGCCAAAAGTGTAATGATTGATGTAGTGGTAGCAGATGTCCCAACGAAATATGGTATGCTCCTATCAAGGAGTTGGGCTAAAAATTTAGGAGGCACCGTGTAGATGGATATGAAGTACGCTACAATTCCCGTATTCGCTGGAGAGACTAGACGATTGTATAGGGAAGCTATGTTTTCCTATGTGATAAGTGATCAAGACAGTCCTATGAATTATCTCATATATGCAGCTGATGAAGATATGGGCTATTACAGGTTATCATTGGGTAAGTCCAAGGAAGAGAAAATTATGCAACCTCAAGTGGTGGAACCCATTGCTGAGGATAACATGAATCAAGTTTGGAAACTATATTTTGATGGAGCCTCCGCTCAAGAAGAATTTGGAGCTGGTGCAGTACTATCATCACCAGCAGGAGACAAGATCAGTCTATCTTACAAACTAAATTTTGATACTACAAACAAAGTTGCTGAATATGAGGCTTTCATCCTTGGCCTCTGAACCCCTAAAGACTTAAAAATCACTGAGCTGATAGTCTTTGGTGACTCTGAACTAGTGGTAAACCAGATTAAAAGCGTTTATCAAACCAAACATCCCAGACTCAGAGCATATTTTAATCTCGCATGGGACCTTATTGAAAATTTATTTGACGCTTTCAACATTACTTTCGTTCCCTTGGCCTTGATGGCGAGTTCTTTTAGGCCTCCCAAGAAGCCGAAGCTAAAGTATGAGGTCGAAATGTGGTATCGCCCCTCCATCCCTGACAATGTAAGGAGTTGGCAGGTCTTTTAAGATGACCAACGAATCAAATGCTTTCTGCAGCTTGTGGAAGAATTTTCAAATATTGATATAGATGGTCATTCAGGAGAGACGGAGGAAAATATTCTACAAGCAGAAGATGGAAAAATATCTGGATTGAAACAACAGATTGCTGACCACAAGATTCTACAACTGAAGAATAACTTTATTCCTAAAGGATTGGTTCCTTTAGGACAATTGTTCGACAAGAACGAGATCCTAGCAAAAACAACAGTGTAGCCAACTACTGAGGCTGTGCAAGAAGTGAATCTCGGTACCGTGGGGGAACCCAAGTTCGTAAAACTTTCACAATCTCTTACAATCAAGAGAAAGCAAAGGTACGAGGACCTGTTTAAAGATTATGCAGATTTTTTTTGCATGGAAGTACGAAAGCCTGAAAACTTATGATACGACTATCATACAACATAGGTATCCTTTGAATCCAGACGCTAAGCCAGTAAAACAAAAGTTGAGACAGGTAAACCCTATCTTAATATCGATGATTGAAAAAGAAGTAAGAAAGCTGCTTGATGCAAAAATCATCATCCCTCTAAGATATTCAGAGTGGGTGTCTAACTTGGTACCAGTCAGGAAGAAGAATGGAGAAATCCGGTTATGTGTTGACTTCGGGAATCTAAATAAGTGCTCTTTAAAGGATAATTACCCTTTACCCAAGATGGATCACATTCTGCAAAAAGTAGTTGGGTCAACTAGAGTGTCAATGATGGATGGATTCTCAGGCTATAACCAGATCGCCATGCACCTAGATGATAGAGAAAATACAACTTTTACTACACCATGGGGAACTTTCATGTATGATAAAATTCCCTTCGGTATTATTAATGCCGCTGCGACATTCCAAAGGGCCATGGACATAGCATTCATAGGGGAAAATGACAAATTTATTGTTATATATATGGATGATATGACAATATTTTCAAAATCTGATGAAGATCATCTTCAACACCTAAAGCAAACTTTCAGGAAATGCAAAAAATTCGGTCTGCTCCTCAACTCCCAAAAATCCTTTTTTGCAATGACAGAAGGAAAGTTGCCGGGGCACATTGTCTCGAAAGATGGTGTGAGGATAGACCCTGATAGAATGTCTGCCATCAAACTAATTGATCTCCCAATAAATAAAAAGGAGGTGCAGTCCTTTATTGGAAAAATAATTTTCCTACGTAGATTTATCCCTAACTTTGCTGAAATAATGAAAGAGATTACTCACATGCTAAGAAATAATGCTGAGATTAAATGGACCACAACTGCAAGAGACTCCTTTAAACAAATAAATGATTCCTTAGGAAAAGCACCTGTTTTGACTAGCCCTGGTTACACAAAATAATTTCTTATATTATCCTTTGCCTTTGAGGTTACTATTGCAGCAGTTCTCTTAAAAAAAATAATGAAGGGCACGAGTAGCCCATTGCTTTTTTCAGCCGAGCGTTGAGAGATGTAGAGCTGAAATACAACATAATGGAAAAACAGGCATACGCACTAGTCAAAGCCCTCAAGTCATTTAAGAATTATTTCTTGCACTCCAGGCTCATCTCATATGCCCTAAGAAGTAGCATCAAAGATCTCTTGTGTGAACCTGACAATGGAGGAAGAAGAGGGAAGTGGATCTCCAAAATCCATGAGTATGACATGGAGATCAAGCCTACCAAATTGGTGAAGGGACAAGGACTAGCCAAACTCCTAGCTGAGTCAAAGTACCAAGCTCTTGAAATCAATCTGATTGATCGACTTCCTAGTCAGGAGGAAGAATATAGTCAACAAAATCTTCCTGACAAGGCTGTTGAGAAGTTTACTGGGTCAGAATGGTACAGGGACATCGTTTATTATCTACAACACCTCACATGTCCTCCTAGTCTAGACAAATCTAAAATGAGATCTCTTAAACTCAAAGCTGTCAAGTATTGTATTCTAGATGGATATCTATTCTGGAAAAATCCACTTGGTGTTCTGCTAAATTATATTGTTGAAGAAGAAAGAGAAGGAATAATTATAGACTTTCACAAAGGGATGTGCGGAGGACATCACGCATGGAGAGCATCCGCTTATAAATTCCTACGAGCTGGTTATTTCAGGCCTACATTATTCACCGATGCTAACAAGATTGTCAGATCATGCAAATAATGTCAGTTATTCGCCGAAATGCAAAAGATTAAACCGTTACCCCTTAAACCCATCAGGGTAGAATCACCCTTCCAACAATGGAGCATTGATTTTATTGGAGAAATAAACCCTCATTCTAGTGGCCAGCATAGATGGATTCTTACAACCACTGACTATTTCATAAAATGGGTGGAAGCAATTCCCACGAGGAATGCCAATGATACGGTCATAATAAGTTTCTTAGAAGAGAATATCCTGGCAAGATTTGGCTGCCCAAGAAATATCATTATAGAGAATGCTCAAGCTTTCAAATCCTACAGAACGTACTTCCTCACTAGCAGAGTGGTCCCCAATCGCAGCCGTAGATTAGCCAATATTAGTTAGTATGTCTGTTTTTGTAACAGACTTTGTTGGAAAGTACAAACAAAATTCCATAACCTGTTGGGATGTAACAAACTCTCTATAAACACTTATTTTGTAAAGCTTGTGAAGGCTATATATAATGGAATAGGCAATGGCCAATGGTCGGCTCTTTTTGTAAGAAGTATAACTTATGATATTTTGCAGTGTGATCAATATATAAAGAAGAACCTCATTTTGCCCGATCTTGGTGTCTTGTGGATTCAAAATTTTGATATGTACAATTAGTATTCTTTCTCTTGTTAATTGATCTCTTTAATATTTTTCATGATTTATGAAGTTCATTCTGGTTTATATACAACTGATGTAAGCTTAAATTATTGTTCCTAATATGGTTACGGCGTGAAGTATTCATGTTATGTTATCTGGAAATAATATCCTCATATTGTTTAGGTTTAGTTCTGTGATCATTTTGTGTTAAACAACTGAATTCCTCCCTTAGGCTCAGTACATTATTCTCAAACATAAAATAAAGATTTACCTTCTCTGAAGTACCTTTGATTTGTTCCATTCCATTAACATCAACTCATTCAAATTCTTGTCATTGGAATATTGAAATACTTCCCATATTATTCCAAGATTGGCTATCTGCTTTAGATTATGGTGAATGTGATTTTGATCAAGCAAAAGAACATAGTAAATTTTATTGATGCCGAGGCACAGTTCTAAAATAGCCTTAGAACGTCTTTGGGACTAACATATTTTCTGGTGCCGTTGTCGGGGAATGCAAGCAAGAAGATAAATCTTCCATGGGGACCACGACAAAATTGTATGCTCCTATTTTCATAGTGGATGAAACTAGGCTGTAGGATGTAATCCACTTGGAGACTCCACCGAAGCAAACCTATAATCTAGACGAAGACATACCTGCCAGAACCCCAACCACGAAGAATTTGTGGTTTAGGAGACTTAGTCTCTTGGATACATAGACGTGGAAAATATCAGTCTACCTCACCAGGCCACAGGAGAATTTTCTCCCCACCTCTGTTTGGTCCTCAATTCCCTGAATCCGAATTCATTGTCCAAACCCCTGAAAGAGAACCTTCTCCCCAGAACTCCCACACTCCTTGTGGTTTTCCTAGCCCTCGAGCGATTCCTTCTACAATCGGAGAACCCTCATCTTGTAAAATCCACTCAAATTTTTCATTTCTCCCCAAGCCAAGAATCTAATCGTGAACTACCTCATGTCAAGAGGAGGAGGCGGAGTACCACCACCACCACCTAGAAAACCCCGATGGGTGGCTAGCCGACATGGACCTCTGCAATTTCCCATGCCCTTAAATGATATGTCTACCCACTATTTGAATTTGTTACCAAACTACGATGGCAGGAAGGGAACGTCTGCGGAAGATCATGTAGACTGATTTCAAGATTTCATTCACAACATTATGATTGAACATGATGATGTGTTCATGAGATTTTTTGCTCAATCGCTGGATGGTGAAGCCAGCAAATGGTTCAGATCACTACCCAATGCCTCTATCACCACGATGGAGATCCTGGAAACCACCTTCATCAATAAGTGGGGAATTAAGTGTCATAGCATGTATTATTTAACAGAATTCTCCGCCTTGAGAAAAAGAAACGCTGAAAACGTGGTGGATTTCACTGCGAGATTCAACAAAGTATACTCCAGAATCCATGAGAATATCTGACCCACTGAAGCCGTGTCTCAAGACACATATGCGGGATATTTCCCCTCATATTTTTCCATCACATTGAGAGAAAGAAGATCGCTCTCACTTAGCGTAATGCAATATGATGCTATAGACGTCGAAGGAAACATGAGAGAAGGAGGCAAGATAAAATTGACCAATGACAGTGAACAAAAAGTCAAAGGGAAGGCCAAATAAGAGGGAGGATCCTAATGAGTAAAAGACTCTCAAGAGAAAATATCGATGAAATGACTCACATCATAAAGAATCTGTCAAATAAAGTTACGAGAATAGAATTAGAAAGTATCAGTCCTAACAAACAATCTACTCCTCGACCTCCTACTCACTTCTGAAGGTCTTATAATCCTCAAATGGAATACAAAGAAAAGATGAATGATGAACAACCATTGAGGCCACCTATCCGCGAGAATGATAACAATCTGATTGAAATTCCAGCGGAAGAAGTATATGAATAATTTGAAGAGCAACTAAATTGGATGGAAGAATATTCCTATCTTATGCACCTCACTAAAGATGATTATGAGAGCTCACTCCCATATAATCAGATTGACCTAGATCTTATGAATCCCCAAGAAAGTGATCAATTCCTTGGTGAATATCCACTATTTCAAAATTCTCAACCAGATGAATTGCAAAGGAAGTATGACTTAAGACCAAGACCAAAATTGGAAAATAGACAGAACAAGGTTCCTCCCAAGGATTCTCCCCAGAAATCGGCTCAAGCTCAGTTTCCTCAAACAACCCCCCTGTTAAAAAGAAAAATCCTAGTAAAGAATAAATCAAATGAGGATACGATCCTAGATAGCCATTTTAAGCCAGGCATAAGCCCCCGTAAGAGGATAGAACCAGATCCCAAAGAGGGGTCTACCCCTTTTAATTTGGAACATGAGTTGAACAAACTAAAAATAACTATTCCCTTGACTGAATTGATAAAGAACCCTATGTACCAGAAACATATTGATAAGATGTTACATAGAGTTGAAAACATTGATCAACAAGATTCCATAAATCTAAATGATGAAGCCCCAGCCTTCCAATGTGGTCCTCACATCGATAATAAAGAGGAGCCCACTGCTCCTTTTTACGTTACCCTGAATGTGCATGAGAAACTACTTCATAACTGTATACTAGACTCTAGAGCTTCTCACAATTTGATGCCCAAAGTGATCATGGAACAATTGGGACTAGAGGTCACCTGGCCATATCATGATCTTTGCAGTTTCGACTCCAGAAAATTGAAATGCATAGGTATGATAAAATATTTGGTTGTCACTCTTGCTCAAATACAAGCCAAAAGTGTAATGATGGATGTAGTGGTAGCAGATGTCCCAACGAAATATGGTATGCTCCTATCAAGGAGTTGGGATAAAAATTTGGGAATCGTGCAGATTAATATGAAGTACGCTACAATTCCCATATTCGCTAGAGAGACTAGATGATTGTATAGGGAAGCTATGTTTTCCTATGTGATAAGTGATCAAGACAGTCCTATGAATTATCCCATATATGCAGCTGATGAAGATATGGGCTGTTACAGGTTATCATTGGGTAAGTCTGAGGAAGATAAAATTATGCAACCTCAAGTGGTGGAACCCATTGCTGAGGATAACATGAATCAAGTTTGGAAACTATATTTTGATGGAGTCTCTGCTAAATAAGAATTTGGAGCTGGTGTAGTACTATCATCACCAGCAGGAGACAAGATCAGTCTGTATTGCAAACTAAATTTTGATACTACAAACAATGTTGTTGAATATGAGGCTCTCATCCTTGGCCTCCGAGCCCCTAAAGACTTAAAAATCACTGAGCTGATAGTCTTTGGTGATTCTGAACTAGTGGTAAACCAGATTAAAAGCATTTATCAAACCAAACATCCCAGACTCAGAGCATATCCTAATCTCTTATGGGACCTTATTGAAAATTTCTTTGACGCTTTCAACATTACTTTCATTCCCTTGGCCATGATGGCGAGTTCTTTCAAGCTTCCCAAGAATCCAAAGCTAAAGTATGAGGTCGAAATGCAGTATCGCCCCTCCATCCCTGACAATGTAAGGAGTTGGCAGGTCTTTGAAGATGACCAACAAATCAAATGCTTTTTACAGCTTGTGGACGAATTTTCAAATATTGATATAGATGGTCATTCAAGAGAGACGAAGGAAAATATTCAAGCAGAAGATGGAAAAATATCTGGATTGAAACAACAGATTGCTAACTATAAGATTCTACAACTGAAGAATAACTTTATTCCTAAAGGACTGGTTCCTTTAGAACAGTTGTTCGACAAGAACGAGATCCCAGGAAAATATTCAAGCAGAAGATGGAAAAATATCTGGATTGAAACAACAGATTGCTAACCATAAGATTCTACAACTGAAGAATAACTTTATTCCTAAAGGACTGGTTCCTTTAGAACAGTTGATCTCCCATTAAATAAAAATGAGGTGCAGTCCTTTATTGGGAAAATATTTTTCCTACGTAGATTTATCCCTAACTTTGCTGAAATAATGAAAGAGATTACTCACATGCTAAGAAATAATGCTGAGATTAAATGGACCACAACTGCGAGAGACTCCTTTCAACAAATAAATGATTCCTTAGGAGAAGCACCTGTTTTGACTAGCCTTGGTTACCAAAAATAATTTCTTATTTTCTCCTTTGCCTCTGAGGTTACTATTGCAGCAGTTCTCTTAAAAAAAAATAATGAAGGGCACGAGCAGCCCATTGCTTTTTTCAGCCGAGCATTGAGATATGTAGAGCTGAAATACAACACAATGGAAAAACAGGCCTACGTACTAGTCAAAGTCCTCAAGTCATTTAAGAATTATGTCTTGCACTCCAGGCTCATCTCATATGCCCCAGGAAGTACCATCAAAGATATCTTGTGTCAACCTGACAATGAAGGAAGAGGGAAGTGGATCTCCAAAATCCAGGAGTATGACATGGAGATCAAGCCTACCAAATTGGTGAAAGGACAAGGACTAGCCAAACTCCTAGCTGAGTCAAATTACCAAGCTCTTGAGATCAATTTGATTGATCGAGTTCCTAGTCAGGGGGAAGAAGATAGTCAACAAAATCTTCCTGACAAGGCTGCTGAGAAGTTTATTGGGTCAGAATGGTACAGGGACATAGTTTATTATCTGCAACACCTCACATGTTCTCCTAATATAGACAAATCTAAAATGAGATATCTTAAACTCAAAGATGTCAAGTATTGTATTCTAGATGGATATCTATTCTGGAAGGATCCACTTGGTGTTCTGCTAAATTATATTGTTGAAGAAGAAAGAGAAGGCATAATGATAGACTTTCACAAAGGGATGTGCGGAGGACATCACGCATGGAGAGAAACTGCTTATAAATTCCTACGAGTTGGTTATTTCTGGCCTACATTATTCACTGATGCTAACAAGATTGTTAGCTCATGCAAAGAATGTCAGTTATTCGCTGGAAGGAAAAAGCTTAAACTGTTACCCCTTAAACCCATCAGGGTAGAATCACCCTTCCAACAATGGAGCATTGATTTTATTGGAGAAATAAACCCTCATTCTAGTGGCCAACATAGATGGATTCTTACGGCCACTGACTATTTCATAAAATGGGTGGAAGCAATTCCCACAAGGAACGCCAATGATACTGTCATAATAAGTTTCCTAGAAGAGAATATCTTGGCAAGATTTGGCTGCCCAAGAAATATCATTATAGACAATGCTCAAGCTTCCAAATCCTACAAAATGATGAGTTTCTGTCAAAATTACAACATTGAGTTGGTTCATTCAATGACCTACTATCCCCAGGGAAACGGTTTGGTTGATTCCTCAAACAAAAGTTTGGTGACTATTATCAAGAAATTGCTTAATACAAACAAAAGGGCCTGGGACTCCCAACTAAAATTTGCATTATGGGCAGACATGATTAGTGTCAAGAGAGATATAGTCACTTCGCCATTCCAGCTGGTCTATGGCAAAGAAGTGGTCCTCCCAATTCAGTTGGGTTTCCCACTGATGAAACTATTATAGCCAGAACACGAAGAACCAAATGACACAGAGATAAGAATTCATCAATTGATAGAGGTTCAGCAGGTCAGGGAGAAGCTGGACGAATCCTCCAAGATCCACCAGGACAAGATTAAAGCGCCTTTTGACCGAAGGGCTATTGCTCGAGACTTTCAGCATGGAGATCTAGTCTTGAAGTGGGATGCTAGGAGGGAAGAGAGAGCTAAACATGGAAAATTTGACAACCTGTGGCTAAGCCCATTCAAGGTCCTTACAGTCCATGACAACAAACATATGAATTGGCTCAACTCAATGATGAAAGCTTCAGGAACCCTGTAAATGGGATATTTTTGAAGCATTTTTCCATTACTAATTTCTATCCTACTCTATCAATGGATCCTGTGTACCATATCTGTAACATAGGTTTTTTCCTTTTTCCTTTTACAAAAGTTATGCTCATATTGTTGCTTTTCCCTCTTATTATTCTCTTTTACTTGATTTGAAAAAATAAAGGACATGTATGACTCCTAAAAGTGAAAAGTGCATATTTGTTGGATATTCTGAAGATGTAAAAGGTTATAGACTTCTTCAACCACATTCTCATGATATAATCATTAGAAGTGATGTTAAATTTGATGAAAATCTCTTGGCCTACGAGCCTAACTCGACGATTGTTCCATCTTTGCCCTGCGATCCTGATTCGACGTTTGTGCCTTCTTCTTCTTCTTCCAACTTCCTTGACAGGTTTCCAACTCCAGTTTCTGATGATGACAGTGAGGATGAAAATCCACCTCTGCCTACTCATGTTCCTCTAGTTGCACCAGCGCAAGTGCTTCCTCGATGGGTCCGTTCAACATGTGAAGCAGCTGGTGATCTGGCCGGTGATCCTAGAGATCAACGTCGAACACGTTCTCAGTTTCAACGAGCCTCTTCTCTTTTGGCTCAAGTTTCCAAGAATCATGATCCAGAAACTTTTACAGAAGCTTCAGGGAATCCAGATTGGGATGCAGCCATGGATGAAGAATATCGTTCCTTAATGGCGAACGATACTTGGGATCTTGTACCTCTTCCAAAAGGAAGAAAACTTGTCAGATGTAAATGGGTCTACAGAACTAAGCATGCATCAGATGGAAGTGTTGAAAGACTTAAGGCAAGGTAAGTTGCCAAAGGTTTTTCCCAAGTTGAAGGGATTGACTACAATGAAACCTTTGCTCCCGTCGCAAAAATGAACTCCATCCGCCTTGTTCTTTCCCTTGCAGCCTTTCACAAATGGGAAGTCCATCAAATGGATATCAAGTCTGCCTTCTTACACGGTGATTTACTCTAGCCTTGTCTGTCGCCTTAAGAAATCCTTATATGGCCTTAAGCAAGCTCCTAGAGCTTGGTATGCCAAAATGGATAACTTTCTCCTTGACACTGGTTTTTCTAGATGCCATTCTAACCCCAATGTCTATACCAAGAAAGTAGGAAACCATCTCATCATACTTTTTCTATATGTTGATGACCTTATTCTTACTGGTAGTGACCCTAAGCTTATAACCCATGTGAAATCCATTCTTAAACAAAATTTTGAAATGTCAGACTTAGGACATTTGCATTATTTTCTTGGTCTCCAAGTCCTGCAAACCAAATAAGGAATCTTTCTTTCTCAGTCTAAGTATGCTTGTGACCTTATTCATCGCTTTCACATGGAAGATTGTACACCAGCCCCTTCTCCCTTCTAGTCTAGAGTCAAACTTTCTGCCACTTGTACTTCACCTGAAGTCGATGCCACCTTATATCGTCAGCTTGTTGGTAGTCTCTTATACTTGAATCATTCCCGTCCTGACCTTTCCTTTTCCATTGGTCGTGTTGCCCGTTATATGCAGACACCTCATGAAAGTCACTGGAAAGCAGCTAAAAGAATACTTTGATATATTCGAGGTACAATTCAGTTTGGGATTCATTACAGTACATGGGGGAAACCTTTGTTGGTTGGTTTCACTGATTCAGATTGGGCCGACGATCCTGATGATCGAAATTATACTGCAGGTCATGTTTTCAGTCTAGGATCTAGACCTATTACTTGGGATTGTAAGAAACAACAAGCTCTTGCTCTTTCTTCAGCAGAGGCAGAATATCGAGCAGCAATTAATGCCAGTCAGGAAGCTTTATGGCTTCGACAGATCCTTTCAGAGTTTGGATTCGAGCAGCAACAGCCTACTCCACTTTGGTGCAACAATCAAAGTGCCATCAAGCTTGCTAAAGATCCAGTTCTACATCAACGCAGAAAACACATTGAGCTACATATGCACTTCATCAGAAATATTGTTCATGATCATGTTCTTGAAGTGCTCTTTTTCCCTACAGATGATCAAGTTGCAGACATCTTCACCAAGTCTCTTATAGAAGCGAAGTTTTCTAAACTTTGATCTATGTTAGGAGTTCAGGAACTTGTCATTAAGGGGGGATAGGCTCTAATGCCTCCTTCCCTCTCCTAATAGTGTCACTTTTGTAAATCCTTCGATCCTATCCCAAGTTGTTCTTAAGGGGGGATGTTAGGATATTTAGACACTTAGGAGTTAGTTAAGATCAAATTGCATAATATATCCGTTAGGGATAGTGTGTTTCTTTAGTATGCATTAGTATGCATTTGTAAATACTTAATCCGACGGTCACGATATGTTCCCTACACAGAGTCATCCGACGGATCAACTTCTCTTAGATTAAACCTAACCTTGATCCGTGGCTTAACACCCGATTGGTCCATGATCTCTATTTAAAGAGCATGGAGGGTCATTGTTTAGTTGATCGATTATGAGAAGCTCGTTTGTAACTTTATTTCTTTGCATAATAAATTGTCCCATAGAAGCTATTTGGCCGGGGCCGTGGAGTGTTTCCCTCAAGAGAGTTTAAACCACGTCAAAACATCGGTGTGTTGATCTGTTATCTGTTTGTGTGAAGTGGTTTCTCTTGGTGTTCGGTCCTTTGGTAGTACCTTGTGTACCCGAATATGACAATGCACAGAAATATCTATATTTTATTTTTATTTTTTTAATTCAATTATTCATCAGAAATTGAAATATTTTTTATAATAGTATTCATATAATTAATTTGAATTTGAATTATTGTGTTTCGAAATGATGTTTGGATTAATTTGTTATATCATTAGTTTTCACATCTATTGTAGTATTTAATCATCCATATATTTAATCAACGATGTAACATTTCACAACGACATTAGACAATGCAACAAAATCAGAAAATTTATTTTATTATATATGAACAAGAGGCCCTTTGTCATATAAAACGGGACAACATAAAGGTCCACAATAATCAAAATGTCAATATGTAATTGTTACACTTATTGCTAACCCATTGTTTTCAATTGATACACTATGTTACACTTATTGCTAAGCTAGTACACTATACAAAATGTCTGATTTTCATAGACAATTATTTCAAAATATACAACAGCTTGCATGAACATCCAAATATATTAATCATCATTCTTCGCTAGAACTATTGTCAGTTCCCAAGCTACTTGCATGGATTGGGTTATTTGGGCGAATGTTTTGTTGATTGCCTCGATTGTGTTCCTCATCTTCAACTTCCATATACAAACATAAAAATAAAGTGCAATGAGTGTACTACATTGGTGGGCATACTGCAAATTAAAATAGATAATATACATGAATCTAAATTGAAAAATGTACCATAGAAAGAATTAAGTCCTGAATGATACACATTCTTTCAAAACCAAATCTCATGTTGTCTCAACAATCTTTTGTTGGCTCCACTCTATACTTTGTTTCCTGCAAGTTTTATACCCCATCATAAATCATACATTTAATATAAATGATTTTTGTTGTTCCATTAATTAAAAATGAGAGAAGTAAAACAACATAGATACTTAAAAATTCCACAATTAATTTTTAATACGCTAACATATACTCATAACCCATACTTAACCCAATGCCGATCGATTCTTCTCATGGTTATTCTTTGTATGTTAGTACAAGATTTAAGCATTCATAGATCTATGTGCAAAATCTAACATGATATGATGACTAAATCAAGCATGAACAATTGTGCAATAATATATATGAATCATTACACATTAATTTTGAAGAGAAGATAGTCAATGATTTTATTCTCAGAGTACCTGAATGAATGGATAAGATTACAATATATAGAAAGGAAATTCGAGTTAGGTTAGAAGGAAATTCGAATTTCCCATGCCATGCTAAATGACTAGTTAGGCTTAACTTAGAGCAAATAACCTCAGTTATTCATGCAATCTCTCCTACATTGAGTTGAAGTATCCTGAACTAAACTGAACTGAACTAAATTGAACTAGATTGGAATGAACTGAACTAAACTGAACTGGAATGAACTGAAATGAACTAAATTGAACTAGATTGGAATGAACTGAGATAAACTCAACTTGACTGAACTGAACTAAAATGGACTAGACTGGACTGAACTGAACCGAACTGAACTAGGGTGATAATGAGTTTTTGGGGAAGTTAGGTGTCATTTAGTACTTTAGTTTGTGAAAAAAATTAAGTCTAACTGATTTATACTTCCTTAAATCAAGGAGAAATACTCCCCCAAATTAGGCAATGTGTCCCTGTTGAAGCCTAGTATATTCTGGAGATGTCCCAGGTAGCAACACAAAAGAGATAGCCCAATCTGAAAGGCTTCAAATAATCCTACGCAAGTATTATCCTATCCTCAAATTGTTTGGTATAGCTAACTATGACGATATTAGGCCTCCGTTGGCACTCTAAGTGTAATTCAGGTGAAATTTTCCTCCTTAAGGGAAGACCTAAAGGTTAATTGCAAGTTAATGAAAGCAGAAAGAAAACAAGTAAAAATATGATCTATCTAAATCTAATTATAGGCTGTGAATCCTCAGAGCAATTAGATCAAGGGATTGTGGTATTTATCACTCCGACCACTGACAATTTAAATCAGATCTAATGATACCTTCTTTGATAAAAGACAAAACAATTAAAACTAAATTTGTTCTCAATCAAATATTTATATCATGTGATTGTTCTGAAAAATATATGTTAATTGAAAAATTAACATCTAAAGCAAAAATAACAATTATGTAGTTACAAAAATATTGAATAAGATTATGTGAAACAAAGAAAATAATTTCTTGTTACTTTATCTCTATATGAATCATAAATGAGAAATCAAACACATATTCATACACTTATGATTTTTTATAACTAGAGAAAAGTGAATCATTGAATAAATGCAAGGAAACCTATACTCATCAAGAACACTTGATAAATAAATCAACATGAAGAAAAGATGAGAGAAGACTGATTGAATTTCATTAAAGACTGTAAAAAATTACAATACTCCATGTGTAGCAATATGTCTCTAGTGCTTTTCTCCAGCTCCCCCCCCCCCCCCCCCCCCCCCCCGACATGAGATTTGAGTCTCTTTAAATAATAGTTACAATAAGTTACATAAGAAACTGATTTCCCATGAAATTAGGGATTACCAAATATTTGCTTAAGATTTACCAAGGGAAGATTGCCACTTGGAAAAAAAATCCAAAATATCATCAATATCCTGATATTGAGCATGTTCGAGCTGTAGTTGAGCTTTGCAAAGGAAAGCTTTGATCTCCCTCTTCTTTTCCTTTGACCATTCTCGTAAAAACACATTCACCTTCATCTTTAGATCTTGCTGATACTGATGGATGAATCCCTTTTCTTCTTGAGTGGAAACCTTGTTTAAAACATCTTGAAAGGAATTTACACCTTCATAAACCAAATCATTAGGCTTTGTTTCATGCATACTTGTAAATTTATGAAGAAAACCAGAATCCGCAAAGGGGAAAATTCATAGGGACAATTATTTGTGGAAGGTAAAAATCGAAGCAAAAAATGGTAAAAAGAACAATTAATTTGGAGTATTTAAACCAAAAAATATCATTGATAATATTAAAACATAACTGTAGATCTAAAACACACCAACGCTCAAGATTAAAAACAAATCTATGAGGAAAATGCAGAAGTGGAAAGTTTGGAAATGATTTTCGAAACTTAACAATTTCATCCTCCCGCAATCCGATTCGAGAATGAGGGAATGCAGAACCAATCCTAGAAAATTTATCGTTTCCGCAACCCATAATCGGAAAGCCGGAAATGCGGAAATACGTAAATGCGGGACTGCAGAACTGCAGGAATGATTTTGGATTATTTAAGCTTTCCACAATCTGCATTCCGCAAAGTATTTGTGGATTTAGGAAATAGCGACATTCGAAATTCTACCATTTAATTTTTTTCCAGCTTCCGCAATCCGCAATGTGGATATACAAGATTGCGGAAATAATTGTAGAAAATTTATCGTTCCCGCAATCCGTAATTGAAAAGTCGGAAAATGCCACAAATCGTAAATGCGGGAATGCGGAAGTGCGGGACTGATTCTGGGTAACTTAAGATATCCGCAATCCGCATTCCGCAAAATGTTTGCGGAATTGGAAAAGTGATGTTCAAATTAATTTATTTGATTCGCTTCCAACTTCCGCAATCCGCAATTTGAAATGCAGAAATGCGGAAACATCTAAATACAAATATTATGATTGGAGCTTTCGCAATCCGCATTTCCTCAAATTTCACAAAGAAAATATAAACAAGAAAATGCGGAAAAAGCCATTGTTTTCAGTCAAATTTTCAATGTTAGAATTAAATGATACTTTACCGAAAATGATTTATTAAAAACCTCAGACGAAACAAGGTAATAAGCATCTAAATCACCTAAATAAAAAATTATATGGGCCTCCCATTTTCTTTAGAAAATGGGATCTATTGTGTGAGCAACAAATGACGACTGGCTGGGCGAAGCAGTTGTCTCTGTAAAAATAATCTTCAAAGATCAGGAAGAACCATAACATTATGAGAGGATATTTTAGTCTGTAACTTGAAACTGTCTTTATAAAATACAACAGAATCTGCAGAGTTAATTTATAACAAACTTTACCCTTTCTCAATCAAAACCAAATGTCAAGATACTCAATTGGAAAGTAGCCTAGGGGAAAATGGTTTTCTCTGTACTAATATGCAAGCATGAGAGGGAAGTTTAAGATAAACCTTAGGAGAAATTTCCAATATTTTTAATTCACCAAATCACCATTCATCTTGGATTATTACTAATTAATATATTTTATTGACTGAATTTATTTAATTATTCACATACATATACTATTATTATTATTATTATTTTTAAGAGAGAAAATTGAATTTGCTAAAACAAGACCATTTCCCTGACTTGGTGATCAGGTTTTGACAATGCCGTTCACAAATCCTTCCTAGAAATTGAACAAGATAGCTCTGTCAAGAGACTCCTTGTCTTTTATATTTTCACCAAAAGCAATTAGCATGGCTTGGTGACCACATAATAGTAATTCCAGTCTAGAATAGAACTCATGATCATGGTCAGGCTGGATTGTGATAAGGCCCCCTGTGCTTGAGTCAACACCTACATCTTTAAAATAAAACATAATTTATTAGATTGTAAATTGCAAGACACTACCTTGGCTTGGTAACCAAATTCTAGTAGTGACATTCACCGATACCTGCAGGTCATGAATGGATCAAACTGTGATAGGATCTTCCAACTTCCAGCAAATAACTGAAGGTCATATCCCGAGTGTGGTGGCTAGATATGGAGATGTCATTCCACCAAATAACTATGCGTACGGCTTGTAATAAGACCTCCTATCTTGCAATTCACAATTATTTAGGTGTATTTTATTGAATTCCAAGATGACTGATATGGGAATAAAAATAGAAAAAAGAAACACCAGATTATAATAATTTACTGCCAACCCTAATGGAACATATGACAAGGAAACGAATTACTCCTATGTCTTATCCATCAAATGAGATATTTTTTTAAAATGGTGGTTCAACAGAGAAAGGATAAATCTACAATCTGCATGAATTACTTGCTAGATTTTATAGGAAAACATCTTCAGGTATAGACCAAGTAAAGTGCAGTCTGTCATGACCATCCTAAATCTTTCCACTTCAATTTATTTGAGATGAACTACCCCATCAGATCTGGCCAAAATGTTCCATTATTGACACATCTTGAAAGGGAAAAATTAAAAGAAAATCAAAAGAAAATAAAAGAAACAAAAGCAATATTATGTACAAATAAGCCAATGCTTACCTCAAACAAAATATTTCTTCAAGAGATGAATGTTTACTGGATAAGTTTCAAGAAAACCTTCCAGTGTCTGCAATCGGAAAGTACCAGGGATAATTTTTTATGCGATAAGAAATGGCCCTAGCCACAAGCATTGAAACTTAGTGTAATCATTTTTGTCTTTGTGTTGTTTGTTCCATTTTAATACCAAATCCCCTACTTGAAAATCCCTTCTGGTTGATGATTTCTCATCAAACAGTTTTTGACCAATTGTTGGTGTTGGTATAGTTTGTTTTTGGACTTCTCCCTCTCTTCTTCCAGTTTAAGCAATGAATCAATTATGTTTTGAAGAGGAGGAGAATCATCCTGTTGCAATGATTGGGAAAATTGTAATGAAGGAAGTAAAAGTTTGGAAGGTAAAATAACTTCCTTACCATAAACCAAACAGTAAGGGGAGTTACCAATAGCAACTTTTGGAGTTACTCGATCTGCCCAGAGAGAGTTATAAAGTTGAGTATGCCAATTTTTATGATGAGTGGCCACAATTTTCTTAAAGATATTTACCAGATTCTTATTTGAAGACTTAACCAGCCCATTCCCTTGCGGGTAATAATTGGCAGAGTATTTGAGCTTGATTCCTTTCTCCAGGGCATATTGAGTAAGATCAATGGATGAGAAATAGGACGCGTTATCAAACACTAAATTTTCAAGAACCCCAAACCTAGTGACAATGCTAATTTAAAGAAAATATGTCACTTGATTTGTGTTTGCAACCCAAAGGGGAACTGCTTCTACCCATATGGTAAAATAATCAGTTGCAGTTAGGATATATCAGTGTTGTAATGAAGAAGTAAGGTTTATAGGACCAACAAAATCTAATCCCCACTTCTGAAAGGGAAACTAGACAGTGACTGGTTGAAGGGGAAAGGCTGCCCTTTTGACTTTACCAACACTCATTTGAAAAGCTTCACACTTTCTAGCAAAGGCGTGTGAATCCTTAAACAACGTTGGCCAATAATACCCGACCCGCAAGATTTTATGAGTTGTGGTTTCTCCTGCATAATGTCCTCCAAAAGGTTCTGCATATAATTGTAATAAAATGTTATCAGTTTCTGCTTTTTCAAGACATCTGAGGAATACTCCATCATAGTTCCTCCTAAAAAAAACATTATCAATTAATTCATAAGCTGCAACCTTTAGCCTCAAAGATCTATGTTTTATGAAGTCTAAAGTTTGAGGAGCAAACTCGTGTTTAAGGAAGAATTTAATATCATCATACCATTCGGATGCAGGGGAAAAAATCACATTTACAGTGTCCTCAGAAGCACCTTCTTCCTGGTTCCATTCAAACTGTTCTTGTTGAGGATCATTATATTGGGAGGAGAGTAAACACAATTCTTGTCCCTTGACAATATTGTTAGGTCTTATTTCTAAATCATATTCTTGTAAGTTAGTCATCCAATGGGCACACTTTTCACCCATTTCCTTCTGGATTAAGACATTGCGTATTGCTGCATAAGGAACAATGACTTTAGTCCTGGACTTTAAGAGATATGGCCTGAAATGTTTTACATATCTATAAACTGCATAAGCTTGCTTATCAATTTTAGGATAATTCATTTCAGCGCCTTTGATTGTAGAGCTCATGAATAAATGGGAATTTCAATGTCTTCCACATGTATCTGTGTCAACACGAAAACATAAGAAAAGTCAGTGGTGAATGTATAGAGAATAAAATATTTTGTGAAATATGGAGACATTAATGCAGGAACTTCTGCAATAGCTTTCCTAATTTCAACAAAAGAGTCTCTTTGAATATTAGACCACTTAAACTTGACATCCTTTTTAATTAAATCCTGTAAAGGTCTAACTATATGAGCAAAGTTTGGAACAAACCTTCTGAAAAAATTAATTTTACCCAAAAAGAACTGCATAGATTTATTAGAACTTGGGAGTCCAATTTTAGAAATAGCATCAGTTCTCTCAGGATCAATAATCATACCATGTTTAGAAACTATAAATCCCAAAATTTTACTTTCTGTCACCGCAAATATGGATTTCTTTGGGATCAAAGAGATACCATACTTACGACATCTTTCAAAAACTTGTCTAAGAGAAGATAGATGATCATGTCTCTTCTTAGAATAAATGGTTATATCATGAAGATAAACTACTATAGAATTATGCATCAGGCCTCTAAAAGCTATATCCATAGCTCTTTTAAAAGTAGCACCTGCATTAATTATCCAAAGGGAATTTTTCTATAAGCAAAAGTTCCCCAAGGTGTCCTGAATGCAGTTTTGATTTGATTAGAAGGAGTAACCAAAACTTGATTGTAACTAGAGAAACCATCCAGTAAAGAGAACATTTCTGCACCCGCATCTTTTTGTAAGATTTGTTCCATAGGGGTAACAAGATAATTGTCTTTTTCAGATGCCTTATTTAAATTCCTGAAATCCACAGAAAGTCTTATTTCCCCATTCTTTTTACGAACAGGGACTAGACTCAGATACCCATTGTGTGTGCCTAAACATAAATATGATTCTTGCCGCAAGTAATTTATCTAGTTCTCTCTTAACCGACGGTTCTAGGATAAGATGCATTTTCCTTAGCTTCTGTTGATATGGTTTGACCTGAGGTTTCATAGGAGTGTTATGATGGATGATTTTAGTGTCAAATGTTTTAAGATCATCATAAGTCCATGCAAAAACATCTTTCAATTCCTTTCATAGTTTGATGTAATCCCTTTTTCAACACGTGAACAATCAATCCCAAAGTTAATCAATTGAGGGTTCTGTTCATTTCCTAAGTTAACAGGCTGATAATTCAGAGAAGAACTATGAGTTTTGCAGTTGGTAGAATTTTTGAATTTATCCTGCAAATCATAAATTTCTCTAAATTAATTACTGATTTGGGAATTAAGTTATAAGGAAATTGCAGATCTAATAATGATTTTTCATGTTCAACTTCATCAATAACTATGTCTTTAAAAGTGTCTTGAGCTGTTAAGAAATCTAATATTTGGTGATCATCATCAAATACCTTCTAGTTGGTAACATTGTCTGGAATCGAAGGTCTGTACATCAACTCAATTGAAAAAGTATTTGGGGATAAACCCTTAGCGGGAATTAGTCTGGAAGCAGTGTTTGCTAACAGATCAACATCAAAGTTCTGTGATCTAGGAATAAACCTAATATTAAATGCTTTGAAAAAATTAGTTAAGTCTCAGACTTGTTTATGATAGTTTATCAAACAAGGAGATATGCAATGGATTTTGTTTCTAACTTGTTTTACAATAATACCAGAATCTCCATAGCATTCTATAACTTGATCACCTAAGTCAATTGCTTTTCTGAGACCCTGAACAAGAGCTTCATATTCAACAATATTATTTGTACACTCAAATTCCAACCTACAAGCAATCATAATTTTGGTTCCTTTTGGAGTTATCAGTACACACCTTTCCCCAACACCTTCCTTTGATTTAGAACCATCGAAAAACAAAGTCCAAGAATCTTCTCCTATTCTAAAATTGGTATTTACATTATATACATTGTGTACAATTGTGCCATAAAAAGGAATAGCAGTGTAATTTACAATTCCAGTTTGAATTTCAAGATTTTCAATGGGTGAAACATCAGTAGGAAAATTCCAAAAAAAATGTCAAACGTGTAATGTTCAATATGTGTGCTGAAATAAACAACAGGATCACTGGGATCATTTAGATCTGTCACTGGCTGTCCCATGTATGGTTCCCTATTGATTTTAATTTTATTGGGTTTACCGTTATATGGTAGCCACAAATGGGACCAATCCATATCAAAGTATCCCTTCAATCTATCTGACCAGTCTCTGCTTACCCACATGCCATAGGAGTCGGGAATATCAACAACTACAATGTCAACTGTCTGATGGATTCTAGGATCAACAGATAATGTGATAGGACATCTTTTAGTTCTCCTACTACCTTGACCCTTGATCTATCATGTTGGAAAATATGGGTAGTAGAAGGTTCCCAAGAGACATTAAGCTTCTTACAAATCGAAAGAAGTAGGACATTAGATGAAGCACCAGAGTCTATCATTCAATTATGTCCATTCCTATTAAATATCTCGAAATTAAGAAAAAAGGGAGGCGTCTTCTTCCCAGATGGTTTTTGACCACTTGGATTTATAGGGGTTTCCAAACTGTTATTTTGAACTTCTCTAGATTTATTAAGAATGATGATTTTGGGTAAGGTTTCCCTCATGGAAGGTATCTTAAGGAGTTCAAATAAATAAATATTAGCCTTCATCCTTTTGAGATCTTCAACTACGTTATATTCAATTTCAGGAATGACTACTTCCTTTTGCATTGTAGCTTTACCATTGTTGGGGTTGGATGGTGGTTGAAATTCCCATGACACTTGCCCTTTAATACGAGTGTTGTAAGGATGTTGTACATTATATAATGTTTATGGTTCACATTATTCTTCAAACAAAGGTAATTCAACGAGATAATTGATTGTATTAATATGCCAATCTTGCTCTTCATCAGGAGGTTGAAATTATTAGTATCTTGCTTTTTAGGGATTTCCTTGTTATTACCAGGGATGGTTTGTGACTCATTGACTAGAGATCTACAAATAGAATAAATTTCTTCTGAAGAAAATCCCTCATTAGGGGTGGGTAGAGTTTGCTTTTGAGGAGGTTGATAAGGCCTTCTAAAAGGTTGTCTTACAAATCCTCTATTATTAGATTGACCCTCAATATTTATTTTTCTTAAGTCTACCATTTCATTTGATATCTCCTGTAAAAATTTATTTACACTATCCATATCAAAAGGATCTTTGTTTTGTATGGCAGGTTTAGGGATATTTTCTTGCTTTTTACGAGATGTGGAAGGTTGATATCCTTGAACATATGGATTATCCTTCAGACCAAACATATCCTCCTTTACTGATATTGCCTCAACGAAATATTCTTGAAGTTTTTTTTTATGTGCTCTTTTGACCCACATAGCAATAGGTTTGGGTAGACCTTTAATATAGTAGGCCACCAGTAATTCTTCAGCTGGGAGAACATTACGGGGAATCTTATTTTTTAAAGAGGAAAACCTTTGGTTAAAGTCTTTGACCCTTTATTTCCCTTTAATTTTTAATGATGACAAATCCATGAATAGATCTTAAGGTCATCCCCAAAATTTTCAAGAAATAAGGTTTCAAAATCAGTCAAGGAAGTGATGGTACCAGCTGTTAAGGCGGAGTACCATGTGGCAGATTTTCCTTCAAAGGTGTAAGGAAATAACCTACAAATCACATATTCATGTACACCATTTCTGAGTCTAATGGCTTGCATAAAAGTCTTGACATGATCATCTGCCAGTGTTTTATCATCAGGATTAAATTTAGGGATCCACTTCTCTGGATTTTTGGGTAGTCTATGTTGATCCCCAGGAATGAACACAACATCCTGATCTAACGATGGCCTATTTGGCTGATTTGCCATTGGGTTGTTTATTGGTGTAGAATAACTTGAATATAAATCACTTTCAGATGAATCCTCTGATGATGATGAATATGAGGAAGGAGGTGATGGAGGTAGACCTCCTAATACTATATTGGGTTGTGGATTATCCTCAGGTTGAGTTTTCATTTCAAACAATGGATTGTTTTGAGGTTCAAGAAATAGTTCCTGAATGACTGTGTTTTGATTTTCAGTATCAATCTATAAATTGTTTATGGGATGCTGTTGAGACAGTGATTGTCTTAGGTTCCTTTTTGAAGCTGTCCTATATTCTACTCTGGAGGTGAGATCCTGAGTAATTTGTATTAGTTGATCAAGAGTTATAGGTCCTCTGGTTGGCAAAATAGAAATAGTCGTAGATGTTCTTATCTCTTGTATAGTTACGGGAGTAATGGGGACTGTAGGTTGAGTCTCAGATTGTGGGATAGTCGATGTGGATACGTCTATTTGACTTCTAGTAATGATCGATGTCTTGACAGGAGGAGGTTTGCTGGTATTTCGTTTAGGCATGACTAATCATGGCCCTCCTTCTAGCGCCATTTGTTGAAGCCTAGGATATGCTGGAGATGTCCTAGGTAGCAATGCAAAAGAGATAGCCCAATCTTAAAGGCTTCAAATAATCCTACGCAAGTATTATCCTATCCTAAAATTGTTTGGTATAGCTAACTCTGACGGATATTAGGCCTCCATTGGCACTCTGAGAGTAATTTAAGTGAAATTTTCCTCCTTAAGGGAAGACCTAAAGGTTAATTGCAAGTTAATGAAAGCATAAAGAAAACAAGTAAAATTATGATCTATCTAAATCTAATTTAGGCTGTGAATCCTCAGAGCAATCAGATCAAGGGATTGTGGTATTCATCAATCTGACCAATGACAATTTAAATAAAATCTAATAATACCTTCTTTGATAAAATACAAAATAGTTAAAACTAAATTTGTTCTGAATCAAATATTTATATCATGTGACTATTCTGAAAAAGATATGTTAATTGAAAAATTAACATCTAAAACAAAAAGAACAATTCTGCAGTTACAAAAATATTGAATAACATTATGTGAAACAGAGAAAATAATTTCTTGTTACTTTATCTCTATATGAATCATAAATGAGAAATCAAATACAGATTCATACACTTGTGACTTTTTATAACCAGAGAAAAGTGAATCATTGAATAAATGCAAGGAAACATATACTCATTAAGAACACTTGATAAATAAATCAATAGGAAGAAAAGATAAGAGAAGACTAACTGAATTTCATTAAAGACTGTAAAAAATTACAATACTCCATGTGCAACTGATGTAGGGGCATCGGGGCCTAGGCGAAACAGTCGAAGTTGATCGAAAGAAGGAGGCCGACTAGAGGGATTTCTGACGATCACTGGTGTGAAACACTGGTAGTCGAGCAGAATCTGTCGAAGTATAGTCGTTAGGATGCGAAAGGCGAAAGAGCCGAAAGTCGACAAGTTGGTCGAACTGCGACATCGACAGGAAGTGAGGTAGAGGCCAAGCGTGGAGGACGGGGCAGATTTAAATGGTAGGCGTAGAGACTAAGTGAAGCCGATGAGTTAAGTCAAAGACTGACGAGGTAAAAATGGTCTACGCGGTGGAGTGCAGATCATTCGGGGAGGACAGTGATAAGACTGACCACTGTAGAAAAGTCAGAGAAGTGCAGAATTCAAAGGTGACAGACCTACAGCTGATGAGGGTTGTTGGGGAAGTTATGGCCGTTAAGAAGGTGGTTGAGACCAGACCAGGTGTCACCACAGGAGGAGGTTGTGCAGCAAGGTCAGGGGGTGTTGACAACTGCAGGATCTGTCGGGTTAGAGGTAGAGCGAAAGATAGAGAAGGACGTCTCGGGGAAGCCAACAGGGTGGACCTCGGGAATATCAACAGAGTAGAGTAGAAGACTGGCATGAAGGCATAGAGGAGGGGATCACTCATTCATTCTTCGTTCAAAAGAGGATCAGGAGAAGGAGAGGATCACACACAGAGAGAAATACAGTGAAGACATAATTTTACTTATGTATATTGTAACAGGATAAGGCTGACTTATTTTATTTTGATTTCTATGTAACATTGAATTTGATTCAAGTAATAGAATCCAACTTCTTGGCATTTTCAGTTCACATCTAGTCTTTGTGAGTACATTGTGTGTTATTTTTAAGAAAGAGGGTCCGACCAGAACCACCCTTGCACTAGGTGGTATCAAAGCAGAAGCATCCTGAAGGAGAGGCTGAATCTGTGTAGGCATGAACAACTCCAATTGCGGTTGGGTAGAGTTGTGCGCGCATGGTGAAAGTATGATTGCGATTGGATGAGGGAATATTTCAGCCGAGGTTGAAAGAATGGCTCCAAGAGGTGTAAATGTACGTGGTGTAGGACGAATAGCCTGAGGCGCAGGAGTTACAGTTGTTCACGAAATGCTCGACGAGTACATGCGAACAATGAGAAGCTTGACCAATGAGGTTGCATCAATAAAAGAAAGCTAGAGATGTGGATGCATTCTCGACGCACTTGACCATAGTGACAAGGAAGTCGAAGAAGTGGAAACTCGGGAAGAAGTCGAAGAGGAACCAGAAGATAAATTCATCAAGATACTGACAGAGATGAGGGGTAAGGAAAAAATGGTTGTACCTACCTGCTCATGAAGTCTAGATCTAGAAGAGTTGATAGAATGGTTCAGAGAGATGGGTAAATACTTCGACATAGAGCATATAGAGGATCCTAAGAGGGTTAAGACTGCATGTATGAAGTTTAAGGGTCATGCCTCATTGTGGTGGGACAATATACAACCTGGAAGAGTCAAGAAAGGAAAGGAGAAAATAAAGTCTTGGGACATAATGGTTTCCAAGCTGAAAGGGGAGTTTCTACCCAGCAACTATGTGATTTACTTGTTTAGGAAGTTACAAAACTTGCAACAGAAAGAGATGATTGTGAAGGAATAAACAGAAGAGTACTATAGACTGTCGATAAGATCTGGTAAAACCGATGAAGGTGAAGAAGCAGTCGCAAGATATGTAAATGGCTTGAAGTATGTCATACAGGACGAGTTGAGCCTATCGAAGTTCATAATGGTTGGATAAGCATACCAACTAGCTATGAAGGCAGAAGAAAAGTTGTCGAGAAGAACCGCATCGACTAGAGAAAGGATGACTAGTTGATGTGCGAAGACTGTTTACGCGAAGGGATAAAGTAGTGGAATCAAGAGAGAATCCATTAAAGACAACCGATGTGCGGAAGGGACAATGACCAGAGATAAAGCACAGGAAAACCGACAGGATGGTCGAGAGACCCGTGGTCGGGGTGCGTTTGGTCGAGGTGGTCCAGGAGATAGAAAAGGAGCTGACAGACAAGTGATTTTATGTAGTAAGTGTCACGGAGTGGGACACAAATCCTATGAATTCCTAGAGAATCTACACATGGCAGATGAGTCGAAACCTAGACGTCGACGATATGATCAAGTCGACGAGAGGACATAATCGACATTCGACAGTGGCGAAGAGGGTAGATGAAAAGGTCGAAACATGACCACCAGGAGAACGTTGGTTCATAATGACCAGTGGAAAGAGGAGGAGCCAGAACAGTGAAAGGACATCTTTTGGACCAAAGTGCTGATCGCCGACAGGTATTGCAAGACCATTGTCGATGGTGGTAGTACTGAGAACTTAATGTCGATGGAGGTCTTCAAAAATTTGGGTTTGAGATGTCACCAACACCCAAATCCATACAAGATATCCTGGTTACAGAAAGGACATCATGTGAAGGTAACCAGACAATGCATGATCAACTTTAAGGTTGGAAAGCTTCAAGATAGTGCATTGTGCAACATAATCCCAATCAGAAGATGATCTATGATGGTTAAGCCAACACTGTCACAGTGTGGAAAAATGGCACGTGGAGGATGCTGAAGCCAAAGCAGGAGGATCCCGCCGACTGCAAGCAAGGTGAAAGAAACTATTGGGAGAAGTGAGTCACTGATGTTCTCAGCGAAGGAATTCCTAGAAGAGGAAGAGAAACAGTCAGGATGTTTTGCCATCATTCCGAAAGGACCATGTGTCAAAAGGTCGACAATGGAAAGAATTACGATCGAAGTCGAAGAGATGCTCAACGAGTTTGAGAGCATAATAGTCAACGAGGCACCGACAGGATTTCCACCGACAAGAAGCATATCCAATTAGATTGACTTGATTCCAGGATCAAGTTTTCCAAACAAGGCATCGCATAGAATGACTCCAAAAGAGGGTCAGGAACTCAATAAAAAATTCCAGGAGTTGTTGGACAAAGGATTGATCAGAGAAAGTCTGAGCCCGTACGCAGTACCAATAGTATTAGCACCGAAGAAGGGTGGATAATGGAGGATGTGTACAGAATCCATAGCTATCGACAAGAACACAATCAAGTACATATTTCCATTTCCCAAGATGGATGACTTGATGGACTGTTTGAGTGGAGCGAGATACTTCACCAAGATCGACCTGAAGAGTGGATATCACCAGATCAGGGTCAGAGAAGGCGATGAATGGAAGACAACCTTCTAGACAAAGGAAGGACTTTATGAGTCGTTATTCATGCCCTTTGGACTGACTAATGCACCCAGTACATTCATGTGATTGATGAATGAGGTCCTGAAGCCATTCTTGGGAAAGTTCGTCGTAGTGTATCTCGACGACATCTTGATTTTTAGTTGTACCAAAGCCGAACATTTGGAGCACATTCGACAAAGTGTTGCAAAAGCTGTAGGAAGGGAAGCTGATGGTGAACCTGCATAAATGTTTCTCCATGAAGGAAGAACTGGTGTACTTGGGATTTGTAATCTTGGGTAAGGGGTTAGTGATGGACCCAGAAAAGGTGAAACTATATTGGAGTGTCCAGAACCGACAAGCACGACAGGAGTGTGGATTTTTCATGGAATTGCTAGTTTCTACAGGAAGTTCATCAGAGGATTCAGTCGGATATGTGCACCTTTCATAGAGTGCACGAAGAAAGGGGAGTTTCAGTGGACAGAAGCTTCCCAGAAAGCCTTTGACAAGTTGAAGCAGAAGGTGACAGAGAGCCTAGTATTAGCTCTCTCGTATTTTGAGAAAGTTTTCCAAGTCGACTGCGATGCGAGTGGAATGGAAATTGGAGCAGTGTTGAGCCAGGAGGGTCGAGCAATTGCATTCTTTAGAGAAAAGTTGGACGAAGCAAAGAGTAAATTCTTGGTCTATGAACAGGAGTTATATGCTATCGTGCAAGCATTGAAGAAGTGGAGGCATTATTTGCTGCCCAAGGAGTTTGTGTTGTATACAGACCACCAAGCACTGAGGTACTTGAATACTCAGTCGAAGTCAGGCAAGTTGAAATGGGTTGAATTATTGCAGGGATATACATTCATGTTGTGACATAAGTCGGGCAAGTTGAACAAGGTTTTCGACGCATTGATTCGAAGAGTTGCATTGCTGAACACGATGAAATTTCAGGAGACATGAATAGAGTCGGTAAAGATAGAGTATGGGACCGAGGAAGATTTTGCGAAAGCATGGAAATCTAGCCGCGAACCATGGAGTGTCGAAAGAATTCCATACTTGGATTATTTTATCCAAGAGGGATACCTATTCAAGGGACAATAGTTATGTCTTCCCAGGGGATCCGTAAGAGAGAACCTAATCGGAGAATTGCATAGTGGCGGATTAGCAGGTCATTTTGGCATCGACAATACCAAAGCGTTGGTCGCAGGAAAATACCATTGGTGAGGGATGGCGACAGATGTCAGTAAGTGGGTACAATAGTGTCGAAATTGCCAATTGGCAAATGGACGAAGTTGGAATACGGGGCTATATGCACCATTTCTAGTGCCAAATATCCCATGGGAGCACCTAAGCATGGATTTTGTGCTAGGATTGTCGAAGACACAATAAGGTAACGACTCCATCTTTGTGGTAGTCAACAGATTTTAGAAAATGGAACACTTTATTCCATGTCAGAAGACAAGTGACTCCAAAAGCATTGTTGTACTATTCTGCAAGGAAATAGTCAGATTGCATGCGTTACCAAAGAGTATAAAATCAGACAGAGATAACAAGTTTATGGGTAATTTCTGGAGAACCCTGTGGAAGAAACTGGATATGAAGTTTTAGTTTAGCTTGGCATACCATCCGGAGACTGATGGACAGATCGAAGTAGTAAACAGAAGTTTGGGAAACCTTCTGAGGTGTTTGACGACCGACAGACCGAAGTAGTGGGAGAACGTGTTGGCGCAAGCATAATTTGCATACAACAACTCTATGAATCGGTCGACAGATATTAGCCCATTCCATATTGTTCAAGGTCAAATCCCACATGGTGTGGTGGATTTGGTTGCGATACCAACAAAGATCAGAAAAAGTGTGGACACAGAGACATTCATAGAGCATATGAAATAAGTGCATGAAGATGTGCGCGAGCGCATTGAAAAGAGAAATGTGACATAAAGTTGATAGCCAACAGGAAGAAGAGGCTACAGTCATTCAGTGAGGAAGACTTAGTCTATGCGCATTTGAGGAAAGAGAGGTTTCCGACATGAACATATAACAAGCTGAAGCTGAAGAAGATTGGACCATGTAAGATCTTGAAGAATATTTCAGACAATGATTATGTGTTGGAGCTACCGAAGGAATTGAACATTTCTCCAACGTTCAATGTATCAGATATGTATAGGTATGAATAAGGTTCAACAAGCAGGAGTGCAGAAGTGTCGAAAATCGATTGGACAAGGAAAATTCCAGATCGACACAAGGAAGAGTTCGCCGAAGTAGTGGATGAGCACAAAGTCAGACGCACAAGGAATTCGCGAAAGAAATAATATTTATTTCGATGGAGGGATGACGAGTTGCGGGAGGCGACATGGATTTCAGAGGAATAATACAGAAGACTGATAGAGCAGTCAAGTTCTTTTTCACCCGGGGATACTGATCCAGGGGCATCGAGGCCTAGGAGAAACAGTTGAAGTTGATCGACAGAAGGACGCCAACTAGAGGGATTTTCGACGACCACTGGTGCAGAATATTGGAAGTCGAAGCCAGGTAGTCGAGCAGAAGCTGTCAAAGTATTGTCGACAGGATGTGAAAGGTGAAAGAGTCGAAAGTCGACAAGTTGGTTGAACTACGACATCGACAGGAAGTGCGACAGAGGCCAAGCATGGAGGACAGGGAAAATTTAAATGGTATATGTAGATACTAAGTGAAGCTAACGAGTCAAGTCGAAGACCGACGAGGTACAATGGTCCACGCGGTGGAATACAGATCATTTGGGGAGGAATGTGATAAGACCGACCACTGCAGCAAAGTCAGAGAAGTGTAGAATTCAAAGGCGACAAACCTACAACCGTTGAGGGTTGTTGGGGGAGTTATGGCGATAAAGAAGGTGGTTGAGACCAGGCCAGGTGTCACCAAAAGAGGAGGTTGTACAACATGGTCAAGGGGCGTTGACAACTGCAGGATCCGTCAGGTCAGAGGTAGAGCGGCGAAAAGAGAAGGAAGTATCAGGGAAGATAGCAGGGTGTACCTCGGGAACAACAACAGAGCAGAGTAGAATACTGGTTCAAAGGAAAATAGGAGGGGATCACTCATTCATTCTTCATTCAACAGAGGATCGAGAGAAGGAGAGGATCACACATAGAGAGAAACACACTGAAGACAAAGTCTTACTTCTGTATATTGTAACATGCTAAGTACAACTTGTTTTATTTTGCTTTGTATGTAACATTGAATTTGATTCAAGTAGTAGAAGCCAACTTCTTGGAATTTCCAATTCACATCTAGTCTTTGTGATTGCATTGTGTGTTTATTGTGTGTTATTGTTAAGCAACAGGGTCCGGCCAGACCCTCCTTTTTTTTGTTAAGCAAAAAACAAAATCTGTTTTTTCACCATATCTCCCTTGTTTTAAATTCGTTTCCCTTGAAGCTTCCATGAAACCACTGCAATCCCATTCTGCATATTTAATTCATGAGGACCCTATCCCAAATTCCACTCCCCAATGCTAGAAATTCCACATTTGTCTATTTTTAGGGTTTTCCATAACTTCTTTGATTTTCACCCAATCGCCTTCAATTTTTACCACAGTGTTCATTTCCTATTTTTGCTTCTTTGTCCCTCTCTACCAAATTTTCTCATTCTTTCACCCCGCTTCTGAAATCCTCTTTTTCTGCTTCCCTATCCATTCGAAAGTGTCCAAAACCTAGTCAAACCCAAATTACCCATCAAATTTTTTCCCAAATCCATATTTTCCTTTACTAAAATAGTTTCTGTTTTTATTTATCTACCTACTAAAAAAAAACAACTCCTAGTTATGGTTGTCACCCGCGCAGGAGCAAAAACCATGGAGGAAGAACTTGCAGCCCTCAAAACCAAACTCCAGGATCTGGATGAAAAATTTCTCGGTCTCCATCTTGGGCATTCAACCATGAACAATAAACGACAGTCGGAGTCTTCTTCAGACTATGGGTTCTCTTCTTCCAACAATTTTCATGGTCCGAAGCTTGATTTTCCTCGCTTCAATGGTACTGATCCGATTGGATGGATCTATTGGGCAGGACAATATTTCAGTCTGCATAATACTTTTGATGTCAACAAATTTCCACTTGCATCCTTTCATTTGGAACATGAAGCTCTTCAATGGTACCGTTGGTACATCAAGGCTCCTGAAGAGCCAAAATGGCCAGATTTTTACCAGTTCCTTTTGCAACTATTTGGTCCTCGTGCTTTTGATGACTTCACAAGATCCCTCGCTAAACTTCTCCAAATTGGCACTATGAGATAGTATCAAACCGAATTTGAGAAACTATCCAACCACACTGAAGGATTTCGTGATGACTTCTACAAGAGTTGTTTTATCAGTGCTCTAAAGGATGCAATCCGCTCTGAGGTGAAAATGTTCTGTCCCAACACAATGATGGAAGCCCTGGGGTTGGCTAAGTTGGAAGAAGACAAGATTGGACCCCAACAACGCTCCAAACCCACTTTTGTTCCCTTCAGAAATATGGGTTCTCAACGACCTCCAATCCTGTCAGCTCCTTGACCAACTCATATCAAGCATTTGTCTAAAACAGAGATGCGTGCACACAAAGAAAAATGGCTTTGTTATAATTGTGATGAGAAATTCACTCGGGGACATAGATGTGTTGAGAAAAAGCTCTATCTCTTGGATGTGGATTCTCCTCCTGCCTCTGAAATTGGTGAAGAAGATCCAGATACAATAAATGATCAAGTCGACATTCAAGAGCCACCTATTGACCCTTCGTCTCAGGGCGACCAGCTAGAGATATCTATCCATGCTTTATCCGGAATCACCACCCCCCAAACAATGCGGGTCATGGGTTACTTCAAGAAGCTTCCTCTTACAATAATCATTGATTCTGGTAGCACTCATAACTTCATTGACCCTCAGATCTCCAAATAGGATGATTGTTTTGTCCATCCTTGCTCCAACTTTGAAGTCATGGTTGCCAATGGGGGAACCTTACCTTGCAAAGGGAAGTGTCACAATGTGCGTATGTCTATGGGAGATTATAACCTGTGCTCTGACATGTTTTCCTTGACCTTAGGCGGATGTGATGTGGTTTTGGGCACTCAATGGCTACGCACACTTGACCCCATCTTATGGGATTTTGCTGAACTTTGGATGCAGTTTTCACCCAATGGAAAAAAACACACATTGACAGGCTTAGAACTAGGGTCTCTCAGCATCATCAGTTCACATCGCATGGAGAAACTACTTAAGAAGAATTCACATGTTGTCATCGCTCAAATCCATTCCATTCAGATGCAACCATCAGCGGTCTCCACTACTCCCTTGGATCTACAACAAATTCTGGATCGATATATAGGTGTCTTTGCTGAACCAGTGGGATTGCCACCTTCAAGGCCAGAGGACCATCGTATTCATCTCCTTCCTGGAAGTATTCCTCCCAACATCAGGCCCCATTTCTACCCATTTCACCAAAAAACAGAGATTGAAATTCTTGTTCGGGACTTACTGAAGCAAGGCATTATTCGCCTAAGCACTAGTTCCTTTTCTTCACCAGTTCTTCTTGTCCGCAAAAAGATGGGTCATGGCGCCTCTGCATTGACTTCCGAGCACTTAATCACCTCACAACCAAGGATAAGTTTCCAATTCCTGTTGTTGATGAGCTTCTTGATGATCTTCATGTTGCTCAATTTTTCTCCAAATTGGATCTTTGTTCTGGGTATCATCAAATTCGGGTTCATGAGGATGATATCCTAGAACAACTTTCCACACACATGATGGCCACTATGAGTTTTTGTCATGCCCTTTGGCCTCACTAATGATCCTTCCACATTCCAGTAATTGATGAATACAATATTCCGGCCCTTCTTGCGGAAATTCATTCTGGTCTTCTTTGATGATATCCTCATCTACAGTAAAACATGGGCTGAACATCTCCAGCATTTGGATCTTGTAATGCACCTTTTCTCTGACCATAATCTCCACGCCAAATAGTGTAAATGTGTTTTTGGACAGAAGGAAGTAGAGTATCTCGGGCACATTATTTCGACAAAAGGGGTTCGCGTGGATCTTGCCAAAATTTTTGCCATGAACAATTGGCTGCATCCTCAAACACTCAAGAGCCTTCGTGGTTTTTTGGGGTTGACTGGATACTACCACAATTTTTTCAATGATTATGGGAAGATTCAGCTTCATTAACTGATTTATTGAAAAATGATGCTTTTACATGGACACCTACTACCAAGTGTGCATTTGACAAACTGAAACTAGCTATGTGTACTACACCTGTTCTAGCTATGCCCGATTTTTCCAAGCCCTTCACTATTGAGAGTGATGCTTGCGGAAATGGACTTGGTGTTGTTCTCCTTCAATATGAACATCCCATTGCATTCACTAGCAAATCCATTTTAGGTAAGAATTTAGTTGCCTCTACATATGATGGCTATTTTGCATGTAGTAAAGGAGTGGCGACCATACCTATTAGGGAATCATTTCTACATCAAGACTGATCACCAGAGTCTGAAATATTTCCTAGAACAACATGTATCCTCCCCAGCACAACAGAAATGGGTTAGAAAACTCATGGGTTATGAATATGAGATCACTTACAAGAAGGGTAAGGAAAATATTGTGGTGGATGCTCTTTCTCGCACATTTGATGACCCAGTTTCTCTTTCAGCTATTTCTATGCCTATTCCAAATTGGTTGCAATCTATTCAACAGGGCTATGTCAATGACTCTTCATTATCGCAAATCATCCAATGCTTGGCCAAAAACCCTTCTGCTATACCACATTACTCTTGGGATGGTGCTTCCGTGAGATACAAGGGTCGTCTAGTGCTTCCCCAGAGCATAGATCTTCAACAGTTTGTCTTCTATGAACTCCATGCTTCTCCATTGACAAGGCACTCTGGGTTCCTCAAAACTTATGCGCGAGAATGGCATAACTTCTTTTGGAAGGGAATGAAAATGACAATTCAACAGATGGTGGCTAAATGTGATACCTGCCAGCACAATAAGGGGGAAACGACGCTCCTTCAGGGATTTCTCGAACCCTTGCCCATCCCTACACGGATTTGGATAGATATTTCTATGGATTTCTTTGAAGGGATTCCTAAATCTGGAGGGAAGACAGTGATTTTGGTTGTGGTTTATCGCCTCTCGAAATATAGTTATTTTTGTGCTCTCAGCCATCCCTATACAGCCTCCTCAGTCGATTAAATTTTCTTGGACCGGATCTTTCGTCTTCATGGAATCCCTTATTCCATTGTCTCAAATCATGATGCAACTTTAACTAGTCATTTTTTGACATAACTATTTCACCACACTGGCACCAAACCGAAGATGAGTTCAGGGTATCACCCACAAACAGATGGTCAGACTGAAATTATCAATAAATGTTTGGAAACTTATCTTCGTTGCTTCACCTCTGAAGAACAACATCAGTGGGAAAAGTGTTTCCCTCTTGTTGAATGGTGGTACAATACCTCTTACCACAATGTCTCTAAAATGACTCCATATGAAGCTGTCTATGGTCAGGCACCGTTAGTTCTTCTTCCATACACCCCCAGCAGTTCACCAGTTCAGGTAGTTGACACGGTCCTTCGAAACTGCGATCAGATTCTTCGCATTTTGCAGTACAATCTTCACATGGCAAGAAATCGCATGAAGCAACATGCCAATCAACACTGTTCTGAGCACACTTTTCTAGCAGGTGATATGGTTTTTCTTCGTCTCCAGCCTTACAAGTAATCCTACCTGAAACTAAAAGGGCATCATAAGCTCACTCCAAAGTTCTATGGGCCATATAGGATTCTTCAGAATATTGGTTCCGTTGTTTATAAATTGGAACTTCCTCCTTCTTCCCGCATTAATCCAGTATTTCATGTCTCTTGTTTGAAGAAAGTTCTTGGCACCAACATCAGAGGAAAAACTATTTTACCAAAACTAGATAATGAAGGATCCATCCTTTTGGAGCCAGAGGCCGTCCTGAATAGGCGCACTCGTCAGCTTCACTCTCGCTCTATCATAGAGGTCTTAATTCAGTGGCATGGAATGCAACCAAAGGATGCTACATGGGAACCACTCCTTCAGATTCAACAACAATTTCCACATCTAAAGCTTTGAGGACAAAGCTTTTTCTAAGGGGGAGGGGATGTTAGGAACCCATTTCAACCCTTCTCTTTACTTTGTTAGTATATTGTTGTTGGACGCATATGCTTTGTAAGTCGTCCCGTAGTATTTGTTGATCCATAGTTGGTGTTATTGTTGTTGGGCGCATATGCTTTGTAAGTTTCCCTGTAGTATTTGTTGATCCATAATTTGTTTTGGCGCCTAGAATTAGTATATAAGTTTGTGTTGAGGCCAATGAAAGAACCATGAAGTTATTTGTATTGAGCTTGCTCAAAGGAGGTTGCCCTCTCGAAGTGGCCTGCGATCAATAAAAATATTCTCTGATCTCATATATTGTGCATTTTATCAATTAATTGTTGTAGGTTCCTCACATTTCCCTAGTTGGTCCTTATGATTATTTTCAACAATGTCTGCATTTTGATTTGCATGGAAAATTGCTTGCACAATATAAGCTTTCCTTTTATTCAATGTTTAATCCAGTCTTTCTGAAAGTGATTTTTGTAATTTTAATTGTATGCAAAGGATACTCATGCATTTGTATTTGTATATGCAAAGTGTTGACTATTCCACTCTCTAGTCCTTGTGGACGTAATTTTTGTAAACCATGCATAGAAGGTGATTTTTCTTGGCAGCAAGATGTGCGAGAGCGTAGTGGTGTTGGTGGCAATTTGTTAAGATTCTAAAATATTGTCAAAATCTACCCTTCTTTCCAGTGAGACATTTCAAATTTTCTTTTAAAACCTTAGGTATTGTCGTTTCCTGTGTTATCTAACTTCTATTAATGGATGATAGAAATATTTTAAATTTTTATTCTGAAAGGAAACGAGTGTTGTTGATTATATGAATCTCTGAACATTGTCTATATATGCTTATGGAGCATCATTACATTTGGTTTAGGTGAATAGGAAATGGAGGATGTAATAAGATCTATTAAAGGTAGACTTGAAGATGGATGTGGGAGTAATGATGGTGATGAAGAGGATCAAGATCCAAGTGAGCGAATCAAGATTGATGAATATTTATATGAAAAGTATGTAAATATGCAATTGGAAGAATATATAATGTCCCAATTTTGGTATCTAAATATGAAGTAATTAAGCCCATCCCAACTCATGTAACATAGTTTAGGGAGCCTCCAAATCATCCAGTGGTAGTCTCTCCTTAGTCCTGGGTATCGTCTAAGCAAAGACATATCATTCATTCCAAAAAAGAAAAGCATTTAGAACAAAAAATCCCAGTGGCGGGAGCACCTCGTTCCTGGGTCTTCTCTAAGGAAATACCCTCTCTATTTCATATATACAATAATAACAATCAAGGGGGATTCATGCATATCTTCCATGGCCCTATTTCCATTTACATCCAAAATAGATTTTCAGATATCATAGGAATGAAGAATGAGGAAGGAAAAAAGGAGAACAAAATCATGTGATAGATTTAGGCGACCTTTCCCAGCTTAAAATCTCGATGAAATAATGAACGTCCTATTTTGTGTATTTGCGCATAGATTTTATGTTCCTGTAGTATGAATCTGCCAATATGCAGGGTTTTCTAACCAGCCTGCCATTTGTCTCAAATGGATATTTTGGTTAAGGAACTATAACTAAATTGGAATGCACATTCTTTCTCGGGAATTGTGGACTGATTGTTTCTCATCTTGTTTTCCTTTTCCCAATTTTTCTCCACATCTCCTTTCCGGGGACCTGAGGTGGTCCTAATATATTCATTGTCAAAGAAAATTGATGCTGGGCCACCTGTTCTTCAGATTGTTGTTGTCCTTCCATCACCTTTTCTTTTAACATTTGTATAGTTTTCCATGCATGATCCGTTGGTGATGGGTTATGTTTTAACATTTTGAATGCCTTGTATAGCTCCGATACTGGAGTATAATCCACATATTTTATGATGGTCAACAAGTAGTTCAATAGTGTATGGACAAAAATTGTAGGGTATAATTCATGAAGTAGCTCTTTTTTCATTGGGGGAGTGGCTCGCTGAGTTATGGAAGTCAATTCAGGCATATTTTCTTTAACCATTTTCTTGTACAATCCAGATGAATGGAGCTCATGCTCTTGGATCCAAGGGATTGGAATCTCATCGTGAATCATGGCATCCATTATCCTTAAAAAAGGATTAACCACTTTCCCAAATTCTTTCAATTTCTCTTCTAACCTCATCATAGAGTCCAACCCCTAGATGTTGTTGTCTATACAAATGATAACTCCAGTTTTGTCACTTATCTACATGGATTTTAACTGCTCTGGAGACAAAGTATTGATAACAGATCCGGCTATCTTTGATATTTGACACTTTTCCTTTACATCTACTTTAATTTTTCCCATGTAATCAATTTCTTCTGAGGCTATTTTATGGTAACTCAATATGAACTCAATATAAGCTCGGGCCTTAGGTAGTTCTTGAAAGATGAGTGTCCATATGGAATTTTTAATTGTCATCATTTCCTCTATCATCAGTGCCTGATTTGTAGCTTTGTCCAGTTGCCGTTGTAATTTTGCCACTCGTTGATCCTTGGCATCTATCTATTTATTCAATTCATGCACTTTCTGTTGTGATGTATCTAGTTTACCCTCTTGTTTCTTCAATATTTCATCTCTTTTATGCACAATTTGGTTTAAATATGGAAACTTGCATAAGGGAATTTGATGCTTTATTTTCCCATTCCTTCTATTCTTTCTCCTTCTCATCTAAAATTTTCCACATCTTATCAATGTCTTCCAAGGGACTTGTGTCTTGGATTATAACAGGAGTTAAATCTGACTTCTTTTTATCTTCGACCATCCTTGCTTCATAAGCTATGATCTGAGCTATTGCATCATCTAGCTTATTTTGAAGTTCTTGACATTTTCCTTCTGATTTTTTGAGCTCTTTAATTCTCCTTTCATTGAATTCTTTTTCTTCCAGTATAGAAGCATGTTCTTCCTTGATAAATTTTAGTTCACCCCATAATTGCTGGTTTTGAGACATTACCTAAATGGTGGATGGAAATGCTTGGCTCATTTGGCTATTTTTCAATGCTTTGATTTTTGATCTTTTAAATATAGAATATTCATTACCTTTTCCGAGTATTGTGTTCCATGTGTTCTATTGACTATAACGTTCTCTAATATTTGATTCCCCCCCTCTAAAGTTTTTACTCTGGCTCTTAGAAACTGATTGGTAGTCTTCAAGGATGCAACTTTTTATTTGTACATATACATATTTGCAGAATTTTTGGCATATTTATGGTACATCAGACTATTGGACCCTTTAGCCAAGGATACATGATCTTTACGGGGTAGCTCTGATGTGCCTATAGTGAGTTGAGACATATTCCATTCTCTAGGTTGCATATTTTTGTATGATTTTTGCGCCAGGGGTTCCATTTTAATTATTTTGAAGTTATTTGTAACATGATCAAACTTTGGGATCAACCTGTTCTTAGCTTGAGAGTCCAGTGATTTTATGATAGGAAATATTTCTGGAGCCTTGGATCTTCTCTCTTGCTCTTGCTCCAGGAGCATAAAAGGATTAGTAATTTCGAATGACTCAACCTCTCCACTCTCATTTATTGGCTGTGGTATTTCCAGGAGTGTGGCATGGGGAAGAGGATCCCATGCATATTTTACATTTTTTGTAAACAATAATTCATTAGACTCAATAGTAAGAAGATCTGGGTTCGAAGTTTCACACTTCATTTTTGTGATATTTCTTGAATGGGATTAATCTCTCGTGAAGAGAAAAGTATGATAGACTAGGACCCATTTCCTCTTCTTCTGAAGTCTTAGTCTTTTTCTTCTAAGTTTCTTCTGGGTAAATTTCTTCTGCTCTCATTTTAGGAGCTTCTATAGAATCTATTGTCTCCTTGCATTCTGCCTCTTTAGTCTTAGCATATGATATCAGAATTGCCTCTTTCACGGGTGAATGTATAAGATATATTTGATACTCAGAAGTTCCCGTTTCCTTCTCTTTTCCTGTCTCACTCATGGATTGAACCATATGTTGAATACTCGTAACAAGAGATTATTTTTATTTTTGGTTTCTCCTATTATTGAAACACCTTCAGTATGTTCTTATTTACCAATCTCTATAATGAGTGGTGTTTGAGTGTTTGTCTCTCGTGATTCGTTTTCTGATTGATCATGCTCCGACCCTGGTGGGATCTTAGTATCTTCATCTTTTTTTGTACCAAGTTTGACTTGTGCTTCCCTAGGGATCTTTGTGTCAACTGTCACCTAGGGAATTTGAGATCCTTGATGTGTTTCATGTACATAATCCCCTATACCCATTCTTCCAGACCTCTTCTCAAGTTGAATGGATTTTGTATCCCATGTGCCTTCCTTCTCCAATCCCTGTCTTGGATTGAAACCCGTGGATAACATAATTGGCATGGATTTATGATATGGCTTCAAATTTTCGAGGGCTGGAGGAAAAGGAGCGTTAGTCACTGCTATCTCTTTTCCTTTAGTGCCACATTCAACTTTCAAAAGAGATCCTAATTGTTTTTCTTCTTTATCAACCCAACCAACCACCCGGGGTACTTTACTTTTATAACCTGCATGATATACCTCATATAATTCACCAAATTGTTGATCTTATGGGATATGCTAGTAAGGGATACCCATTTTCTATAATATATTCATCTCCTCTACCAAGATCCATTCCTATTTTGATCTTCCTTACTCTGTACTCTAGTGTACTCATCACTCCTTATTTGTAAGGAAGCAATGAATTCCAATTCCTCCTTGGGGACTGGTTCCACTTTAGGTTTGTAGAAGGTGTAATAAGGTGGCACTTCAATGTAATATTCAGGAATAGTATTAGGAAATATTTGCATGATCACTTCAGTAATATGTTTTTCTTCTTGAATAGTTTTTTGTACTTCCTCAAAAGCGTCTTTATTTGATAACTTTTCTACTTCAAGTCTATGCTCATGATCTCTTGGGTTCACCATTTTTCTCCCCTTTTCTTGACCAATAATGAAATGTGGTTCATATTTCCATGCCTTGTCCAGAGGAAAATCGAGATCTTTAATAATTTTTACAAATTCCTTAAAACCTCTCTTATGATTAATAGCATATCATCCCATTGATATTGGGAATGTAGTTCTTTCCTTCTTCTTAGATTGTAGAAAATGACGATTATCTACCTCTTTCATCTGAATTACATATTCAAGGATAAAATTACTGGGGGTAAGGAGTTTGGTTAATTTGTGAGGAGGTGATTCAATGCCATACAACCTAATAACTGTGTAATCTTGTTGCAGGTACCAATCACTTTTTTTCGTAGCTTCTCCAAGATGCAGATACGACCTGATTTCTTGAGGCATGTGTTCTGGTTCTTTCCCTTGAATTAAAGTAAATGCCTAATACATAAATCTAAATGCAAATTTTATCCAGGAGACATCTTTTCCTTCTTGTTTTATCTAAGGAATCCAATCATACACTCTGTTTGGTCCTCCATCCTTAACTTTGCATAGCTCAAGGTCCTCAAAATGGTGAGATTGATAGAAAATCAACAAGTAAACTACGTATGAATAATATCTAAAAACCCCAGTTTATTCAAACCCTGCTAACTGGTCTTTGATCCCTTCTTCCATGGATTTTGCATAATTGAGATTGGAAAGATTATCATTATTATATCTATCAATCAAATCTACCATTCTTTCATCAAGATTCTCATTAGAATCTTTACCTAGTATGATGGTAAAGGAAGATAGAGTTTCTTGGTTCCATGGCGACAAGTTGGATCGCATCCAGGGATCAAGATGATCCATCTGTTGTTTTGGTACATATACCAGAAATATTTTTTATCTTCTCTTTCTGATAGGGATATTTCTTTGCATAATATTCAACAAGTTTTTCCAGGGAAAATGATTGAGTCCCATCAATTGTAGTTCCCAACATTTCTGCGATGGATCTAGCAAAAATATCGAAGAGGATTCTTCCATCATTGGCCTTGATGATTCCATATGCACTATCATAATTATTGATGCATAAATGAATGAATTCAAGAAATGGAAAAACACCAGGGAATAAATGCTGGGCTAGCTGGGACTCCCAAAATCTAGCTAGTTTGGGTGATTTTCCTTCAACATTTTGAAGTTTGCCAAGGGTTGCTCAATTTTTTGGCTGATATTTTGTTATGAGGAGGACCAACCTCAAGCCACTAGTCTATAAAATCTGGTAAATGAGATGAAGAGGTGTCAGAAAGGTTTGACTGGTTTGAAAGGGTTGCGGAAGAGGTCGACTGAGACAAAGCAACTTTCTTCCTATTGATTTTCTGGAAACTTGTACATATGCAATATTTTTAATGTGGAATTTTAGTGATTGAACTTGGATGGTATTAATGTCCACAAACTACCAAATTAGGTCTATGGGACTCAAAAGTACATGAAGTGACTGACAATTGAGAAATTTATTGGTATATTCTTATAAGAATTCAACCAATCCTCTACATATCTAGCCAATAAAAGGTATTAGTGGTATCTTCTATGATCAAATCATTTTATTTGTAGTATGTAATCATGATTGGATAACTTGTATTTTCAGAATCATTTTATATGTAGTATGTAATCAGGATTGGATAACTTGTATTTTCAGTTTTCATGTGGCTGCGAATTAGACAATTCTAAAATTCCTTTCCCAAATTAATTTGGATTCAAGAGAAGAAAAATGCTAGATTGTATACCTACCTCCTGTGTATAAATACAACCAAGAAATTTCAGGGCAGAAGAAGAGAAGACATAGCATAGAGAATAGCAGAGAGGAAGAACATGAAAGGGAAGAGCAGGCAGAGCAGATCAGACCAAATATCTGTAATAATTTTATGAATTTGAATTTTGATTGATAAATTGTAAACCCTACCGAAGACTGAGATCATGGGGAGCATTTTTAAGTTTTATGTGAATCAAGAGTTCCTCTAAAACTCTATAATTTCCAGGTTACCATTTTTGAAGAAAATTTTAATAGCCGAATGAGAAATTTTAATGGTCTTTTCTGTGTTTGGAAGACTGTTTGAAATTGTTTCTTAAAAGAGGTTGTGCTCTCTGTGTTGCTGTAGTCTTGCAGTGTGTTTTATTTGTTATAGAACCTTGCGGGGCTACACCAAAAAGTCACTTCTAAAATCACACTGAAATAGACAAAAAATTTAGAGCCCCAAAATTTCACTTTAAATTTTGAATTAGAGGTGAAATTTAATTCTTTGCACGTCACCATTGCAAAAATTAATGACGATGTTTAATTGTGTGATCATCACCATTGAAAAATTCAATGGTGACATTTAATTCTGTGCACGTCACCATTGTATAAATTAATGGTGAAGTTTATTTGTGATTTTCACCATTAATGAAACTTCAGTGACCTTCCTTGAAGGTTCGTAACAATAAAAAAAATGAATGGAAATGGTGATGGTCCTTTACTGCGCATCGCCAAATGAGGTTAAGATGAGAGTCATTGCTGTAATAATGATTGATTGGTGATGGAAATAGTGCATCTCCATATATCCCCTACTAGCTACTTTGCTTTTGTCGACGTTCATTTTTTAGTGACGCGGGCCATTTAACCACCATCAATTAGGTTAGGGTGACGGTCATTAAAGCTATGTCATTGTTGTCCTTTGGAATTGGAGATGGTCCCTGACCATCACGATTGATGCTTATCGGTGATGGGAATAGTGAGTCTCCATATCTCCTCACTTTTGGTTGTGTTGCATTTGACGACATTCAGATTTTTGGTGACGAGGGCCATTTTAACCGTCACCAATGAGGTTATGGTGATGGTATTCAAATCTTGTGATCAACTTCTTAGGATCAACATAGGATATAGATGAAATGGTATTAGAGCTCAGGGCATGAAGGAGCTCATTTTTTCATGCCATCTATAGCCTACATTGATCTTGATAAGTTGGGTTCAAGATTTGAATACTATGGCATCAGTCTCTGTACAACCGGAAGACCATCTTGAAGGCACCTCAAACTTCAACACTTGTAAGGCTAGGATTCTTAACATACTAGAGGAACATGAATTAGATATATATGTATCCATTGTGGTGGAGGAGCCTACATCTAATGCAAGGCACATCAAATTCAAGAATAATCAAGCTAAGGCCAAATGAATCATCTACGATTTGGTAAACGATAACTTGATGCACATGATCACACCGCTGAAGACTATGAAAGAATGTTATGATACATTGACTAATATATATGAGAACAAGGCCTTGAGTCAAAAGAGGGCATTGAAGAATAAGCTTCGAAACTTAAATATGGAGACAAATGAGACAGTGGCCTCCTTCTTCTCCAAGATCTCTCAGGTAATAGATCAACTTGCTAGTATTGAAATAGTGGTGGATGAAGATGATCTTCTTGTTACACCTAAAATCTACCCATCATCATGATTTAGTGTATACATCCCTGAAGTCACCTGGACCAAGTACTAATTTGGGAGGATCTGTACTTAGTTTGTACACCCTTTTGAGAGGTTGTCACAGGTTGCACATTAGCAACATGCGACGTCGCAGGTTGCTCCATAGCAAGGTGCGACGAGGTCTGTTAATGGGAAAAAATAGCCATTTCAAGATCTTTCTCGAAGCTTTCTCATTTGGGGGCTTATCCCTGACCTCTAGGAGAGCTGGTACTCGACCCCTAACTCATTGGGAAGATCCCCTATCTCTCTCCTACCATCTCTCAACCTATCCTATCCATAACCTCATCCACTTAGTCCTATATAAACGAGGCTCACTCCCATACCAAAGGGAGGAAGACTAAGGTATCCATACGCTGGTGAAATCTACCTTAGAGGAATGCTATGGTATCTACATGTTGGTGAAATCTCTCCCAAGATACTCCATTCACCTCTTGGAGAATTCATGCTTCCTTGGAAGGGCTTGGAAATTGGCTTGTGTGGAGAAGGGATGCTACGTTAAGTCTTTGGTTGTAGTACTATATCTCTATCATGTACTCCTCTATTTGTAGTAATACAAATGCTTTCCACCAATATCGTTATTATGTGTAATGATGTTGTGTTGTTTACCTGCTTAACTGTTTACATAGATCTCTTATTGTATAGATGCTATTTACTCGTTTCTCTTTTCTGTGTCTTGACAGGTCTTGTAGCTTGGATCTGACGACCGTGGGACGTGGAGCAACATTCATGAGAAAGGATAACGAATCAAAGAGGTAAGACATCTAGCACTTGATCCTTAAGTAGATCTAGGAAACGTGTTTGTAGTCTGTTCTATTTGTTCTAGACTCACATTGAGCTAGGGAGATCTGGCTCTCTTCCAGTCGAGTGGATTGTCCGGTAACAAATCTGGCGACCATACTGGGGAGTATTCTTGTTTAGTGATCGTTAATCTGAGTCATTTTCAGTTGATTACTTGTCACAAGCCTTGTTGTCATTTCTTTTTCCATCTTCCTTCTTAGGATTGATTCCATTGTCATATCTTCACGTTGAAGATCCTGATCTGCTTCCTTTGAGTCTATACAACTCAGTTCCAAGTCAGTTTGTGGTTCATTATTGAGAGATCTGATTCATTTTTGAATCTAGAACTCGCCTGTCGAACCTGGGCAGTGGAAACAGAGCGACACTGTGTTTTTTTGAGTCTCTATCCTTTGTTTATTACTTACTTGTCGCAGCCTGTGTATTGGTGAACTGCAACACCGTCGCACCTCCCGTGTAGGAAACCCGTGATGTCGCACTGTCTGCAAAGACAGATTGCGTCGATCTGTAAAAAATTGACATACAGGCATCCATCCTCTCATTTGACAGTCTGAGTCTTGGTCTAATGTCTGGATTCCCTCTATGCTGCAAGATCCAGCCAGAGACCCCTTTGATAATTCATGTGTTGAGAGTTTGGTTCCATTTGGATTGATTTTGGGTTCTGCTTTGGACAAGCTTGAAATCGGTAGTGGTGGATACTTTTGTCTCCCCCACCTTCATCCATTCACTCTTGCATTCCCTTCCTTCCATCCCTGATCTGATCATTGCATTGGATCACCTTCCAGGTCATTTACATTTGTTTTGAGCTTTGCTTGCTTAGATTGCTTACTGCTGCTTGATTTTGAGTTAAGTGTGTCATTTCCACTTGGTTGAGTGCTTGTCTTTTCTTGAGTTTTCTGAGTGTATGAATGCTGCAAGTAGTGTTTTCTTTTCAGTCATTTGGATCTGAAAGCAAAGTTGTTATCAATATTATTGTGTTGATGCATCCATTGAAAGATTAAAAGTGCTTCTTTCCCTTTGTTTCTCAAAAAATTATTGAAGAAAGATTGTTTGCATTGGAAAATATGTTTTGGAAAAGTTGAATGAATGTATGATCTCTTGTGTTTTTCTCGAATTATGAATCATTCATTTTCTTGAAGAACTCATAGAACGCTTCAATTTTTTGCAAAATTGTTTCCATGCTAAGGAAAGATAGATGCATTTTTTTATTTTTATTGCTCTTAGATCATTGAAATTGAAATTGAAAAGCTTGCATATTTCATTTCAGAATCCTCTCTTTTCATCATTTAGTATCATTTTACTTTGAAAAGAAGAGAAAAGAAAAAAGTTGCTTTGATTTGGATAGTAGTGTTGTGTACATTTGTGTGTTTCGTTGAAAAAGAAAAGAGTACTTTCATTGTCAAATTTTTTTGAATTGAGATTGTGTTGCATTGAGTTTGTTTGGCAATACCATTGGAAAGAAAAAGCTTTCTCCTTACCATAGGTAGAATTCATCGAAAGAAAAGAACATTTCATGCATGTAGCTAGGGCTTGCATTATGTTTCCGATTATGTACTCACCTCATGCATTCACCTAACCGTACAAGATAAAATTAACGGTAGAACTAGGTAAAATTTTTAGTAACTTGTGTGTAAGTTAGAGACGTGTTCCGACATCGTTAAGCGTGGAAGCTGTCGTTACTTGCCAGCACTGTAGTCCGGGGGTATTGTAGTCTTCCACGTACATCGGTATATCAAGCTCCTTCACGTACCCACCAAGTACCATAATCCATACTTAGCGTATATCGAAGGGTGTATCACGTACTCGACACGTATATCGGAAGGTCTCGTGCCAACGACTGTGCATTAGACAGCACCACTACGGATTTGAGCTCCCACGTACCTTGCGTTTTTTGGGAGAAACCATTAGGATTCCTGAAACCAACCGAGTTAACCATTTGGCCGTCTTGGCAAAGCAATACACCGAGAACAACACTCGGGGAGATTAGCACGCATGTATTGTCCAGGTAATCGGGTATGCAAGCAAGGGTATGGTCCCAATCCTCCTTGTCGCGTCATATTGTTGGACCCTGCAGTATATCGCGATTTGCGATGCCTTGATAATCCCGTGAGGTTCAAGACTTTTGAATCCACTCTGTCACATAAGTTTGCTTGTTGCCTTAGTTTGATTAGGTTTCTTGGACTGCTTTTCTTTTAGTATACCTTTAGGAGAAACGCTATTTCGGCCTTTTTTGGCTGATTTTCCTGATACTCTGGCGGATTTTCCCTGGAGAAGGTCCCGTAGGATCTTGAACTTGCCACTCGAATTTCCCCTTAATACGGAGGTTATTTCGATGACAAGAATGGATCAGCGTAACGCGGTCGTAGTTATTGAAGTAGGGAACCCCAATTTGAATGTTGACGGAATTGTGTTTCCACCAGATTCACCTGCCTCTCATCCCACGCGGGATGAAGAAGCACATACCCCCACTTCTCAAAACCTTCCTCCTGTCATCCCGGGAGAACCTGGATCGTTGGAATGGATAAACCGACCCCAGGACGACCCTACAGTAGTTGTTGGTCCTTCAACAGCTTATTGGACATCTTCTACATACCACCCAGTGGCTCATTTTGCCATCTCATCCTCATCCAGTGAGACTACCCCGAAAGACACTTTAGCTTACTTTTATGGCCAATTGGCTCACTTTCGTTCCATGGCTGAAGAATTTCAGCAGTCAAGTCTCCAAAGGAGGGTTCAAGACCCATCTTTACCTCCTTACCAACCTATCCCAATTCATTCGATATCTTTCGGATCACCTGAAGCATCCCACCACATGACCACTAATGAGACTGGTCAACCCTTGCAGGAATCTAGTCCTGCACCTCAAGAGAACCAACCGATGGAAGGACAACGGTCCAACACACCTGTCACTACCACAGTTACTTTACCAGTTTCTCCCCCACCTCAAAATTCGAGGGGAGGGTATTCCATTCCCATGGATTATCTTATTGGTAATGTTATTAGCATGGTAGCTAGTCAACAACCTACATTGGTTCAACCTTTGAACAGTGGTCAATCTGTTGTGGCTAGGGGGAAACCCCCATTTCCTAACGAGAACGTAGGCATTGGAGTCCCCAACGGACCTTCCGTTGGACCTACCCAACTCTCTAGACCATCCACCACGGGATTATCTCATGTTGGAGGGCCGTCGAATGTAACTCAACCCTCATGGAGTCAAGCGTATCCAGGTTCCATTAACCCTGTGTCGGGTCAACCTAATCCCAGAAATGCACCATACGGGATACCTTATCCTGAGAACCCATACACTCTATGGGGGCAACAGCCTGTGTTGCAACACGGACCCCAACTGACTATCCCTCAAGTACCACCACCCACGATCGGTCCTCCCCCACCTCCTGTTGGAGGCGGCAGGCCCCCACCTAACATTGGTGGAGGCCCACGTCACTTTACCTACAACACCCCTCAACCCTCTGGATGTGGCAGGAATGGTCCCCCACCTCCCCTAGGCAGAGGCAGCGGTGGAGCACCCTATAATGGTGGAGGAGGACATTTCCCTTCGAGTGGAGGCAGTGGTCCGCCACCCCCTCTAGGAGTAGGCGGTGGAGGACCTGATTACTATGGTGGTGGTGGTGGTGGTGGAAACCCTCATCCTTCCGGCAGCAGAGGTGGTGGGGCCCCCCACCCATATGGCAGCGGAAGTGGTCCACCACCTCTCCAGGCGGAGGCGGTGGTGGGCCACCTTATTACGGTTATGGACCCCCACCTCCTCCCGGTGGTGGCGGACCTCCACCCCCTCTCGGAGGTGGAGGTGGACCCCCACCTTATTGGAATGGACCACCTTATGGTGGCGAACCTCCTTATGGCACACCCCCCTACGGTCATTTTTATCCTGGTACCCCTTACAGTCAGTTTAGTCCTTACACGCCATATCTGTATGATCAACACGCGTAGCCTAATCCACAACTACCCTTTTTGGTTACTTTGGACCTACCTGACCTCTCTCGTTTAACCAACGATCCTATTTACCACTGATCTAACTGGCCACCGATTTCGGTGAAACTTCCGTCTAATATCCCCAAGTTTGACGGCAAGCCGGGTGAAGATCCCAAGAACCACGTGATTGTTAAGTTTAAACCAAATAGACAAGCAAGATCACTGAAAGAAACACAATCACAAGATAGACACACAATATACCCTGGGAAACCCTCATGGGGTAGAAAACCCAGCAAAGCTTTCCTCAATAAGATGATCAACCAAAATACAAGATGTGCTCCTTCCTTCTTTGTCTCCTTAGCAGATCTCCCAGACAAGTGCGCACTCTTCCACAAGTGAGTGAGTGATCTAATGAGGAGTTCACCTCCTCTATTTATACTTGACTCTCAACTGACTAAAAGACCTTATGGGGCTGACCTCACCTGGAGATGTCTAATAACCCCTAAAATATAACTACAGGGCCGACCCACACATGGTGGGTCTAATAACCCTAGTTAATACTAACCCTCGGAGGAATAAACATCTCCGGATACATAATAGGGTTACCTCGGAGGGATGAAACATCTCCGGAATAATAAAGTACAAAAATAATATTCTTTGAAGTTACAATATTCAACACTCCCCCTTAACGAGAAGGATATTATAACAGCATCTGCAGGAGCAAGGAGTCACTACACATGATACATATATAAATCATCGGAAGCTTTCTTCAATTCGTCTTCATCAGTAACTCAAACAGTTACTGGTACATCAATGTCAACATCAACATCACGATCTTTAGCATCGTCTTCACATGATCAGCAGCATCGTCATCACACGATCAGCAGCATCGTCTTCACACGATCAGTAGCATTGTCATCACATGATCAGCAGCATCGTCATCACACGATCAGCAGCATCGTCATCACACGATCAGCAGCATCGTCATCACACGATCAGCAACATCGTCATCACACGATCAGCAGCATCGTCATCACACGATCAGCAGCATCGTCATCACATGATCAGTAGCATCGTCATCACACGATCAGCAGCATCGTCATCACACGATCAGCAGCATCGTCATCACACGATCAGCAGCATCGTCATCACATGATCAGCAGCATCGTCATCACATGATCAGCATCGTCATCACACGATCAGCAGTACAAGTATCCTACCGATACACCATCAATACAAGTATCCTACCGATACAAGTAACCACATCATCAATACAAGTATCCTACCGATACAAGTAACCACATCATCAATACAAGTATCCTACCGATACAAGTAACCACATCATCAATACAAGTATCCTACCGATACAAGTAACCACATCATCAATACAAGTATCCTACCGATACAAGTAACCACATCATCAATACAAGTATCCTACCGATACAAGTAACCACATCATCAATACAAGTATCCTACTGATACAAGTAACCACATTATCAATACCATTACTTTCTCGGAGACCATTCGTCTACGGATCAATTCAGGGACCGAAGTCCGGGGATGATACAATCCCCATCATGTACATTTTGAACTAGCAGTTCCGGGATGATGCAATCCCTATCACGTACATTTTGAACTATCAGTTCCGGGATGATGCAATCCCTATCACGTACATTTTGAACTATCAGTTCCGGGATGATGCAATCCCCATCACGTACATTTTGAACTATCAGTTCCGGGATGATGCAATCCCCATCACGTACATTTTGAACTATTAGTTCCGGGATGATGCAATCCCCATCACGTACATTTTGAACTATCAGTTCCGGGATGATGCAATCCCTATCACGTACATTTTGAACTATCAGTTTCGGGATGATGCAATCCCCATCACGTACATTTTGAACTATGAGTTCCGGGATGATGCAATCCCCATCACGTACATTTTGAACTATCAGTTCCGGGATGATGCAATCCCCATCACGTACATTTTGAACTATCAGTTCCGGGATGATGCAATCCCTATCACGTACATTTTGAACTATCAGTTCCGGGATGATGCAATCCCCATCACGCACATTTTGAACTATCAGTTCCAGGATGATGCAATCCCCATCACGTACATTTTGAACTATCAGTTCTGGGATGATGCAATCCCCTCAACTGTCCTTTGAGGACTTCATTCTCGGATACCTCACGTCTATGGCTCTCTTTAGGACTGAGAGTCCAGGGATGATCCAATCCCCTCAACTGTCCACCAAGGACTTCATTCTCGGAGACCTCACGTCTACGGCTCTCTTTAGGACTGAGAGTCCAGGGATGATCCAATCCCCTCAACTGTCCACCAAGGACTTCATTCTCGGAGACCTCACGTCTACGGCTCTCTTTAGGACTGAGAGTCCAGGGATGATCCAATCCCCTCAACTGTCCACTAAGGACTTCATTTTCGAAGACCTTATGTCTACGACTCTCTTTAGGACTGAGAGTCCAGGGATGATCCAATCCCCTCAACTGTCCACTAAGGAATTCATTTTCGAAGACCTCACGTCTACGGCTCTCTTTAGGACTGAGAGTCCAGGGATGATCCAATCCCCTCAACTGTCCACCAAGGACTTCATTCTCGGAGACCTCACATCTACGGCTCTCTTTAGGACTGAGAGTCCAGGGATGATCCAATCCCCTCAACTGTCCACTAAGGACTTCATTTTCGAAGACCTCACGTCTACGGCTCTCTTTAGGACTGAGAGTCCAGGGATGATCCAATCCCCTCAACTGTCCACTAAGGACTTCATTTTCGAAGACCTCACGTCTACGGCTCTCTTTAGGACTGAGAGTCCAGGGATGATCCAATCCCCTCAACTGTCCACTAAGGACTTCATTTTCGAAGACCTCACGTCTACGGCTCTCTTTAGGACTGAGAGTCCAGGGATGATCCAATCCCCTTCTGTATTCTTATCTATACAGGTATAAGTATCCAAGAGCATGTATCACATTTAGCATGTATTCTCACTAATACATCTAATCATCAAGATGTGTATACATTACAACTAGCATGTATTCTTACCAATACATCTAACATCAAAACATGTATACATCACACCAAAACATGTATACATCACAACTAGCATGTATTCTTACTAATACATCTAACATCAAAACATGTATACATCACACCAAAACATGTATACATCACAACTAGCATGTATTCTTACTAATACATCAAAGCATGTATACATCACACTAAAACATGTATACATCTAGCATCAAAACATTTATTTGAGAAAATAAAAGATATATAAGAGTTCTAAATCTAAATAATTTGAAAGTAGCTAAGAGCAACAAAACAAAAAAGCTATCAAATACTATACTACTCCCCCTTTCGAGGAGGGTCCTTCTGGACTAAACCAAGCATGTCTCGGAAGTGTTCAAACTTTACTCGAGACAGAGGTTTAGTCAGAATATCGGCAATCTGATCCTCAGTGCTTATGTACTCAAGCTTGATGGCTCCCTTCTGCACCATGTCTCGTATATAGAAGTAACGGATCTCAATGTGTTTTGACTTATCATGGAACACAGGATTTTCAGTCATCTTAATGCAACTTTGATTATCACACATAATCACCGTGGGATCCATTTCTAAGTCAAAAATTCCAGATAAGAGTTTCCGAAGCCACACTGCTTCACAGCTGGCAGAGCAAGCAGCTATATATTCTGCTTCGGCAGTACTGAGGGCCACACTAGATTGTTTCTTGCTGAACCAAGAGATCATGGCAGATCCAAGGCCATAACATCCACCTGAAGTACTTTTCCTGTCTGAGATACTTCCTGCCCAATCAGAATCTGAGTAACCATGTAACTTGAGTTCATTACCTCCAAGATAGTATAGGCCAAAGTCCACTGTACCTTTTAGGTACCTCATTATATGCTTTGCAGCTATAAGGTGAACCTTTCGAGGTTCTACTAAATACTGACTTAGGGTATTTACAGCAAAGCATATATCCGGCCTAGTATTTGTCAAATACATTAATGATCCAATGATTTGTCTATATAGAGTTATGTCCACTAGTTCTGATGAATCATTAACTAATAGTTTCAGGTTGGAGTCCATGGGAGTGGCCATGGCTTTACACTCCAACATATCAAATATTTTGAGAATCTCCACAGTATACTTACCTTGATTTAGAAAAATTCCTTTTGGCTCTTGCCACACTTCTAGGCCTAAGAAGTAGTGCATTAGTCCGAGATCTTTCATTTCGAATTCTGAAGAAAGCTTCTTCTTGCTTTCAATGATTTGATTCTCATTTCCGGTTAGAAATAGATCATCTACATACAACAGCAATATAACAGGTTCATCATTCATCACTTTAAGATAAAGGTTGGGGTCAGCTTTACTTTTGGTAAAGCCCATGCTTGTTAAGAAACTGTCAATCCTTCCGTACCAAGCCCTGGGAGCTTGCTTCAATCCATATAATGCCTTTTTCAGTTTGCATACATGTGTCCTTCCGTCTTTGACCTCAAAGCCTTGAGGTTGTTCTATGTATACTTCTTCTTCAATTACACCATTCAGAAAAGCTGTCTTAACATCCATTTGATGCAATTTCCATTTCATCATGGATGCAAGTGCCATGATAGTTCTAATCGAAGTATACCTAGCAATAGGTGCAAATGTTTCTTCATAGTCAATTCCCTCTTTTTGAGAGAATCCTCTGGCTACAAACCTTGCCTTGTATTTTTCAATGCTACCATCTGCAGCATGTTTTATTTTGAAAATCCATTTGGAAGAAACCACACTTTTATCTCTTGGTTTGGGGACTATATCCCAAACATCATTTTTCATTATCGACTGATATTCTTCTGTCATTGCTTCTACCCATTCTTTCTTTTGAGCTGCTTCTTCATAGCTAGTAGGCAGTTGATCCACAAGATCACACATCAAGGCCATATAGTTGGACACTAGCTTTGGTTTCTTCCTTTCTCTAGTGGAGCCTTCAGGAGCACCATATCTTTCAGCTCCTTGAATAATATCTCTAGCCCATGCTGGTCTTCTTTTCCTAGATAATTCTGCAACAGGAGGTTCTTGTGGTTCCAGCATGTCATGATCCTCTGGTATGTCCTCTTCAGGGATGTGAACAGTCTCTGAGATTCTGGGAGATGTATCTTCTTCATAAACTTCTTCAAGTTGACATTTTCTAGATTTCTTAAGAGCTGCTTCCTCATCGAAGGTTACATCTCTACTTATTTCTATATGATGAAAGCCTGGTATGTAAATCCTGAAGGCTTTGGATGATTCACAGTAGCCAACAAATATTCCTTTCTTACCAGAAGGATCCAACTTGGTTCTCTTTTCCTTTGGAATGTGGATGTACACAGGACACCCAAATATTTTAAGATGGCTTACCTCGGGCTTCTTTCCAGAAAACACTTCTTCTGGAGTTTTGAAATCAAGAGCACTATGAGATAATCTGTTTTGAACATATACTGCTGTTCTGGCTGCTTCAGCCCACAGATACATGGGAAGATCTTGATCATGTATCATAGTCTTCACAGCTTCCATGATGGTTCTATTTTTCCTTTCTGCAACCCCATTTTGTTGGGGATTGTAGGGAGTGGTTAGTTCTCTCTTGATTCCAGCTTCCTTACAGAATTCTTCAAACTCTTTTGAAGTATATTCTCCACCATTGTCTGTTCTGAGAATCTTGATTTTCTTTTCTGAGAGATTTTCTATTAGAGCCTTGAACTCTTTGAACTTTCCAAAAACTTCATTTTTACCTTTTAGAAAGTATATCCAAGTTTTCCTTGAGTGATCATCAATGAATGAAAGATAGTATTCAAACCCACTTAGAGAGGTGGTGGGCATTGGACCACATACATCTGAGTGTATTAACTCCAAGATACCTTTGGTCTTTGTTTCACTCTTTGGAAAGGGGTTCTTGACATTCTTGCCTTTCTTACATCCTTTGCATGAGCCATCATGATCAACCTTTAAATCTGGTAGTCCTATGACCACCTTGCTTACATAAGGTAAGGCTTTGTAGTTAATGTGAGCTAGTCTTCTATGCCATAGCTCACTGGGGCTAGAGGTTTCATGAACAAGAGCAGCTTCCGGATGACCCTTGAGTTTATATAAACCTCCTTCCTCTTCACCAATAACAATTGCATCCTTAATGGATTTGCCTTTGGACCACATTAACACTTGTCCATCAATGAATGCAACTCTGTAGCCTTTCTTGTCTAAAGCTGAGATTGAAAGCAAATTCTTCTTTAATCCTGGAACATATAGAACTTCCTTCATCTTCATGGGAGTTCCAGAATCGAGTTTGTAGTTTGCTTCACCAATTCCCTTAATGGGATATTGATAGTCATCTCCTAGAGATACCTTTTGGAGAGAATTCTTTTCTTCAAGATTTGAGAGAGTCCTCTTCTGTCCTGTCATGTGCTTTGAAGCACCACTGTCAATAAGCCATGTACCTTCTCCAGGGGTTATGGATCCAGAGAGTGCGGAGAAGAGAACATATTCTTCTGCATCTTCTTCTGTGTTTCTTCTTGACCTCCTTTTGAAGAAGGTCCTTTCTTCTTCTTCCTCTTCATCTCTAGGCCTTTTATTGTGAGACCTTTCTTCCTCTACTTCTTCTTCTTCACTATCATCCTTTGCAAGCTGTGCTTGGTGTCTTTTGTAGTGATTACCCTTTTTCTTCTGTAGAGGGCAATCTTTAGCAATGTGTCCTAATTTGTGGCAAGAATAGCACTGGAAAGAAGAGTAATCCCTTCTTTGAGTAGATCCTCTTTTCTTGTGAAATCTGTGAGGAGGATGAGACTCCTTGTGACTACCTTTCTTGAAGTAGGATTGACTCCTTCTTCTTTTGGTATGGGTAGCCAAAGCTTGGTCATCTTCTTTGAGCAAGGCTTCTCTATTTGCAACCCTAGCCTCCTCTTGTACACAATCCTCCCAAACTACATCAAACTTCATACTTTCTTTTCTGGCACACATAGTTTGAATGAATGACTCCCAAGGTCTAGTGAGACCATTTAGAGCTGTCATCACAAGTTCATCTTCATCAAGAGTATCACCAATGGCATCTAGTTGTTCTTTGATTTGATAGACTCTTGAGAAGTAGTCTTGAATGGATTCTCCTTTGTGCATCTTGGTACTCTTCAACTGAGTCCTTAGATTCATCTTCCTATTGATGTTCTTTCCTTCATACATTCTTCCTAGGGCATCATACATTTCCTTTGGAGTCTTCTTGGAAGACACTTGGGGAATCAAGTGGTCTTTAATAGAATCAGCTATGATTCTCTTTGCCCTAATCAGATCCTTCCTGTGTTTTTCTTTGGCTTCATCTTCTTCTGGTTCTGCAACTTCCTCCTTGATATAATGAGCAAGATCATTCTCCTCAAGAATTAGACCAATTCTGTATTTCCATGCCCGGAAATTCTCTATGCCTTCTAGCTTGTCTTCAAGATTAGTATTTGGAGCCATATTCTCTTGGGGGAGTCCAAGAGACAGAGTAGACTTACCTGGAAAGTTACTTTTTACTTTTCCGGAATCTGGAACAGAATTTTATCGCACTTTTGGTAGAATTAGGGTTTGACTTTCCCGGAGTTCTACCCAACCAAAAAGTTCGATCTATAGCTCAAAAGAATGCTCTTGAGAAGGGCTATCCAACCATGTAATCAGAATTCAAAAATTACAACTTTTTTCTGAAACCAAAATCTGACGTATCGCACTTTTGGTAGAATTAGGGTTTGGATTTCCCGGAGTTCTACCCAACCAAAAAGTTCGATTTATAGCTCAAAAGAAAGGTATTGAAAAGAGCTATCCATCCATGCAACCAAAAATCAATAATACCAACTTTGGGCTGAAACCCTAACTTCACCAAAGAGAGAGAAAGAGGTATTCTTACCTTGTGAAAGATGTCCTATTCAGTCTAGCTTTGATACCATGTTAAGTTTAAACCAAATAGACAAGCAAGATCACTGAAAGAAACACAATCACAAGATAGACACACAATATACCTTGGGAAACCCTCATGGGGTAGAAAACCCAGCAAAGCTTTCCTCAATAAGATGATCAACCAAAATACAAGATGTGCTCCTTCCTTCTTTGTCTCCTTAGCAGATCTCCCAGACAAGTGCGCACTCTTCCACAAGTGAGTGAGTGATCTAATGAGGAGTTCACCTCCTCTATTTATACTTGACTCTCAACTGACTAAAAGACCTTATGGGGCCGACCTCACCTGGAGATGTCTAATAACCCCTAAAATATAACTACAGGGCCGACCCACACATGGTGGGTCTAATAACCCTAGTTAATACTAACCCTCGGAGGAATAAACATCTTCGGATACATAATAGGGTTACCTCGGAGGGATGAAACATCTCCGGAATAATAAAGTACAAAAATAATATTCTTTGAAGTTACAATATTCAACAGTGATGACATACCATTTATGGTGTTCATCTAATTCCTTAATGGACGATTCAATTCGTCTTAGATTGTTCCAAAGGACTTTCATCGGTTCAGCTGCCAAGTGGTACATTGAGTTGCCACCACACTCTTTTCCTGATTTTGGCTCTCTTGCTATGATCTTTTTGACGCATTTCTTGCTGCCTATACGGTATGAGACTGGTACCGAGCTTTTAACCTCTCTCCGTCAAAATACCGCCACTCACATTTAAGATCATATCCACAAGTGGTGAATGAGATGACGTCTCATTAAAGATCCCATTCCATATCAGCTCCTAGCAGACTGGTTTACTAAATCGCTCATTCCAACCATAGCAAAAGATGTTGCCATGTGAGGTGCTGTCACCGAAGAACAAGCCATCGCGAGTGCTCATCTGTTATACTTGGTCTACACTTAGTCTGGCACTATGTTCAATATTTTTCCTGACGCACCCTGGGACGTTAACGATCCCACGAAACCACATAAGGGACCCCAAGCTGATGGAATCATTGGTTCCCTTAACACCCAGCCTACTGTTAGCACTGTTGGATCATCCAACCCAACTTCGGCTGGTCACAGCACCGCCAAGTCCACCACTCCTGCTGTAACTGAAGAGGTGAATTCTGTTCAATCAACTTCATCTCAGAAGTTTAATGGCAAAAAGAAGAACAAGGGGAAACCCAAAAAGTCTTCTTCCCAGCAGGAAACCAAGAGCACTCCTGACGATACTAAGCAGAAAAGGAAACTAAAGTATCCTTGTCTACTGTGTGGAGAAGATCATTTCTCCAGAGAGTGTCCCCATAGAGACGAAGTGCAAAAATTTCTTAGGGGTAAACCGACTCCCGTAGTCCTCAATGATCCGTTTCCTGCTCAAAACCAGCAGATGATTGCTCAGAACCCCCCATCCCAGGGGGAACCATCCAATACCACGCATGTTCTCATGTTGCGTAACGAAGCGATCAATTTGACTACTCGCTTGTGATCTTACGAATCAGTCCCTTCGAAGGAACTCGCCGGAAGTAATACTGAAAAAATCTTCCGACTCTTTAACTGACATCACTGTACCATCGACCTCTCTCACCATAGAGAGACCCTCGTTAGACTCGATATTGTGTCCACCCAAGAGTACGATTCAAAAAGCTATTTTCAATCCTAATGCTCGAGCGGCACAGAATTACAATATCGTAGAAGACTTGGCACAAGATCCTTGCGCCATGTCTACCCTGGAAGTTTTGCAGAATTGTCCCAATCAGCGCAAAACTCTCCTTGCAGCTATTGGTGTAGTTGACCCGGATTCCTCGAACACCATCATGTTCCAACTTGACAACCTCAAGCCGAGGCTCTCACACCAGCTCGCATTCCAAGTTACTGCGAACATTGCTGGGAAGATTGTCCATCGCACTCTTTTGGACGAAGGAGCCTCCACTTCTGTCATGTCCATCTCTTGTTGGAGAGCCATTGGCTCCCCCAAATTGAATTGTTCTCCTACCACGTTGAAAGCATTCGACGGGCGTGGCTTTCAACCTCATGGGCTCTTACAAGCTCTTGCAGTTGAGTTGGGCGGAAAGACCATAACCATTAACGTGGAAGTGGTCTCGGCCCCGTTAGATTATAATCTCTTGCTTGGTCGCAATTGGTTTTATACCATGCAGGCAGTAGCCTCTTCAGTATTCCGCATAGTACAATTCCCCCACCAAGGATGAATTGTTACTATCGACCAGTTAGATTTTTGTACACCGGATGCCACTACTCATCCTGGTGACCATGTTCCTTCCATTGGATAGATGTCAAAATAGTATGAGAGTGTAGGGGTTGGAATTTTGAAAGATTCATCTCTCATGGGCGTTTTTCCAGCCGCGGACCCCCCTAATCATGTTGCTACGGTGAACATGATCTCCACTGAGATTTTATCTCACTCAAACGATGCTTGGCTTGTACCGGATGAAGCCACAACACACCTGTTTGGAGATATGATGCCTCTTTCACCAGCTAAACACATTTATGAGGCTATCCAATCAGCTTCGGAGGACCTTTTAACCATGGCCTCCCCATCCCGTTCTCTACGATGGACGTCCTCTCTACCTGATCTCTTACTTCGGACTTTTCATTCAGACGAGTACATCATGGAAGTAATGAATGTTGATGACAGTCCGTGGGATGATCTCCATCATAGGTCATATTTTCTTCCTCCTTTGGAATACATAGAGAACAACATCCATACCCTCTTTTCACCAGATATCTACCCATCCCCTCAGTCCCCCATCCTTACATGTCTTACAGACACGGAGGGCAACTTGGCCAACATTGAGCCAACCACCCCGATAGACATCTTGGTGAAACCTGGTATAGTGGAACACATTCGCATAGGCCAGAAGTGTTCCCCTAAAGAAATCGTTGTTAGCACGGCCTTGTTCAAGCAATTTCGAGACATGTTTGCTTGGTCCTATGAGGAGATGCCTTGGATAGACCTCGCAATTGTTTCTCACGAAATAAAAACCTATCTCGACATCAAACCTGTACATCAAAAGTTGCGACCGGTACACCCCCGAAAGACTGTGGCAATAAAGGCAGAAATTGAAAAGCTCTTAAAGGCTGGCTTTATTTAGCCTGTCCCATTGACGGATTGGGTCTCAAACATCGTTTCTGTGAACAAAAAGCAAGGCACCATTTGCGTTTGTGTTGATTATCAGGACCTTAATCGGGCTTGTCCAAAAGACAACTACCCGACCCCCTTCATCGACCAGATTATCGACAGCTGTGCCGGAAGTGTCATCTTCTCATTCATGGATGGATTTTCTGGTTACAACCAAATTGAGATCAACCCATCCGACCAACATAAGATGACTTTCATCTTCCCATGGGGTACATTCGCTTATCACAAACTCCTATTTGGGCTTAAAAATGCTGGCGCCATGTTTTAGCGGGCTATGTCGTACACCTTCCACGATATTAAGGACTTTGTGGAACCCTACTTGGACGATTTCCCTGCTCATTCAAAGCAGCGCGAGTTCCACATTGATCATCTGACGGCCATTTTCCTCATATGCAGACGGTACAATATCCGTCCGAATCCTCACAAGTGTATCTTTTGCATTGAGTCCGGACGCCTCTTAGGATTTATCGTTTCGAAGGATGGGATCTGCATTGATCCCTTAAAGGTGGAGGCCATCATTAACCTACCACCCCCGACTGGTGTGACTGAACTTCAAAGTCTCCAAGGGAAGGCGACTTACATAAGACGTTTTGTGTGCAATTTCGTGGAGAAGACTCAGGGCTATATGAGACTTCTTAAGAAGGACGTCCCATTCATTTGGGATGATCAAGCTCAAAAATCCTTCGATAGTATCAAACATGCCATCACGCATGCCCCCATGCTCCAACCGCCTAATTATTATCGAGATTACATATTATATCTCGCCGCTTCTGCTACCACTATTGCCATGGTTTTGGTACAGGAGGATCAAAACGCTCAGGAACATGTGATATACTATGTAAGCAAGGGTCTAGCTAACGCTGAAACTAGGTACTCACATGTCGAAAAACTTGCTTTCACGGCAGTCATTGCCATCCAAAAGTTTCGTCACTACATCTTGATCCGCACTACCACCATCATTGCCGACTCGAACCCCATGTACCACGTACTGACACATCAGGTGCTTGGGGGCAAGTATTCACGCTGGATTGTGATACTGCAAGAATTCGATCTTCTTTTCGAGAAAGCCAAGTCTAAGAAGTCTTTGGTGTTTGCCGAGCTTATTTGCAACCTTCCCCATTCTGATGTAGAAGTTGATCACAATGACTCCTTTCAGGATGAATCATTGTTTCTCATCAGTACGACTGATCCATGGTATGGAGATATCATTTTATATCTTCAAACCCAATGCTTTGATCCTCAACTTTCTCGCGACGACTGTTGTAAGATTTGTCACCATGCAAAGTACTATTTAATCATTAATGATACTTTGTATCATCATGGCATCGATTCAATTCTTCGACGTTGTCTCACTCATGATGAGGCTGAACGCGTTCTGAATGACTGTCACGCTGGGCCATGTGGCGGTCATCTCTTTGGGATAGCTATAGCCTAGAAGATTTTGCGCACAGGATATTACTGGCCTACTATCTTCAAAGATTGTATTGAGGCCGTTAAAAAATGTCCTCCTTGCCAACACTTCCACACGAAGAAGCACACTCATCCTGCCCCACTACATCCGATTATTGCCGTTGGCCCATTTGCAAAATGGGGCATCGATTTTATGCACTATAAGCCTACCTCAGCCGGGGGGCATAGTTACATTATCGTAGCTGTGGATTACTTCACAAAGTAGGCCGAGGCTATTCCTACATACCAAAAGGATGGAAAAACCGCCGCACTCTTCATGTTTAATCATGTAATAGCGCAGTTTGGAGTTCCGCAGGCCATAGTTACCGATCATGGTTCTCACTTTCAGAACCATATGGTGGATGAATTGAGCGACAGGTTGGGTTTTCGCAATGAAAACTCGACAACCTACTACCCGCAATCCAATGGACAGGTTGAGGCAATCAATAAGGTCTTGAAAACTATGATCCAGAGGATGGTAGGGACACAAAAGTCCAACTGGCATAATATGCTCTTTTCAGCATTATGGGCCTACCAAACTACTATTAAAACCACCACAGGCTTCACTCCCTTCCAATTGGTATATGGATTGGAGGCTGTTCCGCCGATAGAGTGCGAAATCCCATCTTTACAGCTCGCGGTCGAACTTCTTCCTAACACTACTGCTGAGGAAGAACGTCTCTTGCACCTAGAAAAACTTGACGAGTCCTGCCGAGATGCCGCTCTTGCTAATGAAGCACATAAGAAACGCATCAAGGCACAGTACGATAAGTCGGTTGAACCTTGTATCATTAACGAGGGTGATCTGGTCCTCGCTTATGACCAGAAGCACGATAAACTAGGAGTAGGGAAGTTCGAGTCCATGTGGCATGGACCCTACATCATAAAACGTGTGTTGGAAAAAGGTGCCTACGAGCTTGAAGATTATGATGGAATCTCTTTAGGTGAACCCCGCAATGGGATTTACCTGAAGAGATACTACGCTTGATCTCTCATGCATAGACTTGCTTGTATATACTATACATGGCGTGTTTTTGTGTGGTGTGACGCATTTCTTTTCGAGTGTCTTTTGATCTTGTTTTCGCTTCTCATACCATCTTCTGTCTGCGTGTGCAGATGGAAACGTGCTATGGATTCGAGGACGGTGCCAGCCGGCATACCCGTCACCTTGCTTCGGCAGCCTGGGTACTATATTCCCCAACAGGTGAGCTCATTAGCTCAGGAGGAAGTTGCCTAGGGTTCGCGACCAACAATGCCACAGAATATCGGGCAGTAATCGGAACCCTAACTAATGCCATTTCCTTGGGTATGAACCACGTTGTCATCCACATGGATTCTAAATTAGTGGTTTCCCATCTGAACCGGATATACACCATCTGTGATCCCATCTTACTCCGTCTCTTTAGACGAGTACATCTCCTGGAAAGGTCATTTGAATCTGTTCAATACATGCACATTCCACGAGAGTTAAACACAGTTGCTGACTCAATGGCCAACTTCATTTTGGATTGGTTCATCACACACACATAATACTCATAATATGTAAAAGCATTCACAACATGTAAATATAATGTACAGAAGCAAACATATGAACAAGATCACATCACTAATCATTTAAGAACAAATAATGTATAAATCGCCGATAATGTATATATATATAAATCGCTCAAAAGTAGTGCTGATGCAAAATTTGAAGCAAGATGGATTTCAGTGAGTATCTACAAAAATATGAAACATCATAGCTTTCAATAAGGACAAAACATGAGGCCTCTAAGCTCTCAGTACAAGTATAAAAGTGTCTTAGGCTTGATGCCTGATCCGTACACCCCTAGCTCTAACAGCTCTCTGACACTGGGTGAGAAAGCACTCTACAGTACGAGCCACCTTGCGGAGTAAGGAGTTGAAGTGCACGGACGCTCCAACCCCAAATATCTACATGGGCCTTGGTATATCATCAATGGCTGGCTCTGGTACATCCACAGTCATCTCAGATAGGTTCCGGTACACCTCCTCCATCTCCTCGACGACAGGATGAGCACCTGCAGGAACCATTGCCTCCCCAACTCTGTCTCTCCTCGCCAGAAGGGAGAGACCTACTGGTCACACGAGGCCCACATCTGCACGCACATATATCATACTTGTCAGCACTACATAAAAAAAATGATATAATATACAAAACTAAAAATACAAGGGTTTTGTTATTATCGATATCACCCCACGCTGCATCCTCTGGCAGCACCAAGTCGGGATCCTCTCGAAAGTCCATGCCACCGTATGGAAATTCCTCGACCATAAGTAACTGGCCTTCCAGCCAGCTAAAGAACTCGGGACCAAAATTGATGATGGGACCCCCACCACAGTGGGTCATCACCTATGCCCACCTGAGCATGTGAGGATCTCTCAGATCCTTGTCATCCAGTACCACCTGCAGGCGCAAGAGAGGAACCCGCTCCAAGAGGAACGATACTATGATCGATCCATATCCAAACTGCTTGAGCTCCCTGCGCCGACACTTGGTCAGCTGAGCTCGGATGTTGGCGAGGAGACCTTCGCACCAGTTGAAAACCATGGGAGACATACAGTCTTCCGCATACAACATCTGAGTCCGAGTAGCCGTATGTGGAGCTTGGCTACCCACCACCCTATTAATAGTGAGCAATATGGTTTGCAATGGACAACTCACCACATCTCTTATTAGTATCGTCCTGCTGGAAGGACGAGAAGAAGCTATGCAGTGCTGAGACACCATGTCCTCCACTATACGATCACTGACCCGTGTCCCAGTGAGTTGTACAACATCCCCTCTTCGGGACAAACCGATCAGAAAGTGGATCCTCAATGTCAATTGTGAGGATATGCTCACCTATCACAAAGTATTGTTGGGCCGCATCCCAACTCTGGAGCATGTGTGTCAGGAACGGGATCTGGGCTCTCATCCCCTGTATCTCAAAGAATTTGAGCAAACATCAGTCTCTCATGGCAGCCACACATTGTGGATCATTTGCATCTTGCTCATCTTCCACTTCGTGTTCTCTCTCTTGCCACTCCAACACCATTTTCTTGCTAGTAACCTACCAAAAGGGGCAATTAAATCCTGTTAGGACCTTCCTCAGCGTTCACAAGCCCATTTTTTGATTTAGTTTTTGTGTTTGGATTTGGGTTTCCGCCATCGCACCGTACCTTTAGGTACAGCACGACATCGTCGCAGGTCTCATTTTTTAGGCTTGCAACGACCCGGACTCATCGCAAGTCCTGAAAGGGCCACTTGCGACGAGCCGAGGGTGCAATGGACCATCCACAAACCACTCAAAAACTCAAAAAAAGGAAAAAAATGCAAAAAGTAACTACAAAGTTGTTGGCTGAGATTTAGGCCTACCTGGTCTGAACGGTTGGTGAAATGGCGGATCGTAGCTCCCGAAATCGGCAAAGGAATTTCTGGCTCCAAATTGGTACTTCTCCACCCAAATTGGCAATTTGAACAATGTTTCTATTTTTGGCCTATATTTCTATTTATACAATAGAATGGAATATTCCTTTTCAAATATTTTGATGCTTTTGGGACATTTACTATAGTTTCGATCGTTTGTCATTATATTTGGGGCTATTTGACACTTTCTCTAGTGTACAGGAGTCGTAAAGTGGTCTTTTGTAGTGTTTCTCGCATTACCAATGGTAATTACAGGTATGAACACTCCTTTGAACGTTTTGTCATTATTATTTTTGGTTAAGTCGTAATTATTGCATGAGGATGAGTTTACTCTTCGTTTGTTCTCGTACTCACCCAACCATGAGAACAAGTATTGAGTTATGATTTATCACTTTTTCGGGCTCGTTAAACTTCCACGGAAAAGGACACCACCCGGAGTCCATAGTTAAGCTCTTTTCAGACTCCCTAAAATTGAAAAGATTGCCAAGCGAACTTGTCATGTTCACGCTTGTTAAAGTATTTGAATGGTCATCTTCCTGGTGATAGTTTACCCCTTTTTCGGACTAGGGGGCACTAATTACAAAAAAGGAATACTCCAGCCAATCATGACTGGAAGAGTCCTCTCCCGCGTTGTTTTACCCTTTTTCGGGCGATGAGGCTAACTTTACGATAAAGGACCGTTGGAGTCTTCTTTAGTTCTTTTCAGACTCTCTAAATATGAAATGACGACCGAGTTTGCCTTCTATGGACTCGTTAAATTTTCACATTGAAGGGCCTGTCATGGGACGAACCCCTCCTATCCTAGGTTTGGAAAATATTTTTTATTGGACTCATCTATGAGATGAGCTATACTGAGCATCTGGTTACCCTCACCAAGCTCGTAAAAAAACACATGAGGCACTCATCTTTCATGATGGGGAAAAAGGAAATTGTTTGTGTTACATATCTTAGTGGCAGTATACAGTCGTTCTTGAACATGGAACTCATCTGCATTTGCATACAGTACTTGGGTCATCTGTTTGTCTATGAGTCCCTGCTTACTTTTTGAGTCCTGTTGCTCCTCTGAGTCATTCGGGGAAATATTCCACTATCAGTTGCATTAGAAGTTTGCGTCATTCTCATGTCAATACTGCCAAGTCATGTCATGCCCATGTTCAAGAACACATTCATCACTCATTATTTTCAGTCAGTACACGCGTCGTCATGCCGTTGTTACTTTGAGTCAGTCTCACATGTTACTGTACCATCCGATCCACTCTACACATATTTTGTCGTGTTTCGTGTCGATTGATGGGGGATTCATCATGGCCCTCCTTCGACGGATTGATCCTTGTCGACTTCAACTCATCATCCAAGGATTGAATCTAGAAACCAACCAAGTACCTTGGCCCTGCATGCCTCAATGGTAGGTTACCTTGCTTTCATCATGAGTTTACATCATTGACTCTTGATTGAAAGATTTCATCTTGCGTTCAACGTCAACTCATTTATTCACACTCGGTGATATGTACTGTGATACCTTGGGAATCATTGACATTAATGGTGATCTCCCTCTCACTTGTTAATAGTTTACATCAATGACCGGTAATCAAGGGGTTTCTACCATGTTCGATGTCAAAACATTTGTAATCACATGGATAGATTCGTACCATTGCAGGTTCAGCTTGAAGACCCTGGGAAGTCATGTTTTACCCAGGTTGCAATGGAGTTTGTATTGAGTCATATTACACAGATCCACTTTTGTATTGGTCGTGGCTTTGTTATCATCTCATCATGGATCTACGCTTGTGTCTAGTAGCCATGATTGTGTTCAGTTAGTCATTACTCCCATGGATCTGCAATGTATTGGTTGGCAGCCATGTTATACTACATATGAGATTGTCAGTTCAGAGTCAGTTGTACTGCAGTAGTATCCTTCATCCAACAAGTCCTTTTCCATTTATCAAAGCACTTCACCTGTACATCCTTAACAGCTTCATGCTTTGGGGGGCATTCTGTTACACCTAAAATCTACCTATCATCATGATTTAGTGTATACATCCCTGAAGTCACCTGGACCAAGTACTCATTTGGGAGGATTTGTACTCAGTTTGTACACCCTTTTGAGAGGTCGTCGTAGGTTGCACATTAGCAACATGGGACGTCGCAGGTTTCTCCATATCAAGGTATGACGAGGTCTGTTAATGGGAAAAAATAGCCATTTCGAGATCTTTCTCGAAGCTTGCTTATTTGGGGGCTTATCCCTAGCCACTAGGAGAGCTGGTACTCGACCCCTAACTCATTGGGAAGATCCCCTATCTCTCTCCTACCATCTCTCAACCTATCCTATCCATAACCTCATCCACTTAGTCCTATATAAATGAGGCTCACTCCCATACCAAAGGGAGGAAGACTAAGGTATCCATACGCTGGTGAAGTCTACCTTAGAGGAATGCTATTCTACATGCTGGTGAAATCTCTCCCAAGATACTCCATTCACCTCTTGGAGAATTCATGCTTCCTTGGAAGGGCTTGGAAATTGGCTTGTGTGGAGAAGGGCTGCTACGTTAAGTCTTTGGTTGTAGTCCTATATCTCTATCATGTACTCCTCTATTTGTAGTAATATAAATGCTTTCCACCAATATTGTTCTTATGTGTAATGATGTTGTGTTGTTTACCTGCTTAACTGTTTACATAGATCTCTTATTGTATAGATGCTCTTTACTCGTTTCTCTTTTCTGTGTCTTGACAGGTCTTGCGGCTTGGATCTGACGACCATGGGACGTGGAGCAACATTCAGGAGAAAGGATAGAGAATCAAAGAGGTAAGACATCTAGCACTTGATCCTTAAGTAGATCTAGGAAATGTGTTTGTAGTCTGTTCTATTTGTTCTAGACTCGCATCGAGCTAGGGAGATCTGGCTTGCCTCCGGTCGAGTGGATTGTCCGGTAACACTTCTCCAAAACGCTATTGATGGTCTCCCATCCTTATGGGAGACATTCTTGGCTGAAGTAAATGGCCGAGAGGTACAACCTAAATTTGAAATCTTGTGGCATGACTGCATCCAAGAGGAGGGGTGAATCTAGAGCAAGTCAGTGTGCATCAAAGAAGAAAACCTTTCCCTTACAGCAATAATGAAGAAAGGAAAGAAACCCTTCTTCCAAAATAAGTTCTTTCATCCAAAGAAGGAGTATAACAAATGATTTGACAAGTCAAAATCTAGATGCTTCAATTGCAACAAGAAAGGCCACTTCTCAAGATACTGCAAAGTAAAGCAGAAAGGAAAGTTTCATGCTTCTACCACCATAGAAGATGAAATCACTCAAAAGAATGCATCCGAAGAAAAGGAGACAAGAAGGGATTATTATATTGTCTCATCCCTTTTGGGATCTGTCATCACAAATGTAGACACATGGTTGTTTGACAGTGGTTCATCCAAACATATGACTGGTTAGAAGAGTTCCATCACTGATCTAAAGGAGAAAGAATTCACATGCATAGTAGAGTTGTGGGACAACTCAACATATTCGATCCAAGGAGTTGGATCCACCTCATTCTAGCTGAGCACCGATGATATTCTACATGTGGAGGAAATTCTATATGTTCTAGGCTTGAAGAAGAACCTTCTCTCAGTTTCGGTTCTTGAAGACAAAGGCTTATGAGTTATCTTCATGGATAACAAAGCACTTTTATGGCTGAAGAACAAAAGCCTAGAATCTGCTGCTGTGATTGGAGTTCGAGAGGGAGGACTCTACAAGGTACCTGAGAATTGCATTCAAGCTATGATTCACTACACTGTCATTCCATGCGAGCTACAGAACCGAAGGCTTGGACACCTACACTACAAATCACTACCAGGACTTCAAAATATGGTAAAAGGTATGTATGTATTTGATTTTGAGCATGATAGTGTATGTCGGGGTTGTGGACTTGGGAAGAATGTTAAGAAACATTTTTCTAGTAGTACTACTAGATATAAAGGGATTTTAGATTTAATACATTCTGATGTATGTGGTCCCATGTCATCCCCCTCCATGAGTGGCTTCTTATGTTATGTACCATTCATAGATGATTTTTCTAGGAAGTCATGGATTTATCTCATGAAGGCTAAAAGTGAAACTCTTAGAAAATTTAAAGAGTTTAAATCCCTAATTGAAAATCAGAAAGAAAAGCACATATGTGCATTAAGGTATGATAATGGAGGTGAATTTGATTCACATGCATTTAATGAGCTATGTAGTGATGCATGAATATATAGACAATTAACAATACCTTACAACCCTCAACAAACTAGGGTTTCCGAAAGGAAGAAATGAAATATATGTGAGGCTACAAAATCCATGATGCATGATCAAGATATGTCTACCTCATTATGGGCATTATCCACCTGTACAACTGTGTACATCCAAAATTGAATCCCGCATGCCATTCTAGATGAGAAGATGCTAGAACAAGTGTTTACAGGTGAGAATCCAGACATATCACACTTGAGGATCTTCCGAATCCCAATATATATTCATATACTGAAAGAAAAGAGAACAAATATGGCTACTTGTGGAAAGAAGGGAACCTTGTGGGTTATAGCGAGTCATACAAAGCATATTGAATATATGTAGTTGGTGAGAGACACATTGAAGTCAGGCGAGATGTTACTTTCCATGAGGAAACTGCTTTCAAAAGATCGAAAGAGATTCAATGTGATTCAAATATGGAGGATCTTGAGTCTTATCCCCCCCCTTCAGAGTTTGAGAGGGAGAAACCAGAAGATGCCTAAGATTCACTAGCTCTTGAAGAACCAGTAGAAATGGTTGATAGGTCACCTGATGAACCTCCCGCTAAAAGAAGATATTCTTGGTGCCGAGACATCTTACAAAATGCAGAGAAACATGGAGCACCAACAGGCTCATCCAGAGAGCGCAAGAATCCTGATAGATATTCAGGGTATGTTGCACTGATGAGTCACATCAATGATTCAAAACCATCCTCATATGAGAAGCCGTGAAGCAGAAATTTTTTAAATATGAAATGACAGAAGAGTACAACTCTATAATGAAGAATGATGTTTGGGAGGTTTTTCCCAAACTTGATGGGAATTCCATTGAGACTTCTAGATGAATTTACAAGATAAAGCATGATGTGGATGGTAGCATTGAGAAGTATAAATATAGATTTGTTGCCAAATGTTTCTCTCTGAAAGAAGGCATTTCTTATGATGAGACCTTTTCCCCTGTGGAAAGGTACACTACAATCCGAGCAATGATTGCACTTGCATATGTTCTAGGATGGAAACTTCACCAGATGGATGTGAAGACAACCTTTCTCAATGGTGAGTTTGAGGAAGAGGTTTATATTCATCATCCTGAAGGATTTGTGGTGCGTGGGAAGGATTCCCATGTTTGCAAGCTAAAGAAATATCTATATGGGCTTAAGCAAGCCCCCAGGGCTTGGTACTTCAGAATTGATAGCTACCTTCAGAAACTGGGTTTTTGTAAGAGTGAAGATGATCCAAATTTGTACTTCAAAGTAGTGAAGAACCAACCGTTGATATTGGTTCTATATGTTGATGATTTGTTTCTCACTAGAGAGGAACATATGCTTTCTTGGTGCAAGAGGGAGCTCACATCAGAGTTCGAGATGAAAGACTTAAGTCTAATGCACTGCTTTCTTGTTCCTCAGATATGGAAAAGAAAAGATGAAATTTTTCTATCTTATAAAGGGAAGTACAATGTGGATATATTGTGCAAGTTTGGCATGATATATTGCAAATCTATGACTACACCGATGGTTTCCAATTTGAGGAAACTTCATGAGTCAGGATATGGATCGGATCCAGTAGATCCCACTTTGTATAGACAGCTTATAGGATCTCTAATGTACTTGATACATTCGAGGCCTAATATATGTTTTTTCTATGAGCATTCTGAGTCAATTTATGTCTAATCCGAGACACAGACACTGGACAACTTCCAAGCATGTGCTTAGTTACCTTCGAGGTACAATTTCATATGGAATTAGATATGCCTCCATTGGAGGAGTCATGTTACTTGGTTATACATAATCATACTGGGGAGGAAGCATTGTGGACTGTAAGAGTACATCCAACTACTGTTATAGCCTAGGATCAGCTATGATATCTTGGTCCAGCAGGAAGCAAGGCTCCGTATCCCATAGTACTACATAAGCAGAATACATAGCTACTAGTGTTGCATGCCGAGAAGCAGTGTGGCTCAAAAATCTACTTGCATGGTTGTTCGGTGAAAAGCTTGAGCCTACAGTTATTAGGTGTGATAATCAGAGTTGCATCAAGCTTTCCGAAAACCTAGTGTTTCATGACAAGTCGAAACACACTGAAATGAAGTATCACTTCATCTGAGACATGGTACAGAAAGGTATAGTAAAACTTCAGTACATTGCTACTGATGAGCATATTGCAGATGTGTTAACAAATCCTTTTCTAGTGACGAAGTTAAGTTACTTCTGAGACAAGCTTGGTATTGAAGAGAATGCCTCCCTCACTAAGAGGGAGTGTTAAATATACATCATCATGAGACATTCTCCAAACCAATCTAGTGTAGCCAAGATTTATCCTCCCGTATAGAGGTGAGAAATTTGATTTCCTTCAGTGTAAAGGTTATTCCTCTTGTATAGAGGTACTTGATAAAAATAATGGTGTTATAAATTCTTGTTGGAGAAGACTCTGGACTTGTGTGTCAAGTCATGATTATCATGTGAACCTTCCGTATAAAGGTATCCATGAGATGGACCTCCCGTATATAGGTGGACCTTCCGTATAAAGTTCTTGCTTTAATTTTTAAAAGTAGTTAATGTTGTGTGATGTATTATTAACCATGATCACCAGATTGCTATTAAGTATCCTTTAGAGATTGATCAGCTCTAAAGTGAATTACTTTAGCATATGATCATTTGGTATGGAATAATATAATATGATCACAACATCTGATAATTATTATTAGTATAATGTAATGTGATGGATAATTAAAGTTAGCACATATTGACCATGCAGTAAAGAAATAAAGTATAAAGCATAGAGACCAAGAGAATTTGAAATTTCCCATGAAAACACTTCATCTAATTAAAGAGTACTCGAATTGTTAAAGCTTTAGTTATAAAGCTTCAATTAAGTATCAATACTTCAGTTAGAGCACCAGTTAAAGATATGCCTTAATTAACTAAAGAACTCACATTGGTCACTTCAAGTAAATCGATCAGCATGATTTCAGTTAACTAAGTGATAAATAAGAAGGACTAGTTAACTAAAGTGTTTTTACTTTAGTTAAACTAAAAGACGACACTTCAGTTAAAGAGAGTTAACTAAGTGACAACAAAGAAGATCTAGTTAACTAAGTGTTATTGCATGACGACACTTATGTTAAACTAAAAGATGACACATGAGTTATGACACTTGCATGTTGACACTTAAGTTAGCTACATAACTAAGTAGGAAAGCTTTTAGTTAAGAGGCGAGTTCATCCTAAGTGACAAGTCAGTGAGATAAATCACTGCATGAGAAGTGGGGCAAACCTATGCATGCAATATTAATACATCCAAGTTGAGGGAGATTTCATCCTGAAGTTAGACGTTAAAAATAGAAGAGAAGAATGTATAAATATGTTATATGGGATTGATGAATCCAATGTAAAGAAAATTCTCTTCTCCATTAAAGGCAAGGCGCTTCTCTTTGTGCATGGTATTGTTCGTGCTTGTTACTGTTGTGTTGGGCACACATCCGATTGATCTCTCTTCTCTATCGCTTTTGTATCTTCATCAAGAGTGTTTGGTGATGTCTTATCTTCTGAAAGAAATTTTCTATGTTGTAAAATAAAGAATTCTCTACTATCCATTATATTATACTGCGAAGAATTGTTGGGGTTTTTGTTCTCATAATTTTGAGTATTTTCGACAAGGTATATCTTGTGTTATGGTTGTATGAATTTCATGGATTGAATTGTCTCATTGATTCAAGTCTCTGCATATAAAAGAATTAAATATCAAATCTCAACCAAAAATCAACAATTAAAGCTATGTCACTGTTGTCCTTTGTAATTGGCGACGGTTCTCGACCATCACGATTGATGTTTATCAGTGATGAGAATAGTGCGTCTCCATATCTCCTCACTTTTGGATGCGTTACGTTTGGTGACGTTCAAATTTTTGGTGACGGGGGCCATTTTAACCATCACTAATGAGGTTATGGTGACGGTCTTTAAAAGTATGTCAATGTTGTCCTTTGGAATTGGTGACGGTCTTTGACCATCACGATTGATGTTTATTGGTGACGAATATGACATGTCTCCATATATCTTCAATTTTGGCTACACTACATTTGGTGACATTCATTTTTTAGTGACAGAAGCCATTTTTACCATCACCAATGAGGTTATCATGACGGTCATTAAAGCCGTGTTTCTATTTTCCTTAGAAATTTTTGATGGGAGTAGTGCATCTCCATATCTCCTTTCACTTTTGGTTATGATGCCTTTGGTGACATTTGTGTGTTGGTGATGAAGGCCCTTTTGACTATCACCAATGAGGTTATGGTGACGTTTTTCTCCCGTCACTGTAGGCCTTTTTTCTTGTAGTGATACTTTCCACTAAATGACCCACCCAAAGCTGAACCACCAAACCCAAATAATATCAAGGATGGGTTCACTCACATGCAAGGAAAAAAGAATCAAAGCCACAAAATACTGTCAATAGTCACGATAAAAATCCTTCACGGGTAATTCGTTTGATACCTTGAAACAACTTCCACAAAATCTGGATACAGAGGGGGCCTACCAGACTCCTCCCAATTAAAAAACATTGGTGAGGAAAACCCTTCTGTTCCATTCAAAATTATTCTCAATACTCATAATAATCATCCTTTGTTGGATGTAGAGAGGTCAGTCATTGAAGAAAAAACAACATGGAAATAGAAGTGGATGAATGAGAACTTGTGGGGATCGACTTAGCTAGTCTTGAAAAATCTTATCACAACAAATATCTACTCTCTTCCCCTCATTAGTATCTATGCAAGGTTCACAATGTATACTTAAATTCCATGACAGGGGTGACCTCAATATCGGGAGTGGTTTTGGGGATTCAGAAGGACCCCCTCAAGGATTCTCGCAAACAGTTAAAATAGGATAAAAGAAGAGGCAAAAGACGAATTCAACAATTGATTTAAGATATAAATAGTTACATAGTTAACTTTGGTCAGATTCACATAATAACCAACACCTACCATCACGTCCCATCCCAACCTTCCCTATAAAGATAGTCTCATGGAATATTTGGTGCCTTAATGGAAGGAGCAAGAAAAGGATTCTTTGAAACTATATTATCGCGGAAAATCCATATTTCCTATTTCTTCAGGAAACAAAGTGTGTGGGAGATGATGTGACTTCAATTCTAACAAAATTTTGGCGACAATGTTAGCTAGTTAACATTAATTCACGAGGATTTGGTGGAGTTTTAGCCATCTTATGGAACTCGATGATAGATATCCTGGAGCTTATTTTTACCACTAGGTGGATGACCTTAGCTATAATTAGAGTCATTGGCTCATATAAGGAAGGTTACCTCACCAATGTATATGGGCCACAACTGCTTACTGAGAAACTCCAGTTTTTGTAAAGCTTGGACATACCGAGTTATATCATTAAGGGAACTCAATGGATCCTCGGAGGAGACTTCAATATAACTCTTTCCATCGAGGAAAAACCAGGTGGGATAAGATGATTGGAAAGAGATAGTGAAACCTTCTTAAATCTCATATATGATCTTCACCTTATTGATATTGAAAATATCAATGGAAGCATCACTTGGACCAAAAAATGCTCAAGATCTCAATAGATTGCTATTGGTTCAGTTTTTAATCTTGGAATCACTTATTATGGAGGTCCTTATCGCAAATTCCTACATCCTCATGGTAGCAGGATCATACCACTCACTAATCCAACTCTGGTTAGATATTGCAAACTCTGTGAGCTGAAATCCCTTTAGATTTGAAAAGTTTTACCTGAACCACCCAGATTTCCAATAGAAGGTTCAACAATGGTGGGAGGATGCAACAATTAATCATGGAACTTTGATGTATATTTTTGAGTAAAAACTAAAGAACTTTAAACAACATCTCAAGATTTGGAACAAGAAGGTTTTTGGAGACATTTTTCTAGGCTCAAAGGGATCTTAAAACCGAATGCAATAGATACAATAAGAGATCCTCCTTTAGGGAAGTTCGATCCATATAAGAGAGGGGGAGGATAATATCAAGTATTAGTTCATTAGTACAAAATGAGAGATAAATGACCAAAAAAAGGACCAAAATCCGCATATAAATGACCACTTTTGAGTTGGTGACCACTGGTAGCAAATTAGCGGTCATTTATCACGCGACCAAAAATGTAGTCATATTTAGCTTGGTCATTTATAGCTTATCTTGTGGTCATATATTTGGTCGTATATTTGGTCATTAATTTGGTCATATATTTGGTCATTAATTGTCACAATTAATGACCAAATTTATGACCACGTTTTTTGTCACGTGATAAATGACCGCTAATTTGCTACCAGCGATCGCCAACTCAAAAGTGGTCATTTATATGCATATTTTGGTCATTTTTTTGGTCACTTATCTCTCATGTTGTACTGGTGGTCGTTTATATTCAAATTTTGGTCATTTTTTTAGTCATTTATCTAGTTTTAGTCGTTTCTGAATATATATAGGGCACGGAGGAATCGATCCACCAACCTCCTGCCTATAAGGAAGGTGATCTACCATTGAGCTAGCACCCTTAAATAGAATTCCTTATGGTCCATGTTGGTGAATCATGTTGGCCATAGGCTTAGCCATTACGGATCAACATTGGAATTGACAAATCCATTGTTCCTAAACTGTCCACCTGAAGGATAAGTTCAAGTGATTACATGAAGGTTATTGTTCTAGATGCTACACGAAGGTTACTGTAGCAATCTTATGCATGTTCAGAAAAGGAAGAGTGAAAAGCTACAGTCTAATGCTTTTCATTGTAGCCTGAGATACCAAAATATATTATACAAGAAAGCTTGCAATAGAGACTCAAATATTAATAAGCAATACCTGTTATTAAACTGGACAAATCCACATCGTTTTCCCATTGGTATTTTGACATGCACAAGTTCTCCAAACTGGCCAAATACTTGTCTCAGCATGTCGTCCGTCACAGTGGGGTCTAAGCCACCAACACATATTTGCACCCAAAACACACATAATAAGAATATAAAAAACAGATTGTTTGAAGAAATGAGAGCATGCAAAAAGGAAAACAAAAACAGAGGCACACATAGTTGTATTATTTGAATCATTATGTGAGGAAACTGCTGGAGGAGGAGGAACTGCCACTGATGCAAACAAAGCACTTGTAAGTAGTATAGAACATAAAAATAGAAAAAAATAAGAACACGATAAATACTAAACAAATGATAAATCTCAATAAATTATCACATAGCCTAAATAATAAATAATGACTAAACATTAAACATAACTAAAATTGATGACAATATGCAATATGCTGAAAGGAGACATCACACCTGATTTGACGAACTAGTAACCAGGATGCTACATAATAATTAATAACCATCATTGTCATCGTTGATAACAAACAAGACTTCAAACTAGTTGAGGAATAAAATAAACAACCACCAATGACAAGCAACTTGTGAAATCTTCTACAAATTGCTAGAGTAAATGATGCATGACAAGAATATTAGGCATGCATAGGGAATGGGGAAGCAAAGCATAAAATGGTCCAAACAATACTAGCATATGGGCAGCCATATTTTAGTTTCACAAAACCAAAAGCAAGTTGGGACAAAAGGATTTTTGCCAGACTTGATCTTAGATTAAATTTTAATCTATAAATTTTGCAGTCATTGCTCTACCCAATGGAAAATGGAAAAAGTAAACTTAGTTACTGAATACTCCATGGTAGCTCCTTTTTTGGCTTTATTTCAAAACTTTAAATACATGAATGACATCTTGAATTTGTATGTCTCCTGGTGTCTTTCTGTGTATATATCATGTGTGTGTAGTCTGTTGGGATGTGGTTGATCTGGGTTGTGTCCGGGAAGCACACGGGGGACAACAGTTCGACTGAATGAGTTGGCTCTTTTATGGAAGAAGCTATAAGAATAATCAGAATGAGCAAAAGCAGGATTACACTACACATATAAACACAAATATGCACAGACCATATGCAGGAATGCGAATTGATATTTTATTACTGGTATCATCATATCGACAGGATCAATAAGATGTATGTTACAATAGTATACATGCTTATATATCTAAGACGTTTGGTTGCCTGCCCGTTACGTTCAGTTACAAAGAAGAAGTTAGAACAGTTCAACAGTTACAGTCGACTAGAAGACAGAGAGACAATCTGCCGAAGTTTGACAGTCGCTGGTTGCATTTCGACGCTGCATGTCGATGTCGCTAAATTGTGAGGTTGCTGAACATGTCGAAGGTGCGGAGTGTATCGCAGTATGTCGAAATAGATATTCGTCTGAGTTTTGTCGAAATCGAAACCTGTCAGAGTTGCTGAGTTTTTCGAAGTCATGTCGAAGTCAAAACTTGCCAAAGTTGTATCAAACATCAATGACTTGTAGTAGTTGTGTCAAAGTCAGCATTCGAAAATAATGCCAACTATGATGTGGATCAGACCTCCTTCCTTAAGAAACAATGTCCCCCATTGTTTGCTCGTGAAGGTGAGGAAAATTGTCGGTTATTTCAGTAACATAGTATGAATTTCCTTGAGATGGGAGTTAGCCTGCTTTGGAAACCTGAAAAAATGGAATTGTGTTCATCCTTGTAAGGCGTACTCGTCGTCCCACAATGGTGTCACAAGGAAGAGGCTCCTGAACATCTGGATTGATGTCTTCGGGTTTTGCTGTCGGTAAGTCATTCTGTTCCAACAGTGGTGCATGGTATGGTCAAAGTAGATCCACATTGAATACTAGATGCAGACCCAGGCATGCAGGAATGTCGAGATGGAAAGCATTCTCGCCAATCTATCGAAGAATATTGTACGAACCATATCGCAAAGGCTTGAGATTCTTGAATGGACCAGTGAAGCGCTCCTTCTTGAGATGTAACTAGACCTTATCCCCAATTTGGAATGAATGAGGGATACGATGCTTGTCATGTCAGGACTTAGCTTTCTCGCTTGCTCTTTGCAACATTTCATGTGCTTTCTTTTGGATGTCACATATCTGATATCTGAACTTGACTGCTTTATCAACTTCTCGTTGGTTGTAGTCGGTGTCGCTCGGTTGTGTCGATGAGGTGATCAAGTTGATAGGCGCTGAGGGATGAAATCCGTAATAGATCTCAAATGGAATCTTGCCTGTAGAGATATGCTGAGCTCGATTGTAGCTGTGCTGGATGTATGGAATACTTTCATCCCATGTGCGTCGATGCTTGTGGTTGTACATGCGAAGCAGTTGTACTACAAGGCGATTTACAACTTTCGTCTGTCCATCGGTTTGAGGATGGAAATTTGTCGACAATGAGAGTCGTGTGTCTAGCAATTTCCAGAGTGTCTTCCAAAATATGCTGACGAATCTGGCATCTCAGTCAAAAATAATGGTCGTTGGTTAACCATAGTGTTTCCAAACATGTGTAAAGAATAGTTGAGTGGTCTGCTGCGCCGTCGTGGTATTCTTACATGGTATGAGAATGGCCATCTTGGAAAATAGGTCGACTACTACTAGTATCGCGTTATGCTGATGTCTGGTAGTAGGATAACTCGTCAAGTAGTCCATAGAAATATATTCCCATGGTCGAATAGGAACTGGAAGAGGTGTGTACAATCCTTGTCATCGATTAGGAAATTTAGCAATGGAACAAACCAAGCATGATCGAATGTACTTGTTGACGTCAGATTTAAGTGTAGGCAAAAATAAATACTTCTACAGAATAGAAAGTGTCTTTTCTACTCCAAAGTGTCCTGCAGTCTTGATGTAGTGCGCATCCCAAATGAGCTGCTGTCGATGCTCATCGGTCGGTACACAAAGATGTCCAAGCTTGTACAGCAAGGTGTCTTTCAGGAAGTAGTTGAAGGTCGACAACTTGTTAGTATTTAATTGTCGGTATACTGCTGAAAATTCGCTGTCGTCCTCATACAACTATGTCCAAGTGGTCATGTTGTATCCCTGCATACTCATCATTGTCAAAAGGAGAGTAATAGGCGGTTAACTAAGGCAATTGGTGGCGGCGTTAGCTTTACCTTTCCGATACTTAATCACCAACTGGAATTGTTGTAGGTAATTAATCCACTTGAGTTGTCGGTTTGCCTACAAATTTGATTGTGTCGGAGTGAACTATAGAGGATTGTGATCAGTGTGAATGATCGTTTCCTTGCCAAGGATGTAATGCCTCCATTGCTTGAGATCTTGCACAAGGGCATACAGTTCTTTTTCGTACGTTGAGTATATTCTAACTGTGTCATTAAAAGTCTCAGAATGAAAAGTGTCTGGGTGACAAGACTGAGTGATCACTGCGCCCAAGGCATAGTCCAATGCGTCTGTCTCAATCTCAAAGGGATGATGTAGATCAGGTAACACAAGTACTGGTGCAGTGCAGAGCTTGTGCTGGAGCTGTTCAAAAGCTGCTTGATGTGTTGATGTCCACTGGAAGATAGTTTTCCCACTTCCCTTTGTCAACTGATTCAAGGGCCACGCTATGTGATTGAAGCCGAGTATGAATTGTCGATAAAAATTTGCCAAACCAAGAAAACTTCTTAGTTCTTGAATGCTTCTAGGAATGGGCCAATCTTTGAGGATCTGTATTTTGTCTGGATCGACGTGAATGCCTCCAGAGTCATTTACATACCCCAAATATTTGATGTTGGTCATCGCAAAAGAGAACTTGTCCATGTTCAGATAGAGACAATGTTGTTGGAGAGTGTCGAGGAATTTTCGAAGATGTCCGACATGTTCTTCCCATGATCAATTGAAAATTAGTATATCGTCGAGATAGACAATGACCCATTTTCCAATGAAAGGTCGAAGAATGTTATCCATATGTTTCATGAAGGTCGCAGGTGTGTTGGTTAAGCTGAAAGGCATGACTAACCATTCAAACAATCCTTCCTTGGTCTTGAAAGTAGTTTTCCACACATCTGAGGGCTCGATTGGAATCTGATGGTATCCCGACTTGAGGTCGATCTTAGTAAATAATTTAGCACCTTTGAGACAGTCGATGAGCTCATCTATCCGTGGCAGAGGGTAGCGATTCTTTACCAAAATTTTGTTGAGAGCTCTGTAGTCAATGCACATGCGCCAAGTCCCATCTTTCTTCGGAACTAGGATGACTGGACTTCCACAAGGAGAGGAGTTGGGTCGGAAATGACCTTTGTCGATTAATTCTTGGATCTGTCTGTGAATCTCTTCATTTTCGAGAATGGATCTTCTGTAAACAGACGCGTTAGGCAAAGAAGAACTAGGAACAAGTTCAATGGAGTGTTTTACCTAACAATGTTGAGGTAATCCGTTTGGAGCTTGAAAGAGGTTTCGGTACTCATCGAGAATATGATCGACTTGCTGCTTCTGTTGTGAGCTGCATTGGTCGGTGACTCGACTCGTTGTTGCAGTATTCTTAGAATGTTGCGGCTTGATCATGATTAATGCAAACTTCTGAGCATGATTGATGAGCTTCTTTGTCTGTTTGGCAGATATCAGTGCAACCATTGGTGTATTTTGACGCTCCGGTATGCTGAACCATCGATTTTGTATTTTGACAATCACCTTCTTAGGCCGTGACTGATAAATTCCATGTCTATCCCTGTTGATGTCCAATTTTGCCATCACTTTTGATCACTGAACGTGCTATGCCGATACTGTTTTTGCCATTTTTGGTGTGTTAAGTCATATTTCTTTTCATTCAGACCACCATTCGTACTCAGGTATGAATATATTTGAATATCTCATGAATTTTAATTAATTATCATCTTTTTATGGTTTATTAATATTAACTTAACATTTCTAGACTTGCTGGGCACATAGTTTTCATTCTTCAGGTTGTGGTTTTCATACGTACTCTCATCCAGACGTGCATTCGCATTTAGACGCCCATCCACATTCGGACGTCCATTCAGACTTTTGTTCGCACCCTCAGATTCGTTTGTTAGCATATTCTGGAGCATTGAAGGCAGAAACCACAATGTGGGTTTTGTTGGCGACGTGGCCCTGATAGATCGTGAGCTCCTGTTGATGAATATTCGCATCCTCCCTTTCCCAAGCTGCCAATGCATCTGCTAATCACGTCAAAGGATCCAACCTGCACGAAAAGAGGAAAACGGTTTGTGAGTTTTAATGGGCTGTTTCTCCAGCGTTTAAGAGCTCCTATTTTTAGAGAGGTCGACCAATGAAAGAGTCAACCTGCTCTCCCTTTGTAAATATTATATAAAGATGCCTAGGTTTGAGAAACAAAGGGGAGAAAAACGTTGTATAATCACTGCTTCAGTTTAATATAAAAACTCTGTTTCAACTATTGATGATTATTTTCGTCTTCTGTTAATGGTTGGTGATTGATCTAGCTTAGGAACAAACCCCTGTTGTTTGGGAAGGGCCCCTCAACAACCAGAGGTTCTATTTGTGCATATTCAATAGTTTTCTTTCACCTTTACAAATAAGTAATTTCGTTTTTGCAAGCAAGTAGTTCGTTTTCCTGTAGATGACGTTTTGCTGTGTATACAATACAATTTTATGTGTTTTTATGTAATTTGTATCTTCAGAATCCATTCGGCCAGCCATTCTCACCATTCGTTCAGACTGTCTTTCAACCTGTCTTTCAGCCTTTCATTCGCATTTAGATAGAATTTTAATGCATTTTCCAGAATTTCCAGTATTTTGTTTTATGCAGAAATAGTTAGCTAGGATATAGGCTAATTTTCCAATACTTCATCATGTTCTGTAGCTATTGGGGATTCGAATCCACCTCCAACAATTCATATCTCATTCCATACTCACACATAGATTAATTATTTTAGTTTTAATGATGATGAAATCTATTTACATTCAAGATATGTTTTACTGTTCAAATGAGAAATAGTTATGGTTCAAGTAGAAGCAGCATAGTTGTCTTTTGCTTACGATTTAGGTAGTTTATGAGTTATTTCACTTGTTCTTATGCCTAGAACCTAGATTAGCTTAAGTTTGTTTAAAATGCTATCATAGACTTTGTTAAATACCAGTTTGTCTCATTTCTAAAATAAAGTTCAACATTTCATTTCCAATTCTCATTTAAGTTCATAATCCGGTCTTTATTTCCATTTACATAGCACTTCATTGCTTTAGACTTTGTTAGTTTCATTTCTTCAAGTTATCTCATTTCAGTAGGTAGAAAAGACTAGAAGCCAATTCCGAATTCAAGCTTAATAAGTTCATTTGGATTTCTTAGTTTTAAGTATTTTAAAGTTTGATTCTAATAGCTCATATAGTTCAGTTTAAGTATAGATTTACTCTTCAGTATAGATCAACTGCATTACACTTTCATAGTTGCAATAGGGATAGCATAAGAATACTTTGTTTTCTGCTGTAGGTTTTAATTACAAGTTAACATTGATTCCAGTCATTTAAGTTATTGGCTTGTACTTAGTTTAGCTTGTTTTTCTGGTAGTTAATGTTTCATGAATTAGTTTGAAGTGTTGATAGGATATAATTTGATGTTGATAGGCATTTGCATGAGCTAGGTAAGCATTTCATGTTTTAATTTCAAGTAGTCATTCGAGATCAAATAACTTAGGATTTGTACTTTTGTTAAATAGTATTTCATCTCAAGTATTGTAGCTAGTTTTCAAATGTCATTTACTTATGGATAAAAAGTAGTTTACAATGTTTAAAGTCACTTGCAATTGGTCCATTCTTAACTTGCATATTTTTCTAGAAGTTAAATTAGATTTAATTCCTTTTGTTTTTTCTATCGCATTCGAAAGTCATTTTGATATAACTCCTCAAGGAGAGTGGAATTAGGTAGCCTAGATAAGTCTTGAGTCATTTATTGTTTGAAGTAGTAGTTGTCAAATGCATGAGTAGTTTAACTGTTGATTTGGATTTCTTAGGTTAATTGAGTAGTTGTCATTTGGTTCAAAGTAACATAGTTTCTTGTTTTTTACATAGTTAGTGTACAAATCAAATTGTTCTATAGCTAGGTTTCTGAATTTGTCCCATAGTTAGAGTTTGAATAGTCTTTCCATTCCTAGAATAGGATTTGAGTGATTGTTTAGTAGTTTTTCACTTTCATAGAGTAGCTTGTTTTTCATCAAGTCTTGCTTCCTAGACTAGTACTTTCTTTATATCTTGCAATTTTAATTCTTGTCAATAGAGTAGAGTAGTATAGATTGATACTATTTCTAATCTGTTTGTTAGGTTAGGTCTAATCAGTTTCATAGTTTATATTTTCAAGTTTGACTCGGTTTTTCATTTTGAAACATCCTTAGATCTTTTCATTATTAAACATTTCTAAGGTCTGCCAAGCCAATATCTTAGTTGCCCTTCTATCTCAGCATATATTTTGTGACAAGTCGAAGTGTACAAACCTTGGTTGATAATTAACATTTGGAGTATTTAATAGACAAATAATACCAAACAATCCCAGAGGTAAGGTTTCCCAAACAAGGCATCGACTACGAAGAGTGGTGCCACGTCACAAAGTACTTCATCTTCAAAAGGCTTTATGAAGTAGTCAAGATTGCATTGTCAAGTGATCCGCAGTTCTTGTCCATCCTTCATCCAACCGATGTTGTAACGCTGAGGATGCAGAGTGGTGACAAGACCTAGTTTCTTGACGAGATCTCCAAAGATGAAGTTCTTTTGGATGCCATTCTCCACAATCAAATGCAATGGGTTGCTATGGAACCATATCCGTGTATGGAACAGGCGTTCTCGTTCCTCCTTGTCGATGGTAGTCGAGGCTGCTGGAGTGGTCGATGTCAAAAGGGTCATGGCGTCTGGATCAAATTCTTCCATCGTCTTATCGAACGTGTCGGAGGTAGACAATTTTTCCAAAAGGTCTTTTGAGCTTTGCATTCAGACGTATCATGCCAAGATGAGTGGTGCTAATTGCACCACTTTTCGGTAGGCGGTTGTTTTCTACGTTCCCTCTTGTGAAAATGATTCTTACCGTGGTTTGGCTTTGGCAGTGTTGGCTGAGAATATTTTGACTTGTCCAAGTCGGCTGGTGCCTTCTTGTCGGGTGGTCGTCTTGATGTCGGCTTTATCGCGAAACATGCTTTCCCTTTTTGATTGGTTTCTAGTTTGATGGCGTAGTGGAATGGATCCGCAAGCGTATTGACAATCAGAAATTCCATCTCCTGCTTAATATACTGGGACAATCCGCTAACGTACTTCAGAACAAGCAATTTCTCTTCTTCTTGGACGCTAAGTCTAGCCATGAGTCGGTAGAACTCGTTAGTGTAACTCTGTACTGATTGGTCTTTCCATTGCCTTAGCTGCTGCCACTTATTATACTGCTACTTGAGGTATTTGGGAAGGTAAAATTCCTTTCGGATGTGTTCGACGAATTTATCCCATGTGTCAATGGGGTCTCCGCTTTTCTCCATCTTTATCGAGAGGTTATCCCACCAAAAGTGCACAGATGTTGACATCTTTAAGGATGCAATGGTGATCTTGTCAACTTCTAAGAGTTGATTCACATCATAATAGGATTCCAATTATTGTACCCAATTGTCGATGGATTCCGCATCAATCTTACCTTCAAGATTCGGTATGTCTAGATTCATTTGCACTTTGAAGGGGACGATTTTATCGGAGTGAGTTCACGTAAAAAATCCTCTAGATGTCGAAGCAATTCATGTGAGAATTTCATTGAACTGGGTGAACATTTCAGTTAGTTGTCGAGCCAGAGCTTGCTCAATAAGTTGTGCTATCTCGTCGGCTGCATGTCTATTGTTTGTTTATTTTGTCATTTATGGAGGTATCGTTTTCTTGGATTGATGAGATTGCGAGTGATTTTGAACCGACATAAGTCAGGTAACTTCGAGAGAAGTGTATACGCAAAAATTAAGCACGAAAACTGAATGCTCTGATTTGAGTCTTAGGCTTTGATATCAATGATCCGGGTCGTGTCCAAGAAGCACGTGGGGGACAACAGTTTGACTGAATGAGTTGGATCTGTTATGGTGGAAGCTATAATAATAAGCAGAATGAGCAAAAGCAGGTTACACTACACAGATAAACACAAATACACACAGACAATATGCAGGAATGCGAACTGATCTTTTATTATTGGAATCATCAGATCGATAGGATCGATAATATGTATGTGATAATAGTATACATGCTTATATAGAATTCCGAGATGCTTGGGTGCCTTCCCATTAGGTTCAGTTACAAAGAAGTTAGAATGGTTCAACTGTTCAATCGTTACAGTCGAATGGAAGATAGAGAGACAGCCTGTCGAAGTTCGACTGTAGCTGGTCACATGTCGACGCTGCATATCGATATCATGAAACTATGAGGTTGCTGAACATGTCAAAGGTGTGAAGTGTGTCACAGTATGTCGAAGTCGAGACTCATCTGAGATGTGTCGAAATCGAAACCTATCGGAGTTGTTGAGTTTGTTGAAGTCATGTCGGAGTTGAAACTTGTCGAAGTTGTATCAAACATCGATGACTTGTAGTTGTGTCGAAGTCGGCATTCGAAAATAATTCCAACTACGATGTGGATCAGTGGTCTAGAAAAAACTTGATGTACTTTATATAGAAATGACCTAGGTTCAAATAAAGGCGGGCTCACAACTGCCCTTCATGAGGTTTGCCAGTTGTGGCTTGTAGCTAGGGTGACTTTGAAAGGGCATGTGGCCTCTCGAATGTAGCCAAAATTTGTGCCAATATTATTCTTGCCTTATTGTAGTGTGCCAATATTGTTCTAGGCCTAGTATCAATAACCATATCATATCAGTCCGCCCATCAAACCGAGCTGATGTGGCTAAAAAAAGTGGTTTCCCCAACTGATAGAGTGTTGTTCCACCAAGTTTAAAGTTGAATATGATATTTCTAAAGACTATTAAAGGAATAGAATGTAGAATTCTCTATAATGGAGAAATATAGGAGGGCATCTTGGATCATTATAAAGATCAATAAGGGGAAAATATAATCAGATCAAGGTACCAACAACGAAAGTCGTCTCACCAAGGACCACTTGGAATCCACGACATCAAGGATGGATCCACTTAAATTTATCTCATGGTTTCTCCAAGTGTCTTAGTGTCCTATAACTTAACATATCATGAGTCTAGAAATATACTATATTTGTTATATCCATTTAAGAGACTGTACATCCATCTCAATATATGTTTCCATACAACATCGAAAACAAAGTATACTTAAAGTTCAGTTCTGAAATCTAATAATTATTGGAGAGGAAACCCATTATTTGTTGTGAAACTTCATAAATGCATTGATTTTGTTGGTATTTGGCCCATTTCTTTCTTTGCTAGGAATCAGACCCGATTCCACTAGGGCCCTACAGAGATATCAAGGTACTTTCCTATCTTCCTGAACTCACATAGCTAGAAAATAACACTACATTCCTCTCCTCTCCCACATAAAGGGCCAAGGTAAAGCTACTATACAACACTTCCCAGGGAAAAATACCTTGGACCAGTTACCTTCCCTCTATTACCCATTGATCCACCCCCTTTTCAAATGGATTTTTGGTTTGCTCCAGCTCCATATCCTTTGTATTAGAGATAAACTTGTGATGCTTTTGGATTTTTGGTTTGCTCCAGCTCCATATCCTTTATATCACAGATAAACTTGTGATGCTTTCAATACATTACAACCCACTTTCAATGCACCCTAAGAAAAATAAAGAGACATAATTGATGGTACATTATTGCTAAATTACAACATGGGCTGAACAAGAACCTTGGAATGAATACATGCAGAGAGGTGTAAACCAAAATCCTAACCATAGGTTGGTTTAGTAACTGCAAAATAGTCAACTGCGTCTATCCCAATTTGTTCAAAGCATTTAAAAATCAGCAACATTTAGATCATTTTTTTAATAGATCTTTATCACCAGTAAAAGTGGCTATCCTACGATTTATGCAATTTAATCACTGTGAGTTTGTCTTCAGAAGTGTGGCACATTTTCCATGCTATATTATTTTATGTTCCATTTCTCTTTGATGTTTTCATTCTTACAAGCCAGTTTTAGTATTGTATTCTTGTCCTTTCCAATTATATTGTTGTTTATATGGTCACACATACGATGATGCGAATAGGGTAATTCCAAATGGTCATTGGTGATTATATACTGTTAAAATTAAGAACAAAAACTCCACAAGAAATTAGATTCTCCACACATATTGCACATCATCACATAAATATTGACACCAGGTTATAGTGGGGGAATCCTCATGGGGTAGAAAAATTCACTGTAAAAATTCTTCACTCAGACCTCTTTGCAATTGGTGAAGCACACAAGGGTTTCCATAAAAGAGCATGGGCACAAGAAGTCAAGAACAAGGAATGAAACGCCACAGTTTTTTCAAAGAACAGTTTCAGTTTCCAAAGATGACATAGAAGATGGCAAAGTGCATGCTGAAGTTGAAAGGGATCTGACGAATCTTTAGGCTAGTATCAAAGATCAACACGAGTGCTCCAATCATGAAAACCAACAAGAGAGATGACCACACACTTTTTGAGCTAGAGGATCAAGAAACCCAACTATTGCTCCAAACAACACGTGACAATATAGTCTTCCCATCTAAAATCATCATCCACCCATATATGTGCAAAACAGGAAGAACAAGGAATTGTTGTGATCATAAAACTATCGATAGGATATTTCTACCACTGTCTATTAATCAAAGAGAGCGCTGAGCACTGTATGATTGTATAGTGGATAATAAAAGTTTATAAGATGTTCTCAAACAGGTGCTCAAATGATGCCATCACCAATTGTCAAGCCAACCACAATAGGCTCTAGTAATTGGTACCAATCCAATAATTTTCCTTTTATACCTCTTCACTAAATATTTGTAAGAAGCATTGTTAGCATACCAATAGGAAGTTTGATACATGGATGAAGAGAGAGAATACCTTCGATGACAATGATTAGGGTGCCTAAACATGGATGGTGAAGAATCTGGTGCTCACTGAATAGAAGATGCATGAGGTGGTTCTTGCAAATCAGTAGCGGATTCAAGTTTCGGCAGAGACAACTCGTCAGATGATGCAGTAGATGGTGCAAGATCTAGTTCCTGCAAAATAGTCGTAGAAGGATCAAAGCAACTTGCATCCAGTGAAGTTTCAAATATCCAAGGCTGCTCTGTTTAGTCTGCTGGGCATAAAACCTTAAAATAAATCATATCAAATTAAAATTTGTTCTTTGATAAATGCCTTTGGATATTAATTAATTTGTGCAAATGCATGAATGCTAGATTTTAAGAAGTCATGCAGCCTATACTTTGGGTTTGCACTTGTTTATACTATGCACTTTTATATTTAATCCACCAGGACATTTTCTTTTGGATCAACCATTCTTGTTTGTGATCTCCCGTTAAAACTAAAAAATCATATGTTATACCTAGTGACTTATCTTGCATGTTTTATCCCTTTTTTAGTTTCAAATAATGGAATTTCGGTGTAGAAATCTTAGTTCTAATTGAACCTTCAGTTGGACTCAGAATATCAGCAAGCACTTATAATATTTATCAATCTTTATTGATATTAATTTTAAAATAATTTATACCATAACTTATGCTTGATGTTTACAATTATCACAAATTGAAAGATTAAAATATGGGTGTAATGATAAAGCTCAAGCTCTGATGATTCTGTGCATGCAGAATATCTCAAGAAGTTTTAAATTTGGAGCATGAGGTGATGCAATTGAAAAAGCATATTTCTACTCAAGGAAATATTGTCCAAGAGCTAAAAGCTGGAGTTTGTCTTGAGGCTTTATTAAATGAGACATGTGTTGCTGTTTATCCTGAACCTGGAAACTTTGAAGTAGGTTCTTTGGTTGGTTATTCAAACTCTAGTGAATATCCTTCACTTAGTGAGCTAGAAAATCATGCAAATAATCTTTGTGAGGTTTTAGATGTTCTTCTGGCAGAGCATAAAGTGGATGAAGCTTTGTCTATTTTAGATGTAGAGGAGGGTTCTTTCATTAAATATTAGTAAGGAGAGTCTTCATCATCAGAATTAATGTTATATCAATCTGCCATATTGGAGTGTTAATCCATACTTGCTGAGATTGCTGAACAACCTACAGTGCATGGCCCTAAGCTGTGGAAAGCATTGTCTAGTCTGCTCAAACTAGGCGATGGTCCTGGGGCACTTACCTTATTGTTACGCTCTCATCATTCATTCCTTGAGAGAAATATACAAAGTTTTTTTCTTTCCATTACATTCTACCCTGAAACTTATGCTACAAACCTAGTGCAATTGTTTTTTTCATTCATTTCACAAGCAACAAAAGATTTTGCATCAATCTTTGGAGATGCACCAGAATATGCTGCAGAATTTTTAAAATGGGCTCAAAAGGAAATGAAGCATTTTGTGAAGCAGGTTAATAAATAACATCATTCTCAAAGGAAGAAGTAGGTTTTCGAGTTGCCACTTTGTGTGTGGAGGCCTCTTTGTCACTTTGTTCATTGATGGAGAAGGAAGTCCTAGCATTATCTCCATATCTCAGAGATAATTCAGCTGTATTGGGAAGAGGATTTAGAGGCAAACTTAAAGCAGGTTGTGGAATATATTTGTGTTGTTTCAGCAAATGATGATTGGGTCCTCACTCACCAGTTACTGATATCCTTATCAACCGCACATCACAGAAACAAAATGCTGCTGGATTGGTTTGTCAACTTAAGCTGACTAATAGTGCATTCAATTTTATTTCAATGGTACAGGTACTGTGATTTTATGGTGATGTTCTGATTCCTGAATTTAGATGGTGACTTAGCAATGGAAAGAGTGCTAACCTTACTGGTATTACAATAGATTATTCTTCTAATTACAAACAACAAGTTATCACCAGTCTTTTGTTTCCAATTTTCTGGATCCTTGTTTCATTTAAAGATCCTTTACTTTCACCCTGATCTTAATACTTGTAATTTTATGTGGTCCATTGCAATCTTTGTTCTTGTTCAGTTGTAAATTGAGTGCATCAAAATATACTTGTTTACTATTTCTTAGTTTTGTGACTTGTCTTCATATGTGAAAGGTCAAATACTTGTAGATATTTGTTTTTAAAAATGCCTCGTATACTACATTATAAATCATGTTAGATGTGCATCAAGATTGTTACATCCTTGAGCCAAAGAGCAACTAGAAATAAATAAATTATGTTAATGGCCACAAATGACTAAAATCGGTTAGTGGAACGAGAAAGTACCACATGTCATAGTGGAAATGAGCAAGTCTTAAAGAGTCCTTTGCCTACATAAGCAAGAAGGGAAATCATATCTGCTTTGGCACTGACCCTTATATTGTTTGCTTCTTTCCTAAAAATGGTAATCCTGACCAATAACTGGATGGTCAAGTTTGATTTAAAAACTGTCACTTTTTCCAAGTTGAACAAATTATGCTAACCTGTGAAAAGTTGCTCAACAACATCATTCTTATAAAAAAGAGATTCTTGTTAGGCAAATCACATTACACGTTGTCCTACCTGCCCGCTGAATCATCCATTTATCCTCAAATACTTGCAGATTATAAAGAAAGTATTGCCAAGATATCATCATGGGGCTATCTTGTTGATCCATAATTGGATTGAATGGACAGCTCACTCTAATTCAACAGGATATTAACATTACTATGTTTCCATGCTTAAATTTCAATGCAGTTATGTATTGTATTAGACGATGCTTCAGTATTTAACTGTAGACAATTAACCCATAAGCTACAACATACAATGGCCATCACAAAGAATTACACACAATATCCTTTTTCTTAACTGGATAAAACCCTTTAGGAAAAAACTCAAGAATCTTTTATGCTTATAAAATACACGTGATTGCATACAACAATGGCTACTTGCTCTAGATTTTAAAGTGCAGAATGGCTAATTCACTTCTAGCTATTACTCTGCCATGGATTAGGTATATATATTATTCTCTACACACCACGTCAACCTCGGTTCTTATGTTTGCTCTGCTAGTTTTGCTAGATCTCCCAATTGAACCAGTGCATTGTTCCCGTAAATCTACTCAGATCCATGTGTTTTATTGTGGTTTCATTGCCAGCTTGACTCTTCATAACAATGCCCTTTTTTGAGCTCAACATGTGGAACTAACATGGTGCTGCCATGTTTTTCACTGTGCTTTGTGTACTTCTTGTCTAGTAATATTCCACATCATCATCTTCTCACTGATAAACTTTAGATTGGTCCTTGTTGTCAACTCTGTCTTCTCCATGTATGTTGAAGCATGATGTCATCATCTAGGTTGCAGTCGGTTGGATGGAGGAGAAAGACCTCCAAATGGAATCACTCGAATGAGTCCCCCTACATGTTGGGTTCCACCATGCGGATGCGGGAATGAAAGGGGTCACATAATGCTTCACCCTTTTGCTTTGGATGAAAATATCCCAAATCATGGGGCCCTCATTTGGGTAGGTAGATAAATGACTACCATGCGAAGGGAGTTCACCGCAACTTGTACTTGCATCACATGTGCCGCTCCATTGCATCCCATTGTGACATCTGAAGGTGCATAAATAAACTAGCTAATTCTCGCCCGGATTGTTTCTTTTCTTCTATCACACATGCGAATCACTTGGCTGCCTTGACAATTTTTTATTAAGTCTCCTTGGCTATACTTAGCCATATTTCAACTATGATTTATTAGAAATACTTAGCCATTTTTCAATAAGTCTTCTTTTGATATTTTTATGGATCAAGCCTCTCCATTGAGAATATTTTTTCATCTCACAAAAACTTGTTTAACTTTGAAGAAGATGAGGGTGTTTCTCCCTTGTTTCCTCCAATGTGTATTGTTTGGCTTTTCTTGGAACTTTTCCTTTCAACACAATTTGCAATTACTCTCTTGGTCCCTTCTTGTAGGTGTGAACATTTATTTGTAGGGCTATGTTGCGGAGTAGTTCGACATCAAGTACAAAAATATTCAACTACATGATGGAATGATCTTGAGTCTTCTTCCTCATTAAGCATTGATGGCTCAAACAACTTCAAGTTCTCAACATTCACTATGTCATAGATGTTCATTGTATTATCCTCCACACCCAGGTTCTATTGACATAAGTGAAATAATGAGCTCATAATGAGAATATTGTTGTAATGGCTTTGAGCACTGTTCTTGACTTGGCCTTGTGACCTGGGGTTTACCGTGGGTGCTATCCTCAAAAGGAGAGAAAGTGCCCAATAGGTTTTCCCTGTGAAATTTACCTGGAAAGAAAAGGTAACCAAGGAAAAATCATCAATAACAAAATCAAACTAAGCGGCTCACTGCATTTTTCTCGTACACTGTCTGAGATCCTTCTTTGATCATATTTTTTCAATTGAAACTTATATCTGCGTCTATCCCAATTGGTTGTGGGATGGTATTATCCTCCACACCCAGGTTTTATTGACATAAGTGAAATGATGAGCTCATAATGAGAACATTGCTATAATGGCTTTGAGCACTATTCTTGACTTGGCCTTGTGACCTGGGGTTTACCCTGGGTGTTATCCTTAAAAAGAGAGAAAGTGCCCAAGAGGTTTTCCCTGGGAAATTTACCTGGAAAGAAAAGGTAACCAAGGAAAAATCATCAATAATAGAATCAAACTAAGCAGCTCACTGAATTTTGCTCGTATAATGTTTGAGATCCTTATTTGATCATTTTTCACATTAAAACTTATATCTTTGCACTATATAATTTTCATGCATGAAAATACTCACAAATTTGAATTGTGGGTTGGTAGGAATGTAACAGTGCATTAGAAATTGGCTATTCTTACACTAAAAAGGTACCATGTTCTTTGGTATGCAAATCAACAACTATATAAAATTAGGTATATCAAAAAAAGGAAGACTGTAACTCTCCAAAAGAGGCCACCAGACAACATAATGTATCAGTAAGATTTACAACGACAAACAATAACCTAGTCTACCTCAAACCACCTAAATTCCTATGAAAGAGGATGTCAAACCTAGAGGTATGCAGTTTTCACATGTTGGGTATCCAATAGAGTTTGCACTAATCCATCTTCATTCTCAACTTGAGAACTCTAATCCTGGAGGTAGCTGATTAGATCCAAAGGAATTAATGAAACCCTATAAATGTAACAGTAAAAGTCAGTAATCAACATGATGTTAGAAAAACAGGATCGCAGAGCAATAACAATAAACATAAATGCAATTATAATCACACATACACATTACAAGAGAGTCACAGATATATCGTGGTTCACCCAACTTGGGATACGTCCACACTGAAGTTGCCAGTCCTTATTATTATTCCGTCCAACAAAGTGAAGGGATACAACTTGCAGCACAACCACTACACTTCCTCTTCACTGTCTCACAGTCTCTCTTCACAGATCTTAGAGATCTTTATAATGCATAAAACCTAATACATCAACCCTAGCCGTGTTACAATGTCTTTCTTTTATAAGGGAAATACAATGGGAAAATACCATGGGATACCCAAAACCATGGGCTCGAAAATTGTTGGCGAAAACAACCCCAAATTTTTTTCTCGGGGGCATTGCCCCTGGACCCCCATTTCTTGGAGGCACTGCCCTCGAACCCCCGTTCGTGGGGGCTACACCCCCGTAAATCAAGGGTGTTTCCCTCGAACCCCAAGGTAGGGCATGAATGTACAGTCCTCTGGGGTGCACGACTAAAACAATATCATCTATGAGATTGGAAGATCTGGCTCCACAACCAACAATCTCCCACTTGGAGACTGATCACAACAACTCCACCACTGTTGGACTTGGACTTGGCAACTTTCTCCTCTTCACCTTCATGCTAGAAGGCCAACTGAAACTGAGCAGGAACTCAATTTCTCTCTGGTCACTACCTTTGTAAACATGTCTGTAGGACTTTGGCTAGTATGTATCTTTTCTAGCTTCAACAATTCATCTTCTAAAACAGAGCGCATGAAATGGTACTTGAGATGTATATGTTTAGTCCTGGAATGGAATGCTGAGTTCTTTGCAAGATGAATGGCACTCTGGCTGTCATTATACAACCTGCTATCCTCCTGCTTCTTACCCAATTCCTCCATAAACCTCTACAACCAAATCATCTCTTTACTAGCCTATGTAACAGCAACATACTCTGCTTCCATTGTTGAAAGTGAAACAACCTTCTGCAATTTCAAAATCCAACTTACTACTGTTCCAACTACAGTAAACACATACCCTGTGGTGCTTCTCCTGCTATCCTTATCACCTTCCATATCTGCATCAACATATCCCTATAGAACAGTGTCCGAACCTCCAAAACATAATTCCTGAGTGGTAGTACCTCTCAAATACCTGAGAATCCATTGTACTTCCTTCCAATGTTCTTTACTTGGATTGTTCATATATCTGCTCACAACTCCCACTGCTTCTGCAATATCCGGTCTTGTGCACACCATGGCATACATCAAGCTGCCAACTGCTGATTGATAGGGAATCTTGGACATGTAATCTGTCTCTTCCTGTGTCTTGGGACACATTTCCTTACTTAGACTGAAATGGCTGGCCAAAGGTGTACTTACTGGTTTTGCATTCTACATTCTGAACCTCTCCAACACCTTTTGTATGTACTCACTTTGAGACAATGTCAATTTGCGATTTTTCTTGTCTCTTGTTATTCTCATACCAAGGATTTGCTTTGCAGCACCCAAATCCTTCATCGCAAATGAATTAGCTAGCTTCCTTTTGAGTACATTTATATCCTGCATGTTAGACCCTGCAACAAGCATGTCATCCACATACAATAACAAGATAATATATCTTTCATTGTCTAGCTTCTTGAAATAAACACAGGGTCAGAATGACATCTACTATAATCTTGTTCTGTCATAAACCTGTCAAATTTTAAATACCATTGCCTTGGAGCTTGCTTCAAGCCATACAAACTCTTTTTCAACCTGCATACCAAGTTCTCCTTACGTTTGACCTCATACCCTTGTGGTTGTTGCATATATATATCTTCCTCCGAATCCCCATGGAGAAAAGTTATTTTTACATCTAACTGTTCAAGATGCAAATCTTCTACCACCACTAGACTTAAGATAGTCCTAATTGAAGTCATCTTAACAACAAGAAAAAATATTTCATCAAAATATATACCTTTCTTCTGTGCAAACCCCTTTACAACAAGTCTAGCCTTGTACCGCTTCTTGCCTCCTTCTTCTTCCTTCAACTTGTAAATCCATTTGTTCTGCAATGCTCTTTTACCAGCAGGCAACTGAACCAAATCCCAAGTTTGGTTTCCTACCAATGAGTCCATCTCCTCATTCATGCCTTGCTCCCACTTCTCTCTAGTTTCCACCTGCATTACTTCTTCATAACATTCTGGTTCACCAGCATCAATCATCAACAAATAATACATTGAAGGAGAGTATCGTTCAGGGAGTCTACTTAACCTGGTAGATCTTCTTGCAGTTGCAGGAGTTTCAGGCACTTGCTGTTGTTCTTGATTTTTCTGGCACCTTTGGAAATTCATTTTCTGTAATTTCATCAAGTACTGTATGCTCTGTGTTTTCCTTTTCCTGTTTCTTTCCCTGCAACTGATCTTTATACATGACATTTTCATTGAATATGACATCTCTACTTCTAATGATTTTGTGATTTTCATAATCCCATAAACGATAACCAAAATCATCAACCCCATATCCAATAAAGGTACATTTCTTGGATTTAGCTTCAAGCTTTGTTCTATTTTCTTTATCAATATGGACAAATGCTTCACAACCAAACGTTCTCAGAAATGAGTAGTTTACCTTTTTATCTGTCCATGCCTCCTCTGGAATACCACCATCCAAAGCACTTGAAGGTCCTCTGCTTATTAAATAAACAACAGTATTTACAGCATCCGCCCAAAACTGTAAGGGCAAACCTGCATGCAGTCTCATACACCTTGCATGCTCCATGATCGTTTTGTTCATCCTTTCTGACACACCATTTTCTTGTGGTGTTCTTGGGACTGTCTTTTCTCTATGAATCCCATGGTATGAACAATAGCTATCAAACTCCTTGCCGCAGTACTCACCTCCATTATCAGATCTGAGACACTTCAACCTTTTTCCTGTCTCATTCTCAACCAAAGCTTTCCACTTCTTAAAAGTAGCAAACACATCAGATTTCTGTCTAATGCAATAAACCCAAGTTTTTCTAGTTGCATCATCAATAAATGTAACATAATAATGAGATCCACCAAGAGATTGTACCTGAGCCGGTCCCCATACATCTGTATGCACTAGCTCTAACTTTTCATTCTTCTTCTGTTTCCCAACCCTGAGAAATCTGACTCTCTTCTGTTTTCCATAAACACAGTTCTCACAGAATTCCAAACTTACCTGTGTAATACCCCCAATTCGACCCTTAGGATATATTAGCCTTTAATGTAAATAATGTGTACATGTGATGTATGTTTTCCTAGCGTGGAGCTCAAGGCCAAGGCCCCGCTAGTGAAAGCCCGAATGTTATTTAAGGGCAAGTATTTGATATTTTGATACCATGTGCTCTTAAGCCATGGAAATTGTAATAGGATGTAAATAAACATCATGTAATATAAGATACCAAAACTGGCTACGGAGGCAACGAATGAGAAGGGGCCATGTGTATCCACTAGGGAGTGGTGAGGGGGCTATGGGACTAAAACCTAGGCTGCCATATGTCATTATGAGAACCCATTGACTTCCCTAGGTGAAATTTATGACTGTTGTAAGGAAGTGGTTGAGATTTCAGCCCATGGCTTCAATAGAGCATGGGCAGCCCTGAAATTCGTATGGGTAGGTATGGGCTTTGTTTTCTTATACAAGAAGTCACTCTACCTCTTGGGATTTTGCTTCATTATCCTCCCCATTCCATGGTAGAGGACCCTAGCATTATTCCCCATCCAAAAACGAGTGCCAGCAGTGAGGAAACCAGAAAATCGCGAATGTGGGAGAACCCACGTTTTGGGAAAGCCAAAAACGCCCAAAATGGGTATTGGACAGTGAAATCCAATGGGGGATCCGTTGGTATGAGCCTTGGGGCGAATTTGGGAGCAATAGCTACCCCAAAATCCATGGGAAAACCCAGTTTTAACTGCCCAGAAAATCAGTGACGGATTTGGGTTATTTGCTGAACAAAGCTGTGAGAAATCCAAGTGTGGATGTTCGAATGGAGGCTGGGATCATTTGAGTCTAGCTTGATGTGTACCTAGCTCTGGGATTGAGCTCATTGGACTAACATCCCTCTCCATTTCCCATTGCATGCTTGAAAAACCCAACTGTGTGTTGGCTTAGCATGGTTGTATGAGTGAAATCCTGACTGTGAGTGAGCCATCTAGTTCCTCCTTAGTGGATACACAGCCTAGCTCGGGGGTGATCTCTCAGCTGAAAGAATACAGGCTGGACAGAGATCTATGGTTGGGTGGAACGTTGCTCTCACGTAGCCAGTCGTTGGACATCGCGTTACAAGATAAGTGCTCTTTGTGAATTTAATTTATATATATATATATATGTGTGTGTGTGTGTTCTGCAATGTGCTAAATCTGAATGTTATTTATTCATGAGATTGATATTGTAATGAAGTAATGAAGTCTGTGCATAGCATAAGAATGGGATTGAATCCCTGCATATGGAATCATCTTATGTTTATGCTTATGTGTGTTGATATGTTTAAATTCCGCTGTGTTTTATTGAAGTTCGAATCTGCACTTAGAAGTTTTAATTCTTATGTATTTTATGAGCAAAAATATTGGGGCTAAGTCTGCCAAAATCCTGGTGTGTTTGGTAATGTTTCCTTCCCTGCATGTTCTAAGGAGAAGGGGACATTACAACCTGCTTCAAATCTGGCAGCAACTTCCTTGAGTGGAGAATCTGCATCCCCTTCTCACTCATGTGGCCAAGCCTATGATGCCACAATGTTGTATCTGTTCCTATGGAAGCTAAAGAGATAGAATGGTCAGTATTATGAGGACATAAATACAACATACCTACCCTGTCTCCTTTTGATATCACCATTGATCCTTTAGTGATCTTCCACCACTTTTCTCCAATTGTAGATAGACAGCCGCCATCTCCCAACTATCCTGTTGAGATCATATTTCTTTTCATAGTAGGAATATGCCTAACATCTTTTAACAGCCAGTCAATTCCATTCTTAACTTTTATCCATCCCTTACCCATTTTAACAATTTTACATGGCTCATCATCACCCAATAAAACATGTCCAAAATCGCCTGGAACATAATCATGAAAGTATTTCCTATGGGGTGTAGCATGACATGAAGCCCCTGAATCTACTACCCAATAATCACTAGTATTATCTAATGCAAGAATCAAAGCATCTTGTAACACATCACCTGCTACATTTGTTTCCTGGGTAGTTTCCTTCTGTACATCTCCTTTCTTCTTTAAAGATCTGCAGTCTTTCTTCAGATGTCCTTTCTTTCCATATTTCCAGCACTCTATCTTTCCCAGTCTGGACTTGGATTTGCCCTTTTTAGAGTTGCTGCAATTACCTTGGCTCTTTCCTCTCTCCTTTTGTTTTCCCCTGCTCTCCATGGTCAACGCATTACCTGATGTCTCACCTGTGCTTTTTATTCGCATTTCCTTGCTAAGAATAACACCAATAACATCATCAAATTTCAAGGTGTTTGAACTAGAGACAGAGTTACTTACAGCCATGACCAAGCTATTCCAGCTTTCTGGCAATGAACACAAGATTAGAAGATCCCTAACCTCATCATCAAAGTTCACACTTACAGAACTTAGTTGATTTGTAACCGTATTAATCTCATTTAAATGATCAGTAACAGATCCACCTTCAGATATCTTTATATTAAATAAATGCTTCATTAGAAATACCTTGTTGGAGGTCGAGGGTTTTTCATACAGCTTACCTAGTGCGCTCATCAAATCCTCCGTTGTCGTTTCTTTTGAGATACTGAAAGCCACCTACGAAGCCAGGCTCAACCATATTGTTCCCAGAGCCTTTCTATCAATAACCTCCCATTCTTCGTCCTTCATAGACCCCAGCTGCTTTGCTCTTCCTCCCAATGGTAGAAATAGATCCTTCTGGGACAGATAGTCCTCCATTTGCATCTTCCATAACTGGAAGTTTTGGCCGTTAAACTTCTCGACCTTAAACTTTTCTTCTTCTGCCATTTCTCCCACTCGAACCAGAAACCCTAGCTTCCTATGGGTTTATCTGCCAAATAGACCTTCGGCTCTGATACCAATTGTTAGAAAAACAGGATCGCAGAGCAATAACAATAAACAGAAATGCAAATATAATCACACATACACATTACAAGAGAGACACATATATATAGTGGTTCACCCAACTTGGGCTACGTCCACATTGAAGTTGCCAGTCCTTATTATTATTCCATCCAACAAAGTGAAGGGATACAACCTGCAGCACAACCGTTGCACTTCCTCTTCACTGTCTCACAGTCTCTCTTCACAGATCTCAGAGATCTTTACAATGCATAAAACCTAATACATCAACCCTAGTCGTGTTACAATGTCTTTCTTTTATAAGGTAAATGCAATGGGAAAATACCACGGGATACCCAAAACCATGGGCCCAAAAATTGTTGGCGAAAACAGTCCCAAAAAATTTTCTCGGGGGCGTTGCCCCCGAACCCCCATTTCTCTAGGGTGTTGCCCCTAAACTCCCATTCGTGAGGGCGTTTCCCCTAAACCCCAAGGTAGAGGCATGAGTGTACAGTCCTTTGGGGTTCGTAACTAAAACAATATCATCTATGATACTGGAAGATCTGGCTCCACAACCAACACATGAAATATGCAATGTAAAATATACATGTGATGAACCTGCAATAAGTAATTAATGAAAACACACGAAATAATAGAAATAACAGAACTCAAAATCACTTTTATATTGATCGCAAGCCACTTCGAGGGGGAAACCTCCTTTGAGCAAGCTCAATACAAATAACTTCATAGGCCTCAACACACACTTATATACTAAGTCTAGGCACCAATACTATGGGTCAAAACCATGGGCCAATAAAAACTATGGATCAACAATACTATGGGCGACTTACAAAGCATATGCGCCAAACAACAATAACACAACTATGGATCAACAAATACTACGAGACGCCTTACATAGCATATGCGTCCAACAACAATATACTGACAAAGTAAATAGAAGGGTTGACATGGGTTCCTAACAATACAATAACTTAATCCATGATATTTCACTTGATTTATCCAAAATTTGGCAAAAAGCATACCCAATATTCCCATTTCCTTACATCCTGTTTGACAAGTTTGTATTACAAAACATTGCTCATGCATTGTTCCAGATCCTTCTACAGAAGCCAACTGTTTCAATTCAAGTTAAACAGGATAGGTTGTGTGATAGGACAACGAACAAATAAGTCAACATCCACTTGTCTAACCTAACATAGAAAAACCAAAAATAGTCTCAAAGCCCCCCATTTTTCTTACATGCTGTTTGAGCAATTTGTAATACCAAACATTGATCAAGCACTGTTCCAGATACTTGTACATAATACAACTGTTTCAACTCAATTTAAATAGGCTAAGTTGTACAATATAGGAAAACCAACACATAAATATGCCATCCATTTGGCTATCCTTGCATATAGAAAATCCAAAAGTAGTCTGAAAGCCTCCAAACGGTTAATCAATCATTCATGACAACATGACATTTAGGCCTGCCACATAAGTATACCTACACGTTGTCTTTAATGTTGAAAACCTTTTGTAAAGAAGTGGAAGATGAAAAATAATATGGACCATGAGCAATTGAGGAAACAAAAAGCTTATATCATTCTATGATAAAACTTCAAAAAATATGAACAGTAAACTTTCTATCAGAAATGAAGGAAACAACCATATTAAAACATGAAATGGAGAAAGTTCCCATATAAACAAGATTTTGGAAAAGGAAAAATAGAAAGGATGACAACAATCAGGTTGATCTCCCATCATGAATGTAGTTTTTTTCTAAAAGCTTCTCACAATCAGGTTTCTCTCCCATGAAAATGTTTTCATGTTATTCCCTAATATTTCACTGCATCTGAAGCTAAGATTAGAGACAACAGATAGGAGCACCCTCGTACAATTGGAAATGCACCAGCTGTGAAGCAAGAGAAGCCTTGCTTGTGATAGTGGGTTTGCTTCTAAGTTTCCTTGGGTTTTCCTTGTAGAAGATTTGAATCTCCCAAAAAACTGCCAAGAATCAAACCAAAAACAATTCCTAAAAGAGAAACATTTTCAACTATTTTCCTTGTGTTTCCAAGGTGTTTCATGCTTCAAATATGTGGTTGAAAAAGTATTTCAAAGTGTGGGTTGTGTTAATGCAGAAACATCGCAATAAGTTGGTTGCACTGTTAAGGTGAGCCCCTATGCTAATGCAATATTTTTTATGGATGAGGCCAGGTGCATGTCCTGGGTGATTTTTATGTAACAGATAGCCCTTAGTCAACGATTTGTAGCCAAAGATATTCCAATTGAATTGATGATATATTGTCATGATTTTTGTACACTATCCATGTCAAAAGGGGTTTATTACAACCATAATATTGTGAAAATCAAATCACATCCAAGAACTGATCAAGAAATTACACTCTCTCATATAAAAAATCTCACACAACTAGTCAAAAGACACAAAAAATATGCACAAGAGTAGATTTCTGTATTACTTCTCATGAATAGAATTACATCAGCCAACATATGAATGTAATAGGCTGTTATTAAATAACATTACAGCAGAAAATCGAATGGCTAAAGATGCCAAACAAAACTCATAATCATCGGACTTGCTAAAAATGCCCATCCCCCCTAAGTGGCAAGTTGACTTTCCAAATCAGCCCAAAAGCTCACGAATTGCTAATTTAGTGAGATGAAGGTGAAATATAGGTAAAATCAATTCCAAATACGAATTTTGGTTGGAAATAGTATTAAGGAAAGTTTTTGGTGAGAAAAACACTTTCCTAGGTTGACTAGCTTTTCCCTATGGGGGAAAAAGCAGTAAAAAGCAGCAGTTTCTTCACAAGTGCGTCTTTCTTCCTTAAACTGATCCAGAAATATTTAGGAAGGCACCCAAATGGCCTAGGTAGCTTGTAGATCACACCTTGGATGTATTCTTATCCTCTTATGTTTCCTTGTGGCCCACACAAGGCAATTTCCTAGTCTATTAAATAGAATTAACCATAAAAGATTAATTAATGCATCTAATGTAAATAATGACATGGTAGGAAGACTTAAATATTCCAACAGCCCCTCTTAAGTCTGACTTAAATGATCTAAATATCAGAATATAAAATAATAAGGGCCAGTAACAAGACTTGGCCACCCCGTACAAAATACTGTCGGTCCACAAAACAAGGATAGAAGGAAAACCTCATGGGAAAAACCTTCCCTCAAAACATGGACATATCAAAATTGAAAGGTTGCTGATCAAAACTTCACTCCACCACATGTTCAACCATCCCAAGCAGTGATCTAAGATAGCTGAATGTCTTCTCTGTGAAAGCCTTGGTGAAGATATCTGCAGTTTGCTCACCCGTGGGGCAATACTGCAAATCTATGATCTGATCATGCACTAGGCCTACGATGTAGTGCATATGAATCTCTATGTGCTTGGTCCTCTGCCTCTATATTGGATCACGTGAAACTCTAATGGCACTTTGGTTGTCACAATAAATGACAGTAGGAGTATTGAAAGAAATCTCAAACTCGGACAAAATCCCCTGCAACCAGACACACTGTGTAGCAGCATTCACTGCTCCTTTGTACTCTGCCTCCGCTGAAGATAGTGCTATGGCATTCTGTTTCTTGCTGGACCATTAAACAGGGCCACCTCCAAGCATGAATACAAATCCTGATGTGGATTTCCTGTCAAGGCTATCACCAGTCCAATCCGAATCTGTGAAACCCAAGAGATCTAAGCTCAAATCTGCCACATAGTGAATCCCATCACTCTTTGTGCCTTGCACATAATGAAGGATTCTTTTTGCAGCCCTCCAATGTAGCTCATGTGGCTGCTCCATATATCTAGATGCTACACTCACAACATATGCAAGATCTGGTCGAGTGTGTGTCAAGGAGCAAGCTGCCAATCAACTGTCTGTATAGAGTATTGTCAAAAAGCGGTGTAAATTCTGCTTCTTCCATTCTAACTACAGAAAGGAATGGAGTCTTAGAAGGCTTGCAATCAGCCATCTTAAACTTCTTTAACAGATCAGAAGAATACTTTGACTGACATACCTTGGTTCCTTCTTTTGTTTGAGAAATCTTAAGCCCCAAAAATTGCTTAAGAATTCCCAAGTCACTCATGGAGAATGCTTGGTGCATTGCGGTCTTTAGTGATGCTATTTGTTCAATGCTATCACCTGTGATCAGAAAATCATCAACATACAGCACTATTAACATAATAAAACCATCAGCAAACTTCATATAGACATTTGGGTTAGATTTACACCGAACATAGGATTGTGACAGCAAAAAATATCCATCTTTGCATACCAAGCCTTGGGAGCTTGCTTGAGTCCATACAAAGATTTTTTCAACCTGAAAACAAGGTTTGGATCTGATGTGTACCCCTGTGGCTACTGCATATATATTTCTTCTTCAGGCTCCCCACGGAGGAAAGCACTTTTCACATCCATGTGATGTACTTCCCATCGCTTGGAAGCTGCCACTGCCAAAACTAGTCTAATGGAGTCTTTCTAAGCTACCAGTGCAAATGTTTCATTATAATCAAGTCCTTGGACCTAAGAATACCCCTTTTCTACCAGACTTGCTTTGTACTTAATGGCTGTACCATCCGCTGCACATTTAGTCTTATAAATCCATTTGCATCTTACCAACTTTCTGCCTACGGGGAGCTTGACTAGCTCCCAAGTTTCATTATTCTGCAATGACTGAAACTCCTCATCCACAGCAATATACCATCTAGGATCATGAGAGGCATCCTCATATGTTTTTGTATCAGAATCTATCATCATATATCACTTCTCAGAAAGATAAGCATCATTCACATTGAGAGCAGTCTCAAACTGTGATCTAGTCCTTCTTTGGTCCTGAGGGTTGCCAGCTAGTTCACTTGCTGCTTGCAATTTTTTTGCAGCCCACTTAGGCCTTGTAGGTGAGTTAGTATCTATAATAAATTGATCCTCATCATCAGAAATATCAGAATAAAAAATATCAAGAACATCACTTACTTCTTCTTTAGTCGGTGGTGAAGATGAATCTCCAATTTCTGCGCTATGAGAGGGCTCTTCCTCAAACTGCACACTTCTTTCGATGAATGCTTTATGAGTGGTCATGTTCAATAGATTATAAGCTTTGAAGTCCTCTGAATATCCAACAAACAAACATGGTTGGCTTTGGGGCTGCATAGCCCTCCTCTTCTCAATCGGAATCATAGCCCAAGCCTTTGAGCCAAAAATCCTGAAATGAGAGATGTCAGGTTTGTGACCTGTCCAAGCCTCGAAAGGAGTGATACCTTTGAGAGATTTGTGTGGCACTCTATTCTAAATATAGGTGGCACAATTTATTTCTTCAGCCCATATATTGGGAGACAAATCTTTTTCCTCAAGCATGCATGTGGCCATCTCCTTAAGAGATCTATTTTTCCTCTCAGCAACCCCATTTTGCTGAGGTGTATATGGAACTGTATGTTGCATCTGTATGCCCCGATGAAGCAAAAAATTGCTGAAACTCTGATTTCACATACTCACCACCATTATCGGATCTTAACACTTTTATATGCCTACCAGACTGATTCTCAACTGAGGCTTTGAATAACTTGAATAACCCAAAAACTTTTGATTTAAGCTTGATGAAATAAATCCAACAATACCTGCTGAAATCATCTATGAATGTGAGAATATATTTTGCTAAATTCAATGATTCACGAGGAAATGGATCTTATATATCAATGTGTATAAGTTCCAATGGTGCAGTGGTTCTCTTAGTGGTAGATCTCCCATACTTATGCTCAGGATGTTTTCCTAGGATGCAGGATTGACAGACACCTTTGGAAAATTTGATATTGGGAAGCCCTATAACCATCTCTTTCTCATGAAGTTGGGAAAGGTATTTGTAGTTCAGGTGGCCAAATCTTTCATGCCATAGCTTGCTGGACTCATTGGCATGGGTTAATAGAGCAGAAGGTGAGGAGTTTGGCACAAAATGAGAAAACTTGTAAATTCTAGAATAGTGATCAGCAGTACCAAATGCAATAATTTTTCCTGTTGAAATTTCTGCTATCTCAACATCATTGGGGGTAAAGGTTACTCTCTTGGGAATCCCTGTATGGGTCATCTCATAGAATGATAGTAGGTTTGCAGCAAGTCCAGGGACATATAAAACATTATTAAATGACCCAAACTCGAGATCTATGCCACCTTTTCCTTTGCTAGAAGTTTCAAAATTGTCTCCCAATACAATATTCGAACCACTGGAAGAGTCAAGTGAAGTAAAATACTTACTTGCAGACACCATGTGTCTTGAAGCACTAGAATCAATGATGAATGATGAATATTGGGAAGTGATGGCCATCAATGCATGAACTCTCTCTTTGTCATCGGAATTTGATCCTCCATCCTTCCTTCTTGCGCTCTCTGGGAGAGGGATATTGGCTTTCTCCAATGCATGAGTTAATTGGTCAATGGTATTCTTCATACAAGAGATTTCGGGATGAAATCCCTTGCTGCAATAAGTGCACTTTGTCCTCTCATTCTTCTTGTTCAGATTCTTCTTGAAGTTTGATGGCTCTCCATTAAAATTCTTCTTGTCTTTCCGCTCACCTGTGGGCTTCTTGAAGTTGCCTTTCTTCTTGCATTTCGAATTCCTTGAGTCTCCAACATTTAGACAATGGTCTTTGGATGGATTTTTAATGGCTCCCATTAAGACCAGCTTGTCTTGTTCTTGTGTTAATGACTCCATGAATTCTAAAAGTGACGGGCTCTTCCAATTTTTAATTGCTTTCCGGGTGGAATGGAAGGTGGAAACAAAAATTGAATAGTCCGGGCCAAGCTTGGAGAGAATGGCCAAAACTAATTGCTCATCTTTCTTGTTTATTCCACATTGCTTCAGCTGCAATAAAAGAGACTTTAATTTGGAGAATAATTCTTGTAGATTATCAAAAATTTGTGGACTCAAAGAGACTAACTCGTTATCCAATTGGTGGCCTCTCAATTCATCGGTTTTACTGAACAATTCTTGAAGTTTCAGCCATACTTCATTGGGTGAAGTGAGGCCATCAAGATGAAATAAGAGTTCTCTGGATGTAGTGAGAAATAACAGCCCATAAGATTCATCCCTTCGATTATGCCATTTAGATTTCTCCACTGCTGAGGTTGGCTCAGCTTCTATTGCCATGGTCACCCTGTAGATCCCTTTGCTCCTCAGTAGAATATCCATGTGTGCTTTCCAATCAAAGTAATTGAAAGGAGTGAGGGTGATTTGATGTGTATGATCCATTGCTGCAACTGATATAAAATTTTGGACTGAAATTATAACACTTCTGGATTCCAAAATGCACCCTACAGAGAATAGAATTCACCCGGTGAATTGATCAATGCGCCCTTCCTGAGACAGTTGGATCCTGCAAGACAATCAATAGATGAAAGGAATATCTTGATGGATCTGATACCATGTGAAAATCAGATCACATCCAAGAACTGATCAAGAAATTACACTCTCTCATATAAAAAATATCACACAACTAGTCAAAAGATACAAAAATTATGCACAAGAGTATATTTCTGTATTACTTCTCATGAATAGAATTACATCAGCCAACATATGAATGTAATAGGCTTTTATTAAATAACATTACAGCAGAAAATCAAATGGCTAAAGATTCCAAACAAAAATCCTAATCATCAGGCTTGCTAAAAATGCCCACCCCCCCTAGGTGGCAAGTTGACTTTCCAAATCAGCCCAAAAGCTCACGAATTGCTAATTTAGTGAGCTAAAGGTGAAATATAGGTAAAAGCAATGCCAAATACAAATTTTGGGTGGAAATAGCATTAAGGAAAGTTTTTGGTGAGAAAAACACTTTCCTAGGTTGACTAGCTTTTCCTTATGGGGGAAAAAGCAGTAAAAAGCAGCAATTTCTTCACAAGTGCGCCTTTCTTCCTTAAACTCATCCAGAAATATTTAGGAAGGCTCCCAAGTGGCTTAGGTATCTTGTAGATCACACCTTGGATGTATTCTTATCCTCTTATGTTGCCTTGTGGCCCACACAAGGCAATTTCCTAGTCTATTACATAGAATTAACCATAAAAGATTAATTAATGCATCTAATGTAAATAATGACATGGTAGGAAGACTTAAATATTCCAACAAATATTACTCTAGCCAGAAATTGCATTCAATAACCATTGCTTGTCCCTTCGTTCAAATTTTAAATCTATATGCTGATGCAATCCTGAACTATTCCTTATTTTGCAACAGAAAAAGGCCTTGTTAGACACATAATTGCTTAAATTTTTAACAGATAGGGTTTGATTTATGTATACATACACACTGCATGTGCATTTGTGAAAATTACATACATCTAAGTTTTGAACTAATGGAAACAAAAGAAATTCATTCATTTATTTCAATGGTATGTACCTTTGGGTTAGATTCTGCATTGCGAGCATGAAGAGCAATTTGTTTCAAATCCAGGTGGCATCCCAAATCTACTGTCGAAACTACATTTCTAAAAAAAAATGTGAAAGGTGAGAAGTACAGTCCATTGAAATTAATGATACCTTTACAAAGTAGAGCAAACAAACCAAAGGATATTCAAAAAATGAATACACTCTCCCAATCATAACCATAATGAGAGAAACCAGAACCTCTTTACTAGCTTACTGAAGAAATCCTCAAAGACAAAATATAGTTTAAATAACTTCTGGATGTTAAATTTCATGTCCAGAAATTTACTTTAAAGGAGACCCTAATATGCAATAAGCGCTTTCCAGGTTCAAACCGTTGAAGGAATATTAAAGTATCAAACATTATATAATTTCATAATACTGTGTGGTTTAGTTAAAGGAATCAGGTCAAGAAATGTTTATGAAAGAGAAATACCGAAAACATATAGAAATAATAAAAAACATGATTGCATTTCAAGAATATTTTCCAATTTAGGGAAAGATGTTTAATGAGAATAGTTGTGAGTCGATACACCAAAAAGACTATGCAAATTTCAGTCAATTAAGGAGATTATTTGACATTTGTAAGGAGATATACAGTGAATACTCCCAGAATGTGCAACACTTGTCATTGGAAACCAAAAGCAAAAAAAAACAAGTTGAGATCTTATCAGGGCAGAGCTACAAAAATGTCGATAAATGGACAACACCCAAACATATGCACCTTAATTCAAGGGGATGGTACTAGAGAAACCTCATATATTATCCTTCCACACATTTACCTTTTAATTGAAGGGGATGGTAATAGAGAAACCAAGTCTACTTCCTTAAGATTATTACTGAATGTGTGCAAATGAAGACAGATTCCTCGAAGAAGCCCCAACACAAAATCATTGCTCTGGCAAGGAATTATCAAAACTTCAAAAAATTTGGGAGTCTAGCTTCGGTTCTACCCAATTTCATCTATTCCCTAAAATAATAATTAGAAATTATAGGTCTAATATTCTTCTTTCTAAAGGCCATTTCATGATGCATAAAAAGTGAAAATCAATTTTCCTAATGGATCCAATGCTTTTTTCTAGAATGCCCAACCTATACCCATTTCAAAATCATGGATTCAACATATTGAAAGATAACTTGATCTATGAATCTTTTAAATTTTGTTGGTATTCACTAGATGATTAACATTTTCGATATCCTGACCTCCATCTTCCGTGTAATCAAAGAGCATCCATGCTTGTCCGAGTAACTATGCGAAGAACCGAAAACATAACTGCACCGACAGTTGAAACCCATCAATCCCATGTACTTCCTACAAGATTGACATCAGTTTGAAACCCTCATATGCTCTTCGCAGGGCACCGAATTCCCATTGCATAAAGATGACCCAAAAACTTCCATAGGGATTTGAACCCAAGATTCATTGATGGAGGTAATATAACACAAAACAAAGGATTTCGAGGAAAATGGTACAACAACCTATGGATTTTGAGAAATGGGCATCGGAAAGCCTGGTTCAAATCGAGATTTTGAGCATTTGGGCAGTAGGGAATCAGTTGAGGAGGATGGACCCAAAATTCCTCTATCTTGCTCCTATTAAATTGAAAGATTGAAATGATTGTAAGTCTATCACACCCAAGATACACTAATATTCCTTTAGAAACACAAATGCTTACAATGCAGAAACTCCCTCTGACTTCATTTTCACTAAAAGATGAGCCATGAATTTGAAATCTCTACTTCTAGACGTGATTTTCACCATTTCATTATATGTATCAGGTTCGTAATCAAATCCTTGCTGCGACTTCACCCATCAAAAGAATATCTTTGCAGATTCATCAAATCCATGGCAAATGGCCAAAACCCTTTGTCATATGCTCAACATGATAGTGAACATAGTATAAACCATGGGGCTTTACTTGGTGAACTTGCTCAACACTTCAACACTTGGATGGGCACTTGACACTTGATTTGGATTGTGGTTTGGCGCTCAAAAAATGTCGAGGGTTTGACTTGCAAAAGGTATGAGATTAGGCGGGATGATAGCCAATAAGGTTTTGCCCAAAATTAAAACACCCCTTCCCACTCACACTTGGAAAATTAATATGCATTTCGAATGGTTTTGTTATAAACTTGGGTAACTATGACAATCAAACCCATATCTAATGGTAAAAATGATTATAGCTCAATGGCATAAAAAGGGCTCAATTATAGTTAGATGAATTGTTAACACCATTGAAATCGATTATAGCTAAATAAATTTTAAGAGTGCTCAATTATAACATAAGTTAAAGCATGTTGCCTTGTCTATTTTTATATTTAAACGGTTTTGTGTGTTTATGAAAGGGTTTTTGTTTAAGGAAGCCTTGTATGAGTAAGTACTAAATTTTAAAAAATGTAGGGGACATTATGTCACGAAATGTATAGAAGTAAAAGAGTTCAATGGAAATAATTAAGTAAACCACCTAAAACAAGTATATTATATTATAGTCAAATATAGTTGGGTATAATTCAGGACCCACTCTCTTACATCTTAGTGCAACCTTTGGTACCTTAAAGTACTACTCCATTATCCCAATTAGGGTTAATAAATGGCTAATCCTTTACTTTGACTACCTCTTCTCCAAGTACCATTGAGATCGATTGTAGCTAAATAAATTTTAACAATGCTCAATTATAGCATAAGTGAAATCAAGCTGCCTTGTGGGATTTTATATTTAAAGGCTTTTGTGTGGTTATGAAAGGGGTTTTTGTTTAAGGAAGCCTTGTATGAGTAAGTACTAAAATTTTAAAAAATGCAGGGGACATTCTCTCACGAAATGCAGAAGTAAGAAGATTTCAATGGAAGTAACTAAGTAAACCACCTAAAACACATAAATTACATCATAGTGAAATATGGTTGGGTATAATTTAGGACCCACTCTCTTACATCTTAGTGAAACCTTTGGTATCTTAGTACTATTTGGTGTCTAATTGCTAGGACTGTAGAGGGGTCGATAATGGACAACTTTGTCATCGCTGGAGAGGTATAACCATATTTGATGATAATAAAAAAGAATAGGTTGTCATATATTTGAAAACAATGCTCAATCCAGTTGATGAAACATTATATACCATAGGGAAATGATCCCTTATCATGTGCTTACTTTCCTAAGGATATTAGAGACAAACGTTGAGAATCTTTCACACATTTCTAGCTACTGTGAAACTGAGGTAGATTGCATAAGGATACTTCAACTTGCTTACTTGGGAGAGAAATTTGATGCCTCGACCAAGACTCGACTCAACCACACTATGATGATGCACATGATGCAACTTGGCAGATCTATCAAAGGGATAATACAAAATAAAAAATGGTGAAATAAGATATGGACATGATAAGCTCATCAAATTGAATGTGACAGTATAGATGAAATGATCTTGCAAAACATTTCACTAGGTTTGCCTATGGCATCATGTTTCGAAACTAGATCGTGTCTCTGAATCCATTTGAGTGTTCAAATTTAGTAAATTGTACAAATTCTTTGTCAAAATTTTAATTTTCCATTGTCGGAGTGACACAACTAAAAATTACCAATTGTTATGTGGTAATTTTTAGTTTAGTTCTTATCCTGAGACCAAATTGGTCATTCATCTTGGTCATTTTTAGTTTATTTCTTATCTCGTGACCAAATTCGTCATTTATCTTGGTCATTTTTAGTTAGCTCAATTAAAATTTCTCAATTTTTTTCATTTATCCCTTGAAAAAATTGTGGTGACCAAATTTTTTGGTCACCTGGTCACTTATCTCTCACTTTGTACTAGGGGTTGGAGGATCACTATCAACAAGGATATATTTTATGGAAACAAAAGTCCCATGTTCAGTGGCTCAAGGAGGGAGATAAAATTACAAAATTATTCCATTGATCCATGGTCCAAAGAAGGCACATTAACATGATAAGCGATATCTAAGATGCCCACGGACAACCCATCCTAGAATACCCTAGTATAAAAAATGAACTGGTCGATTTTTACCAAGATCTACTCTCTAAGTATTGTTTAGACAAATCAACTGCTATTTCCAAAATCATGCAACACATTCCCTCTTTGATATTAAAAGAACAAAATGATAGCCTCCTTAGGATGATAACCTTAGAGGAAGTGGACCAAGCAATCAAGGACATGCTTGCTGGAAAATCTCCATGAATAGATGGATTCATCACTAATTTATTTCATCATTGCTGGCATATTGTTTGAGAGGAAATATGGAAACTGTTTAAAGATTCTAGAAATGTACATAGTATGCTCCCATCCCTCAATGCCACTTTCCTCACTTTAGTCTTAAAGGAAGAGAGATTACCCCAACCAAATCAATTTTGTTCGATAGTGCTTTACATTGTCATCTACAAGATCATCACAAAGTTAATAGATCTCCATGTCAAGCCCCTTATTTCTTTTATCATATCACATGAGCAATCTAGATATGTGGAAGGTCTCCAAATTCTGGACAGTGTGATCTTGTCCCTTGAGGTCATTCATTCTTTAAAGACATCAAGAACACCAAGAATTCTTATTAAGATAAACCTTTCCAAATATTTTGATAATATCAGCTAGTTGTATATGCGATCAATTATTTCTTCTTTTGGTTTTGATGGATCCTAGGTCAACTAGATAATGAATCTTACCTCTTCATATTTCTTTTACATTATGATCAATGGATCCCCCTAGATGCCCTTTTCCCCATCCCAGGGTGTAAGATAAGGGAACCACCTATCCCCCTTTCTCTTTTTTATCATGGATGATGAGCTTAGTTGGTCTATCAAAGTGGTTATTGTAGGAGAGTCCCTCAATTCCTACCTCTGCATGGAGTGCATCCCCCAAATTCTCATAGACAATTTGTTGATGATACTTTGCCTATCTCTGCATGGAGTGCATATACCTTTTCTCTGCTCTAGTGGCCCCCAAATTTGTTCTTAAACTCATCAGAAACATTCAAAGAAAATTTATCTAGAAAGGTTCTAAAGAAGGGAGGAAATGGACATTGATCAAGTGGGGAAAATTCTGTAGTCATAAAATGATTGGAGGTCTTGCCTTAAGGGAACCCGAGCTCTTGAACCAAGTCATGGGTTCAAAAACATTTTGAGGTGGCTAAAAAATCCTAGAGACCTTCGAGCCTGCTTGTGACATTTGAAATATGAACCCATAGTAACATGATATTATCTCATAAGATATTGGAATGGACAACTCCACGAATCCCTCATCTGGAATGCAACTTCGAAAAATCATCATATTGTTCAAGAACACTCCTTTTGGGAGGCGAGAGAGGGACATGCAACCTAATTTTAGGTAGAATCTTGGCAGCATATGCCTCACCTGCACCATTGGGACTCCCTACAACTAATCCGTGATAGTTTGATCATGATCCCAGCTAGGCCAATATCCGATTTGTAGAAAATCACCCCCACTTCATTGCTTTGGAGGGAATGGAAGCTCACTCTTGAATATCTTTCTATTTCGACTAACCTATATTTGGGGCCTTGGAAATAATAAGTGACAATATGAAAGATCGGAATCAAGCATGGACCAAATATTTTACATTGGGGATACTCAATGAAAGGTGTTTTCTCAATTAATGAGGCTTACTCACTAAAAGCAAATGATAACCTGCTTCCCAAGGAGGAAATATGGTGTAAAATATGGTCCACCAATTTATGGCCCAAGGCCAACATGTTATTATGGATGGTGGCACATAGGCACATTCTAAATTGGTACAATCTCTGAAAGTGAGGCCTTTATGGTCCCTCACTCTGCCACCTTTTTCAACAACATGAGGAAACCTTGGAGAAAATTTTAAACCAATCTCAATTCAGTTCCAACAATTGGATCACCACAAGGACAACATCACAAACATAATTTCTCTTTGGAGGCGAAATATTTTCAAGAATCCTGTACTGAATCGTATTTGGCAGCTCCTCCCTGGTTTTCTTTTATGGTATATCTAGAAAGAATGAAATTGAAGAATATTCCACTCATATACACTATCTTGGTAAGGGATTTGGATCCAAATTCGTGACAACATAAAAGAAACAGTAAGATTAAAGAAATGGATTGAGAAGGATCTTCAAAGTGATGGTGATGAGCAACGAATTTTGGATAATCGGGATGTGCACTTGGGACTTGATAAGAATCCAAATCCTCTAGCATATCATCCACCCTCTATTCCCTCCTCTTGGTCCTGCCCACCCTTAGGTTTCCTAAAACTGAAATTTGGTGGAGCATCAAAGTGAAAACCTGGACCTGTCGGATTTGGAGTTGTTTCCAGGGATGACAATGGCAGAATTAGACACATGTTGGTTGAAATCTTGGGGCATGACTCAAAAAATGATGATGAGTTATGAGCTTTAATTAGGGCCATCCAAGTGGCTTGTCAGTTAGGATTCCATCAGATCATTGTGGAAGGAGACTCAAAAATAATCTTGGATATAATTTTAACTTGCCTTCTAAATGGATTGGAGCCTGCCAAAACCTCTCCAAGTTGGAGACTCCTTAGAATTCTAGAATTTGTGAGATATTTGTTGTCACCAACCTTTCACTTGCCCCATATCATGTATTTCGGGACACTAATAAGTTAACATATAATCTTTCCAATGCTGTGGTGGACATGCCGATGAATGACTTATATAGTGAAATGATGAATTGGTAAGATCACCTCATACTACAAGAATGCATTCACATTGCCACACAGGAAAGAAAGACCCTGGATGGGGTGTTATAGTGGTCGATTATGGTGAGTTTTATGTGGAACATGCATCCCTCCATCAAGAATATTGAGGAATTATGCAAGAGGATGAGTGTACATGTTGAAATTTATAGCATTAGTTCCCATCCTCAAACCCTGGAAGATAAGCATGTCAAGGTGTTGGCTATCTTCGATTGCATTACAATTGCTATGGAGCAGACTAACAATGGGTACAATTGGCTCATTATGTATCCATATATAAATTTGATGGATGCAAGTATAATGATGTCCATGGCATGGATATTCTTAAGAATAATGAAAACTAGGGAATTGATGGTCGAGGAAATTCAAATCCAAAGCTTCACCTTATAAAAGAACTTGGTCCGGTTTAGTTTGCATTTCTTTGAGAGCCTTCCTAATGGAACTTGGGTGTGTGCATTCACTCTTTGAAGATGGCAAGACTTAGGACACGGGGAATGGACATACGATGTGCCTGGTACTACAATAGAGGTGGATATCATTTCGAGGAGGATGTTATCCCTTATAAGGAAGATATAAGTGGTGAGGACAGAATTGGGAATGAGGACTCACCTAGTTTGGAGACATAGAGGGATTTTTCCCCTCTTGAGAGGGAAATGAATCTTGATGATGGTAGGACTCATTATGTGGATGTTGGAGAGGATGATCCTCTCTTTTGGGGCTTCAGAGTTGTTAGGAATGATGAATACACTCCATCACCTTTTGATCCCCCTCATGCTGGAGATGTCAATAGTACTGAAGGAACACAAGCCATGGATGGAAAGGCTGAACAAAAAATCACATCAGAGCCCCTGCACAACCCTTCTGGTGAAAATCCTCACATAACTAAGAATGATGGGGTTTAGTTGGTGGAATAGTAGGTTAGTCTCATCTTCAATGCCCAACGAGATGTGGTGGATTTAAACTTTAAATTTGAGCAGATGGATCACAAGATCAATTTGGGCCTCGCACTATGCTCCTAGATTGTGAAATAGAATTGAAACTTGAACATGGGCCCGCATGTGGTGACTGATTTCAAGCTTCCCTTTCACTTGATGTTAAATTCTAAGGAGGATACTCTAGAGGAAGATAACCTTGGATCCAAATAATAATTGATTCTCCCTGTTTTTTAGTGTTATGTAGGATTCTAAGCAAGATGTGTTACTTTTATTAGCATAACTTCTCAGTTTTTTTGGATTTTCTCTCTATCTATGTGAATATAGAAGGGATTATTCTTATAGCTCAGAAGGGAAAAACAACTCTTTCTTAATAAAAACATAAAGCTAATATTACCTTTATCAACTAGTGGCTCATATGCAGTTAATAAGATGTTGTAACATCCTCTCCAATCCAAATTTGTGTATGGGTATAGTACCATATCTAGGGATTTCTCATCTTCACTGACAAGTAAATCAAGTATCTCTCGAGTGATCCTTCAAGGGAAATTGGACTGGCCCCTATGGGAAACATTTGCTTCCATATGCACATACACACCTTGTCCATCAACCTAGGAGGATGGATATGGAATGAGGTTTGAGTGATGAGAAAACTCTAAAAATATAATGAAAACAACTCTAAAGAAAACCATAATACTATCTTGCCATCGAACATAGTGTGACAACAATGCCGAGAAAACAAATCTGTCGCAAAAAAATGGAATACCACCTGATGCATCTAGGTCTATGTATTAAATAATCAACATAATATAATAATTTGAAACTTATGTGTGTCCCATCAATCATGTCATGGTCCACTGTTGTGACCAAAAGTTAGATACACCTAACCTCCTTTGCACGAAAAGAAGATATCTAGAGCTGGACACCAGTTACCTAGAATTCACCAAGGGTAGTGGCATCATCACTAACATATCTTAGTACATATGTAATCTAACTAGCTTCTACAACTCCAGGTGGGACATTTGGGAAATGGGAAAATACTGCCCTCTCCTAGATAATCCTGTGATGAATTAAATTTCCTCCTAAGTGGGTTGAAACCCGAGATCAAGACCCACCGTAAAAACTTGTCGTTGATGATCCAAATGATGGATCAACTACATGATTCAACGACCGAGAATCCCCCCAGTGACGTAGCCTCCTCATAATAATTTTGTATTCCAACCTAGCCTAAGGGTTGTCTTTTCTGTAGGGTAATAGGTCAAGGGAGAAAATCCCTCTCCCTCTCTTTAATATCCCACTCGCCTACAACATTGTATTAGTATTTATACTGCTTTCGTTCTTATGATGCCCTCATTGCTCTTGTTTCTAATTAAACAAATATAAACTCCATCAGAAACATATAGATAGGGATATATATACATAAATAAAACATATTTTGTTTTTACTAAAGTACATTTACATTTATCAAAAGCAGACAATAACATTTTTTTGTCAAAAAAAAATTCAACTGGTTATCGGTGCACCGATAAAATAGTCATGCATCGTCGTCGGTGCTTATTGTATCTAATAGCACTGCTTGCGATGCTAGAAAAACAAACTCCCACCTTCCTCAGTGCTTGAAAATATTTAAAATGCTATGATTAAATAATTTTTTTTTTTTAAATATAGAACTTTCAGTCCTACAGAACAGAACATGCACCAAAAATGGTGTATGAGAATATTTAAAGCACATAGTTGAAATACAATATTGTTTTTTAAATATAGAACCTTTGGTGGTAGAAACAAAACACATATCGTTTCCGGTGCGTGTAAATATTTCAAGTGCACCAATTAAATAAAAACATTTCTTTTTAAATATAGATTGACAATCGATGCTTTGTATATTAGTATGGACCGATGCATTTGTATATAAACAAAGCACCGATCAAAAAATTGTTTTATTCATATACTGGACTATTCTTATTATGAAGACACGCTATAGATGGTGCATCAATATCTTATTAGCACTAGTGCGTCATTTTATATAGTAAGCACCAGTATGATGTAAATTATATTATATGGTTTGGGTGTTAAAATTTATTTACATATTTTCAAAATAATTTCACGGTGCACATTAAGAATATTAACACACCGTTAATTGTTGTAATGTCCCCAGCTTGACCCTATTACATTAATATTGTAAATGATGTAAATATTGTTATTTAGTCATGGTGAGGAGCTCAAGGCCAAGGCCCCGCCACTGATTTGTCGTCTTATGTATCGGCAATTAAAATAGATGCATATGGTTCTTGTGCTAGCGGAGCACAATGTAAAATCGGACATCATGTAAACAAGCAATTTTAATGAAAAACCCACAACCGGCTACGCAATGCAACAAAGAGATGGGGGCATGATCTTTACAAGGAATAGGGAGGGAAAATAACCAAACCCTTGAGCCATGGTGTTAATCCATTTTCATTGAGGAAACCATGAACTCTCAACTACCCATTTGGCCTCATGCACCCAATCATTTAATCCTTCCAATAATTGGTTGAGATAATTAATGCCTTGGGATGGGAGAGGTATGGCTGTCAATTTTCGTGTATGGGAAAGACAACAACCTGAGAAATCGGGTTTTGGTTTGCTGGGCAAGAAAACCCCCACGAAATTGGCCCAAAAGCCATTCTTCACCCATGGCATTCATCCTCTCACGCAGATAGGGACGGCTGGGAGTTACAGTCACGTTTTTCATCAAAAACGCAGGGTTCTCCTTGCCCCAAAACTCATTTTTTTGGTTTTGGATAGTAGCTGGGAGGGAGGGGCTACGATTTGGGACTGTATGGAGTTCATTTTGTCCCCGAATTGCCATGGGCATTTTTCCTAAAAACGTTTTCTGCTACCTGGGGTTTTCCCCAAAACCTCCATTGCTCGTTTTGAACCTTCCCACATTTTTTTCTGAAGCTTAGGGGGATCATTATCATGCCTGTCACTGTACAAACGATTTCCCTCATACCCACCACTTATTCCCTTGCTGTTATATGCATCCATCTCCTAGCCACCTCAGAAACCCAATTGCTGGTTGGTATGGCTGATTCTGGTGTATCTATGGCTATGTGAGACCCTGTTGTTCCCTAGTTCCTTGTGGAGATGATGCCCAGCTCGGGGGGTGGCAGTGGTGCTGAGAGATTAAGGAGCACACTTGCCTACGGTTGGGTGGAACGTTGCAGAAGCGTAGCTGGTTGCTCAGGGTCTACTTGATTAAGATAAGTATTCTCTTGTGCTATCCTTCAATTGTTTAATTGAGGAATATCTTGAATGTATGGTGAATGAGTATTTAAAATTTACTTCCGCTGTGTTCATTAAAATATTTATGCATCTTCATATGCTTGTTATAATATATGAATGCTTATGAATAAGATCATGGGGCTAGATGCCCAGTTGTAGCATAATGATCCTCTCTATCAGGCTGGTATGATAGGAGGGGACATTACAATTGTGTGTCTGAATTTTTAAATAACATTACGTATGTGTTAATTTTTTGGTTGAAAGGTTAGTCTCCATATGAGTTCACAAATTGTGAATGCTGCATCATGTTTATAGTAAAGCACCAATAATGGTGCATGTAGTTGTATAGATCGCACAATGAATTTTTAAAAATTAGTTGATCATGAAGTTCAGCAATGCATTAACTTTTGTTCGCGCGCGCCGGAAAACATTGCATATAGGTTATGCAAACGCATTGCCCATGATGTGTCAATTTTTTAAAGGGAACAAATTATTGGTGCGCTCTGTGTTTAAACACATTGCACCAATGTATCAATGGCGGTATGAGTCAAACATAAGAAATGCACCGTGCAGTTTTAATGTTTAATTTATTTAAAAATGCACAATTCAAAGAAAATTTCAATTTTTAATCCACCGTATAAAATTAAATGATAAGGTAATAAACAAAATAGGTGGAATATTTCTTTCTTAGGAGGCTTGGTTTCCATATATAGAAGAAAACAAATTTTATAACCACGTGGAAAATTTATAACTCCAACAACCATTCAAATCGCAGGAGAAATCCAACGAGTCACATCGAGTACGAGCGGGCGTGGATCTTAGAAATTTGCACTGGTTGGGTGGGCCAAGGTGGTCTCTGACACTGAGAAAATGACATAATGAAATTTTTCTTAATTTAATTTTATTTAACATTGTTATGGTGTGCCCGATTTTGTGGAGCACCAGTGCATGTTTGTTAGATACGCATCGATGCGCTTAGCTTCATAGTAAGCACCACTAGTAATTTTTTTTAATTTATATATATATCATTTAGTGCGTGGCATATTTTTATGCATCGATGCGTTGTTATAGATATAACGCATCCTTATAGATATTTATTGAAAATTCCATTGAAATATTTCCATAACGATGTTTTTTTAATGATGCACACTAATGAGTTTTGATAGACGTGGAGAACCGTACATTCATTCTATTCAATTGTTGGTATTTGGTCGGTTCTATATAGGATTTCCTGTACCAATGCGTCTATTCCATCATCACGCATTTCCAAATTTTCTAAAAATACATTGAGCTATGTTGTCTTAGGCACCAATGTTTTTTTTCCATGTATTCACACATGTGTGTGTTTTGTGTTGGAAGACATGTGCATATGGATAAAATAAGAGAACCACATTTTTTTTAAATATATATATATATATATTTTGCTTTTGTTCGGTGCTTTGTTACACACATATGCACTAATGTGTCTGGTTCCACAAAACACACCACTAAGTATTGATGTTGTGTGTGTGTGTGTGTGTGTGTGTGTGTGTGTGTATTTCCATCGATCTATATTGCCTTATGTGCATGTCATGGGGGGGTACACCGTTATGCCAGTGCTCTTACGTTTCTAATCCACTTGTGCATTGTTTCGTAAAAAACACTGATGTGTGTTTGGTGTTCTATTGCATCATTTAAAAACATCCACTCACCCTCCTCCACTAGTGACCTCCACTATAAACGGATGAATGGGTTTTTTTGTGTGCAAGGTAGGAAAAAACCTCTACTAGAAGGTGTTTTCCTTGTAGTGTAAAGAATAGACAACAAAGTAAAACAACCCAATCTAAAGAAAGTTCTAGGAACTTTAATTCCTAGTATGGTTTCCAATTTTGCTATGAGAGAAAGTGTCACAGTTCTAACAAGCAAAGTGATTTCCTTGGTGAATGGGTTAAGTTCACCAACAAATAAACAAAATAAATTACTTCTACTTTTCCCTAGATTCTACATGCATGGGAAGAAAAATATTTTCAAGAATAAAGTAACGTGTACCTTATTAAAAAAATTTGTCCAATGGATTTGTCGAGCTTGGATCCTTGTATTTTGGTTCCCGCTCCTAAGTCTTGCGAATATTATTGCACACAAATACACAACAAACCTCCCTCATTCTTTTAATAAATAACAATCACGCGGAAAGAAACTAATGTAATCATCAATCCAAAAACACATAACACCTATTTTTAGGGGGAGGTGGAACTGAATTTATTTGTATTTACTATTAAGAAGAATATGGTACTTATAATCCTTTGGTCTTTCTTGTTGTACTTCCTTCTTTACAGTCTAAGTTCCCTCCCTTGACCTTAACCTCAATGAAATAGTTTCGAACAATGGACGTGTTTTTCTCTATGATATACTAATGGTATTTAACCTTTTGTCTAACCTATGTATCTTCACCCCATAGGTCTCTTTTATAGATTTGGATTAGGTCTAATATGGGTGATGATTAGAAAGTGCATGTTTTGCATGCACTATAAGTCCCATCCATGCATAACTGAACTTCTATTTTCTTGATTGTGCACTTTCAGTACTATTTTTTCCCAATTTGAAACCATGGTCATGATTTATGGGATTATTGTAGATATCGTATGAATATGGTCTCCCTTTTAAAGCTCAATGTCATGGCTGACCACCTTTATCCTTAGGAAAAGTAGCAACCAAGTTCAAGTTAGCTAAAATTTCATTGTTTTTTGGTCAATTTTGGTGTAAATGGTGTCTTTCTTAGAGCATAATAACCATATCTATAGCTTCATTATTGTACCCAGGGACTTAGGCTATGATCTCATGAGTCCATGAGTCCAAATTTTATCCAATTAGATCTTTTGAGTCACGTTGGAGCTTTATCCTAATCTCCTAGGGGCCTACACTACTATTTATAACCCAACTGCCATTTATAGAGCTCATGGATGTCTATTTTTAGATGAAATCGGTGCACTCCTTAATTTGGGGATTTTCTCCCTAATTTTAGGAAAGCTTAAGTGTAGGTTGAGCCAAGGAGTAATTCACGGGGAACTACTCCACTAATCAAGGTCTTAATTGATCCTAATGGCCACTTTAAGCCACTAGTACATCATTTGAGTCCTTTTAGGATGTGAACCTCATGCATGTGCCTTGCGTTAGTTGCATGTGCCTTCATTGAATTTCAGTAAGTTGCTCCTTGCATATAGGGAGCTAAGTCCACTTAGGATAGTCATGATTTAGTTAACTCATTTTAGAGAGTGTGCATGACTAACAAAGGGAATTTTGGCTCTAGTTAAGCCTAGCTATGATCATATGCACTAGATGGGTAGGTTGAATTGCCTCCAAAGACCTAATTCAAATTTCCTTTATGTAATCTCTTTCTACATACTTTATTTCGGGATTTAATATAACAGTCTTTCATGTTATCGATCTATTTCTTTTGTGTAATGATTACTGTTTAGCACATTTATTGCATGAATTTGTTAGATTGTTGATCCCTTTCATAGTATTTTTATATTTCTTAATATTTATATATAGATGATCAATAGTCTACATGGTATCAGAGATGCAAGGGTGTTAAACAAGTTGGTATACTATTTTTTTTTCCAGGGATCGAGCTACATTACAAGTTGAAGAAGTGAATTTTCAGCAATGGATCTATCTCCCCAATAGATTCTAACCCCATTCAACTATTTTGAATGGAAATCAAGAGTATAAATTCTCTTGAGGAGGAAGGGGCTCTACCGAATCATAATCCACATCAAGGTTGAACCAAATTCAACGGTTGAAAAGTCCAAATAATTGAACATGATGGATGAAGAATTCAGTCTGCTTTGATATCCAGTTTACCTAGACCTACTCTACAACATTAAATCTGAGAAGGATCCAAATGAAGTATGGACCACACAGTCCAACCTCTTCAGAACACAAGATGAAATGAGGGGCCATCAATTGGAGGGTGAACTAATGAATTTGAGACCATGTGAATTCATCTCTATACAAGAATTTTTCACCAAGTTCAAATCTGTTCTATTTCAAATCAATATGTGTAAGATCAATAGGGATAGAACACCAATGGTCCTCTCGATTCTCTCTAATTTTGGTCCAGATACAGTGTGTTTGTTTCATCCTTTCATTCAACTAGATTGGCTCTTGGAGCCTCCTACAAAATGATTACTTTGGATGCATTTGTTTCCTCCCTCATTCAATATCAATATAGTCTCTCACAAATGGGCCTACAAAATACATCAAAGGAACATGCACTTGCAACCAATGAGAGGAAGAAGGGGGCAATCAAGGAAAATCTCCTATACAAGGTAAAAACACAAGCAAAAACCAAGAATTTCTCATGAAGATTCCGACTTCGATGATGGGAATACCAAAGAAAATAAGTGATGGTGCGATTAATACAATAAAGGACCACATAAAGAGGAATATTGTAAATTACAAAATGTTTTTTGAAGAAAAGGAAGAGGAGGGGCGTAACAAGCAGGCTTCCTGTAACACCCCGATTTTGACCCCGTTGCATTAAACTTGTAAATCATGTAATATCGTTATAAAAATCATGGTGAAGAGATCAAGACCAAGGCCCTACCATTGATTTAGCATTTTATGTTTCAAAAATAAAAATAAAAATCGATGCATGTGGATCACGTGCTAGCCATGCACAATAGAAATTACAAATATCATGTAAATATGTATTTTAATAAAATAACCACAACTAGCTATGCAATGCAACAAGAGTATTGGGGCGTGATTTTTACAAGGAATAGGGAGGGAAATATTAAGACCCTTGAAGCCAATAGTGCCAATCCAAGTTCAATGAAAGAACCCATGAACCATCAACTACCCACATTGACTTCTTCACCCAATCATTTATTTCTTCCAAGAGGTGGTTGATGTAGTTATTGTTTTGGGAAATGGAAGGTATGGATGTCCAATTTTGTGTATGGGAAAGCCACCATTTTTAGAAAATCGTGTTTGTCTCCATGGGAAAGAAAAGAGCCACAAATTTTCTCCCCAACCCATCATTCATCCATAGGATTTAATCTCTCATGTAGTCTGAGCTTGCTAGGCGTTTTCCTCCACCTTTTTTTTTAGTTTTTTTTCATTTTCTAGCTGGGAAACACATTTTTGGTGTTGCAGAATGATTGGGAGGAAGATAAATTCGATTTGGGGGTCCATAGAGGTCGTTATTTCCATTTGAATTCCCACATACCTATTTGGGTTTCGATTGGTAGATCTCAGTTATTGTTTTCCCATCTCAAGGTCGTTTTTGGTGTGCCACGATTTGGAAAAACCCATGGGAATCTTGTTTTGTGCATCCCACATTTAAAACGTTTTTCCATTCCCAACATATGTGCCTTGTTGTTAGATGGATTCCTTATTTCAGCTTGAACTTATATGTGTAAGCAACCAAGAGTAGATAAATATTTAGAATTGGCTTGATAAACCTAGTGAAGAGTGTAACCTCCGAAAGATGATAGGGCTTTCGCTCCCTTTATATTCACACCCTGAAGAGCACTAGAAGGGAAGGTATGGCCTGAGGGACTGTGGAGTAGTGAAGGGGATACTTACTTGTGTTGGGTGTGTAGGTATTGTGGGGGCCAATATCGAGAAATCTTGGAGGGTTTCCAATGGATTTGTGGTTGATCTCACTAGCTTAGCAATTCCTTCCTCTTACTGCCTTGACAACCTGATAAGCCCAACTTTGGACTAGCTTGAATGAGATGTGGTGTTCATTTGGCTATGCATAAGTTGTAGGTTCCGTTTACTTGTGAAAATCATTCCCAACTCGGGGGTGGCATTTGTGTTGAGATATTGATGAGCACAACTGGATTATGGTTGGGAGCAACGTTGTAGTTGCATAGCCGGTTACTTGGGAAAGCATAATTTCAACATAAGTATTCTCTTGTATTTCAATCACGCAATGATTTTATTTGATGATTTTTATGAATATGTTGAATGCATGCTAGATGTGTGTAGTATATTTTATACATTTGCACACATGTGTTTTTGTTTACATGAATTTGTTAGTGATGAATGGGGATGAGAATGTAGAAATAGCACCAAATTTTGAGTCATGTTCCCTTCCTTGAGTGGGATTGATGGGAGGATATGTGACAGTGTGGTATTAAAGCCATGGGTTGAAACATTGGGCCTGGATGGAATAAATCATACAACTTGCAGAGGTAAGATTGCTTCTTGCTAAGCACTAATCATCAGAAAAGAAAGGAATTTTTTTTCTAAAATTTTTGAGTTTTTTCCTAAGTGTGTATCGCCGGACTTTAGCAAGTTGTGCCGACACATATCGACGAATTTTGGAAAAATTTCCCGGAAATCATTTCGGCGAAAAAAGAATAAGTACGCTGAAACTGTAGGCGAAAAAGGGAAAAGTTCACCAAAAAAGTAATTTCGGCAAAAAACAACAAAGTCTGTCGATATGTTTTGGCGACAATTTGAAAAAGTCACTGAAACTGTCGACGAAAAATTGAAAAGGGCACTGAAATTGTCGGTGAAAAAAATGAAAAATCCACTGATAATTTTCGGCAAAAATTTGAAAACGTTTCCAAAGACAGAGTTCCGATGAAGATTTGGAAAAATCACCATAACAATTCGGCGATAAAATAAAAAGCATGCCAAAAGAATCGGTGAGAAATGAGAAAGTCTCTGAAAGGGAGATCAACGAAAATGGAAAAAGTTGCTAAAAATGAGATCGGTGAAAATGGAAAAATTTGGCAAAATGGCGATCGACGAAAATAGAAAAATTCACCGAAAAGGCGATCGACGAAAAAAGGAAAAAGTCACCGAAAGGAATTTCGCAGAAGAATTGAAAAGTCCACCGAAACAAAGAATTTGAGCAATTTTCCAAGGAGATTTTCAGGTGCCAGAAATTGAAAAATGTCATTGAACTTATGCACCAGATGACACGAAATCGAAATATTGGGGGCAAGACCCATTGACCCCCGCTGTCCCCCTGAGACATCATTGATTGTGAGAAAATTATGTGATTTGACAAAATTGTCGATATGGATTCTTTCCATAATGCATGAAACAAATTTATAAAATTCTAAGAATATAATGTAACTAACAATTGTGTTTATGAACACATTTTGCAGACTTAGAATTACATCAATGATAGTTAAGAGTCAGCATTTCTGTCGAGTGCAGTTGGGAAATTTTTGGTCTTGGTTGGGCCAAAAGGGTCATCGTCATGGACAATGCATAAGATCCCTATGAGCCCGAGATAGATGCCATGGGATAAAACATACAAGTTGAGAATTATGAGATAGAATCCAATGGGAGGAGAAACCAAGAGACTCCCCTAGATATTGCAGCCACCATGAGGATCCTATGGGTGGAGTTGTAGAGTTGTAGAGAAGACAATGAGAGGTTGATCAAAGATCAAGAAGAACAGAATCAGATGAATGCATCCATGCTGCAGAGTTTGACAGACATTCAAAGGAGGATTAACTGTGGGCATAACTCAACAAATCCAAAAAAGAGTGGGAGTATTTCAAAGAGAAATTCCCTCAAGAGGTCCAATAGCTCAAGAAGAGTTTCTAGAGACAGGACATATACTCCAGAAAACTCTTCTAGTGGATCATCTGACTTTGAAGAATCCATTGAAGGTTGAATCTCTTCATCTCCTAGGAATAAAAGGAAGAGGCATTACAAGAACAATTCACATGGGGAATTTAAGAATGTCAAACCTCCTACATTTGATGGTGAGTTAAAGTCTGGTCAAGAAGCTGAAGCTTGGCTTCTTAGGATGAGGAAGTATTTCCAAGTCCAAGAATACTCTACAAACATGAAAGCAAGGGTTGCCATATTCAATCCAAATTGAAGAGCATATATATGGTGGTATCACCTTAGGAAAGGGAATAAGATCAATGAAAGAAAGATTGTGTGGAAGCAGTTCAAGAAGTACTTCAAGCAAAAGTGCCTCTCTGATAGTTATTATGATGATAAAATCAAAGAGTTCCATGATCTGAAATTGGGACAAATGACCATGGAAGAATATGTGAACAAATTCTTGGAGCTACTGAGATATGTCAAGTATATCAGAGATGATAAGATGAAAATTCAACGTTTTTTAAGTGGACTACCTCAGTCATATAAAGATAGAATTGAGTTTGATGAACCTCAAACTCTAGAGGAGGCCATGAGAAAGGCCAAGTATTACTATGATAAAAAAAAAAATCAAACCTGATTTCCATAAGGAATGTAAGGACGAGAAAAACGAGAAGTTTGACCAAAGGAGGAAGGGTTTCAAACCTCCTCATCTCATAATTCAGCAAACGTATCCACCACAAGGTGTGACTAATCCAACTAGAATGATGGGAGACAAGTCGAGAGATCCAAAGGAGCTAAGAGAGCCACTTCAATTTTGGGGATGTGGATAGGACCACATGCTTAGGAACTATCCACATCAGAATGGGAGTGTAAAGAAAGTTCACAACATCCAAGGAATTGAATCTGTGGCAAGGACCATCCCCATAATCTATACAATGCTAGAGGACCGCCAAGAATACCATCAATCAACTGTGGTTGAAGTTGAAGGTAATATTTATAAGTAACATGTTTCTATTTTAATTGACCCTAGATCTACTCACAGTTATATCAGTCCTAAAATTGTTGATATTTGTGCTTTTAAGAAATTAAAGCATATTAAATCATGGTTAGTTCAACTAGCCACTAGAACTAAGAGAAAAGTTAGCGAAATGGTAGAGAAATCTCCATTAGAAATGGATGGACTACTCACTTGTGCAAATATGAATATTCTACCACTTGATTCCTATGATATTCTCATTGGAATGGACTGGTTAGAAGCACACATAGTTAAAATTGTCTGCTATAATAAGAATTTTGAATACATGGATGAGTAAGGAAACCCAAGCCTCGTAAAAGGAATTCCAAATTTTATTTATGTTGGGCATATTTCATCCCTGCAGTTGAAGAAGCTCTATAGCAAAGGTTGAAAATTGTATGCAACCCATGTTTTGGAGGCAACCAAAAATGAAATTTCCAAGTTGGAGGACTATCATGTATTGCAAGAATTCAAGGATGTGTTTCCTGATGAGATTCCAGGGCTTCCTCCAAAGAGAGACATTGATTTTACAATTGACTCATGCTAGGAGTTGAACCAATATCCAAGACACCATACAAGATGAGTACACTTGAATTGCTATAATTGAAAATGCAGTTGCAAGAATGGTTGGAAAAGAAATATATCAGGCCAAGTGTGTCCCCATGGGGATCACTTGTGCTATTTGTGAAAAAGAAAGATGGAACACTCAGGTTATCTTTTGACTACAGGAAGTTGAATAAAGTCATAGTGAATAACAAATACCCATTACCTCGAATTGATGACCTCTTTGATCAAATGAGAGGAGCAAAGGTATTTTAAAAGATTGAATTGAGGTCTGGTTACCATCAAGCAAGAATCAAAGAGGAATACATTCATAAGACAACATTTAGAAAAAGGTATGGGCACTATGAGTTTGTGGTGGTACCATTTGGTCTCACAATTGCACCAGCTACATTCACGTGTCTCATGAATATTTTAGCAAGTATTAGGACAAGTTTGTTCTTGTTATTCTAGATGACATTCTTATCTATTCCAAGAATGAAGAAAAGCATGAAGAACACTTGAGAATGGCCTTGCAATTTCTAAGGGAGAATAATTTGTATGCAAACCTGAGCAAATGTGACTTTTATAAAGATAAAATTCATTATTTGGGTCACATTATCTCAAAAAAAGGAATATTGGTGGACCCTGAGAAGATTGAATCCATTATGAACTAGCCAACTCCAAGGAATGTGACATATGTGAGATATTTTATGGGACTTGTTGGTTAGTACATGAGGTTAATTGAAGGATTATCCAAGGTTGCACACCCAATCACTTCTTTTAAAAAGAAGGGGATAAATTTTGAGTGGACACCAGGATGTGAGGAAAGATTCCATTGGTTGAAGAAGCTTCTCATGAGTGCACCAATTTTGAAAACTTGCAAACCTAGAAAAATACTTTGTGGTGTGTACTGATGCATGTAATCAAGGACTTGGAGGAGTTCTTATGCAAGACAACCATGTGGTATGCTACAAGTTAAGAAAGTTGAAGGAGCATGCGAAGAACTATGCTACTCATGATTTAGAGCTTGCAACCGTAGTGCATGTTGAACTTTGGCTGTCATTGATGTCAACTGATGTCAAAGAGGATCTCAACTGATTCAGTATGAGTCATTGATATCAAATGATGTCAAAGTGGATACAACATTCCTATAGCAGTGTGAAGAAGTATATGGAAGCCACTTTTAAGAAGTATATGCGCAAGATAAAGAAAAACATGAATACCATAAGTATATGCACAAGATGGTGAAGGTGATAGACATGGATGTTAGTTTAATGAAGTATATTCAGAAGTGCATTCATTCTGAGTAAGTGTGTCCAAGGATACATCATGCATGATGATTTTGAATAAATACAATAAGGAATATACATTATGCAGATCCAATTCAAAGAAGAACACAAGTAATGTATCCTTCTACATGTGGTTCTTGCACAAATATCGAGTCCACCAAGTCATACTCTCTCATTGTAGCAATCAAAGAAGATGGTTGGATAGTGGTACATGTGCACAAGTATCCAAGGTGTTGGTTGGACAATGGTACATGTGCACAAGCATCCAAGGAATTAGTTGAACAAATGGTACAAGTGTGCAAGCAAGTCTAAGCATTGCTTGGTTGATGGTCAGAAGTGTGCATGCAGTAAGAACCATCAAATGGTTGGACAGTCCTGAAAGCACGTCATCCCAACCAATAAGAATATTCTTTCAGTGAGTGGAACACATAGAATTTCTTAGAATGGTACAATGGTTGAAGCAAGTCTATGAGAAAATTCCACAGCCGACAACACAACAGGTGCACAAGTTTCACAAGTGATGACAAGGCGAGGGTCATAATCCCACCAAGTAGAAGTTGGAGTATGCATAGAATCTACAAAGAATTTTAATTGCAAGGGAGAAATAACCACAAGGGATGGTACAAAAACGGTTGTAGAATCATCAAGATAAATAGTATGAATGTGCACATACCTCAAAGGAAATAGTACATCGAGGGCGCGGAAGTATACCACCAAAGTGGAAAGTACCACTATGTTGTGGACCATGAAGGCGCTTGACACCTAACAGATGACAAATCAAAAACGCAGAATATGACTTGTGGCATATGCATAATCTGTGAAGTATGGAAGAAGGGATGCGATGACCAACTTGTGAACATACAATCTGTGTAGGACATGTATAAATAAAGATGCAAGTTAGATAATTGAAGTAAGCTTGATGGCGAGAGCATAAGAGCTCCAAGTGTTTGTTGAAGTTTTATATTCAGGGAATCAAATGGATTGAGTAAAGAACAATATGATCTACCAAGGAGCCGAATGTGCACATGCAATGAATGAAGTTTTGATGGTGCGCAGAAAGAAGCTGTAGATTGGTGACGGATGCACAAGTACTGAAAGGAATAAATACTGAAGTATGCGCAAGTGCTTGATGTTTCAAAGGACAACATTACAATCAACACCTCATTAGTCACAAATGTTGTAAATATAGAAGCACAAAGATAGAACCAAAGTTTATTAGATAATGCATAGATGTATTGCTAATGCATATTGAATAGAAGTGAAAGTGTGATAAATTGAGAATACCATCTGATGCGCGATGACAGAATAGAAGAAGGATCCAGGGTGCGTATCATGATGTAGATGATATGATACAAGTGCGTTAAATGGACCGGAAGAATCATTTCATGCATAGGATGTCGCAGATTGTCTAAGAGACTATAGTACTTAAACAGAATAGACCCATCAGTAAGTGCACAGTTTCATCTATTACTAGTGTTTTATTTCATAACAAGAAACTATCAATTGAAAGAACAATATCAGTTGGTCATTGTAGTCATGCAATTAGACGAGCGATGAGACAATCAGTGACGTAGAATGTGTTAAATTTTCAGAATTTACTTCAATATGATCTAGGATCTTAACTGAGAGAACAACATGTACAGCATATCTACAGCATATCAATCATGGAGACAATAATGCAAGCACACAAGAGACACAAAGATTTACTTGGGGAAAACCATAAAGGTGAAAAACCCCAATAACTTCCTCAGAGATAGATAGAGCAATGATACAACCAACCAATAGAGATAGCCATAACCTAGCAGCAATCCTCCTCCTCCATAAGTGCGCCTCTCCTCCTTAAGAGCATGTGTGAGAAGTGAGTAAGTAAATAGAGTGCCTCCCGCACTCTATTTATACTTGACTTGACTTGCCTTTTTACCTAACTCATGTCGGCTCGAACTTAACCACATAACATAATGCTGAGTGGGCCGACCCCCAATAGGGTGGTCTAATAACCCTTTGACCCACATGGCCGACCCCCAATAGGGTGGTCTAATAACCCTTTGACCCACATGACTTATACAGGGCCGACCCCAAACAAGGTGGTCTAATAACCCCTCAAGTATAAGTTACGACACTTACAATATAAATGACGACACTTCCTTATAGAGGAATAATACCATCTCTATAGGAATACAATATACATATATGTGAAATACATTCCGAAGTTACATATACATCAACACTCCCTCTTAACTAGGAAGGTATTTCTCAGCATAGTTCTTCTAGCACAAGTCATCTTCTCTGGATCATCGTCACTAGATAATCGTCATCGAGTCATCATCATCGTCACTGCTGCTGCTATCTCAATCAATCTCTGAATCTACTCGTCATAGGAAGTTCTACAGAGCCAGTCCTTTTTCATACTGGATGTAGGCCCACCACCTGCAGGTCTTCGTCATCACTGGCCATACTGTGGAATCCTCAGGACTTATTACGTGCGTCACAAAACCTCGAAAGAGCATCCCAGGATATTACGGGTACACAACTCCAACCTGGAGGATCTCCCAGGGCGCTATTACATGTGACCCCACCACAAAACCTCGAAAGAGCATCTTAGGATGTTACGGGTACACAACTCCGACCTAAGATCTCCCAGGGCACAAATTACATGTGGTCCACCACAAAACCTAGCAAGAGCATCTCAGGATGTTACGGGTACACAACTCCGACCTGAGATCTCCTAGGGCACAAATTACATGTGGTCATGGCAAAACCTCGCAAGAGCATCTCAGGATGTTACGGGTACACAACTCCGACCTGAAATCTCCCAGGGCCCAAATTACATGCCATAGGACAAAACCTCGCAAGAGCATCTCAGGATGTTACGGGTACACAACTCCGACCTGAAATCTCCCAGGGCACAAATTACATGTCCTCCCAGAGCAATGTCTCGAAAGAGCATCCCAGGCTGTTACGGGTACACAACTCCGACCTATAGGATCTCCCAGACATGCTCATCTGCACAACCTGATCCACGACCACAGAGTATCGACCTGATACTCACCATACATCATCCTGATGTACTTATGATCGTCCTGATCATAATCACTGCAACGTCCTGCTGCAAGTCATCTGGAGCAACATCCTGAAGCTCGTCATCCATGATCGTCCTGATCATCAATGCAACATCCTGCTGCAATTCATCTGGAGCAACATCCTGAAGCTCGTCATCCATGATCGTCCTGATCATCAATGCAACATCCTGCTGCATGTCGTCTGGAGCAACATCCTGAAGCTCGTCATCTATGATCATCCTGATCATCACTGCAACATCCTGCTGCATGATCTACCTGATCATCAATGCATCTTCCTGATGCATACCAAGTATCATACATGATCCTCCTGATCATCAATGTATCCACCTGATACAAATATATGATACATATCATCATACATGATCCTCCTGATCATCAATGCATCTACCTGATGCATACCAAGTATCATACATGATCCTCCTGATCATCAATGTATCCACCTGATACAAATATATGATACATATCATCATACATGATCCTCCTGATCATCAATGCATCTACCTAATGCATACCAAGTATCTACCTGATACATATCATCATACATGATCCTCCTGATCATCAATGTATCCACCTGATACAAATACAAATACATGATACATATCACCATACATGATCCACCTGATCATACAATGTATCCACCTGATACATATACAAATACATGATACATATCACCATACATGATCCACCTGATCATACAATGTATCCACCTGATACATATACAGATACATGGTACATATCACCATACATGATCCACCTGATCATACAATGTATCCACCTGATACATATACAGATACATGGTCCAAGCATCCAACATGATGCATAAACAATACATACACATGATCCAACTGATCATATCCAGCATCCAACATGATGCGTTCATACATACATAAAATGATTCAACTGATCATATCCTGCATCCAACATGATGCGTACATACATACATAAAATGATTCAACTGATCATATCCTGCATCCAACATGATGCGTACATACATACATAAAATGATCCAACTGATCATATCCTGCATCCAACATGATGCGTACATACATACATAAAATGATCCAACTGATCATATCCAGCATCCAACATACATAAAATGATCCAACTGATCATATCAAGCAGAAACTAGAACATCATCCTGATGCTCATCATCCAGCGCTTACATCCACAGCCATGTGAAGGATCCTCCTTCCAACATGCTTGGAATGGATTCAGCAAATGTGTCCGTCACTTCTTCCTCGAAGTGTCCTCGATCTGAATAACACCAAGCCTCTCTCTGAAGTACTCGAACTTCACCCTGGCTAGTGGCTTCGTCAGCACATCTGCAATCTACTCGTCCATTGCAACATACAGGAGCTTCACAGCTCCTCTCTGCACCATATCCCTGATATAGTGATATTTGATCTCTATGTGTTTCGACCTGTCATGAAACACTGGGTTCTCGGACAGCTTCATACAACTCTGGTTATCACAGAAGATACCAGTAGCCTCCAACGGGAGATCAAATAACTCAGACAGTAGCTTCCGTAGCCATACTGCCTCACAACTAGCTGAATAGGCTGCAACATACTCTGCCTCAGCTGTACTTAGTGCTACGCAGGACTGCTTCCTGCTAAACCAAGAGATCACACCTGATCCCATACTGAAGCAACACCCAGATGTGCTCTTCCTATCTGCAGCACTGCCAGCCCAATCTGAATCAACATAACCCTGCAGGTTAAACTTTTGATTCGCCTCATACCTGAGCCCAAAAACCACTGTACCCTTCAGGTACCTCAGAACATGCTTTACAGTAACCAGGTGAACACCCCTCGGATCCGTCAGGAACTGGCTCAATGTGTTCACAGCAAAGCAAATGTCTGGTCTCGTGTTCGTCAAGTACATCAAGGACCCAATCATCTGACGATACGTAGAGACATCAACCAGCTCAGATGAAGCATCACATAGAAGCTTCATATTCGATGTCATAGGTGTGGCCATAGCCTTGCAGTCCATCATCCCGAACCTCTTCAGGATCTCTACTGCATACTTCCCTTGTCCAAGGAAGATTCCATCACTCTGCCACACCTCCATGCCAAAAACAAATAGTGCATCATTCCCAAGTTCTTCATCTCGAACTCGGTAGTAAGCTTTCGCTGCATGTCGGCAATCAATCTATCTTCACCTGTAACAAACAAGTTATCTGCATACAAAAGTAGTATCACTTTTATATTTCTCAATGCTGTCATCTGCAACATGCTTGATCTGATAGTTCTATTTGGAAGTCATAGCGAACTTCCCTTCATGTATTGGGATTACATCCCAAACATCATTCTTCATGATCGACGGATCATGGCATTTCATTTCTTCATCCCAGATCCTGGGAACTTCAATATCTTCAATATCTTCAATAGATATCTTTGTTGCTGGAACAAATGTTGTAGTTCTTCTTTTGTAGGAGATGGCATACGATCTTTCCTACACAACAAGTTAAATTGCATGATTAGAAAACATCTCATAGTTTTCAAAACAAATTCTTACACATAAATAAATATGTCATACAGTCATGTAATTATCTTAGCCAATGCTTCAATACAACATTTATCCATATCCCGTAACTTTCTAGATGCCTTCCAATCTCTACCAGAACATTGTTAAGAGTGTGCACAACTCCCAACATGTCAGCAAAGAGGTTTCATTCTAGATAAGTAGCAATGGAATGGTGTACAGTGCCATAGGCTACTTACCCATGCATATTAGTAGTATACTGTTCATTATTGTAATTATTCTAATATGCACAATACATATCCTAAGTCTAAGACCATGAGCATATACATCATTTGAACAATTTTATTTAAACAAACAAATATGTAAGAAATGATAATTAAAATACTTATCTTTGTTTGTTCGTTGGGTGGACTCCCTCTGAGTCTTCGCTTCCTTGCAGGAGCTGCTGGAGTACTAATCTAAAGTAGCTTCTTCTACACCTTTCTGTTGTGGGATGTAGAGAGATGGACAACTCCCTCTGGATATCTGCATTCTTGCATAAACCACTGGAGTGTACTCCCTCTTGATCTTTGCTTCCTGGATTACCTGTTCTTGAATCTCATATTCATCCTTGGTCCCTATGCATGCTTATTAGTATCATGAATGTGTTATCCTTGTGATCTCATATAAAAACATACATTCATTAGTATACTATTAAAACACAATAATCTCAAGCATGTATAGTCATGATCATCTCAAACAGAAATAATAAGCATTAGCATTCAAGGTTTATGTAGGATTCTTATGGTTAGTCAAATCATAAGAAACATAACATGTCTAAACCTGTAATTACTCAAAGCTATGACTCTTCGGGTTAGTCATATCATCAATCAAGAGAAGAGATATAATATGCATAAAATCATGTGATTATTTCAACCTATACCTTCATGATTCTTCTGGTTAGTCATATCATCAATTAAGGTAAGAAACATAATATGCATACAACCATGATTATTCAAACCTATGACTTCATGAATAATCATTATCAACAATAGTATAAGATTCTATCCCAAGGTAGGATTCTATCTTGATATAAGAAAAACATACCTGGATTAGCATGCTAGCTATTTATACTCACATGATGTCTTCTTGTTGTTCTTCAATGACTTGTGCTAGTAACCTGTATATCTCATAGGTTAGCCATTATAAAACCAAGTTATACATACCTCGTAAATGGATCTTCTATGAGATCCATGACAATGGATGAGTCTTTATCCTCATGTCATCATGATCATATGTTCTTGAACTGGAACATGCTTTGTCTTTCTTGGTGTACCTTTCATGTTAGTAGACAACATAAACCTCATACAACACCATAATGCATTAGTACAATCATAAGTGTCAACACCCTAACCAATGAATATCTTCTATCATGCATTCATAATTTTGTTAAGGTGAAACGACAAATCTAAAATCAAAATTGTACTAACCGTAATAACATGAAGACAAACATACCATAAACTTAATCATGGACAAATATCGAAACATACCTCGATGAGTCATACCTGTCGAGATCGCTTGAAAACTTCTTATGTAAGGCCTTAGCCTCATCTCCCTCTGAAACACGAACTTCTTCACTTATGCAGGTGACCAATCCATCTTCTTCTAGGATTAACCCAATCCACTTGATTTGCAAGAACTGGACCTAGAGCTGGATATGGTTTTGTCAGAAAAACCCCAAAAATTCAAACTTTGAATTTCAACCTTCCGATAGGATAGGAATATGCGCCTTGATGAACTGATCAAACTGGTATATTCAGGATTTGAAAACTGCAAAGTTTCACTCCTCAATTTTTCCTTTGAAACTTTTGGATTCACTGGACGTGACCCTAAACTGGGGTTTGATGAAGCCCACTCTTCTGCCCAATCAAAATGTTTGATCCAAAGCTCTAAGCTTCTATTTTTCCGAGGAGCTTCCAGCCGTGGTCACAGATTTCAAAAATTCCCATTTTTATAGAAGCCCTAATTTTCCACTTTTCTGATCAAAGTCCCGAACTAGGGTCTAATCAAGCCCGGCCTTCTACCCAGCCAAAAATTCTGATACTGGTCTCTAAATTTCTATTTTGATGAGTAGCATCCAGCCGTGGTCTCCGATTACAAAAATTCCAACTTTCTTCAAAGCCCTAAATTCCGGAAGCCATGAATGAAGGTACCAAAAAAATAATTCTGTTTTGACAGAAATATGTACCTGATTGTTTCTAGTGTAACTTCGAAATTTTTGATCCACAGGGTCTGAAAAAGTTTTCTGAGATATCCTGACCTGTTAGCTTTCCATCCTCATAGGTCTGACCTCAATTGGATGTTCTGAGAGAGAGTTATGCCAAATGTCGCAACGTGACCTATTTTGGGAAAATACAGGAGAGCGAACTTGTACGGCGTGCCACGTGTCACTGTTTGACCTTCGGCCTCTGAAAAAGTTTTCTGAGATATCTCGGCCTGTTATCTTTCCATCCTGAAAGGTCTGACCTCAATTGGATTCTCTGAGAGAGAGATATGCCAAGTGTCGCAACGTGACCTGTTTATGGGATAATACAGGAGAGCGAACTTGTACGGCGTGCCACGTGTCACTGTTTGACCTTCGGCCTCTGAAAAACTTTTCTGAGATAGCTCGGCCTGTGTACTACCTGTCACTTTTCACGAAATTTCATTTGGAGCTTCCTATCCCAAGTTATGACCTTTTTCCCAAGGTCACCTGATTTTGACTCAGATCTGGAAGAGGCAGAAACCCTATATTGTACAGATCATAAATCACAAAGTACAACGAATTAGATGTTGTCCTTTGGACACAAGGTACCTGGAGATTTTAGCTTCGACCTGTAACAATTTCAGATCCGAAACCTTCTCCAAAACGGATTTATAGCGAAAGTTCTACGACGACTGGTTTTTACTATATCAAGCCCTAGCATCGTAAATGCAACAAGTGTCATACATGCCATATCATGCCTTCTTTCAGGCTAGCTCTGATACCATGTTAAATTTTCAGAATTTACTTCAATATGATCTAGGATCTTAACTGAGAGAACAACATGTACAGCATATCTACAGCATATCAATCATGGAGACAATAATGCAAGCACACAAGAGACACAAAGATTTACTTGGGGAAAACCATAAAGGTGAAAAACCCCAATAACTTCCTCAGAGATAGATAGAGCAATGATACAACCAACCAATAGAGATAGCCATAACCTAGCAGCAATCCTCCTCCTCCATAAGTGCGCCTCTCCTCCTTAAGAGCATGTGTGAGAAGTGAGTAAGTAAATAGAGTGCCTCCCGCACTCTATTTATACTTGACTTGACTTGCCTTTTTACCTAACTCATGTCGGCTCGAACTTAACCACATAACATAATGCTGAGTGGGCCGACCCCCAATAGGGTGGTCTAATAACCCTTTGACCCACATGGCCGACCCCCAATAGGGTGGTCTAATAACCCTTTGACCCACATGACTTATACAGGGCCGACCCCAAACAAGGTGGTCTAATAACCCCTCAAGTATAAGTTACGACACTTACAATATAAATGACGACACTTCCTTATAGAGGAATAATACCATCTCTATAGGAATACAATATACATATATGTGAAATACATTCCGAAGTTACATATACATCAACAGAATGCAGTATCAACGAGCACACAAAACATGAAGTAAGTCATTAGCAAAAGTGTGATTTGAGAGAAATGAGAAATCAAGTGATGTATGCAGCTCAGTGACAGAGTATCGACTGCATACGAAGGTAGCACACAATAGACTGATTATCAAAAGATCTAAAGGGCGTACGAGGTTGAAGTTCGAAAGAATCATACATTGGACATAAAGGTGGTCGAATGAGGCAAGGAGACATAGATTCATAGCTTCCTTCAGGTTGGTTCCTATAAAAAAACAAGGAGACAGGGGTTAGTGCCTCCTTCCAGCTGGTGTTGGAGAAAAACAGGGAGTTGTAGTTTCCTTTAGGTTGAAGCCTGTAAAACTGGGGGTTTGGTTCCTCCTTCCAGTCGGTGTTGGTAAATACAGGAATATGGTGCTTCCTCAAATATATTATTTCTCATTATAAAGAATCATTCTGTGGTTTTCTCCCATTTTGGTTTCCACATAAAAATATTGTGTGTTATGTGTTGTTTATGTTGGTGCATATATGGGTGGATGTTTATTTACTGATGCATAACTGAAGATAAACATTAAGTAAAGGATAATCTATTAAAGAAGTTAAAAATTGTTGATAAATGCGCTAATACTAATTCATCCCCCCTCTCAGTATTAAATCGATTCCAACAATGCACGCTTTGAAGATGTGGAGGCACTAGTTGATTGGAAGAAAATTTGAGCTAAGGACGGACCATTGTGGTCTGAAATATTTGTTTGAGTAGCCAACATTAAATTCTAGGAAAGATATATGGCTAGACATTTTGTGTGAATTTGACTTTAAGATAAAACACATAAAAGGGAAAGAAAATAAGGTGGTTGATGCACTCAGCAGAAAGGTACATGAAATACATGTGGCAAGCCTTAGTACCTTCCAACTAGATTTGAGGTAGTAGATTGTTAACTACATTGTTGAAGACGAAATGTATGTGCTGATAAGGGACAAATTGCAACGACGGAACTTTGAAAAGAGGTATGAAGGATATCATTTGGAAGGTGATGGAATTCTTACTTATAATAATAGAATCTATATTCCAGATGTGGTAGACTTGAGGAGAATTGTTATGGATGAAATCCATAAAGCTCCATATTCCAGTTAACCAGGATATCGGAAAACAATTGTTATAGACAGAAAGAAATATTTTTGGTCAGGGATGAATAAGGACATTGCTGAATACATTTCTAAGTGCATGAAATGTCAACATGTGAAGGTTGAACACCAACACCTAGTCAATGGGTTTATTGCATCCATTGCCAATTCTAGAATGGAAATGAGAAATAATTTCCATGGATTTTATTACAGGTTTTCCAATGACCATGAGACAACATGATTCCATCATGGTCATGGTGGACAAGCTAACAAAGGAATCACATTTTATACCGATTAAGTCCACATATAAAGCCTATGCCATTGCAAATATTTCCATGAAGGAATTTTTTATTTTGCATGGATTGCCTAAGGCAATAATTTTTTACAGGGATACCAAGTTCACTTCCAATTTTTGGAAAGGTATTTTTGCATATTTAGGTACACAGCTAAAATTTAGCACCACATACCATCCTCAAATATGTGGGGAAACAAAAAGAGTAAATCAGGTGCTTGAAGACATGCTTCACATGTATGTAATGGAAAAACCATCCAAGTGGGAGATTTATCTACATTGGTAGAGTTTGCATATAATAATGGATATCAAGCATCATTGGGAATGATTCCATTTGAGGATTTGTACGTTTGGAAGTGCGGGATACCAGTGACTTGGGATAATCCAGTGAACATAATTGTACTTGGGCCAAAATTTCTTAAGGAAATGGAACACGAGGTTGTAAATATCAAGCATAATTTAAAAGAATCCCAAGATAGACTGGAAATATATGCAAATAAACATAGAGTGCATAGGGAATTCAATGTTGGGGATCATGTGTATCTTAGAGTGAGTCATGAAACCAAGGAAGAGTTCCTTGAAGCTTGGAAGTTGTGGAAAGATATCACCCCGATATTGTGGGCCATTTGAAGTGCTTGAAAGAATAGGGCCAGTTGAATATATGATTGCATTGCTTGCTAACACTAGAGCTCATAATTTTTTTCATGTTTCTTTGCTTAAGAAATATGTACATGATCATAACCATGTGATTATTTGGGATGTGATCCAGGTGGAACCCGGGGGAGAGTTCCAAACCGAGCGATTGTGCCTCCTAGATAAGAAGGTAACATTGCTCCGTAACTGAGCCATCGGACAGGTGAAGGTGTAATGGAAGCACTGCAGTCCCGATGAGGCTATATCGAAGCTGGAGGATGCCATGAGAGTGGCATATCCATTTTTGTTCAATTTTGAAGAGCACTGAGGACGATGCTAATTTAAGGGGGAGGGGAATGTAACACCCCGATTTTCACCCCGTTGCGTTAAAATTGTAAATGATGTAATATTATTATAAAAATCGTGGTGAGGAGCTGAAGTCCAAGGCCCCGCCATCGATATATCATTTTATGTATTGGAAATTAAAAAATTGATGCATTTGGATCGTGTGCTATCCAGGCACAATAGAAATTACAAATATTGTGTAAATATGTATTTTAATAAAATAACCACAACTATCTATGCAATGCAACAAGAATATGGGGGGCATGATATTTACAAGGAATAGGGAGGGAAATATTAAAACCCTTGAATCCAATAGTGTCAATCCAAGTGTCAATGAGAGAACCTATGAACTGTCAACTACCCACATTGACTTTTGCACCCAATCATTTATTTCTTCCAAGAGGTGATTGAGGTAGTTATTGTTTTGGGAAATGGAAGGTATGGCTGTCCAATTTCGAGTATGGGAAAGCCACCATTGTTGGAAAATCGTGTTTGTCTTCCTGGGGAAAAAAAGAGCCACGAATTTGCTCCCAAACCCATCATTCATCCATAGGTTTTTATCTCTCAGGTAGTCTGATCTTGTTGGGCATTTTTCCTGAGTTTTCCTTCATTTTCTAGCTGGGAAACATGTTTTTGGTGTTGCAGAGTGATTGGGAGGAAGAGAAATTTGATTTGGGGGTCCATAGAGGTTCCTTTTCCCATTTGAATGCCCATATACCTGTTGGGGATTCGATTGGTAGCTCCCAACTGTTGTTTTCCCATTGCAAGGGCCATTTTTGGTGTGCCACGATTTGGAAAAATCAATGGGAATCTTGTTTTGTGCATCCCACAATTAAAACCTTTTTTCATGCCCAACATGTGTGCCTTGTTGTTATATGGATCCTTATTTTAGCTTGAACTTGTGTGTGCAAGCAACCAATAGCAAATGGAGATGATAGGGCTTTGGCTACCTTTCTATGCACACCCTGAAGAGTACCAGAAGGGAAGGTATGTCTTGAGGGACTGTGGAGAAGTGAAGGGGTTACTTCCTTGTGTTGGGTGTGTAGGTATTGTGGGGGCCAAGCTAGCTAAATATTGGAGGGTTTCCAATGGCTCTGTGGTTGAGCTCACTAGCTTAGAAATTCCTTCCTTCTACTAACTTGACAACCTAATAAACCCAACTTTGGACTGGATTGGCTGAGATGTGGTGTTCATTTGGATATGCATAAGTTGTAGGCTCCCTTTCCTTGTGTAAATCATTCCCAACTCGGGGGTGGTAGTTTTGTTGAGAGATTGATGAGCACAACTGGCCTATGGTTGGGTGAAACGCTACATTTGCATAGCCGGTTGCTTGGGACAACGTCATTTCAAGATAAGTATTCTCTTGTATTTCAACCACGCAATTATTTTATTTGATGACTATTATGAATATGTTAAATGCATGCTTGATGTGTGTAGTAGATTTTATTTCCATTGTGTTTATTCGAATTATACATCTACACACATTTGTTTTTGTTTACATGAATATGTTAGTGATGAATGGGGATGAGAATGTAGAAATGGCCCCAAATTTTTAGTCATGTTCCCTTCCTTGAGTGGGATTGATGGGAGGGGACATGACACTTCCACACCAAAGAATTCTAGAATCATGTATGCACTTACAACAATTTATACTCCATGCATCCTCTATTTAAAAGATGCCAAACATATGGCCTATGAGAACCTATTCACATGCATTGAACCTTGCAAAACCCCTAATCCAATGGGGGATGTACCGGTTCACCACTCAGCTGAGGAAGACCCTTTAATACTCCCATAAGAAGAGGTGATCAACATTTTTTTAATATGCATTAGAGAACCTGTTCATGATCAAGATCGCAACGATAATGCATTATTAAAAACAATCACACACACATAAGGGAGAACTTGTCCTAAATCGGGTTCTCATTGAAGAAGACCTCAAGAATGTTTATTCAAACTCGGGATCCACAACTTTTTCTCCTACAATTCACCAAGTTCTACACAAAATTTTCAAGGTGTTTCCTCCATTCAAAGCAAGGAGTGGTTAAGAACCACCATTTAAGCACTTAAAAGTGTTTGGAACTTGTGAATGTGATCACATGCATTCCAAAAAAATGAGGAGTTGACAAACGTTTGTAGGCTTCTTCACAAATCCCTTCATCAAGAAGTAGTTCACCAAGTTGCAAGTTTCCTTGAAATTGAAGGTTCTTTCTGAGTAGGATCATCAACCTTCTAATTGACATTCTCTTTTATGAGGGTTTTTTTTCCCCATGTGGTTTTCCCTCTTACTCAGTTTTAGATAATATTTTGTACATGGGTACCTAACATGGTCGTGACATTACTGGGACCCATTTTTCTTTTTCATTTATTTCACATAGTTCAACTTATGGGTGGGTGTTAGATCATAATAACCCTCTCCATAGATTCATTCTTGGTGCAAGGGCGGTCCCGACAAGGGGCCACTTGCTTAATAATAACACACAACACACAATGTTCACACAAACTGGATGTAAACAGGATGCCAGAAGCTGGCTTCTATTACTTCAATTAAATTACAATGTCTGAATACAAATCAAGTGAACTAAACTAGTCAACCTCAGCCTGATACAATATACATAAGTAAAATGGTGTGTTCTCTCTCTGTGTGTGACCCTCTCCTCCTCTCAGTATTCTGTTGAATGCAAGAATGAATGATCCATGAGTGACGAGTGATCCCCCTCCTCTCTACCTACGCAATGATCTTCTACCCTGTTTTGCTGCTGCTTCTCTTCCCTAGATCCACTTGGTTCCCCCGGACACTCTTCCTCTCTGTCCACTGAAACCTCCAAATCCTGCAGACCTACAGTTTTCAGTGCCCTCTGGCTGTGCTGCACAACCTCTGCCCGTGGTGACATCAGTCCTGATCCCAACCACCTTATTAACTGCTCATAACTTCCTTATCAACCCCGAACGGCTACCAAGTATGTCTCCTTGACTTCTACACTTCTCTGACTCTGCTACAGTTGTCGGCCCATGTCCTACCTCAACCATATTGCACTTCGTAACCTTTCGACCTTACTTGTCGGCTTCAATTTTCTTTACAGCTGTCAGTCCAATCTGCCCCATCCTCCACGCTTGAATTTCGCCGCAAACTTGTCAGTGTCGTTGTTCAACAACTTGCCGACACCTAACCTCTTTCCCTACAAATATGTCATCTGTCGACATCTACTTGTCAACTTCCGACCTCTCCTTTTGTCGACCACACCTTGAAATCTTCTGATCGACTACTTGGCTTCGACATCCAATCTTCCTTTCGCACCATTGGTTGTCGAAAATCCCCCTGTTCGACTTCTTTTGTCGATCATATTTGACTGTTTTTCCTAGGATCGGATGATCCTACATCAGAATCCCCAGGTGAAAAAGAACTCGACTACTCCGTCAGTCTCCTGATTTATTCTTTAGAAATCCATGTTGCCTCCTGCAACTCATCATCCTTCCATCACACTAAGTATTCTTTCTTTCCGTGAACTACGCGTACACCTGACTTCGCGTTCCTCTAACACTTCGACAATTTCCTCTTTGTGTCGATTTGGAATATGCCTTTTCCAGTCGATGTTCAACACTTATGCGCTATTGCTGGTTGAAACTTATTCAAACTTGTACAGATGTGAGACATTGAACGTAGGTGAAATGCTCAATTCATTCGGCAGCTCCAACACATAAGCATTTTTTGAAATATTCTTCAAGATCTTACATGGTCCAATCTTATTCAACTTCATCTTGTTAAGTGTTCTTGTTGGAAATATCTCCTTCCGCAAGTGTGCATAGAATAAGTCTCCTTCGCTGAATGACTGTAGCCTCTTCTTCCTGTCGGCTCTCAACTTGTATGCCGCGTTTATCTTTTCGATGCGCTTTCACACATCTTCATGCACTTCTTTCATATGCTCTGCGAATGATTCTGCATCTGTGCTCTTCTTGATTTTTGTCAGTATCCCGACCAAAACACCACACCATGTGGGATTCATCCTTGAACAATTTGGAATGGGCCCATACCTGTCGATCGATTCACATAATTGTTGTACGCAAACTCTGCTTGCGCTAACACATTCTCCCACTACTTGGGCCTATCGGTCATCAAACATCTCATAATTTTTCCCAAACTTTTGTTTACCACATCGGTATGTCCATCTGTCTGCGGATGATATGCCGAGCTAAACTGCAACCTCGTGTCCATTTGCTTCCATAGGGTTCTCCATAAATGACCCATAAACTTGGTATCTCTGTCTGATGTTATACTCTTCGGCAACCCATGCAATCTGACTATCTCCTTGAAGAATAGTAGAGAGATGCTTGTGGCGTCACTTATCTTTCGACACGAAATGAAGTGTGCCATCTTTGAAAATCTGTCGACTACAACAAAGATTGAGTCGTTACCTTACTGCGTCTTCGGAAATCCTAGCAGAAAATCCATGCTCAGGTGCTCCCATGGGGTATTCGGCACTGGTAATGGCGTATACAACCCCGTACTATGAATTCTTCCCTTTTCCAACTGGAAAACTCGACACTGTCATACCCACTTACCGACATCTGTCGTCATTCCTGGCCAATAATACTTTTCTTCGACCAATGCCCTGGTCTTGTCGATCCTAAAATGACTTGCTAACCCGCCACTATGTAGCTCTTGGATTAGGTTCTCTCTTACGGATCCTCTGGGAATACACAACTATTGTCCCCTAAATAGGTATCCCTCTTAGACGAAATAATCCAAGTATGGCGTTCTGTCGACACTCCATGGTTCTCGACTCGCCTTCCATGATTTTGAAAAATACTCATCGGTCTCATACTCTATCTTCATCGACTCTATTCCTGTTTCCTGAACTGTCATCGTGTTCAGCAATGCAACTCTTTGACTCCATGCGTCGGCAACCTTGTTCAAATTGCCCAACTTATGTCACAACATGAAGGTATATCCCTGCCGGAACTCGACCTACTTAATGTGCCGCTGATTCAACTTCGACTGAGTGTTCAAGTACCTCGGTGCTTGGTGATTTGTGTACAACACAAATTCCTTGGGAAACAAATAATGCCTCCACTTCTTCAACGCTTGGACAATAGCATAGAACTCCTGGTCATAGATCGAATATTTTTTCTTCGCATCATCCAACTTCTCACTGAAGAATGCAATTGGTTGGCCCTTTTGGCTCAACACTGCTCCAATTTCCATTCCACTCGCGTTGCAATCGACTTGGAAAACTTTGTCGAAATATGGGAGTGCTAACACTGGGCTCTCAGTCACTTTTTCCTTCAACTTGTCGAAAGCTCTCTAGGAAGCTTTCATCCACTTAAACTCCCCTTTATTCATGCACTCTGTCAAAGGTGCACATATTCGACTGAATCCTCTAATGAACTTCCTGTAGAAACTAGCAAGTCCATGGAAACTCCGTACTCCAGTCGCACTTGTTGGTTCTGGTTAATCCAATATTACCTTCACCTTTTCCAGATCCATCACTAATCCTTTACCCGAGATTACAAATACCAAGTACACTGGTTCTTCTTTCATGAAGAAACACTTTTGCAAGTTCACCATCAGGTTCTCTTCCTGCAACTTCTGCAATACTTGTCGAATGTGCTCCAAGTGTTAGACCTTGGTTCAACTAAATATCAGGATGTCTTCTAGGTATACTACAACAAACTTTCCCAAGAATGGCTTCAGTACCTCATTCATCAACTGCATGAATGAACCGGGTGCAATAGTCAATCCGAATGGCATGACTAACCACTCATACAACCCTTCCCTCGTCTTGAATGTTGTCTTCCATTCATATCCTTCTCTGACCCTGATCTGGTGATAACCACTTTTCAGGTCAATCTTGGTGAAGTATATCGCTCCACTCAAGCAATCCATCAATTCATCCATCCTCGAAAATGGAAACCGGAACTTGATCGTGATCTTGTTGATGGCTCTGGATTCTATACACATTCTCCATTCTCCACCCTTCTTTGGTGCTAATACTACTGGTACCCCACATGGGCTCAGACTCTCTCTAATCAATCCTCTGTCTAACAACTCCTGGACTTGTCGATTGCGTTCCTGACCCTCTATTGGAGTCATTCTATGTGGTTCCTTATTTGGAAAACTCCACCCTGGAATCAAGTCGATCTGATGGGATATGCTTCTCGTCGGTGGAAATCTCGTCGACGCTTCGTCGACCACTATGCTCTTGAACTTGTCGAGCATCTTTTCAACTTTGACCGGAACCCTCTCCATTGTCGACCTCTCAACACATGGTCCTTTCAGAATGATGGTGAAACATCCCGACTGTTTCTCCTCCTCTGCAAGGAATTCTTTTGTTGTACACATCAGCACTCACTTCTCCCAATAGTTTCTCTCGCCCTGCTTGCAATCGGCTTGGTCCTCCTGCTTCAACCTCAGCATCCTCCGCGTGCCATTTTTCCACACTATGACTATGTTGGCTCAAACACCATATATCATCTTCTGATCATACTACCATGGCCTCCCTAACAACAGATGACATGCGTCCATTGGGATTACGTCGCACAGTACACTGTCTTCAAGCTTCCCAACCTTAAATCTTATCAGACAATGTCTGGTTACCTTGACATGATGTCCTTTCTGCAACCAAGATATCTTGTATGGGTGTGGGTGTTCTCGACATCACAAACCCAACTTGTCGATGACTTCTATCGACACAATATTCTCTGTACTTCCACCATCGACTATGGTCTTGCAATACCACTCACCAATCAACACTCTAGTCTGAAAGATATCCTTTCGATGTGGCGGCTCCTTCTCGTCGCGTCGGTCGTCCTGAACCAACATTCTCCTGGCTATCATGGTTTCAACTTTTCTTATCCCATCCTCACTGCTGTCAGATGTCGACTAAGCCCTCTTGCCAACTTGCTCATCTCTTCAATGTCTGGGTTTCGACTCCTTTACAGTGTGTAGTCTCTCTAGGAATTCATATGCCTTCTGTCCAACTCCTTGACACTTATAACAGACTACAGCTGGTCTGTCATCTCCTTTTTTTTCAGCTGGACCACTTCAACCATATGCACCTCGAGCACGAGTTTCTTGACCACCTCGTCGGTTTTCTTGCGCTTTCTCCTTAGTCAACATCCCTTCTGCACGTCGGTTATCTTCAACGGCTTCTCTCCTGGTTCCGTTTCTTTGGCCTTTCACGGAAACAGTCTTCACACCTCGACTAGTCATCCTGCCTCTGGTTGATGAGGCTTTTCTCGACAGTTTCTCTTCTTCCTTCAGAGCTAACTGGTATGCTTCACCGACCGCTCTGAACCTCGACAGGCTCTACTCATCCTGTATGGCATACTTCAATCCGTTCACGTATCTTGCGACAGCTTCTTCACCTTCGTCAGTTTGTCCCAACCTTATCGATAGTCTATAGAAATCTTCCGTGTACTCCTTCATAGTCATGTCTTTCTGTCGAAAGTTTTGCAACTTCCTAAACAAGGAAATCAGATAGTCACCTGGAAAGAACTTCCCCTTCAGCTTGGGTACCATCTTGTCCCAAGACTTGATTTTCTCCTTGCCTTTATTGACTCTGTCAGCCTATACATTGTTCCACCACAATGAGGCATGACCCTTCAACCTCATACATGCAGTTTTAACCCGTTTAGGATCCTCGATCTGCTTTATGTCGAAGTATTTATCCATTTCTCTGAACCAATCTATCAAGTCTTCTGAATCCATACTTCTTGAGTAGGTAGGTACATCCATATTTGTTCTACCCTTAATCTTTGACAGTATCTTGATCAGTTTGTATTTTGGTTCTTCCTCTATTACTTCTCGTGATTCCACTTCTTCGACTTCCTCGTCGCTGTGGTCTAACGCATCGAGAATGCATCCACGCCATTGGCTCTCTTTGATTGCTGTGACTTCACTGGTAAAACTTCGCATTGTTCGCATGCACTCGTCGAACATTTCATGATCAACTGTGACTATAGCCCCATGCACTCTTCGTCCTCAAACATTAACTCCTCTATGAGCCATTTTCAACCATAGCTAAAACTCCCACTCGTCCAGTTGCAACCAGAATTTAACAACTCGTGCACAACTCCACCCAACCATAGCTGGAGTTGTCAACACACTCAACCGGACTCTGCTTCCGAGCTCTAATATTACTGACTCTTTTCGGCTCTGATACCAACTGGCACAAGGGCGGTCCCGAAAAGGGGCTTCTTGCTTAAAAATAACACACGACACACAATTTTCACACATACTGGATGCAAACAGGATGCCAGAAGTTGGCTTCTATTACTTCAATCAAATTACAATGTTTGAATACAAAGCAAATGAACTAAACTAGTTGGCCTCAGCCTAATACAATATACATAAGTAAAATGGTGTGTTCTCTCTATGTGTGACCCTCTCCTCCTCTTAGTATTCTGCTGAATGCAAGAATGAATGAGCCATGAGTGACGAGCGATCCCCCTCCTTTGTGCCTCTGCATTGATTTTCTACCCTATTCTATTGTTGTTGCTCTTCTCGAGATCCACTCTATTCCCCGAGACACACTTCCTCTTTGTCCGCTGAATCCTCCAAATCCTGCAAAACTACAGTTGTCAGTGCCCTCTAGCTGTGCTGCACAACCTATTCCCATGGTGACATCTATCCTGATCCCAACCACCTTCTTAACTGCTCATAACTTCCTTAGAAACCCCTAACAACTACCAAGTACGTCGCCTTGAATTCTGCACTTCTCTGACTCTGCTACAGTTGTCGGCCCATATCCTGCCTTGACCATACTGCACTTTGTCACCTTTCGAACTTACTTGTTGGCTTCACTTTGCTTTATGGCTGTCATTCCAATCCACCCTGTCCTCCATGCTTAAATTCTACCGCAAACCTGTTGGTGTCGTTGTTTGACAACCTGTCGACACCTGACCTCTTTCGCTGCAAACATGTCATCCATCGACATCTGCCTATCGAATTTTGACCTATCCTTCTGTCATCCGCACCTCGATAGCTGCTGCTCAACTACTTGGATTCGACAACCAATCTTCCTTTTGCACTAGTGGTCATCGTAAATACCCCTGGTCGACTTCTTTTGTCAATCATCTTCGACTGTTTTTCCTAGGCTCCGATGCTCGTGCATCAATTCTCCTACCTAGGAACCTAGACTATGATCTCATGAGTCTACATGTCCAAATTGTATGCAATTTAGCCTTACGAGTCACCCTATATATTCATCCTAAGATCCTAGGGGCATACACTGCTATTTATAACCCAATGAGTCCATTTATAGAGCTCATGGATGTCTATTTTAACTTGAGATGGGCACATTTCTTAATTTGGAGTTTTTCTCCCTAATTTTATGAAACCATGACTGTAGGTTGAGTGATGGAGTAATTCATGGGGAACCACTCCACTAATCAAGGTCCTAACTGATCCTAATGGCTAGTTTAAGCCACTAGAACATCATTTGAGTCCTTTTAGGGATGCGCACCTCATGCATGTGCCTTCAGTCGGTTGCAGTTAGTTGCTCCTTGCATATAGGAAGCTAAGTCCACTTAGGCCAATAATGAGTTACTTCAATCATCTTAGAGAGTGTGCATGGATAACAAAGGGCATTTTGGCTCTAGTTAAGCTTAGCTGGGATCTCATGCACTAGATGAGCAATTCAAATTACCTATATGTGATATCTTTCTACATACTTTATTTGATAACATAATATATAAATCTTTCATATTATTGATCTATTTAGTTTGTGTAATGATTAATGTTTAGCAAATTTATTGCATGAATTTGTTAGATTTTTTACCACTTTCACAATATTGCTATCTTGCTTAGTATCTAGATCTACATGCTCAAATTTTAAATTCTTGATGTCCACTTTAGGCCTTCATCATCAAGGGTGTTAAATATCATTATAACAATTGCATGATATTTCTCTTACTAAATAAGAAGGGCCTAAGGGGGCACATGAAGAATTCCTTGCAAGTAAAATAATTTAAGTCCTTATTGACACACTAGATGAAGCATTCGAGGTTGAAACAGAAGAAGAAAAAGCTACAAAATCACATGAATAAAATACCTAAGAAGGACATAAAAATGATGAACAAAACAAGGAGCTACATGACCCCAAGGAACACTAGGTTCAAGAGTCAAATAAAGAAGAACCAATAGCTAAGGTTGCAGTATAACGACAATAGTCATCAAGGCAAGGTTGGGAGCATCAGTGAACATGGAACCATAAAGACAACTAGTATGGAGGGACATTGATAACTAAAAGAAATGCATGGAGGTATTAGCATACCACAATGACGACATGGAACTAGAGGAGAAACCATAATCACAATTGAGGTGGCAAGGAAGTAGTTGGACCCCATGTCCATATTTTACTAGGATGGATGGATGTTCTTGCCTGGTACTAGTTGACTAAATTTATTAGTATATCGTATTATATTGTAATACACCCAAGATCATTTGTTTTATTTTTATTTAATATTTTTGAATTTATTTCAAAACAATTATTATTTGTAAGAGTTATTAAAAAACTCAAAAATACTCACATGGGATGTGAGTGATACTTTGCACAATAATTATTATTTTTATTTTTAATTAAAAAGGAAAAAGACAATTGGAGAATTCAGTTGAAAGAGGGGACACCACCATGAGACAAAGGACAAGTATAAAGCAAGCAAGAGATATTTTGTCAATCGAATCCGATCTAAAATCTCAACCACTAGACAAGATCCTAAATAATAGGGATCAAAGGATTGATTGAGATTTGATTGAGATGAAACAAGACCCGGGAAACAACTATAAATTGGTGCACTAAGATAGCACAGGACGTTGTGTTGTGCATGGAGAAATTGTTGCTATGAGTGCATGTTATTGAGTATTCATCTTTGATTGTAAGTCCATTACTTTGGCTTGTTACAAACTATGAGAGAGAGTGCTACGTTCAAGCTTTGCGTGCTAGTTCCATTGTTCATGGTGGTGATCTATCTCAGGGGTGGAGTTGGACGAACGCGTTTGCCGTCCTCTTCTATGGTTGGGAGGAACTGAATCTCCAAGTACTTTTTCCCATTATTTTGAGAAATGTTATTACTGTTATTTTGATTTTTAGATAATGATGGCATGCATTACTATATTCGGGATTTTCTTTATTAAAATATGTATGTGCTTTACGACATTGCTTTAGAATCTATCGTTGTCAAATATATAATATGGAGAATGAATATTATGCGTTTCTATTTCTTAATATTCATGATTGGTTAATGTTTATATGTTATACTTTTAGAGGGCTGTAGCGATTCGCAATATTGATTAAAGTCTTGCAAAATTATTGGTAATGGATATTTTCTTTATTATGGTAACAATTATGTCCATAAAATCTCTGTGGGCTTACAGAGATATGATATATGTATATTGTGAGGGTAACTGGGCATAGATTAATCTGGATCAAGCCTCTTTTAAACTCTTTACATCTTTGTAAGGCTCGATTCCCATCAACTGTATCATATATACTAGCAATTACCCCAGAAGGTGCAAAGGAACGCCAAAAGGAAAAAGAATGGAAAGTAAAGTAAATGTGATGAAGTTTAAAAGAGAGTTATAAAGAAATTGAACACTATGGAATTAAATCCTAATGGCATTGAACAAAAACTAAAATATACAAGATATGGACACCAAAATGAAGAGTACTTACCATTAGAATATATAACTCTATTGGAGTGTCAAAGTAGCACCACTTCCTCATCGTGGCAAGTCGTTCACCATGTACCAAACTCAATGAATGTTTTCCCATATTATGTAGAACTTATGGAACTAAGGACATCTTACCAAGGGGGAATACTGAGTTAATTAAGTTATTAACTTACTCCTTTCAAAACCCTACAAGATAAGTGTATTATTGTTGTCATAGGAACTCACTTGTATACAATATATTCCAAAAAAGTAGAAAATGGAACAAGTAAGCATATTTACACCACAATTATTTTAAGATAAGAGTAGGATTAGCTTTTATCAAGCAGTTAGGCGAGAGATTTCCACTATTAGTTTAAGCTTCATTTACATTAACTTAAATTTAAGAACCCACATATAAAATCAGAATCCCCACCAAAAAGAGATTAAGTGACTCATTTCAAAATCCTACAAGATAAGTGCATTGGAATACTCTTGTAGGAAGAATATATTCCATAAAAAAGGAGATAGAGCATGTAAGCGTATTTAAAAGGCTTACAAATTGTAAAAAAGTGTTTACTGAACTATCCAACAGTTAATTGGTGGGAGTTTTTTTCCCTATTATAAATCTTAAGAGAAAACACAATCTCAGTAAGCATTGATAAAGTTAATTGATAAGAGTTTTTTCCTTATTATCTAGATTTGATCCTCATTAACCCTAAGTCTAAAAACCCAAAGAGTTTTATTGCTTGGTTGTATATCATATGTGGAAAGGGGTGTTACGTTTTAGATGCCTCGTGCCATAGCATTGACTTAGTGTGTATATTTTGGATGTATCACTTACTGATGTTATTGGGTACAACAACTATGCGATATAACATTTTTGCTAATGAAACCTATACCACTCTACTTAAATTCACCAATGCTCAAGTGCATCAAGAGTGATATTTATCTTTGTGTGTTTGCGATATATGATACATATATTAGGGTATGGTATTATTAATAGAGGTCTCAATTTTAAGTAAGATTTTAAGCTTCCCTCTCAAATATCATATCAATGCTCTAAATCTTTCTCAATTATTGATAATGTCTTAGGTACTTTTCTTAGTAATGTATCACGACTGATATAGATATAAGGTTGATATTGCAAATATATTCAACTATGGAATCATTAATAGAGGTTTCGATTTTAAGTAATATTATCAAGCTTCCCTCTCAGATATCAATACTCTAAATCCCCCCTAATGATTGGGAATGCCTTGGATAAGTTTATTAGTAATATCTTGGGTAAATTTATTATCCTAGATCCAAAGACAAAAATATTTTACACACAATTGTTGCTAGAATTTACATTTTTTCAATTTCGGTAAATAACTTCATGATAAATTGTGTTGGAAAGCAAGCATTATCGCCAAACATAATTATCGAATTACGAACATAGAACGTTCAATTTCAAAATTTGTCTCCAACATGGGTAAGTTACAATTTTTCCTTTGAAGGTAAAGAATCATCAAGTAAAAAGTAGGAGAATAGTGAGCCCTCCCTAAGAAAAGACTCAATATTGAATCATGATTGAGTGGAAATAGCAAAGTTTACATCAGCCACCGAATCTGCGATGTATGTGAAGTCCTTCACACATCTTATGAGAAGAGTATCGATACACATGACAACACCTTTAGGAAGGGGAATATGAGCCATGAATCAAAGAATTCAAATTATGAAAGGGTATCGATCCATTTTATTTCATTATATGATGCAAATCAACTGGTGTTGCTATAATCTCCACCATTGACTAACAAAGCATTGGTAAGATTGGATTGGACAACAATTTAAAAGAGATCAACTTTAATTTTGGTTTCATTTTATGTTCTCATGTGTTTAAGGAACACAATACCGTGGTTGATTCCCTTTGGTTGATTCCATTCTAGAACTTCTATTATCTCCATACATGATTTCTAGTACTCTTAATTATGCAATGGATTGGGTTGTGCATATGCATGAGGTATGTGTATGCTATCTATGTGCCCGCCTAATATTATATATTTAAATTCATTACTAACCTAAAAATAAATAAATTAATAGTTGATTCCAAATAATTATAATAAGATAATTGAAAAATGATTTAAATGTATATTTTATAATTTAGATTCTAAAACTACCTTAACATTTATAATGTGAATATTCATCCTTACCAATATAGGTAAAATGTGGGTTCTCTTAGTTCACAAAGTGACAAAACTTAGGTTTTTAAAAGTTTACATTTCATGTATTTATTGCACTTAAATTATTATGAGCATGGTTGTCTTGAAAATTAAGCTAAACAAAATTTAAATATTATCATTTCAAAAGTATGTTAATAACTTGTCATTTTATTCAAACTTTTTGAAAAAAGAATGGAAATAATGTAAACTTCATTTCATATGACCATACAAAAAACACATAGTCAAAATAAAATTATATATATATATATATATATATATATATATATATTTCAAATCACTTTTCTTCTTGAGGGAATTTTCACAACAACAATGAATATAACTCTTAAAAAAATAAAAAGACCATATATTTCAATATGTTTTAAAAAGTTATTTAACAAAAGATTTTATAAAGCAATATAATAAAATTTCTTCATCGACAAAATTTGTTTTCATTTTATTTTAGGTTGTATATTAGAAATATTGTTTTATGATTGTTATAAGAATTGTAATCTAATTTCTAATATATACAATTTTGATATATATATTATTTTGGCTTAATAAGTTTCAATGATTAAAAAACTATATATTTTGTTATGTTTTAGAAAGTTATTTATATGTTTTATAATAGATTGTATAAAACAATATAAATAAATTTATTCATTAACAAAATTTGTATCATTTTATTTTATATAGAGGTATGTTTGATTACAAAGGTTTTTCTATATCCAATGATCATTGTTTCTTTCATATGTATTATGTACACTTTATTATTTTAATAATTTGGTTAATTTATTCAATATAGGTAAAATGCGGGTTCTCTTAGTTTACAAAGCCACAAAACTTGGGTTTTTAAAAGTTTACATTTCATGTATTTTATTGGAGTTAAATTATTATAAGCATGGTTGTCTTGAAAATTAAGCTAAACAAAATTTAAATATTATCATTTCAAAAATATGTCAATAACTTGTCATTTTATTCAAACTTTTTGAAAAAGAAATGGAGATAATGTAAACTTCATTTCATAAGACCATACAAAAAGACACATAGTCAAAAGAAAAAAGATATATATATATATATATAATCACTTTTTCGTAATGGAATTTTCAACAACAATGAATATAACTATTAAAAAATTCAAAATACAATATAATTATTTCAATATGTTTTAGAAAGTTATTTATATGTTTTCCAATAGATTTTATAAAACAATATAATAAAATATCTTCGTCCACAAAATTTGTTTTCATTTTATTTTACGTTATATATTAGAAATATTGTTTTAGGCTTGTTATAAGAATTGTAATCAAATTATTAATACATACAAATTTGATATATATATTATATTAGTTTATAAGTTTTAATGATTAAAAAACTATATATTTTATTATGTTTTAATGCTTTAGAAAGTTATTTATATGTTTTATAATAGATTTTATAAAATAATATAAATAAATTTATTATTAACAAAATTTGTTTTCATATTATTTTATGTAGAGGTAGGTTAATAAATCATTTTCACACAAAGTAACAAAATTATACATGCTAGTTATACTTTGATTTACATATGTTTTTTTCTAAAAAGACCTTGCCATCAAATGATCATTGTTTCTTTCTTATGTATTATGTACATTTTATTATTTTAATAATTTGGTTAATTTATGTATTATGTACAAGCATGTCTTTGGTCGTGTGCTTCCAAGATTAAGTTGGTATCAGAAAGACAACATTGTTCTTTGCTAGTAATTCTTGATTTAAGCATATTGTCCACATTCACATCCATTTCAGTAGCTAGAGGGTTATCATGCAAAGGTGAAACTGACTCCATGAAATACAAATGGGATCTCTTCCTTTTAGGTCCTCTGAACCTCCACTTTGATTTACACATGTTCTATCTTCAGCCGCAAGTGTAGCATGGTCTGAAGCACCAGTTTGCATTAAATTTGTACTTTCACATACATCTAGAAAGGAATCAATGCCAACTTCCAATATAGCAGAATCCTCATTATGAATTGGAGACTGGAGTGTGTCACTCTGAGCTTTTGTAGTTGGGATAAAATTACCAGTTGGCACTTTGAAAGTAGAGTTAATTAGAAAGTTTTGTATTCAAACCTTGAAACCTCATTTTACTCATTAATTCTCTAGGGAGAAACGACAACTCAAAGAACTCGAGTTTCAGGGACTTTAAAGCGAGTATAAACCTAGAGCAAGGTATGGATAGGTGTATTTTTAGAACCGGCATGATTAACAGTTCAAGAAACTATGCAAATACTCGAACAAACTATGCAAATATGCGAACTTCTGACTAAGTAAAACAAAATCACCAAAAAGACCCTGGCCGAAACAAGATCTGCTAACTCATGAAAGGAAAATATCCTAGAGAACCTCTATTGAGATGCGAAACGATGACTGGCACGCTGTGAAAAATGAGACATGAATCTAGTGTTTCTGTGCACTGGATCTTTCTCATGCTGTCATGTCACGTGACATTACAATATCAGCAGATGATCCACAAAATATTTGCAATCAATTTTGCAACCATGAAATGCAAAATTGAACTTTTCTATGCAAACTAAAAACCTGCCCCCAAGCAGATTAGAAAAAAGAAAACATATGCACCGAGTTTAGAAGTTTTCTCCATAAGTTATGTTTAAGCCAAACACAGGTATGCACATCTACTATGAAGTCTGTTAGACCACTTGGTATGTGCATTTTGTGAGTAAAGATACGTGGTGCAATGAATTCTAAGGTTTTGTAGATGAGGTGAGACACTTACTATTCCCGTGCATAAGTCATCCATTTTTCCTATTAGAGCATGGCATCTCTTAAATTGCTTCATCGACAGCTGAATTGCAGAAAGAGATTGGTTGTATGATTTTACTTGCTTGTAGTCATTCCCATTTTCGATATTTAGGTCGATGATTAGCGTTCCATCTTTTGAATGGATCCTCTTTGAAAGCTATGTTTTGGTCATTTTCTCCAGCTGCAGTAATCGCTATTCAAGTATTTTAACCTTAGAAGAGATTGGCAGGGCTTCAGTATCCTCCTTTCTAGAATAATATCTTCTAAATAAATAATATTGAACCAATAATGGCCAAAAGAAGGTAATTTTAGTAAATAAAAGAGACCAATCTAGAAAAAAAACTTTAAAAGATTTGATATTCTTCAAAGAAGTATATTAGCATCATCATTTAAATTCATTATGCTTCAATTGTATTACATTTGTTACATTTAGGCATGACACTACAACTAAACCATAACTTAGACTCATGAATATTCATTCCTTAGAACTTTGATTTGGCTCCACGCTAAAAATTAAGCATATTTAGATTATAGATCACGAACATCCCCACTTCCCCACACAAAAAATTACATTCTATATATTCTCCTATTGCATGAGCCATATGTGAGCTCCCCCAAAAGAATCATGAATTACCATAGAGCTACCCCAAATCAATGATTAATTGATAAGCTTTTAACACAACATGGACATAAAAACACAAAAAGCCATACTTTTGGGGCAACATAATTTTAACAATTTCCTCATCCCAAAGACTTCATTTCATCTTCCCGTCTTGTGGATTCATAACCTAGCCCACATTTTGATCTTAAAACAATATTTTTGGTAGTCATTATATTATTCATTATGCTTCAATTATATTACATTGAAACATAACAGTAACTAAACAATAACTTGGACCGGTAACTATTCATTAGCTAAACTTTGTCTTGTGGAATTATAACCTAGCCCACATTTTGGTCTTAAAACAATATTTTGAGTGGTTATATCATTCATTATGCTTCGATTGTATTACATTTAAACATAACACTAACTAAACCGTAACTTGGACTCACGACTATTTATTAGTTAGAACTTAGCTTTCACCTCAGCAAAAATATCAGAAATATATACAAAACATATTTACATTATACATTACAAGATCATCCCAACGACATACTTTAGACAATCATACAAATAATCATACCATTATAAAATGGTATAATTAAATATATTATAATTTAAAATTGAAATCTACATATTTATAAAAACCTTCATAAAAAACACTAATAATTTGAAAACATCAACATGATCACTAATCCCAATGTTAATAATTTTAAAACATAAACATACCACAGTGTATAATATACGAAGAATAAATGAAGAATTGGGAAACAAACCAAAGATTGTAAATAAAGTAATAAAGTTTCTTAACTCTAGGTCCTGGGAAGAGTTTAAAATATTGGGTGCTACAGACAGAACATTAGTCATCATGGAAGCCACCAAGGTGACTACAAAGATAAATTTATTATAGCAGGTTCAAAATAAATGCCAACAATTACTGGCAGAAACTCAAAATTTGAAAGTTGCCTTCCAAGAATGCCAACCCAACATAATCTATATACTATTGTACGATAGTGGCCTAAGATACATCCACCCTCTACCTCAGTTATGCGCCACCATAGAATGTACCTTTTTCTTTTAATTTTACTATTGTGGCCCGTACTAAATAACCTAAAGCAGTGGACCAGGTGCCTTATCCAACTTGAAGGACACTCACTGTGAATTATGTTTTCGGGTGCCAAATTGGGTCTTGATTTTGACAACATTTGTTAATGGTAAAGGCATCTGCGTTAGTGAAAGTGTAATGTCCCTTGTTAGGAATTTTATTAACATTGCAATTTTCCACTTTTTTCCTTGGTTCGACCTTGGACTAATTTCGATCTCTAGGTCCCAAATTTGCCCCAAATGATCCCAAATCTTCTGAGAAGGTATATGGATGATATTAGAACATAAATATGTGTTTCAGGGATGCCTTTGTACCTTTAAAACACTTCTGCAAATACTCTTTCAATTCTGGTCAATGTAGGTAACTTTACTAGTGATTTCCATTTCACTAGTATTGGTCTCTAGGTCTCAAATTGACTCCAAATGCCTTCAAATATTCAAGGAAGGTTTATGAATGATATTAGGAATTGAATATGATGTTCAGGGATAACATATGGCCACCAAAATACCTCTGCAAACTCTCTTAAGATTCTGGACCAAGTATGCAATTTTACTAGTAATTTGGGGTTCAAATCCCCCTGAGGTAAGTACTGAAAATGGCTTCCCAAATGCCTCCAAACCCACTCAAATTTATGAACAGAGGTATGTAATGTGTTAAGTATGTTATTAAGGTCTCATATGCACCATTAATGGTTTATTACAACTATTCTCACCCTCTCCCATTCAACTGCAAAAATCCTCAATTCGACCCTTGGGGAAATGGCACTATTTCACCTCCCAATACAACTAAACTGACTAAAAATGCTTCAAATGCTCAAGTACAGTACATGAAACTTGTAGAATACATCCATGGCAGTATATTGATCACAAATATATCATAGAATCATCCATTCATTCGAAATCATTATCAATACATTGGTTCACAACAAGGTAGTGGGGAAATGGCATAGTTCTTCCATTAAAAATGAGATTTATACATTTCTACTTGGAATTTCGACCTGAAAATTTCTGGAGATGAAGAACAGAGTATTTACTTCATATTACAAAAGAAATGGGGCATTAGAAGCTCCCCCAAAGAGTACAATAGCTCACCAAAAACGCCCTCCCTCAAGGATCAAGAATATGCCATCAAAACTGGAAATGGTTGAAGGAGCGAGCTGCAATAGAAGAAACCATGAGCTGCCCTGTAGCTTACACCTGCAAATAAACACTCCATTAAAGCTCCAAATGAAAGGTCTGAATGGCCTTTCCAATTGCCAACTTGGATGGGAATCTTTCACCCTCGAAATTGGCTAAGGCAAGAAACTAGTCATCCACTAGCTCTCCCTCTTCAAAAATGCAATTGCAAATTCTACAAATGATCAAAAGCCATTCTCATACTTCATTTATACATTTTATAACCAACATTAGCCTTCTAAGGGTCGAAATCCTCTCAATAGATTCAATAGATTTCCATTTAGGAAATATTCCACATTTGCCACTTGTCTCCTAGTTCCAACCTTCCATCTTCTCCCAAATTCGATTTTGGGTCTCTTTGGCTTCTCCAAATCCCAAATTCGACTTCCTTGAGCCTATTTTTGGGGCTGACATGTCATAGTGGTCAGATGTCAGAGTTCAGGTCTGCAATTTGTCATAGTTGTCATAGATGCTCCATCATTGGTGTCATGGGGCTAGGGAATCTAGCCCAAGTGTCCACAAACTTCCACTTTGACTCTTTATCTTCCATGGAGGTTACCAATACTTCCCAATTCGACCTAAGATGCTCAATGACATGTGTTATGACTTACCAACTCACCCAAGAGTGTTCACATTCCCATTAATTCGAATTTGCAAAAGAGATATACCATGTATTATGAAAAATCAAGCTAGTGTGGGTCCCACATCCTCCATATGTCTCCAAAACCATTTGTCACCTAGGATTTCTCTTGAATTTCTTATTCACTCTATTTATTAAATACTTGAACCCTTCCAATGTCTAAACATCATTTATTATCCCCCTTATTCCAAATCCCAAAGCTTCCACCCCAAACCTAGGAAACTAGTAATTTTCCTCCTTGGCAATTATTTGACCCTTAACATCAATTTTACAAACTCTAATGAATATGGCTAATGTGATTAGGCCATTGTGACCCAATTACAAATTTGGGACATGACAAATCCTCCCTTCCCAATATTGCTTGTCCTCAAGCAATTTCAAACATGGGTGTTGAAGAACCTGCTTTCTGTATAATTCTTTGAAGTTGCCCTTGAATTGCCAAACCTTGAGTCTTTGAGTTTCCATGAATATTTTAGAGAGGAACCACCATGCTTGCTGCTGCACTACTCTGATTAAAATCACTTTATTAAGTGGGGAATCCATCTCCCATACTGCTTGCTTCCCCCCAAAAAATGAAACCAATGAGACAAAAATTATTCCAGGGTCCCATTGCTTGTATTGCACCCCAACAATTAAGAGTGCTCTCCAATCTACACCATTAGATAAGAGGATTCCTGGATCCCATTTTCTTGTATGCATTCTTCCAAACATCATGAGTACCAAATATATATCATCAAAGTACATAACAACATAATGAAAATGTACATCTAGGATATGCTTCATCAAAGAGTCATGAAAGTGCTTATACCTCCAAGCAAGTAGACCACCATTTTCCAAGTGCATACAAGCTTCAAGTGACCAATCAAATCTGCTCCAATGACATAGGTGAGGATCCCATGTCCTATAATGCTGCTCCAAAAGGATGTGATATGCATCAAAATATTCAGCCATGTATTCTTTCATCCAAGAAGTGAATGAAGAATCTCCACTAGAATCTGAACCAAATAATGAGCAAAAAAAACAAGGAGACTTCAAATGACTCGAAGAAGTCTCACCCATACATCCATGAATGTGAGAATCATAAAGATGTAACAAAGTATGTGGCTGCCAACAAAAATGTTCTCCCATCATAAATCTATTCATCCAAGTGTTGGATGAAGTTCCTCTAACATCAAATGAACCCAGTGTTGAGCAAGAAAAACCATGAGTATTCAAGTGACTCAAATCCATATCATAGGTGCATCCATGTAGATGTGAATCATCATAAAGTGACAAATTATGCTGCTGCAAATGTGAATAAGAATGTGCTCCAACCATGTCATCATAAAGGTTAAATCTAGGAGTTCCATACTCCTCATGTGGCACCATCAAAAAGAACCCTTTCACCCATACTTCATTGATACTAATACTGCAAAACATGGAATTGTAGGATGTAGGAGAATGTACTAACTCACCCAAATGATCAAAAAGTTCAGGAGTTTCATCATGGGAAGGATCCATGTGGGTAGTATCATGCAGCTCCTTCAAAAGTGTGAACTCTTTGTAATAGTTTGGTTCCAATGTAGAGGAATCATGCTCTTCTTTAAAAATTGCATAACCTTCATCAAGAGGCAATTCAAATTCCTCTTCCACCACATCAAGTGTTTGGATCTCTTCAAGTTCATCTTCAAACACATCAAGAACATTCAAATTTTCACATTTCTCATGATCCACCATGTCATGAGAATCCTCCAAACAATCTACCATTTGACAATCTGAAACATAGGAGGAAAAACAAGTATCTTGCAACTTTTCAAGAAGTTGCTCATTTTGAATTGTGAGCTTATGAATATCCTCATTATTCTTCAAGTATGCATCATGTAACAATTCATTAAGCTCAAACAAATGGTTTCTATCAAAAAGCAAAGACATGAAATTACCTTTGATGTGGCACATTGCTCTTTGAATCTTCTCCATGTCTTCAAGGAAGGATGTTTCCTCCAATGAAGTAGCTCTCCAACAAGAATTTGACACCAATTCTTGAGTGTCATGGAGAATGCTGAGGGACTCTTGGATATTATTTTCATTCATCTTTAAGGACCCTTCAAGAAAATGAGGCTCTTGCAAATGAACCTCCTCATCTTCTTCAATTTTGCTTGGACCAACTTCATGAAGCTCAAGTGGTGATGGGGAAGTTGATCTTGGTTCTTCTTCAACCGCTACAAGGTCTTCATTATCATGCTTAATGAAACTTGTACTTGTAGAAACACTTTCAAACGTGATCTCTATGTCACCAACATAGAGGTGTGAGCACCCATCAGTAGGTACTCCTTCATAGTTTAAGCATCCATCAGTAGATGCTCTTTGGTTCATGTCTAAGCTAGAAGGTGTCTCGAAATGATCTTCCATATTTTCAATAGAATCTTCTTCATGATCTTGTGATGTCTCTTCCTTTTGCTCCTTCAAGCAAGTTGATGCATTTTGCCCCTTGGTTTCCTTAAAATCAATAATTTTTTCCACAAGTTCGATAGAAAACAATTTGAATCCTTCCTTAATTTGCTTGGTCATATCTTCGAATATTGTTTTCATAATTTTTATATGCTCCTCACCATCATATGAGGCTCCCTTTTCATCCCTAGTCATAGTTTCCTCAAAAAATTTGCTCTTCTTCTCCTACTTTTTTTTTTCTTCAACAAAAGCACTTTTGGTTTCAATATCTAATGGTGGTACCTGAATTATTGTCCTCATGAATATTATACCACATCAAGTGCCAAGATCATGCTCTGATACCACTGTAATGTCCCTTGTTAGGAATTTTATTAACATTGCAATTTTCCACTTTTTTCCTTGGTTCGACCTTGGACTAATTTCGATCTCTAGGTCCCAAATTTGCCCCAAATGATCCCAAATCTTCTGAGAAGGTATATGGATGATATTAGAACATAAATATGTGTTTCAGGGATGCCTTTGTACCTTTAAAACACTTCTGCAAATACTCTTTCAATTCTGGTCAATGTAGGTAACTTTACTAGTGATTTCCATTTCACTAGTATTGGTCTCTAGGTCTCAAATTGACTCCAAATGCCTTCAAATATTCAAGGAAGGTTTATGAATGATATTAGGAATTGAATATGATGTTCAGGGATAACATATGGCCACCAAAATACCTCTGCAAACTCTCTTAAGATTCTGGACCAAGTATGCAATTTTACTAGTAATTTGGGGTTCAAATCCCCCTGAGGTAAGTACTGAAAATGGCTTCCCAAATGCCTCCAAACCCACTCAAATTTATGAATAGAGGTATGTAATGTGTTAAGTATGTTATTAAGGTCTCATATGCACCATTAATGGTTTATTACAACTGTTCTCACCCTCTCCCATTCAACTGCAAAAATCCCCAATTCGACCCTTGGGGAAATGGCACTATTTCACCTCCCAATACAACTAAACTGACTAAAAATGCTTCAAATGCTCAAGTACAGTACATGAAACTTGTAGAATACATCCATGGAAGTATATTGATCACAAATATATCATAGAATCATCCATTCATTCGAAATAATTATCAATACATTGGTTCACAACAAGGTAGTGGGGAAATGGCATTGTTCTTCCATTAAAAATGAGATTTATACATTTCTACTTGGAATTTCGACCTGAAACTTTCTGGAGATGAAGAACATAGTATTTACTTCATATTAAAAAATAAATGGGGCATTAGAAGCTCCCCCAAAGAGTACAATAGCTCACCAAAAACGCCCTCCCTCAAGGATCAAGAATATGCCATCAAAACTGGAAATGGTTGAAGGAGCGAGCTGCAATAGAAGAAACCATGAGCTTCCCTGTAGCTTACACCTGCAAATAAACACTCCATTAAAGATCCAAATGAAAGGTCTGAATGGCCTTTCCAATTGCCAACTTGGATGGGAATCTTTCACCCTCGAAATTGGCTAAGGCAAGAAACTAGTCATCCACTAGCTCTCCCTCTTCACAAATGCAATTGCAAATTCTACAAATGATCAAAAGCCATTCTCATACTTCATTTCTACATTTTATAACCAACATTAGCCTTCTAAGGGTTGAAATCCTCTCAATAGATTCAATAGATTTCCATTTAGGAAATATTCCACATTTGCCACTTGTCTCCTAGTTCCAACCTTCCATCTTCTCCCAAATTCGATTTTGGGTCTCTTTGGCTTCTCCAAATCCCAAATTCGACTTCCTTGAGCCTATTTTTGGGGCTGACATGTCATAGTGGTCATATGTCAAAGGTCAGGTCTGCAATTTGTCATAGTTGTCATAGATGCTCCATCATTGGTGTCATAGGGGCTAGGGAATCTAGCCCAAGTGTCCACAAACTTCCACTTTGACTCTTTATCTTCCATGGAGGTTACCAATACTTCCCAATTCGACCTAAGATGCTCAATGACATGTGTTATGACTTACCAACTCACCCAAGAGTGTTCACATTCCCATTAATTCGAATTTGCAAAAGAGATATACCATGTATTATGAAAAATCAAGCTAGTGTGGGTCCCACATCCTCCATATGTCTCCAAAACCATTTGTCACCTAGGATTTCTCTTGAATTTCTTATTCACTCTATTTATTAAATACTTGAACCCTTCCAATGTCTAAACATCATTTATTATCCCCCTTATTCCAAATCCCAAAGCTTCCACCCCAAACCTAGGAAACTAGTAATTTTCCTCCTTGGCAATTATTTGACCCTTAACATCAATTTTACAAACTCTAATGAATATGGCTAATGTGATTAGGCCATTGTGACCCAATTACAAATTTGGGACATGACATAAAGGATCCGAGGTCACTAATCCCAATATTAGATTTATAGAATGTTTTATTTAACCAACTTAACACAAACATATCAAAATCACAACAAATAATAAACAGAACAAAAACATTATCAAAACTAAAAATACAAAATGATGATTCGATGCATAAAATCCTAATGACATCCAAAATAATATCAATGACAAAGGGATTATTATCAACAACTTAACCACCTCTATGTCCTTCATATAAACAATAATACACATTCAATTACCTTTTCACTACTTTATAAAGCTGATCACAAGTTTGACATAGGTCAATTTTAATCATAAAATAAATTCAATTATCCATTAAATTAAATCAAATTATTTATTACATGCATGGAAATCAACCTTGATCCCTACTGACAACCAACTATGACCCACGTATACATGCAACACTTGGACATCACGGACCATCCATGGATGCATGTAAACACTTGGAAATCCACGGACCACGTGTCAACACCATCAAAATGAAAAAAGTTGTTTTATGCTCGATCATTATGAGGAAGAAGTAGGAGACATTAGCAGAAATGTGACAAAAATCAACTGGAGATAGATATGGACATGCAACACCTTGCAAATGAAATAGCAATTTTTTGTGCATTACAAGCAAGAAGTAGGAGATGGTATAGTCAACATATCAAATGACCCTGAGAGATATCCTCAAGTTAAGTGAAATAAAGTCCTCGGTACATACAGTAAGAATCAGTTTCTTAGCGATTAACTGGAAAGACTACCACTAAATATCAATAAGTACAAGTACAACATAATTTAGGAAATTTTGAAAATTTTTGTTTTAGTTGAAAACTATTATAACTACTGTAGGGAATCTTTTTGTACATTATGAATTATGAATAAAGAGAATGTTCAATCTGTCAGTATATATGGCTCTAGATATCTTTGTTTTGCATGTAGATCTGGATGAAGCAGTTATTAGAATCTTATTTTTGTTTAAGAATATTTGGTTTGAAATGCTGCAAAGCATATACAAAAGTAAAATTGTGTTCAATGCACTTCTATTGAGAAAACAAATTGATCAGGCTATTTTTTACAGAAAGAAATAAAAAAAACTAAAAAAAAAAAACTAATTGTGCATGTATCCATTCAAAGAGTAAATGTTTTCAAGCATTGTTCTACACTGCATGAGTAAATGTTTTCAAGCATTGTTCTACACTGTATAATGTATCCTATAATATGTGCAAAAATAAAGGAGGTAAGTAGATGAGCGCCATCAATGTATCTAAACACCCCATAGGCTAGACAATAAGTTGTGGATTTTGTATCATGTTTTCCATATTATGCCCTAAGAGTAGTTTAGATGCCATAATTTTAAACTATTGAAGTACATAGATATCCCCAAGTTCTTGGGAACCATTCCTTGAACAAGAAATCATGAATTCCCTGTACTACATTGATAGCCCTGCGTTCTTGGGAACTAGTCCCTAAACAAGAAATCATGAAGTCCCTGTAATTCAATTCTCACGTGGCATTTTTTTAAATCCATTTAAAGGATTAGATAAAGCCCAGAGCTTGGTCCAAAATCCCAAAGGCAAAAGGCAAAGCCTAGAATACAAAGGCAAAATGAGAAGTAAGAAACTAATAAATAATTTATATTTACTTGTCAAAAACTTCATGATTATGATTGAGCTAATAAAAATAAGGACAGGACAAATTTTCTAGCTTGAAAAAAACAAATAATTATATTATCTAAGCCTTCTAATCAAAATTCAGCCCATGACAAAACTTGTAGTACTGAGAAGTTAATAAATTGGCCCAGGACAAAATTTTATACATAGTTGTAATACTGAAAAGTTAATAATTATAACTATGTTAAGATGTGGTTTAGTGATTAAGACTATCAATATTGAGATGTGGTTTAGAACCCTAATGCAAAATTGGAGTTCTGTATTTAGCGGGATATGTGGATATGTGCATGGTCCGTATGAAGTGAGTAAATGGTACACTACATTGAATGCAGAGTAGGTCATAGATCTCCACTCTGAAAAAAAATAGAAAGGAAAGAACAACATTCATCCTTTAAAAAAATAATAACTATAATGAAAATACATCCACCTCGTCGAGGTCGAAATCAAAATCAAAGATTGAAGATGCCGCTTCAAGAAGCGCATCTGCTTCCTCTCCCAAGTCCCAAATTGGCCCAATGCATGTCTCTAGTTACCGAGTGAGTTGGACCAGACACGTCTATTAACATTAATGATGCTGGAGTGGACACTATGAATTGGCCACGCGATTTTATTAATCAATCAAAGGGCCCACCCCATCTCTTAGCAAATACTTTCAGGCCAGTAACGTCCTATTTTGTTTGGGGCTTACAAATACTGCTTGGTCATTTTATTTCCTGATTATCATTCCATGGCCAGAGCTTGAAGCTACTCGAAATCACGGGAAGCAGGCCCAATTGTGCATGCAAGCTTCATCCTTTTAATACTTCGAAAGACGTTTTCCTTCCATTCAGCCTCTGTTATGTTGTCCACTTTTATAACTTATGGTGGCATTGCGGTGCTTTCCTGACCATACCGCTGTTAGAGGAACCATTATTGTTATTACTATTTTGAGATCTCTCGCTTTGAAATCAATGGAGAGTTACCCATTTCCAGTACCGTAGAGAACTTATTATTTCATAGCTTTTTCCTCAGCTTTGGTGGCTTCCATTGAAGGATTTTGGTGGAGGAAAGTCCTAAGACTCGAACCTGGAGTGGGGATTTGTGAATCGAAAGTTGTGGCAGTTTAAAGGAATTAGAAAGAGAGTGGGGAAATGGGTATTGAAAATTCGAATGCCCACTTCCACGGGCATAATTTGGCTCAGCTTGTTCAACACCCCGGAAAAGGCTGTTTGCACCAATGAATTTGCCGCCTATTGTCTCAGAGCATCGAAAGCCAAGCTCTTATGAAACCTTATCTCAAACTTTAGAATAACGTGGTGAAATTCGAGGTTAAGTAGAGATTCATTGTACCTGAATGATACCCTTCACACACCAAACCCCGTGCTTTAGAACTACAATATGTGATTCATCTGGATGCAAAGATTGTAGCTCTTGCCTCACAGTCTCAATGCCTGCATTATGCTCCATCGAAAACTGCATGGCAACAATTTCTCCAGTAGCCTTGACCAATCTTCCTAAAACAACACGGGAATCTCCCACATTGGCAACATAAAGAACTCCGCCTCAAACCACCCCTACTAAACAACAAGACCCAACTGCTGCAAGTTGTGGCTTTATAGGCCATGACTTTGTAACAAGAGACAAAAAACCCTCTTCCGTTGCTAGAAAGGCCTTTCGAATCACATCAGTAGACATCCCCTGCTGCTCCATTGCAAATTCTGCAAAATACATCATGCACTTAGTACTGTACAATGGATAAAATCACAAGGAATGTTGCACCATTACAGTCTACCATCTTTTAGAAGGCATTCAACAATATATTCTTCCCTTCACAGGATATTAGCAGAGGGATCAACCAAAGGGGCTAATAATAGCAATAAGCATAAAAACAAAAACAAAAAAGGGATAAACAAAGTTGGTTTGAGATTCTCACTAATGAATATCGTCAGCATTAAACACATTTTACCACAAATGAAATAAAAATTATCACCCATATGAAACCAATCAGTAAACATGACTTAAGTGCTCAAAATATAACTAATTGTATTCTCGACATAATATATACAAAAAATATCCCTAAAAAAAAAACCAACAGAGTTAACTGAAGCTGCAGTTGACAGATAGAGTATCCTCTGATTTTACAAATTTTTAATGGCTAGATCTGGCGAAAGAAGCACCAAAAAACTGCAACTGAAAGATAAATGCGAGTTCTGCAGTAGAAAACGGCCAAGTAGCAATAAAAATAAATGGGTCCTTATGTAAATGGTTGTATTTCAGAAGAACGCTTGGATCACTAGAAACTTTGGCATCCTGGACCTGCATCCACTGCAGCCCTGGACTATTAAAAGAAAAACATTTTCAAAGCATTGGGCAATCTGACAGAAAAAAAATTTCAACTATGTTGAAAACGGAACCTTAAGAACAATATTGTAAGAGACACCCACCGACCAGAGAAAATTAAATAACTAATAATTGAAACCTGGGTTTCGAGAGATAGGTAATAGAAAAAAAGTACCCCAATTAAAATAACTAATAGATTTGATAGAACCTGTTTCCAGCTAAGTTGTACTTAGATGGACTATCAAGCGAGCGGGAAAAGTTGAACATTTCAATGTTCTTTTTTCGATGATTTGATATCCAGCTGGCCTTTTAAAGGGCCCCCGTTTTAACTTTTTTCCACATGTCCATGGCCCTACGAGGTTTGTAATAAAACGTACTAGCATGGTGTTTTGTAAAGGACTTGGTTCACTAGGAATTTTTGGATAAGTCAGGTATTCCAAGGAGTTTTTTCACCTATTAATTATATCTCGCATTAGTGCATAACATAATTTTTTGGGTTTTTCTCCTGCTCCTCCAAAGCTGGAATGCCTGGGGAGGTTAACGGGCCTTAGGGGATTGTTAAAGTCCATGGATCAATGTATATGAACATGCTAGACATTGTTTTTGGGTCATATGGACATGTGCTAAGTCCCCCTAGGTAGTTTTTTAATTTTTGGCGAAAAGTATTTTTTTTCCGTAAATGAGCCATTTTTTTAATGGTTTCATTAAAAAATATTGTAAATGGCATAAAAATGTCATCTAGGGGTCTTTTTTGCTTTAGGGGTGCTCGTTTTCTAACTCAGAGCACCCCCTTAACCCCTAAACCCACTTTTCCTAATGTTTGGGTGCTTAAATTTTTACCTATGGCCAAAAAACCCAAAAAAGTCATGAAAAAATAAAAAAGTGAAAAAATGACTCATAAAAATATTAAAATTTGGGAGTGATTTATGGACTGATTTTTTCAGCTATGTTTTAGGAGTTGTAAGAGCTGATTTTGGAAAGATTCCGGGCAGCTATATTATTGGGATTACTTCCCCATTTGAGGGGGGCATATTTCCCAAAATTGGGCCCCTTCAATCATGGAATTTGCAGCTATATTTATGGCCTGTCACATGGCTGATTTTTAGCTGATTTGGGGCTGATTTTGGTAGCCCATTACATGGGAGTGGGCAGCCCCATTTTCTTCACAAGTTATGCCACTCATTCCATCCATTTCTCTCCATCTTTGGCTATTTCAGCATGGCTGTCCACTCCATTTTCTCTAGTTGGAGTTTGGGAGTTAGAGTTAGCACTTGTAATTCGATTTTGTACTTGTCATTTTGCTTAATGAATAAAGAGACTTTGGAGGTCAAGCTTGGTGTAGTGCTTTTGATGAGTGGGTGAATGTCATGGTTTTCATTGAGGTAACATGTATTTGAGCTACTTGTTTTCTTTTGCATCTAAATCTAGCTTTGGGAAGGATCAGTATTGATTTAGAAGGAGGATTAGATAATTTGTTTATTATTTAGTCTTTTATCTATGCAAGTGTAGAGATCTGATTTAAATGTGTCATTTGTTTATGAGCATTTCCTTTTGATTTCTCATATGTATATTTCTAGATTTGATCATTTGATTTCAAGTTGATGTGATTTGCAGGTTATTTCAAGTGAATGAGTGGAGGATCTTGTTTGTTTCCTTTACTTTTCTAACATCTTTTTGCAGACGTAGCCCCTCAGTTCTCCACCAAGAAGGCTCCAAGGCTTCTTCAAGGAAAAAATTGATAAATTGATAAAAACTCTCCATATCTCCTTCTCTTCTACTTCATACTTTCACCTTGGTTACTGGTTACTTTTTGAAAGAGTAATAGTGGTTTGCAATCTGAACTTTACATTCTGATTTATTACTCTAAATGTCTTATCTATTCCATTTACAAAGTGTTCATCTTTAATAGATTAGATCTTTTCATTTATCTAGCATTTTACTTTTCTCAACTTGTAAAAAATTGCCAAATATTTAAAAGTTTTGAGGAGTAGTGTTAGATCTGATTTGAAAGTTCATTTGGCTGATTTAAAGAGCTGATAATTTGCAGCCCTTAAAAGCTTGCAAAGATCCCAAGTAACAAGGCCCAAATGCTTGTTTTACTTGGTTAAATTCCGTCATTTTAACTAGTTTTTACACTTAGTATTTTCTGGGTTTTTTAGGAGGTGTTCCAAAGACACTCTTAAAGTGTTTTTGGGCATCTTATACTGACGTTTGCTTGCTGGTTTGCAGCAAAAGACGATTAGGTAGGAGGATGTGCTGCCAAAATTTCAAAGATCCAGGCAATCCGAAGGACCATTATTGAGTTTTTGCAAATCGGATACCTTTTTCTCTCCAATTTTTGTAAGCCACTGAGTCAATTAAGACTGGGGAATTTCTATTCCATTGTAACTAAAGTATCAAACGAGAGCAAGTGGGCTAGTCAAGCGCCCACACCCCATCCCCCCAGGGGGGAAAACTGTGTCGACTCAATTTTCATGGTTTGCAATTTTTTTTAGTTTAGATTTCATTTTCGCACTTAATAAAATCAAACTAGGCTTAAAATCAACCTTGTGGGTCCGTTCCACTGGCGGGCCACAAGTTCACTCAAAACATAGTTTTATCATTTTTTTTACAAACTCAAAACGCCCCCCTTGCTTTCCCGAAGTAGGGTTTCTGTACAAGGGCTTGCCCGAGTACGTGCCTGAAAAGAGACTCCTGGGGTTTAAAAAAGATAAAATTTTGGTTCATAAAAATTTTCTACAAAATACCAAGATCTTCTCCCGTATGCTCTGTGGCCGACTTGTAGCTCAGTCTGATCCAGTTGGTACACATCAGAAAGGGGGAGATGACTAGTAATAGGATCTAACACCACCCCGAATAAAAAAAACCTTTATGTGAAAATCCGGCACATCGTGAACATTTTGTTGTCGTGGGGAAATTTCCCAGAAGGCTTGGGGCAAAACTGAGGACTGACCTCTTGGAAACCGTTAGGCTTGCCCTCATTGGTACAGCATCTGAACACCTCCTTGAGAATCCGATTCAGCCCAAGCCAAAGAGGGAAGCCACACAGCAAAATTCCGGACATGTTCCCCCGTGCCTTCGCGTATATTGGAAACCAACCAACCATAATAAAAAGATCACCTTCACATTAATTTTAAAATAAACCAAGAACACTTGCACTACATTTACTTTTCTGCTCATGCATTTATTTGACTCCATTACAAGGCACTGGTCTATATTAATTTTATTTCATGTTATTAACAAATGATGCAAATGAATGATAATGATAATGAATGAGAGAAAATGATGTATTGATGAATGATTGCTTTGCTTTACAAAAGTATATGCTGCTTTGTCTTGGTTATCAAAAATATTTTTCTAACTCCTAGATTAGATGCCTTAGTTTTGTTTTCATTCTTAGGGTCCACCCCCCTTGGCTTCGCTAGGAAAGCCTAGACGGAGGAGTCGAGTCCCAAGTGACAGCACTTGACTCTGACTTGACCCCATGGCCACACCAACAGCTTGAAGACTTCTGCTGCGTTTTCCCCAGGTGTGGAACCAAGCGGCAACAGAACCATTCCCGACCACTTACAACATTCAATTACTGTAACACTGTAGTACCCATGCAAGTAGGATATATCCATACCCGAGAAGGAAACATCTTAACTTGAAAAGCTAGACAGCCCCCAACACCATTAGCAGACAAGTGAAACAAAGGCTAGAGTCAACCTTGGGGTAAGAATCAAGACAACATCGAGAGAGGCCCTTTGACTTTTAACACAGTCTATAATCCGATATCTAACTTCAAAATCAAGTGAATTTGCAATATCAATCAGGTTCAACAACAGAAATCACAGTTCAGGCATTGTATACATAACAATTAAACATGTTGAATATATGTGAGGAGGCCTACTCTCGAGATGCAGAAAAAAGGTGCTTATTGATAAAACGGGCAATTTCAGGACCTCCATGCCCATCTTATATTCCCACAAAAGTTCCATGGGGACCTGATTCTGTTGCGCTTAACGAACCAAACTCAAGTTCACTCTGATCTTCTAGAAGATATTTGGCTTGAACCAGAGCCATCAAGAATTCACCAGCTTCATGCTGACCAATGTCTTTATACCATAGACTATTCCATTTCCAGCGATGTCACACGATTAGAAGCTTAAGTTGTGGCGTCGACCACTAGTACCAATTCTCAGGACATTTGACGCACAAATGGGTGGCCTTTTTTTCTTGGGTTCTTGTGGTTTTGTCCTCGATGTCGCCTTCCCCTTTCTGCAGATGGTCACCAGTTTGAATCCCCTGCCCGGCATGAATATGGGAATGAGGGTATGCATGCAATCAAAAATCCCATACAGAGACACCATCAGGATATGGACCAATTGAGCCAAGCCAAAACCCCCACATGCTGATCCAGAATTTGATCCACAGAAAGATTGATCTTCGGATCATCGTGAGTTTCCTCAATTTCCTTTGCTTTTTGATCATGGCGGCCATCCTGTGTTAAGCATCGGTTCCCAAAAGGATGGGGAAAGGCAAGATATTGAGAGCATAGGTTGCTTCAGTGCTTGTGAAGGCTCCATGCTGCCGTAGGTTCACCACAACTCCCTAAATTTCACGACCCTAGTTTCCCATTCCACCAGGAGATCTTTAGCATCTCCATTTCAAAATTGGTTTCCACTTAATAAGGTAGTGGATTGGTGGTATCTAGACGTTGCAGTGGAAGCAGAATTCCTGGACACTCAAGCCTTAGGTAGTCGCATTGGAAATACCTAGAAGCTGTAGTGGAAGCAGACTTCCTGGACACTCAAGCCTTAAATCTCGAGCCACGCGTTGATATAGAGGACGGCATGGATTGACAGACGACAAGGTTCAGGCAGTGAGGACCAAGCCGTCACGTCTACATGTAAAGGGAATCAGAACTGTAGCTGGAAAAATGAAGCGATCGCTGAAGGATGACAGAACATGGACGAATTTGGCGGACAGAACTTGGCTGCGGATAAGAATGTACGTGGCAAGATTTTATTTGTCTCATAGACAAGGAATCCAGCTACAGTGGCATGAAACATCTTCTCCCAAAATGAACGCCCTCAGCGTAAAAATAATATAGAGTATTGAACGGTCTCTGTATGCAGAACAATTATATATATATTTGTTAAAAGGAAGACTAGTTAAAAGAAAACAATTAAGAATATCTCATAAATATATTAGTGGAAAAGTTTAATAAGGCACATGCCTTACCTTGGAATATGAAAAGATAAAGATATTAATCTACGATATGAATACACTTGTCACATAATAAATAAAGGAGGTTACACATACGGATATACCCATGGATTGGAATGGTTAGTATAGATATTTTCAATCTAAATGAATAATTCAATATGACTAAATATGTGATAAAAGTAGGAGTAACTTTTATGTAGTTTTGTAATGTGGAACAAGTATTAGAATTACCTTTAATATAAGAACATGAAGATGTATAAGAATTACCATAAATTTCCTAATAGAACCTCTTGACAATATTTAAATGCATACATTGTGATTACATTTATACTGTGTTCATATAAATATGGGATGTATGGTATATGATGGATCATATCTAAGTTGCAAGGGTATGATTAGATACTTATGTACATATACTGTATTATTATATATATTATTAGAAGTAAATTGAAGTTTGATATATTGTATTATTATATGTATTAGAAGTAAATTGAAGTTTGAACGAGAACAACAAAAGTATTATAACACACTTTGAGATATGTTTGGTTATGTAGTCTAAGAAACCGTTCATGTCTATATATATTGTAGTGGTTACATTTAAATAGACATGTTATAAAAGAAAAGAAAAATGAGTTATGAATTTAAAGTTAGTGGAAGATTTTTTTAAAAAATTTCATATTTACAGTATGTTGGGGTTATCACAAGTGGTATCCGAGTCTAAGTTATGACACTTGGCCTTATGGAGTACATTCATGTTATGAGAAAAACTAATGATGTATGTATTTTGTTCTTCTTACTTATATATAAGATAAATTGTCTTAATAAACTACATGAAGAGATGGCTGGAAGACGATCCCTTACCCCACTTATTTGGGTTGAACTTAACGATGAGGAACAACAAAACAATAAAAATGTTAATAATAACTCAAGTGAGATTCTACAAACATTAATATACTTACAAGCTAAACTTCTAAACTTTAAAATTGAACATGAGAGAGTGACGACGACTCAAGAAGATCTTAATGAAGCTTTAATGTTTAAATTGAATGAAATATATAAGGATAAATGTAAAAAGAAACCTAAACGAGTTGACTCATCCTATGAATATCCTTCCTCTGATGAAAGCCCTATAGCTAGTGAATCGAAATATTCTAGTAGTAGCTCTGAGGGTAGACGAAGGAAGAAGAGAAAATATAAAGATGAGATAATTGGATAATTTAAACAGATAAAACCTCCTACCTTCGATGGTGAAGTCAAGAATGGATAAGGCGCCGAAGCTTGGCTATTCGGGATGAAGAAATATTTTACCATGTATAACTATTCAAATTCTATGAAGTGTAAAATGGTCATCTTCAATCTAGTCGGGAAGGATGAGATTTGGTGGCAGGAATTAAAAAGAGCTAAAAGAATTAAAGATCAAAAATTTAGTAGGAATTGGTTTAAGAAAAAGTTTTAAAAATAGTATCTATTAGAGTATTACTATGAGGGAAATGAAAAAGAGTTTTATGAGTTGAGATTAGGATCAATGTCAATGCATGATTTTTGTACTAAATTCATATCTTTATTAAGATATGTACCTTAAATCAATAAACAAAAACCTAAAATTCAAAGATTCATAGGTTTCTTACCTAGTTTCTATAAAGATAGATTAGAGTTTGATAACCCAAAAACATTATATGAAGCAATGAGGAAGGCCAAAATTAACTTATGATTAATCTAAAAGTAAGCATGAAAATACTTATAGCTTTAATAAAAGAGAAGGGAAAAACTTTAAAATGAGAGAATTCAATACTTTTAATAAATATAAGAATTTCCATAGAAACACTTTCAAAGATAAACAACAGCCAATTAAAACCGAGTTTAAAGATAATATCTTTAATAAGAAAAATGAAGAAATAAAAAGATAACCCTTAAAGTGTTGGGGTTGTGGGGAGAATCATTCTATCGGGATTGTCCCCATAAGAGGGATAATCGAAGCATCTACACTATTAGAGAAGAGGCCATGGTTGGAGGATTTGCTTATAGCATTCCTAAGATAAGCACGACATTGGACAATCATCGGACTACCAACCTTATATGATAGAAGTAGAAGGTAATATATTTGAAAAATCTATTTCTATCTTAATTGAATATGGTTCTACTTTAAGTTACATATCTCCTAAGTTAGTAGACATGTGTAAAATGAAAAAGTATGATTTTGAAAAGTCATGGCTAGTGCAATTAGCCACGGGAACAAAAAGAAAAGTAACTAGTTTCATTTCTAGCTGTGAAATTTATATGAATGACTTAGTTACAAAAGTAAATTTAAACATTTTTCCTTGATGATCAAATGATGTATTAATTGGCATGGATTAGTTAGAAAAACATAAAGTTGTATTGAATTGCTTTGAGAAGACTTTCACTTGTATTGATGAAGAACGTGAAAATAGACTTGTTAAAGGGATTCCTAAAAATATTTTTACTAGGGAAAATTATGCTTTATAATGAAAGAAGTGTGATAGGAAAGGATATAAATTGTTTGTTGTACTATCACTGAAAATATTGATGATAAAACTAAACCTAGATTGGAAGACTTTCCTCTTTTGCATGAATTTAAAGATGTTTTTCCAGAGGAGATACCTGGATTACCTCCAAGGAGGGATATTGACTTTACCATTGATTTGGTACTGAGAGTAGTACATGCTTCTAAGGCTCCATATAGAATAAATACACCTGATTTGGTGGAATTGAAATTACAATTTCAAGAATCGTTAGATAAAAGTATATAAGACCGAGTGTGTCCCCATGGGGAGCACCGATATTGTTTGTTAAAAAGAAAGACGAAACATTAAGACTTTGTATAGATTATAGACAATTAAATAAGATGACTATTAGAAATAGATACCCACTCCCCCGCATAGATGAGATGTTTGATAAAGTACAGGGAGATGCGGTATTCTCAAATATTGACTTAAGGTCTGGATACCATCAAGTAAGAATTAAAGATGAAGATATACATAAAACAACATTTCGAACATGGTACATGCATTACGAGTTCATGGTTTTAGCATTCGGTCTAACTAATGCTCAGACCACGTTCATGTGTTTAATGAACAATGTTCTTCATAAATACTTAGAAAAATTTGTAGTAGTATTTATTGATGATATATTAATATACTCCAAAAATTAAAATGAACATGAAGAACATTTGAAATTGGTCTTACAAACCTTAAGATAACATAAACTTCATGCAAAGTTTAGTAAATGTGATTTCTTTCAAGATAAAATCCAATATTTAGGTCACGTAATATCTAAAGAAAAAATTTCGGTAGACCCTGATAAAATTAAGGCAATCATAGATTGGTCAGTTCCTAAGGATGTAACCAGGATTAGATCCTTTATTGGAATCATGGGTTACAATCGCAAGTGCATTGAGAGGTTCTCCAGAATTGCTTACCCAATAACTTTACTTCAAAAGAAAGGAACTAAATTTGTATGATCTAATAATTGTCAAGAAAGTTTTGGAAAACTTAAACACTTGCTTACAACCGCACCTATTCTAAGAATAGCGGATCCATACAAAGACTTTGTTGTATGTACAGATGCCTGCTTAGAGGGATTAGGTGGCGTGTTACTGCAAGAGAATTATGTAATACGTTATGAATCAATAAAACTTAAAGAACATGAAAGGAATTACACAACACATGACTTGGAATTAGCTGTTATAGTACATGCTTTAAGAATGTGGAGACATTACATAATTGGAAGAACATTTACTTTAATGTATGATAACATAAGTTTTGTTTGATCAACAAAATCTAAATGCTCGCCAAGCAAGGTGGTTAGCCTTCTTGAGCGAGTACGATTTTGAGATCAAGCATATTAAAGGCAAATAGAATAAACTAGAGGATGCCTTGAGTATGAATGTCATTCCACATTGTTCAACGGCTTTTATCATTTATAAAAAAAAATATTGAAGACTTAATCAAGGATGCATCTAAAAATGATGAAGAATACTTAAAAATTAAGGAACAATTGGAAAAGGATATTAATGGAAATGAATCCACAGTTTATTCTATAAGTTCAGAAGATTTGCTAGTTTATGAAAATCAATTATATACCTAATTATGAAGAAGTTAAGCAATTAATATTGAATGAGTTACATAAGAAACCATATTCCAGACATTCAGGATATCAAAATATGATAACAAAATTAAGAAAAAGTTATTATTGGTCTAACATGAAGAATGGTGCTGCAAATTACCTAGCTAGATGTATTGAATGTCAACAAGTTAAAACTAAACATCAAGATCTAGTTGGGTTACTTCAACCCTTACCTACCTCGAAATGGAAATGGGAGGTAATAAGCACATTTTATACCTATGAAATCTACTTTTAAAGTAATAAATATAGCTGATATTTTTATGAAAGAGATTTTTCGTTTGCATGGTATTCCTAAAGTTGTGATATTTGATAGAGATGCAAAGCTTATAAGTAATTTTTGGAAGTATTTATTTAAAGGTTTAGATAGTCAGCTGAATTTTAGTACTGCTTACCATCCTTAAACGGATGGGAAAACTGAAATAACTAACCAAATTTTAGAAGATATGTTGTGGATGTATGTAATGGACAAACCAGGTAAATGGAAGGACTATTTACATTTAGTAGAATTTGCTTATAATAGTGGATATCAATCTTCCCTAAAAATGAGTCCATTTGAAGTATTGTATGGTTGGAAATGCCACACTCCTATGTCATGGGATAAATCTGTTGATAGTATTTTTCTAGGACCTGATATGTTGAAGGAGATGGAACAGATTGTCAAACAAGTGCAACAAAATTTAAAATTTTCTCAAGATTGGAAGAAAAGTTATGCGGATCTTAAAAGAACTCCAAAAGAGTTTGATATTGGATATCATGTGTATCTAAAAGTAAAACCAAAGAAGAGTACCTTGAGCTTGGGAAGGTGTTCCAAGCTAGAATCCAAGTATTGCAGACCTTTTGAAGTGTTAGCTAACATAGGGTCAGTATCCTATCGGCTTGCACTTCCCCCTTCTATAAAAGTACACAATGTATTTCATGTTTCTTTATTAAAAAGATATGTACATGATTCTACTCATATAATTGATTGGAATGTGATTCAAGTAGAACCTGAGGGTGAGTTCCATACAGAGCCTTTGCACATCCTAGACATGAAGGAACTTGTGCTACATAATCAATCCATCGCTCAAATAAAAGTGCAATGGAAGCACTTCATCCCTCAAGAGGCAACATGGGAAATGGAGGATCAAATGCAAGAGGCATATCCTTCCATGTTCTGGAATGAGAAACAAAGCTCTGAATTTAAAGAACACCCAGGACGGTGTTAAAAGTAAGGGGGGGTAGAAATGTAATACCCCGAAGACCATTTGATTTATTTTTTATTTAATATTTTTGAATTTATTTCAAAACAATTATTATTTGAAGAGTTATTAAAAAACTCAAAAATACTCACATGGGATGTGAGTGATACTTTGCACAACAATTATTATTTTTATTATTAATAAAAAAGAAAAAGACACTTGGAGAATTAAGTTGAAAGAGGGGACACCACCATGAGACAAAGAACAAGTGTAAAGCAAGAAACATATATTTTTTCAATCAAATCCAATCTAAAATCTCAACCATCAAACAAGATCATAAATCATAGGGATCAAAGTATTGATTGAGATTTGATTGAGATGGCACAAAACCTGGGCAAAAACTATAAATTGGTGCACTGAGATAGCACAAGACAGTGTGTTGTGCATGGAGAAATTTATGAGTGCATTTTGTTGAGTATTTCTCTTTGATTGTAAGTCCATCACTTTGGCTTGTTATAGACTCTAAGAGAGAGTGTTGCGTTCAATCTTTGCTTGCTAGTTCTGTTGTGCATGGTGGTGATCCAACTCAGGGGTGGAGTTGGACGAGCGAGTTTTCCTTCCTCTTCTATGATGGGGAGGAATTAAATCTCCAAGTACTTTTTCCTATTATTTCAAGTAAGTTTATTACTATTATTTTGATTTTTAGATAATGATGGCATGAATTACTATATTGGGGCTTTTCTTTATCAAAATATGTATGTGCTTTACGTCATTGCTTTAGAATCTATATCGCTTTCAAATATATAATTTATGGAGAATGAATATTATGCGTTTCTATTTCTTAATATTCATGATTGGTTAATGTTTATATGTTATACCTTTTAGAGGGTTGTAGCGATTTGCAATATTGATTAAAGTCTTGCAAAATTATTGGTAATGGATATTTTCTTTATTATGGTAACAATTACAAATGTAGTATCACTAGCATTCGCCCCGGGAGGGGCAAAATGAACGTCGAGGGGAAAAATGAAACCCATAAGAGGAAGATTAAATTCTGGCGAAGTTCCAATGGCGGAGATGGCTCAAGAAAAGATCGATGGTTGTGGTGGATTCCCGCATCGCCAAAAAGCTCGTGTGAAAACCATGGTGAGCGGTTGCAGATATAATACCACTGGAATACGTGGCGCGATGCTATTGTCCCACATCGATGTGATAGTGGTATCACAAACCACCTTAGCACCATGCAGAACTGACAAAGAGTAAGATGTGGAAGCGTGGGCCATGGCACGTGGCGGATGCAGAAATACACGGGAGATGCACCATATATGGATGATGATCGGACGGACGACAAGCATTAAGAAAAGATCAAGGGATGAGACCCATCCGCATCAAGGGAAATGCACACTCGATAAGGGAAAGGGTGGTTGCGGTTAACAAACCACCTTCATAGGTGTCACGCGATGGTTGATCCGCATGCAGTCGAAACCAAGAAGGAAAACCACTATCTAGGATCGCGGATACCGCCGTGGAGAATAAAGGGCACAAGATCTGATGGCTCAAATCATTAATACGTGCGATCAACGGCTGGAAAGAAAACACATCTGGAAAGATGCAAGAAAGATAAGAAAAATAACTTATATAAAACAAAATGGTTTTCAAAAACAACATTTTGTCTATGTGTCGTTGTTCTCGAGAGTTTTGAAGACCAGTGGAGATTGCTAGTTACGTCAAAAGGATAAAGGACGTGTCTGCACAGGTAGGGTCTGTTGACCTATCTCGCATATTTTAAAGGAATTTGTTTAAAAAAAAAACAATTTAAGTGGAGACTGTGCATGATATAGACGTTTTTAAAGCCAAAGAAGCCCTAAAAGACAGAGATGGGGATGTTTACGATACCCTAATTAGGTTACCGGTAGCTGAAATCAAGCTTAAATTGTCTAGGTTGTTAGAAGAAGGTATAGACGTACAGAGAGTCCACCAGTCATCCTTGCTAACTTTCTGCCCTGACCAAATCCCATCTTTTCCAGAATTAGTTTCGTGGTGTGTTGATAATTCGTCTGGTTGCTCCTCTTCTCCACATTATGGCTTCCTCGGCCTCCAACTCCTCTAAACAGGATGAGAGAAACAAAAATAAAATAAAGATTTGTGCTGAGATTGCAAGAAGTTATTTGGGGGTTTTCCTATCAATTTACCGTAAAATATAACTGGGGTGGAATTTGTGGAGAAATTCCACCGAACTGGAAGGTGTTGGTTAATTAGTCAAATCTGGTGGAGCACGTTCTCTAATTTCTCTCTCTTCACCATGCCACGTGCTCTAGGTTTTTTTATTTGATTTAGACAAAAGCCTTTTTAGGAGGATGAAATTTGGACCATTTAGTGAGAGATAATGTAAGGCATTTTTCATGGAGAGGGCTTCTAATTTGGGAGGCAATAAAACAGCAGCCATCAAAATGGCCAAAATGTTATTGTAGAGCATGGATTTTGGTATAAAAAAAAATTATTAAAATATTTAGATATTGTAATTTAAAGGTTTTTTTAAGTTTTTAATTAATATAAGAGATGGTTAAAAATAAAAATATATCTATATCGATGAATAAGATATATGAGATTTAATACCATGATATTTATGTTAATGGGAAAATATGTGTTCCTTGGAATTGTTTCTACATTAGCATTCTCCATGGGAGGGGCAAAATGAAACCCATAAGAGGAAGATTAAATTCCGGCAAAGTTCCAACGGTGGAGATGGCTCAAGAAAAGATTGATGGTTGTGGTGGATTCCCGCATCACCAAAAATCTTGTGTGAAAACCATGGTGAGTGGTTGAGGATACAATACCACTGGAATACATGGCACGATGCTATTGTCCCGCATCGACATGATAGTGGTATCACAAACCACCTTAGCGCCATGCGGAACCTCCAAATAGTAAGATGTGGAAGCGTGGGCCATGGCACGTGGCGGATGCAGAAATACACGGGAGATGCACCATATATTGATGATGATCGAATGAACGAAAAGCATTAAGAAAAGATCAAGGGATGAGACCCATCCGCATCAGGGGAAATGCACACTCGATAAGGGAAAGGGTGGTTGCGGTAAACAAGCCACCTTCACAGGTGTCACGCGATGGTTGATCCACATGCAGTTGAAACCAGGAAGGAAAACCACTATCTAGGATCGCGGATACCACCGTGGAGAATAAAGGGTGCAAGATCTGATGGCTCAAATCATTAATATGTGCGATCAACAGCTGGAAAGAAAACACGTCCGGAAAGCTGCAAGAAAGATAAGAAAAAGAGCTTATATAAAACAAAAGGGTTTTCAAAAATGGCATTTTGTCTATGTGTCACTGTTCTCGAGAGTTCTGAAGACCAGTGGAGATTTCCAGTTACGTCAGAAGGATAAAGGACGTGTCTGCACAGGTAGGGTCTGTTGACCTGTCTCACATATTTTAAAGGAATTTGTTTAAAAAAAAACAATTTAAATGGAGACTGTGCATGATATAGACATTTTTAAAGCCAAAGAAGCCCTAGAAGACAGAGATGGGGACATTTACGATACCCTAATTAGGTTACTAGTCGCTGAAATCAAGCTTAAATTGTCTAGGTTGTTAGAAGAAGGTATAGACGTACATAGAGTCCACCAGTCATCCTTGCTAACTTTCTGCCCTAACCAAATCCCGTCTTTTCCAGAATTAGTGTTGTGGTGTGTTGATAATTATTCCAAAGAAGAAAGGACTGTCTTAGACGGTCGGAAAACTAGATTCGTCTGTAAAATAGAGGCCGTTGTCATAATTGAAGCCCTAGAAATAAATTTTTCCCAAACCCTCGAATCTGAAAGTTTTTTCGAAACCTCTGCTATTGAGTTTTATCACCAAGCCCTTCAAGATAGTAGAGAAAAGTTCCTGTCCACATGTCTTAAACCAGAAGCAAGCACTTCAGATATCGCTTACCCTATAGAGGCCACTCTATTTGATGAAAATACCCAGTTGGTTTTAACCTTGTTAGCTTTGGTCCTAGGTTTTGACACAGACATGTACGTAACTGAGTTTCAATTAATCCTTTTGTATAGAATGAGTACAGTTCCGCCGGGGATTGATGAAAGTCAAATTCCTCAACTTAACTTTGAAGAATTCTTGGCTGAAAAGATCCATTACCATATGGTTAATTTCCCTGCTCTCAGACACTTCAGATTTCAGTCATTCTTGATGAGAATGATCACGATGGCCAATCACAAAGAGTTACAATTCCCTGAGATAGTTTAGACAAATTTATTAGAGAATAATATGTTTAATTACATAAATTATATGCTCTCAAAAATTTACAGAATGATTTATGGAGAAAGGTTTCCTAGAGTACTACCGGAGATGCAGACATGGATGCAATTAAGTACTAAATATGCTATAGGGGATTGCTTCCTGTCAAAACACAGTACAGTGATCAGGTTATATGGCTTTAAACATAAACCCTACATTTTACCGGCGTTTGTTACCTTAAGGGTTTTCGCCTTGGAGTTTCTCAGGCAGAAACTAATTGTTGAAGATAATAATTTCTTGTTTTTCAAACAAGCAACATATATTAAGTATCCGTTTACGCTTGGCCCATTCACAGTGAAGAACAAAAATGCTGCTATTTATATAGAAAAATTATTGAAAGATATGGAATTTGAGACAAACGTGGCCATCGAATATGATCCGTTAAACATAATTTCAAAAAGGAGAACGGATCATCGCATCAAAGCGCTGGATCATCAGGTGATTGAGGGAATGTCTGATAGAGCAAATTGGGTCGACTATAAGGAGACCAAAGAAATCGTTCCTGATTCTCAAGAAAAAGAAATGATATTGACAGGTACGATGGTAGAGGCAAAAAGCACGGTGAACACTGCAATGGTGGGGTCTAAAAGGTCTGCACAAGACATAGTTAACATTGAGAGTGAAGAAGTAGAAAAAGGGAAAAAGTTAAAAATGGATGAGCAACAAGATCTATAGGCATTTTCAGAAGAGGAAGAAAAAACCGAAATCAAAACACCAAAGGTCACGGTAAATGAATATAGTATTCAGGAAGGCTCGGTGGAAAAAGATGTAAATAAACCATGTAATATAATGGATGTTTTTAATGAGCATAGTCAAAATAAGCAAGAATCTTCTCGCCAAAACAGTCAATTATTTCCAAAGGTTAGGAGTATATCCAGCACAGAAGTCAGTTTATTTACTAGCAGAAATGTTAAAGAAAACTCTCTTAAATTTTCAGTTGTTACCAAAGACAAGATCTTAGAAATGAAAGTTAACTTGACAAAAATCAATGCCCCAGATATAATCTCATTGCATAGACAAACCGGAGAAGTTATATACTCAGATTATTTGGAAGGGATCATAAAATTTAACAGTTTGAATATTTTAGTAGACAAATTAAATAACCAATTGAGACAAGAAAAGACAAAAAATAAGTCTCGACGGCAACAAATAAAAAGATTTCAATCAGATTTGGCAAACAAAGAGAGAGGTGGGGCGGAAAATTTACTCAAAGAAAAGGACAACACAATTCGAACGTTAAAGCAGAGGCTGAAAATCCCAGACGCTCAGCTTATCCAGGGAGCCGAACTGACTGTACTAGAGAAGGAAAAAGAAGAGTTGTCAGATGAAGTGAAAGATATTACTGCAAAAATGTTAAAGCTCGCTGAAGAAAAAGTTCATTGGGAAAAACAGAAGATTTGTTTGGAAGAGCAATTGGAAGAGGTAAAGAAAAAGTTAACAAAATTAGGTCAGCATCAGGCATATGCAGGTACAGGTGAAGAGAAAGGTGGAGCAGACAGTCTCTTACAAGCCATGTCCCAGATAAGTCTGAAGGATGTTGAGATTAAAGAATTGAAAAATGGAACACAAAGGCTAAAAGAAGAGAATGAAACAAAGGATAAGGAAATTGAAACCTTGCAAGCAAAGATTCAAGAATTGTTTGATAACAATAGAAGATTGGCAGCCCATATAACTGGAAAAGCTACAATGCAGGGTTGTAAGCATATGGTGTGGGATCAGATTATAAAAGAAGTTGAAAAATTGAGACCCTATCTTGATTATATGAAGGTTAAAGAAAAAGTGGCCAAAGATGCTTTTGAAAGCTGCAGAGCAGCCAAAGAGAATCTGAACAAAAAGCCAAAGGAAACCGCACAAAGAGAAATAACTTTCCTAAATAGTTTGAGTGAAGCAGATTTGAAAATAATGGATATAAGGAATAGAATTTCAGTCATTACATGGGATAGAAGAATTTTAGGGAAGTAGTCACATATTGAGAATATTGAATTTTAAGCTGGAGATGTATGAGAGGAAGTAATCAGGTTTAAGAAACAATTTGAAAAATTGATAATCAAAGGATTCCCTGCTTTTTGGGATGCAAATCATGAATTCATTTCTCCAAATGAATATAAGAGGTTATTGTTTGGTATAAGAATGAATCACGAAAATTTTAAGCATTTGGATCATATACTTACTGGAAAGATTCTAATAGAGAAAATTGCGGAGGACTTTGAAATTTTAAATATGTTGATCTCAATCTGTGAGAATCTTCCTCTTGTTTCTTATGCAGGTCACATTGAAATGCGAGTCTTGATAAAGGAAATGACCAGTTATGATTTGCCCACGGCTGACCAATGGAACTATGTGGATAAATATGGAAAACAGAGATATTCTGCTCATACATGAAGATGCATTCAGAAACTCTTGCCAAGTGGATGTTTTTATTTTAAAAGAAAATTTTGTAATATTGTTTAAAGACTGTTATCTTTCGAGTTAAGACATTTTCAGTTATTAGTTAAAAGAAGCGGTTATGTCAAACTTCTTTCGAATTTTGTATAAAAGACAATGAGAATCATTTTTGAAGGTGTTGGAGACTCCTTGAGAGACAATAAGTTTTGAAGTCAAATTTTGAATAAAAAAATATAAGTTTTCATTCTTGGAGGACTTACATTTTTTCCATGTTATTGAGGCTCATATGGCGATGATCCTGGGGGTATAAATTGCAGATTTGTGCAGGAATTTACAAGTGATATTTGCGTAGATGTGATTTTAAGATATGGTTATAGTGAATTTCTATTGTTCCAATGGAGTTAAATATTATAATTTATTAAAATTTGAGTGGAAGTCAATAAATTTGTGTTGTGAGAGTATGGTTTATTTGGCTGAATTTCTATTTTGAAAATACAATAAGCTATAGAACATATAAATTACAGTATTTTGTTTTCCATGTTATTTGCAAAACCCATGAACAATCCATAGAGTGAACATATAGTCTTCACAGATTAACATACTTGGACAAATGCATTGTGTTTGACTAAAGGTAAAAAATACTGTATAAGTTGACACCCAAATTAATGATAATGTTTTCTGTCTTCGCAAGATTGTAGATTATGGTTGTTGGACCATAACCATTGACTGCAAATAGGATTTTAATGTTATTTTTTGATTTGTTGCTTTTATGTTTGGACAGGTTGGATATGTACATGTGATTTGAAAGAAGCAAAGGCGGCGTAGTAGAGTTTGACCTTGACATATAAGTTTTGTTGCTCTGTACTTTTTACATGATGTTTGGAGACAAATTCTGTGACAGGATCATTTCCGCAGTTTTCATGGACTGAGTTATATAGAGCTATTAGGGAGACAAATTTCCCAGATGCGAGTATTGAGGAATTATTGCTTTATAAGAATATCAGAAAGTCACACCTCCACAGAGCAGCAACACGGCCTGAGCTATTTCCATGCTCAAAAGTGATAGGCTGGATTATACAAAGGACTGATGCAACGTCTAGAATGATTTCAGACACTACTGGTGAAGGTCTTGGATCCTTCCAGGCAGGTCACTTAGATGCAGCATACAACCTTCCTCATGCTGATGTTATGTTGACTACTCAATGGGTAAAAGATGCAAATTTTAATTATTTGGAATTTGCTAGGAAGATGACAATCCCTGGAAAACAGTTAAGGACAAAAAAGAGCGGAGAGTATGACACTGAACACCTGAGAACCCCGTTTCGCCTAATAGCTTTGATGTTGAGTCGAATTTATGGATTGCCAAATGGGAATACTTACAAACTCAGTTGGGCACCTGTGATGTGCCATGTTGCGACACATGGTACAGTATTCAATTGGTCTGTAATCATCTCATACAGCTTATCTACAAACATTGCTGCAACTCAACGAGGAGTAGCCGAAGATAATGTTAATTTTCATATGTCTGGGTATTTGTTGGATTGTATCTTGATTAGATATCATTTTCCAGGTTTAGGATGTGTTTGGAACACAAATGGGCCCCCTGTGCATGTAGCATATCAAATGCTTTGGGGTAACAGGTATAAAAGTCACTATAAGAGAATATGTGAATCATTCATCATACCACTATATCACTTGATGTTTAAGGAAGAACCATGTTGCATGTCTGAGAATGCTATGAAAGTCATTGAACAATATGGAGATTATTACTTATGCATGGAAGGATTGTATATCAAGATGTTTGGTGGAAGCAAATCTCCTTCTATGATGCCCCAATATGCTACTGATTTTGTGGTACACAAAGAAGCTGTTAGGCAAGTCTATGTAAATGGAGTTGGCCATTTTCTAGCTGAAAAGAAGAAGTTGATTTACCCACCAATGCCATTTGTAATAGGAGCATATAAACTTGCAAAAGCAAAGGAAGCTAAAGCGTTTGTTGAAGATTTGTAAGGCTTTCATTTTGGGGCGAAGAGTTTTAGAAGGCATGATCCCGATGGAAAGATGCAAGCACACTGTGGCTTTTGCAGGATTGGCTATGAGTATGCCCACTTATTTTGGAAGGATGAGGAGTTTTATCGAAGCAAAAAGAATATGATTGATCTAAACAACCGATATCGTCTTTAAAAAGTAACGAGTTCTAGTTGTAGCGTTGACAAGGATAAGGAGGTTGAGGTAGAAACACATCATGAACAAGTATTAGATAGGTCAATAGCAGAGGTTGAGAAGATGAAGAAGGAAGCTGAAGTTCAGAAAGTGCAGTAGGAGGAGAATGAGAAGGTGGTAAAAGAAGCATTAGACAGACTGCTTAGAGAAGAAACTGAAGAAGAGGGAAAATATGATGTACAAAATATGGAAGTAGGTTCCCTAGAATCAACGGAACAGGACAAGATAAGAGAAGCAGAGGTAAAATCTAAGCAAGAAGAAGAGGCAAAAACTGTTGATGTACAAAATATGGAAGTGGGGATATTAGGATCAGCGGAAGAAGGCAGGATAAGAGAAGAAGAGGTAAAAGCTAATGAAGAAGAAGAGCCAAAGAGTCCTCATGTACAAAATATGGAAGTAGGGCCCTTAGGATCAACGGAACAGGACAGGATAAGAGAAGAAGAGTTGAAATCTAAGCAATGAGAAGAGCCAAAAAGTGCTGATGTACATGTTAGGATATTTAGACACTTAGGAGTTAGTTAAGATCAACTTGTGTAATATATCCGTTAGGGATAGTGTGTTTCTTTAGTATGCATTAGTATGCATTTGTAAATACTTAATCCGACGGTCACGATATGTTCCCGACATAGAGTGATCCGACGGCTCAACTTCTCTTAGATCAAACCTAACCTTGATCCGTGGCTTAACACCCGATTGGTCCATGATCTCTATTTAAAGAGCATGGAGGGTCATTGTTTAGTTGATCAATTATGAGAAGTTCATTTGTAACTTTCTTTCTTTGCATAATAAATTGTCCCGTAGAATCTATTTGGCCGGGGCCGTGGAGTGTTTCCCTCAAGAGGGTTTAAACCACGTCAAAACATCGGTGTGTTGATCTGTGATCTGTTTGTGTGAAGTGGTTGCTCTTGGTGTTCGTTCCTTTGGTAGTACCCTGTGTACCCAAACAGTACAAAATGTGGAAGTTGGGCCCTTAGAAAGTATAAGTGGAGGGTATTGTCCACTACCAGGGCTTGAACTCATCCCTTATAGTCCTTCTAAAGAGAATGAGGTGGCAAATCTTGATTCAATTTTTTTTTATCCTGATAGAAAAGTGATCATTAGGAAATCAGAGAAAAGAATGAAGTGTGCCAATTATGAAGATGTTGTCACAGTAATAGAAACTCCAATCTTGGAGGGAATTAACAATGATCCAAAGTTTGCAGCTGCAGCAAATGTAGCGATGGCCTAGGCAAGTGCGCATAATGTGGACAAGTTGGTAGGCCATCTTGAAATTGCAAAGGCAACACTATCCAAGGTACGAGAAAATCTACATAGAGAAGAGAATTGAGGGAAAGAGCTGAAAAGGAAATATAGTGACCTGTTATCTGAAAAGGAGAAAATGGTTGAAGATCTATGGAGGTTGGATGATGAAAAAGATAAATTGGCAGTTCAGGTGATGATTTTGGAAGGAGAAAATAATGATTTTGAAGCTGCGACCACTCAGTTAAAATCAAAACAATTAGCTACTGACCAGCAAGTCCAAGAGTTGAAGTTGAAGGTTGAAGAGTTAGAGAAAGAAAATGGAGGCTTGACAAAATGGCTTGAAACAGGAAACAACAGAAAGGTAGAAATAACTGTCTTTTGTGATGAAGCTTGCAAAGTAATAGAGCAGATGTATCATTTCCAAGTGACTGTTATGGAGAAAGTGTACAACTTGAAGCAAATGATGGTACAAATGGATGAAATTGCTCTAGAGGTGCAAGCAGCTAGAGGAAGGCAGTTTGATGTAGTAGAGAAGGTTAAACGGCATATGGTTTGGAGAGAGACAAACTCTGAATACCCTGCAGAATTAGTTCCTAAAACAATTTTGGATTTAAAGTCAGAAATGCAACTTCTAGAATTTTGCATAAAGGCATCTCTAAAGTTGAATACTAACATTACAAGGACTACTGAGGCATGTATGGGTTTCTACAAGAGAATCCAGAAGGTCTATGAGAAGTGTCATCTTTGTCCGATTCCACCTATAGATGAGTTGCCTGCAGAGGAGTTGCAAATGATAGAGATCAACACTGCCTTGCAAGGAGAATTAGAATACATTAGAAATTTGGATACCCTCATTGAAGAAGATGTACACCATATGGTTGGCCAAGTATCCATACATGCATATTTGTTAGAAGAAAGTTGTGCAGTAGCAGAAGAAGGAAGGGAATATGTTGAGACTCAATTGTCATATCATGAAGTTGCTTTGCAAGTTTTGGAACCAAGCAGAGTTACTACTATTGTTGAGCAAGCTAATGCTTGGGACAAGTTTTTCTGTAGTTAGTTGAGGTGCAAATAATTGCAATTTTGTAATTACTTTTATGGCCTGGGTGTTTTTTTTGTGTTCAGGAAAATCAGGGAGATGCAATTTATTTTGAAAATATTTAGAAACTGTTGGAAACTATATTTTGGGTACCTGATAGGTAGTAGAAGAGTTATTTTTTGTGACTTGTGAATCCAGCTTTCAAGGATTTGTTGACACTATTTTAATACAAGAGAGAGGAAAAAAATAGTGAAAGATCTATCTTCAAATTGGGTTTAGATGTAAAGGAGCATTACAAATAGATGTATAAAATGTTTAGTATGTAGTGAGAAGATGATTTATCAAACAGTATGACGTGTAAAAGATGTAAAGGGGTTCAGAATCAGAGACTATATATATACATGTCTTGAATACTATTTGAAGCAAACAGCTTTGTGTTCATTGTTATTTTTTGCTATTGTGGTTGACATCTATTTACTTTTGCAACAGTTTCTTAAGTACTGATTTTTGAAGAAATAATAACAGTGGACAATCATTTATTTCAGTGCTGCACATTTTTTTAATTTATGTGTCAAAAGTGGTCAGTAATAGACCTCAAGAAGTATAATATATTCAATGATAGTAGGAGTAGGAATACAATATATGAACAAAGCAGATAAGTCATTTTGGAAAAGTGGAAGGGAGTAAAGTGATAGCTATACAAAGTAGGCATGTAAAGGAGGTGGAATGTAACTCTATGGAGAATGTGGTTGCAAAGACTTTGAAGAAAGAAAGGTCTCTTCTTGTATTCTACGTTGGACATAGGGGCTATCTTTAATTCGAGAATACCTACAAAAGGAAAAAGGTGGAGCTATGAGAAGGCCTGATAAAGATTTAACTCTTGATATTGCAGTGAATGTAAGGCCTTGTCGGTCAATGTCACCAATATCAATTGTTGCATTTTGCAGAGTCATCCCTTGTGCTTTATGAATTGTTAAAGCCCATGCCATTCGAAGTGGTACTTGCCTTCGTGTACCCCTTATGATAGGAGGGATGGGCACATAAGTTGGATTGCAAGAATCCCATGGGGGTCCTTTGTAGTGGAGGAAGTCAATTACAACATAAGATGGCAATTTCGGTGGTTGATCGTTGGAGTTGTAGACAATTGCAATAACTTTCCCAAGCGACCCGTTTACAAGACCTGCAGAGACACACAAGTTGGCTGTCAACATGACTTGTTGACCAATTGCTAGTAGAACCTTGAATGGAAGTTGTTCATCATCTACTAAGGATTGGAGATGTTGTTTCTTTTGCTCTGCAAAGCAATGTGCAACTGGCATGTTAAGGTGTTTCAACATCTATTTGTTGTGCATTTCAACAGAGCTATTAGTTGCGTACAAATGAGTGTAGTTGTCAAATGTATGGTTCTCTTCATGTGAAAGGTTTGAGGTTGTTCTGGACATGAGGACTGTCCAATCTTCAAGAGTCGGTGTTGCATTTCGGAGATTAAGCAGTAGTTGGCGGAAGGAAACTTGAGAAGGGTTGTTCCCTTGTTGTTGAAAGACAGTTGAAAGTGTAACGAAGGGGTCAAATGTGCGCCATAGAATATTCCCTCGAGATGCGCCAACATACATGGGGATGTCCTTTACAGGGGGAAGTTGTCCAAAATCACCAAGGAATATGATGGAACAACCACTAAAGGGAGTTGTTGAATGGGAAGGGAAGGCTTGATGTAAGCGATCATCTATTCGAGAAAGCATTTTTGGGCCAACGAAGCTCATTTCATCAATGATGATGTACCGAATATGGCGGAATTGTTCTTGGAAGGACGAAAGGGATTGTCCTTCAAGAGGGTGCATCTCAACAATGAGTATGCGAAGAGATGAATGGATTATTAGGGCTTGTATGTTAAATGCAGCAATACCGGTTGGAGCTAGCAGGAGCAAGGGGGAAGGTGTATTGCTAGAGACAGGATGGAGTGCAGTTCTAATGCAAGAAATTAAGAAATACTTTCCTGTCCCTGCAGTGCCTTGAATGACCATTTTGAGTGGGGGAGGGTTTGTAGAACTTGTTGTGTGTTTTAGGATAAGGTCAAAGGCCATTCGTTGTGTGGGAGACAAGGAGGCAACAGGACCTGAAGATGAATAGGTGTCGTGGTGTATGTGGGAGGATAAACACGTGAGGTTAGTGAATGATATGGCTTTGCATGCATGTGGGAAGGAATATGGTTTTCGGTCCAATTGTGTTCTTTATCAAAATCACGATGGCCAAGCATGTCAAGGTCGTCAACATAGAGGTTGTTTCCAGGGCGGAGTTGGGAAAGCAATTCCCATTCATCCATAACAGGTGGTAATGGCAAGTGGTTAGAAGCAGAATTAGAGTCATCAGAGAGAGGTGTGTTGGGGGTTTCTGGGGTTTCCGGTAAACGATCAACATGACATGCAATGTATGTGTCTTTAATGCGAATCCAATTAGAAGTTATGTCCAATTCTGTTGCTCCAATGTCATTTTTCAACGTGTGAAAAGGTTTGTATAGTAGGAGCTCACTCCAACAGAAGGAAACAAAGGCATCTTCAGAAATGTGTGGAATGCTAGTGAAGCGAGGAAAGACACGAACAATTTTGGGAGGGTGGTTTGGTTTCCATTGGGAGTGCCTTCTACGAGATGAGAATGACCAAGAGAGTGCAACTTCAAGAAGAGTAAGATGTTCGAGTGTAGGGGGTCATTGCATGTAGCAAAAAATGAAGGTTGGTGTTGGTGGGGTATCAAGACAGTCATTGGAAATACGTCGGAAAACACTTTGGCTAACATTTAAGGAAAGAAAGGAACAACTACAAAGACAAAGAGGGAGCTTTTGGAGCATGTGGCATGTCTCTTGTGCACCAATGTCTCGATCGGCAACAGTTTCTGATAGGAAGCGTCTTATTGGTTGCAGGATTGGTGCATCATGTGGAGTTGCATGTGCAATGCGATAAAGAAGTGCCTGGTAGGATTCTAATTTCGGCTCTGCCTTTGCTGCATATCTTGAAATATATTTGAGTACAACATATCTAGAGAGAACAGGTTGGCAATCAACGTTAGCTCGCCAAATGGAGAGCATGGTAGGGTTGTGAATATTTAGGAGGGCATCATTCCTGGAAGGGTTGTATGTTTTTCGTCCATTTGCATCAATGAATAAGGAAGAGGTAGGTTGCAGTTTAAATGGAAAGTCGTAACAACATTGAAGAGTTGACCGTTTTTTGCGGAGGCATGAAGACTCGGAACATTTTGTATGCCTTTGGACACAATTAACAAGTTCTTCGTAGTCATGTAAGTGATCACTTGCAAGTATAGAATGCGATCCAATGGTGCATGGATCATTTATAGTTGAGGATTGGAACAATGGGGTTTGAGAATGGTTGATGTGAGGATTCCATGCTGTAACAAACTTGTCAAAGTACTGTTTTGCATCTGCAACCCTAGCATCATCTGCCCAGTCTAATGTGTCCATATCGGGTGCATTGTCCATCCACAAGAAGCCATGTATATGTGCTGATCCTCTATGTTGCCATTCATATCTGCATGGAAAATATTAAGATTAGAAATTAAGAGTTGAGGTATTGAATACACTGAAATTTGATGGGAATATGGTTTGTTACAAACCTGCACCAATAGTCTTTTGTTGCAAGCCCTTTTTGAAGAACTTCTTCTAGGAATATTTTGAATCGTTTCTCCATGTATTGAGATGCAACGTGTGGATTTGATATGAGGTTGTGAATTCTCCATTGGTACTGTTGATGTGAAGCTGCTGGAGCATGTCCAGGCATGAAAGAATGCAGGTTTGGCCATTTGGTGTCAGCTGCACTGAGCGTAAAGAAGAATGTTGGTGTTCCTTGCTGTGTGATCATGTCAGTTAGTTCAGCTCTGCTTTTGTTCTAGTAGGAGCGGGTCCCACGAAGGTTGGAGCCAAACCGCATGACTTGCTCATCTATCTTAGCATTTGGTAATTCTTGTAATTGTTGTAGAAGCTCTGAAACCGTTGGAGGAAGTGTATCTTCAATACTACGTTTTACAAACACAGAAGCAATAGAATGGCTGCGGTGGCGCATCATGAGATTATATATGTAATAACGAAATCGAGGATGTTGGCCAAATCGATTGTCGTGGTATCGAAGTAGGTGCAGTGCATAATTGTCAATACCAACCTCTTCAATGTGTGGTTGTTTAAGCATTGCGACTCCAGTGGGAAACAGGGTTGGTAAGGCCATTGACAGGAGGCCTATTGTGTTGTATTCATTGATAGGGGAAGTATCTATTGGTGGCCAGTCAATGCAAGGTGGAGTGGTTGCATCGCTTGTTGCTAAGAAGCGTTTGATTTCATCAACCTCAGTTCTACTATTTGTCTAGGTAGATATAAAGGAAGAGGATTGTTCTTCATGGGGTTCAAAGAAGTTGGGTGATTGGATATTAGCATTTGAGGTATGCTCAGCAAGTAGGGTTTCCTCAGGTCTGATATGGCGAAGAAGGGAGGGAATGTCAGTTGGTTCAATAGGCAAAGAAGACAATGCAATTGAGTTAACTTGAACATCCTTGTAGTAGAGATCATTTGACAGCTTGAATTGGAGAGCAGCAAGAACACGTGTTCAACTAACAAAAAACTCATAAGGCTTCTTGTTAAGATTGCATTTATGAACAATAAGGGTGTCAATGTCTGAGAGTAAGCGGGGGAGTAAAGTGGCAATGCTTGTAATGTCTTGGGCGAAGCTAATAGTGTGGCCAGAATAAGTATATTGACCCCCATGAGCATGAGTGACTTGTAAAATTGGGTTAACACGAGAAATGAGCATTTCTTCAACTTGAGTAAGGACAGCGAGCACAGGTGGTTGTACCCCAGGATCCATGTTGTTTTCCAAGGAGTAGCGATGAAGTTTTTTTTCCCCAATGCATCGTGAACATGAAAATGCATTAGAAAAGTGCCTTGTTTTAATGCCAAGATAAGACTCCATGCATATAGAGCATACGTTCATGGGAGATAATTTGTCCAACCTTGTACGGAATTGTTGTTGTATACCTTGTAGGTGAATGTTTCCTTGATTGTTGGGTGTTGATGCAGACGATGTAGAGTGTCCGAGGGGAGGTTGGACAATGTCAAATGGAGCAGGGATATTAACAAGTTGGCGAGCAGCTTTATATAGAAGGCGTTGGCGCTTGTTGTTTTGTTGTTTCTTCTCAGTATATAGAACTCTTCTGCGTCCATTGATATGATCGTTGTGCTCATTTGTTGACATGGCTACAAGAAACATGTTTTTTTGGTTAAGAACTTAATAATGCATTTGTTTGAGGAGAAACATACTATATATTAAGCCATTGAATAAGCAAACAAAGGTAGATTGTTAAAGATAAATGTACTGTGCATAATTTATGGTAAGTTGTTGCAAGAAACAAATGTGAATCGTTTTGAAAAGTGTTTATAAAGAAAAGAAGTATAAAGTTGATAAATGAATCTTCATGTAAGCATAAATTTGAAAGTGACAAGATACGTTGCAATGAATAGGCAATGTAACAAAATGTTACAGAAAAAGTAAAGCATATAATATTAAAGCATGCTCCATGATGCATAAAAGTATCATTTACATACCAGTGTTAATACAAAAGCTTGCAGTGGATAAGTAGCAAGTATGAAGTACAAAACGGTAGAATTGAAGAGTAGAAACTTGTTGGGAAAGTGTTATCAAAGGTAGAGTTCAAAGCCTGCGAGCTACTGGATGTGTAGTACGCAAAATGGGTTCATTTCCATCAAGGGAATCGGTAGGTGATGATGATAAGGAAGCTTCCTCTGACATGACGAGCAACACCTTCAAGCGAGATGTTGAATTAAAAGTCTCTATTCGTACAGATAAGGTTAAAAGGTATTTTCGAGCATAGACACGTTGAACTATTTCCAAAATAGATGTTGAATCATTTGAGAGAAGGCATAAATCTTTTGCAGAGATGGCCATCAATTGCTGCGCAGAATCATCAAAAGCTATGACACCGTATAGTTGTCCAGTGGCATCCATTAAGTCAAGTTTGAGTATGTATCGATAAGCACACTCTGTAAATTCCCCATCACATTTTGCACAATGCCGTACATTACCAACTTTGTGCGAAAAATTTTTCATGTATTGAATGCCATTGACAAACAAAGGACATGCAAGGAAATGAAAGTCATCGGTGTTAATATGGGTGATTGTAGCAATAATTGAATACCAGGTTGCTTTTTCAAAGGGTTGGAGAGCTTGAAGAGCAGAAATGGAAATGTGTTTGCAAGAGCTAGAAGAAGGTGAGGTGGATTTTCTGCTCAAAGATGGCGAGGCTGAACGGAAACCATTGTCAGTAAACCATGTTTGGAGAAGTTGAGCTTCCTCAATATTTGGGTTTATAAGGAGGTTGGTGTTGGATATGGTTCCAATGGTTTTTCCATTGAACTCAGTAACATGCCCTCCTTTAATTGCAAGGATAGGGGGAGTAGGCAAACCTCGAAGGCTTGCAAGGTGGGAACCCTCCATTGTGCAGCAATCACCCCAAAGTGTGATGTCTATGCTATACCCAGACATGTCCCTTAATCCAACTATTCGTCGAATGCTTTTAGAGCCATCCCTTTTGTGTATAGTTGATGCAAGGGAAACAGAAATGACAATTCCAATAACGTTAACCATGGAATAGAGGGGTGTAGTTTTGATGTCATGGATAGATTTAAAGTGGAAGCAATGAAAAGGGATTAATGGACATTCTTCCAAACATGGTTGAATGGTTGACGAGGGGTTAAGAAAAACCTCGAAGGGGCTTGTCAAATGGTTGTATGTTGGGTTGGCCAATTTAATTGTGCCATTTGAGATAGTGTAGACTATGCCAACATTTATTTTGTCATATAATAAGGTGGCTAGTTCATTGAAAGCATAGATATGAAGCTCATCTTTGGTAGCACTAACAACGTCAAAGCCAAAAAGTTGACCAAGCCCTTTTTGATTGGTGTAGGTAGTCATATTTGTTTTTGCAATAACTCGACCTTGAATGGTCCAAGTTTTGGTGGAAGGGTTGAGTGATGTAAAAGCAACAGGAGGTTCAGTAGGGTTTCCAATTGCATTTTGCGAACAAGGTATGATACCTGATGGGTTTTCAGGATCAAGAGTGTTGATTCTTGTAACAGATGAACTGCTGGGAGAGGTAAAGTTGGGGGTTAAGTTAAAAGGTGATGGGTCTCCAACTATTGTTGTTTGCAATGTGACAATTTCAATTATGTCCTATGCGATTGTCCTGGCAAGAAGAATTAAGGTAAGTAAGTAAAAGTAAAAAAATTGGTAAATTTGTTGGGAGTGCAATTGAAATCAAGTTGCAATAAAATCCGATAAGCAAACCATACGTTGCATTATGCATAGTGTTGCATGTACACTTGATGACTTTGATGATTGAACTTGCTTGGAGTTGGTGGTTTTCCACAGCGCTATTGTAGCTACTTGGAAGCAATGTATCGTGGCTATGAATTCCATCTGAGATAGTGATTCGGTAGCGATTAGTTGTTGAATTAAGAGAGCTCACTCGATCGAGAGAAACAACTTGTACAAGTGAGAATAGGTCAACAACACCATTCATTAGAAGTGAAACTGCATTTTTGGTCAATAGAGTGTCCATAATGTTGTATTGAAAATAGTTGCAATGCAAAAGCAACCTGGAAAATGGATGAAATTAATATTAAGTGTAAATATAAAACATGTACAAGAACATGTAGAACATAGAAGAATAAACAAATGAAAGGTTTCAAATTGGTTTGCTTTTAGCAACGAATGTGCATATTAAAGTAATAAGGAAACATGTACAAACAACATCAGTGATTGTTTATTTGTTTTTGAACTTACATTGTTAGATTCTAGGTAGCAAGTTAAGAGCAATGAACTTTGTGGAATGTGAACAATAATTTTTTGTTAATTCTGATTCAGGTTGGGAATATTCCCTATGGGGAGTATTCATTTAAAAATTGATATCACGGTTGGTTATAACAATACCATAGTTTAAGTGAACTTGGAACAAGTATTTTGAAAAAAGAAACCGGCTAAACATATCTACCATGAAACAAAGGGTACTCTGGTAGAAAGATAAGAAGTCAATAGCATTGTTGAGTATATAGAAAATAGAAACAGCATGGGTTAGTGCATAACGGTTGAAAAACTATCTGGTTCTCTTGTAGCTAGAAATGTTTGCAGGTCTTGTTTTGTGAGCTATCTTGCGACCTTCAAGTGCCAAAAGATAGTAGGAACAGGAATTTGTTTTATTGTTTAAGTGCCTATAAGGATGTTTTGTTAAGCGACTATGAAGTGGATATTGATTTCAAGTGTTCAAGCTAGTAATTTATAACAAGAAATAGTGTCTGAAATATATGATTGCATATATGTTAATAATATCATTTTGGTTTTCAGTCTATTGTTTTTGATGGGGCATTTTTATTTTTATTTTCTGTGCATGTCTATTTATTTCTAAAACTCTATGGGGTGATTTTCAGTCCTTTGAGCCCTATTTTTAAGATGACGATAGAAAAAAGGGAAAATTGAATGCCCAAGTTCAATGAACTTCAAGGAAAATGGAGCTAAACTTATCAAATGTTGAATAACAATTTGTAAAAAAACCTATGATGAATGCTCATGTTGGGGGAGGTCGATAACTGTGTATCCAAGTAATGAAGCTTTGCTAAGTTTTTATTACTTTGCTTAAATCTTGAAGAACTAAATATATACCAGCAAAAGTCCAGAATAGACAAGGAATTTCAGCAGGGTGTAAGCAGCAGGTATAGTTTATTTTAGAGCAGGAAAAACCTGTATAGTCTATTGTTTTTTATGGGGCATTTTTTTTTTTCTGCGCATGTCTATTTATTTGTAAAACTCTATGGGGTGATTTTCAGTCCTTTGAGCCCTATTTTTAAGATGATGATAGAAAAAGGGAAAATTAAATGCCCAAGGTCAGTGAACTTCAAGGAGAATGGAGCTAAACCCCTTTTGAGTAAACAATATTTTGTTTATAAGGAGAAAATAAATGATCCAATAAGAAGTAGTAATGATCATTCAAATTGGAACTATTGTACCTATAATGGATGCTCATGTTGGGGGATACTCATAATTGTGTTTACAGGTAATGAAGGTTTGTTAATTTTTGGATTACTTCTCTTAAATGTGATTTTTTCTTCAATTTATATTGGTAAACTTATCAAATGTTGAAGAACAATTTGTAAAAAAACCTATGATGAATGCTCATGTTGGGGGAGGTCGATGTTATACCTCAATATTACACATTATGCATTAGTGTCGCATCCTTGTACTAGCGACCTAAACGACAGTTTCCCTTAAAGATCATCTGAATATCCAGAGTGAAAACCATTGACTGAATACTGAAAGCAAAACCTTTTTCTGCCATCTTCCAGCCCAACTTAGCCCTGTTTGTGAGCACTGCCTCTCCTTGCACATCTACAAGGGCGCGGTAGTTATCACTACCGCGCATTGCTCCTTCTCTGGGGTGCGGTACTACCGCGTTATGCTCAGTTATAGGGGCGCGGTAGTCTGAAATTAGCCTTTTTGCCTTGGATTTTGGGATTTCGACCTTCGAGGAGATTTTGTTGGGATTACCACCTTTGGTTCGATCCTAACTCCTTCTTTGTTTAGCTGGCTTGATCCACTAAACCCTCCATAGATCCACACTTCTCTCTTGTTAGTTAACCTTTCCATGTGCTATAAGAGAGAAGCTTTCCATGGGCCAAAGGGAGGACTTTTGGGGCATCAAACCTATGATCTTCATACTTCTGCAGAGATAGTTAGAGGAAGCACTTGGAGCTGGAAGTTGGCTTGGACATCAAGCAACTATTGTACATGACTTCAAGTTGGTAATGGAATAACTTGTCTTGTTTTCCCAAATCATTTGTGTTAATTTTGTTTTAATGATATGATTTGTATCTTTCATAGATTTAGATTCTAACTCATGTTTCAGGTTGCTAGAGAATAGTGCATTCTTGTGTCTTGGTTCCATTTTGACAGGTTCATTCGTGAGGGCTTGGAGATTGGAGCAACTACAAAGACAAGCGTTTGGATAGAAGGTCAGTCAAACTTCTTCTACCCTTTCTAGCATTTTAATCTTGAGATGTTTGTTAGATCTAGGGATTCAAGGTAGCATTTGTTTCCTTTTTGTCTTAGTATAGAGTCAGTATATCCTGCTTTATCCTAAGAGAGTTTCTACCTATCCGTAGGGAGAAATTTCTACAACAAAAACTGGCGACTCCGCTGGGGATTTGAATCCATTTTCTTTGCTTGTGAAGTTTGCTTTCAATTTCACTCATTGATTGTAAGAATTGGGTTCTTTCACCTTCATTCACTTCCCTGCTCTCTGCATTAGACTCCTGTTACAGATCAGTAAGTCCTCTGGGTTGGAAAACCCTTGAAAAGTCAAAATCTTTTCTCAAACTTCTGCCCCTTTCCCTCTGTTAACACAGTACCGCGCCCCCGTAACTGCCTACAGAGCTGTAGTACCGCGTCTTTACTGCTGTCCAGAGCGCGGTAGTCTTGCAGTACCGCCCCTTAAGCGCTGTCTACAGCGCGGTAGTCTTGCAGTACCGCCCCTTAAGCGCTGTCTACAGAGCGGTAGTCTGTCAGTACCGCTCCCAGGTGGCCTGCAGGTCCGCGGTAGTTCCTGGAAAGTGTGTTTATTTGGTTTGTTTGGTTATTTTTGGGTCTTTTCGAGATTTGGATCCATGTTGGCCCTTTGAGTCAATACTAGTGTTTTGCTTGCAGTTTTTAAGCGAAATGGGGGCCATGAATCGTGCATCCTACAGTCGTTTTGACCCATATTAAGGTTTTGAGATCATTTTTGGTTTGGTGTGTTTGGCGTGTTTGGATTGCTTGGCATCTTATTTCCTTTACATCCTATCTGATGATTGTTTGAAAAGATTGATTCCTTACCTCTACTTTAGTTCAAAGAGAAGCTTGATTTTGTCGTTCTTTTACTATATTCATGAAATTGAAACACTAAAGTATTCTTCTTGCCTTAATTTAATCATTTGATATTCTTGGTATTACATTCATGAAAAGAAGAAATACTTGTTTCATATTTATGTGCATTTGAGTTAGACAAAATTATTAGATTCTTCTCTTTGTCTTGCATTTGATTGGAAGCATTTGTAGAATCTTTCTTTCCGTAGCTTGGATGTGTCTTTTTCAAGTGTAAAAAGGTAAGAAATGAATTAGAATTATTACGTTTGGTGTTCATATGAAGAAATTTTTCATTACTTTGGGTTAGTTTTGGGTACATATTTTACTTCTTTCTATCATTTTGAAAAGAAATAAAATTGCATGTGCATTGGGTTGTGCATATTGGGAACAGAAAGAATTCTTCCTTACTTTAGCTAGTGTTCATCGAAGAGAAAGGCTCATTTCGATTCATCTTCATTTGCATGGTTTGAGTCGTCATAACACCATCAAGTTGCACTTCCATAACCCGATTGTGTAAGACAGCCTCTAAAATTAATCTCCCTAATTAAACCAACTCTAACCTCACTTGAGGAAATCAAAAGAATTTGGTAGTTAGGTAGGACACCGGGGATAGGCATCAAAATAATTCCCCCTTGTCATTTTCATCTGAGACATAGTCGTTGTCTTTAGGGAACTAAAATCCTCTAGTATTTATTGACACGGTCACAGCTAGTTTGTGGAGGGGCCTCCTGACTGTTTCCAACTTTCAGGGGTTAAACGACCGCGAGATTGAGAACCGGACGGACTCTGTGGAATACCGCACTCCACTTAGCCCTAAGACAACATCGATCGCTGTCTTCTTCGGAAGGCTGAAGTGCCCAAAACCTTTTCCAACGTGTCATGAATGAGGTGGCTTAGTATCTATTCTACTAGGGCTCTTTTACCCAGGATCCCTTTCGGTAGAGGGATATCCTTCTTATATCGGTCTCTCATGTTGTATTGTTTGACTTGGATTTCATCACCTTGCGAAGGATACAATTTGTTGAGGTCTCCAGCTCTTAGTTAGGAGGTTTTGCTTGCTATCTTGTAGAGGGTCTTTTTCTTTGTAGGGCTGCTTGTTGGCATTCTGGCCGTTTTATTGTACAGCTCGCTTACTTTGGCAGCGGCCTCAGTATAGTTTTTTGAGCTTGCTCTTTTGGCCTGTGAGCCTTGTCTTTTCCTAGCTCCCCTTTCGCACGCTCGGTTGCCTGAGGGTTTTTGAGTTCTTTTTAACAAGACTTCGTCCACATCACTTAGTTTTGTTTCATGGAGAATCTACCTCCATGCACCCATGCTCCTTCTGGGACTACCAATCCGGGGACCCCTTTTCAAGGGGCACCTTTTACTTTTCCTCCAGTTGGAGATATTGGTCCTCCCTTTATTGCCACGTTAAATCTTCCTGGATTAACCATAGGATTACCGGTATGGTTGTTCAATCCGGTAATTCCGATTGCACCCAATGTTTCGAATGTTAACTCTCCACCACGAGAGAGTCAATCCCAAACTAATCCTTCCCCTTCTTCGTCGGATGAATTTTCTTCCGTTCCTTCTTCCTCGCCTGACCAAAGCAATAGTGTTAGTAATCAGGTGGATAAGAAGAAGAAGAAAAGGAAAGTTAAGAAGAAGAAGGATAAAGAAGAGACCAAGCGTAAACCAGTTGCCCCTAATGGCACTCATTCTACGAAAACACCCTGTAAGCCCAAGTTCCCTTGCAAACTTTGTAAGGGTGATCACCTTCTCAAGGATTGTCCTGATCTTTCCCGTGTGTCAGAAGTGTGGTCTAAAAACCCCAAACCAATTGTATCGTCGACCTCTTACCATCATGTCGATGACACTCCTTCGACCAGTGACCCCTTGGTGAAGGGTCGTAAGGGTAAAGTCCTATATCCCTGTTTGATATGCAAGGGTATGCACCGTACTTTCCTTTGTCCGAGCATGGATGAAGCCTCGCGGTGGTTGGAAGATATTACCAGTTCTCAACTGGTGCCTCCAACAGACCATGGTAAACTGTCCCTCGACCCCCCACTGGTTGACCAAGTGATCAATTCAGTTTCATCTACAATTGATCCCACTCTCCCTTCCGAGAGTGAAGTGATTGAGTCACTGTCATCCCCACTCGATCCTGCTCTTTCATTGGAGAAAGTCCAGACTGAAGCAGTCACCTTGACACAATCTTCGTCTCATTCTTATCTTCCAAGAGAGAGTGAATTGGAAACCACTGATGTTTTCCTTATCGGTTCAGAATGTCCTCGGCAAGGGGAAACCCTGTCCATTTCCGTGAGACCCCCTCCAAGTACTGAGGTTATTTCCTTTGATTGGAATGGTCTAACAGAATCTCGTCTTCCTTCGAGCGTTCCTTTTCAGATATCTGTAGGAGTTTCCGATAAAGAAATTTTTCGTACGATAGTTGATGAAGGAGCTTCTGTTAGTATTCTATCCTCAACTGCTTGGCAAGCCTTAGGTTCTCCTCGGCTTGTGCCCGTCACTGACCAGATACTGGCTTTCAATAGAAGGCCTACTGGACCTTTAGGGTCCCTTCCTCAGTTACCTATCACTTTGGGAGGGAAAACTGTCTGTATTGATGTCATGGTCATCCAAGGTCCCTTAGATTTTAATCTACTCCTTGGACGCGATTACGTCCATGCCATGAAGGCTGTAGTGTCCTCACTCTTTCGAGTGATGTATTTTCCCCATCATGGGAATATTGTGACCATCGATCAGCTTTCCTTTGTGACGCCCACTCATCGCATGACTCCTAGTCACCAGACTTCCCTAAATGTTCCACATGTTTTAGTGGTTTCTTCCCCCTAGGAGGGGGGACGTTGGAGCAAAGTTCTATTCTGGTGTCAAGCTCGTTAAAAAATGAAACCATCATCCCAAGCATAGTTTACTTTTGGTTTTAAGCTTGTGTAAAAATGAAACCAACCATCACTTGGAGCAAAGTTCTATTCTGGTGTCAAGCTCGTTAAAAAATGAAACCATCATCCCAAGCATAGTTTACTTTTGGTTTTAAGCTTGTGTAAAAATGAAACCAACCATCACTTGGAGCAAAGTTCTATTCTGGTGTCAAGCTCGTTAAAAAATGAAACCATTTTCTCAAGCATAGTTTTCCTTTGGTTTTAAGCTTGTGTAAAAATGAAACCAACCATCATCCCAAGCATAGTTTACCTTTGGTTTTAAGCTTGTGTAAAAACGAAACCAAATCCCAAGCATAGTTTACGTTCGGTTTCAAGCTTGCGTAAAAATGAAACTACCTTCGAACATAATTTCTTTCTGTTTTAAGCTCATTAAAAAATAAAAAGGACCCTTTCAAGCATTGTTATTATCTATTTCAAGCTTGTGTAAAAATGAAATAGATCTCCCTTCCATTTGTTCGAGTCTCTCGCTAGAGTTAGGATTTGAACCTTCATTTCATCTGCCTGGGTCACTTGATCCTGGTTCTCCCTACTCCCCCTGGTGAACACATTTGGATTAGTAGCCAGGATTTTTGGGTAAGGAAGAAGAGTAGTCAGACGAAACGAAGCTTGGGGGGCATGTTTAGCCGTTAGCAATCATGCTGGGGGCATTTACCAACCTCTGGTCATCATGTTGGGAGGGAACCCATCAATGGGCCTTAACCATGAGCAGAGTTTACCTTTGGCTTCAAGCTCATTAAAAAATGAAACCAGTAGTCTGAGCAAAGTTCTACTCCTGTGTCAAGCTCGTTAAAAAATGAAACATATCCTTTCCCTTTGAATCGAGTCTCCTCGTAGACTTAGTACCTGAACCTTCTTTTCACTCGCCTATACCTTAGGTGAATGAAATGAAGCTTGGGGGCATGTCTTCAACCTCTGGAAGTTACGTTGAAGTCAACTCGATCACCTCTCCACATCACGTTGGAGCTAAGTCACTTACTTCTAGCAATCATGCTGGGGGCATGAACCAACTTTTGGATTTCATGATGGGAAGAAGTTCACCATTGGGAACATTTTAGAGCATACTTTCCTTTTTTAGGTTTCGAGCTCATTAAACCATGAAAATTATCCCGAGCATAGTTCATTTTCTGTTACAAGCTCGTTAAAAAATGAAGCAGACATCATGAGCATTCTTCCAACCTATCTTCGAGCTCGTTAAAAACAGTAAGATGGTGTTTGAGCTTACTTTTCACTTTTTTCGTGCTCTGGTTAAAACATGAAAAGTGGTTTGAGCTTACTTTTTCCTTTTTCGTGCTCTGGATCCAAACATGAAAAAGATTCTGAGTGCTTTTGATACCATTATCGTGCTCGTTAAACAAATTGGAGTAAAAAGGTGTGTCTAACGAGTATAGGTTTATCACTTTATCCGGCCTCGCTAGACTATTTACGGAAAAGGAACTGTGCCGAGTTTACTTCCCCTTTGTCGTACTCGGTCATCAACCATGACAAAGTTGTACATGGAGTCCATAGTTAAGCTCTTTTCAGACTCCCTAAAATTGAAAAGATTGCCAAGCGAAATTGATTCGTTCACGCTTGTAAAAGGATTTGAATGATCGTCTCCCTAGTGATAGTTTACCCCTTTTTCGGACTAGGGGGCACTACTTACGAAAAAGGAATACTCCAGCCAATCATGACTAGAAGAGTCCTCTCCCGCGTTGTTTTACCCTTTTTTGGGCGATGAGGCTAACCTTACGAAAAAGGACCGTTGGAGTCTTCTTTAGTTCTTTTTAGACTCCCTAAACATGAAATGACAACCGAGTTTTCCTTCCTTGGACTCGTAAAATCAAACATCGAAGGACCCTTTTGGGACGAACCCCTCCTTTCTCAGGTTCGAAAAACATGTGAGATTGGACTCATCTATGAGATGAGCTACACCGAGCATCTGTTATCCTCCTCAAGCTCGTTAAAAAACAAAGAGGTACTCGTCCATCATGTCGGGGGAAAATGGGAAAATGAGTCAAGTTTACCTTGTTGGCAGCTTGTGAGTCATCACCTTTGAACATGGCATGCATCCTCACCTTGTCTATTTTGGGTAGTCAGTCTTGCTGATAGTGTCATCATTATGATCATGCGTCCTCATTATTGCTATGATTTCACACTTTCTGTGGTTCTGTCTGTTCAAGTAATCCCTGCTGCCAAGCTCTGTTTCATGCCGTTATATGTTCAAAGGGTTATTACCTTGAGTCCACCTCCACTTCATGTCAAACCTTCCCTTTGTGTCAGTACATATTCTATTGTTTCATCGGTCCATACTATCTCTCGTTCTGATTTCGTGTCGATGATGTGGGAATCATTATGGCCCATCTTCGACGAGTCTATTCCTGTCGACACCAAATCACTATCCAGGAATTAGACTTAGGAGTCAGCTGTTAGTACCTTGGTACCTGCATGCCTCAATGGCAGGTTTCCTCGTATTCAACAGTAGGTTTTCATCAATGACCTCTGATTGAATGATCTCTCGGATGCTCGACATCAACTCCTTTATTCGCATTTCGTTGAGATGTACTATAGATACCTTGGGGATCATTGTCATTATTGGTGATTTCCCTCGCATTTGTTAACGGTTCACATCATTGACCGGTAATCAAATGGTTTCTACCATGTTCGACTTCAACACCTTGTAATCACATGGCTAGATTCTTATCTTTTGCGATCAGGTAGAAGACCCTGGGCGCACCTCTACATTTTGATTGCGTCCAGGTTGCGATGGAGATGTCATTTGTATTATCACACAGATCCACTTATTGTATTGGTCGTGGCTGTGTCATTATTGTCTCATGGATCTACGCTTGTTCATAGTAGCCATGATTTGTCTACAGTCTATATCATCTCAATACTCATGGATCTGCAATGTATTGGTCGGCAGCCATGCTTTGAGTCATTTGTTTCCGAGCATGGGAATGCCCGCCTCGGTGGTATATTTGACATTTTGTTTCTATTTCAGCTCCTTGTTGCTCTCCTCGACGCTATCTCCGAAGCATATTTGTAAAGTCTTTCGGCCATCAGTCTCTTCTGACCTCACACTTTAGGGGGCATCTGTTATACCTCAATATTACACATTATGCATTAGTGTCGCATCCTTGTACTAGCGACCTAAACGACAGTTTCCCTTAAAGATCATCTGAATATCCAGAGTGAAAACCATTGACTGAATACTGAAAGCAAAACCTTTTTCTGCCATCTTCCAGCCCAACTTAGCCCTGTTTGTGAGCACTGCCGCTCCTTGCACATCTACAAGGGCGCGGTAGTTATCACTACCGCGCATTGCTCCTTCTCTGGGGTGCGGTACTACCGCGTTATGCTCAGTTATAAGGGCGCGGTAGTCTGAAATTAGCCTTTTTGCCTTGGATTTTGGGATTTCGACCTTCGAGGAGATTTTGTTGGGATTACCACCTTTGGTTCGATCCTAACTCCTTCTTTGTTTAGCTGGCTTGATCCACTAAACCCTCCATAGATCCACACTTCTCTCTTGTTAGTTAACCTTTCCATGTGCTATAAGAGAGAAGCTTTCCATGGGCCAAAGGGAGGACTTTTGGGGCATCAAACCTATGATCTTCATACTTCTGCAGAGATAGTTAGAGGAAGCACTTGGAGCTGGAAGTTGGCTTGGACATCAAGCAACTATTGTACATGACTTCAAGTTGGTAATGGAATAACTTGTCTTGTTTTCCCAAATCATTTGTGTTAATTTTGTTTTAATGATATGATTTGTATCTTTCATAGATTTAGATTCTAACTCATGTTTCAGGTTGCTAGAGAATAGTGCATTCTTGTGTCTTGGTTCCATTTTGACAGGTTCATTCGTGAGGGCTTGGAGATTGGAGCAACTACAAAGACAAGCGTTTGGATAGAAGGTCAGTCAAACTTCTTCTACCCTTTCTAGCATTTTAATCTTGAGATGTTTGTTAGATCTAGGGATTCAAGGTAGCATTTGTTTCCTTTTTGTCTTAGTATAGAGTCAGTATATCCTGCTTTATCCTAAGAGAGTTTCTACCTATCCGTAGGGAGAAATTTCTACAACAGTCGATAACTGTGTATCCAAGTAATAAAGGTTTTCTAAGTTTTTTGTTTTCAGTATATTGTCTTTGATTTGTACCTATAATGGATGCTCATGTTGGGGGATACTCATAATTATGTATGTAGGTAATGAAGGTTTACTAATTTTTGGATTACTTCTCTTAAATGTGATTTTTTCTTCAATCTATAATGTTGAATAACAATTTGGTAAAAAACCTATGATGCATGCTCATGTTGGGGCATACCGATAATTGTGTATCCAAGTAATGAAGGTTTGCTAAGTTTTTATTACTTTGCTTAAATCTTGAAGAACTAAATATATACCAGCAATAGTCCAAAATATACAAGGAATTTCAGCAGGGTGTGAGCAACAAGTATAGTTTATTTTAGAGCAGGAAAAACCTGTATAGTCTATTGTTTTTTATGGGGCATTTTTTTTTTTTCTGCACATGTCTATTTATTTGTAAAACTCTATGGGGTGATTTTCAGTCCTTTGAGCCCTATTTTTAAGATGATGATAGAAAAAAGGGAAAATTGAATGCCCAAGGTCAGTGAACTTGAAGGAGAATGGAGCTAAACCCCTTTTGAGTAAACAATATTTTGTTTATAAGAAGAAAAGAAATGATCCAATAAGAAGTAGTAATGATAAGGAAAATTGGAACTATTGTACCTATAATGGATGCTCATGTTGGGGGATACTCATAATTGTGTATGCAGGTGAAGGTTTGCTAATTTTTGGATTACTTCTCTTAAATGTGATTTTTTTTTCAATTTATATTGGTAAATTTATCAAATGTTGAATAACAATTTGTAAAAAAAACCTATGATGAATGCTCATGTTGGGGGAGGTCGATAACTGTGTATCCAAGTAATGAAGGTTTGCTAATTTTTTTGTTTTCAGTCTATTGTCTTTGATGGGGCATTTTTTTTGTACGCATGTCTATTTATTTGTAAAACTCTAAGGGGTGATTTTCAGTCCTTTGAGCCCTATTTTTAAGATGATGATAGAAAAAAAGGAAAAATTGAATGCCCAAGTTCAGTGAACTTGAAGGAAAATAGAGCTAAACCCATTTTGAGTAAACAATATTTTGTTTATAAGAAGAGAAGAAATGATCCAATAAAAAGTACTAATGATAAGTCAAATTGGAACTATCGTACTTATAATGGATGCTCATGTTGGGGGATACTCATAATTGTGTATGCAGGTAATGAAGGTTTGCTAATTTTTGGATTACTTCTCTTAAATGTGATTTTTTCTTCAATCTATATTGGTAAACTTATCAAATGTTGAATAACAATTTGGTAAAAAACCTATGATGCATGCTCATGTTGGGGCAGACCGATAACTGTGTATCCAAGTAATGAAGGTTTCCTAAGTTTTTATTACTTTGCTTAAATCTTGAAGAACTAAATATATAGCAGCAAAAGTCCAGAATAGACAAGGAATTTTAGCAGAGTGTGAGCAACAGGTATAGTTTATTTTAGAGCAGGAAAAACCTGAATTCTAAGAAAATGATAGAATCATTTACTGAAAAAGAACTATATTGGAATAATCTATATTGGTAAACTTAGAGAACTGAATATATATCAGTTGTTAAATTTTCAGTATTAAATCACAATACTATAGGATCTTTGCTGAGAGAATAACATCTACAGTATATCAATGCATGACAATCATAATATGACAAGCATCACAAGCATCATAAGAATCAAAAGCATAGAGACAAGAGACACAGAGTTTCCGTGGGGAAAACCCTAAGGTGAAAAACCCCACAACTTCCTCAGAGATAGAGAGAGCAATGGCTCAACCAAAGTACAACCAAATAATACAGAGATAGTCTCCTAGCAGATGATCCTCCTCCTCCTCACTAGTGCGCCACTTTCCAGAGAGAGAGATAGATACTTTTCCGAGTGAGTAAAATAGAGATCTCCTATCTCTATTTATACTCACCTTTTTGCCCAGTGACCTATTGGGGCCGACTTGTCTACTTTAGTACATCCACATTATATTATATATTAATTAGGGCCGACCCCATAAGGTGGTCTAATAACCCATCGGCAAGTACACATACTTGCGACACTTGTCAATCCACATGACGACACTTCCTTATAGAGGAATAACACATCTCTTATAAGGGTACAATAAATATACATATAATATACTGATGAAATACATTCCGAAGTTACATATACATCAACACTCCCTCTTAACAAGGAAGGTATTTCTCGACACAGATTTGCTAGACAAGTCTTCTTCTCTGGATCATCATCATCGATGCATCGTCATCGTCATCGTCACTGCTGCTGCTATCTCGTCCAATCTCTGTCTCTACTCGTCATAGGAAGTTCTACAGAGCCAGTCCTTTTTCATACTGGATGTAGGCCCACCACCTGCAGGTCTTCATCATCACTGGCCATACTGTGGAATCCTCAGGACTTTTACGTGCGTCACAAAACCTCGAAAGAGCATCCCAGGATATTACGGGTACACAACTCCAACCTGTAGGATCTCCCAGGGCGCTATTACATGTGACCCCACCACAAAACCTCGAAAGAGCATCTTAGGATGTTACGGGTACACAACTCCGACCTAAGATCTCCCAGGGCACAAATTACATGTGGTCCACCACAAAACCTAGCAAGAGCATCTCAGGATGTTACGGGTACACAACTCCGACCTGAGATCTCCTAGGGCACAAATTACATGTGGTCATGGCAAAACCTCGCAAGAGCATCTCAGGATGTTACGGGTACACAACTCCGACCTGAAATCTCCCAGGGCCCAAATTACATGCCATAGGACAAAACCTCGCAAGAGCATCTCAGGATGTTACGGGTACACAACTCCGACCTGAGATCTCCCAGGGCAACGAATTACATGTCCTCCCAGAGCAATGTCTCGAAAGAGCATCCCAGGCTGTTACGGGTACACAACTCCGACCTATAGGATCTCCCAGACATGCTCATCTGCACAACCTGATCCACGGCCACAGAGTATCAACCTGATACTCACCATACATCATCCTGATGTACTCATGATCGTCCTGATCATAATCACTGCAACGTCCTGCTGCAAGTCATCTGGAGCAACATCCTGAAGCTCGTCATCTATGATCATCCTGATCATCACTGCAACATCCTGCTGCATGATCTACCTGATCATCAATGCATCTTCCTGATGCATACCAAGTATCATACATGATCCTCCTGATCATCAATGCATCTACCTGATGCATACCAAGTATCTACCTGATACATATCATCATACATGATCCTCCTGATCATCAATGCATCTACCTGATGCATACCAAGTATCTACCTGATACATATCATCATACATGATCCACCTGATCATACAATGTATCCACCTGATACAAATACAAATACATGATACATATCACCATACATGATCCACCTGATCATACAATGTATCCACCTGATACATATACAGATACATGGTCCAAGCATCCAACATGATGCATAAACAAAAATACATACACATGATCCAACTGATCATATCCAGCATCCAACATGATGCGTACATACATACATAAAATGATCCAACTGATCATATCCAGCATCCAACATGATGCGTACATACATACATAAAATGATCCAACTGATCATATCAAGCAGAAACTAGAACATCATCTTGATGCTCATCATCCAGCGCTTACATCCACAGCCATGTGAAGGATCCTCCTTCCAACATGCTTGGAATGGCTTCAGCAAATGTGTCCATCACTTCTTCCTTGAAGTGTCCTCGATATGAAGAACGCCAAGCCTCTCTCTGAAGTACTCGAACTTCACTCTGGCTAGTGGCTTCGTCAGCACATCTGCAATCTGCTCGTCCGTCGCAACATACAGAAGCTTCACAGCTCCTCTCTGCACCATATCCTTGATATAGTGATATTTGATCTCTATGTGTTTCGACCTATCATGAACCACTGGGTTCTCAGACAGCTTCACACAACTCTGGTTATCACAGAAGATACCAGTAGCCTCCAACGGGAGATCAAATAACTCAGACAGTAGCTTCCGTAGCCATACTGCCTCACAACTAGCTGAACAGGCTGCAACATACTCTGCCTCAGCTGTACTCAGTGCTACGCAGGACTGCTTCCTGCTAAACCAAGAGATCACACCTGATCCCATACTGAAGTAACACCCAGATGTGCTCTTCCTATCTGCAGCACTGCCAGCCCAATCTGAATCAACATAACCCTGTAGGTTAAACTTTTGATTTGCCTCATATCTGAGCCCATAATCCACTGTACCCTTCAGGCACCTCAGAACATGCTTTACAGCAACTAGATGAACACTCCTCGGATCCGTCAGGAACTGGCTCAATGTGTTCACAGCAAAGCAAATATCTGGTCTCGTGTTCGTCAGGTACATCAAGGACCCAATCATCTGACGATACATAGAGACATCAATCGGCTCAGATGAAGCATCACATAGAAGCTTCAGATTTGATGCCATAGGTGTGGCCATGACCTTGCAATCCATCATCCCGAATCTCTTCAGGATATCTACTGTGTACTTCCCTTGACCAAGGAAGATTCCACCTGCATTCTGCCACACCTCCATACCTAGGAAATAGTGCATCATTCCCAAATCTTTCATATCGAGTTCAGCTGCAAGATTCCTCTTAGTATCTGCAATCAGTCTGTCATCTCCTGTCACAAATAGGTCATCCACATACAGGAGTAGAATCACTGGATTCCCTTCCTCAACCTTTGTAGAAACGATTGGAATCTGCTTTACTCTTGGTAAATTCCAAGCTAGATAGGAAACTGTCCATCCTACCATACCAGGTTCTGGGAGCTTACTTCAAGCCATACAAGGCTTTCTTCAATCTGCATACATATGAATCCCTGTCAGGTCTTGGGACTGCATCCCAAACATCTTCTTCATGATCTACGGATCATGGCATTCCATTTCTTCATCCCAGATCCTGGGAACTTCAATATCTTCAATAGATATCTTTCTTGCTGGAACAAATGTTGTAGTCCTTTTGTAGGTGAAGATATACGGTCTTTCCTACAAAACAAGTTAAATTGCATGATTAGAAACATCTCATAATTTTCAGAACAAATTCTTTACACATAAAGAAATATGTCATGCAGTCATGCAGTTATCTTAGCCAATGCTTCAATACAACATTTATCCATGTTCCACAAATTTCTAGATGCCTTCCAGTCTCTACCAGAACATTGTTAAGAGTTTGCACTACTCCCAACATGTCAGCAAAGAGGTTTCATTCTAGATAAGTAGCACTGGAATGTTGTACAGTGCCATAAGCCACTTACCCATCACATGCATATTAGTAGTATACTGTTCATTAATGCAATCATTCAAATATGCACAATACATCTCCTAAGTCTAGGAACATAAGCATAATATTATTAAACAAACAAAATAGGCAAGAAATGATAATTGAAATACTTATCTTTGTTTGTTTGTTTGGGTGGACTCCCTCTGAGTCTATGCTTCCTGGTAGGAGCTGCTGGAGTAGCTTCTTCTACACCTTTCTGTTGTGGAATGTAGGAAGATGGTCAACTCCCTCTGAAGATATGCATCCTTGCAGGAGCTGCTGGAGTGTGCTCCCTTTTGATCTTTGCTTCCTGGATTACCTGTCCTTATATTCATCTTTGCTGACATCAATATTCTTGAACCCAGAAAAGACCTCTTCTGGTGTCTTGTTTTCCAATATCTTGTGGGGAGTTCTGTTCTGCACATATACAACTGTTCTAACTGCTTCTGCCCATAGATGCATAGGTAGATCCTGGTCATGCAGCATTGCCCTTGCTGCTTCCATGACTATTCTGTTCTTCCTTTCTGCAACTCCATTATGTTGAGGATTATAAGGAGCAGTCAACTCCCTCTTAATCCCTGAATCACTGCAAAGCTTCTTGAAGTCATTTGAGGTGAATTCTCCACCATTGTCAGATCTGAATGTCTTGATTTTCTTGTCAGTTTGATTCTCCATCAAGGTTTTGAATTTCTTGAATTTATCAAACACCTCATCTTTGCCCTTCAAGAAGTATACCCAAGTCTTCCTGGAGAAGTCATCAATAAATGATACATAGTAAACATACCCACTTAGGGAACTGGATGACATGGGGCCACATACATCTGAGTGGATGATTTCCAGGATGTCTTTTGCCTTGCTTTCACTGCTTGGGAAAGCCTTCTTAGTGTTCTTACCTTTTGCACATCCTTTGCAAACCCCTTCATGTTTGGTCTTGATTTCAGGAAGACCTTCTACAGCCTTGCTTGCAATTGGAAGTGCTCTATAGTGCATGTGAGCAAGTCTCCTATGCCAAAGTTCACTTGGCTCCATGGATTCATGTACCATGGCATGTTCAGGTTGACCCTTTAATTTATACAAGCCTCCCTCTTGCTCTCCAATCACTACTGCATCATCTATAGTCTTTCCCTTTGGCCACATTAGTACTTGGCCATCAACAAATGCAACCCTCATACCTTTTGCATCTAGAGCAGAGATGGAGAGTAAGTTCTTCTTGAGCCCAGGTACATAGAGAACTTCCTTCATCTTCAGAGATTTTCCAGAATCTAAGTTGTAAGAGGCTTCACCACTTCCTTTGATTGGATATTGATAATCATCCCCAAGTTTCACCTTATGGGGTGATTCATGTTCAGAAAGGTTCACAAATGATTCCTTGAACCCAGTCATGTGTTTGGAAGCCCCACTATCAATCAACAAATCATTACATCCATGGGAGATGGTACCTGTAAGAGCAGAAATTAGAACATATTCTTCTTCACTTGATGATTCATCATCACTACTACTTTCTGCCCTAGCCTTCTTCTTTGGGGGTTCATCATCTTCGGCAGCATGAGCATGAAACCTTCTTTTGCTGCCCTTCTTCTTCTTACTGGAGTTGTTGTTATTATCCCTTTTGTTCTTGGGACAATCTGAAGCAAAGTGACCCTTCTCATTGCATGTGAAGCATCTTAGGTCCTTCTTACTCTTTTGATGGAATCTTTTGGGGTGAGGGTGATCCTTCTTGGTTTTGCTTCTTTTGGTGTGGGATGCAAGAGCTTGATCTTCTCCTCTCATCTTTTCCTCACGAGCTATAAGTCTAGCTTCTTCTTGAGAGCATTCTTCCCTCAATCTGTTGAACGAGATCAATTTCTTCCTTGCACAAATTCCTTGAATAAAGGAATCCCATGACCTAGGTAGGCCATTTAGAGTAGTCATCACCACCTCACCATTCTCCACCATTTCATCTACTGCTTCTAATTGTTCCTTGATCTGAGAGACCCTTGAAAAGTAAGATTGAATGGTTTCTCCATTCTGAAACTTTACTGCTTTCAATTGGTTCCGCAGGGTCATCTTCCGATTTATGTTCTTTCCTTCAAATAGCTTGGTCAAGGCTTCAAACATCTCTTTGGGTGTCTTAAGAGAAGACACATGGGGTATGAGATGATCTTTGATAGAATCAGCAATGATTCTCTTTGCCTTGACCAAGTTCTTCTTGTGCAATACCTTGGCCTCTTCATCCTCTGGGATAGGGATGTCTTCTTTCACATATGAGTCCAACTCATTCTCTTCTAGGATTAGCCCAATCCTATACTTCCAGGCTCGGAAGTTATCAGCCCCTTCAAGCTTATCCTCAAGCTTGGTGTGAAGAGACATATTTAAGAGTACTTCAAATGGAAATAGAAAAGATTTAGAACTTACCACTTGAAGTGCTAAAAACTGGATCTGGTCCCGGATTAGGGTTTGTCAGAGAAACCCTAAAAATTCAAAATGTGAATTTCAAAATTCTAAAAGGATAGAAAGATGCGCCTTGGAGAGCTGATCAGCCTAGTACATTTAGAATTTGAGATCAGCAAAGTCTTGTCCTTCAAAATTGCCTTTTTGTCCTCCCGGGTTCACTAGGGAGAGCCCTGAATTAGGGTTTGAGTTTCCCGGAGATCTACCCAGCCAAAAATCTCGATCCAAAGCTCAAACCTTCGATTTTTGCAAGGAGCTTCCAGCTGTACCTTCAGTTTCCAGAAATTCCTATTTTTGTGGAAACCCTAATTTTTAGGGCCAAAACTGAAAATGCTCGGAACTGAAATCTGATTGGACAGAAAGATGCGCCTTGATGAGTAGATCCAATCTACTATACTGAATTTCAAAAATCTGTGGAGAGAAACCCAATAAACAAGGAATACAAGCTTACGTCACTGCAAAATGTCTTCTTCTCAGTTAGGCTCTGATACCATGTTAAATTTTCAGTATTAAATCACAATACTATAGGATCTTTGCTGAGAGAATAACATCTACAGTATATCAATGCATGACAATCATAATATGACAAGCATCACAAGCATCATAAGAATCAAAAGCATAGAGACAAGAGACACAGAGTTTCCGTGGGGAAAACCCTAAGGTGAAAAACCCCACAACTTCCTCAGAGATAGAGAGAGCAATGGCTCAACCAAAGTACAACCAAATAATACAGAGATAGTCTCCTAGCAGATGATCCTCCTCCTCCTCACTAGTGCGCCACTTTCCAGAGAGAGAGATAGATACTTTTCCGAGTGAGTAAAATAGAGATCTCCTATCTCTATTTATACTCACCTTTTTGCCCAGTGACCTATTGGGGCCGACTTGTCTACTTTAGTACATCCACATTATATTATATATTAATTAGGGCCGACCCCATAAGGTGGTCTAATAACCCATCGGCAAGTACACATACTTGCGACACTTGTCAATCCACATGACGACACTTCCTTATAGAGGAATAACACATCTCTTATAAGGGTACAATAAATATACATATAATATACTGATGAAATACATTCCGAAGTTACATATACATCAACATCAGTCACAGCAAAGGAGCAACTTATTTAGTAAGTCTAAAATTTCGCAGTATTTTAAAAGAGAGGACATGGTTTTGAAGCAAAAATCAATAAAGGAGCAGAGGCAGTAGCAGATATAGGTTATTCCAGAACATGGATGAACACAATTGTGAGAAAATAAAAGAGTTATTTTGTGAAATGGACAAGTTGTTTGGGAGACAAAACATGTTGTAGCAGAAAGCAGAACAGGAACAGACAGAGTAACTAATTTTAATAGGGAGTGAACAAGAAGTATAGGTTACTTCAGAGCAGGGAAAAACACAATTGTGAGTAAGGGTGAACAACAGGTATAGGTTATTTGAGAACAGGGATGAACAAGGAATTTGAAGAGGGAGTGAACAGGAAGTATAGGGTTACTTTAGAGCAGGGAAAAATACAATTGTTAGTAAAGAAAAGAGTTATTTCCTGGAGTGGACAATTTATCTAGGAGACAATATCTATTGCAACAGAAAACTTTTGAAATCAGTAAATAAATGACATGCATGATTAAATTAGGACTTTAAACGTTGAACATACAAGTAAAACAAGTAAATAAACCACAGTCTAGACACCAAACAAAAAATATGAGTTATTATAACAACAAATATAACTTTGGTTCAAAAAAGAACCTTGATTTTCAGTAGAAAACAAGAAGCTTTAGCTCCTGAAGAGCTTGGTTGAGATGAAGAAAAAACTGAGACACAATAACAATAGCCAACAAGAACACAATTCTGACAAAATTAAAGAAATAATTTCTGGAATGGATAACTTCTTTAGGAGACAAAACCTGTTGCAGCAAAAAGCAGAATAGGAACATAGACAAAGAAAAACACAATTGTGAAAAGGGAAAAACACCTCAAAGCAGAGAAAATTTCTTTAGAGGTGCAAGTTACTTCAAAGATAATTCTGACAACGCAAGGCTATTCCCAGTACGAGCTACTGCATCTGGGCTAAAACCAATTGCTTTACAAAGTTGTTGACGACCTGGTTAATCAAAAGGAAGAAATTTCATGGTGTTAGAAAGCATTCAATAAAGCATATATAGACAAAAATATACATTAAACAATAAAAGATACATTAAGAATAAGAGACAAAACCTATTGCAGCAAAAAAGCAGAATAGGAACATAGACAAATTAAAACACAATTGATTTTCAGTAGAAAACAAGAAGCTTTATCTCCTGAAGAGTTTGATTGAGATGAAGAAAAAACTGAGACACAATAACAATAGAAAACAAGAACACAATTCTGAAAAAATTAAAGAAATAATTTATGGAATGGATAACTTCTTTAGGAGACAAAACCTGTTGCAGCAAAAAGAAGAATAGGAACATAGACAAAGAAAAACACAATTGTGAAAAGGGAAAAACCCTCAAAGTAGGGAAAATTACTTTAAAGGTGCAAGTTACTTCAAAGACAATTCTGACAACGCAAGGCTATTCCCAGTACGAGCTACTGCATCTGGGCTAAAACCAATTGCTTTACAAAGTTGTTGACGACCTGGTTAATCAAAAGGAAGAAATTCTATGGTCTTAGAAAGCATACAATAGAGCATATATAGACAAAAATATACATTAGACAATAAAATATACATTAAGAATAGGAGACAAAACCTGTTGCAACAAAAAAGCAGAATAGGAACATAGACAAATTAAAACACAATTGTGAAAAGGAAAAAACATCTTAGACCAGAGAAAATTAGTTCAAAGGAGGGAAAAACACAATTGTGAGTAAAAAAGAAATTTTTTTTTTCTAGAACGGGCATTTTATCTAGGAGAAAATATCTGTTGCAACACAAATGTCAGTGAAGCATCGTTTCATCTTAAAGCAGTAAGTAAATAAGATGTATGATTAAATTATAACTTTAAAGGTTGAACATACACGTAAAACGAGTAAATAAATCGTAGTTGAGACACTAAACAAGAAATATGAGTTATTATAACAACAAATATAACTTTGGTTTTAGTAAAAAACCTTGATTTTCAATAGAAAACAAGAAACTTGATCTATTGAAGAGGGTCGTTGAGCTGAAGAAAAAACTAAGACACAATAACAACAACAAACAAGAATACAATCACATAAGCTTCATCCATCCAAATTTATAAACGATTGCAGCTAAAGGCGGTGCATTGGTGTCTGAGCACATTTAACCATTGTTGCATTGAAATCTGTTCTCGTATCTACAGAAGATAGAATGTGCAAAAGGTCCAATCCGTCAAATTCACAAATACGTCCATAGGCAGAAATGAGTACTATTGAATCAAGATTCATAAATTCGTAATTGAGTAGACCCAAAGAAATAAATTTTGCCGTGGCAAACCCGATGGAAAGTTGTTCCATGTCCAATCTGTAATTGAATGCTCAATTATAGAAAAAAAAATCTATTTCTCATAATATTTGTTCATGCAGAGTTGCATCAGTTTGTTTTAATCCGTAAATTGTTAAAATAAATGAATCCATAGTCGATATTAATGCCATCGGACCAACATAGGATATACTGATAGAATAAATTCAGAGATACATGGATCATGATCTGACTGATTTAGCTGAGAAACCAGGAATGCACTTTATTGTTCCTCAGATTAAGGTATGATATTGATGAAAATATGAATCACAAGATCATTTTGCAGTGACAAAAATGGAAACCTGACCAATAGAGTAATCATGCTGGTTGACGGTCGCTGACGAGATCGGAGGAAAACACTATTTACGGTTGGCTGTGTCGCTGGTCGGCGGTCGGTGGTCACCTTGCAATCTCGGTTCTGCAAATTTATAATTTATAATTTTATTTTCTGTTGTGCAGCTAGCGACCACCGACCACCGACGAGAGGGGATTTTTGGTGGACGGCGGTCACTGGTCGCTTTGAAAGGAATAACAAACTAATTTTTTGTGCGGCAAGCGACCAACGACGAGGGGCTTTTCAGTGGAAGGCGATCGGCGGTCGCTTTGAAAGGGATAACAAACGAAATTTTTGTATTGTGCGGCAAGTGACCAGCGACGAGGGCAGGGTATCTAGCAGCGAACAGACCCGGGAGACAGTATGAACACTTGTTTTATTTATGATGGTTTTTAGAATTTTTTCTTGATTTATCAACCAGTAATAGATCGAGTTCCCCGGATAAGTCCTTTCAGTGGGGAATTCCCTCAGATTGCAAGAACTGTTGCTACCAACAGAGGACGAATGGAAAGTTCAGTAAGTTTTGCACGAATGGAAATTGGATATATATAAGAAAATCGAAAAGGTCCCAACTCATTGGTCTCGAATCCGTTCAGGCAATAATGTGAGTAGGTTTAAGCACAGTGCAACAGACTAATGCGAGCAGGTTTAAGCACAGTGCAGCAGACGCTAACCCTGGTCTGGAGGCAGCTGCGACGTTTAAAAAAATATTTGCCGAGCGCTCGTTGGCCTTTGACCGGCATAATAATAAATGAGAAGCTTGCTCCACGTGGAAAAATTCCATTCGCTCCATGAGCGAGGAATCTTGTTGATGTAGAAGTAATGCTTCTCCAGGGTGAACGCCTACGACGTAAATATATGTAAATATGGATAAAGATATTTATATATAAATATATTAGTGGAATAGTTTAATAAGGGCCATGCCTTACCTTGAAATATGAAAAGATAAAGATATTAATCTACGATAAGTATGAATACACTTGTCACATAATGAATAAAGGAGGTTACACATAAGGATATAGCCATGGATTGGAATGGTTAGTATAGATATTTTCAATCTAAGTGAATAATTCAATATGAATACAAATGTGATAAAAGTTGGAGTAACTTGTATGTAGTTTTGTAATGTGGAACAAGTATTAGAATTACCTTTAATATAAGAATATGAAGATGTATTAGAATTACCTTTAATATAAGAACATGAAGATGTATAAGAATTACCATAAATTTCCTTCGTGATTACATTTATATTGTGTTCATATAAATATGGGATGTATGGTATATGATGGATCATATCTAAGTTGCAAGGTAGGATTAGATATTTATGTACATATATTGTATTAGAAATATATTGAAATTTAAATGGTAATAATTAAAGTATTATAATACATTTTGAGATATGTTTGGTTATTGCGTTGAGAGGCGCTTTCAAAGTAAACAAAAAAAATAATACAAAGTAAAAAGTAATAAATATTATGTCAGCCATAAACAAAAAAAGAATAATACAAAGTAAAATGTAAATATAAGGCTTAAACTAGAGACTTTAGAAATTATGATTAGGTGGTAAATATTATGTCGGCCATAAACACAACGTGAATGAGTGATTTGTTGCTGAATGAGCGCATTCACAGGTTAAATTATGTGGTGAAAAATTAGGTTAGAACACGACGAGCAGTTGCGCCCTATCTACATTCTACCAAAGATATGGTCCATAACAATCAGATAGAAGGTACGTTTTTCTTTCTTCAATACAATGAAACTATTGTCTTTATGTAAATCAACGAATGATAGAAACTGTAAATCAACGAATTCTCAACTGATGAGCTACTTGGTCCAACTGATTGATTGTAATAAACTGAGGAATGAAGCTGCTAAGGAACAACGCAACAACGCTTTAGCAGAAGAGGACTACGTCTATCTTACTCTGTATTTATATAAAATATTCACAGGTATTTTCATGGATCACAGGTTATGTCGAATTCTAAAGGTACGATAAAGGATGTTGTCTCAAGTAATGATGGCATAGTTGTGTAATGGGTATGTATGCAATTCCAAACTAATAGTTTGAAAACGGAAAATGAGCCGTCTAAATGCTTATCCTGCAGACTTTAAATGAAGCTTTGTCTTAGCACGAAATGAAAGGGGTAAAAGATATATCGACATCACACAAATTCTTGGATCTCGAAAACAATTTTAGGGCAAAATGATGCGAATCTAAAATAGGTTTCCTTCTCATTAATAATTTTCCACAGCACAATTAATGGATTCATGAGAGGAGAAGGAAGAAATGCGTACCGTGTTTAAGCATTTTGAGAAGGGCGAGCGGGGGAATCGAGCATGGGGCCATCTGTAGCGGGCGGCCCCATTCCACCTGCGGCCCAAGAAAATATCCTCTGCAATCTCTCCATGACTGCTGTTGTTGTTTCTGGTATGATGTAAAAACTCATAATTATTAAAGTTATAATTTTTTATAAATATAATATTAATAAAAATTATAAAATTTTATAATTATATATAAATGTTCTTAATATTTTATAATTATATATGATTTAATTTAATTTAATTTATTTATGGTTTTTATGTTTTTTTTCTAAATGATATCTATTTCTAATTTTTCTATAATTTAGATATGTTATAATTGATTTGATTTCAATTGTGCAGTCATTTAAATTCATAATTTCTATACCACAATTTCATAAGTTTATATGCTATTTTTTTTTTTAATTTAACATTAAATTTATGTGTTATAAGTTTATATGTAATTTGTTTTTTTTTTGTAAGATTTTCAAATTAAAATTATGATTTTTTTTAGTTTTCAAAATAAAATCATGATTTTTTCCATTAATTCACTCCTCCCAATCATTAATCACTAATTATTTAGAGTTTTGGATTAATATATCAACATTAAGCAAGTTTGATCACCTCCTAAAATTTTCAACCATTTGAGAAACTAAAACTAGAATTATTATTTTAATTTATTGCATATTTGTAAATTTTTTCTTTTTTTACATTGGACACAATTATAATTTTTGATCTTCTACAAAAATAACACACATTCAAAATTATGAATATGACCTACCTTAATACATAATTTCCCCCTTCACATATGGACATTGTGCTTTAAAGTATGCCATAAACATTTCCCTTTTTTATGTAATCACAATGAAGGCTCCTAAAACATGTTGTTTCACATATACAAGGTGCATGCACCAAATTAAGATGCACTAAGAATTAAATTTAGTTAAATCAGTTAGGATTACATCATAGTTAAGTGACAAAGTTTAAGGTATATCACGATACAAAATATAAGTGGCATTGTTAAAATGATTAGGCTATTCATATAGGTAACCTAATTACTATTCTTAAGGGTTATTTTAATGGGTTGAATTATCCTATGAAGAAACCAAAAGACCATAGATCACAAGTTCAAATATGGTTGTGGCCCTTGTGTTACTTGCTCTAAATTACTTGTAACACCACAACTTAAGACATAGATAAAAGTAGATAAAAATTCAATTTCATGGTAAAGTACATTTTGTCTCCATACTAAAAGTACAAGGTTCAAATCTTTGCTTCTCAATCATTCTTCACTTGGGCTCAATTCATGGCTCGAATATTATTTCCTTAGGAGTAATCTCTTGAATATATAGACCACATCAACTCTTTTCTCCAACTTGTTTGTAATATTTTTATACTTTGGAGTGATAGCACAAGGTTCAAATCTTTGTTTCTCAATCATTCTTCATGTGAGCCCAATTCATAGCTCAAATATTATTTTCCTATGATTATAACATCTTTTATTGAATTTACATATATTCATTTAACCTCGTCAATTTGTTGTAGTTGTAGAGTTAACAATTACTTTGATATAGGTTTCCTTTTAACTTTAATATATGAATAAATCTATACATATTTTTTTTCATATTTTAGTGATAATTAAATTATGAGATTTCATTCATATATTTTGAACTTTGTAATTTATTTGCCACTTATTTTCAATAGGGTCAGTGCAAGCTAATGAGGGTCACTTTTGGCACGTTAGATGCAATAGAAAACTGAAAAAGCAGGCATCCCTCAACTTACTTGGATTTTTTGATTTACTTACGGAAAATATCTTGCATTGAGTAAAAAAGATGAAATGTAGGAAATTGAATCACGTTTCTGAATATATAACTTTTATGTATTGAAAATTTGCATAGCTATGTCAAGTTTCAGTTTTCCTAACAGACACTTTTTATTTTTCAGGCAAATGATAAGGTATATGTTTTTGTGGGTAGAGCCTTTGAGGGCCTAAATGATGGAATCAAGCTACAAAAATCGGCATGCATGTAGAGAACACATAGCACTTGTGCGCCATTATTTTTCGAAAATTAAATTAGTAATTTTATAATTTTTTTATAATTGTCTAAGTGATCAAACCTCAAAAATAGTACATCTTTTGTGGGTAGAGCCTTTGAAGGTCTTAATGCAAAATTCTTGAAATGGGTTTTTCATAGAACGTGGAGGTTAGTGTCCTCTTGTGCACCATACAATTTTTTTTTGAAATGATTGAGAATTGAAAAAGTTATGGAAGAAACACTAACAATGTGTTTCACGAGTTAAGGAGGTAGGACAGAAAAGAAATTGAAAGAAAATAGGAAAAATTAATATTTCAAAATAAAAGTTACATATTTGGAATCTGCAGAAAAAATGCTATTTGTGTCTAAGATTTCGTCAAAAATGACTCTGTGTAGCATATTGTAACGAGTGGCTAAGCACAGGCTTCTCCAGAAACTGGAAGAAATACCCAATTAGCTTTGGTTTTTCATTAACATAGCACAGGTTTGGAATTACCGAAGCAAACTCTAAAGCATACACATAGGATTATTGTTGACATGTGAGCATGTGACTCGGCCTGTTTAAATTCAAAAATATTGCCGCGCTTTTAGATTTAAATAACGCGTACGCGTTATATAACTAAATAACGCGTGCGCGTTATATCAATAATTAACGCGTACGCGTTATATAACTACATAACACGTACGCGTTATATAGTTACAAAACGCGCTCGCGTTATTCAAATCATAAAATACATGTTTAATACTTGAGAAAGAGGGGGTGTAGAAGTCAAGGGAAATTTTGTTTAATATTTGAGAAGGGGTGGGGAAGGGTCAAGGGAATCTATGGTTAATATTTAATAGGGGTGGGAAAGGGTCAAGGGCTTAGAAGGATGTTGAAAGCTTGAGTGGGGAGAGATGAAGGGAATGAGAACATGATGGGCTATAGGGGGTGAAGGGAAGTGGAGCTTGAGAGCACTATTAGGAGTAGAATAGGTTCTGAAGAGGTATAGGGTTAGAAGTTGAAAGTGAGACTTGAGTGACAAGGGGGAATGGATGGAGGCAAGGGGGATGTGAGAGAGAAATAAAGAATACAAGGGGGGAGAGACATAGAGCGAGGGAGGGAGAGGGACAATGGGGAGGAATGGATTTGGAGGGAGTGAGAGATAGATGGGGATAGAACGAAATAAGAGATAGGAAGGGAGGGACAGAAAGTGTTGGTGGGAGACATGCAGAGAGTGGTGGCGATGGAGAGAGAGGGAGTGATGGAGAGATTGGGATAGGTTGAGGGAAAGATGAGGGAGGGATAGAAGGTGAGAGACAGGCGATGAGAGAGGGAGGGAGAGAAGGTAGGGTGAGGGATGGAGGGAGAAAGTTGGAGATAGATATGGATGGAGGGGGTATGGGTTTGAGAATGGAAAGTGACATAATGTGTGTGTATGTGTGTGTGTTTGAGAGAGAGAGAGAGACAGAGAGAGAGAGAGAGAGAGAGATTGATGGTTGGGGAGAGAGAGACTAGAGGGAGTTGTGAGCATCATATTCTCCATCAGCATCATATTCTTCATCATCATCATCTTCATGACCATCATCGTCATCATCAACATCTTCATCATCATCACCATCATCATCATCATCATCATATTCCTCATCAAATCAAAATCTCCATCATCATTATCATCATCATGATCATCATCTATACATCACCATCACCATCATCATCAACATCTTCATCATCATCACCATCACCATCATCATCAAAATCTTCATCGTCATCACCATCACCATCACCATCACCATATTCATCATCATTGTCATCTCTAGGTTCCCCATCAACATCAACATCTCCATCATCATCATCTTCTTCATCATCATCATCTTCATCACCATCATCATCATCATCAACATCTTCATCATCATCACCATCATCATCATCATCATTATCTTCCTTGAATCAGATCAACATATCCATCATGTCACCATCATCTTCTGAACATCATCATCTAAACATCACCATCACCATCACCATCATCATCATCATCTTCATCATCATTACCATCACCATCATCATCAACATCTTCATTGTCATCACCATCATCATCATCATCATCATTGGCATTTGTAGGTTCCTCATCAACATCTCCATCATTATCATCTTCTCCATCATCATCATCTTCATCACCATCATCATCAGCATCAACATCTTCATCATCATCACCATAATCATCATCTTCATCGTCATCAGGTCAACATCTCCATCATCGTCATCTTCTTCATCATCTTCACCATCATCATCATCATCATCATATTCATCGCCATCTCCATCATCTCCATCATCTCCATCATCATCACCATCACCATCATCATCATCTTCATGACCATAAACATCTTCATCATCATTGTCATCTCCCCCTTCCTCATCAACATCTCCATCATCATCATCATCATCATCATCATCACCATCTGAACATCACCATCACCATCATCGTCAACATCTTCATCATCATCATCATCAGCAGCAGCATCATCATCAGCATCAGCATCATCATCAAAATCTTCATCGTCATCACCATCACCATCTTCATCATCATTGTCATCTCTAGGTTCCCCATCAACACATCTCCATCATCGTCATCTTCTTCATCATCATCATCTTCATCACCATCATCATCGTCATCTTCTTCATCATCATCATCTTCATCACCATCATCATCGTCATCAACATCTTCATCATCATCACCATCATCATCATCATCATCTTCCTCATCAGATCAACATCTCCATCATGTCACCATCATCTTCATCTTCATCATCATCATCATCATCACCATCATCATTACCAACACCATCATCATCAACATCTTCATCGTCATCACCATCATCATTGGCATCTGTAGGTTCCTCATCAACATCTCCATCATCGTCATCATTGGCATCTGCAGGTTCCTCATCAACATATCCATCATCGTCATTTTCTCCATCATCATCACCATCATCACCATCATGATCTTCTGAACATCATCATGATCATCATCTAAACATCACCATCACCATCATCGTCAACATCTTCATCATCATCGCCATCAGCATCATCATCAAAATCTTCATCGTCATCACCGTCACCATCTTCATCATCATTGTCATCTCTAGGTTCCCCATCAACACATCTCCATCATCATCATCTTCTTCATCATCATCATCTTCATCACCATCATCATCGTCATCAACATCTTCATCATCATCACCATCATCATCATCATCATCTTCCTCATCAGATCAACATCTCCATCATGTCACCATCATCTTCGTCATCATCATCATCATCATCATTACCAGCACCATCATCATCAACATCTTCATCGTCATCACCATCATCATTGGCATCTGTAGGTTCCTCATCAACATCTCCATCATCATCATCATTGGCATCTGCAGGTTCCTCATCAACATATCCATCATTGTCATTTTCTCCATCATCATCACCATCATCACCATCATGATCTTCTGAACATCATCATGATCATCATCTCAACATCACCATCACCATCATCGTCAACATCTTCATCATCATCGCCATCAGCATCATCATCAAAATCTTCATCGTCATCACCATCACCATCACCATCACCATCACCATCTTCATCATCATTGTCATCTCTAGGTTCCCCATCAACACAACATCTCCATCATCATCATCTTCTTCATCATCATCATCATCTTCATCTCCATCATCGTCCTCATCAACATCTTCATCATCATCACCATCATCACCATCATCATCATCATCTTCCTCATCAGATCAACATCTCCATCATGTCACCATCATCTTCATCACCATCATCATCACCATCATCATCAACATCTTCATCACCATCATCATCAACATCTTCATCATCATCACCATCATCTTCATCAACATTATCATCTTTATCATCTTCATTTGCATCATGATCATCTTCATTGTCATCACCCTCCTCCTCCTCATCATCTTTATCATCTTCATCTACATCATGATCATCTTCATTGTCATCACCCTCCTCCTCCTCATCATCTTGTGCACTTATGCACTTAGGGATTAATATTTAGAAGAGGGTCTAAAGGCCTTTATGGGGGAGGGGCTCTAGGAACAAGGTAAGACAGAGAGGGCAGGGGGGAGGGATAAAGGCGTAGAGGGTTAGTGATTAAGGGAGAAGAAGGGAGAGAGTGCTATAGGGAGGGATAATGACGAAGATAAAGAGAAGGTGGAGAGATGGAGAGTGGGGTGGTAGAGACATGGCTGAAGGGAGAGAAAGAAACATGAAAGAAACATGTAGGGAGAATGAGGGACAGATATTTAGAAAGAGATAGGGGGTATCTAGGGATTATTGGGAGAGAGCTAGGGGGTATTAAACCATACAAAACATTTGTTTTGTATGCAATCATATAAATTATTAGTTTTCTTTGATTTTGTTCGTTGCCCTAGCCGTGCACCTAACCTATTTATTATGCTTGACTATATCGCGTTCGCGTTTGTTCACTAAATATCGCGCACGCGTTTTATATTTATATAACGCGTACGCGTTTTGGAACTCCAGAAATAATGGACTGTTGCTGTCCGAGAGCAACTTCACTCTGTCCGAACGAAAGCAACAATCCCGCGATTTTTCGAACAGCACGAGCCCGCGTCTGAAAATTTTCACATTCTACACCAACTCCATCATTTTTTTTTATGCAGGTGCAGCATTGAGGACATCTTTCATGGTTGCTCACTGTGGTGTTGGGTTATATGGCCATATTTGAAGAAAATAATTAGCAAGCTTGAAGAATCTCCAATTGAAGAACACCAAAGATAAGGCCTTTGAAAGATTCATTTTGCCTATATTTGAGGAGCACACAAGGTAAGATATCAAGCTTCAAGACCAACAAGGAAGAACTTCCATTTGCTTATTATTGAAGAGCTTGTAATTGAGGATCAACAAAAACAAACTATATTGAATTGATCATTGTGGTGATGGGGAATGCACGTAACCGAGTAAACAAATCAACAAGGAAGAAGAGACCTCAAGAAGTCATTGAAGAAGAGAATGAAAAGAAAAGAATATACATGATGAATCGGAGGCTTTCTTTGGAAACTAATCCAAATCCAATTGTAGAGGATACCATGGTTCATCCTATTAATCCACGACAAGAGGGACCTTCAATTTCCACAATAGTTGTTGAACAAGCACCCCATGGAAGTAATCAAGAAGCAAAACGTAGGTGCTCATTAGGGGATGTTTCAATTCCCACTTCAAGTCAAAGTGATAAGTTACCATCTCAAGATGAAGCTCACGAAGAAACACACAATTTGCTATCCGGATGTGGTTATACAAGCGATGAAGTCAGAGAGGCGTTGGACATTTTGCCTACTGTTGAAGAAGAGAATGTTATCCACACCATCGATGAGGATGTTGGACTTCCACAAGGGGATGTTGGACTTCCACAGACCATGGATGAGGATGTTGGACTTCCACCATCCAACTACCAGGAAGAGAATGAAGGACACCAAGCTACTACTGAAACGCCAGAGCGTCTTGGTGATGCGCTACATGGTACAATTCCAACCCCCTTACCTCCATTAGAAAGCACACGTCGAAGAACTCCGAAGCGTATACAAGTTGATGAAAGACTTATGAATTCCATTGAAGGTACGCTATCTAAACGTAGTATTGCTTATCAAACTCAACAGATACTTGATAAATATTTTGTTTCTAAATGTGATGGAGATAAATGTAGATTATTTTTATCATTGTTAAAATCTAGGAGCATGAATGTTGTTAGGAAAAAGTTAGGGATAAAGATGATAAAGAATTCTGAACCAAGTTCTCATATAGTTAAAAGCCTAGTAGATGCATTTGGTAAAATTGGTAAGAACACACGTTCAAAGGACCGCAATGTTGCTCGTCGTGTGTTGTCACAATCAATTGCAGATAAGAACACCAGGGCCCTTCGTATTCTCAGGCCTACATCCAAACTAGTTAATTTGAATGTAAAAACCCTCCGTAGGTATTCTATTAGAAGAGAACATCTTGACACAACCGATCAGACAGATTTTTGGGCCTTTGTTGGTCGGTTGCCACGTCGTGACATGAAGCTAGTTGATGCAGTAAAGGGACTAGTGCATAGTTTTTGGCATGATCACACAAGGCCTTCTTCAAACTGAAAGGATGTACTAAAACTAAGAAGGGGTTCAAAGGATCGTGAGCCACATACTAAGCATCTTCTTGATATAACACAGACAGAGCTTTACGAAAAATTTAAGATTGAGCATAGACAATTGAACTTGGGGCAAAGATCTTTTGAGAAATGTAAGCCATGGTATGTTAGAATAAATACTCTTCGTAACACTTGTTGTTGTAGATACCATGTAGAATATAAATATTACTATGAAACATTTTTGTACATTCGTCGTGTGTTGCATACTAACATTGTGCAGGATTGCTCCATGACAATACCACCGACTTCATCAAGAGAATTCATTCATAGCATCATGTGCAATAGGCCCGAGGGGCAAACATACTATGCAAAATCTTGTTTGGATGGAACATGCTCCAACTGTGCTGGAATGGCATTATTGAGCCAATGTATGCACGAGAATGGAGACAGTGAATTTGGGAAAATGGTTACAGACATGAAAATTTTCAAATATATCAACTATGAAATAGTCCCAGGGAAAGAAAGCAAAAAAATACAATTGGTGACATCTCAGGTATGCATTTATATCTATAAAATTATGTTGTAACGGTTACATTTCGATCCTTACTTACAACAAAAAACTGACATTGAGATCATTTTGTGTCACCAGGTACAAGTTAGTGACTTCATCAAGGAATTTATTGAAAAGACACATCAATATGTTTAGCATGTCCACGTGGCACGATGGCAGGATGAGAAGTTTAGAATATGCAGAGATACATTTCCCCTTGGTACTATACTTTCAGTTGTTGATTTTGCCGAGAACTACACTCTGCAACCTCAAAATGAGATCCAAAGTCAGTATTATCACTCTGAGCAGGTTTCCTTGATGGTCCATATCACATACAGGCATGGCCCAAATAGCACTGAAGAGCAAAGAGAAATTCTGAAGGAATATCACTTCTACATAAGTGATGATAGGTGCCACGACTTCCACTATGTACGTCATTGCTTCATCATGTTCTATGATCACTTGAAGGGAAGGAACATACAGATGGACCGACACTGGATTTGGTCTGATGGGTGTGCTGGTCAGTTCAAAAATGCACGCATATTTCAGTGGTTGTGTTCATTGCATAAAAACTACAAAGTGCCACATATGTGGAACTATTTTGAGACTGGGCATGGTAAAGGAGAGCATGATGGAGCCGGAGCATGTGTCAAAACAGCCCTACGAAGAGAGGAATTGAAAGTATCTACAGAATCTACTATTCTAAATGCTCAATCTATAGTCAGGTGGTGCACGTGAGTAATGGGAGAGGAATCAACTATGCGAGTAGAATCCACAAGAAAGAGACATGTGGAGAGATTTTTTTGGGAGGTGGTAGACATAGATCGTTCACATGCATGGGAATGCAAGACTGTGCCTGGGACTTGTGGCTTTCATTCGGTTCGAAGCTCTGATAACCCAGTATTTGAAATTTGGACCAGACAACTTGCTTGTTTTTGCCCGCCTTGTTGTGATGGTGACTGGGATGGGTGTGAATCATTGGATTGGGTTGATGGATGGGATCGCATATCACTTCCACTTGATCAGCGTGCAATTGTTGAGTTAACTCCGTTGGAAGAAGACCAATCATCTATTTCTGCAGATTTTGATCATGTCTCAGACCTTGTACAACCCGGTATGATGCATTTCCTTAACATTTTTTGTTTGTTTACGTAGTCTTCAAATGCACATTAATGGCCTTGTATCGCACGAAAAATATTTTGATCATATACCTACAATCATATAATGCAGGGCACATATACGCAGTGGTTGCCTCAAAAGATACTGAATGGGGTGATGAATACTGGTTGGCACGCTGTATAGATGGAAAGCAAACCCTCATTGTGTCCATGACTGACGATGAAAACAACCACTTTCCAACTGGGTCTATGGTTGTTAAAAGTGAATACTTGACACGGGACAACAATGGAAGAAAGAAGGGTGGATATGTTTACAGGGATTACAAACCAGGTGCAAGTGTATATCACTTTACCAACTTAATCATTGGCACAAACCTTCAGGTACGAACAATGCCTAGTCGAAATACATCGAAGGTACGCTACTTCTTACCGGATACAGAGCACGAGAGACTAATGGAGACCATCAGTATAAGAGATGATCCGGAGGGCTTGGTTGTATGATAATAGGTGGGATCTAGCATGATGAGGTACGTTACATACTTTTAATACTATACTATTTTCACTATTTGTAATTGAATATTGATATATGCTCAATTTTCACATGTATGTTTCATATGAATATGTCAATTTTGCGTTCTTGATATGCCAAATTTACAAGAGATGGATTAAAATTATATTATGTTCATATGATCAGTAAACCATATATTAATCATGTTTGAGAGGTTGCTTAGCTAACTTTAAGGGCATTTAAGCTCTATGTTAAGCCCAACTAAATCCTTATGAATCACTAGACAATCGAATTGGTTCCTTGAGTAATTCAAATTTCTTTATGTAAAACCATTTTTCATTCATTTTAGTATGAAATCAAGTTTTTAGTATTTTTTTCTCTTTACTGGCTCTATTCTAGTTTCCTTTGAAAAATTGCTCAAAGTATTGTTGTTCTTAGTTTTATGAACCTATTTGTGATCTCTTTCATGTGATCATAAGATTTTACACATCACTGCCATAACCACTAGACAATTGTACACTATACAACTATGAAAGTCTCTCTTAATCTAGCGACAACCACCTTTTACCCATTTCTATAGAATTTATTTTCTTTAATAATTTTCTAATCCAAATTTTAATAGCTATTACATTTTCACTATACAACTATGAAAGTCTCTAGTGACAACCACCTTTTACCCATTTTTATTATACATCTCTAAGTTATCCACACAAAAACACACACATATATATATAATAATTATTGTGTATTCATAGTCAAAACTAAAAAATATATGGATTAAAGTGGATAAACATTAAACTAAAATTATAATAATTGTGTTTTTTAATCCATTTTTTACATATGATCAGTAAACCCTAAAATTATATTATGTTCATCATGTTGGTTATTGGCTTCACCCAACAAAATTAATTCAATTCATGCTCACTATATTAAACAATACACTTATATTAAATTTAATTCATGTCTTGTTAAATATTTCATAATGAATTAGCTAGTTGAGAGCACCACCTTAGACCAAGCCATCATCATCAACATCTTCATCATCATCATGGACCTGCAAAACCCTAGTTTCCAAAGTGTCTAGGCAGGTTCGGGCTAGGAACACTAGCCATACCCGCCCGGTGGATGATTTTCCAAAGTTGACCCCCGTGTGCAAAAATTGCACACTCCCACACTGAGCAAAACCCTAGTTTCAAAGATGGACCTGCAAGGTGACACATGGGCCACCGGGTAGGAGGGGAGGGGCACCCCTGGCACTATCCCGGTGTGCTGAATCCAACGGAGTCGACGGTTCGTCGATCCGAGCCACGGTCTTCATTCTATAGCTCGTCCCGTCTCACTACCAGAAGGCCTTCAGGGACACCTGCTGGATACCTACCGGGGGCATAGAACTCCAACCATGCAACAAAACCGGGTTCCGGGGAGACCTGCAGGTGTGTCTAGACAGGTTCGGGCTAGGAACACTAGCCATACTTGCCCGGTGGATGATTTTCCAAAGTTGACCCCCGTGTGCAAAAATTGCACACTCCCACACTGAGCAAAACCCTAGTTTCCAAGATGGACCTGCAAGGTGACACATGGGCCACCGGGTAGGAGGGGAGGGGCATCCCTGGCACTATCCCGGTGTGCTGAATCCAACAGAGTCGACGGTTCGTCGATCCGATCCACGGTCTTCATTCTATGGCTCGTCCCGTCTCACTACCAGAAGGCCTTCAGGGACACCTGCTGGATACCTACCGGGGGCATAGAACTCCAACCATGCAACAAAACCGGGTTCCGAGGAGTCCTGCAGGTGTGTCTAGATAGGTTCGGGCTAGGAACACTAGCCATACTTGCCCGGTGGATGATTTTCCAAAATTGACCCCTGTGTGCAAAAATTGCACACTCCCACACTGAGCAAAACCCTAGTTTACGAAATGAATGGACAATGAAGCCACTGGGCCATGGGGAGACGAGGGAGAGGGCCCCCTAGAGGTAATCGCACGCCAGGAGACCAACGGAGTCGACGGTTCGTCGGTCCGACGTCCGGTTTCCGAGTTATGTCGAGTTGCAAGTCGCATGAAAATGTCGTTCAGGGACACTTGGTGAATTTCCGTCCGGGAGCCAAAAAGCAAACGGAGCAGGAAAATTGCGTGCCGTTGGCTCCCGCAAGTGTGTGTGGGCAATGCCGACGTGGGAACACTGCCGGGAGCCATAAATCCATGATAGTAAATTAATTCATGACAAAAAAAACTGAATTATTCCTTTCAATGGATGTGGTTTTCAATTTCCTATGTTGTTAGGTCAATTTGGCACATTCATTGAAAGAAATTGTAGACTTTAATGATGATCACAACAAGTGTGTTTGTTAAAACCTTGTGAAATAGAGCATCAAAAGACCTACATTGTAGGCCATATAATTGTGTTTGTTTACCTTTTGTTTGATGGACCATGCACAATAAGTAATAAAATAATTTTTGAAGTAGGTCATTTCATTTTTCTGATTTTTTCTTTGGTGGTGTTGAAAAAGACCATTGTTCTTATTGATGGGATTTCATGTGCTTATGATTCTTTGGATAATCTGGACACATACAAGGACACCATTATTAGACTAATTCATTATAAACAATTTAATATGAGTAATCTACATAAATGAATTGAAAAATTAACAAAAATAACAAACAACCCATATACCTTGGAATATAACACAAGAGTGACCATGTTAGGCAATCTTACTTATCTACTTACCTATGGTCATCTAAGTAGACCATTTGGATCATGTCTATTACTAATGATCTCCATTAACTTTTCATGTTCACAATGAGGCTTGAAGTATCATACCTTTGATGGGTGCTTCCTTGGCATTGTTTGTAGTTTGAGGTTTGTATCGAAAACTAAGTTTGTAAAGTGGTATATAGATTCACCTAGTCTAATCTTGAAATACATAACCAACCTTCTTCCATGTTTGGTCATCCAGTGTTAGATATTATCCTTTAATAACCATCAAACTGATTACAAGTTGATCACCATTGTCATCTATTAGTGAGACATGAGGGTTTGGTTCGCCTTTAAGGAACATGCCAACAAATAGTGAGTGCCCCATTAATTATCTTTCAGGGAAACCATTGCATATATGTTCATTTTAAAAAACATCAGTTCCAACGTGTGAGTCCACTAAATAGACAAAATGTAATGTATTCATGCTAGTTGATAAGATTTAATCTCATATTCACAAAACTTGGTTGTACAAGATTTGAGACATGATCATAATGTGGTGAAATGGTTGATTAGTCCTCATCCAACTAGGATAATTCAATATTTATACCTAGAATAATGGCGAGTGATAGAATTTTCTTGTTCATATTTCTACTATAACATTGTTTGAGTTTCAAACTAAATGAAATCCACAAATTCCATGCATTATTCTATGTGATTGATCTACATCAACCACCTCCCAAAAATATCTCGTCTTCTTGTTCCATCTACAATTATTGAAGAACACCATTCAACAATAGATTTTGTGTAACTAATGAGAGATGATGGATGATGTTTGCAAGGTGAGCAAGTTTAACCCACCAATGCGAGATTGCATGCAATTACACTGAGCAAAACCCTAGTTTACGAAATGAATGCACAATGAAGCCACTGGGCCATGGGGAGACGAGGGAGAGGCCCCCCTAGAGGTAATCGCATGCCAGGAGACCAACGGAGTCGACGGTTCGTCGGTCCGACGTCCGGTTTCTGAGTTATGTCGAGTTGCAAGTCGCATGAAAATGTCGTTCAGGGACACATGGTGAATTTCCGTCCGGGAGCCAAAAAGCAAACGGAGCAGGAAGATTGCGTGCCGTTGGCTCCCGCAAGTGTGTGTGGGCAATGCCGACGTGGGAACACTGCCAACACTGGCTCGGGGGAGGTTTTTGCAGAGTTGACCCACCAATGCGAGATTGCATGCAATTAAACTGAGCAAAACCCTAGTTTACGAAATGAATGCACAATGAAGCCACTGGGCCATGGGGAGACGAGGGAGAGGGCCCCCTAGAGGTAATCGCACGCCAGGAGACCAACGGAGTCGACGGTTCGTCGGTCCGACGTCCGGTTTTCGAGTTATGTCGAGTTGCAAGTCGCATGAAAATGCCGTTCAGGGACACTTGGTGAATTTCCGCCCATTTTATAATTTAAGCCACTTTTAAATATTTGAACTTCCATATTATTTTTGAAAGAGTATAATATTTCAAAACTCCTAAAGAGACAAAAACACATGATCAAAACTCCTAAGGCTGTAATTTAGAGTAGTAATAATGGGGGTGATGGAGTTGAATTTGATCCTATGGAAGATAATGATACTAATATTATTGAGAATAAATGGATAATAGGTTGATCCATGACACCTTTGTTTGCATGGATGAGGATGCACCTATGTATGAGACCTATGATAATATTCATGATGTACATCTTATTGATAAGGCACACAAAGGCCTATACAAGAGATCAAAGATGGGTCACTTTGTCTACTAATTTGATGTTGATAAAATTGAAGGTATTGAATGACATTTCAAACAATGGTATGACAACGATCCTAATGTATACACAAGGTTAATATATAAGGTGCCCCATAAGGTTCTTTGTCATATCCCTATAATTCTAGGTTTTTGATGATTGTTTAGGTTAAAAAACATAGCACATTATATGGATTATCATGTACAAAGATAAGTGAAGATGGTATTATATGAGTGGCTACAAATGGTTCTCAATTTACGATCATCAAGGAAATATTACCCATTTTTTAAGAAGAACCTCATAATGTTAGACTTTCATTGGTAGTTGATGGCAATGGGTGTGCATGAGTGAGTTCGTTGAAACCTTGAAAACATTGTATTGCATTTAGTTTGATTAAATTACACGAGCAAGAACTTTGACATAACTTGTAATGATCATCCAAAATCACAAATTTTAATTAGATACCAATTAGTGCATGCATGTAGTGAATTCGTTGAAACCTTTGAATATAATAGTTTGTTCTTTTGACATACTGCATTCATGAGTAATAGATAATCCACACAAATCAACACATTAGAATGACACAAGTACATGTATCCAAAAGTACATATATATCCAAAAGTGCATGTCTCCAAAAGTACATGTATATCCAAAAGTCTCCAAAAGTGCATGTCTCCAAAAGTACATGTATATCCAAAAGTATAGAAAAGTACATGTATCCAATGAAGTCAATGTACATGTCTCCAAAAGTACATGCACAATAAAGTCAATGTACATGTCTCCAAAACTAAATGTATCGAAAAGTACATATATATACAAAAGTATCCAAAAGCACATGTGTCCAAAACTATCCAAAACTATCAAAACTCAAGCTTTCTCTTGTTCTTTCCCGACGTTGATCCTCTAGGCACATCCCTAGGATCAATGTGCATCCCTGGATCCTGCAAATTAAATATCAATTGTTAAATTCAACTAACTATGTACACTAATACATTATCTCAACAATTATCAACTGGTGCATGGAAAGTGCATGAAACACTTGGTCACTGAAGGACATCTCACCTCAACTGACAAAGGAGATTGTGTTGCTTGTGTAGCAGATGGAGCCGTCGGTTGAACATCTAGGATGGTTGAACCAGGGGGGCCAGGCACTGCTCCTGCTGGTGGTGGCTACAATGAAAAAATGTTGAAATAGTTAGAAATGCATGAATAAACAATAGGTCCAACAATAATAAACTATGTAAAGATAATGTTGAAATAGTTACATACCTGTGTGTGATCAGTCGCCACTGCAGATGCGGCACTAACTGCTGCATCAACCATCGATGCAAGGTTCTCAGCAGACAACTCGGGTTCCTGTTGCAGTAAACATGCAATTCAAACATTAACAAAAACGATTTACGCACTGGATTTCAAGTTAAACAACAAATATCATCGAAGGATATACACTACCGTGGTGTGAGTAAGCCCATGGTCGTGGGCAGCTGGAGTCTTTCTCGGAGTAGAACGCCTCACATACACACGACCCTTGTTCACGAATGGCCTGGAGGGAGATGCAAATCCAGGCAATGGGCCAGATGTGTCGGATGGTGCCTACAGTCAACAAGTGTTCATGTAGTTAGACATGCATGATTCAACAAACAAACATGTATTTAAAAAATGTCATTTTTAATTGTTTACCTGGAGCCCAGACGTTTCAGGGGACGGTATGACCATGGGCACTACCTCCACATTACCTTGCCCCTGTGAAGGATCTGCCATCTGCAAGTTTAATAATTGTAAATATTAGACCGTATATAGCATTAATGAACTAAAATGTAAAGTATGTAGAAATTAACAAATTAACAAGTATTAAAAAACTGAAATTTTAAAATGTTTACCTCGGTGTGAGATACGGCAATAGGTGGTATATAAGATGGGCCTGCCGAATGGGTAGCATCATGCCCCCCTGTCGAGTCTGGAACATCCGGCTCTGGGGCGTCACTGCCGGTAATCATCATCAACTGCAAGTTCACAAAATTAATATATTAGCTCAAACTATATATATGTGTACAAAGACGAAAATAAATGAAGAATTTATTACAATTAACCATCAAGATACCTCTCTCAAAAAGCCACTAAAGGCAACATCTGATGCAATACCATAGCAGGGACGACCACATGACGTGCACTCGTGAGGATCAGTACTAGGATGGGGAATAGCTGATGGTCCTGCACTAGTGGACGGTCCTGATGGTCCTGCACTAGTGGATGGTCTAGATGGTCCTGCACTAGCTGATGGTCCTGCATGGTGACGAGCTGGTGTATGTACCACACCAGGGACAGATGTCCCTTCCTCACCCATATGTTGAACCATCCTGCCATGGCGAACAACCGTCCGTGCCAAACTCAAAAATGCATCCCGTGTCTGCGGAATAATGCGATGTGCTGGTGGGACATCTGGCCCAGGCAACTGCCTGCGAGGTGCAGGGATAGGACGATCCTGGTCTCGAAGCCTGGCATTGGGTCGGTTTTGGGGCATCCCCCCACCGATCCCCTGGAACTGTAAGATGTCAAAATAGTTAACGTGTTTATGCAACACGAACTCTGCATACATCTTTCGAAGGAAATATAAGGGAATTTCCCTGTTGTTGTGTGGTGGCATATCAAAAACCATGTACCATCTGTCCATCCAGTTATCAACAAATGGTTGAAACGTGCACCACTCAATGGAGATATGCGGCTTGCTTGCATTAGGGATTTCCCCCGTCCGAGGGTCCCTAAACAATGCAAATATAATCTCTTTGGATATTTTCAACTTTTTTACTGCATTGTAATCTAGTCCATCAGCATATTGTTGTCTTTTTCTTTCTCTGTAAGATGCAATATCATATAGGACATTCGTAGATTGTGAAATTGTGTCCACAATTGCATCCAAGGTTGATGCAAGTGAACGGCGAATCCTGTCGCCACCACTAAAAGCTTCACTTATGCCCCTCAATTGGGCAAGCTCAATCAATATTTCGGCATTGGCATCCATAGCCGCAACTGCAATAAAGACATTAATACGAAAATCATTAGAAACATATACATGGTATATAATGACGTCTCTTCAAAATTGAACATGTATTAAATCAAACTCACATAAGCAATTTAATGGCATTTACTTACATACATTTAAAACTTAAAATTAAACATTTGACAATTAAAAAGTAAGTTAGTCAGATTGGCAGAGAGGAGGAGGAGGAGGATCAAGGCAGTGATGAGTTTGTTGATTCAGGCATGGAGGAGGAGGATCAAGGCAGTGATGAGTTTGCATCTATGTGTCTCAATGTCTCATTGTGTTTTGTGATTGTGAATGACAAATGTGTTGTGATTTGTGAATGATCTAATTTCTATTGAATATTTCATATTTGTAATTGTAAATGTAATTTCTATTGAATATTTGTAATTGTAAATGTTAAATTTTATTGGATGATCTATATGTCTATATTTTTAAATTTTAATATATTTTAAAAATATATTAATTCCGGGGGTCACCGTGTCCTACGTGTCATAATTCCGGGGGTCACCGTGTCTAGTGGGGACCAGGGATCAAATTTGAAGGGTGGGGTCCCATTTCACTATGAAGGGCTATGAGATATTGAACACTATTGAAGGGCTATGAGAAATTTATTAATATTTATTCTATGTGTATATATGGATGTGTTCATGTTGTATGGATTGGATTCTAGGTTAACCGAGGCCTTTTTAGAGCAAAGAATGGGGTAATTACTATTTGGGAACAAGTTTTTTATCAAATGTAAATTGCGGTGATGGAAGATATTGAGGGTGCCACATGTTGTGGAGAAAGTAGTATTGATTCCTATGACGTAATAGGGAGTTCAAAAAGTCTGGTTTCAAGTATTGTCATGCGTAGCTCGATTGATTTTTCTCGCGCTAGGGTTGTAGCAACTGTTATGGCCATTACTGTTAAAAGGATTGATGGGGTGGAATCCCGTGAAACGATGAGTTCTTTTGTTAAGACGTAGATTCAGTGAAATTTGGTGGGAGTCTTATGTTCATTTTATGCACAAAATTCGATTACTTGATTTTGTTGCATTGTTAACTCTCCTCCTAGTCATAGCTACAATCTCTTATATATAATTGTGAAGGTTATCAATCCACTCAATATATTAAAGTTGTAGTAGGCCAAAATCATCCACATATTTATTGTACTCACAAATGTTGACATTCCAATTTCTATGTAGAGCGCCCATTAACATTAGATTGTATGGGACATGTTTTTGAGGCATGATGTCATTATCTCATAACAACAAGCTTTTTATCCATAAATATGTCATCTACAAGCCAACGGAATTGTTCCTAATCCTTTATAAAACTTTGTCATAATTATATCAATACCAACATCCCTACCTATTGACTTAGCTTAGAAGATATTACACCTTCGGATAACCAAACCTGATTCCAAGGTTGGTAATCATAAACGTAAAAGCATCATCATAAGGAAATAGCATGTTGTGTTGAGGAAATTCCTTTTTTTCCATTTCCTTCTCAGTATAATATTTGGTTGTGGATCATTTAAAATGTATAATTTATTTTAATATAATTGGGAAGCTAAATTCAAATTCATTAATATATTAATATGATTTGATTTTTTTATTAATAATAAGTTATTCTTTTCATTTGAAAATGTAATAGTACATCAAAATTTCAATGTTTACTAACGTAGTAAAGTTGAGAGGCTTTATTTTTCAGTGGATATAGCAGACCTGTAAATTCATAGGATGTCAAAAATCTAGTCAGCCTTGAAGTTGAGCTCCTCAAAGAAAACGAATTTCTTTAAATATGTTTATGGCAGGCTGGCATTGCCAGCTTCGCTCCGCAAACTATCCTGGAGGACTGGAGGAGATAGGGTAGGTGGAACTTGGAAGTAGCTCAACCACAGTGGAATAGGGGTATAAGAAAAATCTTGTTTCTATTCATGCAATATGGTCGGAGCCATGGAAGCATGGAATTCCAGCATTGACTTGATACAACAAAGAAAACAAAAGGTGGAACTTGGGAGCTGCAGGATTGACTTGATACAACAAAGAAAACACAGGGTGTGAGGCTGGGAGCCGTAGATGGTAGAATTAACTTGATACAACAAAGAAAACACAGGTCTATAGGTAGGGGCCACGGGCAGGAGCAACAACCTGCAACATTACAAGAAGTTTATGGATTGTGGATTTTGTCTGAAATGCCAAATTCGCGGGGGCATATTAACATAATATATTATACATTGAATACTCAATTAACTCACGGAGTCAGCATTCACGAATTGGTATGTGATAACTTGTAACTTGGTAAGCCCGCTAGCAACAACACGTATGAGCCACCTTCCAGGTTTAATAATTTTGTTGATGCCATTAAATGTGTTAAACACGTAAGCGCTCGCTACAAACACGAGAACTTCGAAGCGTTCAAGCCATGGGCTACTCAGTGTAAGCCCGTCCACGTAAGTTGCTCAATGATATTATTAGAGGCCCAATGGTCCATGATCCATGGATGATCGAACACGTGGATATTGGAGAGTAAGCGAGTCCCACTCCCAAGTCACCTAGCTAGTAGCCGCATTCCCAATTTCCCACTAAAAATTGTTGATGGGTGAAATTTGAAGCTACCCTTCTGTTGCAATTTTAAACAGTAGTGGTTAATTTAATTATTGAAGGGCTTACCATGAAATTAAATTTTTTTTGCATGGTAAAATTTGAAGTGGCCTTCTATGACGTGTGGGTAAAATTTGAAGTGGCCTGAAGGCTTCAAATTTGAAGCCTGGTGGGGACACTCGTGTCCCGTGTCCTCGTGTCGGGTGACTTAGATGAATACATTGTAGAAAGGGGGGAGTTTTAATTTTTTCAATTTTTGGTTTGATTATGAAGTTTTGAGTTTTTTGAAAAGGGTTTCATTTTGAGGTGTGAATTTAATTACAAATTGGGTTATTCCCAATTTGATCAATATTACAAAACTAGGTTAAACAATAAAAAAATAGTAATTTGGATTAAAAAATCACAAAAAAATGATTTGGGTGAATAAATTACCTGACTAGATGAGAATGCACCGGTGAATTTGTCTCCCCTCCAGCTAAATCGAGCAACACGGATAGTTGAGTGGGCCACAAAGCGTCCTCGTCCAGGGTCAATTTCGCCTCTATTCGCGTTTCTGATGCGTGAGTGTCGCGGGTGGTCGGCAATCGGCCGACTGTGTTTTTAAATTCATTTTTAGTTTTACATATCGCGTACGCGATTTGTAAATACATAACGCGTACGCGTTTTTTAACTACATAACGCGTACGCGTTATTGTTACCTAGCCTACATGTCCAATGACATGTTAGGCTCGGGTCTTACCATGGCAGGTGGTAAATATCAGAAACGCGTTATGTTTTAGGTATCATGAACGAGATTTGAAAAAAGTATTGCATCTAAAGTGACCCTCATCTTCTTGCACACACCCAATATTCATTTATAATTTGATATATTTTTTTCATTTCAATATGTTTTTTATTCATTTTTTAAAAACATTTTATTTTCAATATCTAAACATAATGTTACATTTTGTTTTATTTTTCATTTCTATTTATTTATTTATTTCTATTTTAGAAACATTTTTTTTGACTTTTTATTTTATTTTATATTTTTATTATAAAATTCATCTCAAAATTATAGAAACATATTTACGCAAACATTTTTATAAATTATTTTAATAGTTTTTATTTTTCTATTTAAAAAAAATTAATAATATATGTTTACTATTTTATTATAATTATTAATTAACTTTGTGTAAAATACTTCGTTCGACTTTTATATTAATAATTACTTTAATTCTTCTAAAAATATTTTCATTTCTAACATTCATTTTTTTTTGTCTATTATTATAATGAATATTTTTGAATTATTATAGTAAATATAGTCTCAAAGATTATATCAGCAATGATTTAGAAATAACCTTTTAAAAAAACAAGTATATTGAAAAAATATTAGATTAAAGCAAATAAATATAAAGATAAATTTGATTTTTATCTTTATTAAAGCAAATAAATATAAAGAAAACCCTGCAATAAAAAAACACCGCCTAACCTAACAGGATTTATGTGAAATATAAAAATTCAACAATAACGGACAAAATTTAAACAATATCAGATAAATCTAGGGTGGCTTCTGCAAACAGAATGGCAGCGAACCAGCAACGCAGAAACAATTCTTACATTAGCGGCAAAAAAATCAACAGCAGCCTCTTTCGATCGACACGATTCCGTCGACAAACAAAGATTCAAGCCCATTAATTTACGTGCGGAAGGCCAAAAGGAAAGTACACCCTTCACCGAAATTGACGCCCTGGTTCGCTTTTTTCATGACTTTCGACATTTTCGACTGTATGAAAAGAGCGTTGGGATTGTCGGGGAAAGAAGAGGAGCAACAGATTAATGTCCTGGACATAGAGGAGGCTGTCTTCATTATTTAAAGCTCTGCTCATGGCGGTCAGAGTGGATTAAATTGAGAAACTTCGAGTCTGTCTGTCAAAATTACTTGTCGACTTGCTATTCCGCCACAATTAGCAAAATTCGACTGTGATGCACTTCGACTGCTGGACATGTAATACACTTTTCTGTCATGCAATCGACTGTTAGAATCATAACTCCACAATAATACGCCAAACCTCCGATGTTAGAACGCTCGACTTCGACCCGTCGCGGTTCCTCAACCCCGACAGGTTCTGGTTCGACCAACCGCCCACGACCCAATATTGTCGATAGTAACTCCGACCAGTCGATCATTGATCGACCATTCTGCAGCTGTCGGACCATCAACCATTCGAGTACTATCCACGCTTCTGAATAACGATTTGTTTGCATTAGATACGTTGAGGGTGATCGGAACAACAAGCGGCGTGGTCGAGAAGCTGATCAAGATGCTGCATTGGGAGAAATTCCACGAGCAGGAGATTCCAAATTGCTCCATGGAGATCGAAATCGCATTCAGGTGACCGCCATCGCTTGGTCCATGGAATCTATAGCCTCTTTTTTGTACGATAGCTACCATATTGAAATCCATTGGACGCAGTACAGGAATCAATCCTCGGATGTATATGATTACTCCGGTTTCTTTCGGCTGGGGCTGGGATACTGAAAATGTTGGTCAACAGTCACGATAACTGCGCTACGCTAAATGTTGGTCGAATTCTTCCATTGGACGCAGTACATGAATCAATCCTCGGATGTATATGATTACTCTGGTTTCAGTCGGCTGGGGCTGGGGATACTGAAAATGCTAGGTCGAATTCTTCTAGGTCGCTATTTGGCTCATCCCAAAGTAACCTGTGGACAGAAACAACATGCATCTGCTGAGGATAAAATATGACTTTTCCTGTAGAGAAAGCAGTAACAGTCAGAAATCTCTGGGCCAAAGCGGAAAATACGCGACAGGATTCCATTTGCTCCATAAGCGAGGAATCTAACAGACGTGGATGGTCAAGCTTCTCGTTGGTGAAACGCCTTCAGCGTAATTATGTCCGCCATAAACAAAAAAAATAATACAAAGTAGAAAGTAAATATGAGACTTAAACAAGAGACTTTAGAGCTTAGGATTAGGTGGCTCAGGTATTGCACTCAAGGAGCTATTCAAGGAGAGGTTTGCACCTCGGGAGATTTGATCCCTCTAGGATTTGGATCTAAGCTGGTATAATTTAGGAAACCATTTATGCTTATATGTTGTAGTGGTTACATTTAAATAGATATGTTATAAAAGAAAGAAAGAAAAAAGTTATGTATTTAAAGTTATATCTAATTAGAAGAAACAAAATTAAAATTTTCATATTTACAATATGTTGGGGTTGTTACAGTATGTTGGGGTTGTTACAAATGTTGGGGCTGTCATATATATGGATTCCTCCCATGTTTCAGGATGAATCATGTGAAGGGAGATGGAATGTAATGTACCTAGGGAGGGACTTAAGGGAATAATGTATGTAATGTGACCATAATTATAGAATATTCCCATTTGTTAGTTGGTGGGTAATAAATAGGTCCACTAGGTAGTTAGAATAAATAATATAATAACAAGGGGTAGTTGGCATAGACTCTCTAGAAATACCCATGAAAAAGTATAAATATACATGGGCATCATTGTATTGAGATATGTTGAATGTATTGTTTTGAAGAAATGATGGCTTATGGAGTGGTTCTTATATACATGGGCATCATTGTATTGAGATATGTTGAATGTATTGTTTTGAAGAAATGATGGCTTATGGAGTGGTTCTTTAAGGAGTAATTGAGTGATTGATGGTGTTACCCTACTTAAGAGTTATTTCCATATTTTTTTGTTCATATGTATTTGTGTTGTTTCTTAAGTCTAAGGATTTATTTTTGAAGTTTAAGAATTCTATATTATTGTTGTGATTTAATTTCTAGATTAAATATCACAACATACTCATTGTTGTTTAATATAATGTTTTATTATTTCTTTATTTTAAAATTGTTACTCATTATTACTTTTTATTTTTATTTTTATTTTTAATGGAATACACATCACAGATAACCCTCAGGCAATTTCTCTCATTTCGAGGATGGTACCCAAGGTAAATTATTCGGTTGCAATTCCCCTCATTTCGAGGATGGTACCCAAGGTAAGTCATTCGGTTGCAATGAGGAGGAAACCTAACTCGGTGGGGACATCAAGTGAGGCCTTAGCACAGCCACCCGAGAATTTGACCCCAATACCTTCTGCTTGCTATTTATATAACTCATCCACTTAAACTAACCTATGAGACTTGTTGCTCATTATTACTATTAATAATATAATGTTAATTAATTGTTTATATATATAAATATTCATATAATTTTACTTATATCTCATATTCAGAAGCACTAATTTTGATTCCATTTGTATGAAAGAATTAATCTCACAATGACAAGATATTTTTATTATTTATTAAGATTTAACATATTCAACACTAACAAGAGATTTATTATTTATTGGGATTTAATAAACAACATGGACTTCCATTGATTTTGATTGGATTACATATAAAAAAAACATTCTTAGCTTTTTCTACATAAATCAGTGCAATTTACAATGCATATATTTTAACATTTCCAATTCAGTGGATTTTACAATAAACATAATCAAGTGAAATTTACAATGCATACAATTTTTTTTTTTTGACAAGAACATATGGGTATTGTATTAGAGCCGGTATTTTAGCAACCGAAAGCTTTTACATAGAAATTCTAGCATCAATACACCTCTGTAGTAGAACAGCGATCTTGTAGATTCGCCCAAAATATGGCAGGGCTCCCTACTCCCATTTGCCAGAATTATTTAGCTATTACAGGGAAGAGAGGCGTATTATGCAGCAGGGACAGCCTCATTTTTCCAGTTTATCTTTCAGGTTTGAGACTTGAGCTTCCAATGCTGCGATTCGGTGCCCAAAATTGCCCTGAGTATTCGCCACGTCCTTGAAGCCTGTGCGAGTCTCATCTTTGAAATCTTCCATTTGTTCAGATATTTCAGTCTTCAGTTGCATGATGTCTCTGTTCAGGATGTCCCAGGATTGCTCCCCAGCCTTGGAGAGCGCCTCAATTTTAGCCTTCTGACTGTCATATTTTCCCCTCAAGCGCCCGAGTGCCTCTTCCAGGGCACCAATACGCTCATCTGCAGTGAGGCCAGAACTGGAGGAGCTCGCCATCTCGTGCAGGGGCGCGCGATGAACCACGAACTGAGCTGGATCTGGAGACTGGATCCTCAGCAAGCCTGTAGCCGAAAGCTTTACCAACGTGCTCTGTATGCAGAGTGGAATGAGGACGAGAATAGGGAGGAGTTCATTTAAGAGCGAGCAGGGAGACTCCCGAGGGCGCGAGGACCAGTCCCTGAGCTGGAGTGCAGGGAATCTCTGCAAATTCATGAAAAACGTGATTTTGGGTAGCCCATGAGCATGCTGCGTGAAGATACAGGATCTTCTACTGCTAGGGAATGTCACATCGCTGACACAACCCATTGATTTTAAGATTTCCCTGAGCCAGTTCGACCCCTTTGTTGGCTTCCATGTCTGCATGTTTATTGAGCGCACGAAGCACATGAAAATATCTTATTTTATGGAAAAGGTTGCTAGTGTGGAGAATTTTTTGAAAAATATGGCGGAGATGGACATTCGGGGGAGCCTTCTTGGTTTTGAGGGCCTTGATAAGGATCCTGGTGTCTCCCAAGACTGTTAAATGACGAATTCCATGATTACGAGCAATTTTTAAACCTTGCCAAAGACTGCAGAATTCAGCAGTGTTATTAGTTCCAATTCCAAGTCCCCAGGAGTAATTGATGCTGATTATCCCTCTTTCTGACTTGATAATACCTCCGGCACCGGCTGGACCTGGGTTTCCTTTTGAGGCCCCATCGAAAAACAGGCATGGTTCATTCAGGGATTCTTCCCAGCGACTGAAGTCTGCTTCCTCCAGCCTGATTTCCCAAGTCTCTGTATGAGGGACTCCGTGGGAGGGATGGGTAGGCAGATTGGTCGTTAGCATGCTTAACCAGTTGACCTCCTCTTGCAATAGAGGGGAGACATTGTTTAAGGAGTGGCAGTCCATGGTTTCGCCAAGGATTGCTCTAGCCTTTACTGCATTTTTCCAGGGAGGGGCTTCTTTACTGCGGAAGATTCTATTGTTTCTTTCAAGCCACAGTTTCCAGCATATGGCTTTTGGGATCCAACCCCAAGCAGTTTGAAGCAGGGACTTGTTGCTCAAGTTGAAGGGAGACAGAGATTTCCAGGTGAGGAAGAGGAGCTGAACAGAAAGGGGTAGGTTAAGGGCTTTGTTAAGGCTCATGGCATGGATCCAAGTATCTTTAGCATAGGGACACTCCAGCATTATGTGGTCCATGGTTTCATCACTGTTTTTGCAGAGGGGACATCGGGTTGGGCCTACCATTCCTTTTCTTCTGAGGTTATCACCGGTGAGAATACTCTTATGGGCTAAGGACCAGCAGAAGATGTCAATTTTCGGGATGAAAGGTTTGGACCAAATAAAAGTCCAACCAGCAGGATTAGGGGCAGCATAGGGGATGGTCTGGAGTTCCTTGTAGCCTTCCGCAGTAGAGTACACACCTAAGGTTCCCCAACCCCTTCTATCTCTGGAGCCCAGTTTGGATGGGGATTTACCTTGGAGGAGGTCCAATAGAGCATCTGCTTCATTTTTGAGATCAGGAGGAACGTGGCCTAAGTCCCAACCATTCCAGATCTCATTCTCCCAGACAGAAATGTCCATTAATGTGATGGAACCTTTTCCAATAAGCCAAGTTTTTATATTGCTGATATGCGAGTTAGAGCCTAGTGGGGGGCTCTCCAGAATGGAGTCATCCCAGAAATTGATAGAGCTGCCATTTCCAGGGATCCAATACAGCTTATTCTGGAAAGATGGCAGGGCTTTAATGCATAACTTGTGGATTGGCGATCCCTTTCTAGGAGGGGGGTGCTGGTCCAGACATCTCTTCCTCGGGCCAGGGAAGTATTTTCTGCGGAGGGCTTCTTTGCTCCAGCTAGTTTTCCCAGAGACCATATGCCAGAGTAGATTGGCTCCTAGAGCAAGATTTTGAGTTGTTAGACTTCTAATCTGAAGGCCACCTTCATTCCGAGGCTTTTTAATCTTTTCCCAGCTGACAAGATGAATTTTGTTCCCATTCCCTTTCCCTCCTTCCCAAATGAATTTCCTTAACAACCCTTCAATCTTGTTGACAACCGAGCAGGGAGCGAGCAGAATAGAAGATTGATAAATGGGCATGCTATTGAGGACTGATTTGATGAGAGTAGTTTTACCTGCAAGATTGAGCCAGCTAGCCCCCCATTTCTGGATTTTGCTTTTGATCTTGTCCACAATAGGATCCCAATCTGCTGAAGTGATTCTGCTTTTACAAATGGGGATTCCGAGATAAATGAAGTTATTCCAGTCTTTGGTTGAATTCATTCCCAGCGTTCTGCTGATGTCCCTTAGTTCCTTGGAAGAACAGTTCCAGCTGAAGACTTTGCTTTTGTGGAGATTTATTTTGCTCCCCGAGACTGTTTTGTACACTTCCAGTTCTCTTTTGAATTGCTCCGAGGAGTGGACAGAGGCCCCTCCCAGAAGAAGGGTGTCATCAGCGAATTGGGCATGATTAATGTCCCTGACATTGTTTACAAATCTGAGCCCAGGAAGCACGTGAATGTCTTGACTGAAGTTAAGTTGAAAGCTAAGGACCGATGCCTGGATGGCATAAAGAAGGGGAGAAAGCGGGCATCCTTGCCTTAATCCTCTGGAGGCTTTGAAGAAGCGAGTTGGCCTTCCATTTACCAGAGGGGCAATCCAAGGGTCCCCCACACAGCCTTTGATCCAGCTAATGAAGTTGGTGGAGAAACCAAATTTAGCCATGACAGCAAACAGGAAGTCATGTCTGACTCGGTCGAAGGCGTTAGCTAAGTCGAGCTTGATGACCATGCCTTTCTCATTACGCTGGTTGCTTGAGTGGATAGCTTCTTGAACGAGGATGATGTTATCCAAAATTTTCCTGCCTTTGATGAAGCCTCCTTGGTTCTCCGGGATGATCCGAGGGAGCAATTTTTTCAGTCTGGTGGCAATGATCTTTGTAATTAGTTTGTAGCCAGTGTTACAGAGGGAGATGGGCCTGAATCTGTTGAAGGAGTTGGCTCCTTTTTCTTTAGGGATCAGGGCCAGAAAGGAGGAATTCGTGCTGCCTCCTAGCTTGTTGGTGATCTGGGAGTGCCTAACCATTTTGAGAAGATCATACTTGATGATTGTCCAACAGCAGATGAAAAATCTTGTTGTAAAGCCGTCCGGACCCGGCGCACTATCGAGTTTCATAGCTGGGAGAGCAATTTTAACTTCATCCATGGTGATAGGCGCTGACAGGGAGTTGTTTTCTCCCTCACTGATGATCTGGGGGATGAGATCAAAGGGATGGGAGGTGGGGTCGAGGGGCTCTTCAATGGGAGCAGTGAAGAGGTCAGCGAAGGTTTCAACAGCTGCCTTCTTGATTCTCTCTGCATCTTGGATCACTTCTCCATCATACCGGATTTCAGTGACAGCTTTAAAGTTTTTCCTGGCTTCAGCTTGTTTATGAAAGAACTTGGTATTTTTGTCTCCGCTAAGGAGCCAGAGGTTACGGGACTTTTGACGGTAGTATTCTTCTTCAGCCCTACAAGCAGAGAAGAAGTTATTTTGCAAGGTTTCTTCCTTGGAGTGGGTCCAAACAGACGCAGGGGAGGAACCAGATAAGGCTTGGTGCGTTTCAAGTTCAGCCTGGGCGAATTCTCTGTTGGAGGCAGGAGAGGGAAGATTTTTGGCCCAAGCTTTAAGGGCAAGTTTGAGTCGTTTAAGCTTGGATTCCCAAACAAAGGAGGGCGAGCCCGCGAGGTGGGTATTCCACGATTCAGCTACAGTTTGGAAAAAGTCATTATGGTGAATCCAAAGTGGGCTGAACCGAAAGGGGATAGGACCAAGATTTGGATCAGTGGTTAGCTCAAGCAGAATCGGTCTATGGTCAGAGGTGTAGTGTGGGAGAATTTTGGAGGAGGCTAGAAGATTCAAATCGAGGAAGGAGGAGTGGACAAGGAAGCGGTCAAGCCTTGCTGCAACATGGCCTGGCCCAATTCTTTTATTTGTCCAAGTATAGACGCCATTGATGGGTTTGATGTCAAGCAGATCCCAACCAGAGATGATGTCTTCTACCCATTCTCTAGATGGATCTCTAACCGGATTTCCTCCTTTCTTTTCATTAGCTGCCAGAGTCACATTCAGATCTCCAGCTATAATAATGTTATCTCTATTCTGTAATTGAAGAAAAGTTTCAAGAGTGTTCCAGCACTCTTTTTTTTCCGCATGCAGAACAGGGACATAGAGATTAAAGAGACATACCTTGTGTCCAGATTGCTTGTGGACCAGTTTTGTGAAAACCCAGTGATCAGTACGCTCTTCAGCTTCAATATCATATAGGAAAGGATCCCAGAAGGTGGCGATTCCTCCTGAGGCACCTCTTGAATTATTGCCTATCCCAACACTTTTTTTCCAAAATCTTTTTCCGATTTGGAGGGTCTTTATCTCCTCCATTTTAGTTTCCTGGATAAGCAGAATCTCAGGCCTATGGATTCTGATTAGATCTCTCATTGCGTCTTCTTTCAGGGTGGATCCAAGCCCTCTGCAATTCCAGGAGATGTATTTCATTGACGGATTTGGGGGGAGGTTTTGGCCTCTTTAGAGGCCTGATTTGTACCTTTTTTTGACCGGGTGTTCATGATGCCTTTTAGAGTTTTTTGAGAGCCTTCGAGGACCTCCAGATAGGTTGCTTCTTCCCTTTGTTTCTTCTTGGATTTCCTTCCTCTTGGGGTTTTGATCTGGAGGGAGTAGAGATCGCTGGATGTCTCTCCTTCGGTATCTTCTTCAGGCTCTGAGTCTTGCAGCTGGGGATCTTCGTTGACTTCCTTGGGCGAGCTTGGTTTATCATTTTCTTCTCGAGTGTTGGGTAGTTCACCAGGTTCTAGCAGATCTGCATTCAGGACATCAGTGTCCTCCCTGTTGGCATGCTCAGCCGGCAGAGGCACCCCGATAGCTGTAGGATGCATCTTCTCGGAGAGGATGGCCTCTGGACGTTCTTTGGGGCTTGAGACTATGATTGGGTCTTCTTTTGTGGACTCGCAGGAGGGTTTGTTTGAACTTGAAGGCTGATTTTGCATGTTCATGACGTTCTTTTCAGGGTTCTTTGGGATTGCCTTGCCTTTCTTGACTTTTTGCCATCCTGCCTCATCGTCTGAGACCTGATTTTTTGGACAGTTTCTTTGAAAGTGACCATGTTCATGACATTGGCGACATTTGAAGGGGATCTGTTCGTAGTCGAGCTTTTGGTAGTATGTCCATTCTCCTATTTTGAGTTTAATAGCTTTAGGGAGGCCTGCTTCAAGATCAACCTCGACACATATTCTGGCGCATGAGTATTGGCCCTTGTTATCAGCTTTGTCAATGTATTTCCCTAAAGTGTTTCCAATTTTTTCCAGAGTGGGAGTGTTCCAGCAGTGAATAGGAAGGTTGGGGAGCCTTACCCAGACTGGAACTTCTGTCGGCACATCTGTTTCTGCATTGAAGTCAGGCGTCCATCTATTGAGGTATAATCCTTGAGCACCCATGAAGTATGGGCCATTTCTGAATATCAGATCTCTGTCTTCTTGGGCTATAAACTCAAAGATGAAGAAGCCACGTCCTACAGGGTAACAGGTGACACTATTCTTTAGTTGGGGACGCCAGTTCCTTTGAATCCAGTCGTCGGTGGTCTTGGTTGAGGGACAAAGCCCCATAAACTGTCCGACAAGTCCCCTATCAGCAAGAGCTAAGGCAACTTTGATGGGGATTTCACCTGGCAAATCGATTTCAGGGATTGAATCAAGCTTTTTGATGAACTTTGGAACTGCTGGGGCTTTAGGTTTAGATCCAGAGGGGCGAAGGAGCAGGTTGAAGGCGTCAGAGGCTGTGGGAGGGGGAAGCCCTCCCCCAAACGCCGCCATTACGAACGCGAGAGCCAAGCAGCGGCTGCGTGCAGGCTAGGGCAAAGCAGAGCTCTGCAGCGAGTGGGACATTTCTCGTGTTGAAGGTTTTTTAGCTTGACAATGCATACAATTTTAGCATATATGAAACCATTGACTTTTTGGGTCCTCCATAAGGGCTTTCGTTGTTGAACTTCATTTTGGTTTCATTATTGGTTCCTAAAGCCATTGGTTAATGCGTCCAAAATTAGATTATGAATCCCTAGTGGAATGAACTTCATTTTGGGGAGACGTGGAATGACCTTTATTTTGGTAGGTATATATAATAAATATAATGCATATAGATAGATGCAATTGGGACCTTTCACATAGAAGGCAAAGGATTAATAGACGTTGGACAAGGAAATACAACTGCTTATAATGAGATGTTAAGGTTTAGTTAGAAATTAAATATTGATGTATCCATTGTTTGTGGGTAAGGGACATTTTTACATAATCGTTTGACTATTTAATGTATAAAGGTATATATGGTTTATGTTTTCTAAATTTAATTAAATTAATAATTTGTAAAACGGAAACATATAATTTTAAATTTACTTAAATTGTTACGTCGAGAGGTGTTCTACAGTCTAGTATGGGGGAGATCTTGTAACATGTAACAAATGTAATATGTAACGTTTGTCGAATATAATAAAATGTAAAAATAAAAAGTAATAGTATGGGGGAGATCTTGTAACATGTAACATTTTTCGAATATAATAAAATGTAAAAAGTAATAGTATGACGGATGTAACATGTAACATTTGTAAAAAGTAATATATATTATGATATATTAAGTCGTCCATTAATATATATTTTGTAACGACGTGTATTTTCATTTGAAAAACACCTTCGAAATCAATGGCTATATAATGGAAATCAAAACAACATAAAAAATATAAAAAAACATTAATTAAAAAATTAATGTTGGTTCATAAAATAAAATATAGCAATCCATGTTGGTTCATAAAATAAAATATTCTGAAAAGTAATTAAAAAATAGATATTTGTTTATAAAATAAAAACTTAAAACTTAAACCCGGATCTATCAATCAAGAGAGATCAAATTTCTTGAGTTTAAATTTAAAAAAAGAAATACACCTCAAGAAATTGGATCCCTCTCAGTGCTTGATAGATCCGGGTTTGAAATGGATCTACGTTGGTATATTACATCTTTAATACATTGTTTATATTGTTTATGATTTTTTTTAATGTTTGTATGACACATTTTTATAACTAAAAGATTACATGGCACATTGCTAATTTTAATGCTTACATGACATATTGGTCACTTAGTTTCCACCCAAATTTAGCCCATGATAGTTTCATGCAAAGAGCATGAACTTTGTGTTGGCACCTAACAATATCATTACTATGGAGTTTACATGCAAACCTTTTGATGAAATGTCTACATACAAAGTGTTTGACACAACATATGTGTGATGAAAGATCTGTACACAAAGTGTTTGATGTAATTTCTAAATGAGGCAGTGTTAAGTTATTATGCTCACAACCTTTATAATTTTATGAGTGCATCAGTGTTTGATGAAATGATTGCAGGCCAAGTGTTTGAAGAAATGCCGACTCAAAAGGCATATTTTGAAACCATGGTCAAATCACTCACAAAGAAAATCTAGTTACTATGGGTGAAATCTAGAGATTTTGTGGTAAATATAAATCTCAAATTGGAGCACATGCAATGTATCCCTGTGGGCCAACATCAACTTTTCTAGGAAACAAATTGATGATTAATCTATGTTATCAAACTATAGCATTTGTAAGGATTCAACTCTATTTCTACTTTACACCTACATGGAGGAACAATGGGCTTAGGTGCACTTTCCTCCTCAAAGATTGTATTAATCAGGATTCATTAAAAATAAACCACCCTCTCCATCTGCTTTCATCCCTCCCATGCCGAGTGCATATAATGTGGAGAAATTATAGGAGGTATCGCTATTTGACGTCTTAGAGTAGGAGGTTACATACTTCACTCATATGAATAAACTTTGGTTATAAGAAAAAGTAGTTTCAATCCTTCAGAATGATAAATATTTAATGAATAATAGGTCTCTTCAAGGGGGCAACTTCTTTTAACAATATATCCAATGCATAAGACGAGATGGTATGATGTATGAAACTAGGTCTTCTTGGTATATAAGGAGACAAATGGTATAATTACAATTAAGGCCCTAGCTGACCGTAAATACAAGACTGATATAATAATAAAAATGTCATGTCACAATATCTAGGGCTTACCTTGCCCCTCCCCTTCAAACAAGTATTGTCCCCAACATTTGATTAAATGTTAATTTTTCTACATGAACTTATCTTGCCATGTCACCTCTTCTACTGGAAGGTTCTTCCACTTGATGAGGTACTCAGTAATTACTCAATTGCACAGTTCTTTGATCTGTTGTTCAAGTATTTTTTCAGGTTCTAGTATGATTTTCCCTTCTTCATCAATCTTTTGTAAAATAGTTTGAACTAGGATCTTATCGCCGATTACCTTTTTTAAGCAGGAAACAAGGAAGATTGGATGTGCACATGAAGATGGTGGCAACTCAAATTTGTAATTTATACTTCCATCCTATACAAAACTTTATAGGAACCATACTAATTGAGTTCTAATTTATTGTCCTTTTTCTATTGCTTGAGGGACGTTCGTTTGTATGGTTGTAGGATCAAAAATACCCAACCCCTCTCTTCAAATACTCTTTCATTATGACATTGATCTACTTGTTGTTTCATCCTATTTTTTTCTATAGCCAAGTTGTATTTCAATAGTTGGAGAATCTCTTTTTGGTGCTCTGTGTGATCCCCCATTACTTGAATATTAGATTTTCCTTTCAATGGTGATGTGATGGATGGAGGATGATATTCATAAAGTGTCAGAAACAGGGAAATTTTTTCTGAGGTATGGAAGGAAGTGTTGTACCACCATTTTTCCAAGGGAAACCACTTGACCCATTGTGTTTGTTTATTAGATTCAAAGCAATGAAGATATCTACCTAGACATTAATTCAGAATATTAGTTTTCCCATTAAGTTGAGGATGGTAAGAGGAGCTATAAGCCAATTGAGTACCCAAACAAGAAAATGTTTTAGTCCAAAAATTACAAGTGAAAATTAGATCTCTATCACTTACAATGATATTTGGGATTCCATGTAGATTTTGAACTATTTCCATGAATTCTTAGCTATATTAATTGCTTTAAAAGAATGAAAAAAAGAATAAAAATTGGCATAATTTGTGAGTTGATCCACCACTACTATGATGGAATTATTTCCTTCATACTTTGGTAGACCTGTGATAATACATCGAGATCTCTTCCCAACACTGATTTGGCGTCTTCATTGTCTCTCCCTTATTCTTTTGGAAAACCAAACACTTTGGCACAATATTTTTAACATAAATTTTAAGACCTTCTCAAAAAAATTCCTTCTTGATTTTGTGGCAAGTTTTCAACCTTGAATGTAATCCTATAGGAGAAGTGTGCAATTCCAAAAGGACCTTATGTTTGAGTTGGGGATTTTTACGTAAATAGTCTATCCTAATACCATAGTGAATCATTCTTCCACACAAATTTATCTAATGTAGGGAAAATTTTAGAGGTGAAAATTTGCCCATGAGATAATTTTCAATGTTTTTTTTCCAAAAAAAAGATTCACGGGTGTGTGCAAGAAGATGAGGGTCACTTTAGATGCAATGCTACTTTTTTCAAATCTCGTTCCTGATACCTAAAACATAACGCGTTTCTGATATTTACCACCTACCATGGTAAGACCCGAGCCTAACATGTCATTGGACATGTAGGCTAGGTAACCATAACGCGTACGCGTTATGTAGTTACAAAACGCGTACGCGTTATGTAGTTAAAAATCGCGTACGCGATATGTAAAACTAAAAATGAATTTAAAAACACAGTCCCGACGATTGCCGACCACCCGCGACACTCACGCATCAGAAACGCAAATAGAGGCGAAATTGACCCTGGACGAGGACGGTTTGTGGCCCACTCAACTATCCGTGTTGCTTGATTTAGCTGGAGGGGAGACAAATTCACCGGTGCATTCTCATCTAGTCAGGTAATTCATTCACCCATACCATTTTTTTGTGATTTTTTAATCCAAATTACTATTTTTTTATTGTTTAACCTAGTTTTGTAATATTGATAAAATTGGGAATAACCCAATTTCTAATGAAATTCACACCTCAAAATGAAACCCTTTTCAAAAACTCAAAACTTCATAATCAAACCAAAAATTGAAAAAAATAAAACTCCCCCCTTTCTACAATGTATTCATCTAAGTCACCCGACACGAGGGCACGGGACACGAGTGTCCCCACTAGGCTTCAAATTTGAAGCCTTCAGGCCACTTCAAATTTTACCCACACGTCATAGAAGGCCACTTCAAATTTTACCATGCAAAAAAAAATTAATTTCATGGTAAGCCCTTCAATAATTAAATTAACCACTACTGTTTAAAATTGCAACAGAAGGGTAGCTTCAAATTTCACCCATCAACAATTTTTAGTGGGAAATTGGGAATGCGGCTACTAGCTAGGTGACTTGGGAGTGGGACTCGGTTACTCTCCAATATCCACGTGTTCGATCATCCATGGATCATGGACCATTGGGCCTCTAATAATATCATTGAGCAACTTACGTGGACGGGCTTACACTGAGTAGCCCATGGCTTGAACGCTTCGAAGTTCTCGTGTTTGTAGCGAGCGCTTACGTGTTTAACACATTTAATGGCATCAACAAAATTATTAAACCTGGAAGGTGGCTCATACGTGTTGTTGCTAGCGGGCTTACCAAGTTACAAGTTATCACATACCAATTCGTGAATGCTGACTCCGTGAGTTAATTGAGTATTCAATGTATAATATATTATGTTAATGTGCCCCCGCGAATTTGGCATTTCAGACAAAATCCACAATCCATAAACTTCTTGTAATGTTGCAGGTTGTTGCTCCTGCCCGTGGCCCCTACCTATAGACCTGTGTTTTCTTTGTTGTATCAAGTTAATCCTACCATCTACGTCTCCCAACCTCACACCTTGTGTTTTCTTTGTTGTATCAAGTCAATCCTGCAGCTCCCGAGTTCCACCTTTTGTTTTCTTTGTTGTATCAAGTCAATGCTAGAATTCCATGCTTCCATAGCTCCGACCATCAATATATAATATTGCATGAATAGAAACAAGCTTTTTCTTATACCCCTATTCCACTGTGGTTGAGCTACTTCCAAGTTCCACCTACCCTATCTCCTCCAGTCCTCCAGGATAGTTTGCGGAGCGAAGCTGGAAATGCCAGCCTGCCATAAACATATTTAAAGAAATTCATTTTCTTTGAGGAGCTCAACTTCAAGGCTGACTAGATTTTTGACATCCTATGAATTTACAGGTCTGCTATATCCACTGAAAAATAAAGCCTCTCAACTTTACTACGTTAGTAAACATTGAAATTTTGATGTACTATTACATTTTCAAATGAAAAGAATAACTTATTATTAATAAAAAAATCAAATCATATTAATATATTAATGAATTTGAATTTAGCTTCCCAATATTAAAATAAATTATACATTTTAAATGATCCACAACCAAATATTATCCTGAGAAGGAAATGGAAAAAAAGGAATTTCCTCAACACAACATGCTATTTCCTTATGATGATGCTTTTACGTTTATGATTACCAACCTTGGAATCAGGTTTGGTTATCTGAAGGTGTAATATCTTCTAAGCTAAGACAATAGGTAGGGATGTTGGTATTGATATAATTATGACAAAGTTTTATAAAGGATTAGGAACAATTCCGTTGGCTTGTAGATGACATATTTATGGATAAAAAGCTTGTTGTTATGAGATAATGACATCATGCCTCAAAAACATGTCCCATACAATCTAATGTTAATGGGCGCTCTACATAGAAATTGGAATGTCAACATTTGTGAGTACAATAAATATGTGGATGATTTTGGCCTACTACAACTTTAATATATTGAGTGGATTGATAACCTTCACAATTATATAAGAGATTGTAGTTATGACTAGGAGGAGAGTTAACAATGCAACAAAATCAAGTAATCGAATTTTGTGCATAAAATGAACATAAGACTCCCACCAAATTTCACTGAATCTACGTCTTAACAAAAGAACTCATCGTTTCACGGGATTCCACCCCATCAATCCTTTTAACAGTAATGGCCATAACAGTTGCTACAACCCTAGCGCGAGAAAAATCAATCGAGCTACGCATGACAATACTTGAAACCAGACTTTTTGAACTCCCTATTACGTCATAGGAATCAATACTACTTTCTCCACAACATGTGGCACCCTCAATATCTTCCATCACCGCAATTTACATTTGATAAAAAACTTGTTCCCAAATAGTAATTACCCCATTCTTTGCTCTAAAAAGGCCTCGGTTAACCTAGAATCCAATCCATGCAACATGAACACATCCATATATACACATAGAATAAATATTAATAAATTTCTCATAGCCCTTCAATAGTGTTCAATATCTCATAGCCCTTCATAGTGAAATGGGACCCCACCCTTCAAATTTGATCCCTGGTCCCCATTAGACACGGTGACCCCCGGAATTATGACACGTAGGACACGGTGACCCCCGGAATTAATATATTTTTAAAATATATTAAAATTTAAAAATATAGACATATAGATCATCCAATAAAATTTAACATTTACAATTACAAATATTCAATAGAAATTACATTTACAATTACAAATATGAAATATTCAATAGAAATTAGATCATTCACAAATCACAACACATTTGTCATTCACAATCACAAAACACAATGAGACATTGAGACACATAGATGCAAACTCATCACTGCCCTGATCCTCCTCCTCCATGCCTGAATCAACAAACTCATCACTGCCTTGATCCTCCTCCTCCTCCTCTCTGCCAATCTGACTAACTTACTTTTTAATTGTCAAATGTTTAATTTTAAGTTTTAAATGTATGTAAGTGAATGCCATTAAATTGCTTATGTGAGTTTGATTTAATACATGTTCAATTTTGAAGAGACGTCATTATATACCATGTATATGTTTCTAATGATTTTCGTATTAATGTCTTTATTGCAGTTGCGGCTATGGATACCAATGCCGAAATATTGATTGAGCTTGCCCAATTGAGGGGCATAAGTGCAGCTTTTAGTGGTGGTGACAGGATTCACCGTTCACTTGCATCAACCTTGGATGCAATTGTGGACACCATTTCACAATCTACGAATGTCCTATATGATATTGCATCTTACAGAGAAAGAAAAAGACAACAATATGCTGATGGACTAGATTACAATGCAGTAAAAAAGTTGAAAATATCCAAAGAGCTTATATTTGCATTGTTTAGGGACCCTCGGACGGGGGAAATCCCAAATGCAAGCAAGCCGCATATCTCCATTGAGTGGTGCACGTTTCAACCATTTGTTGATAACTGGATGGACAGATGGTACATGGTTTTTGATATGCCACCACACAACAACAGGGAAATTCCCTTATATTTCCTTCGAAAGATGTACGCAGAGTTCGTGTTGCATAAACATGTTAACTATTTTGACATCTTACAGTTTCAGGGGATCGGTGGGGGGATGCCCCAAAACCGACCCAATGCCAGGCTTCGAGACCGGGATCGCCCTATCCCTGCACCTCGCAGGCAGTTGCCTGGGCCAGATGTCCCACCAGCACATCGCATTATTCCGCAAACACGGGATGCATTTTTGAGTTTGGCACGGGCGGTTGTTCGCCATGGCACGATGGTTCAACATATGGGTGAGGAAGGGACATCTGTCCCTGGTGTGGTACATACACCAGCTCGTCACCATGCTGGACCATCAGCTAGTGCAGGACCATCAGGACCATCCACTAGTGCAGGACCATCGACTATTCCCCATCCTAGTACTGATCCTCACGAGTGCACATCATGTGGTCGTCCCTGCTATGGTATTGCCTCAGATGTTGCCTTCAGTGGGTTTTTGAGAGAGGTATGTTGATGGTTAATTGTAATAAATTCTTCATTTATTTTAGTCTTTGTACACATATATATAGTTTGAGCTAATATATTATGTTTGTGAACTTGCAGTTGATGCTTTATGCCGGCAGTGACGCCCCAGATCCGGATGTTCCAGACTCTACAGGGGGGCATGATGCTACCCATTCGGTAGGCCCATCTTATATACCACCTATTGCCGTATCTCACACCGAGGTAAACATTTTAAAATTTCAGTTTTTTAATACTTGTTAATTTGTTAATTTCCACATACTTTACATTTTAGTTCATTAATGCTATCTACGGTCTAATATTTACAATTATTAAACTTGCAGATGGAAGATCCTTCACTGGGGCAAGGTAATGTGGAGGTAGTACCCATGGTCATACCGTCCCCTGAAACATCTGGGCTCCAGGTAAACAATTAAAAATGACATTTTTTAAATACATGTTTGTTTGTTGAATCATGCATGTCTAACTACATCAACACTTGCTGACTGTAGGCACCATCCGAGACATCTGGCCCATTGCCTGGATTTGTATCTCCCTCCAGGCCATTCGTGAACAAGGGTCGTGTGTATGTGAGGCGTTCTACTCCTAGAAAGACTCCAGCTGCCCACGACCATGGGCTTACTCACACCATGATAATGTATATCCTTCGATGATATTTGTTGTTTAACTTGAAATCCAGTGCATAAATCGTTTTTGTTAATGTTTGAATTGCATGTTTACTGCATCAGGAACCCGAGTTGTCTACTGAGAACCTCGCATCGATGGTTGATGCAGCAGTTAGTGCCGCATCTGCAGTGGCGACTGATCACACACAGGTATGTAACTATTTCAACATTATCTTTACATAGTTTATTATTGTTGGACCTATTGTTTATTCATGCATTTCTAACTATTTCAACATTTTTTCATTGTAGCCACCACCAGCAGGAGCAGTGCCTGGCCCCCCTGGTTCGACCATCCTGGATGTTCAACCGACGGCTCCATCTGCTACACAAGCAATGCAATCTCCTTTGTCAGTTGAGGTGAGATGTCCTTCAGTGACCAAATGTTTCATGCACTTTCCATGCACCAGTTGATAATTGTTGAGCTAATGTATTAGTGTACATAGTTAGTTGAATTTAACAATTGATATTTAATTTGCAGGATCCAGGGATGCACATTGATCCTAGGGATGTGCCTAGAGGATCAACGTCGGGAAAGAACAAGAGAAAGCTTGAGTTTTGATAGTTTTGGATAGTTTTGGACACATGTGCTTTTGGATACTTTTGTATATATATGTACTTTTCGATACATTCAGTTTTGGAGACATGTACATTGACTTTATTGTGCATGTACTTTTGGAGACATGTACATTGACTTCATTGGATACATGTACTTTTCGATACTTTTGGATATACATGTACTTTTGGAGACATGCACTTTTGGATATACATGTACTTTTGGAGACATGCACTTTTGGATACTTTTGGATATATATGTACTTTTGGATACATGTACTTGTGTCAATCTAATGTGTTGATTTGTGTGGATTATCTATTACTCATGAATGCACTATGTCAAAAGAACAAACTATTATATTCAAAGGTTTCAACGAATTCACTACATGCATGCACTAATTGGTATCTAATTAAAATTTGTGATTTTGGATGATCATTACAAGTTATGTCAAAGTTCTTGCTCGTGTAATTTAATCAAACTAAATGCAATACAATGTTTTCAAGGTTTCAACGAACTCACTCATGCACACCCATTGCCATCAACTACCAATGAAAGTCTAACATTATGAGGTTCTTCTTTAAAAATGGGTAATATTTCCTTGATGATCGTAAATTGAGAACCATTTGTAGCCACTCATATAATACCATCTTCACTTATCTTTGTACATGATAATCCATATAATGTGCTATGTTTTCTAACCTAAACAATCATCAAAAACCTAGAATTATAGGGATATGACAAAGAACCTTATGGGGCACCTTATATATTAACCTTGTGTATACATTAGGATCTTTGTCATACCATTGTTTGAAATGTCATTCAATACCTTCAATTTTATCAACATCAAATTAGTAGACAAAGTGACTCATCTTTGATCTCTTGTATAGGCCTTTGTGTGCCTTATCAATAAGATGTACATCATGAATATTATCATAGGTCTCATACATAGGTGCATCCTCATCCATGCAAACAAAGGTGTCATGGATCAACCTATTATCCCTTTATTCTCAATAATATTAGTATCATTATCTTCCATAGGATCAAATTCAACTCCATCACCCCCATTATTGCTACTCTAAATTGCAGCCTTAGGAGTTTTGATCATGTGTTTTTGTCTCTTTAGGAGTTTTGAAATATTATACTCTTTCAAAAATAATATGGAAGTTCAAATATTTAAAAGTGGCTTAAATTATAAAATGGGCGGAAATTCACCAAGTGTCCCTGAACGGCATTTTCATGCGACTTGCAACTCAACATAACTCGGAAACCGGACATCGGACTGACGAACCGTCGACTCCGTTGGTCTCCTGGCGTGCGAGTACCTCTATTGGCCCTCTCCCTCGTCTCCCCATGGCCCAGCGGCTTCATTGTGCATTCATTTCGTAAACTAGGGTTTTGCTCAGTTTAATTGCATGCAATCTCGCATTGGTGGGTCAAATCTGCAAAAACCTCCCCCGAGCCAGTGTTGGCAGTGTTCCCACGTCGGCATTGCCCACACACACTTGCGGGAGCCAACGGCACGCAATCTTCCTGCTCCGTTTGCTTTTTGGCTCCCGGACGGAAATTCACCAAGTGTCCCTGAACGGCATTTTCATGCGACTTGCAACTCGACATAACTCGGAAACCGGACGTCGGACCGACGAACCGTCGACTCCGTTGGTCTCCTGGCGTGCGATTACCTCTAGGGGGCCCTCTCCCTCGTCTCCCCATGGCCCAGTGGCTTCATTGTGCATTCATTTCGTAAATTAGGGTTTTGCGCAGTGTAATTGCATGCAATCTCGCATTGGTGGGTCAACTCTGCAAAAACCTCCCCCGAGCCAGTGTTGGCAGTGTTCCCACGTCGGCATTTCCCACACACACTTGCAGGAGCCAACGGCACGCAATCTTCCTGCTCCGTTTGCTTTTTGGCTCCCGGGCGGAAATTCACCAAGTGTCCCTGAACGGCATTTTCATGCGACTTGCAACTCGACATAACTCGGAAACCGAACGTCGGACCGACGAACCGTCGACTCCGTTGGTCTCCTAGCGTGCGATTACCTCTAGGGGGCCCTCTCCCTCGTCTCCCCATGGCCCAGTGGCTTCATTGTGCATTCATTTCGTAAACTAGGGTTTTGCTCAGTGTAATTGCATGCAATCTCGCATTGGTGGGTCAACTCTGCAAAAATCTCCCCCGAGCCAGTGTTGGCAGTGTTCCCACGTCGGCATTGCCCACACACACTTGCAGGAGCCAACGGCACGCAATCTTCCTGCTCCGTTTGCTTTTTGGCTCCCGGACGGAAATTCACCAAGTGTCCCTGAACGGCATTTTCATGCGACTTGCAACTTGACATAACTCGGAAACCGAACGTCGGACCGACGAACCGTCGACTCCGTTGGTCTCCTGGCGTGTGATTACCTCTAGGGGGCCCTCTCCCTCGTCTCCCCATGGCCCAGTGGCTTCATTGTGCATTCATTTCGTAAACTAGGGTTTTGCTCAGTGTAATTGAATGCAATCTTGCATTGGTGGGTTAAACTTGCTCACCTTGCAAACATCATCCATCAAACAGAAATGTGATGGAGTTGAAATCAATGGATTGCTTGTCACAATAGGCATTCATAAGTTTGCGTAATTGAATACTCCTCTTAATCCCTAAAAAATACTTCATTCCCATCCTGCAGATCCCAAACAATGTCAAAGGTAAGAAGGATTTCCATATAATCCAAATATATGTTTTTTTTCAAATATATTTTACATGGAAACATAGCAAAATGGAATCTAATATTTCGTTTGCATTGGGAAGAAAAGATTGGCAAGGCCAACATTGGCTTCCTTTTGGATTAATATCTCCATTTATAATTCCATAGATTTATACAGTTGTCTTAATCCTAATTGTATACATTGCATGAGAATAAACACCATCAATCTCATTTTTGAGACTTGGTTGTCATGTTAATGCAAATGTAAATGTAAAGGTTGCCTTTACAGGACTTTTGAAACTGAGTGTGGGAAAGGGGATCATGATCGAGATGTTGTGTGCATAAAAATTACATTCTGCAGGTAAAAATGGAAGTTTACGAGAAATTCTCTCATTAGTTACACAAAATCTATTGTTGAATGGTGTTCTTCAATAATTGTAGATGGAACAAGAAGACGAGAAGAGGACTCAATAAGGAAAGGACATGTGCAAAGATATTTTTGGGAGGTGGTTGATGTAGATCAATCACATAGAATAATGCATGGAATTTGTGGATTTCATTTAGTTTGAAACTCCAACAATGTTATAGTAGAAATATGGACAAGAAAATTCTATCACTCCCCATTATTCTAGGTATAAATATTGAATTATCCTAGTTGGATGAGGACTAATCAACCATTTCACCACATTATGATCATGTCTCAAATCTTGTACAACGAAGTTTAGGGAATATGAGATTAAATCTTATCAACTAGCATGAATACATTACATTTTGTCTATTTAGTGGACTCACACGTTGGAACTGATGTTTTTTAAAATGAACATATATGCAATGGTTTCCCTGAAAGATAATGAATGGGGCACTCACTATTTGTTGGCATGTTCCTTAAAGGCGAACCAAACCCTCATGTCTCACTAATAGATGACAATGGTGATCAACTTGTAATCAGTTTGATGGTTATTAAAGGATAATATCTAACACTGGATGACCAAACATGGAAGAAGGTTGGTTATGTATTTCAAGATTAGACTAGGTGAATCTGTATACCACTTTACAAACTTAGTTTTCGATACAAACCTCAAACTACAAACAATGCCAAGGAAGCACCCATCAAAGGTATGATACTTCAAGCCTCATTGTGAACATGAAAAGTTAATGGAGATCATTAGTAATAGACATGATCCAAATGGTCTACTTAAATGACCATAGGTAAGTAGATAAGTAAGATTGCCTAACATGGTCACTCTTGTGTTATATTCCAAGGTATATGGGTTGATTGTTATTTTTGTTAATTTTTCAATTCATTTATGTAGATTACTCATATTAAATTGTTCATAATGAATTAGTCTAATAATGGTGTCCTTGTATGTGTCCATATTATCCAAAGAATCATAAGCACATGAAATCCCATCAATAAGAACAATGGTTTTTTTCAACACCACCAAAGAAAAAATCAGAAAAATGAAATGACCTACTTCAAAAATTATTTTATTACTTATTGTGCATGGTCCATCAAACAAAAGGTAAACAAACACAATTATATGGCCTACAATGTAGGTCTTTTGATGCTCTATTTCACAAGGTTTTAACAAACACACTTGTTGTGATCATCATTAAAGTCTACAATTTCTTTCAATGAATGTGCCAAATTGACCTAACAACATAGGAAATTGAAAACCACATCCATTGAAAGGAATAATTCAGTTTTTTTTGTCATGAATTAATTTACTATCATGGATTTATGGCTCCCGGCAGTGTTCCCACGTCGGCATTGCCCACACACACTTGCAGGAGCCAATGGCACGCAATCTTCCTGCTTCGTTTGCTTTTTGGCTCCCGGACGGAAATTCACCAAGTGTCCCTGAACGGCATTTTCATGTGACTTGCAACTCGACATAACTTGGAAACCGGACGTCGGACCGACGAACCGTCGACTCCGTTGGTCTCCTGGCGTGCAATTACCTCTAGGGGGTCCTCTCCCTCGTCTCCCCATGGCCCAGTGGCTTCATTGTGCATTCATTTCGTAAACTAGGGTTTTGCTCAGTGTGGGAGTGTGCAATTTTTGCACACAGGGGTCAACTTTGGAAAATAATCCACTGGGCAAGTATGGCTAGTGTTCCTAGCCCGAACCTGTCTAGACACACCTGCAGGACTCCCCGGAACCCGGTTTTGTTGCATGGTTGGATTTCTATGCCCCCGGTAGGTATCCAGCAGGTGTCCCTGAAGGCCTTCTGGTAGTGAGACGGGACAAGCCATAGAATGAAGACCGTGGCTCGGATCAACGAACCGTCGACTCCGTTGGATTCAGCACACCGGGATAGTGCCAGGGGTGCCCCTCCCCTCCTACCCGGTGGCCCATGTGTCACCTTGCAGGTCCATCTTGGAAACTAGGGTTTTGCTCTGTGTGGGAGTGTGCAATTTTTGCACACGGGGGTCAACTTTGGAAAATCATCCACCGAGCGGGTATGGCTAGTGTTCCTAACCCGAACCTGCCTAGACACTTTGGAAACTAGGGTTTTGCAGGTCCATGATGATGATGATGGTGATGATGATGAAGATGTTGATGATGATGGCTTGGTCTAAGGTGGTGCTCTCAACTAGCTAATTCATTATGAAATATTTAACAAGACATGAATTAAATTTAATATAAGTGTATTGTTTAATATAGTGAGCATGAATTGAATTAATTTTGTTGGGTGAAGCCAATAACCAACATGATGAACATAATATAATTTTAGGGTTTACTGATCATATGTAAAAAATGGCATATTCATAAACTTGACATACAAGAGAACTTTTGGCATATTTATAAACAACGTAAACGCAAATTTGGCATATCAAGAACGCAAAATTGACATATTCATATGAAACATACATGTGAAAATTGAGCATATATCAATATTCAATTACAAATAGTATAAATAGTATAGTATTAAAAGTATGTAACGTACCTCATCATGCTAGATCCCACCTATTATCATACAACCAAGCCCTCCGGATCATCTCTTATACTGATGGTCTCCATTAGTCTCTCGTGCTCTGTATCCGGTAAGAAGTAGCGTACCTTCGATGTATTTCGACTAGGCATTGTTCGTACCTGAAGGTTTGTGCCAATGATTAAGTTGGTAAAGTGATACACACTTGCACCTGGTTTGTAATCCCTGTAAACATATCCACCCTTCTTTCTTCCATTGCTGTCCCGTGTCAAGTATTCACCTTTAACAACCATAGAACCAGTTGGAAAGTGGTTGTTTTCATCGTCAGTCATGGACACAATGAGGGTTTGCTTTCCATCTATACAGCGTGCCAACCAATATTCATCACCCCATTCAGTATCTTTTGAGGCAACCACTGCGTATATGTGCCCTGCATTATATGATTGTAGGTATATGATCAAAATATTTTTCGTGCGATACAAGGCCATTAATGTGCATTTGAAGACTACGTAAACAAACAAAAAATGTTAAGGAAATGCATCATACCAGGTTGTACAAGGTCTGAGACATGATCAAAATCTGCAGAAATAGATGATTGGTCTTCTTCCAACGGAGTTAACTCAACAATTGCACGCTGATCAAGTGGAAGTGATATGCGATCCCATCCATCAACCCAATCCAATGATTCACACCCATCCCAGTCACCATCACAACAAGGCGGGCAAAAACAAGCGAGTTTTCTGGTCCAAATTTCAAATACTGGGTTATCAGAGCTTCGAACCGAATGAAAGCCACAAGTCCCAGGCACAGTCTTGCATTCCCATGCATGTGAACGATCTATGTCTACCACCTCCCAAAAAAATCTCTCCACATGTCTCTTTCTTGTGGATTCTACTCGCATAGTTGATTCCTCTCCCATTACTGACGTGCACCACCTGACTATAGATTGAGCATTTAGAATAGTAGATTCTGTAGATACTTTCAATTCCTCTCTTCGTAGGGTTGTTTTGACACATGCTCCGGCTCCATCATGCTCTCCTTTACCATGCCCAGTCTCAAAATAGTTCCACATATGTGGCACTTTGTAGTTTTTATGCAATTAACACAACCACTGAAATATGCGTGCATTTTTGAACTGACCAGCACACCCATCAGACCAAATCCAGTGTCGGTCCATCTGTATGTACCTTCCCTTCAAGTGATCATAGAACATGATGAAGCAATGACGTACATAGTGGAAGTCGTGGCACCTATCATCACTTATGTAGAAGTGATATTCCTTCAGAATTTCTCTTTGCTCTTCAGTGCTATTTGGTCCATGCCTATATGTGATATGGACCATCAAGGAAACCTGCTCAGAGTGATAATACTGACTTTGGATCTCATTTTGAGGTTGCAGAGTGTAGTTCTCGGCAAAATCAACAACTGAAAGTATAGTACCAAGGGGAAATGTATCTCTGCATATTCTAAACTTCTCATCCTGCCATCGTGCCACGTGGACATGCTGAACATATTGATGTGTCTTTTCAATAAATTCCTTGATGAAGTCACTAACTTGTACCTGGTGACACAAAATGATCTCAATGTCAGTTTTTTGTTGTAAGTAAGGATTGAAATGTAACCGTTACAACATAATTTTATAGATATAAATGCATACCTGAGATGTCACCAATTGTATTTTTTTGCTTTCTTTCCCTGGGACTATTTCATAGTTGATATATTTGAAACTTTTCATGTCTGTAACCATTTTCCCAAATTCACTGTCTCCATTCTCGTGCATACATTGGCTCAATAATGCCATTCCAGCACAGTTGGAGCATGTTCCATCCAAACAAGATTTTGCATAGTATGTTTGCCCCTCGGGCCTATTGCACATGATGCTATGAATGAATTCTCTTGATGAAGTCGGTGGTATTGTCATGGAGCAATCCTGCACAATGTTAGTATGCAACACACGACGAATGTACAAAAATGTTTCATAGTAATATTCATATTCTACATGGTATCTACAACAACAAGTGTTACGAAGAGTATTTATTCTAACATACCATGGCTTACATTTCTCAAAAGATCTTTGCCCCAAGTTCAATTGTCTATGCTCAATCTTAAATTTCTCGTAAAGCTCTGTCTGTGTTATATCAAGAAGATGCTTAGTATGTGGTTCACGATCCTTTGAACCCCTTCTTAGTTTTAGTACATCCTTTCGGTTTGAAGAAGGCCTTGTGTGATCATGCCAAAAACTGTGCACTAGTCCCTTTACTGCATCAACTAGCTTCATGTCACAACGTGGCAACCGACCAACAAAGGCCCAAAAATCTGTATGATCGGTTGTGTCAAGATGTTCTCTTCTAATAGAATACCTACGGAGGGTTTTTACATTCAAATTAACTAGTTCGGATGTAGGCCTGAGAATACGAAGGGCCCTAGTGTTCTTATCTGCAATTGATTGTGACAACACACGACGAGCAGCATTGCGGTCCTTTGAACGTGTGTTCTTACCAATTTTACCAAATGCATCTACTAGGCTTTTAACTATATGAGAACTTGGTTCAGAATTCTTTATCATCTTTATCCCTAACTTTTTCCTAACAACATTCATGCTCCTAGATTTTAACAATGATAAAAATAATCTACATTTATCTCCATCACATTTAGAAACAAAATATTTATCAAGTATCTGTTGAGTTTGATAAGCAATACTACGTTTAGATAGCGAACCTTCAATGGAATTCATAAGTCTTTCATCAACTTGTATATGCTTCGGAGTTCTTCGACGTGTGCTTGCTAATGGAGGTAAGGGGGTTGGAATTGTACCATGTAGCGCATCACCAAGACGCTCTGGCGTTTCAGTAGTAGCTTGGTGACCTTCATTCTCTTCCTGGTAGTTGGATGGTGGAAGTCCAACATCCTCATCCATGGTCTGTGGAAGTCCAACATCCTCATCGATGGTGTGGATAACATTCTCTTCTTCAACAGTAGGCAAAATGTCCAACGCCTCTCTGACTTCATCGCTTGTATAACCACATCCGGATAGCAAATTGGGTGTTTCTTCGTGAGCTTCATCTTGAGATGGTAACTTATCACTTTGACTTGAAGTGGGAATTGAAACATCCCCTGATGAGCACCTACGTTTTGCTTCTTGATTACTTCCATGGGGTGCTTGTTCAACAACTATTGTGGAAATTGAAGGTCCCTCTTGTCGTGGATTAATAGGATGAACCATGGTATCCTCTACAATTGGATTTGGATTAGTTTCCAAAGAAAGCCTCCGATTCATCATGTATATTCTTTTCTTTTATTTCTCTTCTTCAATGACTTCTTGAGATCTCTTCTTCCTTGTTGATTTGTTTACTCGGTTACGTGCATTCCCCATCACCACAATGATCAATTCAATATAGTTTGTTTTTGTTGCTCCTCAATTACAAGCTCTTCAATAATAAGCAAATGGAAGTTCTTCCTTGTTGGTCTTGAAGCTTGATATCTTATCTTGTGTGCTCCTCAAATATAAGCAAAGTGAATCTTTCAAAGGCCTTATCTTTGGTGTTCTTCAATTGGAGATTCTTCAAGCTTGCTAATTATTTTCTTCAAATATGGCCATATAACCCAACACCACAGTGAGCAACCATGAAAGATGTCCTCAATGCTGCACCTGCATAAAAAAAAATGATGGAGTTGGTGTAGAATGTGAAAATTTTCAGACGCGGGCTCGTGCTGTTCGAAAAATCGCGGGTTTATTGTTTTCGTTCGGACAGAGTGAAGTTGCTCTCGGACAGCAACAGGCCATTATTTCTAGAGTTGCAAAACGCGTACACGTTATATAAATACAAAACGTGTGCGTGATATGTAGTGAAAAAACGCGAACGCGATATAGTCAAGCACAATAAATAGGTTAGGTGCACGGCTAGGGCAATGAACAAAATCAAAGAAAACTAATAATTTATATGGTTGCATACAAAACAAATGTTTTGTATGGTTTAATACCCCCTAGATCTCTCCCAATAATCCCTAGATACCCCCTATCTCTTTCTAAATATCTGTCCCTCATTCTCCCTACATGTTTCTTTCATGTTTCTTTCTCTCCCTTCAGCCATGTCTCTACCACCCCACTCTCCATCTCTCCACCTTCTCTTTATCTTCGTCATTATCCCTCCCTGTAGCACTCTCTCCCTTCTTCTCCCTTAATCACTAACCCTCTACGCCTTTATCCCTCCCCCCTGCCCTCTCTGTCTTACCTTGTTCCTAGAGCCCCTCCCCCATAAAGGCCTTTAGACCCTCTTCTAAACATTAATCCCTAAGTGCATAAGTGCACAAGATGATGAGGAGGAGGAGGGTGATGACAATGAAGATGATCATGATGTAGATGAAGATGATAAAGATGATGAGGAGGAGGAGGGTGATGACAATGAAGATGATCATGATGCAGATGAAGATGATAAAGATGATAAAGATGATAATGTTGATGAAGATGATGGTGATGATGATGAAGATGTTGATGATGATGGTGATGAAGATGTTGATGATGATGGTGATGATGATGATGATGAAGATGATGGTGACATGATGGAGATGTTGATCTGATGAGGAAGATGATGATGATGATGGTGATGATGGTGATGATGATGAAGATGTTGATGAGGACGATGATGGAGATGAAGATGATGATGATGAAGAAGATGATGATGATGGAGATGTTGTGTTGATGGGGAACCTAGAGATGACAATGATGATGAAGATGGTGATGGTGATGGTGATGGTGATGACGATGAAGATTTTGATGATGATGCTGATGGTGATGATAATGAAGATGTTGACGATGATGGTGATGGTGATGTTTAGATGATGATCATGATGATGTTCAGAAGATCATGATGGTGATGATGGTGATGATGATGGAGAAAATGACAATGATGGATATGTTGATGAGGAACCTGCAGATGCCAATGATGATGATGATGGAGATGTTGATGAGGAACCTACAGATGCCAATGATGATGGTGATGACGATGAAGATGTTGATGATGATGGTGTTGGTAATGATGATGATGATGATGATGATGATGATGAAGATGATGGTGACATGATGGAGATGTTGATCTGATGAGGAAGATGATGATGATGATGATGGTGATGATGATGAAGATGTTGATGACGATGATGACGGTGATGAAGATGATGATGATGAAGAAGATGATGATGATGGAGATGTGTTGATGGGGAACCTAGAGATGACAATGATGATGAAGATGGTGACGGTGATGACGATGAAGATTTTGATGATGATGTTGATGGCGATGATGATGAAGATGTTGACGATGATGGTGATGGTGATGTTTAGATGATGATCATGATGATGTTCAGAAGATCATGATGGTGATGATGATGGAGAAAATGACGATGATGGATATGTTGATGAGGAACCTACAGATGCCAATGATGACGATGATGGAGATGTTGATGATGAACCTACAGATGCCAATGATGATGGTGATGACGATGAAGATGTTGATGATGATGGTGTTGGTAATGATGATGATGATGATGATGATGATGGTGTTGGTAATGATGATGATGATGATGATGATGATGATGATGAAGATGAAGATGATGGTGACATGATGGAGATGTTGATCTGATGAGGAAGATGATGATGATGATGATGGTGATGATGATGAAGATGTTGATGACGATGATGATGGTGATGAAGATGATGATGATGAAGAAGATGACGATGATGATGGTGATGAAGATGATGATGATGAAGAAGATGACGATGATGGAGATGTGTCGATGGGGAACCTAGAGATGACAATGATGATGAAGATGGTGATGGTGATGACGATGAATATTTTGATGATGATGTTGATGCTGATGATGATGATGATGATGATGATGATGATGATGATGATGAAGATGTTGACGATGATGGTGATGGTGATGTTCAGATGGTGATGATGATGATGATGATGATGGAGATGTTGATGAGGAAGGGGGAGATGACAATGATGATGAAGATGTTTATGGTCATGAAGATGATGATGATGGTGATGGTGATGATGATGGAGATGTTGAAGATGATGGAGATGGCGATGAAGATGATGATGATGATGATGATGGTGAAGATGATGAAGAAGATGATGATGATGGAGATGTTGACCTGATGACGATGAAGATGATGATTATGGTGATGATGATGAAGATGTTGATGCTGATGATGATGGTGATGAAGATGATGATGATGGAGAAGATGATAATGATGGAGATGTTGATGAGGAACCTAGAAATGCCAATGATGATGATGATGATGGTGATGACAATGAAGATGTTGATGATGATGGTGATGGTAATGATGATGAAGATGATGATGATGATGGTGATGGTGATGGTGATGTTTAGATGATGATGAAGAAGATGATGGTGACATGATGGATATGTTGATCTGATTCAAGGAAGATGATGATGATGATGATGATGGTGATGATGATGAAGATGTTGATGATGATGATGATGGTGATGAAGATGATGATGATGAAGAAGATGATGATGATGGAGATGTTGATGTTGATGGGGAACCTAGAGATGACAATGATGATGAATATGGTGATGGTGATGGTGATGGTGATGACGATAAAGATTTTGATGATGATGGTGATGGTGATGATGATGAAGATGTTGATGATGATGGTGATGTTGATGATGATGGTGATGGTGATGTTTAGATGATGATGATGATCATGATCATGATCATGATAATGATGATGGAGATGTTGATTTGATGAGGAATATGATGATGATGATGATGATGATGATGGTGATGATGATGAAGATGTTGATGATGACGATGATGGTCATGAAGATGATGATGATGAAGAATATGATGCTGATGGAGAATATGATGCTCACAACTCCCTCTAGTCTCTCTCTCCCCAACCATCAATCTCTCTCTCTCTCTCTCTCAAACACACACACATACACACACATTATGTCACTTTCCATTCTCAAACCCATCCCCCCTCCATCCATATCTATCTCCAACTTTCTCCCTCCATCCCTCACCCTACCTTCTCTCCCTCCCTCTCTCATCGCCTGTCTCTCACCTTCTATCCCTCCCTCATCTTTCCCTCAACCTATCCCAATCTCTCCATCACTCCCTCTATCTCCATCTCCACCACTCTCTGCATGTCTCCCACCAACACTTTCTGTCCCTCCCTTCCTATCTCTTATTTCGTTCTATCCCCATCTATCTCTCACTCCCTCCAAATCCATTCCTCCCCATTGTCCCTCTCCCTCTCTCGCTCTATGTCTCTCCCCCCCTTGTATTCTTTATTTCTCTCTCACATCCCCCTTGCCTCCATCCATTCCCCCTTGTCACTCAAGTCTCACTTTCAACTTCTAACCCTATACCTCTTCAGAACCTATTCTACTCCTAATAGTGCTCTCAAGCTCCACTTCCCTTCACCCCCTGTAGCCCATCATGTTCTCATTCCCTTCATCTCTCCCCACTCAAGCTTCCAACATCCTTCTAAGCCCTTGACCCTTTCCCACCCCTATTAAATATTAACCATAGATTCCCTTGACCCTTCCCCACCCCTTCTCAAATATTAAACAAAAATTCCCTTGACTTCCACACCCCCTCTTTCTCAAGTATTAAACATGTATTTTATGATTTGAATAACGCGAGCGCGTTTTGTAACTATATAACGCGTACGTGTTATGTAGTTATATAACGCGTACGCGTTAAGTATTGATATAACGCGCACGCGTTATTTAGTTATATAACGCGTACGCGTTATTTAAATCTAAAAGCGCGGCAATATTTTTGAATTTAAACAGGTCGAGTCACATGCTCACATGTCAACAATAATCCTATGTGTATGCTTTGGAGTTTGCTTCGGTAATTCCAAACCTGTGCTATGTTAATGAAAAACCAAAGCTAATTGGGTATTTCTTCCAGTTTCTGGAGAAGCCTGTGCTTAGCCACTCGTTACAATATGCTACACAGAGTCATTTTTGACGAAATCTTAGACACAAATAGCATTTTTTCTGCAGATTCCAAATATGTAACTTTTATTTTGAAATATTAATTTTTCCTATTTTCTTTCAATTTATTTTCTGTCCTACCTCCTTAACTCGTGAAACACATTGTTAGTGTTTCTTCCATAACTTTTTCAATTCTGAATCATTTCAAAAAAAAATTGTATGGTGCACAAGAGGACACTAACCTCCACGTTCTATGAAAAACCCATTTCAAGATTTTTGCATTAAGACCTTCAAAGGCTCTACCCACAAAAGAGGTACTATTTTTGAGGTTTGATCACTTAGACAATTATAAAAAAATTATAAAATTACTAATTTAATTTTCGAAAAATAATGGCGCACAAGTGCTATGTGTTCTCTACATGCATGCCGATTTTTGTAGCTTGATTCCATCATTTAGGCCCTCAAAGGCTCTACCCACAAAAACATATACCTTATCATTTGCCTGAAAAATAAAAAGTGTCTGTTAGGAAAAATGAAACTTGACATAGCTATGCAAATTTTCAATACATAAAAGTTATATATTCAGAAACGTGATTCAATTTCCTACATTTCATCTTTTTTACTCAATGCAAGATATTTTCCGTAAGTAAATCAAAAAATCCAAGTAAGTTGAGGGATGCCTGCTTTTTCAGTTTTCTATTGCATCTAACATGCCAAAAGTGACCCTCATTAGCTTGCACTGACCCTCACCAATTTTTTTCTTTCTTTCTAAAATGATTCACCTAAATTCCACGGGATAAAAATATTTTTCTCTAAACATCTCTAAAATTGTCTATAATCTATATAAAATCCCTATATATTTGAATATTTTTACAAAAATATCATCAAACATTTTATAGTTTGAAATTTAGGAATTAGTAAGATTCTCCAAGGTTTCTATACTTTAAAAAATTATGGATCCTTAAAATTTTCCCTAATCTAATGCACTAGGGTCCTATTGTATTTTTTCAATTATCTTGCATATCTTCGGATCCAACTTCCATTCGATCCTTGTTTCTTCCACCCAATTAGATTGCAGATGGAGATAACACCAAGTAAGTTCTTTCTATCTTTTTCTTTCCTTGAAAGTGCATCTGCCACTACATTTTGTTTTATTTTTTTCTATATAATTTCAAATTCATTGCCTAGCATATTTGTAACCCATTTTTGTTGATCTTCTAAATATTATCATTGTTCCAAGAAGTACTTAATACTATCATGTTATGCTCTTACCTTGAAGTGTCTTCCTATTAGGTAAGGGCATTGTTTCTTAACTTCATGCCATATGGCCAAAATTTCCTTTTCATAAATTGGTTTAAGTTTTTTTCCTTTAAGTTGGTAGCTTTCAAATGCTAGGGGCCTTCTTTCTTGCATTAAAATTGAACCAATGCTATGCCCTGAGGAATCACACTCCACAATAAAGGTTTTTGTGAAGTTAGGCATGGCTAGTACAAGAGTTGTGCACATATCCCTTTTAAGTTTTTCAAATATTTAGTTTCTTCTTGCATCCAAGATCATTCCTCCTTTTTCAATAAAACTATTAGAGGTGCTTGACCATGATTCTTGACAAACTTGCAATAATAGTCTGTCAATCCTAAGGATCCTTTAATATTATTCAAGTTTTTGGGAATTGGCCATTCTATCATAGCTTAAATTTTGTTAAGGTCCACTTTGATTCCTTCATGAGATACACTATGACACAAATATTTCACTTCCTAAACCCCAAAGGCACACTTAGAATTATTTTCATAAAGTTGTTTCTCCTTCAATAGTTTGAAGACCATGTCAACATGTTGTGCATGCTCTTCTGAAGATTCGTTGTAGATTATTATATCATCAAAAAATACTAACACCCTTTTCCCGAGGAAGAGTTTAAAAAGAGAATTATGGAAAGCTTTGAAATGTGGAAGGTGTAGTGAGTGGTAAAGCCAAACAACATCACCAAAAAATTATAATTAAGTTCATGTGTTTTAAAGGTTGTTTTTTGAATCTCTTCTTGCCTCATTCTAATTTGATGTTATCCATAATGGATATCCATCTTAGTAAATACATTTTCTCCTTGTAGTTCATTTCTAATTCATTCATGACATGAACTTATCTTTATGGTAATATTTTTGAGCTCTTTATAATCTAGACCCATACACCATAATCCTTCCTTTTTGTGAACCATCACCACTGGTGCAGATAAATCACTTTGTCTAGGTTGAATGATGCCAACATCTAACATTTATTGAACCATATTTTAATCTCACTATTTTGTACATATGGGTACCTGCAACGTCTAATGTTAGGTGGTACACTTATCGATTTCAAGTGAATAGCATGGTCATGATCTGAAGTAGGTGGAAGACCTTTAGGCATCTCTCCAAATACCTTGGAATGATTTTCAATAAATCTTTGGAAATCCACGAGAGTAGAGGGTATACATGTTTGAATATCTAGTGAGCACAATTGCATGATTACACCATGGTGTCCCCTTTTTAGAAATTTTGTCATGTTGTTAGAGCTTATCACTAGGTTTCCCTATGATACCTCTAAGTTAAATTTCCTTGCCTTCTGAAGAGAATCTCATGAAAAGTTCTTGAAAATTAAGAGCCACTTTTTCCAATAATTGTAACCAATGTACCTTTAATACAACATCAACACCACCCATTTGGATTTCTATCACCAACATAGATCCATCTTAAACCTAGATCTACCAAGCACCGAAAGGGATCCAATTTCTTGTGGTATAATTTTTTTTATCTTAAATTTTTTGCACATCCAAAAAAAATTTACACCTTGAGAAATTTGATCCCTCTTGGTGCTTCATAGATCCAGATTTACGATTGATCTATGTTGGTTTTAATTTTTTTGTTTTATGAGTTGACATATATTTTTTAATTACTTTTCATTTGGTTTTATTTGTATTTTATTTTATGAGCCATTGTGATTTTACTTTTAATTACTTTTTACTTTTGACATAACGCTATGTTATGTGACAACATCTCCCCACACTAGGATGTAGAGAACCTCGCTCTTCTCGATGCAATTAGACTATCTGATAAATATTCCCACATAGTAAGTTTAATACTATGGCACTTTCTTGGAACATTTATGGTACCTCCATCTAAAATCATTACTTGAAACTTTGGTGCTAGATATATGAAGCAATTGAGAAGTTTGGATAATTTTCAATTAATGATGTTATGGGTATTTCCATAATCAAGTGATAATTTTACATTTTTATTTTTGATATATCCTTCTATCTTGATATTTTGAGGAGTGCTAATTCCAACCAATGCATGAAAATATGGTCGGAGTAGTACCCTCGAATTATATATCTTGAGACTGTTCTAGTTCTTGATCATGTTCCTCCTTACAATCTATGTAGATTAATTCCTTATTACTACACTTATGCCCCTTACTATACTTGTTATCACAATTTAAACAAAGTCCCTTTTCTCTTCTTTCCTCCATTTGTTGAGGTGTCAACCTTGTAGGTTGAGTGAGGTGAGGAGCGGGAACATTTCACTCTTTATAGGTGTTACCAACAACCCTTCTAGTAGCCATATATTTACTTTAAACTTTCCTTTCCAAACTAAAAGTTTTCTCCAGTGATTAGGTTCGAAGAGATGTACCCCACGTTGAATGATCTCCTTTAAAGTGCCCATAAATAGATTCAACAAATTATCCTCTGAATGTTCTCCACTCTAAGAATAAAGTTTTGGAAGTTCTTAATGTGATCTATAACTAGACCTCTTTTCTTGAGATTTATGAATTAGATAACAAATTTATTGCTCTTATTATCCCCATAATGTCCTAGCAATTCATCTGTAAATACAAACCAAGAGATAATAGAGTCTTTTTTTTGTGATCACAAGTCCATTGGAACTACACAAATTGATGAGATTCTAAATACAAGGATGCAATAGCTACCTTTTGTAGAGTCAACACTTGGTGTATATCAAATAATTGCTCCATAATAAATATCATTGTTATGGGATCATTACCATCAAACTTATTCATATCGACCTTGGGAATGAAGTAGTTCCTTGGTCCTGAGTTGAACTCACAATTATGTAGATCTTGGCCTAGTGAGTGATCTAGTTTTTGGGACTCATGGCTCTTGATCTATGAGTGTGATAGGATCTTCTCCCAAGGTGATTGGAACTCCACCATATTTTTCTCCTTATCCTCTTATCAAGGAGTTGAATTTGGGTAATTGTATTGCTTATATCCTTCAAAAGTACCCCCTCATGTTTTCAAGGTTCTTTTCGAGATCAAATTTGAATTTTTCCTTAGTTACCATATTCATAATGTCCACCTTTTGTATCAATTTAGTTTCAATATTTTATACTCTTTCACTAATATTGGACAACCCAAATTCAACCTCTTCATGCCCTTCTTATGTAATGGATGAGCCTTCAGAAGGTTTAGCGAGAGTAGAATTTTTTCCACTATCTCTTGCCATATGAGGTTGCTAATATTTACTAGATATCTTGTCTATTTTTTTTTATTATATATGGCACCTTTTGAATCACCCCAAACAATTCTTCCAACCAAAATTCAAGCAATTTTCAAGTTAACATAACTTCATAAAGCCTAGTTTGTAGATTGTCTCATTGGGCAAGATTTGTCCTAAAGTATCTCTAGAATTTTAGCCCCTCCAATTTTAAAATTTTGGCCTGTAGTATCCTAATATGTCTTCTCTACAATGCCATAGGTTTGACCATATTATTATGTGTCAATATAAATTTATGGTAATTTTCCTAGAACTTGTTGTATTGTCCCCCTTTTAGGAGAGCAAACTTGTATGACTTGCCATGTGTCTGATTTATTTTTTCCATGATTATGAAATTTTACCAATAAAACTATGGTCCATATTATTTATGATATAATATTCGACACTCAATTTGGATCTTTCTAGCTTAAGATATAATAGTTTTACCCATAACATCTATTTAAGACTAGTTTTTGGACTATTACAAAACCCCAACTTCCAAAAATTGTAACTCCAAACTTATAGCAAAACAAGACCTTAAATATTTACCAAAGGTACTTCACTATGTCTCCTATGGATATTAGAATTTTTGTTGTCTAAAAATTCTCAGGAAAAAATGAATAGAGAAAATGGATCCAATAATAGATGTTATGAACCAAATTCCCCAAATAACATTAAAAACAAAAATAAAAGTAGCTCCAAGCCTTGAGAATGATAAATAGTCAATAAATAATAGGCCTCTTAAAGGGGTTAACCTCCTTTTAGAATACATCCAATGCACAAGATAAGTTGAGATGATATTTAAAATTAGGTTTCCTTGGTATATACAGGAGAATTAAGGTCCTAGTTGGCCAATAAAAACAACACTAATGTAATAATATAAATGTAATAATTGTCCATTAGGTGTAGCTTGGGTGGTTGGGAGGAATGATTGTTACCCTCCCCACCCAAGTTTAATTCTTGTAAGTAACATGTTGAGCCCTTAAATGGGTCTATATGATGCTCTTGTTGTTGATCCCCCACTATTCCAAAAATGCTCGATCTCCCCACGTTCTCTCATGGATTTTGGGGAGGCATCTATGGACATCAGCGAGCACCGATATCTAGTGCCATGAACCAAATGGGAAAAAAATAAACGTAATACCACAATATCTAGGGATTAATAGGTGTGAGGAGTGGGGCACTCATCACCCTCTTTAATTGTACCCTTCTTCATTGTATTATCTCTCTTTTTCTTGGAGTTCTAGGGTTCTTGGAAAATTCAAGGGAAATTATAGGTTAGGGTTTCACCCTAATGAGGCAAAGAAGACTAGGGTTTATTAAAACCCTAGGTGAAAAGAAGCATTGTTCTTGTAGTTCTTGTGAGACAATAAGAGTAGGATTTTGTGACATAAGAAAAACCTAGTGCTAGACATATGTTTGTTGAATCGAAGAAGAGAAGGAGATGCCTTGCACTTTTGTGAGACAAGTATTGAAGGCAAGGATGGCTTTCCTTTGTTGGTGCTAGTTTGTTGGAGATCTATGGTGGTGGCTATAGTTTTCTATGTTTGTAGCTAAGGTTTTGGAGAGACTGTGATAAGTTGTGAGTATGTACATGTACTTCAATTTTACCACATATATATGAAGGTTTTAACTGTCCAAAATTGTGACATAGAAGATTTGTTTTTTAGCTTGCATCGTTTTCGTGATTGGGTAATTTCCAACACTTGTTGTTAATGTTGATTTAACACGACATAGTCTAAAATTGTTAAGTTATTTAACATATATATTGAATATAATTAAGCATATTCACTAATGTAAATTTGTAGTAACTAAAGTGATTTTAAATATGGTTTATTCTTCGAAAAGTGTGCCCTTTGGGCCATCTAGTTTATTGGGTTGAAGTGATATGAAATATGGTTTGATGTTACTGCTATAAATTAATATTTCAAATCAGCCCAAAGGTTGTAGTTCACATGGATAATATTCAAGAAGCCTCCTTGTGAGGTTAATTTTTTAAATTAACACTAAATTACAGATTCTCAAGGTTTCTACATGGTATTAGAGCTATTTTGATTGAGATTGCTTTCTTGGTGAAAAATGGGTTGGGTATTTCGGTTGGATTGTACCTGTGATTGGTACTTATCTTATTTGCAAGTTGTTGGGTTTGATACCCAAGATGCTTTGGTTCAGCATTGGAACCCTTGAAAGGTTTTCCTACTCATTTGTTACTTATTTTTTCCTTGAGGTGTGCTTCATATTTGCAAGATGATGACTCTAGGTATTATAGAGTGTTACAGAGTGGATGGTGCTTCCACTTTCACATCTTGGAATGTAAGGTTACAAATGCTTATGGAGGAGGTTGAGATTTGGGAGCATGTTGAGAAGGCGATCTAGCTACCCCTAATAATATGAAACACATGTCCTCTCATAACAAGGAGGCCAAGGAAAAGTGAATCATTATTGATTCATTAAAGGATCACTTCATCCCTCACATTACAAAGAAGATGACCAATGAGGATATGTTGAGTACTTTGGTTGTTTTTTTCAAAGTACTCATGTTTCTCGACAAATGAGCTTTCAAGCATCTACATGAGGAAGACATATATGGTGGTGAGATACCTCATCAAGGTCACAGAGTTGATAAATCATGTAGACGTGATATGGATGGAGATGGATGATAAGGAGTTGATGTCCATATGTCTAGTTAATAGTTTGGACTATTTTGTAAGTAGCTATGAGAAGTTACATGTAAAATTTTGTTTGTATAAAGCCAACATAGTATGTTCAGTGATATAGGAAGTTAATGTTGGGACATGATAAGACACCGTAACTCTCATGGAAATCCTTTTTTGGTGAGTTGAATGTATATTCTTAATATGAATATAAAGTTTTTTTTTTCTTTTTTTTTGAAAAAAAAGAGAGTTGGTGTCCATTGCATTGATTGGATTTTAGTTGGATTGTACCTAGGATTGGTACTTGTCTTATTTGCAGGTTTTTGAGTTTGAAACCTAGGATGCTTTGGATAAGCATCAGAACCCTTGAAGGGTTTTCCTACTCATTTGTTACTTATTTTTTCCTTGAGGTGTGCTTCATATTTGTAAGATGATGACTCTAGGTCTTATAGAGTGTTATAGATTGGATGGTACTTCCACTTTCACATCTTGGAAGCTAAGGTTACAAATTCTTATGGAGGAGGTTGAGATTTGGGAGCATGTTGTGAAGGTGATAACTACCCTTAATAATATGAAATAATTGGTCTCTCATAACAAGGAGGCCAAGGAAAAGTGAATATTTATTGATTCGGTGTTCAAGAATTACTTCATCCCTCACATTCCAGAAAAGACGACCAATAAGGATATGTTTAGTACATTGGTTATTTTTTTCAAAGTGCTCGTGTTTCTCAACAAATTCTCTCAAGGAATGAGATTTCCACCATCTGCATGAGGAAGACATATATGTGGTGATCTACCTTATCAAGGTCATAGGGTTAAGAAATCACCTGGACGTGATATGAACGAAGGTGGATGATAATGAGTTGATGTCCATCTGTCTAGTTAATAAGTTGGACTATTTTGTAAGTAGCTATGAGAAGTTACAGTTTTTTTTTTATTTGTGTAAAGACAACATAGTATGTTTAGTGATATAAGAAGTTAATGTTGGGACACGATAAGTCACCCTAACTCTCCCGGGAATCCTTTTTTGTGAGTTGAATGTATATTCTTAATATGAATATAAAGGTTTTTTTTTCATTTGGAAAAAAAGGAGTTGGTGTCCATTTCTTTGATTGGATTTTCTCGATCTTAGATGCATTTTGTCCAAAGTGTTTGTGTTCATGAGACTTTTTTGAATCTTATGAAGCTTCGGGATAACATTGTGTAGAAATAAATCATGTTGGAAACTTGTTCGTGTGTAAAAAATGATGGCAACTAATCTGTATAATTTTGATTACTAATAGTCAAGAAACTAAAATCTATTATAATTTTTGACACAATGTAGATCCAATTCCATGTCTGTATGTGTCAACAATAAAAATGATTTATCTATAATAAAAATGTTTTTCTTATTTTTATAATCAATTTTCTTTAATGAAAATTAAATTATATAATACAAAAATAAAAATAAAAAAATTATATATATATATATATATATATATAAAACTGATTAGTTGTTAAGCAACTAATCTTTATTGAGATTATTGGTTTATTTCAAAACATTTCATTATTTTTAAATTAATGAAAAGAAATATAAAAACGCAAAGGAAGCACATCAATGTAGGAGTTATATATATATATATATATATATATATATATATATATTGATTGTAAAATAACCAGCATAGATCCATCTTAAACTTGTATCTATCAAGTACCGAGAGGGATCCAATTTCTTGAGGTGTATTTCTTTTTTTAAATTTAAACTCAAGAAATTTGATCTTTCTTGATTGATAGATCCAGGTTTAAGTTTTAAGTTTTTATTTTATAAACGGACATCTATTTTTTAATTACTTTTCATAATATTTTATTTTATGAACCAACATGGATTTTTTTGTTTTAAATATTTTCCATATTTTTTATTTTATGAGTCGACATGAATTTTTTTAATTATTTTGTTACTAACATTGAAACGTTATATCACGTTAGAGAATCTCTCCCATACTGGGCTGTGGACTGTAGAGCACCTCGTTTCAATCGGTACAATCAAATTAAAATAATATTTTTAAAGTAACATATCTTATAGAAATAAAACTAAAAAAATAATAAAAAAATTCTTTATCAACGATATATAATATTTATTTATTATTATTATAAAGATTAAAATAATCCCGATTTGATGTTATTGTTAAACTATTAAGATCATATATCATGCATTATAAGTAAAAAGCCTTGACATTAATCTAATTGTTATGTTTTTAGGAAGGGCTAAGTAATGCATGGGCACTTCATTGATGGCCTCCTCCAAATTTCTAAGACTAATAGATACCTAATACCTATACTTGGTCCTTGCCAAGTAAATGTAAAATTACTTTTTAATCAGATGAAGAAGGAGAATCACAAATAAAAAACTAATATTCATAAATCTAAAACAATAAATTGAAAGTTGAGGAAGCAATCTTAAAAATAAAAGTGATTCCTCTATTAATATTGAATTGTTATCTCAAAAATTAATGTTTGATATAAATGCTTGTGTCTCCTTAGCAATAATTTTGATTCCCTTTCATAGGAAAGGATCAATCTCAATTCAACCATGACAAGAGATTTATTTATTGGGATGTGATCACATCCTAGTTGGAGAAACAAAGAAAACTTGTCCACATGGATTTCCATTGACATTCATTGGATTATATAAAAAATAAATTCTTAGCTTTTTCTACCATCATAGTCTAGTGCAATTTATAATGCATATAATTTTAGCATTTGATAAACTTTTTGGGACCCAAAATGAGGGCTTTCGTTGTCTTAACCAATCACCAAGAAATTATAGGTTCCTATGACTATAGGTTAACGCATCAAAAATTAGATTATGATTCCCTCGAACACTACTGGAGTGAACTTTATTTTCGGGAGACGTGGAATTACCTTTATTTTGGTAAGTATAATAATGCTTTTAAAAGATCCAATTTTTTTTTTCACAAGTTAAAATACTATATTTTAATATTAATTATATGATGAAAATACAACCAAATAAGTCCACTAAGACTGAGAATAAGAGATACAAACACTAATCAAATAATACCACTATGGCAGAAAGTAAAATATCACCGCCGATTGTGACAACGGTAAGGATAATAGGCGTTAGAAAAGGAAATATAACTATTTATGATGTAAGGGTATTTTCAAAAGGCACTGTGAGATTCATTATTGTTATGAAATTAAAAAAGTAAAAGTAAAAAGAAGCATGTTTGTTTATGGTAATCAGAAATTTTTTGAAGTGTAGTTTATATATTCTATTTTTCAAATTTTTTTAGTATATTTTTAATTTTTTGGAGCATATTTTTGTCTTATTTTGTTCGTATTTTGAGTATAAGTCTTAAAAAATATATAATCACAAAAATATTAACTATGAAAATTGTATAATTTGAGTGTTAAAAGGGTATTTGAAGGTGTTGACCGGATGTGAACAAAACCTACCGTAAAGTAAAAAATATAGAATAAATAGACTGGTCCATTTTTTAATGATGAATATATAATATTTTATTATAATTAATTTGTTATTTTTAGTTTATTTTGTTCGTATTTTGAGTAGAAATTAAAAAAAAAAACACTTAGAATCACAAATATTAACTATGAAAATTGCATAATTTGAGTGTCAAATGGGTATTTGAGGGTGCTGAATCTATTTATGAATTCAAAAACATAATTTAAACACATGAAAATTTAGATTTTACCAAAAAAAAATTACTGGATTCTACCAAAACCACCGTAAAATAAAAAACTTTGAATAAATAGACTACTCCTTTTTTTAATGATGAAAATGTAATATTTTATTATAATTAATTTATTATTTTAATAAAATAATAATTATTTTAAAGTTGTTTAGTTAGATATTAAATATTGATGTATAAGACTTTTTGTTTGTAGAATAAAGGATCTTTTACATTTTATCGAATCTCCAAATCGTGTTTTTAATGAATCTCAAGAGAGTGCGGGAGGAAACGGAGAATACTATTCTTTCTTGGCCTAAAGTTGAACCTCAACCTATCAAGAAATCGAACCAGGAGGCAACGGAGGAGGACAACTTCAGCTATCCAATTCTAGAGGAGGTCCCCGCAATGATACAACTGCAAGCAAATAAGGTTACAGAGGAACTTTGCGATTTCCAATTCTCTTGTCTTAGTTTGCTTACTCTTTTTGTTTATTTCAGTTGATTCTATATGAGTTCTTACATACGTTGTATATTCTCTGAACATTATGATTCTCCTTGTACTGAGCTGAAAAATGGAAACTTTAGTTCCATCCATTTTGATCCTTTTTATTTTTTGGGTTGGTGGTTCAGTATTCTTAGACCACCATTATCAGCTCCTTTCTCTGTATTTATGATTTCCACTATATAATAGAACTTTGCAACTTACAAACAAAATAAAAAATCAGTTTTTAGTCTTCTCAACTATTTTACTTTCAAAATAGAAACTTAAAACAAAAGTATTTTAAATTTTAGAACTTAAAATTTAAGTATTTCGGAATTTCCTCACACAAAAAAAGAATGTTTTGTTCTTTCATTATCACTAGAAATTTAGACTTGTCGTATTTTCCCGTGTCCTTCCTTCTTTGCAGATAGAAAGATAGACTGAGCCCTGTGGGATGGTTATACTATCTTTCGAGATTTCATCTGCCCTTTCGTTTTGTCCCAGTAAATATGACAGATTCAGAAAGCATTGAAAGCACTGCCAATTCTTTAGGTGTGCACCAATGTTTTGAAGTGAAGTGAGAGATTCCTCTGTTCTTTTTTACTCATCATCGAATCAATTACCAGAGTCAAGCCCCCATAAGTTTGAAGCTCTCAGACTCCTTCTTCATATGCTAGTTTTAGTAGTGTCCGAAGTGCCAATTATTCTACCATATTATTGGTCCCTTGGCCACTATTTTCTCTAAATGAAATATGACGACTTTCCAAGATATAAAGGAATCTACCTAATCCACAGGTCTTCTCAGGTCCTTGGTAGGCCCCATATGTAATGCTCCTATTGTCCACGATAATGATCATGAGCATTGCAAAGCCTAAGATTGACTTATTTTCGGAATTCCATAATAGCACGATTCACTATAGCTCATTCCCATTTAACAACGAACCATGAGAAGAATCAATCTCTTCAACTCGATGTCAAGTTTTCCTTGTGAAGAAAACAAGGAATGCCTCTCTTAATGGGTTCTGTGGCCTCCTACAGGCCTACCTATTCTCTATGAGAGAGTCACTCAACAACTGAAGTACCAAAACACACTCCATAATTCTTGTTGCGTGAATCCTGGAGTGCCAATATTTGACAATCCAGAGTGTGGATTGTTGTCTTGATGCAGATCCAGTGCAAAGGTTGCATGAAACAAGGCCAAAGAGAGCCAAAGGAAGAAAATATGATCATATGCATTTGTAGCATGGCGACAGGCTGTAGACGGGGCGAGATATTGATGAAACTAGAAATTTCATCATTTGTCAGCTTCTCCTGCAGTAATGTGCGTCTCAGAGACAACATTGTCGTTCCAGAGTTTGGAGACTAGAGAGGCCGAGTCGTGGTCGAATACAGGTATCATCTTGGCATGGGCTTCAATTTTCTGTCAATGATTTAATGTTGATGTCATGTACTGTGCACTATGTTGATGACTTGTTAAATTCTTATTTTTTTAAAAATATTTAAAAATAATTTTTATAACCAAAAACTAAAAAGTTCCAGCAGGGATTTATGTCAAATCCAAAGTGTACTTTATCAATAGAATTTTTTTTCTTTTCCAAAAATTAGAAAATATATTTTCAAATTTCCAAAAATTCATTTTAATACCTATTTTCTAACAAACATTACAAAACTTAAAAATAGACAGCAAAAAAATTTAAGATTAAAACATGTCAAAAGGCTTTGAATTTTAAATGAAAAGTATATCCCTGCCTTGATAGGGACTAATATTAATACATAATAATTTTTTCCCCAGAAAAAAAACACATTATTTGATATTCTTATTAAAATATTCTTATTGAATTAAGATAAGTTACACTAATTTGCTTATGAAAATTTTACAATTCAAAACCTCCCAATACTACTATGTCGAAACATATTCCTATATGTATCCATACTAAAGACTATTTGCCCTTTTCCCCATAAACAAAAACAATTCTTACAACCTTCCATAATACATAATTTTTGTGATATAGTGTCCAAAAAACATAAAGACAAAATATATTAAAAAACGTTTTTTTACTCCATGTCAAAGATTACACCATTTTTGAATTCCTCATAAATGAGAAATCCTTCATATAGTACCAACGCTTCCTTTGACAATTGATCTGCTTCTTGATTGTATTCTCTAGGCACATGTTGAAATGAAAGGTCTCCGAATTCCTCCCGGTTGTCTAATTTTCTGTTGTCACTAACCTAGAGCAAGTATTGACAGAGATTCTTCTTGGAAGGGCCAATCCAATGACAACTCTTGAGTTACCAATGACTTGAAAATGTCCAATAGATCTAGAATTAGAAAAATAGAGCAATGACATATGCTCTAGTGTTAGTCCCTCTTCTAGCTCCAAGCTTTAAATTTAAAAAAAGAGAGTTTTATTCAGGTATACAACTACACAAGCCCCACAAACCTTCACCGTCCCCTAACATGCTCCATCAAAGAACCCAAAGGGCACCACACCATCAAAATAAAGGATTATTAACCTTCTTACCATCTTCACCTTCTCCTCTACTAATTCTTTTTACTGCAACACTTACACAAGGCTTCCAATCTTTGAAGAGAAATTTATTCCTGTATGCCCACATTCCCAAACAAAAGTATGAAGGAAAGACCTTATGAGCAATCTTCTTCTCACTCGACATCTCCTTGAAATAATAATAATAATAATAATATAATAATAAGTGTTGCCTTGTTCCATAAATATATTAAGTTAATTTCGTTTGAATTAAATAATTGACGACATGTCACAAAACATTAACCTTAATATGCATATAAATTATATAATAGTTGTTGGTTATAATATTTTTTATATATTGGTATTATTTAGTATAAATTTATTTTAATTTTGGATTATCATCTGTTGAGTGAGAGATTCAATTTTTTGAGGCATAAATCTTTTATAAATTGCAAAAATTTGAGGAAAAATTTATACTTTGACATATTTGTTTCCTGTCTCTCATAATAGATTTGAATTTAAAATGAATATACATTAAACGTCATTGTGTCAAAATTTAAGTTAATCATCATTATCTATATGTATATGTTTTAAATGAATTTGGTCCTTTAAACTTTACCAAGTATCACCTATAATCTATTTTCAATTAAATAATAAATTAAATATCATAAACTAAACAAAACATTAGAAAATTTACATCATATCCATCCATTGGTATTGGTTAATACATGAAGTATGAGTTGATATATTATATCCATCATATCTACCAATTGAGAAATAGGTTCAATTTGTCTCATTACCTCTTATATACCTCACCATTGTCTTTATTGATATGAATCTCGTTTTTTATTTCTGTAATCTCCTCTACCATCCCTTTTCATTTTTTGCAATTTTAATATTTCTCTTTCACAATCCTTTCTTCATTCTTCTTCTTTTACACCCCCCTTCATTATTTGCACTTGCAATCTTTTTCTTTCATCATTCTTTCTTCATTGTGCTTCCTTTTGATCCTCATTCATTCTTTGCAATTATGGTCTTTTTCTTTCAGGATTCTTTCTTCATTGTTCTTCCTTTTAATCCTCATTCATTCTTTGCAATTACAGTCCTTTTCTTTCACAATTCTTTCTTTGTTGTTTCTCACTTTTTTGTTTCCTTATTTCTTCCTTTTCAATTTCAATATGTTCGTGCATTTGACTTAGTGCATGTCTTCTAACACTCGACTTCTTACATATTCAATATTATCATTATTCATCTCCTCATTAACAATAAACATGGTGATGCTCAATTTTCAATGATGTACAACTTATATTCTTATATCAAACAAAAAAATAAAAAAAAATAAAAACATGAATTGTGTTAATTGTAGCACTACCCAACAACAAATATGAGGTCTAAGCTAAATCTCGAACTGCATAATATTCTTTAGATGTAAAAACATGAAATTTAGCACAAATAAAAGTTGAATTTCTATCTATTTTGATTTACAATATGATTTTGAGGCTTACATATATTTATTATACTAACATCTAGCCATAAAATAAATAACTTGCATCATCTTTCATTATCAACTATACAACAAATTATTAATCACAACAATTTAATGAATTTACCAAATTTATTTAGAGTTCCAGACAATTCCAAAAATGAATTACCAAATTAAAATTTACAAGAGGAATACCTTCTTCTTCTGGTTGAGGAGTCCAAGGCACCTCCCAAACATCTATAAATTCCTTGTAGCTTCAACAATTACTCAATTAATGAGTTTAAACACTTAGCCACTGGGAACAACCTCTCCAGCTACCTAGTTCCATAAAACTCACAAGAGTTTTCTAGCCCCCATGCCCACAACTCCAAGATTATTAGCATAACACCCAAATAGTATAACAATCTCTGAGAACAATTTCACCATATGTTTATTTAACAAAAAATTTCCAACCCCCAAACCTTCCTCCACTCCTCCACCATTATCGTTGAGGCTTCTTCCACCCTAAGAAATCTCCAACCCCCAGAATCTCATCCACCTCCTCTCCTTTGCACACCCCCAAATAGCTCATTCAATTAAAATATTTAATAAATGTTGACACACAATTCAAAAGAAAACTTCATAATAGAATAATAACCCATTTATGACAATCTTATCCTAATCTATCGAACCAAATAAAAAAAGAAAACATTCTTCGTTGGAAATCAAACAATTATACAATGGACTAATATATTTTGCTCAAATTTTAAATGTCTAACCTACCAATTATTTAATAATCTTAATAATAAATATTATTTATTTAACTTTAATTGCCTAACCTTAATTATAATCGACATGGTTAAGCAATTCACATAAGAAATATTAATATATAATAGACTAATAAGCATACTATCGCATGCATAGGAGGTGTGGGCACATAGCTAGCATACACAAACCTAGTATGTATGCTAAAAATATAAACATGCAATGCATTTAGTACTCTATTCTTGGATGTACATCAACATACATGTGTATCATAAAAACGATCACGTGCAACATAAAAATAGAATTAAAATGTGGGGCATTACATTAAACCATTGAGGCCTTTCGTTACCTTGTACAAACTTATCATCTAAACATGCAACATATAGCCAATAGCTAAGAAATTATTATCCATTGAAACTATTAACACATTTGTCTAAAATTAGATAAGTGTTTCCAATTTCATATAGAATGCAATGGCCTTTATTTTTTTATATATAGTTACCTCTGTTTTGGTAACTATATACAAATGATGATATTTTTTCCAAAATACATTTTTATTGTGGATATTGATTTCACAAGATTACTCTATCTAACTCGTGAAAAACTAGCAACTGTTACTTTGTTTCATTCCATCATTTTCACCATTCTTTGTAGTTTTCCCTTCAACCCACCTTGATCGTGGATAACTTTGGAACTTGGTCCACTATTTTTCCCATTCTTTGTCATTTTCCCTTATAATGCATAGCTCTAGAACATGGTCTAATGTTAAGTTTGACACTCCAATGAAGGAGTATCCTAGCATAGCTTCTTCCTGCAACTTTCATGGCAGAATTGGCCTTTAATGCAAGGTCGACCATTGAAAGAAGAATCTACATATTTCCTCTCTTTGTAAGCACGATTAACTAGCCATTGGGTCTCATATTGAAATCTACAACTTCCCTCTCTCCGTAGCGACTACCATTATGAGAACAATCAAAATTGGAGAATCCTTTGTTCATATGTCCACAAATTCAACTTTGAAATAATGACACTGTATCAACGTGGTAATTAATTTAGGCAAGGTTCCGACATACTTCTAGGGACTTACCATAATTTATTTTAAATCTTTGTTTTTTAAAGGTTTTGAGGTTATTTCTCCAAACATCTAAAAATATTCAAACTCATTGTTTCTTTAACATTTAACTAAGGTCTTGCTCAAAAGTTTAAAAAATCCTAAGATCAAACATAATTTAAGTTTGAGAATTTACCAAATTCAAATGAAAAATTGTTATCAATCCAATTTCAATCCCATGTGCAATAAGAGACCTTCACCATGATAATATGTCATATCACATACATAATCCATAATTATCATATCCTCCTCCTTCCTATGTTCCCTCTCTCAATTAAATGAAAAATGCTCCCAACAACTTGGTCATCAAGAGACCTCCTTCTCCCAAAATTGGACCTCTTGATGCCATCTCAATTATTCAGTGAAACAATAAAAGTTGACCATAATATATAATGGCCCATAACATCTTCTCCCCGCGTAGATAAAGGCCAATAAACTGCACAACCCCTTTTTGGAGATGATTTGGAAAAACCCCACTTTTACTCCAAAAGTCATGGCTTTTGACAACACAAAGCACAAAAGCATAAGTTCCGAGATGAAAAGCCAATAATAAGTAAAAATCCACAAAATAAATATTTTCTTCCTATTGAACTCAAGAAAGAGATCCCCGGATGGGGTGGCTTCGACACAGATCCGAGGAATAAATGGCGATGGGATGGCAGAGGTACCATCGACGACGCATGATAGGTTAGTGCATTCATTGTACCCCCCTCCCAAGAGTAGGTTGGAATTCATTCGACTGCAATATTTAATGCGAAATTATGGAGGAGGAAGAGGATGAGTTGATAGCCAGGAGGCCACTTGGGAACGACAAGCATGTTTAGATGGACACTTGCCCACAATTTAGAGCATATTTATCGTTATCCTCGGGATTCATCTGCAATCAAAACTCTTGCACAATGAGGGAGGCCGGTGGAGAGAGAGGCATTGTGCCCGAATCCATAGGGGCCACTCTGGTCATAGGAAACATAGGGATTCTGGGGATACCGACATAGCTAGACACCTCGCCTCCATGACCGATAAGATGTGACATAAGGGACTTAGAAAAATACACGAAGATTTGAATGCATGAGCTGGAGCAGAGGGTCCAAGTCGTAATCGATTGGTGTGTTGACATCGTTGAATTATTTAACCTCCCTTCACCATTTTTGGTGGTGGTTGTGGAACCAGAGGCGGCAGAAGCAACATCGATGGAGATGATGGGAGACAATAATGTGAATGAAGAACAAGGCAGTGAGATGAAAATTGACAAACCTATCGAGCCTCAGTCAGGGTTCAACAAAGAAGCCACCACCGCGACGTCAAGGAAGATCCTCCACAGTAGAGGTGCTACCTGGATATGGATGGTACGAAGCCCCACAACAGTGATTCCGACCTTCATTTTTCCGGTTTGTAGAGGATTACCTTTTTATGCTTTCTCAAATTTGCAAGTTTGAAATGTCTTTATTTAAAATGGTCAAGCTGAGAATTTTTTCGGTAGCAATTAGTCCTTGTGTATGGCACCACAGAGCGAAAAATAGAACATAAAATACAATAGTTAGTCTCAGTTATTTTTTGGTTACATGCTTGAATGTTTCTCCCTATTAGAGCTTAGTGAAAACTTTAGCAACCTTCCCTATGTTTTGGTGCCTGGGTGTTTCTCCTCATTGGAGGATCAGTGCAATCCCACCATGTACTTTTTGTAAATTTTGTGCAATACTGATGTAAGATCTAAATTACAAAAAAAAATCAAGAAAGAGATGATTCTCCTAGGTTTCAACTTCAGAATTCAATAATAGGCCATGAGATGGTACATTATTCACTAGCTTTCCACAAGTTCATCATTCATTCGTTCCATATTCCCATTGAGAAATTATGAAGGCCACTCCTTCCTACTTCTCTCATCCATTTTGCAGTGACCAAGGCAAGGATCCCAAGGCATTCAAAGAAGCAAAGGACTCGCCCGACAGCGAATCTTGGAGACCATCTTGTCACCTTCAAGCTACTTCAACAATAAAAACATTGTAAACCTCTACTCATTGGAAAGTAACAAAGATAAGCTTATTATTTATATGTTAAAATTCATCCTTTATGCATTATTTGTGAGTAATTTAATGTATGTTGATGTCTTTATCATTGTTATATGTAGTCATTTTGCTTTGATAATATTGACATCATATGTTGTCTAAGATTGCATCCATTAGACCATGATTTTGCTCACCCTTATTACTAAAATCCACAAACAGATTGGCAAGTCCACTTGGGAGATTAATCCTCCATCATCTTCTCGGCAGGGTATTTTTTAAGGATTCTAATATTACACTTATGTATAGTATTATAGACGATTGTTTTGGATTGGAAAAAACACAAATATAGATAGGTAGGCGAATATTAAATACAAAGCCTACAATTTACTATTGAAATGTGTAAATTTTGGCGAATATTATGATAAAAAAAACATATTTTATGTAAATACAGGTGATATTAGAGACTAAAAATGACCAAATAGCGAATTCATTTTTGGAAAAAAGCCCAAAAAATAGCCAATTGGCGAAATTTCGCCCCTGAAAATTACCCTGCTTCTCGGTTGCATTAGGTATTTCATTATTTTCATTGCAAGCCCCTTCTTATTTGTGTCTAAGGTATTAGGCCTTCCCAACATGATCAAAACCCATCAAACGACCTGAAAACCCCCCTTTTCTTTGTTTTATGTCAATAGTGCACCTGTAAGTGTCTATTTTGCACTGCCATAGTAGATGTCCTTCAGAACAAGTGCGCTAAACCTTTTTTAGTGAGATATTTCATTGTTCTACTCAATTTTTGCTTTGAATCTGTTGTTTTTTCCCCTTAGATTCTACACAGTCATTTGTGTTCAATCATTCCATGTTGAACATTATTTACATGTGAAAAGGGATCCCCCTTGGGTCCTCCCTTCCTTATTTCTCTATATTTGCTTGCATATTATGTGGCACTTTCAGTTTTAGAGGATAAAGTCATTAGGAGCATTAGATTCAAGACTTTGAATTAAGAGGTAAAAAAGAGAACTTCATTCTTTTTCTTAGCTTATGATTTTTACTTCGAAATCATATTTTTCTAAATCATTTGCTCAAGCCCCTAGGATTTGAGTTAATCATCATTTTGTAGTTTGCTAAATGAATTTTTTGAAAACGCCATTTTAGTTTCATTTACTTTCTAAACCGTTGATTGTGTCCCCCTGATGATGGACTCGCTTGTGAAGTCTGAAATGTTGGGTAATTAAAAATAATCATAACATGTTTTCCAATTCTCTTATTAATTTCTTGACCTCTAATGGATTCTCTCTTTGCCATTTTACTTTTTGAAACTATTTTTTAGTTGATCACTGTCACACAAATCACACCTAAAAACTATATCCTTGGTTCATGGCGCCAAAGCTCGGAATTTATTTTTTTGTAACTTAAATCAACAATAACTCTATTTGGAGACCAAAAGGAATTTATAGCTAGGAAGGTTGTGGGAATAGCCATCCAAACAATTTTCCATAGCTGCTTTAAATTTGAAACATAGTTGTTGTCCATTTAGGGAGCTAAAATCCTTTAGTATCATATACGATTACAACCAATTTGACGACATGCCCATCCTTTCTGGGTGGCACACATAAAGAACATAAACAGAGGTCTATTTGGGTCACTTTTACCACTCAGTATCGAAGATCCCCTACTTCATGGATTTCAACCGAAGTTGCAGGAAACTTGCCGTACGTATATGAATATAAGGTATCCTAGTATTCAATTTATTAGGGCTCTTTCCTTGGGTGGCTCTCATAAGTGAAGGGGCACCTGAGATAGATTTTTGTAGGTTGATGTGGATCTTCACTACTTAGTGCCTTACAATTATAATTGTTTCTTGAAACTTCACTCATTCACTAAAGCAAATCACTATCACTGAATGTTTCAAAGCACCTATATAACATCCCTTCTTGTTTCTCGTGGTGGAGATAAGGACCATTTAGCCGAGAAGCACTTGGAAGAGTTGTCCATGTTTGTTGCGCCGAGAGGCGCTCTACAGCCCAGTATGAGGGAGATCTTCTGAGTCGAGTGTTTGTCGAAATTGTCGGCCATAAATAAAAAAAAAGTAATAATATGAGGGAGATCTTGTGAGTCGAGTGTTTGTTGATATTGTCTGCCATAAATAAAATGTAATAATAAAAAGTAAAAAGTAATAATATGAGGGAGATCTTGTGAGTCGAGTGTTTGTCGATATTGTCGGCCATAAATAGAATGTCATAATAAAAAGTAAAAAGTAATAATATGAGAGAGATCTTGTGAGTCGAGTGTTTGTCGATATTGTCGGCCATAAATAAAATGTAATAATAAAAAGTAAAAAGTAATAATATGAGGGAGATCTTGTGAAAGCTCCTTGAGTGGAATACCTGAGAAGAGGTTTGCATCTCGGGAGATTTGATCCCTCTCGGTGCTTGATAGAGCCTAGGAGTTGTGTTAATACCTTTCATAGGTTAGTGAGTCATTTTATTTTCTAGGTAATGCTTGAATGCTTTGTCTATTCACATTCAAATCACACACATTGTTCACCATTTGAACACATTCTTCTTTTGAAGACATGAATTTGGACCCATAACGGAGAAACAAAAATTCGGGGGAACAACCCCAAAACCCCCAGCCTACGACAGTCCTCACAGATGACATTGGGAAACATAGTTTGTATTCCCACATTACAACACCACATCATCATAGTCTTCCCAATCTATACAAAATTAGCCCCCCCCATTAGAGTCATTGTGGCCCTCCACCACTCAAAGGGAGTAAAAAGAAGACAAATCACCATAAGAACCCATCACATGGGACTAGTACTAGTAATGTTGGGGGAACCCATAGTCCCTACAAAAACTATAAACAAACCGAACATACAAGTACCACTAGTAATTGGACCAATTACCCTTGCATTCTTTGTAATATGTATGGTTATCCACTCCATTAGTGTCATGATCTTACCCCTAATGTAATCCACACAGTGTGTTTAGAACATGTGAAATGCATTAAACCCATTGGTACTCAACCTACTACCTCACACTGCCCCACCCCTTAGCATTTACTCAATGTTTCACTATCTGAAATCCCCCAAAACTCAACCTTGGAGGTTACCCCTCAAAAGGGAAACACCTTCTCCCATTAGATCCACTCCATGGTCAAGACATAGTCGTATAGATCTGGGGGCATCCTTTCCACCTCTAGTGCCACAACATCCACTAGACCATATCTTTCTAAATTAAATGGACATTTTTACCAACCTTCGTCAAAATCCATCATCCTTGATCTAGACCTGCTTATCCATAATAATTCCTCATCTTCTACCATGTTTCAAATATAGGTCATTGTAAAAACCTTTACGGTTAATCGATGTATTGGATATGATGGAGCCTCCTCATGTGCTATGTCCTATTAATACTGGATACAATTAGGATCTTCCCCTCTAATTCCATTAATGACTAAGTTACGAGTATTTGATGGTAGGCTCTATTCCCCCTTCAAGATATTTCCTAATCTTCCCATTGAGTTAGGTGGTAAGATTATTATGGTTGACATTGCTATCATGACTAGTCTAGTGGATTATAACATCCTATTGGGTCGTGATTACATACATTCCATGAATTTTCTAGTGTCTTTAGTCTTTTGGGTCATGTTATTCCACTATGAGGGTCACATTGTCACCATTGATCAACTCTCATACTATGATCCCCCATCACATACTTCCCAATATAGAATGCCAAATTCTATCCCTCCCATCGATTCCATGCTTTGTACTTTTATTAAGTGTGAAGAACCCATTGTATCTCGACCCATGACTTTGAAACTACCTCCTCACCACTGTGACCACGAGGCTAGGAGGACTCACTCACCCTTGAGCACATCCAAACCTATTTCACCCCCCATTCACAAAAATAACCATGTTTTCTCAACCACATTATTCCCAAAAGAGGAAGAATTCTTTGAGGCCATTACTAGTTCTAGTAATATCTAGGTTCTCCTATTGACTATATGCAAGGTCCAAATCCCTCAATCAATACACCTTTTCATTCCATCTCCTATGCTGCTATCAATGTTCCCTCTAAAACAAGATCATCTATTGATATCGATAGGGATTAAATGGAATCTAATTCAATATTTATCGATCATTCCCCTGTACTAGATACTATCAAACAATTTATGGAGGCAACCCCTTCCACGAATGGCATACCACCTAATGGATTCGATACATTATTTCTGATCCTCATCCACGGGTTCCTTTTATTAAACCGCCTACTTTTCTGCCTTTGGTCCATTATCTAGGTTATATGGAAGCACCCTTTCCCCCATTCTTCCCATAGTGATGCTAGGAGAAAGCCCATTTCCTGCCCTAGTCCCATAAGACATAATCCAAGACACAATAGAGACCATCATTATGCTTCCCCTTGACATGTGTTTTTGAACATCATTCGATTACGAGCCAGACAACCTAATTAAAATGATACACCTACTAACTGAAATGCTTCATGTGGGGAATCCCATTCAAATTCTGTCTCTTTAGTTACCCCATCATATTGGTGATCAGGCCTCCTTCTGGAGTGCCTTCCTTGGGAACCCTCATTCCCTGGCCTCCTTCTAGGGAGTTCCTTATTTGGTAACCCTTGTTCCCTATCCTCCATTAGGAGTTCCTTCCTTGAGAACTATTGTTCCCTAGCCTCATTTAAGAGTTCCTTCGTTGGGAACCCTTGTTCCCTAACCTCCATCTGGAGCATTTCCTTGGGAACCTGTGTTCCCTTATCTTCTTTGGTATTTCCTTCCTTGGGAACCCTTGTTCCTTGGCCTCCATCTGGAGTTCCTTCCTTGGGAACCCTCATTCCCTGGGATCCATTGGGAGTGCCTTCCTTGGGAACCCTTGTTCCTCGGCCTCCATCTAGAGTTCCTTCCTTTGGAACAATTGTTCCTTGGCCTCCATTAGGAGTGCCTTCCTTTAGAACCCTTGTTCCCTGGCCTCCTTCCAAGAATTCCTTCCTTGGGAACCCTTTTACCTTAACCTCCTTCGGGAGTGCCCCCCTTAGGAACCCTTTTTCCTTGGCCTCCTTCCAAGAGTGAATTCCTTGGTATTCCTTCATTCCCTAGCCTTCTTTGGGAGTGCTTCCTTGGGAACCCTTGTTCCATGGCATCCTTTGGGAGTTCCTTCCTTGGGAACTCCTGTTCTCTGGCCTCCTTCGGGAGTGCCTTCTTTGGGAACCCTTGTTCCCTGGTCTCCATCCAAAGCACCTTGCTTGGGAAACCTTGTTCCTTGGCCTCCATCCAAAGCACCTTCCTCGGGAACACTTGTTCCCTGGCCTCCTTCTGGATTTCCTTCCATAGGAATCCTTTGTTCCTTGGATTCCTTCAGGAGTTTCATTAGTCATGATTCATTCGAGATCATTTGTTTCATGGAATTTTTTAATGCATATGTATTGGACTAATCCCCCCTTGGGGAATTCTCTTATTCATTAAACATATTTAAATTCCATGTGCACATTTATGTTATGGTATTTGTTTGTAGGATGTGCCCGTCTTAAACTACACACATTAATGGTTACAATAACCACTTCAGGTATTGTTGTTAACCTTTTCATATTGATAGTTCCCTCCCTCTTCCTATAATGCATAAAGCTTGTTGGAAACCCTACGTTGTGAACCATAGGATACTCCCTTTTTGGGAAAGTGGCTCCACCTCATACACTTGTTGCATTAACCGTTTCTCGACGGTAGCTTTCCACCACTACACGGGTGCCTTAGTTTAGTGACCCTTTGATTCTTCACACTCATGTTATTGTTAATCCCCTTTAGGATTGGGAGTTCGTATAGTTCAATCCACAAAAATGAGCCTCGCATATCTCCTCATCATCTCACATTTCTCCTACCACCAGACTCCCCAATAACTCTTCTTCATGGTTGGTATATCACAATTCACATAATCCAGTATCATGATCCCTCCATATCATTCATACATCATCATTGATTTGTGTTTATCAGTTTCCATCTCATCAACCCTCAAAGAGATCCCCATCAGTTCCCTACCCTTACTCGATTTCATTCAATTATATCATGACTTCCATTTGATCATATGCACTGGGAAATCATTTCCTTGCCCCCCCTACAAAATTTCTTTATCAGAGGAAGACATCAAGTATGCTCTATAGCATATCATTGGATTAATTTTAATTTTGTTTTTGAACACACCAGATCTCAACTTAACTATGATTTTTAGAACAACCCCAATTCAGTCGGTAATGCACTTGCTTTCCTTGGTTCATAGCATCTGGGTTATCCTCCCAAAGAGTCTACCCTAATAAAACCCCTACCGTGACTTCACAAACACCTCAGTCACACCCTTTTACCCAGATAAAGAATTCATACCTTCCAAGATTAACACCATTGAAATACACCCTTGTTATGACCATCCTTTGCAAGTCGGTTTCCTATTTTCCCAAGTTGTGTGTCAAATATGCCAGCAATTCCATGCCGTTATGGTATGAACCAAGGAAGTTTGATCCCTCACCATTTTTATGACTTCCCAATTCATTACTCCCTTTAGTCAGTCCCCATTATGACATGATATCTTAGCTCTTGTACTAGTCTTCAAAGGCTTCCATATGCTTTGAATCCAATGGACCTTCCCCTATTGACCTCAACATATTCATTATTGGGGGTGTGTCTAGATATTAGTAGTGTACCTTGGTCCCACTTCCATTATCAATGGTTCACCTCAGACCAAGCAGAGAGACAACATTTCTCTTTGACTTGGTAGGTTCTCACATGCTCGAATCCAACACCTTACCACACCGCCAAGAATCATACATTTCGAAGGTCCCAGTGTATCGGATACCCGCACATGTGTGAGTCATTTCCAGTCCTTAGGAGGGAATTTCCCTTTAGGTAGCTCCATGCATGTTGTGGAATATGGTCCCAATTTTCGAAGCATGTGTGAGTTCCACCAATATCAAGAGGGAGTTTCCCTTCAAGTATCTCCCCACATGTTCTTGATCAATATTCCAATATCCCATATCAATGCAAGCAATTTCAATTCACCAAAGGATTTCCTCTCCACTTGAGTCCTCATAGCTATTATGACCGCTTGTACAATCATAGCTAATTTAGAGTTCACTGGTGATTTTTTGAGATGATGAAACCATTTGGAATCCCTCATGTTCATAAAATGACATGGCCCATTTGATCCAATGACCCACTGTTGTATGACATCATGTTATTTTCTTGATCATGATATTTTTTTGACCTCACAACATTAAGTGTTGGTACCCCATTGTAACACTTTGAGACACCTTGATGAGCATGTATATACCCTGTTTGACCTATCGAGAACTCAATTACTACTCACCTTTTTGGTTTGTTGGTTGTGCATATTATTCTTTCGATTCCTCTACAGAGCGATCCTACTTTTAAGATTGCTCCACTCCTTACTTGGTACACCCTCTTTTTCCATATAAAAGAAACAATGATGTATTTTGTTCATATAATCATCTCCTAGCCTCATACATCACGAGGCAACTGTTATTAGTCCAATTTCACTCCCCTATGCAATAAGAGATCTTCACCATGATAATACACCATATCACATGCATAATCCATTATGATCAGACCCTCTACCTTCCTATGTGCCCTCTCTTAGTTAAATCGAAAATCCTCCCAGCAACTTGGTCATCAGGAGACCTCCTTCTCCCAAAACTAGACCTCCTAATGACAACTCAATCATTCAGTTTGACCAGCATGGATAATGTCCCATAAAGTGTGCCCCCAGCGTAGATAAAGGCTAATAAGTGCACTACCCCTTTTTTCACGTGTTTTGGAAAAATCCTGCTTTTCCTCCAAAATTCATGGCTTTTGACAGTCAACACAAAGTAATGGAAAACACAAAAGCATCATTTTCGAGATGAAAAGACAAGGATAAGTAAAAATGCACAAAAATCAATATTTTCTCCTTAATTGAACTCGAGAAAGAGAGGATTCTTCTAGGTTCCAACTTCACAAGTCAATAAAAAACCATGAGAGGGCACATTATTCACTAGCTTTCCACAAGTTCATCATTCATTCATTCCATCTTCCCATTGAGAAATTAAGAAGGCCACTCCTTCCTACTTCTCCCATCCATCTTGCAGGTACCAAGGCAAAGATCCCAGATCCCATAACATTCAAAGAAACAAATGACCAACCCGATACCATAACATTCAAAGAAGCAAATGACCAACCCGATAAAGGAGCTTGGAGACCATCTTGTCACAAACATTGTAAGCCTTTATTCATTAAAAAGTAACAAAGATAAAATTATTCTTTATATATTAAAATGCCTCCTTTATGCATGATTTGTGAGTAAATGAATGCATCTTGATTCCTTTATCGTTTTTATATGTAGTAATCTTGCTTTGACAATACTGGAATAGTCTGTTGTCTAAGCTTGCAGCCATTAGACTACTTTTTTGCCCACCCTTGCTGCTAAAATCCACAAACGAAAAAATGAATAATCTTTATAATAAATCCCATCATGGTACTTTTCACTACGAAAAGGATACATTTGCATACCTGCAAATTTATAAGAACACTTTCGCTTCAGGGGATATGATTAAAACCCCACCACACATGACATCACTCATACAGAAAATACTTTTGTAATGTTTTCATCTTTTAAAAGTCTTTATGACAATCTTCTTTCATCGTAATGAAATACCAAATTGGCATCAAGTAGGTCTACTCGTAGAAGTTATAGGGTTTCTATCAACAATTTGTAAATATGGAAATAGAAGAAATGTGGAAGTTTTAGGATTTCTCTTAAAAATTTATTAATGTGGAAATTGAACAAGTGTTACTTTGATTTTTTTAATTGTTTATTTTAATAGGTTGGATCTTCTTACTACATGTCATTGCACTTTGGGGACAATTGATAGTACATAGGACTTTTGATATAAAATGTGGGTATGTGGGACCTAATTTAAATAGTATTTGAGGTTCCATAATGTTAATAATATTTTTTAAGTTGTGTGTTTTAGATGTTTGTTTTGTTATCATACTAATGATTCAAGATTTATATAAACAAGATAAGCTGCATAGCAGCAAGTCCTTGCTTTTTGGAATTGTTTTTTTTCAACTATTTAAAGTATGTGAAAGAAACTCATTGTAATATTGTTTTTTAGAGTTATAGTTATATTTACTATAATTGATAATTGATAAATGGATTGCTATTTACATATGTTAAAGATTCTATATGTATATTAAATTTTATAATTTTTATCCATTTTCAACCATTTTTTAACTACATGATTTGTAATCATTAAACATTTAAGTAACATGTATCATGCATCTAAAGAAACATGTATCACACAACTATTAAAGGATGTCGTCTATTGTTTTGAAAACAAACTAGGAAACTTGAAACTTCTAAGTGTAGAGAGGTACTAAAGATAAACCACATCCAACATTGATATGTATTAGTATGTATTTGTAAATAATTTTCCTATGTTAATATTAAGTTTACATTTTTGTTTTAATTTTTTTAAATTTATGTAATTGTAAAAATGATTTATATCACATGCCAGAGCTGTTGGAATCAAAACATTGGAAAGAGAAATATAGTTAATTCACTAGTCAAACATCTATTTTCTCAAGCCCAATGGCAACCTTACAAATAATAGACTCTAGACATTGTTATGCCCTCCTCAGTTTCCCTGGATAATCAAATTTTGGAATAAAGATCAGTTTCATTTTCCTTATATATATATAAATTCACATGGATAAAGAATAATTAAAATAAACAACATTCTTTCATCCACAATATATATATATATATATATATATATATATATAAACATATTTTATGTGAATGTAAGAATGTTGTTTATTTTAATTATTATATATATATATATATATAATGTGAATCCAAGAATGTTGTTTATTTTAATTATTCTTTATCCATGTATATTCTTTTGTTATAATAAGAATCATGTTTACCTATTCAAAATAATAAGATAGAAACAATTGTATATATGAACACAAACTGGTATTTCAATGACCAGTAATTTGATGATTTTTAATATAGTCAATATGATGGAGATAAGGTGTGTTTCGACGGTTAGCATCCAAAATTACAGGCCTACGCTACCACATGACAAATACTACACCGTTTATGCATGCAATCACTAAGTCAGAGGAAGCTTTGAAACTCATCGACATAGATGCAAATATTGTTTCAACAAGGCAAGATACTGGGAAGTAGGTTAGTTTCCTTGAGGTGAATGATAAAATTTTTGATTGAGACATCACAAATTTATATTTACCAGAAACAAGGAGCATTCAGGTCTCCATCATACTTCTTTTGCAGGCATTGTATCTACATCTATCTATGATGTAGATCCTCCAATGAAAGAAAGAGCATGCTGTGAGCTTACATCAAGCATTCAACCAGAGGATATGCATGCCCAGATCACAAAGATTCCAAATCAAACAATTAAAGGTTGTGTGAAGCAGGTAATGCGCATGAACTCTATTCCTAAGGCCAATGCATTTATGTTAGAAATCTATGAGCTTGCAAGTAGGCCATGGAAACCCAACATCCATGAATTACCATAGGAAAGAATAGTTTGTCCATCCATAGAGTGCATACAACCACATGCCCGTTGTGCTTCTCTACTTTTGTTTGTAGCTATTCATTAATTCATTAAATTCTCTATAAGATTTTTGTATCATCCTATTATTAAAATCCATGTTTTTAGATACATTTGTTGTGTGCAAATCTGTTTCTTATGTATTACGCACTTGGATTTGATTTCAAAATTGTATTATACAACACTAGTATCAAAAATTCTAAGGGCCTCATCTCCATTTCAGAGAGTGAACACTAGCATTGATCGCACCCTAGTTTATGGAGAGTGGCAATGGCTTGCTTGAGAAGGAAGAGGTCCCGTTAGGGATATCCTAACATGATCTCTTATATGTGATTGCAAAAATATGGCAGTGCAAGGATTAAAGTATACAGATGTGGCCAACATCCTAACAACCACAACCAAACACTATGACGTTGTGATATGTGTGAGGTGAACTGTAATGCCTATAAGCCTTATTTCCTTAAATTAAACATCATCTCTATACTAACTAAAATTCAAACATGTTTATAATCATTATAATAGAAAATAATAAGTATAACATGAATTTTAATCAATAAATTACTGAAAAGTACCTGTTTGAATGCCAAAGTGGCCCAAGGATGTAGTAGTATTCCAGTAGCTACAATCTTTTATCTTCACTTCCTTTGATTCCCATAATGGAATTAAACCTCCTTGCTAACTAGGGGCCTAACCGACTTCCTAGCTCCAAGAAAACCTTTCCAGTTTCTTATCCCTCTGTGCCTGTGACTCTAAGAACAATAATGCACAATATCTCTAAGAGGAATCTTCCATGAAAATATCTCTTCCAATAATTGTTACACCTCTCAAGAAGCTCAACCTCTCCATAACTCCAAAATAAAATAAAAAAACACCCTCAACTCCTCTTCACCCTCTTTATTTATCAAATTTCCATACACTTTTCCCAAGTCTCCTCAACCACCCTCATTTATGGGTCATCAACCACCCCTTCTAGATTCTTTTAGGAAAAATATATCTAAAATTAAACAATGAATTGAATAACAATAAATATGAAATAGAAAGTTTTTCTTTTCATGCTATCTTATAAATGAATTTGAAATTTCCCTCCAAAATTTATGACACCCCATTCATCATACCGTACAATATTGAAAGTTAAGAAGGGTATTTAATGCTACTAGATATTTTATATGTTTTCAATATATTTCCTACAATCATTAGCCATTAACTTAGTAATTAATACAACAATTAATCATACTAGTGTACATGCACAATGTATGTATACATAGCTAGTGTATACATACATGTGCGTGTACTAATTCTAAACAATAATTGCTTCTAAAGGATAGTTCATGTGTGTGCTCATCCAAGTATGCAAGATAATAATTAGTAATCAGAACATCTAACAATCATAGTAACTAGTTTACAGTCATTTGATACAAACAACACAACATACTCATATTATCACACATGATTAAAGCAAGATTTATAACACACAAAGTAGCCAAGTTGTTATATATAAGTCACAACAACCTTCGAAATTACTCCATACCATCCTTCCTCCCTAACCTACTTCCATCTTCCACATCCTATCCTTTCCTCTGTTGGAATATATTGGAGCGTCAACTATATTGACCTAATCCCAGATAGAACCTGTAAGTTGAAGTGTCGACTATATCAACCAAGCCTCCCTAGCAGGAAACTAGCAGTCATCATCGCACAAATTGGTGAGCGTGTCTTTTCATATCCCTCCCATGACTCTAGGTTTTAGAGGATACACGGTGGGAAATTCCTCCACCCCTCCTAATATAACTAAGGTCAACACCCTATACTGAGCCATACTGTGTAATTATTGTTCTTATAGTCATTTCATCGAACAACCATTCTGGGCAAGTTGTGCATCCTTTCAATACCACACTTACCCACGTATCGTAGTAGTGTCTGAAACTCACAATTAATATAAACACCGATATCACTTCATTATCCTCTTGATGTATAAGACATCTTGTGCCCCTTGGAACCTTAGGAATCTGACTATCTCATAGCCAATAAACATGTGGGTTAGCTCACCACTAACATAAATCTCATGTATAAACATATTCAATTTTTTTAGGTGATAATCTACATCGCTCAAACTATATCTAAATAATCATGAAGCTTTCATTAGTAGTATATGTTGTACTTGTTCTATATCCAAATTACAAACTAAAATAACATCCACATATTGATATTCCATATTTAATTTGCATGTTAAAAGAAACAACATATTCATCACCACTAATAAAATAAAATAATAAATTTCATTTTCAATCCACACGTCTAGGGAGCCCATATGTTCACATAATGACAATCTTAATCAATCTCACTGAGTCCAATAGATAATAAGCAAATAAAATGCTAACATAGTTCCCATTAGTGTTTTAATTACCGAATGTCAAAATATGTGGCATTACATACATCCACCCTTCAAGAAACTTTGTTGCAAAGTTATGGTCATTCACAATCTTAAGGAAGAATCCCAATGCAATATCCCTATGACTTCTTGCTAGAAGACCTTATCCATACTAGTCCCACTGGACATTCATGTAATTAACATGTAGATACTATATAATTTTACTTCTTTTATCACATGGGATGTTTTCTCATATTACACATTACATGTTATGTACTCAATTAGTTTGACTTCATCACGATTTATCAAATACATCTTATCCCCAAATAGTTAACATATGAAGACCTTGTCTCCCATATTGAAATTCCTTAGGTTTAATATGTATTATTATTATGACTCATTTATCAATTCTTAGATTTATTGAATCTCTTTCTAATAAACACCAATTACCTTCCCATTAGTATTTTCAATTAGACCCAAATCTCAATAGTGTCTTGAATGGTGTACTATGCAATAACTTGAATAGAGCCATGTTTATCAACCAAGTACACATTATTAGTCAACAATTTCCAAAAGGAGGTCTCCTACACAAGAGTCTCATGTTATACATACAATACTTATGATTTTAATTTTAAAGCATATATCACTCCCATCCTTAAAGTAATGACTAAATTTTCCAATAGTGGAATCATTGAAGCACATTATGAATCTTGACCTACCACCTCTCTTACATACTTCCTATTTACTTCTCTGAACTCGAATGCCTATCACCATCTATTGTAGTTTATCATTCCTAGATATTTTCATGACACTAAATACTTATACACATTTTTCTAAATATTTCTCACTATAAGTACACTTAATTAATCGACCATTATTACTCACGTCGTAGCGCTATTATTCCATTGTCTTTCCTTACTTGACTAAAATTTACAACAATTATGTTCCATGATAATTTTATTCTTGTGAGCATTCAAAACTCACATGCTTCATATTTACATTTACATATCATTATTTATGTAAGGATATACATATAACCTTTACCTTTTTATGGTAATTATTTTTTAACATTAGTTGTTTTATATGAGACATTAATCATTGTTTTAAGTCTTCTACCTATTAAGAATACCAAATTAATCATCTCGACTTATTTACAATAAAATAAATATAAATTACAATTTATTCTATCTATGAGCTCTTCACCTAATTTGTCTTTTGATTCTTACAAACTTAGCAATGGTTTGTGCACTACATTGTCTCAAGGTTACAATTTGTGGCTTACACATACAAGTGTCACCTCCTCTTACTTTGAAGCTTATATATTTCAAAGGGACCACCTCTTGTTTTGATATTTTTGGTTAGAGATAGGTTGGTCCTTCTCTCCTGCTTTCTTCATATAAATTCATCATTATGTATTCTTTGCTAAGTGCATATTTACATAAATAATCTCCCTATGTTCCTTTAAAATATGGATTTTTGTTTCTTTCTTATTAAATGTAAAAACCTCAAACAAGTGAAATAGTAAAAAGTAAGAAACTTCAATCAATGAACTAAGATGCTTGTCATCTTGACATAATAAAGAATCATCAATTATTCATATTGGATGATTTCTAAGTTTGTTTTTAGGGCAATACAAAACTTGGGATTAAGATCAAGTAATCATATGAAGATTAAATATCAGAGTATACAGAATAGTAGCATAATTTGACCATATTGGTATTTTATGTATGGAAATTCAAGACAAATTTGAATTCTTTGAATATTTGGTGTAGGTGTAATACAGATACAAATTATTACCCGTGGACAATTAAATTTTGAAAACCAATTTAAAAAAACAAACTTTAATTATTTAAACACTATAAAACATAAATATAATTCATTTTTATACTTTTTTATTAAAATAATTATTAATAAATAGTTTCCATCTCTCACATTTTCCATATCCCAAGTTGTTGAGATTTAATATTTTTGTTTTTTAAATATATGTTTGATTTTATTATATTCAATGTGGTTCGCAACTCCGGAGAGGAGTTGTTATGTCCATAGGAAGAATTCACGGGGGGAACCCGAAGGGGCCTCACCCCGTTGGCTTTGATTACGGAGCCTAACCCGATGGGGACATCAAGTGAGGCCCTTATATATCAATGCATAGCCACTTGAGGATTTGACCCCGAGACCTTTTGCTTACAATTCACAGCTCTCAACCACTTGAGCCAACCCATCGGGCTATGCTTGATTTTATTATATAAATGTCTATATACATTTATGGTATATTTGTGAATATTTAATTTAAAGTATTATATATAAGTAGTCTACTTCCGTATTTTATTCATACCAGATTTTTTCATTGCGTATTTTTCAGTATTGAATCTTATTCTTATCTGTATTCATATTCAAATTATGTTACTATGGTATACAATAATAATATCATTGAAAACATACCATAATAACATGCTTTAACTGTAATATTGTTAAAATACAATATTACCATGGGTTACTTATCCCTCTTTTTTATAGAAAGAGTTGTGGAGAGGTCAATGCAAATCCTACTTGATAATATAAGGTGTTTGAGGGTTAGTTTCTTAGCTTCTACGTTAAATGCTGACAAAGAGATAGAATAAATAAATAAATAAAAATTTTAATTAGTTAATTACTTTATCATATTGGTGATAAGGAAAAACATAACTAAAAAGAGACTTACCTACGCATTAGATGATATACTTTAAAAATTAGATACATATATTCATTTTAGATACACATATTTTGTTTTCTAATAGATATCTTTATATAGCCTTTTACAAAGAACAAGATGATATTGAAATAGTAGAAAAACACAATGCTAAACTCATTGGGACATGAGCCAAGAAGTAACAAAGACAACGTTGTAGATATCGAGCAACACTTGGAAAATGAAACGATTATAGAGAATAACAGGGTGGATAGTCTTTTGTATCTCTCAATTAATCAATCAGGAATCACACACCTTCCGTCCGTCTATTCCAAAAATGTTACCAGATTCATATTAAGTGTATTCCGAATTTCTTTTGTCTATTCCAAAAAGGTTACCAGATGCATATTAAGTTAATTACCAGAGCTGTGGACCTTGGATATTTTCTCTCTTAATGGAGCAACATTGCAACATTGGGTGGATTTATTCTTGCAGATAATAGTTTCAAAGCAATTGGTATCATGTCGGTGGCCAAGATAGTTGTTGACTTGGACATTAGAGATGGTTTACCTGAGAAAATGGTTATTTTCAAAGGCCAGTACTCATACTCTTAGGTTCTTCACTACTCTAGGATTCCATTCAGATGTAATCGATGTCATGAATATGGGCATCTTGTCCAATATTGTTTGTTTCCCTTCACCCGACAGTACTGGAGGAATAATAGAGGCACTATAGCCTTGGGAGGGGAGGATTTCTTGGATTGTGCTCCTTCAAAGATAGCAGTTGGTTTTTCTCTAGCAAATGTACATCAGTTGGAATATGTAACGGCACTTGAGAAGTTGAGTCAGCTAAAGACAACAATTGTTGGACCTGGACCAGTTTTCGACTCCATCTTGAAGCATCCAAAAGTGCCTGACCTGGATCTTGTTCATCACATGAATCCTCGAGATGGATAGGCTAGGCCATTACACATTGTGACTTTGAAGGATTCTCCTCTATGTAGGTCTCTCTCTTCATGTAAGTTAGTATATGTTTCTTCTGACTATATTTTGTCCAATCCCTTGCTTGTTAGGAAATCTTTTTCATCGGATAGTTCCTCTCCGGTATTGAATCAGATGTTTCACCTTGGGATTTTATATACTCGATCTCTGGATTTTAACTCAAGCATTTTTTAGAGCCCTCTTTCTAGCCATGTCTCTAGGTGTCTCAGATTATTGAATGGAATCCATAGGCCTTTTGGCACTAAGGCATTCCTTGTTTCCCCTTCTCTTAGCTCCTCCCAGCTTCTTCACCTCACTCCCTCTTTTCCCTCTCACCCCTTACATTGTACTCTCTAGTATTTGTATTTTGGAACAACGAGCCCCTCTAATGCATTCGATTAGTGAGTATTATGTTGACTCAAAGGAAGGTGATTTTATTCCAAAGGCATGTTTAGATGAGCTAAAAGTAAAGGTCCTTTCTCTATTCTCTCCTCATCCATCTTCATCTATGCAATACCTTGATCCCCTGGAACTTACTTTTCCCCATCACCCTTATTCACCCGATAGGGGTGGTTTCTGCTCTCCTTAAAGACAAGTTCCCTCTACTTCCTTGGAGGACCCTTCAGTTTCCCCATTGATCAATTCTCCCGGGACTTGTGAATCTCTTGGTGATTCCGGTAATAAAATCTTCCCTGTTGGAATGTCATCCTTTCATACCCCTTGGCTGCACCGATATCTAATGTGGAGAAAAAGGAAAGGACCTCTTCGAGGTACCATTTCAGATCGAGATCTCCGGTGAGACAACTGGAGTTGGGGGTATAGCCTCGGTGTTGTACATGAAGGATTCAGGGGGATCTGGCAGAATTAGAGGGCGTTGTTCTATCATGGCCTCAACCAGATTCCAGGTTGTTCTAGATATTAATGGTGGAAGACAAAAGACAATCAATGGGCCTTAGCATTCACTCCTAGTGCAAAGGTTTCTTAATTCTCTACATCTCTCTCAACATCCGAGGGTTAGGGAACCCCTCCAATAAATTGGCCCTGAAGCGACTGGTAAATCTACACAAGACTGATATCATTTTATTACATGAAACTTTGGTAGTAGGTGATTCTGTTACTATCATTTTGAAATAATTATTTCCTAGTTGAGAATTCATTAGCCTTTATGCACTGGGATATCTGGTGGGTTGGTTAATGGATGGATCATCAAGTCTCTTTCTTGTGTTACATGTTGGGTGATTTCATCTGGCCTGGGTGCTAAATTTTTCTCCAGTGATCCGAGTTTTCCTTTCACTCTGTTAAACATTTATGGGCCTCACACAAATAGAATGGATTTTTGGGAGAACATATTTGTTTCTGGCTTCCATAATTCTAAAAGATTCATTCTAGTTGGTGATTTGGACTTATCTTTTGGAGAAGCTGATACTCGGGGCGTTTTTTCCCATAAAGACCTTATTTCTGATTATTTTGCTGGAAAACTTGAGGAGGTCTCTATTTTTTATCTGCCTCCAATTGTCCTCAAACCTACCTGTAGAAACATGCGGGCTGGCGACCAAGCTATAGCTAAAATATTGGATAGATTTCTTATCAATGAAGGTTTGCTCTTATCAGGTTCATGTATAAAGCAATGGGTCAGTTTGGGTGGTGCATCAAACCATTCTCCAATTTTTTTGGAAGTAAAAGGTGATCAGAAAAAGCCTCCTTCTATCTTAAGGTTAAATGATATATGGCTACAAGATGATGGTTTCCATTATATGGTAAAGTACCTGTGGATCCCTTTCGATGGGAATGCTCGATGCTTAAAAACAGTTCATGTTTTGAATAATCTCAAAAGACTTAAGGCCCATACCATCCCATGGAAAATGAAAATTAAGGAATTACAGGCTTCATAACTCCTCAAGATTGATGACCAGCTGGAGGCTCATTACTCCACCAATCCAACAGGTTTTGCATCTATTGAACATAAAATTCTCATCTTGGATATCGAAACTAGAAGGAGGAAGGTGCTACAGGAGGAGGAGGATACCCTCAGGCTCAAGAGCAGAGCTATCTAGTTGTAGAAAGGTGACAACAACTCCAAGTATTTCCATAATTTCATTAAACACAGGACTAATTTGAAATCTATCATGGAGATTGAAGATGAAGCCATGAATATTGTTTCGGTATTCCATGATATTTCCATAGTGGGAGTGAAGCATTTTTCAGGCTTATATAAAGAAGACTCAAGGGCTTAGGTTCCTTCCATGTTGGAGATTGTTGCACGTTTTCCAAACTTTGTATCAGTTGAGTAGAATAACACTCTAAATGATGTCATTTCAAGAGATGAACTCATTGAGGCTATGAAATCAATGCGTCATGATAAGAGCCCCAACCTTGATGGGTGGCCGATAGAGTTATACTTGGGATGTTTCAAGGTTATTGGAGAAGACTTATTATCCGTTGTTGAAGAATCCATAACAAAGGGTTGAATCATGACTGCATTCAACTCTACCTTTTTAATGCTTATCCCCAAAACTGATAAAGTGAAAACAATGGATGAGCTCAAGCCTATATCCTTATGTAATTGTGTCTACAAGATAATAGTTAAGGTCATAGTTAACAGAGTCAGGGGTATTTTGTATTTTTCCATTACACCTAAACAATTTGCATTTCTTGAGGATAGGAAGATCCATGATGCTAATGTCATAGCACAAGAAGTTCTTCATTCGACAAATACCAAGCACATCCTAACTGTGATCATAAAGGCTGACTTGTCCAAGGCCTATGACATAGTTAATTGGACTTTTCTCAGGCTAGTTCTGATACATGTGGGATTTGAGCTCTCCATGGTGAATTTGATCCTTTCATGTGTCTAGTATGTAAGCTTTGTAGTACTTATCAATGGATCTGCTTCCTCTTTTCTTAGAACTAGTAGAGGACCAAGGCAAGTATGCCCTCTAGCTCCTCTTTTATTTATGCTCATCATGGAGGGTCTCAGCATAATTATTTACATTTCTAGTGATAATAGAATTCTAAAGGGTTTTCATTTTGGAGGACCTATTTACATTACTCATCTACTGCTTGTAGATGACATCTTACTAATCTCCGATAGTTCCATAAAGGAAATCTTAAAGATTAAATCCCTACTTGCACTCTTTTTAGAGGCTACAGGTATGATTTGCAATCCTAATAAGTCCACTATTTCCTCTTTACATTTGGATAATGAGACATTTTCCTGGATTGCTGCTCTTTTTGACTTCGAGATCTTAGATATATCACTTGGTCTCAAGTATTTAGGTTTTATTATATAATCTAATGATTATAACTTAAAGGATTGGGCTTGGATTATATGAAAAATAGAGAGAAAGATGTACTTGTGGTGTGATAAGTGGCTATCAAAAGCTGGTAGATTGGTTCTTATGAAATCTGTCTTAGAAGGGTTACTGGTTTTTTGGGTTTCACTTGCACATGTCCCTACATGTATACATGAGAGTATTAGGAAGACCCGTTTTAGTTTCCTTTCGAAAATAAAAGTTGATGGTCATCCTTTCCATTGGGTGTCCTGGAAAAGGCTTACCCTTCCCAAACAACTTGGTGGATGGCATCTCAAACACCACCTGAGTTTCTCCAAAGCTGTAGCTTCTAATGGTATATGGACACTGCTTAAAACCTTAGGCTTATAGGTTAATGTTATACATAAAAAATATATGCACCCATATCATATTTTGGAATGGCTCCAATCTGGAGACAAATCCATGAGGAATGTATCCATAATGTGAAAGGAAATGTTATCATCCTTTGATATTATTGGAGACTGGTTGTCATGGCAGGTAGGTAATGGCAAAAGTATCAGACTTGGTATATACTCTTGGATTGGATGCAAGAATTTTTACAAGCTTTCCGATCTAATGGTTGAATCTCTTACTGATAGAGGCTTTATTTTCTTATTCCAAATACATGACCATCTTAATTCCCCCCCCATACACCAATAATAGTTATGGGTTTTGTAAATGAGCATAAAAATCATTGGGATGGTTATATTAAAGCATTGAAAGACAACCATATCAGACTAGTGCAAGCAGAAGACACTCTTCTATGGACCAAAAATGACTTTGGGGGGACATGCTCACCAAAAATTGGATATCAAGTTATTTGTGAAGAAGAAGATCATACTCCCCCTCAATGGCGGTATATGCATATTTGGAATTCTAAGTGTCCACTCAAGGCTAAATTATTTATGTGGCTTACTTTGGAAAGAAAAGTCCTGGTTTGGGACAATCTTATCAACAAATTTGGGGTTGGCTCGAGCATGTTTTCCTTGTGCATATTGTAAGGTGAATCTATCAATCATATGTTCATCAGCTGTCCTTATTTCACAGAAATGTGGATATATGCATCCCAGGTATCTAACAAAGATTTTATTTGGGAGGGTGATGATATTCAATTTTCCCTTCAGAGATGGTTGAACAATGCTTCTTTTAAATTCTATTGTGTCTTGCTCGTTCTTATGATTTGGGGAGCTTGGATTGCATGCAACAAAATGGTTTTCCAACACTCCTTTATTCCACCTCATATATACACAACTAAGAGTCTAGATGTAATACCGCTATTTTGAGCCTTATGGTTTACTGGCCTTAATGTAATATTGTGTAAATACAGTGTGTAATTTCCCTACTGTGGAGCTCAAGGCCAAGGCCCCACTAGTGGATGTTTAAGGTTTTATTGCATAGGCAAGTATTTGACAGTTTGATTATTCATGGGCTGTTAAGCCATGAAGAATTGTAAATGATGTAATTATTAATTATCATGCAGTAAGTTATCCAAGGAACTGGCTAAGGAGGCAACTAATGAGAAGGGGTTGTGTGTATCCACTAGGGAGAGGTGAAGGGGTTGTGGGATTGGAACCCATACTGCCACATGTCTGTTTATGAACCTGTATGACTTCCCCTGCTGACATTTAATGCTATTACAAAAGGTAGTTGAGAATCTTGTTCGTGAGGCAGATTGAGTATGGAGCATGCCCTGCGAATCCGTATGGCAGGGTATGGCCCGTGTTTACTTGTCCCCTAAGACAATTAACCACCTGGGAATTCGCAGATCCGAAATGACTATCCCAGGGAGGACCCAAAACGAAGGGGGAGTATCCATTCATTCACGCACATACGAATTCACCACAGGTTGCAGAGCTGAGTCGTAGAGCGAAGAAGGAAAGAACGTGATTCTTGTATAAGCCAAAGTTACACAGTGGCACGCCCATAGAAACCCGATGCGTAATCCATATCTGTTTGAGAATCCCATTGAAGTAAACCTGGAGATGAATTATAGAGCATGAGTAGCTCTGGGAAGTCGTGAGAAGACTTGGTCTGGTCTACCGAGAAGTCGAGTTGCGGGATAGAGTTCAACCTCCAACCTTATGAAGAGCCCAGTTTATTAACAAAGGTAGAAGGTCAATTAGGGTTGGATTGCTTGATAAACCCAGTGAAGGCTGTAGTCTCATAGAACTAGCAGTTGGACCTTTCTATGACCACCTTGAATAGCACTAGAGGGAAGGGGCCTTGAGGGACTGTACAACAGAGAAGAGGACCTTATGGGTGCCATGTCTGCTAAGTGTTGAGATGCCTGGAACTTTGTGGTTGAGCTCACTGGCTTAGCACCATCCTCCATGTTGCCTTGTATGCTTGATAAATCCAACTGTAGGTTGGATTAGCATGTGTATGCTTGATAAACCCAACTACAGGTTGGCTTAGCATGAGTATGTTGCCCCAGTATGCTTGATAAACCAAACTGTAGGTTGGCTTAGCATGTGTATGCTTGATAAACCCAACTGCAGACTGGCTTAGCATGAGTATGTTGCCCCGGTATGCTTGATAAACCCAACTGCAGACTGGCTTAGCATGAGTATGTTGCCCCGGTATGCTTGATAAACCCAATTGTAGATTGGCTTAGCATGGGGATGAGACCGTTGATTGTGAGAGAGAGTTCCTTATCCTTCCTTAGTGGATACACGGCCCAACTCGGGGGTTATCTCTCAGCTGAAAGAGTACAGGATGGACAAAGATCTAAGGTTGGGTGGAACGTTACCCTCACTTAGCCAGTTGCTTGGGAAGCTTCAAGATCCAAAGATAAGTGTTTCGGTGAAGTGAATGTTGATAATTCATGTGTTATAATATGATTGTTTTGTTTAAGTTGTTGAATAAATGTTTATATGAATGTGAGAAATATGCATATTATGTATGAGCCTTAGTAGAAGGTTGAGTTCATGTTGGATGCCTAATTCAGTTGCATGCATTTAATGCATTATAGATCTTGCATGTGGTGGATATATTGGTTAGACCCAGTCCTTGCATCTTGTGTATTTTTTATGCATTGCTTGCCTTTGGGGACGGATTGTAGGGCCTCATCTATGTATGGGAAATGATTGGAGGAGCCTTGGGGTGCTCCATGATTCCCTGTGAGTCAGGGGGAAAGAGATGGATTCATTATAGAAGGCAGACAAAGTCCCTGAAGAAGGTTAAAGGCACTTCGAGGAGATTATGAGCAATAACTTTAGTAAGAGAAATGATAAGGTTATAGACCTTGGTACGGAAGGGAACTACACCATTGGATAGAGCTCTCCAAGATCTTTCCAACTGTACCAACCGTTCCCAATTTGGTTAAAGGATGAAGGAGTTATGCCCCGGGGAAGTTGCAGGTGCAGCGGAAGTGTTTCCGCAACTCCACATCCGCAATGTGGATTGTGGATTGTGAACGTTGGAAACCAATGTTGGATTTGGACTCCCGCATTTCCGAGTTCCGCAATGCGAAACTGTGGAATGCGGAAAGGGGGTAAAAAAGTGTTAGTTTTTCATCATTTAATTCAATATGATCTAGGATCTTAACTGAGAGAACAACATGTACAACATATCAAACACAAGAGACGAGACACAACGAATTTCACTGGGGAAAACCAAGAAGGTGAAAAACCCTACAACTTCCTCAGAGATAGAATGAGCACCAATACAAAGAACACAAGGATCAAACCCCAAAACAAGAGATAGTCTCCTAGCAGCGTCTCCTCGTCCACTAGTGTGCACTCCTCCTCTCTCTCACTAATGCGAAGTGAGTGAGTGAGTGAATGAGAAAATAGAGAGAGACACACTCTCTATTTATACAACAAATTAACCTGCCTTTAACCCTAACTAGGCCGACCTCCCTTAGGACAGTCTAATAACCCATTACCACTTGTCACTAGGCCGACCCCACTAGGGTGGTCTAATAACCCTTTAACTCATACTGGGCCGACCCCTCTAAAGTGGTCTAATAACCCATCAAATATAAGTTACGACACTTACAATGTAACTTGCGACACTTGCAAATACAAATGACGACACTTCCAATAAGAGGAATAATACATCTCTGTTGGGGATACAATAAAATACAAATATAATATACAAGTGAATATCTTCCGAAGTTACAAATACATCAACACTCCCTCTTAACTAGGAAGGTATTCTCTTGACACAAGCATCCATACATATAGGCACAAGTATTCAATACTGGAGCTGGATCATCGCCACTGGATCATGGAGCATCATCGTCACTACTGCTATACTCGTCATCTCGATCACTGGTGCTATCTCTCAATTATTCTCGTCATAGGAAGTTCTACAGAGCCAACCCTTTTTCATGCTGGATGTAGGCCTAGCCTCCTGTAGGTCTTCATCATCTCTGCGAGCTGGCCATCCTGTGGAATTCTCAGGGCTGATTATGTGCATCAAGAAAACCTCGAAAGAGCATCCCAGGACTGATTACGAGCTTACTACTCAACCTATCGGATCTCCAAGGAGTTTTACATGTGACCTCCACAAAACCTTAAAAGAGTGTCTTGTGACCTGCAAGATCTCTAAAGAGCATCCGAGGACTTTTATGTGCCTAGCACAACCTGTCCAGATCTCCAGGACTGATTACATGTGATCTCCACAAAACCTTAAAAGAGTGTCTTGCGACCTGCAAGATCTCTAAAGAGCATCCGAGGACTTTTACGTGCGTAGTACAACCTGTCCAGATCTCCAGGACTGATTACATGTGGTCTCCACAAAACCTTAAAAGAGTGTCTTGCGACCTGCAAGATCTCTAAAGAGCATCCGAGGACTTTTACGTGCCTAGCGCAACCTGTCCGGATCTCCAGGACTGATTACATGTGGTCTAACAAAACCTTAAAAGAGTGTCTTGTGACCTGCAAGATCTCTAAAGAGCATCCGAGGACTTTTACGTGCCTAGCACAACCTGTCCGGATCTCCATGACTGATTACATGCTACCCTCGCACAACCTGTTCACGGCCACATAGTACCATCCTGATACTCATGATCAACCTGATCATCCTTTCACGAAGCATCATCATGATGCTCATGATCATACTGATCATCATCATACAGTACATCATCCTGATGCACATCATCACATCGCATGATCGTCCTGATCATCATCATAGCATCATCCTAATGCATATCATCTGGAGCATCGTCCTGCTGCTCATCACACATGATCAGCCTGATCATCATCATACATAGCATCATTTGGAGCATCGTCCCGATGCTCATCACACAATGCTTACATCCACAGCCATGGGAAGGATCCTCCTACCACCATGCTTGGAATGGCTCCTGCAAATGTGTCCCATCACTTCCTCCTCGAAGTATCTTCTATCTGAAGAACACCAAGCCTATCTCTGAAGTACTCGAGCTTCACTCTGGCTAGTGGTTTGGTCAACACATCTGCAATCTGCTCATTTGTCGCAACATACAGGAGATTCACTACTCCTCTTTGCACCATATCCCTGAAATAGTGATATTTTATCTCGATATGCTTCGACTTGTCATGGAACACCGGGTTTTCAGACAACTTCACACAACTCTAGTTGTCACAAAAGATACAAGTAGCATCCAATTGAAGATCAAACAAATCAGACAGTAGCTTCCTTAGCCATACTTCCTCACAACTAGCCGAACAAGCTGCGACATACTCTGCTTCGGCTATACTCAGTGCTATGTAGGATTGCTTCCTGCTAAACCAAGAGATCACACTGATCCCATATTGAAGCAACACCCCAAAGTGCTCTTCCTATCTGCAGCACTGCTTGCCCTTAGAATATGCTTTGCAGCAATCAGGTGAACATGTCTCGGATCTGTCAGGAACTGGCTCAATGTGTTCACAGCAAAGCAAATATATGGTCTCGTATTCGTTAGGTACATCAAGGACCCAATCATCTGACGATACATCATGGCATCAACTGAATCTGATGAATCATCACTCAATAGCTTCACGTTCGATTCCATAGGTGTGGCCATGGCCTTGCAGTCCATCATCCTGAACCGCTTCAGGATCTGTACTGCATACTTCCCTTGTCCAAGGAAGATTCCATTTGCACTCTGCCACACCTCCATACCTAGAAAGTAATGCATCATACCCAAGTCCTTCATCTAGAACTTGGTAGCAAGCTTCCTCTTTGTATCAGCAATCAACCCAATCCTCACCTGTCACAAACAGGTCATCCACATACAGTAGGAGTATCACTGGATTGAATTCCTCAACCTTGTAGTAAAGGTTGGAATCCGCTTTACTCTTAGTAAAGCCTAAGTTGGATAGGAAGCTGTCTATCCTGCCGTACCATGTCCTGGGTACCTGTTTCAAACCGTACAAGGCCTTCTTCAATTTGCACACATATGAATCCCTGTCATGTGTCTCAAAACCGAGTGGTTGCTCCACATACACTTCCTCCTCGACTACACCATTCAAGAAAGTTGTCTTGACATCCATTTGGTGTATCTTCCACTTCATCACTATAGCCAGAGCAAGTATTGTTCTGATGGAAGTGTATCTGGCTACAGGTGCAAAAGTCTCTTCATAATCTATCCCTTTTTTCTGGAAGAAGCCACGAGCCACAAACCTTGCCTTGTATTTCTCTATGCTGCCATTTGCAGCATGCTTGATCTTGTAGATCCATTTGGAAGTCACAACAGACTTCCCTTCTGGTCTTGGGACCACATCCCAAACTCCTCGATCATGACATCCTTCCATTACTGTATCCTTGATCCTGGGAACTTCAGATTCTTCAATATCTTCAATAGGTAGTTTTCTTGAACTTCGTCGCTGGAACGAATGTTGTTGTTCTTCTTTTGTAGGTGATTGTACATGATCTTTCCTACAAGTCGAATTCAATTTCATGATTAGAAACTTCTCATAGTTTTCAGAGCAAATTCTTACATATAAAGACATATGTCATACAATCATGCAATTATCTTAGCCAATGCTTCAATACAACATTCATCCATATCCCGTATTCATACGGTAACTTTCTAGATGCCTTCCACCTCTACCATAACATTGTTAAGAGTGTGCACTACTCCCAACATGTCAGCAAAGAGGTTTCATTCTAGATAAGTAGCAATGGAATGTTGTACAGTACCATAGGCCACTTACCCATTACTATATTAGTAGTATCTTGTTCATTAATGCAACTTTTCTAAAATGCATAATATACATCCTAAATATCCTAAATCTAGGAACATAAGTATGTACATGACTGAACAACATCATTTAAGTAATCATATATACAAGAAATGACAATTCAAATACTTATCTTTGTTTGGTTGTTGGGTGGACTCCCTCTCAATCTTTGCTTCCTTACAGGAACTACTGGAGTGTGCTCCCTCTTGATCTTTGCTTCCTTGCAAGAACTACTGGAGTGTGCTCCCTCTTGATCTTTGCTTCCTAGATTACCTGTCTTTGAAATTATATCCATCCTGGACCACTATGCATGCTTAAGTGTGCACTAGTGTCATCATTGTGTCATCCTCAATGTCTCATACATAATCATACATGCATTAGTATAATCTCAATACTATCAAAAACATTATGATTGATTCTAAATAATCTTAAGCATGTATGGTTATGGTCATTTCATACATAGGTAATTTATCACAAGCGTTAGTATTTCGAGGTTTCAACGAGGACTTCTTTTACTCATGCATATTCTTATTTGACCATAGGACTCTCCTAGTTTGTCATATTATTAATCAAACTAAGAAGCATAATATGCATAAACCCATGATTATGCAAACCTATAACTTTATGAATAATCATTGTCAATCATACGAAAGCATACTTATATGAGACCCTAACACAAGGTAGGATTCTAACGTGATATAGGAAAACATACTTGGATTATCATGTTTGCAAGTTATGTCTAACATACCCAAACAATGTCAGCTTTGTTCTTTTCAATGCTTTAGAGACCTTGTGCTAGTAATGTAACATACCCTTTTTGTTGGAAAACATTTTGTGTTAGAAAACATTATGATAACTTTTATTGTAAAGTTTTATGTTCGATAGGTGTCCAAGGATGACTGTAATTTGCACAATATATTATTATTAAATAAATAAAATAGGAAACAAACACCTAAGAGGACTCTTGAAAGAGTGGTTACTGATCCACTAGGTGGAATGGAATCTGGGGTAGAAGGAAAGGGACAAGTGGTAGCATCATGATGCAACTAACTAGATGTTGGTATGGGACAACTCCCTTGAAATGTGGTCATAGTGCCCTGAAAGATGGGACTGGAGCTTGAGGCTCATTTATTCCAAACTGACCACTAAAGACCTAGGCAGTCTATATAATAGCCATCAAATTATGAACTGAGGTTCATCACTTTTCCTGACGAGGAAATTTACCTTGGGGTTTTGCTGTGTTTGCACCCAAGAGATTTGATGAGGGGATATGCTATGTTGTTGATCATATTGTGAGTCTGCCAAACTCTTATTGAGTTCAGGAGGTTGATGCTGAGTGATGAAGGCATTTTATTTCAGGAGGTTGATGTTGAGTGCTGAAGGCATTTTTGAGTGCCTTGCTTCTACACAGATTTCATCTACTTAGTGGTTCAGTAATCAGGCTCGGGGGTTCACAAGAAGCCAGCAGTTGGGCTGCTTCTTCTGGAATAGGTTGGGAGGAACAGGCCTCCTTGGGTGTTTGTCGGCCCTATATTTATCTACAGGTTCTATTTGTTTATATGTTATTAAAGTAGTTAAATCTGTTTATTTGCAAGTATTTTATTTATTTATTTATTTACAGAATGTGTTCTGGTTTAGATACCCCTACTTTTAGTTTTCTGAATCAAGTTAAAATTATGAATAGAATTGATGAATGAAATAAATATTCTCTGCATTTTTCCCCATGCTATAGGAACTACATCGTACTCTAGTACAGAGGCAAATTAAGGTAGATAGATATGATAGGCAATTTGCCAAGATGATGGAAGTACCATTATGTATATTCTATTAATTTACCTACTGTTAGTAATTAGTATCATTTACTGTATTTTCCTTACAGTACTATTCTTTATTTTATTTTTATCAAATAGTAAGTTTACTGTCTTAAGATTATTACTGTGATTTGTATCCATTATTGAACTCATTTCTGATACATAAATTAAAGAAAAATGCATAACCTCATTGTACAGAACCAATCTGTCATTTTCAAGCTTTAAGACAGGGTTTACAATTCCATAATCTTCTTCTCAAAAGTTTACTATAGTCTACTGTTATTTTCACTACCGAATATACAAGATAGACAAGTAAACGAAGTCTATTTTAAGTTCTGTAATTTTTCCAAACATACAGTAGAAAAACCCTAAACCCTAATAGTCCATTTACAACCCTCATAACACAGAACTAGCATATCATGTCTTTATTCTAGTAACAGAGTCAAATCACAATCATCATTCTGGTCATTGACCAAGGGTAATACCCTTTCCAATCAAACATTCTACAACATTCTAGAATTGTTCCAATTTGCCAACTGTTGCACATTTCATCAAACATTTATAAATTCATTATTATAACCATAAACAATGTTACCAACTCTCGGCAACAATCATTATTATTCAACCATTCCAACTCCGGACAAACCATGTGACAAATTGCCATAAAGCTAAACATAGAATACAACTTTATTCATTTCCATAATTCGACATAGTCGAAGTCTCGGTATCATATCGATGACCAAAATCAAGCCATACATTTCATACAAATCAAACCCTAACCCTCGAACTTTTAGAATGAAAAACGCAGCATCATGTTTATAAAACAGACGAACTACACACAGGCCGAGACCTTCCCATTTATATCAAACATCTACCATCGTTCTTTGAAACACATAGGATTTACGATATCCAATTCTGGAGAAACCCTCACTACAACTATTACATTTTTATAGTTATTATCTACAGAAGAAACGATATCAAGAAGTTCCCATTCCATTTTCATAACTATAACTTTTATTTCATCAAGCATAAATGCAGAACCATATTGAGAACAAGTTGCATCTCTACATTAAGTCTGAGAATGAGAACTCTTCTCCACGACAGTTGCATTTCACAATCAACACGGCTTTTTCCCTGTGGGTCGAGGTATTATCCTCCCCATTTCTTTTACAGTTTACAAACTCTATCTCAACGAATTACAAACTCTCTGAGTTAAACACAAATACACAGAACAACACACATGTCGGCTATCATTCTCATCTAACTAGAAGTTACAAGGCAATCTCCGAGGATTACCGGTCGGTGTAGCCGTAGCCAACCTTCAACGCCCAAACTGGAGAAGCCACCGAACCCTTGCACCTGCAAATACATGGAGATGTGGTTAAAAACAGTATTCCTTAAAGAGAATGATTTCAGTATCGATCTGAACAGCCGTTACTGTGTTAATGCTCGAGTATGGAAGCTACAGCAAAGGTCTTGAAGCACATTACCTTTTTAAAACGTTGGCACATAGCAGAAAAACGCCAGGCAGGTGCAACTACAACCATAAACTTTTACACCATTGAATGCTGAGATAGAGAGAAACCACACCGAGCTATCAACTATTGAACAGTTAAGTATTGCTAAGACCTGTATCAACCATGACGAGGACCTGGCCTCTCACTTTGAACTCAATTTTGAAAGAAAAACCCTCAATAAGTCTGAGTATCGAACCACATCAAGAAATAGACTTTAAGCTGCCAACTGTGACAAATACCACTGTAAAAACCTGGAGAGTTCGGCTCTTAAACCTTCCACAGGTCACGGGTTCAAAACGCAGGCATAATGCCTTTGGATTGCAAAACAAGAACCCTAGAAACTCTCAGCCTGTCGGCCAGACGCAGAGCCACTACTACCAAATGCCAAAACTACAATAAACACTTCGAACATAGTGGAGGTAGAGTTTAACCCTCACCCATCAAAACCCTGCCAGATCAATAGTGGAGATCACCGGTTAGTTTCATGAAACACCAAGCAACCCACCACATTAAATGAGCCATCATTGCCACAACCACGAAGGAGCCAGCTCGGCAACACTTGAACCATTGTTTATTACAACTTATCACATAACTGTTACACCACGAAACTATCACGTGCCCAAAGCTCACTATGCCATCCACGGTGGAACTCCATTAACTCGACAGATGTATGCATTCAATGCATAGGCAGTGTTTATATCTGCCAACTTGTGGCATATTAATGTTCACATCATATTATTAATTACCGTAGACATTGTATTTGGTAAAGTCGTGATGCACCACCTTATCAATACATGTTAAATGTTTGATAGATATATTCGTTAGGTTTGCATAGTATCACATAGGATGACACTAATGCACACAACACCCATCACATGAAGTTATATATTTCTAATAGTGTGATAATATTTCAATACACATTGCAAATGGATTATAGATATAATCTAAGGGAATGCACACACATACATTCTAATGTATCATGTAATGGAAGTCATGTCAATAATTCAATTTATCACCATTATTGTAGAGTATAGTTCCTAGGCAAGTTGTTAAACCATTTAAACATAGAATTTCTACGAATTACTATGGAGGAAAAAGATAGACATTCATGTACGACTCAACATGAAATTAAAATGAAAATCATATATAATTTTGAGTATAAAATTGAGATACGATCGATACAGACCTTCTCTTGAATCAAATACAAGCTTATAATTTTACATTAATTAAGATGCATTGTTCGTCTCAGCAATCATTTTCAGATGTCTTTATCTTGAACGATCTTAGTCTCGAACTAAGTTTCTCATCCGATAGAGTGCCCAAAGTCTTATCTCTTCAAACATTTACAAAGGAGATTACTGAAAAATCTGTTTGGTCACTTGTCGCAACTTTAAATACTTACCTGTAAACTGCCACAAGTACGAATTCACATGCTTTAGCACGAATGCTAAGTAAGCCTCGGGGCATCCGTAGGACCCCTTCATCAATCAACAAAAGCACATTAGTCAAAATAGCTGAATCATAAATCATAACAACAACAATAGAAGTTTGCAATAGTGCAGCTGAGTATGAATAACATCAAGACATTAACGTAAATCATCTAGTTGCAAAAACTTATACTATAAACCAGCATGGTACTTAGTACAACAAGATAACCTTTTATGCATTTTTCTATTCCACACCCATTAAATAGGCATTAATTGTCACGTCGAAATTTTTTAAATTTTTGTGATTTTTTTGGGATGTTACAAGTAACCTGCATATCTCATAAGTTAAGCATTGTAGAACCAAATTATACATACCTCGTAAGTAGAGATTCTATGTGATCAATGGCTATGGATGAGTCTTTGTCTTCATGTTACCATGGTCAGATGTTCTTGATTTAGAACTTGATTTGTCTTCTTGCTGTACCGTTCATGTTAGCGGACAACATAGTCCTCATACAATACCACAGTGCATTAGTACAATCATAGGTGTCATAACCCTAATCAATGAATGTCTTCTATCATTGATACTTTTACTAAGGTGATAAGACAAGTCTAAAATTAATCAAGATTCTACTAACCTCAATAATATGAACACAAACTTAATCATGAATAGATTTCAAAACATACCTGTATCTCCTCAAGTCATACCTGTCGGGATTGCTTGTAGTCTTCTTTTGTAAGACCTTAGACTCATCTCCCTCTAGAACTGGAACTTCTTCACTTATGTAGGTGTTTAAATCATTCTCTTCTAGGATCAACCCAATCCACTTTGATTTGCTGAAACTGGATCTGGAGTTGGATTAGGGTTTGTCAGAGAAACCCTAAAAATTCAAACTTTGCATTTCAAACTTTTGATTGGATGGGGAGATGCAATTGACTGAGGCGAGCAAGCTGGTGTGCTTAGATTTTGAAAACTCCAAAAATTGACCCCTCAAAATTGACCTGCAAATTTTGGATCTGCAACTTCTGTCAAATTTTGGTTTTCTGGTCAAAATCCCGAACTATGGTTTGATAGAGCCCGGGGTTCTACCCAATCAAAAACTTCGATCTTGGTCTCTAAATTTCAATTTTGATGAGGAGCATCCAGCCGTGGTCTCAGATTCCAAAAATTCCAACTTTTGCAAAAACCCTAATTTCCTGCAGCAGTGACAAACCAAAAATGAAAGTGCTTAGAATCCAATTTTGTTTGGACAGAAATATATGCCATATTGTCTCTGATGTATCTTTGAAATTTCAGATCCTAAGGGTCTGAAACTTCGGCCTATGGTAGAATGACCTATCATCTTTCAAAACCCACAGATCTAAGCTTTAATGGATTCTCTGAGAGAGAGATATTCCAAGTGTCTCAACGTGACCTATTTATAGGATGAAACAATATAGAGAAGTTGTACGGAATGCCACATGTGACTGTTTCAACTTCGACCTCTGAAACTTGGACTTGTGAAACTACAGTTTGTGCCCTAGCTATCACTTTTTACGGAATTCCATTTGGAGCTTCCTATCCCGAGATATGACCTTTGTTCCTAGGTCACATGTTTAGGGCTGCATTCTGGAAGAGGCAGAAACCCTAACTTGTACGATTCATATCTCACAAAGTACAACGAATATGAGGATGATCTTCGGAAAAAAGGTACATGAACATTTCATGTTTGTCCTGTAAAAGTTTCAGATCCTGAACCTTCTCCAAAACTGATTTATAGCGAAAGTGCCACGATGACTAGTTTTTACTATGTCAATCCCTAGCTTCCAATTTGTCGCAAGTGCAACAAGTGTCATAAATGCCATACAATTCCTTCCTTCAGGCTAGCTCTGATACCATGTTATTTTTCATCATTTAATTCAATATGATATAGGATATTAACTGAGAGAACAACATGTACAGCATATCAAACACAAGAGACAAGAGACACAAAGCATTTCACCGAGAAAACCAAGAAGGTGAAAAACCCCGCAACTTCCTCAGAGATAGAATGAGCACCAATACAAAGATCACAAGGATCAAACCCCAAAACAAGAGATAGTCTCCTAGAAGCTTCTCCTCCTCCACTTGTGCGCACTCCTCCTCTCTCTCACTAATGCGAGGTGAGTGAGTGAGTGAATGAGCAAATAAAGAGAGACACACTCTCTATTTATACAACAACTTAACCTGCCTTTAACCCTAACTAGGCCATCCTCCCTTAGGAGAGTCTAATAACCCATTACCACTTGTCATTGGGCCGACCCCACTAGGGTGGTCTAATAACCCTTTAACTCATACTGGGCCGACCCCTCTAAGGTGGTCTAATAACCCATCAAATATAAGTTACGACACTTACAATGTAACTTGCGACACTTGCAAATACAAATGACGACACTTCCAATCAGAGGAATAATACATCTCCGTTGGGGATACAATAAAAGACAAATATAAAATACAAGTGAATATCTTCCAAAGTTACAAATACATCCACAAAAAGTTGTTCCAGAGGTGGAATAGGGATTTCCGCATCCGCAACTGTGGATTGCAATTGCGGATTGCGGATCGCAATTGTGGATTGCGGATTGCAGATCAATCTTGCGGATTGCGGATTGCGAATCGAAATTGTGGATTGCAGATCAATCATGCGGATTGCGGATCACAATGGTGGATTGTGGATCAGATCCCGTTGCGGCTATGTGTAGTTAAAAAAAAATATAGAATCGGGAGGTCTCCCATCACCTCTGAAGACCACCTTGGAGGTGTGGGGATGTCTCATAGTGGTATCAGAGCTTCAGTTGCAGCACTGGGAGCTATTTGGGCCGAGTCGTACATGAATTTCGGTTGAGAAGTACCCCCATGGCGTGGTTTTGATGAACTTAATTGGTTAATTAACTGTCCAAATGATTAAATTCTAGGTTTGAACTGAGATACTAAGGTTTATTTGTATGCTTGTAATGTCTAGTAGATGTCTTTGTTATGCACAATGACAGTAGCAGTAGTAAACTGAATTGTATAGAAGGGAAGTGCACAGAAAGGCGGGATAATGGTCACCTTCAACGATGCACAAGACCCGTTTTGGCCAGAGGACGATGTGGTGGGTGAGAAGGTGCAGGAAGCACATACAGAAGCCAAGTCTGATGGAAGAAGGGCACAAGTAACGCCCCCAAACTTGGCCGAGACTATGGTAAGATTCAATGAACGAATGATGAAGGCGCAAGAAGAACAACATCAACTCAACGCAGCCATCTTGCAAATCCTCACAGACCTGCAATAGAGAATAAATGGTGGGTCTAATCCAATCAACGAAGGTCAGGAAGAAATAAATGCAGAAATTCAGTCTAGGGGCCATTCTAGGAGGATAACTTCGAGCCCTAGAAGAAGTTCTATGAGCAGAAGGAATAGAACACCGTCTCCTAGGTCTTCCTCCAATAGGTCAGATGACCTTGACAGTTCCCAAGGAATCCCCATACATACTTCCAGCAGGAGTAAAAGCAGGAAGAATCAAAGAGGTATTCCATAGGGTGAGTTTAGGAAGGCAAGGCCTCCTACTTTTGATGGAGAAAGCAAGGAAGGTCAAGAAGTAGAAGCATGGCTTCTTGGAATTAAAAATTACTTCAAGATGCATGATTATTTCGAGAATGAAAAGGCTAGGGTTTCCATCTATAACCTTAGTGGAAGAGCTTCAATTTGGTGGGAATACCTCATGCAAGTGAAGGGAATTAGTGAAAGAAAGGTTAGCGGAAAAGGTTTAAGAGATATTTCCAGGAGAAGTACCTATCAGCTAGGTATTATGATAACAAGAGAAAAGAGTTCAATGAACTCAGATCAGGGCAGAATACCATGGATGAGCATGTCCACAAGTTTCTGGATCTACTGAGGTATGTAGGCTACATCAAGGATGAAAGGGAGAAAATCCAATGTTTCCTTGGTAGCCTACCATAGAGTTACAGAGACAGAATAGATTTTGTAAATCCACCAAGATTGGATGAAGCCATTAGAAGCTTGGATGAAGCTTGGATGAAGCCATTAGAAAGTTCTATAAGAAGGGTTGTCAATTATATGTTGTGGATATATCAGATTCAACAGAAGATAAAGGACCCAGGTTAGAGGACTTCCAATTGTTACAAGAGTTCCAGGATGTATTTCTAGATGAGGTGCCAAGGCTACCACCTAGGAAAGAGATTGAATTTTCCATTATCCTTGCTCCCTGGGCAGCGCCAATTTCCAAGGCTCCCTATAGAATGAGCACCACAGAGTTGGTAGAATTGAAGATGCAGTTGCAAGAATTAATGGACAAGGAATATATTAGACCTAGTGTATCTCCTTGGGGTGCACCTGTGTTGTTTGTCAGAAAGAAGGATGGAACATTGAGGCTATGTATTGATTATAGATAGCTCAATAAAGTAACGGTTAAGAACAAGTATCCATTTCCCAGGATTGATGACTTGTTTGACCATATGAAGGAAGCTAGAGTATTTTCTAAGATTGGCTTGAGGTATGGGTACCATCAAGTGCGGATTAAGGAAGAAGACATTCATAAGACAACCTTTAGGACAAGGTATGGCCATTATGAATTCACTGTGGTGTTGTTTGGTCTTACCAATGCACCTGCCACATTCATGTTTTTCATGAATGGTGTCTTCAGCAAATATTTGGATAGGTTTGTAATTGTATTCTTGGATGACATCCTTGTGTATTCAAGGAATGAGGAAGAACATAATGAGAATTTGAGAATGGTATTGCAAGTCCTTAGGGAGCACCAACTATATGCAAAGTTGAGTAAATGTGACTTCTATCAGCAGGAAGTGTAGTATTTGGGTCATGTTATATCAACATAAGGAATTGCAGTAGATACAGAGAAAATCGAAGCCATCATGGATTGTCCCACTCCAAGAAATGCAGCCGATGTTAGATATTTTATGGGTTTGGTAGGTTACTATAGAAGATTCATTGGAGGATTCTCCAAGATAGCTCACCCGGTCACTTCATTGCAGAGGAAAAATATCAAATTTGTATGGTCTGAAAAATGTGAGAAGAGTTTCCAGCAGCTGAAGGAATTACTTACCAGTGCTCCTGTCCTGAAGATTGCACATTTGATGAAAGATTTTGTGGTATGCACAGATGCTTTCATCGAAGGGCTCGGTGGAGTACTCATGCAAGAAGGGTTTGTAATCTACTATGAGTCCATAAATTTAAAAGAGCACAAAAGGAACTATGCCACCCATGAATTAGAACTAACAACCATAGTGAATGCTCTCAAGAGATGGAGACACTACCTCTTGGGAAGAAGATTTGAACTCATAATTGATCATATGAGTTTGAAATACTTGTTTGACAAGCCAAATCTGAATGCTAGACAAACTAGATGGATGGATTTTCTTTGTGAGTTTGATTTAGAGATCAAGCATGTTAAAGGTAAGGAGAATAAGGTCGATGATGCACCCAACAGAAAATTCCATGTTGCAGCAGTAAGTATGTGTAGGTCCAACTTGAAGGAAAGGGTTCTAGAAGCTCAAAACAGTGATGAAGTCTACCTTCAAGTCAAGGAGAAATTGCAGCAGAGTGTTGTGGATGAAAAGTATGCAAGATATCGGTTGGGTGATGCTGATGTTCTCATTTATCAGGGTACCGGGTTGTACATTCTCGATAGTGCATATTTGAAGAAGCTTGTGATGGATGAGATGCATCAAAGGACATATTCTGGACATCCAGGATATCAAAAAACTATAACAACAGCAAGGAAACAGTACTTTTGGCATGGTATGAAGAAATACATAGTTGAGCACATTGCTAGGTGTCAAAAGTGCCAACAGGTCAAGGCAGAGCATCAACATCCAGCCAGATTGTTGCAGCCATTACCCATTCCAGAATGGAAGTGGGAAGTGATCTCTGTGGATTTTATAACAGGTTTTCCAATGAAAGTGAAGAAGCATGATTCCATTATGGTTGTAGTGGACAAGCTAATGAAGGTATCTCATTTCATTCCAGTAATTTCCAATCACAAGGCCAATGATATTGCATATATCTTCATGAGAGAGATATTCAAATTGCATGGATTTCCCAAGGAAATAGTTTCCGAACGGGATACAAAATTCACATCTAATTTTTGGAAAGGATTGTTCCAAGAATTGGGAACTCAGTTGAAGTTTAGCACCTTCTATCATCCTCAAACTAATGGTTAGACTGAGAGAGTAAATCAGATTCTGGAAGACATGTTGAGGATGTATGTGATGGACAAGCCATCTAAGTGGGAAGACATGTTGAGGATGTATGTGATGGACAATCCATCTAAGTGGGAAGACTATTTACATTTGGTGGAGTTTGCCACTACAACAAATCCTGGAATTAGCGTCCCATTTAGCCTCCCTTTTCAGTGTAAATTTTTTTATAATTGAGTGGTTGAAGTAGACGCTAAATGGGACGCATCATGGACAAAACTTAAAGAGTCTAAAATAGCGCCTTTTTTTGCTTCCTAAATAGCATCCTTTCCGATGTCTAAAATAGCGCCAATTTTTTAGCTTCCAAAATAGCGTCCAATTTTGCTTCATAAACGGCGTCGAGGTTTGCTTCCTAAATAACATCCTATTTTGCTTCCTAGAGATCGTCTTCTTTTACTTCCTAAATGACGTCCCCATTAGCGCCCTATTTGCATCCTTAAAACCGCCATGTTAGCATTTAAGTTTGCGTCTACATTCGCGCCATATTTGCATCCAAATTAGCATCCAATATTGCATCCATATGTGCTACCACTTTAGCATCCCATTTTGCACCAATTTTTGCTTCCTTTTTTGCATCGTGTTTTGCTACCAAAATGGTGCCAATTTTTTCTTCTATTGTTGCACCATATCTTGCTTGCTATGTAGCGTCATGTTTTGCATCCAAAGTAACATCTTATTTTGCTACCATATCAACGCCATGTTTAGCTTCCTTATTTGCGTCAAGTGTTGCATCATTTTTAACGCCTAGTTTTGCATCTCTATTTATGTCAACATTAGCACCATGTTTTGCTACCAATTTAGCGTCCATTTTTACTCCCACAACAGCGTCACATTTTGCTTCCCATTTAACTCCTTGAATCTCTTCTTGTTTTTCTTCCTCATGAACACCGCATTTAGCTTCCCATTAAGCATCTAATTTTACTTCTTTATTGGCCACTAGTTTAGCTTCTGATTTGGCTTCTACTTTAGCATCAGAATTGACTTCCAACTTAGCGCTAGGTATTGCATCCAATGTTGCTTCTAGATCTATGACATAGTGGGCTTCCATTTTAGCTCCTAGTTTTGCTTCCTTATTAGCACCACATTAAGCTTGTTATTTAACACTTACAACTATATCCAATTGCGTGCTAATATATTTATTATATTGAATTATTATAATTATTTCGTTAATTTCAATCGTTCTCATATATCATTTACTTCATAGTTCTGAAATAATGAAACATTCAAATTAATTGTAGATACCATTATTGAAATTAATTGCATAGCATTTGTGAAGAAAATTTAACACAAACAGACAACATTTATCCAAAGTAGTAACATCATCATATATATTAATTTTCCATGAAAAGATCATCGACAATTTCCAATATAGATAAATTTACAATATAATAACGATAACATCACCATTATCTTTCATCAAAAGAAGTGAAATTATAAAACATCATCACATCAATAACCTATCATACAGATCATCATATTAAGTTTAAAAGAACAAGTGAACGATATATATAGTGAAAATACCAATATCACAAAAAATATCTTTTTTAATATCCATATATACAATGTCAAAATGATCAGGGATAATCAAAGTTTATATGTCAACATAAATCCACCATACAAATCAAAATGACCCAAAATTTAATATGAACTTGGATCATCACAAAAATAAGAATACGTGTCTAGTAGCAACGAGAAAGCAATAAACATCCACAATCGCAATAGTAGCATCAATGGCTACCATCATCATCATCGCCACCATTATCATCATCATCGCCACCATTATCATCATCATCCTCATCGTCATCTATCCCAACATCATTTTCATTTGATCCATTTGCATCATTATCAGCAATATCTTTCTCTGGTACATTGGTGACAACATAATCTAGATCATCTGAGTCATCTTCACCATTTTTCTGCAAACACCAAGAAATAATCAATTTAAAACATTAGTATTAATTTCATTACATAATATGCACATTTTGTGTTATATTGCAAATATTAGTGTGATAATTTATGCATTCTCACGAGTTTTCCAACCATGAATATAAACATCACCTCATCAACAAATAGTAACCACGCATATAAAGTGTATCCACAACCGTGCACACATTCACACATACACACACATGTACACTATAAATTCTCATATCACAATAGAACAAGATAGAGGCAAGTAAAAATAGACATCCCGGTGATTATATATAAATTCTCATTTGATCCATTTGCATCATTATCAGCAATATCTTTCTCTGGTACATTGGTGACAACATAATCTAGATCATCTGAGTCATCTTCACCATTTTTCTGCAAACAACAAGAAATAATCAATTTAAAACATTAGTATTAATTTCATTACATAATATGCACATTTTGTGTTATATTGCAAATATTAGTGTGATAATTTATGCATTCTCACGAGTTTTCCAACCATGAATATAAACATCACCTCATCAACAAATAGTAACCACGCATATAAAGTGTATCCACAACCGTGCACACATTCACACATACACACACATGTACACTATAAATTCTCATATCACAATAGAACAAGATAGAGGCAAGGAAAAATAGACATCCCGGTGATTATATATAAAGTGAAGAAAAATATGATATCACATATACTATTTGCTTCAACCATTTTTTTACCTAAAGTTGGTATATCATTAAATCTCTATATATAACATGTTATTCAATCTATATCTTTTAGAGCATATTAACCATGGTTTTCATTTCTCAATCAAGTTCATGGCTAAAGTTGAGAATGAAAGTGGCCTTAAGATCAAGTGTCTCAGGTCAGATAATGGTGGGGAATTCACCCTAACTGAATTCAATTTTTTTTGTGAAGACCACTAGTACCACTAGGGACACCCCTGCCAGTGGCTTCATGCACTAAAATTTGTTTACTTTGATGGTTTTGTAAAATAGGGTTTTACTTTGACTTTTAAGTGTAATAACACTACAATTTAAAAACAAAATTGTCACTTCCAACCTCTAACCTAATGCTAGTGGCTTCATGCACTAAAATTTGTTTACTTTGATGGTTTTGTAAAATAGGGTTTTACTTTGACTTTTAAGTGTAATAACACTACAATTTAAAAACAAAATTGTCACTTCCAACCTCTAACCTAATACTAGAAATTTTAGCATTATAGCATCAATCAAGCAATAATCAAGCCAAAAAGAAGGCAATGTTGGACCCATCCTATTGATCAAGCTGTGCATGAAGCTACAAACCTATATAGCATGTTAAGGGACCTTACCATCAACTTACAATACACAGTTTAAAACTGAAGGACTGTGTATTCCTTGGGAGATTCTTAGAAGTTTCTAGGGAGTCAATACACAATTAATCTTTTATGTGCTAAGTTAATCCTATAAAACAATGTAAAACAACAAAAGACTTGTGCCAAGGAGATTGAGAGTGTGATAATGACTGAAAAATAACTACCCATGTTCTTAGAAACTATGATGGTAATATGCAGCTCTAGTTACCTGCAAAACCATATGTCAACAAGTGAAGCAACAAAACGACACTCTGATAGCTAGAATTGTCCATTTTGATATCTAGGATACACATTTGACAATGAGCACAATACGAAGGATCTTCCAACCAATTGATACTACCAGTTTTGGGAGAAAACAACTGGAATAAATTTCAATTTTACTACCTTGGGTTGCTACACTTGTAAAAAAAATTGGTCATTTCCAACCTCTAGCCTAACACTAGAAAATTTCATTGATACCTCCACACAAAATATATATACATTGAATGACTTATTTGTTGGGTAAAGTCTTGAGTTTTGATTAGAAAATGAAACCATGGTGATCATGTCATGGCTAGAGGGATAAGGGTGTGCTATAAAGTTGCATCATCTTCAACCATTGTACACATGGTTTCTATAGAATGAGGGGTAAATTTGACAAAGCTACATCATCCTCAATCATTGAATACATAGTTCCCACATACATTCCCTAATTTGGCTTAGTTTCCCAATTTATCTAAAACATTTTGGTTGTTCATTAAGGGGCAAACCCAATCTCTATACTAGTATGTCTGTAGTCCCAAAGAGGGTTTTCTGTATAACCAAATAAGCACATATACATGCAAGTTGGTTTATCAAAAAATGTTAAGGAGATGATACCGCTTAAAGACTTCCTATACATTAAGATTGGTGACAACATTGTTAAACACAAAGTAGAGTGTATCTTACAACAAGGTTTGCTTTATATGCTAAGACGTTGGGCATAAAATCAAAGATAACTTAGTCATGAAGATAGACTAGCCTAAGGATGCATCTACAAGGGCACTGGAGCAACAACACGATAAGATAAGATGATTTTATTAATGTCCAACCAATTTCTACAAAAGTAGTTCAATAGACTGCTAAGTACACTAATGTCAATACAAAGTAGGAGCACTAAATCAGCTCCTATAAAAAGAAAGATACAAAAAATAAAGTATGGATCTATGCTAAACCCTGAAAACCCTCATCTTCGAGAGAAAGCAACCACACTAGGAGAGGCATGTAAAAAGGGGATGGCTAAAAGGAACTGGAAAGAAAATAATGATGTAGGTATGTCCTATTTCACTAGGTCCATTTATCCTAGCATCCAGGTCCAAAATAAGAAAACTCGAGATATAATGTTGTCCAAAGGGAGAAATGGGGGGAGATTTGCATTGCCCACTTAGTTTCTACCTAGAAGGGGTCACACATTGTTGAAGTTTGGATGATCTCTTCGAATTTCTAGTAAGGGATTCAATCTAGTTAGATGATCTCATCTATTTGCTGGTGAGGGATCTAGTCTACTCTAATGTTGAGGTTGTTGGGAAGGGGGGATGGTCCCTCTAGTACACACTAATATTGATTTGGAAGCAATGTTGTTATCAATATGTCTCTTGGTTCCTCTACCTAATGGGAGCAAAATCACCTGAAGGAAAAGATTTTGTTGAGAGGAAAATATACAATAAAGATGCCATATACAAAGTCCATAAGAACATGCCCAATTGTGAGCAAATGTAAAGATTCTAAGGTTAATCAGTTTGTGCTCAAGTGGTTAGATTAAAGGAATTTCCATGCCCGAACCAAGTTCAATACCCTTGAAGGCACATTTCTGCCTTGATGTGGTCCTACGAAAAATTGACAGAATATATATCCAGGACAAGCATTCCTAGCTGAAACTAACAAAATAGACAACCCTCAATAATGGCATCTAGGCAAAAGGTACAACAATATAGGAAATTTATGTCAATGCATATACACAACCCTGTTTCATTGGAACATATAATTATATCTCAATATGAAAGCCAATAGACATTTGATCCCCAACCTAAACTTAAGTGTGTCAGTATTTGAGCATCCTTGGCATAAATTCCAAGCTGACTATAACCATCCTGTAGCGGCCTGTGTAGCACAAACAGTTACCAGCATATGAGGAGAAAGGGTGACTTCTTTTGGTAATATTTGTGGCAGTTTATAGAAGTAATCTATGACAAACAAATCAGCATGAATTTATGACAGCATTGGAGACAATAGCATGAATCGTATTTTTTTTATTATTTACATGAGTTTCGGAAACTGGTTTCCCATCCTTGTAAAGAAATTTATGGAGTAAAGAAACAAGGTCATCATCATCCAGCTCTTCCAAATGTCAAAAAGCCATGCAGTGATTTAACGATCTGGAAACGGAGGCTATCAAGCTCTTTAAAATCTTCTATGCAATAATATGCTTAATAGTTCTACCATAAACATATATGGTACATACAGGCAAGAGTTGCAAAATAGAAGCTACTCTGTTACATGCACCACTATAGTTTAATATTAGTAAATATGATCAAGTTTTTGCATTGTTTAGTTGTAGTGAAAGCAAGTACAGGGAATGGCAAAATGAACGTGGAATGGAAGGCCCGAATTTTATAGGAGACAAACTGCTCCGGTGAAAATAAAATTATATGTCCAAGTCAGTAGGAAACATATATTGGTAAACACAAGGAAATGAATATATACCAGTCAAAATGTGCCCAGCATTATATTGTCAAGCTCACTTGATTGCATTTTACAATTAATTTTGTTAAGGACTTTTCATGGGAATCACTAAATTCTCTTCTTGGAATGGCCTGGAGCCGTATCAGCTCTAGGTAAAGACAACAATCAACTGCGAAACATACCCTAAATAAATTTGTCGCTGAAATGGATCTGGGATGGGTCTGTAGAATGAATACATTTTGTGTCAAACCTTGTAATTTGTGAAGTATGATGCCTTTCGGTATCAGAAACCATCGCTATAAAGTCTAATGCAAAAGCCAGGAAATGAATACCACTAAGCTGTAAACAAGAAGATAAATCCAATTTCAAAAAGAGCAATCAGTTGGCTGAGCATTAAATCCTACGATAGCCATAACAATCTATGACTATTAGCATAGATAGAAGCCTCTATGCAAAGCAGAAAGGTGACTAAGGTGAGCAAAGCCTCTATGCTCCCAATGCTCCAAAACAAAAGCAAAATGCTTGATGTTGTTGTAGGAAGCTCTTGCTGTTTAAGAAAGCATGAGGAATGTGTGAAAGGAAGAGGATTCTTATAGGAAAAGAGAGGTTGTGAGGAATTTTAGACTTTTATTTCAAATAAGAGTAAAAATTAAGTAGTTTAGAAACAAATTAGAGGTTAATTAATAATTTGTCTTCACTTTCCCTAGATTAGTGGTTTTTAAGCTTCCTATGAATCCCACGTCCATCATGGGTGCTTGGCTGGGATGGGACAACTTCAAAATTGCATCAAAACATGGGAGTTTTTTAGGCATTGTATTCTTTTGAACATGTTTTATTCTTTTCAGTGAACCTGCTGACATGACTTACTTGAAACCAGCAAGATCCTCCTCGTAAAGAAGTCCACGAGGCAATAGAGGATTGTAGAGGATCTTAGTAGTAAAAAGTTTCACTGGAAGAGAATTCATGGCATTGTCTTTGGATAAAGCATGCTGAAATCTTGGCAAAACCTGGTGGTCAGGTTTTCTCTCGAGAAGAGCCAAAGCATAAGCAGAGCATAGTTCGAATGCTCAAAGACACTGGCAAAGTTGTGGAAATGACTGGAGATCGTGTAAATGATGCACCTACTTTGAAGCTTGCAGACATTGGAATTGCCATGGGAATTTCTGGAACGAAGGTATGCTAGTTTTCTGTTTCAAAGGATTTCTATTTTATACTTATTTCTGTCTTTAGTCATTCACCTCACTGCTGTATTCGGTGTTTTCCTTGCCACAATATCTTAATTTATGTTTGCATGGAATTTTTTTCCTTTTTAACAAGGTTAGTTGTGTTCCTCAATGTGACCTCAAAGAATATGACAAAAGATGCACATTGGATTCCTAGCAGTGTTATGCTTTAATTTCTGATGTATATGAGCTAGGGTAATGAAAAAAGATGCACATTGGATTTCAAGCAGTGTTAGGTTCAAACTTATGATGTATATGAGCCAACGTATTAGAGAGTACTTGGCACTATTAATTGTGTAATTACACGGGTTTTGGAATCCTATCATCTTTAATTTTCCATGTTCATTTCCAACAAAGTAAGGGAGGTGTTTTTTTTTCCTTTTTCATTGCAACTGATTTTGGGCAACTAAATTAAACTGATAAAGTAGCATTTTTTATGGCCATATGAAAACAATGTGTATTATGTCTAGTTAAAAAGGTTGATCATTGGTTAGACAACAAATCCATCTAAATATCAAGAAACGAAGCCATCCATCTCAGGCTTTAATGGCCATTTAGAAGCAAAGGAGAATATTTCTCATTTGTTATTGTTAATAACACTTTTCCAAATTGTAATTTACATTTCTTTGAGATTTCTTAGAGCTGGGAAAATCCTACTATTTGATGTTGGAACTTGGTTCTCCTAATTAGGTTTATAGGGTACATTTGGTGGTGCAGATGAGGCCCTCTTCATGTGCAAGGTGACCCATGAGCTCTATGGAGTTGAGTGAGACTACAACCAGCCTAGATCCATTTTAAATGATCAGAAAAATTACACCTCAAGGGATTTGATCCCTCTCGGTGCTTGATAACATCAAGGTGGTGGAAGACCAGATGAATAGCATGAAGGATATGATGCAGAATAAGGCCATGGAGGTGATCAACATGAGGGTGAAGATAAGTGGTCTGAGGGGCATCCTTGCAGCCAGAGAGGAGCTAGATGAGAAACCAGTGACAGTGAGTGGAGATAAAGAAAAGGCTTCCATGTTTATTCCAGATGATGAATAGCTATAAGAAGTTAGGTATTGGGAGCCACTTTTGGCAGTTGTCAATGTCACTGATAGCCTGTTGGACCAGCTATAGGAAACAGTAAGTGATGGAGTATAGTGTATATAAATATTAAAAACATATGGTATAATGGAGGAAGCAAGTAGCAGACAGATATGAGACGAGAACCCTGAAGCAGCTGAGGATGATTGAGCAGTAGGAACATGCTGGCAAAAATTAAGGTCTTGAGTAGACCCACTGGAGATCAAGGTTATATTACAGGGAGGTGCAGACTATATCACTCCATAGCTGAAGTGGAGTTCTTTATCTAGGATATTATGCTGGACTATTGGAAAGAGCATAAAGAGCCTAGCTTGATGAGACTTGAGCATGATGTGATGTGCTTTGAAAACGAGTCAATTTTTGTATTCTTGATGTTCCATGGAGGTCTTGGTGCTAGTGTTGCAAAAGTTAAAGACCTAGGGCTTGAGGATTCAAACTCTAGGATGGACATTTAGATTAGCCCTAGAGTTGTATTGCCATGTACTTGTGTGATGCAACATTGCTAGGGTTTGCACACAAAAGACAAGAGCGCTTGTTTGGAGAGCTTGTGTGATACAAGTTGGGTGTGTGCCAAAGACTTGCCAGTGTTGATGCTAGCTTGTTGAGGATCTTTGGTGGAGTGACCAAATTTGGTTGGGAATCATTCCTAGCTAGGAGTTGATGGTTAGGGTTTTCCTATGGTTTTCCTAGCTAGGGTTTGGAGAACTTGACTATACCAGCTGTGTGATAAAGTTATGGTATATACTTGTACTTCATCTTTTATATTGACAAAGTTTCTAGCCATCCAAATATTGTGTACTTACAGATTTTATTTTCAGATTATATTATCTTCATGATGTATTAGATTTCAGCCCTTGTTCATGCTGATTTAACATAACACAGAGCTGGATTGGTTAAGTGATTTAACAAATCTGGAGTATAAAGGAGCAGATTTGCTGCTGTTATAATCTGTTGTGATGAGACATTTCAGATTTGTTATAAACTTATATGCCTTGAAAAGTGTTCCCTAAGGGCTGTGTCATTGAGTATTGATGTTCACTCATATGGTAATTATTCTTTTAGACTGCTGGGTGAACGCGAGTTGAAGGGAAGTGAGATATTACTGCTGTAACTTAATATTTCAAATGAACCCTAAGGCCAAAAGTTCACAGAGATTAAATCTGGGAAATGTCAAGTAAATGAGGTGAAATTTCTGAATTGCATTAATTTCCTGATTCACAAAACTTCTACATTGACTAAATATATTAGACCAAGTTAAGCTTAACAAATCTCCTAATGCCTAATATCTTAACAGAAGCAGACAGTGAAGACTAGTTGCATTACGACATACGAAATGGCAATGCCCTTCCAACAATTTTGAATACATCTTTATGCTGGGGAATAATACTTTGCAAACAATGTTCCATTACAGTAGCTGCCAGGGAACACATTCACACTTTGATATATTGGCGGACGATGCACTCTCATACTTCTGAATACATTTATATGCCAAGGAGTTGGTAGTTAGTAATTACCAAATTATGCCTGTGACACCACATTAACACAAGTACAGATATTAACATCATAATAAGAACCTATTTGGCAGGATTGGATGTGGCATTGTGATGGACTCTCAAGTGAAGACGCTAAGTGAGCTAATCACCTTCGGACAGTGTGGTCCTTCAAACTCTTCTTTTATAGGTTGATGTCATCTGCATGGGCTATCGATTTATCATGGATTGCCTTCCAAAGAGATCATATCAGACAAGGTTTACAGATACTTCATGTCAGCAATGTGTGGGGTTGAAACCATTCACCAGAATTTTTGGACCTGGAATTCTGCTAAAAAATATTTGGAACTTGTCTAGGACAATTGGCACAATATCCTCTAAAGCAAAAAAAAATTGAAATCTGCCTTACTGGTGATGTTGACTATATTGGTCCTTTGCACTTCAGAGTATAGCATTGTATTACAGTGGTTTTGTTGTATATTCTTTGGAAGATTAGATGTGGGGCTGGTTTTAGTGAATCTTTGTTCTCTATCTCTTCATTTAGATAATGTCTTTTCAATGAATTATTTGTATACTTCAGAGCTAGAACCACTCTCATTAGGAGAGATTCGCGAGGTAATGAGCTAGGGACTTGTTAACCCCCAGTTGTACTTGCACTACTAGAGGGTTAAGAGCCAGCAAGATTCCATCAGGATGATTACATCGTTCATTGATCTAGGCGTACACATTGATCAGAGTTCTTGCCAGAGCCAGCAGAGTCTGAGACTGTTATTATTTTAGCAGTCCCTTTTTGGGGGGACCCTATATCAGGGGGGTGATGACATTGATAATCATGCCCTTCAAGCTTATTGTAAAAAAGCGAGTCCAGTTCTAAGGTTGTTGTTTCTAAGGTGTCTAGGCCAATTGAATCCCAAGTCGAATTTCCACCTGTCAGTGTGGCCAATCCAAAAGCTGATTCGATCTTTCTGTGTAGGATTGATTGATATACTTTGCAAGATGAATGAACTTGCTGTTGCTGTGGTATGTTGGCATGAGCGATAATTCACTTACCGGGCCAAATATCGTATCCTTGCTACTGTTAGTAGAAAGAAGGTGTTTCAAAAGGTTGTAGTTATTAGGTTTTAACAAAGGGAAAAGACAGTTCGAGTCTGTGAACAGCAGTTGGCATTAAGTTAATTCAAAGCAAGGATTTTGTTTCATTATCTTGAGTCTGTAAAGATAACAAATGTGCCATGCTACTTGACCAATAAAGCTTCAAACTTGACTGGTATACAGCTAGCATAATATTGAAACCAAATGATGAAGTTGATTGCTGATATATGATAAATTTGCCCTGCACCCTAGTAGACAAGTGTGTTGTCTCAGCCAAGATGGAAACACTGTGGAAAACAGGTGATAATAGACCTGTGCGGAAGAAGCATTATAGCATTCTGAAAGGATTGGACTTGTTTGTTGTGGATACATATATCTTTGACTCCATTAATACTGAAATTGATTGCTCGGTTTGCACAAACTGCCCATGCAAGAGTTTCAATTTGCTAGAGTCTGAATTTGTAAGTGATGAAGGATGGCATGCAAAGTTGGGTTTTTGTGGAGCTGGGTGCATACATATGGTCTGCAATTTGTCACCTCTCCTTTAGCCAAGTCTGCCACAGAATATCCAGGCATGTACAGCAGAGAAAGCACTTTGTGTTTTGGGTAAAAAATGGGAAGTTTGAAGGACGAGTTGGTCTGAAAAGAGGTAGTATAAATAAAGCACAAACAACACCTTGCTCTCATGAGAAAAAGGTTCCACAAAAACTTTGACTAAAGCCTTATTAAATCCATTTCCCTAAACAGTCAAAGGCACCCAGTCAAAGCAATCTTGTGAAGTGTTGTGGGGTGAATTGGAATATAACGTGAGGCTATAATGAAAGCAGGTCAATCTCTCTTTTGGCAGCAGCAACCAACATCATACAAGTCAACATACAGTTGTCAATAAAAGCGCCTTTGACAACTAGGAAAGCCTCCAATGCCAGCACTAAAGTCCAAAAGCAGTTTGCATGCAAAGGCTTTAGGCTATTGTGATTTATTTCCCTTTTTGCCAGAAACTATGTTGAGCTGCAGGAAAGATTTTGAGAGGCCTTTATATTCAGATTTGGAGGACAGAGATATGGTTAGACAGTTAGTTTTTGGGGCATTGATTGCAACAGTTCACTCCCATCCACCACACCTAGACTAATACCACCATTGCTAGCGAGGAGATCTTTGGCAGCCTGTTCCCTATCATCCATTATGATGCAGACAGTCTCTTGGGTAATAAGTGATTAAATCAATTATGCTTATTCTAGTTCTCTGATGATTGGTTGTTGATGATTGTATTGTTAAGTGTTGATTGGTAGTTATATGCTCTTGTTTTGATTCATCTTTCACTCATGATGCATTTATTTCATTTCATTTCCCTTTGATTTTGTGTTATAGTCACTTTTAAAACCTGATCTCAACCATTTAAAATCAGTGATTAAAATAACCCTGCTCTTAGCTGTTCTAGAACAGTCAAATCATTTTTGCAAAACATATCTTCCAAGATTTGCACAGTATATTCCAAAATGGGTGTTCCAAGACTTACACAGTAGATTCCACTAAACTTTTCTCAACCAAAATTTAAAATTCTGAAGTAAGGCATAACAAATTCCGTACACTCAGAGAGATTAGGAGCTGCTCACCAATTAATTTCTCACTTGGATTATTCCACTTGTCATGCCATCACAACAACCTGCTCTCATACTATGAAAATTAGAGTGCACAGCAACATCACCCTAGCTTTCCCAAGGTTGATCGTCAACTCATGAAGATCACAAAATATCACAAGAGCATCCAACTATCTCTGTAGACCCTCAATTGTGGAGGCCAAAAGGACCATATCCTCAATGAATGTGAGTCAAGACATGGTGGAGGAGACAACTATCCCCTGGTTGGATGTGCTCACGCAAGAATAACTCAAGATATCCTAGAATCAGGGTATTTGTTATAGTCCAGTGGGAGGAAGTTCATTATCTCACTAGTCTGCTACCAACAAGATCAAGAAGTGAATAGTCTGACTGGCACTTACTGCCTCTAGAAATCAAGATACGCTTAAAGAAAGAAGTGATGAGCTTGACAGTACTGGTCTTGAAACATTCTGCAGAGTCTCTCATCCCCAGTTCATTACCTTAGACATATAAGGCTATCCATTTTTGGTAGGGGTTGAGAAAACCACAAGGAACCCTGTGGATCATGCTAATAGGAATCTAAAGCCTCAATGATGGATGTGTTAGAATTAATATGCAATATTTCCATAGAAAAGGATGCCACCTATATGAAAGAGTCCTAGTTTCCTTTAATGAATATATTCCTTTACTAAGGGACAATTTTCAACTAGGTTGGCATTATTTTGAGCAATTTGACTATTGTAATTCAAAATTTTCATGGAATCCCAACTGGTCATAACTCTATATTTTGCATGGCTCCTTGATGGATTTTATTTGTGTTGCAAATTCCTTTTCCAAGTTTGATTTATAGTTATAACTATCCTCCCATCTAAGTGTTATGCTAGGACCTACAGAATAAAAATTATGAGCCCATAGGAAGAGGACTTAAGCCCTTGCTGCTTCTACTTTGAGTCCCAGTTTCAATTTCATCCTTACTAGCATGACTCGGGGGATATGTAGATTTTAAAGGTGACAGCATCCATTCATCTCTTAATTCCCTCCTAATTCCAAAATCAGTGCTCATACTGCTCTTGCTACTAGCATTGCAACTAGAACTACAATCAGTATCTGGCAACTGTGCCCCTAAAGGCCGTAAAATAGATGAATTTTCCCTAGCCTTTGTTGTTGCTCTCATAGCCTCATTAGGGTTCAGTTTTGCCAGCTTCCAAGCACTGATTCTAACTAGACACTTTTGCATCTTGTTTTCTGACATATTTACTATAGTTGAAGCATATGGATCAACTATGGATGGCGCCTGACTAGGACCCAAATGTGGAATAACTTCGTCCTGTCGGTCAAGCTAGAAAATGCTCATTAGAAACCTACTATGAGATTAAAAATCCATGCCTTGCAGAACATAAATATGTACGTGATATGTGCCCTGGGTATGCAATTTAGGTATGTAAAGAAGAAAATCTATGAAAGTAGTCATTAGGCCATGAATGAAACTCTAAAACAAGGGCATAAAATAATAATCATCTTCATGCATGTATCCAAGCCTTATTGTCATCATGATTTTCATGGAGGTAATCACACTTTGGGAAAACATAACACTGTTTCCTGGCTCATTCTTAGTTCTTTTTAAGGCACCCAATCTGCTAAATTATTTCTGAGTTAGCAAGACTATATTTTGGATCCCTCAAGTAGTGACACAAAATAGTATAGGTGCTGTCTTCGTGGAGACTTTAACACATGGTAGCTGGCTTCATCCCTAAGCTATAAACATCACTTCACCACAAAATCTAATGGACCTACCGGCATTGGGTTAAAACTTAACACAATATCATGCATTTGACATAATATGAAACCCAAGGAACATGAGCCCAGATATGAAATTGCACTGGAAATACAACTAGTACATAGGAATAGGATCCACCTATAAACCTCGAATCTTATTGTTGTTCGATGAAAGATAGATAGACTAGACCTAGTGGCTATCTCATCACTATGCCATGGATTTACGAAAATGCAAATGCATATAACCCATAATTGCATTTAATGCATGTGGGTGGGAAAAGAGTAATAGACTTAAGAGTTCAATACTCTAGATATCACCATAACCAAGTTTCAACTGAGATAATTTTCCATAGGTAGACCCTCACTCCAAGAAAAGATGAAGTGTGAAAGTTCCATAAATCTCCTAGGTCAAATATAGCATGCAAAAGTCCATAAATCTCCTAGGTCAAATATGGGGTGACTTGATCGTCATTTCCTATGTGATCTTCCATAACATCCAACAATTCCACATATGAGATATATGGTTTTCCCGTAGACACTTGACAGAGAGACTTTCAACTAGCTCAAAGATGATTCCATCCTACTCATCCTACCTTGCCACTTAACAGAGACACATGGGGACATCCAATTTGTACCAGTGTTATGAAATATGCTCTCTACTTAACTTGTGGTAAATGCTTTCTTATGTGTGGATATTGTTTCCCCCTATTTTGTATGGGTTTCCATGTGTGATTATGATCACTCTTAAGGGGGTGACATTGTCATGGTGGTGGCCGTGATTGAAAGAAAAGCTAGGAATGTTGGTGCAAGAGAAGAAAATCTGGGCAATTTGGAGGAGGTTCTAGGAAATTTAAGACCTCTAACTAGTAATACTCTGCAAAATAATTTAGATCACCTGTATGTTACAGTTGGAAGTTTTTACTTTAGATCACTAGGGATGCCCCACTGAGGCTAGAAAACACTAGCTGGAAGCAAAAGGCACTGTCTGAGGTGACATTGACAATTTCCCTAAATGTTCATTTGATCCCCTTTGGACTAAATTCCCCATGGACAATTTTGGTTGATAACAGGTCCCACTCTTTTAACATTCCATCTAGGATTTGGGCATTGAACACTGAGAAATTCAGAAGAGAAATACTTTTTCTACTAGAATCATGATGTAGTTGTCAAGAACATAAATCCCATCTGTTTTCATTGCCATTTGACTAAAATAAACTTCAACTACCAATTTGAACAATCCTTATTGTATTCCAACACAAGTCCATACTTGAGACATTGTAAAACCTGAGTTGGACAAGAACTTTATTGTTGTTCCAATTTCATGTAATCCTAACTGCAGTATCCAAGCAACAAAATGTTGTCTTTTCAATGTCATCAACATATGCAACATCTCAGGAAACAAAAACTTAGTTAGACCAGTCACAACAGTAACTATAAAGCCATTGAAAATAAGTAATTTCATGTACACCCAAAGAGAACTACTCCCACATCCTGCTTTCAATTCATTAAAGACAAAATCCAGCAATCATTGTTTTCAACTCATAGGTGAGAAAATTAGATCATACAGTCTAAACAGATTTTAAGAGTACTCCAGTAAGATTGCCATGAGAGCAAATATGATACAACATAACATGAATTTAGTTTCAATTGGGTGTATCCAGGGAAGTTGAGCAATGGAGTGTTATCCTCCCCACCCAGGATCAATTCCCACAAGTAATGCATTGAGCTCTTAATGAGTTTATTGTTGTATCAACCTCGAGCCATGAAGAATCCGGTTTACATGTTCTAGAATCTGTCCGATATTTCAATGTCCAATTAGCTTACTGGTTTCCTCTTCGTGGTGATATTACTATTTTGTTTGGGATGGAGGATGGGCAATAGGTCATTATAGATCTTTCATGTAATTTTGTATCATGGTGCCTATAAATAGCACTCTGCGTTATGTTAGATATCCCTCTTTGCATCTGGTTTAAAACTGGTGACAGCTAATGACATCTTTAATGGTCGTAGTTTAGGCTTATTTTGATATTTGGAGATCACGCGTTAGAAGGTCTATAGCATGAGTTTCTTTTTGGAACTTTTAGGATTTGGAAATTGGAGACCATTTTTTGGATGGTTGCAAAATGTAATATGCATGTACACAATGTAATTTCTCTTCTTATTAATGTAATTTACAATTTTATTTCCGAGTACAAAAAAGTGTACAAGTGTTGTGCTAAAATTGAAATTCAAAATTAGATAGAGAACTTACAGAATCTTGAATCTCATCCTTGACTATATAAAATGGATCTTGAGCTGCATACATTGTATTGTATTTATTTTTCCACTGCCACAGCTTCAACGTCAACAACGATCAATAATTCTTCTTTTCCTTTTTTCTTCTTTTCAAGATTAACTTTATGACTACATGTATGTCTTCCTTTGGGTAGCTGAAACACATGAAAGCTGTCAAAATTCCACTCCTTTACATCAATGCAAATACAAAAAATTGAAGACCAAATATGCATTTTTGTTTATTTATATTGCATGTAAGGGTGTAAATACGAAAAATTACATCAAGATACATAAACTATCATGTTTTGAGATACATAAAATAAAAGTTCTAAGACAGAATAAAAAAATAAGGAACCTTTAATTGTCCTCCAAAGGAAAAAAAATCACAAAATTATAATCTGATAAGTAAATTCAGATCCTTTGGGACAATTTGGGTCAAAATGGTTTTGAAGCATTTAATCTAATGTCTTACTCATTACACTGACTCAGCTGAGTCCAGGAATTTGACGTTACTTTCTCTTACTGAATGGCTTCAACAACTACTTCCATTTAATGTTCTAAATTAGTCAGTACCATTGGGAGGCCTATGACATTCCCAAAAATATACCTTAAGTGGCAATTGTTAGCCTATGTATCCCCCTATATATTATGTTTCCACAATAGATCCAAGTGTATTTCCCTGTGAACATAACCATGCAATGGTTCCATGCAGGGCCCTTCCTCGAAGCCATGGGTGTTGTCTTAAGCAATAAAAAAAGAAATCTGCACTTACAAATATGATTATCCTTATAAGTTGGGCAATGAGATATTCATTTCAAATGTTCCACATAGTCACAGTTTAGAGTGGATGAGAAAAAAAGATTGAGAATGTATTTATGAGGGATTAGAGTTTTGGAGCCTTAAAGTTCCCTATTTTCTATTTATTTTTTCCTTTTTTTATTAATTTTTGGTTGATTTGTCCTACGGTTGGGCTGCTACCAGCACAATTCCCAAAACATCATTTCCCTATTTCTTAAGGGAAATCTAGTGTTCTCAGCAAGAGAAGAACATGTTCTGGAGTGACGAATTATGTGAGACAATAGAGGATGTAGGGATATCTAATATTGCCTAGTTTATGAGAGATGGAGCCCTGGTTTGTAGCAAGGTTAAGGGTAAACAACAGTGCAAGCATATTTTTGGGACACCGTTTGCATTGCATTCTTTGAAGTTTGAATAATGCACAGATAGACAATGGTAGACTTGACGTGTGCCAATCTCATTGACAATGGGTGCAAAATGCAGACTTGTATATGAAACCAACACCATTCATAATCCATCCACCATTTGTTTTCCAATGAGGAGTTTCTTATCTTAAATCATATTATCCAAATTTTGGCACCTACTACATTATTCTTTAGCTGCTATTGGAGGTGAAGGGAGCTTTAGCTTCCATAGTTTTCACTAAGATGTGGGAAACATGGAAGCAATCTAACATGGAGGCAATGGTTGAGAAAAGAGAGATTATTTTGGATGATCATTTTTAGAAATATGTTACATATGTTGAATTATTATTCCTTATGTTGATATAGGTAGCCCATGTTTGGGATATATTTATGAGAATATGACTCTAGGTGTGACAAGATTCAGTCCATCATGGATAGGAGGGGTCCCACCCTATGGCCACAATTGCAAAAATTCATATATGGGCAGTGGAATATATTGAATACACCACTTCACATGGCGGTGTATACCCTTTATCCAAAAATGGTATAACACCAAGAGAACAAAAAAGAGGCCCTTTCCCAATATAGAGAGGCTATCATACGTTTCATGACTGCAGCTAAGAAGATTTATGGATCTACAAAAGAGGAATATGAAATCCATAACCCAATTCTCTTGGGAGCTAATTGTGTTTGGATCACATGATACAATGAAAGATAGGCATAAGAGAAAGGATCTAATCAATTGGGAGTGGATTCATGGTGCTCATGAGGTTGTAGTCATTTTCCACATAGCTATTTTCATTAGTAGCCAATTCCTCTTCCTCTAAGAGGAATTGATCACTTATTCTTTCATCCATTCAATGAATGGAAACTGGTTTGGATCAAAGAAAGCAAAAAAATAGTCTACATCCATAGCACACTTCCTCTCATTGCTCGGAAAGACCCAATGTTTTTGATGCAATAGGAGAATCCTTGCAAGAAATATGACAAATACACAAATTATGTTACACATGTAAGCAAGGTGCCACATCCAAATGGACATGTTGAGCTGCCTCAACAATTGTTCAAGATGATACAAATGACTCAATGCTTGAGATCAATGTTTGCCTAGAAATCCTACTAACAAAGGACCTGAACCTAATTGATAATGAAGATGCAATAAATGCAAAAGACATGGGTACTTTAAACCTAAGACTATGTTGAACTTGTTTTTTAAAGTTTTGAAATGCCATTAGGCAATTTTAGCATGCACGTAGCTTAAAAGTTAAAAATCATAACTATTATTAATGGTTTTTCAAATTCATATCAATGAAAAAGTTGCCAAATTTTTGTTTATCTAATCATTGTTTGATGTAAAATTTGTCATACCGATACACCTACCATGGGAAGGCTTCCCCTTGTGTCTCCTCCTGTTTCTTTAGTTGCTGATGATTTAAGTAGACAAATGAACCATCTAAAGGAAGCTGGAGCCTTGAAAAGAGTCCAGGTACTTCCTCTTACTCATCTGCTATTTGTGGATGATGTTCTAATCTTTGGGAATGGCTCCATAAGAGATGCAAATACCTATGATTAGGTGCCAAACATATATGGCATAACTAGGTATCGAGAGAATGCTACTAAATCCACAATATCATGTCATAAACTTCATCCTTTTCAAGAACTGGTTCGCAAAACATTATTGCTATTCAAAATTCTGAGTTTTGATACAGGTTTGAAATACCTAGGTTTTGAGATGAAACCAAATGACTATATTGTAAAGGATAGGCTTGGGTTTTACTGTTTACATAAAGATTGAAAAAAGGGTAGAGATATGCTGCAAGAAATGGCTATCCCTAGGAAGAATACTAACTATGGTAAAATATGAGTTAGAAGCCACCCCTGTTTATTGACACATCCTAGCTTACATTCCAAAAAGCATTATCAACAAGATAGAAAGTGTTTTAGCTTCTTGTGGACATGCAGGAAAAAAAGGAAGGGAAGCCTTTGATGGAATGGCCATGGCTAGCAAAGTCAAAGGCTATAGGAGGATGGGAGATCAAGAAAAAGTTCCTATACCTGTGGATAAACATTGATCCACCATCCATGGAAGAATGGATAAGAAACCCTTCAAAGAAATGCTCCAATGGATCTATTTTTGGGAAAACCATTGTACTCCCCTATCCACTAATTTGCAGCTTCTTATCTTGGAAAATTGGGAATGGAAGAAATGTTAGGCTAGGCCTGGACCCATGGATAGGAAGAAAAGAGGTATGCAGATTATCTGAAAAAACTAAACAAAGTCTAAATCAGTAGGGATATCATTTTCTGGCAGACACCTACTCCCTAAACATATGTTCGTTGTGGCAAACAGAATGGAAAACGGAGCAATAATTAGGATTGAATGGAGCCATCATGGATCGGCTCCTTCATCTTGAGTGCAGGTCCAAACATTATGCAGCCAATACTCCACTCATGCAGAGCATTATGAAAGGAATCGAATGAAAGGAGTTGGTCTTGGGTTTGATATAGGTTTGCAGACTATGGTGAACTTTGCAGAGGGATTTGTAGTCTGTAGAGGATAGCACCACCAAACCCTTTGCTTCATAGGGTGGGCAAATCGACTTAGTTTCAGAGTTAGTTTCTTCATGGTATGTTGTGGTTTTTCTTCATCTGGTTTGACTTGGTTATTGTTCATGGGTTAAAGCCTAAAGTTCTAGATGATTATCCCTGCTCACATAACTGGAATTTTCTAAATTCTTAAGTTTTGTGCTTTGGCTTGAAGAGGCATCCATTTCCCTTCTCCCAATATGTTTATATTTTATGTTTTGAGTATTTTAGCTTGTTTTACAAGATGTTTTGCCCACTCATTTCATCAAACACTTCACTTCAATATCCCCCTCTTATTGCTAATTACAAGGTCTGAGTGTTCATTGAGTTTGTTGGTTTAGAGATTTGATTGTTTTTGCAAGGGAGATTCAAGTTTGAGGCCACACAAATTTTATTGTTTTAAATATGAAAACAAAAATACAAGATGGAAAATGACACACTCAGAAAGATGACAACAACTGTTCATAAATTAGATTACACTCCTGACCTGAATGTGTGCTTGGACAACCAACAAATGAAGTGAATAAGAGTCCTCCAATGCCTCAAATCGTCATCTATGGTAGTGATATGGGAAGCATGACATTGCTGGCTTGGAAATGATGGTACTGTGGTCAATCCTCTGAACCCCAAATCTAAACTCTCCTCAACACCTCCACTGGTTGTATATGAATGTAATATGTGAGAATATAGACTCATAACTAAATTGATGTATTCAACTATTGGTTTGTCCTCTAGACAACTTGTTAACATTGTGGAAATGCCCAGTATCAAGGTACATACCCTCTTAAACTAGAACACAATAGTGAACAACAGTAAGCTTCGTCAAAATAAATATCACCTTTGTATAAGCTGAGAGTGCCCTCTGCAACTGGAAGTAGATCGAAATGGAATGTTCATCCTTCCCAAGCAGCAAATCGCCCTCTTCTTTCACACAGACTGGTAGCCACAACTTCAATGCAACATTTCTATGTTCCTGAGTGGATGAAGAGTGAAAGACCCTCTATGGCTGAGTGCGCCCCACTAGAAATACGCACCAGTGCACATGGTTCCCTTTGTGGTCGATGATTTGATTACATCTTCCCATTGTACCAGCGTTCCTACATTGCATAATTTCAGGTCACAAGAATAAACTCATTACGCTTTCCTTCAAAACATTTGCCCAATACATGACTCTGCTTAAAAGATCCATGTTCAAAACTTATTTTCAGGGAAGAGAACATGAATACCCAATTGATATACCAATAAAAATATCATGATTGCCATTGTTCTTGGGCTCACAAGCATTATTCATAAGATATGAATACCCCATTGCCCCCTTTGACTGCACTATGATGCTACTGTCCCAACTAAAATAAGATGGATTAGGCAGTGAGCATTTGGCATTCTGCAATGTAGTTGTTTTACTTGAACTCTGTGTTATCATAGGGTTCATCATAGCAGATATTGAACTAAATCCCATTGTGTGGAAATTTACAAAAGCACTCTAACCCTATATCCCAATATGCTCTTCAGTTTCACACATCCTTATAACCCACAACACCTCCAAAGATACCAATGTTTCCATACTTGGTAGCACTTATAACTTAGAGCACCCACCGACCTATAACCACCAAAGATTTGTCACTGCTAAAACCTCGGTTTCACGCACCCTTGCCCACAAATCCTTCAAAAATCCTGGCATTGAGCCTTTTTGCTTAGGATTTGCTTTCACACTCTGTCGTTCCAGCTAAAAGATTCACGCTGGCTCACTAAAAGAATGCAACGAATAAGGGCTCTTTGATTGGAAATGTAAACCTCCCCATTTTTTTGTTATGGATAAAGAGCTGTTGGTTCAATCAGTAGGCTAAGTAATTTCTCCCGCCGATTCATTCCCACATATTAAAAACTTTTAGGCTCCCACCGATTCATTCCCACTCGTTAAAAACTTTTAGGCTCCCGCCGATTCATTTCCACTTGTTAAAAAAATTTAGGCTCCCATCGATTCATTCCCACCTATTAAAACCTTTCAAGTGGGTATGATAGATAGCCACGATGCTTTCCATTTCCTGGTCAGCCACCTTGTTGAGACTCACCAATTGGTATGGTGTTGATGTGAATTTTTAAAATTCATTTCACACAGTACATATAATTGTAATTGTAATGCAATGAAAGCCCTTTGGTATGATATTGATATGAATATTTCAAATTCATTTCACATGGTACATATAATTGTAATGTAATGAAAGTCCTAGTAGAAAGGTTGTTTTAAAGGACCACCTTCAAATTGGAAGAAAATAAGAAATATTTATATTAAGGTAGAGGGGTAGTAAGGGCACACCTATATAACAATTTAGGGGTGAAAGAAGAACCATATGCAATGCCAAATCTAGTTTATTGAATTGATCCATAAACAATCACATTTGATTGAGTGAAAGAAGCAAAAATTAAGGTGGTGGAAACCAGGGCAGATTCGTATACAGGGTTTAATAATAACGTATTTAAGGGTGACCCAATAATGTAGGTGAATCTAGGAATAACCTATAGATGCACTAGAGGCATAACCAGGTGTAGAGGTAAAGGCAGTTCCAAGCGTGGTCCCACCAATGACATAAGTATCATTTAACCTATTAATCCATGATCCATTAAATTGATCCTAAAGAGATATAGGAGCAAGAATAGGAGACAAAGGTTGTAGAACAAGCACAAAACTGACATAAAACTAAAATCAATCAACTCAATCGAATGGTCAGGAAACTCCAAAATGAAGTATAGTGTAGAAAACATAATGAAGATTGGAGACCACAACCATAACAAGGAGCACAAGGAATTGAAGCATGAAGAATGATACAATCTTTCTCGAGAATGATCATATTTTTTACTTATCCCCTATCCATATCAATCTGATCTCTAAAATTATCATGGTAGTAGTAAGGATAAAATATGAACTTAGGCCAAGATTGAATTTCCCAAATTTCAAAAGGGATGATGCAGCTTAGAGTGTCGAAGGCACACACCACTTGAGCACTAACCTTCATTACCACCATGGAGCAAGACCCACACTGCATGTACTATCTCATCATCCATGACACATCTCATACCTATGATGTTGCATATGCAAGACAAACTCACTCTGCTAGCAAACAAGTTGGAGTAGCCCTTATATAGCCCCATGGTTTATTTTATTTCAATCAAATGCAACGTGTTTGAATTAGGATCACTTCTACGCAAGAAAAGGGGGCCACCCTCTAACCCCAAGTATTCCTCAATGACAGATAGCGTACAAGTATCATGAGGGAAAGTTGAAAAGAACCCTACGAAAGGGAGTGCAATAGAAATAAATCCGATGCAAACAATCGGTCGAAGGAGCGAAGTGACAGGTCTTATTGGTCGGGTGGAAAATGTATAAGTATATAATAATGTAGTAAAGACCATAGGTTACTTCAAAGTGATAGAAACCATGGACGAAGGCCTGCCCATTTGTTGCTAATATAACTATTCATGGCAACCAAATAGGGGATGACAAAGTCCTACAGTTGTCTTCCCACATCCTCACCTCATTGGCAGGGCAAATAAATATACTTCTTTCTTGTTTCGAATGCATCTTAGTATTCTATGATTTTGAAATGATACCTCAGTTGGAATGAAATGAATTTTCATTTGAAAACTTGCATTTTGTAAGCCCTGGCTACCTTCTCTAGGTTAATAATTAAGTAATTCATTTACGAAATGGACTTTGGTGAAAATAGGGTTGACTATTCTATTTTTGGTAGTAAATGGATCATGTTGATCATAGTTATTGTAGGGCACTACGTCAAACTAACTGCATGGACACTCCTTACAACACCCCCTTCCCTACATTACCTATAAGTATTGCATGGATTCTATGCATATATATATTTTTCATGTTCTATTGGTGAAAGGAGGGGTCTACTCTATTGTTGGCAATAAATGGATCATGTTGGTCATAGTGGTCGTAAGGCCCTACATACTAATCATACAGACATTCCTTATAACATTTCCTTCCTTGAAATAACTATGAGTATTGCATGGATGTTTTGTGTGTGTGTGTGTCCTTCTACATACTGCATGCATTAATGGTTTATGCATGTTCCCTTCAAAAGTATGGAATTTTGGGGGAGATGTGATATTTTTGCATAGGTAATGTTAACTTTTGGCAAGGGGTGAGGGAAGGAATCTGGTAGCGATTAAGGGTTTCTAACCAACCTATAAGGAAGTGTTGAAAACCACACTAAGTTTTTTTGACCCAAAATCCGACAGCGAAAAAGTCGAATTTGCTACAACCTATGGTTGCTCATCCGACAAGGCCAGTCTTTTTTTACCGTCGGTGGCATAATGGCTAAAATACGACAAAGTTGTAGACGTCGGATATTTGACGCCCCTACCTCGTCGGTGATCCAACTTCCTCCAGCTTGACAGGTAGTCGGATAACCGACAGCTTTCACTTCCATTATTGGTCGGATATCATCCTTTTGTGGTCAAATATGCGACGCACATTCTGACGTCCCTTCCTTGATGGCGTTGGTCTAGTCGTCGGTTACGCGACCCCCATACCATACAAAAAAGGCGGATCCGACGTTTTGAGCTGTCGGAAGCATGGCAAAGGCATCTGAAATTACCCTGCGGGCGTCGGTTAAGCGACGTCTATACCATTCAAGAAAAGGCGGATCCAATGTTTCGAGCCGTCGGAAGCATGGCAAAGGCATCTGAAATTACCCTGCGGGCATTGGTTAAGCGACGTCTATACCATTCAAGAAAAGGTGGATCCGACGTTTTGAGCCGTTGGAAGCATAGCAAAGGCGTCGAAAATTACCCTACGGGCGTCGGTTAAGTCATCGGTTAAGCGACGTCTATGCCATATAAAAAAAGGGTGGATCCGACGTTTCGAGCCATCGGAAGCATGGCAAAGGCGTCGGATATTACCCTGCGGTCGTCGGTTTAGGTGTCGGTTAAGCGACGTCTATGCCATACAAAAAAAAGCGGATTCGACGTTCCGAGCCGTCGGAAGCATGGCAAAGACGTCGGATATTTCCCTGCGGTCGTCGGTTAAGTCGTTGGTTAAGCGACTACCCAATACATTTAAAAAAAAAAAAACATTTCTGAAATAAAACTTTTCATATTGAATACATGTTCTCTAATCCCTATGCTTATGTAACATTGTGGCATATTCGTCACAAAGAGATGGTTGGTAGTGTGCTTCCATTGTGTCATGGTACTCTTACCTAACTTCTCTAATTTGGTATACTGAGGAGTTTGTATATTCATGTATGAGATGATCATATTCTTTGAATAAGGCTCATTAGATAGTTAATGGGTAGTTACTTAATGTAAAAGGCTCATTTTTATTAAATAAGAACCAGTAGGTGGTTGGTAGTCATTAATTTTGAGATTGCATGTAGTTAGGGTTTTGTTTATTAAGAAACTATTTATAGCGCTAGAAGGATGTATATTGTTTTGTCAAATATTGGTATTGTATTGAAGCTTTGCTCAAAGGAGCTCATCCTCTCGAAGAGGCCCATGAACATTACTCTCTCTTTTTGAATTTATTAATACAAGTGTTATATTTTGCAAGTTTAATCTCTTTACTGCATTTTCTTTTGTTCACTTATATTTATTTGAGGTCAAGGATATTGATTCTAAGGAAATTAAAGAGAAGGTTAAGGATATTGGTTCTAGTGCATCATTTACTCAACCTTTGAAGTTATGGAAACTCGAAATTGGTTATGAGGAACAACCAAAAATCACAAGAAGCTCCAAGAAATTTTCAAAATTTAAACGACACGCGAGTGGGTTGTAGAAAGCCAGCATCGTAGCCATTCATTGAGCTCCTCTCTGTTTTGAGAATAATTTCATATTCTCTACTGAACAGGGCCAACCACGTGAAGGTGGAAGCTCTTATGGACCCTCCCCCCTCTCACATCACTTTCAATTCCCCATACCTAATGTATGCACTTGAAAAAAACAAATATGTGCAAATTCATCCATATTTTATCATGAACTTTCATCCATTATTCATTCAATAAATGCTAACATTCACTAAACCATTGTTTCTGTCGATCCACACATTCATTCAATAAAAGATAACATTCAATAAACCATTCATTAATCATTTAGTCAACACATTCATTCAATAAAAGTTGAAATTCAGTAAAGGTAATAGTTTACTACACTGAATCATTAAAACATTAGAAAATTCATTAAACCATTCATTCATTAATTAGGCCAAAAATCGTGGACGATATATTGTTATCAAAAATATTTACACAAGATTTGAACCTGCGACCTATGTCTAGTCCCAAGGATACCACCTTCAAGCTTGACCTTATCAATCAATTCCCGTCGCCATTTCCTCTCATACAACGTCCCAAAATCATTTCTCTCGACACCCACTCTTCATTTATTCTGCATGCATTTCACTATGCAACCGTCTCAGATTCCCATTGCGTTTTCCATCAATTAGTTTATCAATTCTGTATGACCCACGTCCCCCGTCCAATGAGTGTTTACGCGGTCTTCAGTTTAAGCTTGGCAACGATTGACGATTCATGGTATTACGTTTCCCTTCGGCTGCAAATGACAAACTCATAGTTCACTATGAAGGTTTGTCTGACAAATGTGACGGTCAGAGAAATCTTGATAGTGAACTATGAGTTTGCCATATTGCAGCTTAAGGGAAACGTAATAGAATGAATCGTCACCGTTGTCAGGATGGAAATCAAGACTGCGAAAACACTCGGACGGCGGGCGTGGGTCATACCAAATTGATAATCTAATAGAGGGAAAACGCAACGAGAATCTGAGACGATTGCATAGTGAAATGCATACAGAATGAATCAAGGTTGAATGTGGTAGCCCGCCATCTCCCATTGTGAAATGCATGCAGAATGAATCGAGCTTGAAGGTGGTCGCCCATTTCCAGCTGTACTTCAAGATTGAAGGTGGTAGCCTTGGGACTAGACATAGGTCACAGGTTCGAATCTCCTCAGTTCAGTTCGTACCTTGTTATTTTTTCGATGCAAACTATATGTTTTCTTTAATTTGCTGTTGACTTTAATTCCCTAGCGTAAGAAGAGCCATTATGGTCAAGTTGCATTCCTGAAAAAAAGATGAACATTGACAACAGGCAGCATGTCTCTAATTGTTGTCGATGTATTCTAGCTTAGTTGCAAATATCATGCTTCAGAAGAAGCCAGCCTTGAATGGTAAATATACCAATTTGGAAGGGTTTAATGTGAGGTTAAGGATATTGATTCCAAGGAAATTAAGGAGAAGGTTAAGGATATTGATTCTAGTGCATCATTTACTCAACCTTCGAAGTTGTGGAAACTGGAAATTGGTTATGAGGAGCAACCAAAAATCACAACAAGCTCCAAGAAATTGTCAAAATTTAGACAACACACGAGTGGGTTGTAGAAAGCCAGCATCGTAGCCATTAATTGAGCTCCTCTTTGTTTCGAGAACAATTTCATATTCTCTACTGAACAGGGCCAACCATGTGAAGGTGGAAGCTCTTATGCCCCCCTCCGTCACATCACTCTCAATTCCCCATACCCAATGCATGTACTTGAAAAAAAAAAATGTGCAAATTCATCCATATTTCATCATGAACTTTCATCCATATATGTGCAAATTCATCCATATTTCATCATGTGGAAACTCGAAATTGGTTATGAGGAGCAACCAAAAATCACAACAAGCTCCAAGAAATTGACAAAATTTAGACGACACGTGAGTGGGTTGTAGAAAGCTGACATTGTAGCCATTCATTGAGCTCCTTTGTGTTTCAAGAATAATTTCATATTCTCTACTGAACAGGGCCAACCACGTGAAGGTGGAAGCTCTTATGCCCCCCCCGGCCCTCACATCACTCTCAATTCCCCATACCCAATGCACGTACTTGAAAAAAACATATATGTGCAAATTCATCCATATTTCATCATGAACTTTCATCCACTATTCATTCAATAAATGCTAACATTCACTAAACCATCGTTTCAGTCGATCAACACATTCATTCAATAAAAGATAACATTCAATAAACCATTCATTAATCATTCAGTCAACACATTCATTCAATAAAAGTTGAAATTCAATGAAGGTAACAGTTTACTACACTGAATCATTAAAACATTAGAACATTTATTAAACCATTCATTCATTCATTAGACCAAAAATCGTGGACGATATATTGTTATCAAAAATATTTAGACGCTGTTTTTCCCGTCCTTTTTATAAATTTTTCTTCTCTTCAGTGGTACATAATCTATAAGAGGGCCATCTACATTTGGACTTTCTCTTCCAGTTCTTGGTTCTTTAGCAGGTGCTTTTGGTGATGTTTGCAATATTCTAGCTGATTGTTGTTCTAGATGTGGATTTTGCGGCAAGGGGTTTGGATTTGCTGCAACGATGTGAAAATGTTACATCGTTATATTTTGCTATTGTAATGACAAGTTTTTCATTTAAAAAAATTCATTACGAAGATGTTTTTTTACCTGGTGTGACCAAATCATGTTGTTGATGTTCTTGTCCAGACTCAACCTGTACAGTTTCACCCTCTACATGCTCTGCAGTTGAAATACGGTGAACTACAATTAATGGTCACCATTTGCAATGCTATACATAAAATTGTAGCATATGAATAAATTAATTACCAGGATTCGAAGCTTGATCATCGATTTGTTGTTGTCCCTCCTCGACACTAATGGGATCATTTCTTTCCTGTTAAAAACAGAGTCAATATTTTACATCAACTATTTGTAACGAAAATATTCCACAAGCGACAAATCTTCATTAAACTATATATATTCTATATACCTGTGCACCGGATGGATTGGTACCACAAGACTATGTTTGCCCAGATAAGCTTCTTCGACATTCAACAACAGCTCCAAAGCCTTCCTGGAAGCCAAGCTTCATGTCTTCCTCTGTGGGTACTTCATTGAATCGATCGGCCTGCATATTTGCTTATCGTCGTTAATTAACATTTTACGGTGCAATAAAACGAAAAATAATTTTCAATTTATTATTTGTATTCATTGTTGGTTTCTCGAAACTTACAATCCATGCCGCCAAATTCGAATAACCACCAGGGCCAAGCTTGTGCTGACCTATTTTTTCTAGTCTTGCCTTTGTGGCCTTTGATGTGTCTGATAGCCTATGCAAGTGTTGAAATATGTTAGATGTTCCATGTTCGATATAGAAATCAAGGATAATAAGCTTTAGAATTACATTGCGGAAAGTATTGCATACCTCCCTGTGCCTGGTGTTAGCTTGCCTTCTCTTCTCAGAGCCTTCTCCTTTCCATCTTCCACTAGAGCTCTCCACTCCATTGCTGGAATCATTGGTGGGCGCTCATACCTCTAGTTTTTTTCGAGGTGTGTCCTATATTGGTCTTGGACAACCTTCACATGTTGACAAGCCTTTTTCAAGACATTGGCATGACTGAAGGTTTTGTCCCCGAACAGGCCAACCAACCGATTAGTGAGTTCATCTTTTAAATGTTTCGGTTGTCTATCCCACCTTGTTCGGATGGTGGGCTCGAAGATCTCCAAGCAAAAGTCATTCATATGTTTATAGAAAACATTGTTTCTTGCACAACGATCATGCCATGATCATAATTAGTTGATAAAAAACATTTTATCGGTATATTACAATGAAATTATAAACACTAATTAACCTGATCAACTATGATTAATTACCTGGGATCCTTGCTATCTTTATTGGGATGAGATCTTCTTCCACCAAAAATGTTGTCTCCAGTGTTCCTGTGCTTTTGACACGGGAAGATCCTGGAAATGTAGCTTCTTCGACATCAAAATTGATAGGGGACTCGGTCTCGACCCCTTCTTGTGGACGATCCGTTGTGTGTTGGTCAGTAGCGGCTGCTGCACTCATAGCGGGGGTCTGTGGTGTTTCAGAATGTGTTGCCAACTGTTCAGTCGACAACAATGGCGAAGGATTCGAACTACGTGGAGTCGTTTAGTCGTGATGCAAAGTCTCTCCACGAGCCTGGCTGGGGCCAACACCACCTTCACCACTATTGTGTGGTCCCTTATAATTCTGTAAATACACACCACATCTTATACGTTCAATACTATCATATAAAAGAGAACATTATAAAGATTTAAACGAATTATTCTATGATTCAAGATTCCTCAACTTACTCGCAAGGTATTAGATCTATGTTCCAACAATGCAATCCTTTCTGTAATTGCGCTTGTCTGCGGAACTTGGATTAGTAGAGAAAGGATTTCCGCAGTATATCTATTCAACAATTTCTCTACCATATTTAGCGGGTGTGTGGCTTCACCAATTTTTTCGCAATCGTGAAGCACCTCTGCCACTTGAGGTTCTAACGGAAAATATTGCAATGCTGATTCATACTGCGATTCACTAGTGGGTTGCAACAAACATATATAAAGCACTACTGAGTTATCTATTGATAGATTCCAAATTTATATTAACGTAACATATCTATCATGATAGATTCATAAAATTACAACATGGTTTACATTATCATAACAAAACCAGTATACACACAAAAAATACATAACAAAATTAAAATTATGCTACGTATTATATTGGTACAATTGAAATGAATTATACCTGCGACCTCGAGGATCGCAATCCACTCATTGAATCAATGGTCATAGCGACTTGCTCCGATCTGCCAATATCTGTGAGCTTCCCCTAACAACACCCTAATAAAAAAACATAGTGAAAGTCACCCATAACTATTTATGAGAAAACACATCAAAAAAATTATTATTCATATTATATTTTTAATATTACAAAGATGTATACCCATTGCGTGGACCCTGGTGTGGTCGACCTTACGGAACCGACCTGTATCAAAAACATAGACTAGAAAATTACGTAAACGAAACCAAAATACTCATTGAAACATTAATATAATGCTAAAACATTTTGACATATTTTAATTGTACAATTCAAATCAGGTCTACATGTTGCCCCGAGGGTGTTGTCGTCTGATCAACATTCGATGGGTGTATTTCCCGATCAACGTTGCATCAAATATAAATAACATTATATAAAACAAACCAAGTTATTAATAATGGAAAAACAAAGCAAATAAAAACTCTTTTTTCTTATTATATTTGTACTATTCGAAAGATGTATACCTGCTCTGTCGAGGAAGAAGTATTTCTCCGACCATTTGTTGGCAGGGATTTATCCCGATGTCTAACCTGCAAAGTAAATATGGGAAATTTAAATGAAATAAACTAACAAAAAATCCTTATGATGTTTAATTTATTACTAAAAGGTTGGGTAAAATGTTTTATAGTAACCTTGTTTGTTTCTACTCGGTTCACAGGGTAATTAATAAGCAACTCGTCCCCTGCAGATATTGTTTTAATAGCAACTACAAAAACACGATTTCCTTTACGCCTCTCAAATTTCGCAGTTTGGTTGCTTAATTGTAGACCCTGGTTGTGAACTGTTTATAAACCCCGCAATACTCCTTGTGGCCTTTGGCCTTCCGTCCATGTACAACGTTCCTCCTTTATTTTGATTTTTGTCTTTCAATTGTAAATAGTTTGTTGACAATCCATAGCTACGCATACTTTTTGTATATCGGACAATGCGCATCCAATCGTTGTAGTTGTATATGGGTTCAACAAACTCCATCAATTATGTACATGTCCCGTAATCGACCAAGATGCAATCCATGGAAAACGACCTGAAACCATGTATCGACGACGGTGCAATTTGATATCTCCTTTCGTTCACACAAAAATCGGTGTTCGGTGGAGGAAGATCCTTCGGTACCCATTGTTTCACTAAATGTCTGTACCTCAAGGGCACCTCTTCATCATCTTTTGTCTCATCACCATAGGAACATGCCCCCCCTTGACCGTGAAAAAATTCATTGTGTCTATGGAATCTTTTTTTAGTTTTTTGACATCTAGTTGATACAATTCTTCTAGACCTACTGGATGTCTCACTTTCCTCTAGCCTTCCTAAACTCCCCTCGCTCGAGGAAGACAGATCAGACAGATACTTGTTTGATTCTATCTACACCATTGGAAAAAAGTTTAGATTCAACCGCAAGGCATAGCACCTCTTAAAAGTTGACGTGTATCGCATTTTATAATTTTACTTGATCATCATTCCCTTTGTCAACATGTAGGCATTCAAGCGATGATCGAAAGACGACCAATTTATCTTTCTTAAGAGTAGAAAGTCATGCAATATTTATGAGTTGTTTTTTACTATTTGATTTAACGCTACATCACAGATGTAACACACATGAAACACTACACATACACGTTTCAGGATCTCCTCTAATGCTACAAGTCATGGCTACTTAATGAAAACTATTTACCACATATTTGATTACCTTAGTGTAGATGTTTCCTGTAATATACTCAGAAGAGTTACTTTCAAAAATGATTGTGCCTCTTAGAGGCCAGTTAACTCTAGGAACCAAGTGACCCTATGATAGGGCTAGTACAAACCAGAGAGAGAGAGATGACTGGGCTATGGTACGGTCAATCAAAGAAATTCAGTGACAATAAAAAGGCTCAGTACAAAGACCAACCAATAAGGTACAAGTAAAAAAAAAAGAATGGGTATAAAGACTCATAACCCTTGGGACTAAGGGGGTGTACACTACCTCAAACGTGGACAAACTACCATAGTTATAACCACAAGACCAAAAACATAAAAGGCGGTACAAATCAATATATGCAATATCTCCTTGTAACTACCTCATGTATGCAATAGCTCCTTGTAACTACCTCTTATAACTCAAATAGTACCACCAAAAGGTATGATAGCATGCAATCTTCCTAAGGTCAGGAGGGTGGTACGAAGTGGGTATAAAGACTCATAACAATTTGGAGAAAGTGGGTGTACCTCAAATGGGGACAAACTACCATAGTACCCACAAGACCTAAAACATAAAAGGTGGTACAAATCACAAGATATCCCAATATCAGTAAAACAACCAAAAGGTAAAAGGCAAGGTACCACAAAAATATTATCGACAAAATGAAAGGACCATAAGACAATCGACCAAGGTGGGGTACAACCATTCATCTCTCTCCCAAATGTACCATTGTTCCATATAACTTGAAAGACCATCATCACAGTAAATGGAAAAGTCCACACGGGTGATGTGATCATGTGGTCTTCTAGACTACTCCTACGATCAAGTGTTAGTGGCTCCATGAAGGGGTGTTCAGTCCCTTCAGAAGACCATCTAACTCAACCATCTCGAAGACCTAGGAGAAGAGGATATCACACATCATTAAATAAGTATTGGTAACTACTGTGTATGAACTCAAAAACCCTAAAGCAACCGAGCGTGCAGAAGGGGAGCTATGAAAAGACAAGGCTCGCAAGCCAAAAAAACAAGCTCAAAAAACTGTACTGGGACTGATGTCACAGTAAGCGAGCTGAAACAAAAGTGGCTAGAATGCCAACAAGTAGCACTAAAAAGAAAAAGACCCTCTAAAAAGGTGAAAATGCAAGCAAACTTCTAAACTAGGAGCTGGAGACCTCGGCAAATCGTATCCTTTGCAAGGTGATGAAATCCAAGTCGAACAATACGAAGTGAGAGACCGAATTTGAAGGATATCCCTCTACCAAAAGGGATCCTGGGTAAAAGAGCCCTAGTAGAAAAGTCACTAAGCTACCTCATTCATGACACGTTGGAAAAGGTTTTCGGCGCTTTTGCCTTATCACCCTTGTATCACTAGTATGGTGGCCGGAGAATATAAGGAAGACAATGATTGATATTGCCTTAGGGATAAGTGGAGTGCGACATTCCACATAGTCTGTATGGTTCTCAATCTCGCGGCGGTTTAACCCCTAAAACAACAGGAGGCCCCTCCACAAACTGGTGTATGACCGTGTCAACAAATACTAAAGGATTTTGGTACCCTAGAGGACAACAACTATGTCTCAGATGATAATGACAAGGGGGAATTATTTGGATGCCTATCCCCGGTGTCCTACCTAACTAGCAAATTCTTTTTCTCCTCAAGTGAGGTTATGGTGTGTTTAGTTAGGGGGTGTAAATTTTAGTGGTTGTATTACTCAATCGGGTGATGGAAGTGAAACTTGTGGTGTGATGACTGACTCAAACCATGCAAATGCATATGAATAAAATAAGCCTTTCCTTTCAATGAATGCTATCTAAGGTAAGGAGAGAGTTCTTTCAAACTATAACTACTTTTTCAAATTAAATGAATCCATTAACAATAACTTTCTTCTACTTCTAATGACTAAAATGCATGACAATGTTTAAACCTAATTAGCAAGCATAAGCATGACATTGTGATATTGTGAATAATCGTGTATGTTAGGACACATTATTTCAATTTAAAACCCATGTAATGTAGGCATCTTTTGATATGAATCTTGAGAGTTGAGATTTGGTAAGGCTTTAATGTTGAATAAAGTAGGAGATATAATATACAATGAAAAGAAAAATCACAAAATCTTTCAATTTTACAAGTGAAGGAACAATGACGAAAACCATTAAAGATAATGTACGATAATGAATAAACAAATAAATAAGCATGACAACATGAGAGAGAGCGAGAGAAATGGGGTAGACTCGTATTCTATTAAGATGAACAATTAAAGGTAATGAGGTAAATTTTAGGACCTCTCTGCCAAATCTTAACTCTTTCTTTTTTGACATTTTATAATTGTAATATGTTTACTAAGTCAACTTTGATTAAGTACACATTGAACAATTACATTTAACATGTCATATTCCTTTTTATATTTAATAAAAATATGTCTTGATAACTTATGGATCTGAAACATGGATTATTAACCCCCCAAGATTCAAATCAATCCATCCCCCTTACAAAATGATGGTCCTATTAATTTTAAAAATGTTACAAAAAAACCACATAATGTGTATGGAAGGAAGATGTTTACAATTTGTTGATTGCCAATGAAGAGTGCTTTTTGTGACTAAATTGTAACCATGGTTTTGTGGATGACACATAACTAACTTGGTAACAAAAGATTGACCTTGACATTGAATTCTAATGTGATGGTTTATTTTTACATGGAAAGAGTGGATTTGATATAATAGTAAAAAATCACAATGAAAAATAGTGATTCTAATAGTAATAGACCTCTTGTTGCAAATCTGTTCATAATTTTTACTATAAGCGAAGTAATAAGATTCAATTAGATATCCATGTTAGATGTTTAAGATATATTTCCAGTCGTATATGGAACTCATCCCTCCATGGATTTTGGAGTGAGATATTGATTGTTGAAACCCAATGTAAAAACCTTTAGTGTTAGTGCTTCTACTAATGATATCTCCCAAATTGAGCAATGAAACGAAATTCCACTTGCCAATTTCTTGAAGTAGATGTGGATGATGTTTGATGACATTAATGGTACATCACATGTTTTCTTAAATTTTTTTATACTACCCTGCTATTCCCCCTAGGAATCAAGGGTAGCTTAGGGCCCCCACATGAATGGACCCCATGACCTATAAGCCCCCACCCCACCATAGGTATCATTGCACCATTCCATCAAGCCTAATGGTATTCTGGTGACGACTTCTAAATAACTATGCATACCTAAATTATGGTTACCATTTTCTTGAGATCAAATGCGTGGGAAGGATTAAAAAGGAAAAGAGAAAAGGAGGAAGGGGTCTTCATTAGGTGTATCCTCTTTATTTTAAATGCCTAAAAATTTGGTTATTTTTCATGATTAATGACCTTCTTTGATAATATGAAATTTTTTTATGAAAACAAATATAAATAGATAATTAGCTACGCAATGGCTAGTCCCTGTCGAGCACAAAATGACAAGCGTTTCAATGGATGGGCCATGTCAAACTAAGAACTAAAACCTTTGTTCTCAAATTCCTCAAAAGGAAAATGAAGATAGTGTTAAGTTGTGAGACATTGCATGCCAACATAATCCTTAAACATGGTTGCTACCAACATTCACATATATGAGCTACCAGGATCACCTAGAAAAAATGGGTGTTGTCCTATTTCCCATCACCTCCCTTGCTATCGACATGGTTTGTATTGACTTCTAAATAGTTGGATTAAGAGAGTCTTGGGTAGTGTTGGGACAAATCCCCTCAAGCTCTCTTAGAGTAATGTTGTTCTACCTACAAATTACCTTGTACTTGTCTACAGCTATGTTAATGAAGAATACTCTCTTAGTAGCCAATTGATGTTTAATGGGTACTCTTTCATTTGTTATAATGATAGTTGTTGAGTTGATAAGATTTAATATATTGCTCCTCTTATCAACTTTCTCTATTTTTTTCAACCCCATTTTATTAATACTTTAAGGTACTGGTCAAATCTACGTTCAAAAAGATTAATTTCAGTATTCGAAGTGTTTTCAGTTCATTGATTTTTAGATGCAAGTACACATATTTGCAATCTTCACACAGATTTGAGCATTTGTACTAAGAATTGGGTTTATCTAGTGATAAGCGACTAGTAAGCACCAACTTCTAGCCTGTCACATGGAAACTTCTGTTCCAGTCCTTAATAGGAAGGTTCATATAAAGACAACCAATCTTGTGCATTTGTTCCATTTCTACGAACATTACTCTGATGCAAACTTCTGATGACAACATGGAAACTTAGCACGACAAATATTGTAAGATCCTCTGGCACTATTCAGTGGAGGTCTGCCTTCTTGGTGTCACCAATTAACCAAAGCATGCCCATTTTTGTTTCCATTTGAGACAAGAAGGCAATACTTTTATTCACTTTCATTTGGGTTATCTCGTGCCCTGCAGCGCTTGTAGCAGCAACAAAGCGCTGAAACTTCAAACTTCAATAATAATCTAGAAGTACGAGTTGGTAGGGTGCAGCGTCAAAAGGGTCGTGTTTATAGGCACCGTATACTGGATTCAACTATGAAGGTAATGTAAATGTATGGTAGTAATAAGGCAGTTCTCGAAGTGGAGTACTTTGGAGAGGTTGGCACAGGTCTAGGTCCAACTTTGGAGTTCTATACTCTTCTTAGCCATGAATTACAAAAGAAATTGCTTGGAATGTGGAGGTCAGGTTCTTGGTCTAAGGAAGTTGCCGTGGCAGAAAATGTTGAGATGCAGAATGTTGAACACCATGGAGTATTTTTGCATACAAACAAAGTCAATACAATCCCTACAGTTGAAACTGAAGAGTTTGTGCAGGCTCCTCAGGGATTATTTCCTCGCCCATGGCCACCTAATGGAGATTCTTTGCAGGGAAGTCAATTTTCCAAGGTAATAAATTATTTCCGTCTTCTCAGACAAGTTATGGCAAAAGCTCTTCAGGATGGGTGGCTTCTAGATTTACCTCTTTCAACAGCTTTTTATAAATTGGTTCGAGTCTCATAAACCCTGTTCAAATATGATTTCCATCCAGGGTTCGAGTCTCATAAACCCCGATCATCTCGTGCATAAGGAGTTTACACAGCCATTAACGATTTCAATGATAAAAGCAAAGTGCAAAAGCGATTAGCCACAAGATAGAAATGCAAAATAGTTCGTTCCATTAAAACATTAGAATAGAAACCAATATTACAGTCATCCATCGTTTAAAAAGGGTAATGCAGAAGCACATTCAAATGCCCAACCCTTAAATTTTATACACAGATCAACATTTATACAGACACGGGGCCCCAAGGCCAAACCCCTTAGCATTTTGGGTATTCGTTGCATCCTCAAAAGCTCAGCAAACATAGATATAGAGCCGAATATTACCGATTTGGTAGGCATTGCGGCGCTCAGCTCCTCAACCTCCTCAACCGGAACTGGCTATCAACACTAGGCTCAGCTCCTCAACCGGCACTGGCTCAGCTCCTCAACCTCAACTCCTCAACTGGCACTGGCTCAGCTCCTCAACCGGCACTGGCTATCAACACTGGCCGTAATGGTTCGCGGGTCATGTAACTTAGCTCCTCAACCGGCACTGGCTATTAACAGTGGCCGTAATGGTTCGCGCGGGGTCATGTAATGCAGGTTCGCGCTCGTTGGTCGGAGGGTTCGAGCTCGTCGAGAGGACCAGGCATAAAATGGTAAGTTTTGTTTTTTTTAAAGTTTTTCCATGTTATATTTGTAGTTTTTTTATGTGTTTTTTTATATTTTTTATATTTAATTTTAATTTTTATATATTTAATTTTAATTTTAATATTTATTAATTTGTAATTTTTATTTATTAATTTGTATAATTTTTATGTATTAATTTTAATATTTATGTATGTATTTTTTTCATATAAAAAAATAAAAGAAAAAAAGATTTAATATAAAAATAAAAATAAGGTTTAAAGTTTAAAAATATTTTTTTATTAAAAAAATAAATTAAAATTTTAATGATGAAGTCAGTGATAACGATGATGCCAATGTCAGTAGTGTTGACAATGACAATATCAGGGACGAAGATGATGATGATGATGATGATGTTGATAACTAGATCATCGTTATCATTGTTGTCATCACGACCATCATCTTCGTCATAGAGATGATCATCATTATCATCATCATCATCTTCTTCTTCAAAAACAACAACATCTCCTTATCTTATGTCCATTACAGCAAGGGCAATACAATTGGCAAGGATGGAATATTTCCTCCCTACCATTTCCAAAGACATGTCCATGATCGGGTCATTGTCAAAAGAGCATGCCATCCTTAAAGTACAATATCATCGGTATCACTCGATGTAAATATGATGGATGTATTTGACATCACCCTTATCAGATTCATTTATTGGGGGCATCTATTTTGAGGTTTTGGAAAAGACATATGGTCCTAGGTTAAAATATAGAGTCTTAGGAAAGTACAATTGCCTCTAGGGATCATGGGACTACATAAGGAATCTTTGGCCTATGAGTAGGTTATGTTGTCCATTTTTCTATTTAGAACGCCATGGAAGGTTATTTAGAACCATACGATGGTTTGAGGTAAAAAACTAGGATGTTAAACCATACAACCACCTATGGGGATCATGTCTTGTATATAGTGCCTCAAATAACCACACTAGGCTACATATGGAATATGCCTTGCCCATTTGACTAATGCATGAGCTAACCTTTTATTAAAAGGATAATGTTTACCAATGAGATTTGTGGACAAGGTGCATCTCTTATTTGCATTGCTTATACGCATGATTTTTGTTAGTTAGGCACATTACTTATGTGCATGATAGGTAAGGTGCATATGTTAGTTACATCAGTTAAATTTACTGTGTGAGTTATGAATTTATATTTTTTTTCATTATGTTGTATCTTTAACTAAAAAATCTTCTTGGCACTAGCGATGTGATAAGAATGCTTGCAATATGGGTCACATGGGTAACAAGATGTATTGTTTGTATCCATGCACAAGGTTAGGTTCGGAAGGAGTTAGGCCTGCTAGTGGGTTAATTGTTATAATGGGACATTAATCGTTATGTAAGTGCTACTATGTTAGTGTTTTAGGATACTAGTAGATTCATGGCCTATGGTTAGTGGAACACTAACCATAGGTTATGGTTGTGAATGTGAATTAGGTTCATAAGTTCTCCAAACCACCACACAAGCATGGAATTGGGAATCTTTAACATGTGAGTGAGATATCTTTATTGTTTTGAGTCTTGGCACACCAAGGATGATTTTTTATGTACATGGAAACCTCTAATACCAAAATAACATGTATTGATTATAAAAATTCTTGATGACAATTTCATGAGATAATTGATGACATCTTTAACCCACGTATCGATAAGAACTTTAACCCACATATCGATAAGTACATTTTGGTTTCAAATGGGACATTGATACATCATTTCTAGCATGTTTAAACAATTTTGGACCTCCTCCATTTCCATAAGTTGTAAGATAAAATGAAGAGAAAACAAGGTTTATAAGGATGGCATACTCCCTCTGTTGCCAAGAATCTTAAGATGATTACGCTGATCATGATGATGACGATGATGATGATCAAGATGGGGACGATGACGATGATGATGATGAAGATGACGATGATGATGATGAAGATGACGATGACGATGATGATGATGATGATGATGAAGATGAAGATTTCAAATGACGATGATGATCATGATGACGAAGAATTCACACAATGATGAAGACGAAGATGATGATGATGAAGATGATGATGATGCAGATTGATGATGACGATGATGATGATCATGATGAATGTGATGATGATGATGATGATGAAGATGATGGTGATGATGATGATGATGATGATGCTGTTGGTGGTCATGACAATGACAATGATGATGACGACGAAGATGATTATGATGATCATGATGATGACGATGATGATGATCAAGATGGGGACAATGATGATGATGGTGGTGATGACAACGACAATGATGAAGATGATGATGATCACAATCATGAAGACGACGATGACGATGATGATGATAACGATGATGAAGATGAATATTTCAAATGACGATGATGATCATGATGACGAAGAATTCACACAATGATGAAGATGAAGATGATGATGATCATGATGATGAAGATGATCATGATGCAGATTGATGATGACAATGATGATGATCATGATGAATGTGATGATGATGATGATGACGATGATGAAGATGATAGTGATGATGATGATGATGATGATGTTGGTGGTCATGACAACGAAAATGATGATGAAGACGAAGATGATTACGATGATGATGACGATGATGATGATCAAGATGGGGATGATGATGATGATGATGATGGTGGTGGTGATGACAACGACAATGATGATCACAATTATGAAGATGATGATGATGACAATCATGAAGATGATGATGATTATGACGATGATGAAGAAGATGATGGTGATGATGATGATGATGATGATCCTGGTGATCATGATGAAGATGGTGATCATGATGAAGATGATTATATTGATGATCAAGCAATACGCCATTTAGGGTAGCATGATAATTGTACTGCATTTCCTTAATTATAAGCTTCTCTCTGTTTTGAGAATCGTTTAATATTCTCTACTAAACAGGGCCAACCATGTGAAGGTGGAAGCTCTTATGGCCCCTCCCCCCCCCTCTTATCACTCTCAATTCCCCAATATAACCCGAAAAAAATATCTATGTACAAAAAAATTAAATGTCTTTTCTCATTCATACTAAATAACAAGAAAGGTTTCTAATTTTAACATACAGGAAAATGGAAATTAGCTAAGAAATAGTTAATAATTTATTATTAGTAATGCATACCTGATCATAAAATTCAATGGTCTTCATCATCTTCTTCATCTGAGTGATCGTCTGTACTATCATCCGATGATCCAAATTCAACATTGTAAGGATTGGCCATATCATCATCGTCGTCGATGTCAGTTACGTCGATCATCATGTCATCATCGATATCATCTTCATGGACATTGTCTGAATATACATCATGATCTGATTCAAGAAGTTCTTCGACATCTTCTTCTGAAACAGGAATATCATCTAACTCATGTTGATCATGATCATCTTCAACAACATCTTCTTCTTCGAGAACGTCTTCATTACTTTCATCTACATTATACTTTATCGGCCTTCCCCTTGGATCGTGTCTCACAGCAAATAACCAACCCGCTCTACCTGGAACCTCAGGGTAAAATACCTGTTCACATTGGGTTGGAAGAACATAGGGCTCCGTTCCTGGCTCACACAACCCTGTATTTACCATGGTAAAACCATTATCATGTTCAATAATTGTTCTATTGGGATCACGTTGATTCAATCGACACTTGTACCATTTGAAAACGAACAGAAATACCTTGAAGGAGTTAAAGTCACACTGAAGAATGTCTTTCAGATACCCATAGTATCGATTTTCAGATAGTTCTGGATGTCTGTCACTTCTAGAAGAAACATTGGTCACCTCAAAGACTGCAGATATCCCACAATCAGATGTTTTCTTTGTTTCATCCAACTTTTCGATGCGATATCTACATCCATTGCACCACATAGCTTTATGGTGTTTTACCTAGTACAACAAGCCATACAGGAAAAGATTACATAATGACACCATATTTATGATAAAGTAGTGCATGTTTATTATAATGCCATAAAAGGAAAATAACCAGTGTGACGTACAACGACAATATTTAAAAAAAAAAAAATCGTGCATTTTATTTAAAAGGAAAATAACCAGTGTGCCATTGATTAATATGCTTACCTGCTTATCTTTTAAACCTCTTGCTAAATCGATTTACCTTTGTGTTAGATTGGTGTCTCCATTGCGATGTGCAGCTTTAACCAATGAAGCCACACTTTCCCATGATATTCCATGACCAGATTGTTCACATTTTTCGATCCATACCTTCATCCAGTCAAGATTGTTTGCATAAATGAATCGCATCCCGCTCTCGACCAACTGTTTGATGACAATAAAATTAAAATTCAATGAAAATGTATGTATATTAGTCACTTAAAAGAGTATATAATTACAGTATCAAAATGATGCAAAATACTAAATAAAAAAATAGAATATATATGTATGATATATAAACATAAAAATCACTAGTGAAATGTGTTATATTACCTTTCACCTTCCTCGATCTACCTTTCCCCTTCGGGTACTCCCCTTCGAAATCGTTTTTGGAGTTTGGATCACAAATGCGACGTAAATTGAGCTTTGACGCCAATATAGGAAGATATTCACTAATGTACAACATGTTTTGGTATACCATATATCCCTCCATCATAGAACCCTCAGCATATGCTCGTTGTCTGACCAAACCCTTCATAAATTTCAAGTGCCTCTCAACCATCCACATGGACCTTGAATGCGCAGGTCCACACAGTTCAATCTCCTCAACTTGGTGTATGAGGTAGTGTTCCTATGCATTGAAAAATGCTGGAGGTAGATGCTTCTGCATTTCACACATGAGACGAGGAATTTCTCTCCTCCAATACTTTATGTCTTCTTTATGGAATTCTTTAGATGACAACCATCTACAAGTGACATGACAACTCAATCAAGAGATTAAAGAAAAATGTCATTATATTACGTAACATGAAGTAGAGAATGAAAATCAAATTAAAAATAAGTTCTATGTTGAATTAAACAAACAGTAAGCACATGGAAAAATCACCACTTTCTTCATGTATTTCCCGAGACTATATATTATTTGCTTGACATTGCTGTCGAAGGTGTCCGGGATAGAGAGAGGTAGAACATACTGTAACAATACTATACAAATAGTTTTAGTATATCGAAAAAGAGTACTAGCAAAAGAAAAATAATAATTATTAAATGCATACCATATTAATTATTACCTTCGTGAAGACATGCCAATCATGTGTTTTCACCCCCACGAAATCACCTTTCTTTGTTATGATATTCTTCATGTTCGCACAAAATCCGGTGGGAAATTTAATTTTTCGAATGACTTCTTTTACAATATTACTTTGCTGGTTCGTTAACATCCATGGAAGTGAGTTTATATTAATTTGCTCTCCATTGCTATGAAATTGAATGACGTCTTTCATTGCATGGTTGTTATCTTGAATGTCTTTGCAATTTTTGACAATTTTTTCTTTGTCACTCCTTCCATCCAATATTCTCCATAATGTTTCAGTCACATTCTTTCCGATATGCATTGTATCAAATAGATGAGAAATTTGTAGGTGTTCATAGTAGGGCAACCTAGTAAATTGTCTAGGATAACTTTTCATTCCTCGTGGAAGCCCATTAATGCCTTCATGATGATCACATGAACGACAATGATGAAATTAAATATTAAATCAATGTCAATTACACTAAACAACACACAATATAATAAAATATAATATGATCATATACAATGATTGATTATACGTACCTTGACGATTTTTATTATATTGCAACTTCCATAGCTGAGGTGTCATTCTCTTTGGTTTTAATGCAGTCTCTTGCTTGCCATTGAAAATATATTTTTCGGTAGTTCGATACCTGTGATTCTTGGAGAGGAAGTGCCTATACTCATCAAACACCTCCTTTCCTAAGCTTTTTGAACGGCGAGATTTGATCTTAGGACCACAAACTGGACATGCAAATTTCCCCTTTGTCTGAAGACCTAAATAAAAAGATGGAATATCAATATTGTCTATTATAATTATATAAAAATGACTGGATAATTTAGAAAAACATGCATGCGTATTATATTAACTAGTAGTTCGTAAAATTAAATGCAACTAAAGTGGAATTTATAATTACATACCACAGAAATGGGTTAACCCTAGGGCATCATGTATTGTCCATACAAGCATTGCATGGAATTGGAATTGCCTTTGTCGTATTGGTCTAGATAAGTCATATATAGTGATGCCATTCCATAACTTTAGTAGCTCGTCAATAAGAGGTTCGATATATACATTCATATCTTTGACTTGGTACTTACCTGATTGATTTGAACATATAAAATAAATATTTTGATTATGAGACGTACCATTTAGATATATAAACCATATTTCACAATAGAAAAAATTTAAATATATATATAACATTATGAGACAAAAAACGACAAATGAGAATATACCACTGCAATAAAAAAAAACCGCAGTGTTCGTAGCTGGAATAATCATCGACAACATTATGTGCTCCCTCTTTATTGTCAACCATGGAGGAATGTTGTTATTGATAACAAAAATAGGCCACACCGAGTAAACAGATTTCATCTCTACAAAAGGATTGACACCATCTGCTGCCAAAGAAATCCTAAGATTACAAGGTTCGTCTTTAAAGTGAGGCAATTTTTCCTCCATATCTCTAAATGCAGACCCATCTGCAGGCATCCGAATAATGTCGTCTTGAATTTTGTTCCGTGCATGGTAATCCATAAACTGCGCTATGTTTTTGCACCTGAACAGTCGTTGCAAACGGAGAATAATGAGAATATAACGTAGAACCTTGCGAGGCACCTTTTTAGTTACTTGATCTGTGCGATATCTATTGATATGACATTCAGGACATTCTGTTGCAAATTCATGTTGGTTGTAATAAAGAACATGATCATCGGGGCATGCATTAATTGCTTCATACTGCATTCCAATTTCTTTCATGATGGCAGATAAATCTCGATATGTGCGAGGTAAAATATTTGATGATGGTAACAAATATTCACCTATCATGCTACAACAAATTAAAATAAAAATCTAGTTAATATAATACATAAATAATATTAATGAAACAAATTTCATCCATATTAATTTGATTTATATATGAATTAACAATAAAATACATGACAATCATATATATTTTGTGATGGAATATATTACATACCTTAACATCCGTGTGACTGATATGTTTGAAAGATCATTCATAACCTTCAAGTTCATTACCAACAATATAGCATAGAGAAGATTTGTCTTGGAGCCGTCATAAAGGGGTTCGTATGCCTTGTCAAGAAGAGGTATATTATGAATATTATCAAAATGTTCATCATTTTCATGATCATCATCATCATCCATTCCAACATTAAATGAATCATGGATCAAAGTATTTGTAACATCATCTTCAACTATGTTATCAGTATCATCATCTTCTTCAATGTGATCATTAACTTGTTCTCCATTAATATTCATAGCTCCATGTTCCTCCGGTACTTGTTCTGGAAGCACTTGCTGATCCGGACGATATGCCGTAGGATGTCTTTCCTTTATAATTACATGAAACAATCAATAAATAAAAGTTAATATAAGAAATTCAAACGCAAAATGTAAAAATTTATGTGATACATTAAAAATTTAACAAATTTTGTATTGTTGGGATGAAAAGAACAACGACCAATTGTACTGTTGGTAAAAAATAAGAAATATTATAATAATACATAAGAAATATTATAATAATACATAAATTTACAAAAGCAATCAAAATAAAAACATATATAATGCAAAACTTACAAATGGATGGTATTCATGTCCCCCCTCAGGGTGCCCATGCTCCCTACAATGTTTTGTGGCTGTTGTGATCAAAATTCTTCTCCTCTTAAAGCCCCTACATTGATTACATGGACAATAACATTTACCATCACCCCTTCTTTCAACTCCTTCCCACAATCTAGCAAGCAATTGTCGATTTTGTTCATTTGGATCAGAAATATTCGTAGTTGACATTTTCTCGTAAAGAGATTAAATGAAGATTATCGATCTTAGAAAATGAAGCTCCACAATACTTTGCTCACTTAAATAACAAAAACAACAAAAAATAGTCTGCCGAACAAAAAAAACATCTGCAAACCGTCACTGGTATGGCAAACATGTCAGAATGGTTGGATATTTATAAATTTTGAAAGTCAAAAATTCAAACCTACGTCGGATATCCGACGACTCTAACCTAGTTACCATTAAGAAAAAACCGTTGGATATCCGACTTCTTCGGGTTAAAAATGGAGTCGGTTATCCGACATACAAAGCGTTGGATACTCAAATAGGCGTCAGATATTCGCCGATTTGTCGGATATCCTATGGGTCTCGTCAAATATTCAAAAGTACGTCGGATATCCGACGAACGCCTCTCGAAATTTATATAAAAAAAGAAGAAGTAATTTTGAAAGAAAAATCCGACGACACAATCCATTTCGTCGGATTTTGGGTTCAAATCTACTAGTGCCAGTAGGGATAATTATTGTTCCAAGAAGCACATTCTCAAACCCAACATGGGGGAAGGTATTCACAAACGAGTGCAACATCGCATTGGCTTTTCACATTAATTTTTATTTAAAAATAATAATATGTCTTAATTATAACCTGTGTAGATTCATCTTAACCCTGGATCTATCAAGCACCAAAAGGGACCAAATCTCTCGAGGTGCAAACCTTTCCACAAAATTTGTCATCATCAAGAATATTTTCACCTCAAGATATTTAATCCCACTAGGCACTTAATACATCCAAGGTTAAGATGGATCTATGCTAGTCGTATGGCAATGCAACTATGATAAAGTGTGTGGCGTCAGTCGTCACTAGCTGGCCACACCAATGATGGAGAGGTGATCGGTGTGCTAACCATAAGAATGGTGTTTCTTATGGGTTGTATTTATTATTGCACGTCTTGATTATTTCCTTAGTAGTACACACTCAAGTCCCAAGTACAACTAAATTGCCAAATACCCCTAGTGCTTGAGAAGGACTACATACATGTTAAAATACTTCCATGCTAACATTTGTAAGTTTTTTGTTTGTTTGTAAGCTAGTAGCCATGGGGATTTGAACTTGCGACCTTCCATTTACAACTTATCATCACAATTTATACTCATTACCAATTTCTCTACCCCTCTTGGGATAACGTGTGTAAGTCTTTAACACTATATGTTTTCAATATAACTTTTTTAATCGTCCAAGGCACTCATATGCTGAATGCATTAGCATGATTTTTTCTTCATTTTCTACATATTCATATTCAATATTTGGTAGTGTTTCATTCAAATCCTATTTTGATATTTCCCATCTTCTGAATTTATAGAAAATTTTATAGAGCACATCGTTATTAATTTAATTAATGGGCTCTCTTTCCAATGTTGATATAAGTTTATCTTGTACTAATTGTTTTCTATTAGAACCATTTGTATAAATGTGTTCTTATGTGTTGTTTTTTATTTCCTACATCTAAACTCTCAAATTTCTCCTATAGATATGTATTTAGGTCCACCTTACCTTCTGGGCAATATTTCTGATCACTACCATTTATTCTTATGTTTCTCCAATGTAACATCATTTATATTCCTAATTTCCATAAATACCTTTATATGAGTGGAATTTCTTCATTGATTCATTGTCATTAGATACATATGTGCTTCAACCAAAAAGAGATCATATAATTTTTTCCCCTTTGATGTCACTCAAATGTTGTCGAGGACAAGTGAATGTCATCTTCAAGTACGTCATACATTGCATCAGAATCATGATCATCATTGTTGCCATCGTCATCATCATCAACATCAACATCAACAAGTACATCATAAAAAACATCATGTTCATCGTCTTCCTCATCAATCAATACATCATCGACCACATCATTGTCATCATCATTGATAGGATTAGACATATGCCACTATGGTTCATCATCAATCATCACCATTTGCATTCATGTCATGTTGTTACAATCACTTAAATGCCATTAAGGTCACTCAAATGTCGTCGACAACAATTGAATGTCATTAGAGTCATTTAGGTGATATTAGTATGTCACTCATATGTGATTACATAAATTTAGGCGCCATTAGCATCAATCAGTGTTTGGAAGTATTATCACATGCATCATCATCATGGACATCAACATTGCTGTCATCATCATCACCAATGTCATATGGTACATCAACATCATCTTCATCATCATCCTCATTGTCATCGTCATCGTCACCATCAAGTACATCATCAACAAAATCATCATCAGCATTGTCATTATGGTAAGTCATACGGAATTAGTGTTCATAATCACTCATCACCATTAGGATTCATGCCATGTAATTGTTAGGGTCATTTAAATGTCGTTATAGTCATTTCGGTGATAGTAGGGTCATTTAGATGTTGTTACAGTCATTAAGGTGCCATTAGGATCAATCAGGATCTAGAAGTGCTACCACATGCATAATAATGGTTGACATCGACATCATCATCAACATCATACAATAAATCAACATCGTCATCATCGTCATAGTCATCAAGTACATCATTGTCATCATCAATATAATTGTGATAATAATGAGCAAGGAACCCTACTTCCTTGCAAGAATGGATGATATAGTCTTATAATTATCAAATCCTATCCATAAGATCCATCATAGTTATCATAATGCATCATCATCATCATGTTGTTAGGTTCAATCAGATGCCATTAGGGTCTATCAAATGTTGTTGGTGAAAATCAAATGCCATTAGAGCAATTTAGGTGACATTAAGGTAATTTACCTCGCATTAGGATCAATCGAGATCCAAAAGTGCCATGATTATGGTAATTTAGATGCCACTACGATAAATAAAGATCCATAAGTACTATCACATGAATCATGATCATTGACATTGAAATCGTCGCCATCATAACCATCATCATCAACACCATACATGCGTACACAAACATCATCATCATCATTATTGGCATCCAATCATATATCATCATAATCATAGTCATTCATCTCAACCTCATTATTATCATCATACTCATCATCATCAACATCCTTTCCATCATGCATCATCAACATGATCATCCTCATGCTTTTACGGTGAGTTAAGTTTCATTACGGTCACTCAAATGTTGTTAGGGACAGTCAAATGCGATTAGGGTCATCTAGGGGATATTATGGTCACTCTCATGCCATTACGGTGAATTATGTTTCCATTAGGACCAACCAATATCAAATAATGCTATAATAACTTGCATCATCATTATTGACATTGACATCATTGTCGTCATCAACATCCAATTAAATATTGTATAAATCATCATTTCCATATTTATAATTGTTGATATATGCATCAACATGTCGTTAGGCACACTATAATGTTGGTATGGACCATAGGATTTCTTAGGTTTATTTACGATTAATTAGGGTCTCTTGGTTTCCAAAATGGCCATTTAGGTGCTACTTCTGTCAACATGCCTAGCATTATCCCTGACGGCGCAACATTGGAGTTTTCCTGGCACTTTTTTTCTAGCGCAATTCCTTTCGAACTTCCTGGAGCAATTCCAGGCACTATGCCTGGCGATATGCTTGGCTCTATACCTGGCGCTATATCGGGCATGTTTCCAGGTGCAATTCATGGTGGAATTCCTGGCACAATTCCTGGCACAATTCCTGGTGTAATTCCTTTCAAAATTCCTGGCGCAGTCACTTACTCTATACCTGGCGCTATTTTGGACATTATTTTGGAGGCTATTTTGGTTGTTAAATGGGATGTTATTATGGACGTTAATTGGGATGCCAATTGGGACTCTAATTGGGATGCTAATTGGGACGCTAATTGGGACGTTAATTGGGTTGCTAATTAGCATCCCAATTAACATCTACTTTCAAAAAAGGATGCAAATAACGCCATTAAAAGCGCCATCTCGTGGAAAAGCATCCACTTTGTACAAAATATGATGAAAAATACACTAAAAGTGATAGTGGACGCTAAAAAGGGAGCTAAAATAGACGCTAATTCCAGGATTTGTTGTAGTGTGCCTACAACAATGGACAACAAGCATCATTGAAGATGAGTCCTTTCGAAGTTTTATATGGCAAAGGATGCAGAACTCCTGTGAATTGGGAAATCCCAGTGAATAGAGTAGTACTTGGACAAGAAATGATTAAGGAGATGGAACAAGAGATTGTTAAGATCAAACATAATTTGAAGGCAACACATGACAGACATAAGAGTTATGCAAATCTGAAAAGAATGCATAAGGAATTTCAGATTGGGGATCATGTCTACTTGAGAGTGTAACCAAGGAAGAGTTCCATAAAGTTGGGAAGTTGTGCCAAGTTGGCACCAAGATATTGTGGGCCATTTGAAGTCCTTGATAGGATAGGACTAGTTTCATATAGGATTGCATGGCCTGCTAACATGAAGGCTCATAATGTTTTTCATGTCTCTTTGCTTAAGAAATACGTACATGATCCTAATCACATCATTGATTGGAATGTGATATAGGTGGAACCAGAAGGAGAGTTCCAAGTGAAGTCTATATGCATCCTTGACAGGAAGGTCACTTTCCTCTGGAACAGGGCCATAGGGCAGGTAAAGGTGCAATGGAAACACCTTATCCCCGAATAGGCCACATGGGAGCTGGAGGATGTCGTGATAGAGGCATTCCCATTTTTGTTCAGTTTTGAGAACACCGAGGACGGTGTTATTTTAAGGGAGAGGGAGTTGTAATACCCCTATTTTGACCCTTATGGTTTATTGGCCTTAATGTAATATTGTGTAAATACAGTGTGTAATTTCCCTATTGTGGAGCTCAAGGCCAAGGCTCATTGGTGGATGTTTAAGGTTTTATTTCATAGGAAAGTATTTGACGGTTTGATTATTCATGGGTTGTTAAACCATGAAGAATTGTAAATGATGTAATTGTTAATTATCATGCAGTAAAATATCCAAGGATTTGGATAAGGAGGAAACTAATGAGAAGGGATTGTGTGTATCCACTAGGGAGAGGTGAGGGGGTTGTGGGTTTGGAATCCATACTGCCACATGTCTGTTTGTGAACTTGTTTGACTTCCCCTGCTAACTTTTAATGTTGTTACTGAAGGTAGTTTAGAATCCTATTTGTGAGGCAGATTGAGTATGGAGCATGCCCTGTGAATCCATATGGAAGGGTATGGACTGTGTTTACTTGTCCCCTAAGACACTTAAGCACCTTGGAATTCACAAATCCAGAATGACTATCCCAGGGAGGACCCAAAATGAAGGGGGATGATCCATTCATTCACACACAGAGGAATTCACCACGGGTCGCAGATCCGAGTCGTAGAGCGGAGAAGGAAAGAACGTGATCCTGTATAAGCCGAAGTTACACAGTGGGATGCCCATAGAAACCTGATGCATAAGCCATATCTGTTTGAGAATCCCATGAAAGTAAACCTGGAGATGAATTATAGAGCATGAGTAGCTCCGGGAAGTTGTGAGAAGACTTGGTATGTTCTACCGAGAAGTCGAGTTGCGGGATAGAGTTCAGCCTACAGCCTTGTGAAGAGCCCAGCTTATTAATAGAGGTAGAAGGTCATTTAGGGTTGGACTGCTTGATAAACCCAGTGAATACTGTAGTCTCATAGAAATAGCAGTTGGACCTTTCTATGCCCACCCTGAATAGAACTGGAGAGAAGGGGCCTTGAGGGACTGTGAAGCAGAGAAGAGGACCTTCCTTGTGTTGGGTGATGTAGGTATTGTGGGTTCCATGTCTTCTGAGTGTTGAGATGCCTACAACTATGTGGTTGAGCTCACTGGATTAGCACCATCCTCCATGTTTCCATGTATGCTTGATAAACCCAATTGCAGGTTAGTTTAGCATGTGTATGCTTGATAAACCCAACTGCAGGTTAGCTTAGCATGTGTATGCTTGATAAACCCAACTGCAGGTTGGCTTAGCATGAGTATGTTGCCCCGGTATGCTTGATAAACTCAACTGCAGGTTGGATTAGCATGTGTATGCTTGATAAACGTAACTGCAGGTTGGATTAGCATGAGTATGTTTCCCCGGTATGCTTGATAAACCCAACTGTAGATTGGCTTAGCATGGGGATGAGACCTTGAATGTGAGAGAGAGTTCCTTATCCTTCCTTAGTGGATAAATGACCCAGCTCGGGGGTGATCTCTCATATGAAAGAGTACATGCTGGACAAAGATCTAAGTTTGCGTGGAACATTGTCCTCACTTAGCCAATTGCTTGGGAAGCTTCAAGATCCAAAGATAATTGTTTCAGTGAAGTGAATGTTGATATTTCATGTGTTATATTATGATTGTTTTGTTTAAGTTGTTGAATAAATGTTTATATGAATGTGAGCAATATGCATATTATGTATGAGCCTAAGTAGAAGGATGATTTCATGTTGGATGCCTAATCCAGTTGCATGAGTTTAGTGCATTATAGATATTGCATGTGGTGGATATATTGGTTAGACCCAGTCCTTGCATATTGTGTATTTGTTATGCATTGCTTGCCTTTAGGGACGGATTGTAGGGCCTCATCTATGTATGGGAAAGGATTGGAGGAGCCTTGGGGTGCTCCATGATTCTCTGTGAGTCGGGGGGAAATATATGGAGTCATGATAGAAGGAATACAAAGTCCTTGAAGAAGGTTAAAGGCACTTCGAGGAGATTATGAGCAATAAATTTAGTTTGAGAAATGACAAGGTTAGAGACCTTAGTTGGGAAGGGGACTACATCACTGTATAGATCTATCCAAGATATTTCCAACGGTACCAACCTTGCCCAATTTGGTTAAAGGAAGAAGGAGTTACGCCCCTGGTAAGTTGCAGGTGCAGCGAAAGTGTTTCCGCAACTCCGCATCTACAATGCGGATTGTGGATTGCGGACGTTGGAAACCAACGTTGGATTTGGACTCCCGCATTTCTGAGTTCCGCAATGCATAACTACAGAATGCAGAAAGGGGGTAATCTAGGACCATTCTGCATCCGCAATGCGGATTGTGGATTGTGGAAGGAAAAGTCGTTCCGGAGGTGGAATAGGGATTTCTGCATTTCCGCATCCGCAACCGCAGATTGCGGATGGAAAATCGCAATTGCGGATTGCTGATCACAATTGTGTATTACGGATCAATCTTGCGGATTGTGGATTGCATTTTGCGGATCACAAGTGCGGATTGCAGATCAATCATGTGGATTGCGGATCCGAGCCCGTTGCGGCTATATATATATATAATCGACAGGTCTCCCATCACCTCTGAAGGCCACCTTGGAGGTGTGGGGATACTTAGTTGACTCATTCACCTTTATTTTATAACTTATACCTAATCGATAACGAAATTGAGTGGCTTCTTTAGGTCCAATTCCACCAATTTTGGTTGGGGCAATTCTTACTTGTTCATTGGGAACTAATCTTGCTAAGCCATTTTGGACCATTTTCCACACACCCAACTAGTGAATCATTTGAGAAGGATTGATGTTGAACTCATAGATAGGTAAAGGTGTGGTGTTATTTTGATGGTGCATCCCAAGGCAGGCTAAGCTATAGTGGAGTAGGGGGATTATTATACATCTCAGATACTCATTGGTACAGACTCTCTGCAGGCATTGGACCGACCACCAACAACATGCATAATTTTCTTCTATCATGATGATCTTGAAGTTGTTCATGTCAAAATGTGTGTCCTTTATTCATATTTTTGATGATTCACAACCAACAATCAATTGGATTAAGGAGAAAAGACCTCCAAAGAAAATCTACCTGAAGCCATTATATGAGGAGATTTGCATATTTCTAGTTTTCTTTGATGAGGTCTCTTTCCACCATACATACAGGGAAAATAATGCCCAGGCCTATCTCCTCTCTAAAGCGGGATTGCAATTCCATGAAGGTAGATGGAAATTTTGGGAGATTGATAAAGATATCATTAAGGAACTCGATCCAGGACCACTTTTTGTATAAATATTTTGAACATGGTATAAGCTTTTACCCATGGTTCTATCCTTTTGTTTCCTCTCTCTAAGGCTGCTAGTCTGTTGTGACATTACAAAGAAGTAGTGTAGTGTTTCATATTGCTCGTCCGATAGTTACATATTTAGGTAAATGGAACTTCATGCATATTTTTTGGGTTGGTTGTTAAAAGTATTAATGACTTGGTAGCATAATTAAATTTCTGTAGATGATTATATGTAAGGCACTTGTTCCATTTGAACAATATGGTTCATAATTCTAATAAAATTTTGGAATGTGATATTTTCTCGCGGAAAAAAAAGTGTATTCCAAAATAAAAAGACCTGGCTAAATTTAAATTTAAGCATTGGTTTAATCTCTAGCCCATGTGTCAAGGAAACTCGATGCTTTCTAGCATGGTCAGTGGTCACGAATTTAATGGATTTCCAAGTATTAAAATATGTTTCTTTTATCCTTGCAACCGAAGCCATGAGAAGCAGAACCATGAAAAATAAACCTTTGGCTAGTTATTGATTTTTTTCATGTAGAATGCGGTCCTATTGGTATTTGGTTATTGCATTAATTCTTTTCTCTAGCGAAGGATATTTTTCTGATATAATAGTTGCAATAGACCGATTAAAACACATACGACAACTAGCCAAAGGTTAATCATGTCAATATTGTCCTCCTTCTGTGGACTCATTAGTTTAATTAATCCATTTGCGGGAGGATTAAGACCTCACCGACTTGAAGATAAGAGGAGAATACCAAACTTGTCAAGTAGGTGGGTTTCTTCCATCTAAAGGAGTGTTGTCGAACCACATGAAGAGACACCTGGTAGCCTACTCCACCTACTCTTAGGATATTGTGTAGACTCTATAGAGATAAGATCTAGCTATTTTCCACTACAATCTTGTAGGCTATAGCAATTAATTAGCTTTCATTGCCAAAATTAGGAAAATCATAACACACACCTAGGCATTTACATTAAGTCCTTACCCTACCAGGCAAACATTTACATTTGAAATCAATATCAAATGAGTCCAATAGATAATAAGCAAATAAAATGCTAAGATAGTTCACATTAGTGTTTTAATTACCGAATGTCAAAATATGGGGTGTTGCATGAACCTGACATGTGTGACGTGAAGTAGTATGGAGACTGCCAAAATTGCTCACTAGTATGAATCAAGGCTATGCAGATCATATGCAAAAATTATAGCCAACATTTAATGCTGGAGAAATAATGTTAAGACATGCCTTAACATTAATTCATATCTGTATAATTTATCCATCTTTTGAACCAAAATATTATGTTAAATTTACGTGGAATTGTCCATCGCCTCGATATGAGGCCAAATAAGAGGTCCAACTTGCTCATTCATGTACAAAATGGTGTAGTAGATAAGGTTGGTTGAAGAAAAGTGTTTTGTGTCTTTTTCACTGAAAATTTAGGATAAATTGAAAAAAAAAATGCAGCAATTCGATTGCTATTATCCCTCAGCCTTCGGCAAGGACTAATAAAAAGTTGTGATTGAATTGTACAATGCTAAGATATAGTCAAGAGAAAGGATTAAATAGTTAGGACAATTTCCCAACTTTAAATAGGCTAACTTGATTTACATGAATAGAGATGGATGAACTAAGAACATAAACAAGTGTATAAATAATATTAATCTAGAATAGCTTTCGGTTTCAAATTATTGTCAGGTGAAAACATGAAACTGGGTTAGTGTTTCATGAGAATCATATGGGGGAAATTAAGATATGCATTTTTTTCACCGACCGGAATATTTTTTGGCCAAACAATTGCCACTAAATTTTTACTGAAAAACATTTTTTCATCGAAAGTTAAACTTAATGGAGGGCCCTGGACCAGTGTAGAAAAACATTGCTAGATAATTTGCAATGTACATTGTAAAACAAAATAGGTCAAAAAACTATTTTGGTTGAATATATTGTTTGGCCAATAACCATGTTCATCCAAAAAACTTGTTTATATATATATATATATATATATATATATATATATATATATATATATTTTTTTTAATAGACAGTGTTATTTGTTGGATTGTTACTATGTGTTGTGATGTTATGTTGATGCAGTCAGGGTGCAATGTCAAGTTCGATTGGTAGTTGGCTATTTAGGTGGCTGGTTTTGCTGTATTAATCTGTTTGACTCTATTAGGTGGCAATTTTTCTCTGTTAGGTGGTGGCTTTTGGCTCTATTAAATAGTGGCTTTGCCTCTATTAGGTGGTGGAATTTCTTTGTTAAGTGGTGTCTTTGTCTCTGTTAGGTGGTGGCTTTTGGCTCTATTAGCTGGTGGAGTTGGCTATGTTTGTTGGTGGCTCTGGCTCTTTTAGCCGGTGGCTTCAGCTCTTTTAGATAATGCCCTTGACTTCGTTAGCTAGTGGTTTAGCTTTGTTAGTTGGTGACTTAGATCTGTTAGTTGGTTCAACCTTGTTCGTTGGTGGATTAGATCTATTAGATTGTTCAACTATGTTCATTTGTTCAGCTCTACTAGTGTTGGATCGTATCTTTTGGTGTTGACTTGATTGATGTTTACTGAGGGACACTCATTGTTTTGTCTTAACTAATAGATATTTGTACAATTAAAAGTGTTACGATTGGAAGGAAACAGGGCCATTGGACAATTAAAATCATTGTAATTAGAAAGAAATAAGATTTGTACCACAAACTTGGCAAGGGCTACAAGATCCCAGTTGGAATGAACAATTGATTTGACTTCTTCCTTGAGAATGAGTAGCCTCTTTGTAAGGTGCATATGATATAGAGAAATAAAATTGGCATTAAATTCTAGATGTTTGGTCTTTGTAGCATCTTACAACCAGGACCCACTGAACCCATACATAGAATTAAAGCTGCCAGAGGGTATCTCGCTTGTATAGAGGACCTATAATTAAATAGCTTAGAGATGTGTAGATTATTGTCAATTTTTTCCCATTTAAGATTTAAAAAAATGTTGCTAAGTATAAATTAAGACCTAGGGTTTTTGTAATTTAACTTCATTTTTTCTCAAAATAAGAAAAGGAGTTGATTAATATCCATAGTTGGATAGATGCCATTTGGTCATTTTAACATTTTCTATAATTTTAATCTTAGGTTGTTTCAAAAGTATATTTTCATATGGATGTTGAGATATGAGAAAAGAAATAAGATTTATGATTAACACAAATGGGTTTTAATAGAGATACAATATTTGTTAGAATTCCAAAATATTTTCCTTAAATCTAATCAATTACTTGATATTTTTGGACATATTTTGCATTAATAAGTCTCCATAAATAACAATATGTCACTTTCTCTTCTCCTGCAAAACTCCTAGTCAACTCCTTGAAATTCCTTTGTGGAACTTAAGCCTCAAATCACTAATGAAATTGTGACAATCTATTGATGTTGCTTCCAATGACCACCCAAAATAAGAACAGGACATCTACATTTAACAAAAGTAAAAGTAACCTAATAAAATGAAATTTCCCAACATGTCGTGCATTCTAGGACCAATTCACCCTTTAATATTCAACATATGTTACACACACTGCAATTTTAGCACACTTAAACCACCATTATTCAGAGAAATTAAATATGGAGGATGTTGTTCAATAGCAACTTAAGAGGATGGTTCCCGAACTTTACTAAGTTTATCACAACTTTTTTCATCGGGTTTGTGACTCTTAACATTACTTTAACTAATTGTTGTTTGATAAAATATATTACACCATTTGTTTTATTAATAAATATTAATTTAAAAAGGGGCAAATTTGATTTAGTAGTGAATCGTGAATAACGTACGACCTCATAGAAATTAACGTGCCAATATATTTCCTACTTTGTAAATGAATGGAATTATGGATCCCTATCGGGACACGGGACAATGAAGGAGTTGATTAAGGAAGAAAAATACAATGAAGGAGTTGATTAAGGAAGAAAAATAAGTTATGGAAGGTGGGTACCACACATTATACAAGGAGGGACAAGGGTACAATTCTCAACCATGACAAACATATTTAATCACATCTTAGTTGTCGAAGAAACATAGACCATATGGATTTCCATTGACTTTCATTGAATTATATAAAAAATTATAATATTTTAACCCTTTTCTACAATAATGGATTGTAATTTGTAATTCATATAATTTTAGTGAATTTTAGGAGTTGATGAAACATTAACATCGTCAGTCCTACTGATGAGAGGCATTTCGTTGTCTTAACATTGCAATAACCAAGAAACTATTGCTTCATGTGTCCACAATTAGACAATTATTCACATATGGAAAGGCGTATATTTTGGTAAGACATAGAATGACCTTTATTTTGGTAGGTATAGTACATGATGAGATTAGGCCCATTCCAATCAAAGGAAAAACATAAATATAAATATTGTTTAGTAAATTTAACAGTTTTGTAAAATTTATATTTATATATAAGTTGTATTGATATGTATAAGATGTTATGTAGTTTGGTTGGTTAGTTCGAGTGGTTGAGTGTTATGAAATGTAAGTATGAAGTTGTGGGGTTAAGTCTCCGTGTTAATTATTTTTTGTGAATAATGTAAATCTCACTCTAGGTCCCCACCAAATCAGGTTTTCAAAATTGCAACCAAAACGTTTATCCCAAATACCATCCTCAAAATAAAAAGAAATGTTTTTTGGAATTTTATCATTAAACTTTCAAAACATTAAAATTAATAAAAATGACTTTAAACTATTTTATGTGGTTGACTTAGTATCAATAGTTAAAAATATCACCTAGAATGGGGACCATGGTTGAAATTTGATGTCCTACTTTACACGTTAAGAAATTTTTATATGACATTTTACTTTTAATATTGTCTTTGATTTGATGTTTATTTCTTAATTTTTCCCATCCTAATAATAGTTGATTTTTTTTTTAAATAACATTTATAATAACTATATGAAACATTGAATTCTTATATCTTGCCTCATATAATACAAAAATAAAAAGTTTTAAAAAATATAATAAACATAATGATAAAACCAAACACACACATAATGACAAAGAAGTTTTATTCTCGAAACCTTTAAATAGGCTTCTTCACAAGCAATACAATGGGACATTGCTATGGGCCACCAAATACCATGGGCCCAAAAAACCATGGCCGAGTCAAGTTTACTAACAAGAGGAGACAACGAGACCATGATAAAAATCAAACTTTTCATATTAGAAATATAAATATAAAGAGAAAATATAGAAATATAAATATATACACATTTAATTACTAATAACTAATTAGTAATATATATATATTAAATAGTGGTTCCCCATGGAAGCCTTGTTTACACTATGGCTACGTCCACCTAGGAGAATATATTATACTATCAAAGGAAAGTATACATTAACGAGCATCATGAATAACGACTAACCAACCTCATCAAGCATTCAACACAAGGGGATCACTAAGAGCATATGTTCGGTGGGAATTCAACCCGGGTTAGGAACACAACAACAATGACTCCCTACCAACTGAGCTACCCTCTTTGATTGTATATATATATTGAAATTAAAATTTACACTTCATTAATGACATTTAATTTTATGAAGTGACAGTGGGGAGACAGGTGCGGGAGGATTGCTTTTTGACCCTGGAGGCAATATAGTTAAAACCTTTGCATGTGGATTAGGGATAGGTACCAATAATCAGGCATAATGTTTTTTCTCTAATTTGTCTATAGTGGAAGGAATTCATTCCTTAGTTGTGATCAGGGATTCTATGATCATTCTATCCTAGACTAGAAAGCGTTAGGAAATAGTGGACCCTATCGTTGGTCATCTTGATAATCGCATTTTGGGAATTCTTTCTCAATTTCAATCAATCCAATTTTTTCTTGTTAAAAGAACCGTGAATTAGTTAGCATGTCTTTGCAAATCAAGCTTCTCACCTTTCTCAAGGAAAATTAACTATCAATGGAGGTCCTATTCAACAATTCCGGATTCCCTAAGAACCTTATGATCATACTTATGATATATAACTCCATCCTAAGTTTGGAGATTATTCTAAGTCTCCTTGACATTTTTTTTAGTGTTCTGAGTGATATGTGGAGGGTGGTTCAAAGTACTCCTTTTCAAGGCGTTGATGGTAGGTGTATTAATTGTGGCAGGAAGATCATGATGGCGAGTCCATATACTGGTTTAAGCATTCTTCACGTTCTTGCGTGTGGAGACTTAGTGGTGTTAATGAGTTGCTTCTTTGTGAAGTTTCGACATTTGAAGAGTTGTGAAGGAAATTATGCTTCAGTGTTAAGGATTCGTTCTTTTGGAATGGTGGCAAGGGATGCTGGTTCATTTGCCCTCTCCTTATCTTGAGGAGTTAGGTGTCCTAGTCAGCGGGTTTTTCTTCCTTTCCAAGTAATTCGTTGCAGCTCTGCTCTCTCTTTCAATTGGAAACTTTGGGAGATTGGTCTTTCAATTTTTCTGGAAAACTCAGAGTTAGTGCTGGCTAGGGTTGATAATGTTTTCTGCTTGGTTAGAGGGAAGTTATAGTATTTCCTTCTACTATCTCTGTCAATTATCATTAATTACGGTTTTGGTTTGGTAGTGCGTAACTCCTCTCTAAGAAGGAATCCTTATCTGTATTATTTCGGGATTTTCAATAGGGGTTGGAATATTAACAATATGGGAATTGAGAAACAACTTGAGGCTCTCTTAGACCAATTTAGTTCTACAAATTCAAGCATTCAGGACTTCAAAACTCATCTGAAGTGGATGAAAGACCGGATGGAAGGTATGTTTGAAGTTGTTCACTAGCTGATAGCGCACACTATGATCTTATACAATCGTTTGGACCAAATTGAACACGTTTATCATGAGATTAATAACAATATGGAAGCTCAATTATCCATTTTGCAAGCAGTTGTTAGGGATTGTGACAACAAAGTGGGAGAAATAGCAGATACAGTTTCAAAGCATGAATATTTAATAGGTGGAAATTTCTCGAAAATTGATGAGAATTTTAATGTTAAAAATGGGGATTGCACTTTTGTTCTTTAGCCGGTGCAAGAAAGTTCTGAGGATTTGCATGCAAACCTGGTTGAAAACAGTGATGAAGAAAACATGTTTTTCCAAATTGATGGTGCTGGTCAGGGAACGGATTCTGAAGATAATTCCGCTCAAGAAGAAAACTCTAATAAAGAGGGTGAGATTGATGTTAAAACAGAGGTAGACTCTTATGATGCAAAGGACGATAATGAAGATGAGTTCTTAGTAGATGATGTTAATACTTCATTCAGTGAAGAAGATGAAGATGTTCTTTATTTGCAAAGAACAAACATTGACTCCAACAACTAGTTTGTTCTTTACATGTTTTGCTTTTGCATTTTGTTCGTTGGTTAGTTTGTGAAAATATATAGCAGTATAGAGTATTTAGCATTTTGGAAGACCATGTCCTCCATTTGGATGAATGCATATGTTAGTATAGTTATGCAAGTTATATCTTTTGAATCTCTCAACTTTTAAAGATGAAATTTTTGTATGGCTCTGTTAAATTTATTTATCCTTTTATCAATATAAATATAACCGTTTCTGTTAAATTTTTTTATGAAGTGATAGTATTTTGACATGTAAAATGCAAAATGACGACTATTTACCCATCAAATTTCAACTTTAATGGAGACATAATTAATTTCTACTCTAGTTTTTTAGAATGATAAAAACACACTTAAGCATTACATTTCATATATAAAAAAAACATGTAGAAGGAGAACATGGTGATATACTAGTGGATTAATATTGGCAATTGAAAGCCAGGGTCTAATCCCTAAATATAAAGACAATTTCTTTCTTGATGATTAACTATCTTTATTACTATTTAAGTAAGACTCTTGATTTGAAGAGCCTCCCAGCACTCACTCGATGTTTTTAAAGATGTTAATATTATAAATGGATTTGGGATGTGAAGTGGAAATGTTTTTCATGAGATAAACACACAAAAGATAGATAGCTTATTGCTAAAAGTTCGATAACAAGGAAATAAAGCTTTTAATAAAGGAATGTAAAGTTATTTTAGATTAATTATTGTTATAAGAAAGAAAAGTTCTATTAGAAAATAAGATTTTTTCATAATGAAAATATAATACTTTAACATGATTAGTTATTATTTATTTTTAAAATCACAAATTAGTTAGATATCAAATGTTGAAATATAAAAATCTTTAAGAGACTTCCTTCATATAATAATTTGACTATTTAATTTATAAAAATATACATCCTATCTAACTCCATATTCAAACTTATGTTAACCTCCGTCACATTAATTTGAAAACACCTTTTATTTGCGTTTGCAGTCAACCAGCTTTGTATTTTAACAGTGGATCCAAAAACTAATGTCTAACGTAAGATGTAAGCATAATAAAGTAGCATGTAAATTTAACACCATAAGTTAGGTATTAGATGTAGGTATAATAAACAAGAGCTGTGTGCAGCTTAGTCCTTGCCTTATTGTATAAAAGTAAAAATCAATATTAAATATCAACCAATAACTATTTATTTAAAAAACGAAAAATTCTCAGAACCTCATTCATAATTGTTTTCTTTTCAATTGTTAATGGCAGTAAACCATTCATGAGACAGTAAACCATTCATGAGACAATTTAACCTGCATATTAAGCATAGTTTATGAAGTTAGTCACAGATTCTATAACTTTAAAAGAGAATTGTTAATTAAACTACTGGAAAATGTCAAAGTTGCTTCAAGATGTGAAGGAATAAAATATGAAAACTTCTGTGCCCTTTTAAGTCCATTTAATCCTTCCATGGAAGGGTTGTGGACGTTTTGCACTTTAGATAAACTCTAGTCCTTTTCTCATATAAATAAGTTTCATTTCAAATATTTCCCACATGGAAGGTCCTTCCTTTTGATTATTATTGGCTCATTGCAGAATGGAAAAAGTTTCCCTTGATCTTGCCACAAATGAGTACCAATTGAAAGCACATTTAACATTGTTGGGAAAAAATTGCTCAACTTTTATCACAAGCTCACCCTTTTTTCAGTTATCAAAATTTGGCATGTAATGATTTAGAGGTGGGGCATGTTTGATATGAAACCCCTTTAGAAATCAACATTGCAGCTAATACAAAAAATGGTTAACTTGGATAACGTAAATTCACTAGAGATATTGCAAGGCATTCCCTAGTACATAAAAATAAGCAAATCAAAATGAAGATATGAATATGTTAACTACACTGCCTGGTTGCATTCTGCACAGGAAAATAAAATCGATAGTTAATATGAATGCATTAAGAAAATGGTGCATAGAAATAATAGAATTATGGAATATAAAGTATTTTATTCAAGTGCCAGGGATAAAACAAGACCAGTTTGATATAGCTTTTCCTACCATCTGAAATTTCAACGATTTGTCCATGGTTCAAAACCTCCATACATCACAACCTCATCTTAGGTTAGCTTCACATATTCATAATTATCATTTTATCTTTAAGTCTGAGGATGAGATGAAGGGACTAGGAAAAATACTAGCCAAAAAGCTAATTAGGAGGGGGGACAATTACAGAACATGAAACCTATTACATGTGGATATGGTTCCTTAAACAAAAGACCAACTCAGGGTCTTCAACAAGGTATCCACTATCATTATTTTAGTCATCATTCTCATAGCTTGCATAGTCGACTTTCATAGAAAGTAGAATTTTATGAATTAAATGACAAGCATTCCTGTTTTCTCCAAACTTCTGTCACCCTCACTCTATTGCCAAATTCATGCATAGATGCTTGCTACCGTTTTTCATTAACACTTTGATCGGAACTTCCAATTGTTGGAAGCCCTCAATAAGATATGAATGCAAAAGCGAAAATAGCTAACTATCATACTTGTAAGGTAACATTGTCTCAAACATTACAGGTCTCTATGAGACAGTCTAGTTATAATACCTATTTCAACACCAGAATCAACTCCATCAAAATAATAGTGACACATTGTATTTTATGGATGTTGGTTGCTTTCTGGACAGACCCGGGTTTTCAGGATGCGCAGCAACAAACACCCCTTTGGCGCACTGGCCCTTTCGGCAACGAGCTGCGCAGTAGCCCGAAGTCTCACCCGAAGTGGCTATGGGGGGGCTAAGGAATCAGGTTTCCTTAACCTAGGTGTTGTGGAGTCTACAGTCTTCTCTCTTCCCTTCTTGGAAGTAACCCCTGAACAGAGCGTCTTACTCTTTCACAGGTCTCCCAACGCTACAGTGCTGGATCTCACTCTTCTCGATCGAGCTGTGCGGTAGCTCCGCACTTGCGCACGATTCTTTTACCCACTACCTTCGATACACTATGTATCATCTCTGCCCTTGCACCACAGTGCAGTAACACACTCCTTTAGCGCTGCGGCGACAATGTTCTTACAGACTCCTTCGACAATGCACAAGTACAACTTCTAAGGGAGCTTCCAGGATTTACTTTATACAATCATTCATAAAGATAGCGAAACATTCATAGAAACATAGACAGTAAAGCAAAGAAATGCAATCACATAAAGCATCACCACAACAACAAGAATTATGTGGTTCACTTCCAGGAGGGAAGCTACGCCCATGGGAACTGTGTTTTATATTATCTTGTGATGGGGATAACACAATTCCGCTGCGCACACAGCTGTAGCCTTAGATCTTTCTGGGAAACTCCACGCACACAACTGGGAGCCCTTCTCTTAGATCTATTCTCTTCTTCTACAGATATTACCATAACAAAGACATACAATTACATTCCCCTCTCAGTCCTCTTGCGACTGGTCGATACATGCAATGGCCCTTATGCCAAGCGGTCTTCCTGCGAGATCGCGACCTTCTTACATGCACAAACTGATCATTAACAACTTACAAAATACAGCAATACAAATGACTCAGACATCAACTTAGACTATGTGTAATTCAGTAACTATCTAACTCTTTTCTCTCTCTCTAACCCTTTTCCCTTTTCCATTACACATATATATAGGTGGCCCTGAGGGTCGCACCTTTACAAAACTGTGGGCCTTTCCCAACAGTGATCCCCAAAAACCCTAACCGCGGACACGGCTAGGTGTACTATAGGCGCCTCTTGCAGTCACATCGTAGCTTCCTGCAGGCTCCACGATTTTCGGCGCAGATCGCGGGTATGGGCGCCGCTTCATCGTTCTTCGCTCCTTGTCCTTCGCCTTCAATGCTTCGGCCCGTTGCTCTTCCTTGGTCCGAGCAACCATAACTCCTGTACTTTTTCCTTAATGAGGGTAGCTGAGCCCTCTATTCTACTGCTTCATTTACTGTGGTGGTTGAGCTTTCTACTCGACCACCTTATTTACTCTTTCCTTTGACTTATGCGTGCGAGCTCCACGATTTCCGGCCCGTAATCTGCGGTGAGCTCGTCCATCTGGCGCCGTACCACGCATTGTTCATTTCTGCCCAAAAATGGTGCTTTTCCTCAAAATTAACACTTTTCCTTCAAAACTTAGTGCTTTTTCCCCAAAACTGGCAGCTTTGCCATAGCTGCGGCCTATGCTCCAACAGGCCCCTAACACTTACTTGTAGCTCGTCCCCAAGCCACTCGCACTAGCTTGCGGTCGTTTTACTTGTGCATCGGACTTGCTTGGGTCGCAGTGAAGGCTTGCTTCCACTGCGCAATAGCGGAGTCCATGTCTTGCACGCACTTCGTGGCTATCTGCACCAGGTCTGAAGTAGCTTCTTCTCCTTCTGCGCCATCGACCAACTCTTGAGACTCAGCAAATGCTTTGACCTTGGCCTCTGCTTCGGTAGCAAGTTCAGCATACTCATCCATAAAAGGCTGAATGATATTGGCGAGAGTAGCATCTTTGTCTCTGAGCCTGTGCAGTTCTTGCTGGACTTTGCGGACTTCGCTCATTTTTCTCATTTTGGCTAAGCCTTCCAAGGGCTTAGCTTCTTCATTCAAAACAGCTAGGGACTGTTCTGCTGCTTTCACCTGTTCCAAAAGGGAAACTTTAGAAGGGAGCTTCTCGAGCTCAGCCCAAGCTTGCATAGCTTGTGTCATTAACTGTTGGGCTTCATCTGTTCTGCGCTTCATTTGGGTAGAAGCTATTCGCAGTGCTTCAAGTCGTTCTTGCTTATCATCTGCGGGAGGCACTACGGTACGAGCTTCCAACTCGGCGAGCTGCTTTCTATGGTCCTCAGCCATAGAAACTACTTGTTGTTCTAGGGCTTTCGCCCTTCTGCCAATGCATTGCACTTTCTCAACTAAAGGAAGGTCTGGTTGAATCTGGCAGGTCGACAACTCCTGGGCGATTTCATCTAGGGCATTCCTTAGCCCAGTGTCTCGCGCTTCTTGAAGTGCAAGCTGTGTAGAGATCTCCTTATAGCCTTCCCTTATCTCTACTTCCTGCGTCTGCAGTCTTTGATTGTCATGGAATGTGGAGAGCTCCCTAGCTTTCAACTCAGTAGAGACCTGCTCGTGAACCAACTATAGAGTTTCCAACGAAATTAGTGACAAATTTATTTCAACAGGGCCAACCGCGCTTACCTGCAGTGCCTCCAGAGGATCCAGGAGTGTCATGATTGCGGGCGGGATGTAGACGACAGTGTGCCTTTCTGTAGGTACTTCAACCCACTCGGTGCTTATAGATGCTTGCGGCACCTGCGAGACGGATGCTGGCGCATGGGTCTGCACAATTCGTCCTGCGATACCTTTCAACTCCACGAGCTGTAGATCCAGAGCACTTCTGATGTTAGCCTGAGAGGCACGCAGCTCCTGAAATTGCTCCTTCAAGTACTGGTTGAGCCTCACAACAGGAATCTCATAGGGATCTCCAGTCACTTTTGCGGGGTGCGACAGCTTCTGCTTCTTGGTAGCCGGTCCTGACGGACCTTCATCATTCTTTCGCCCGATCTTGTCCTTGCCCTTATCTTTGTCTGGCGCCTCAGGGGGTGGCATCGTGACAGTGGCCTGCTTCCATTCATCTGGCTAGGACTTCACAGTGTCCTCCACATCCTGGGTAGTCATTCGGTAAAGCCCTATGGTCCATTCTTTCGATTGAATTCCGCGAGGGCGGAAATAGATTTCATGCAAGTTGGCAGAAAAGACCAACTTCATTCCATAGAGTTCTGCCGTCTCCTCAGTAAGCCTCGGCATCTCCATGATGGTATCCCTGAGGAGATGATAATACTCGAAGAACACGGCGCGGTTCATCTTGCGCTTCACGGGATTACTAGAATCCCAGAGGTTGACATAGCGCATCCCTGTAACCTCTCCTGAGCGGCGCGGAAGAAACTGAGTGTTGGGCGGTTCCTTCCACCCGACAAAGGCACACAAGATCAGGAGCCAAGAGAAATGGAACAGCTGATTGGCGGTGTCCTGAACGTTCCGACAATCTTCCAAGAATAAATTTAGGAGGAAGAGACACCAGTTATACTGCTCTCCCTCCGCAGCTGCAATTGCAAGCTCTACAACAGCTCCAGGGACTTCTTTAGGTCGAGATTTCGTTAAAAGTCTGCCTGCAAGCAGACTACCTGTGAATCTGAGTGCTTCATCTTCAACTACAGTGAGGTCATAAGCCCGACCTCCTCTCGACAATTTGTATTTCTGCACCAGCTGTGCAACCAGCTTTCGGTCCTTGTCTTTATCAACGAAATGGACGTTGGGGTCCTTACCAACCTTAGATATGCTGGTAATTCGATGAATCAGGTCCACATTCAGATCAATTGGCCTCCCTAGCCAAAGATAACCACCGTGAACACAGGATAACAGGACCTTGACAACCGCATTAACTTCATTGATACGCCCGAAGTGTGGTAGCTTCAACAGGTTCAACAGTCCATGCTTTTTTAGATTTACTGCAAATTCCCGCGGGACGAATTCATCAATCTTCTTAACAGGATTATGGACCACCGTCAGATAGTGATCTGGCGCGAACTGAGGATACGTTCTATAATATCCCAAGTTGAAGTCAGAAAACTTAACCAGTGGGAGATGTCCAAGCAGGGATCCTTCTTCTTCCACGATTTCCGCCATTGGTGGCAGCGGAATCGAATACTTGGTGTTCTTGGGAATATGCACCTCAGTTGCATCATCTGGGCACAGAGGAATGTAGTTAACCAGAGTGGCCAAGGGCTTTGGAACGGGTACCTCCGGCTGCTGCTGCTGCTGGAGCTGTTGTTGAGACACCCTTGTGCCCGGGGACTATCTGGGATCAGAGAAAATAGGAAGCTTTCTTGGTCGGGGTAGCCATACCGAAGTCTAACCCTGTGCATCTGAAGTGTCGGACGAATTCTTCAGTTGACAGGTTCTCCGTCATGAACCTACATACACGACAAACACTGAACAGAAAAAGGTGGAACAACGTAGGATGCAAACTCTGAAAACAGAGGGAAGCAGTCTGCACAACACAGCTCTGAAAACAATGGCTGACTCTCAAACAGGACAACTATACAGCTCAATAGCAAGGAAAGTAACCCAAGCATATGCGAATGAGGAGTATTTATAGCTGAGGGCAGTAGTAGGTGCGAACAGGTGGCGCTAATAACCGTTGGCACCTAAGCAAATGAGTTGACAACCCCCCCCCCCCCGTGCTTCTGTGGTGTATTAAATGCGAGGGATGGGTTCTGACAGCCTTTGGGAGATGTGCTAAGGACTTCGGCTCCTTAATTAAATGCAAATATTAGGGAAATCAAGCTGAATCTGCTAGAGCAAGTACAATTAGATGGCAGTCTCATCCTTCATTAAGACTCAGACGCGGCTACAGAACTACCGCAATTCAAATTTTCGGCGGGTAACTTCAGCATGGGTAACTGTGCACAATGAGGGCTCCACGGCGAGGAGAACTCCGCAAGAGCGAAAATAGGCTTGCTCAGAATAGGCTTTATTGACTACGCGGATGTTTCGAAGAACTGCGTGGGAAGCCAGAGACTGAAAATGTCTCGCGAATTCCGTGTAGACTGTGATAAGTGCGATGCCTCTTTCAACTACACTGGACATCTACACGACTTTAGCAGCTGATTAGGTCGACAGGGCGGAGTGGCCGTCGCGATAAAGCTTGAGCCGACTCCCGTTGATCATTGTGGGAAACAACTCTCCATTTAGCTTCGCAAGCTGAACTGCTCCACCTTCTGTTATCTTCATCACTTGAAAAGGGCCTAACGAATGTACATGAAACTTGCCTGGAAACTTGATGAATTTACTATCATAGAGGAGTACCAAGTCTCCTTCCTGAAAGACTTTATTCTTAATATGCCTGTCATGCCAAGCCTTCTGTCTTTCCTTCTGCACTTGTTGATGGAATCCAGCTAAAAGCCTGTCTTCTTCTATGGCAACCAATTGTGATAGCCTTTCACTCATAGTATCAGTATCTGCCATTTCTGTAATTTGAGCAATTCTGAGACTGGGAACAATGTATTCCATGGCCATGATTGCTTCTTGTCCATACACCAAGCTGAAAGGTGTGTGACCTGTTTATTTCTTGCATGTGGTTCTATAAGCCCATAACACAACTGTGACTCTAAGGTCCCAATCATCTCTTTGTTGATTACAGATCTTGGTCAGGGCATTCTCCAGAATCTTATTGAATGCCTCCACCGTACCATTAGCTTGAGGGTGGTAGGGTGTACTCTTATGGTGACTAATGTGGAATTCTTCAGTAAGGGCCTCTATAGTCTCGTTCAGGAAATGTGTGCCTTGATCACTCATTAGAATCAGTGGACATCCAAATCTAGTGACAATATTCTAAAAAATGAACTGCGTGGCAGTGACAACGTCACAATTCTTAATTGGCTTCGCCTCAACCCATCTGGTGAGGTATTCAGTAGCTGTGATGATGTATCTTGCACCGGTTCTCTTTCCTGGTGGGTTGATAGGTCCCACAAAATCAATGGCCCACTTATCAAAAGCTCACACTGTTATCTAGGGTCTTAGCGGCATTTCATCTCTTCTTGAAGGTTTTCCTGTTCGCTGGAACACATCGCAACACTTGCAGAATTCCTTAGTATCCTTGTGCAATGTTGGCCACCAAAGACCTGCAGCTAAGATATTCTGCGCAATCGACTTTCCTGCGAAATGGCCTCCTGCGGTTCCTAAGTGCGCTTCTGTGATTATGGAATTCTTCTCATGCGGTAAAATGCATCTGCGCAAGACTTCATCAGGGCCCAACTTATAGAGCTGGCCTGCTATCAAAGTGAAGTCTGCAGCTTTGACAACAAGTTGTTTCTTCTGCTACATTGTGAACTCAACTGGTGCTTGCCCTGTAGTGAGAAACTCAAGAATATCGGAATAATACTCGTCTACTGCTTGAACAGAAAACAGCTACGCATCGGGCAGATTGTCCTCCAAATTTGTAGGTTCCTCCCCTGACTCTATCCTAGATAAATGGTCAGGTTCTGCATTCAATCTACCTGGCTTCACAATAATCTCAAAATCATACTCCTGGAAGAGGAGTAGCCATCTGCAAATTCTTCCCCCTAACACTGGCTTATTGACCAAGTACTTCAAAGCAGAATGGTCAGTATACATTTTAAAATGAGCACCCAATAGACAGTGTCTGAACTTCTGTAAGGCATACACCATAGCGAGTCCTTCTCTTTCTGTAGTGGTGTAGTTCTTCTCAGCTGTAGACAACTTTCTGCTAGAGTAAGCAATGGGGTGGTCAATACCTCCTCCCGGTTGTGTCAGTACAACCCCCAATGCTATGGAAGAAGCATCTACATGAACATGAAAGGGTTTTATCTAGTCTGGGAAAACTATAATAGGTGCTGTGACCATCTTTCCTTTAAGTGTGTCCAAGCTCTGTTGGCATTCTTCTGTCCATTGGAATTTCGAATCCTTTTTCAGCAGTCTTTCCATAGGCGCAGTGATCTTTGCATAACCCTTGATAAATTTCCTGTAGTATCCTATATGTCCCAATGTAGTGCGCAATTGTTTGACTGAGTTGGGCGCAGGCAAGTTAGCAATGATGGCAACCTTCGCAGGATCCATCATGAGTCCTTGTCTGCACACAATGTGACCCAACAAAATACCAAAAGGAGCACAAGAGATACATTTTTTCAAGTTAAGGGAAATTTGATACTGTCTACATTTTTCTAACATCATCCTTAGATTCCCTATATGGTTCTTTAGTAAACCAAACACAGTCCAATCATCAAAACAGACTTCTAGAAACTTATGAATGAATTCTTTAAAAACAGCAACAACGACTCTAGAGAAAATAGCAGGAGCGTTTTAAAGACCAAAGGGCATTACCGTATACTGGAATGAGCCCCATTCAGTCGCAAAAGTGGTCTTATGGCGGTCCTCTGGATGTATTCTGATCTGATGGTATCCTGAAAAGCCATCAGTGAAGGAGTAAGCCTCTTGTCCTCCAACATTGTCAAGCACTTCGTCTGTAAAGGGCGTAGGAAATGGATCATGCGTTGATGCATCGTTGAGCTTGCGCAGGTCCACGTAGATTCTTATTTCAACTTTTGTCTTTTTCTCTTGTACCACCATAGGACTATTTCAATCACTTTCCTCTACTGGTTCAATGATACCAGCTGCGAGCATCTTATCGATTTCTTCTTTGACCTTTTCTTTATATTGCGGGTTCAACCGGAACGGGTGCTGTTTTATTGGCTTAGCATCCGCTTTCAAAGGTATGCGCATAAATCCTAAATCTCCTAGGATGCCTTTCATTTCTGTAAACTTGGTAGGAAAGATGTCCTGGTACTCATGTAGTAAATCTGCAATATGGCCAACAGTTTCATCATCCCAATAATCTCCTATAGAGGCAAACTTGGGTTCGGCTTCTGTACCAATGTTAATCTTCTTGAGCTTGATGTGTTCTATAATGGCAGGGATATCAAGCTGAGGGCCTTCAACTTTGCACGTCCCTTCTGACTCTAGAATATTGATGTTGCGAGGATCATCATCCTCTTCTCTAGTGGTGAAATTATAGCATTCCAGGGCATGTTCCATCTGGACAGCCCAATCTGGTTGAGAATACTCTGGTAAAGGACATCGTCCAAATATCTTCTTTCTAATACACTTTAAAGCCTGATCGATGCTTGGATGTTCTGACTCAAAGCTGAAAGTGAGTTGAAAACTTTCAATCATGAGAGACCAAGTGATAGTGCCTCTACGCAATTCTGTTTCAGTGTACTAGTTCCTTGGAACTATATCCAACGTGTGGATGAATAGGTGAACCCACTCATCCTCTAGAATATCTGACCATTGATGAATACATGCTTCGACGTGTGACCTGGGGTCACTTTGTCCATCGTATTTGCGCAAAACTCCTGCTGTAGTCTCTTGAAATCTGCGCAGTATCAACCTGCAACAATCTTACCATGTGTCGATATTTTCTTTATGTGCACCCCACCATCTTGCAGGTGTAGCGCGCAGTGCTACATCCAATTCTTGTATGCGCTGCTCATCTGGGATTCCTTGTTCATATGCATGTATGAATTCACTTACTCCAGTTAAACCATCAAAGATTGGAGTGTTATTCAATTCTGTGCCAATCCATCGAATGGATTTAGTCATCATGGCGCAACGCCTTGCAGAAACCTCATGTAAGCGATTCTGCTAGTTTTCCAGTCCTGCTTCTGAATCTGATGTGCACAAGCTATCGCATCGCTAGCTGATATGGCCGTCCGCTGTGGGATTGACATAATCATTATGACTGGCATTCATCTGATACAAACTTTCCATGTGGCGCACTTCTTCTTCTGCTTGAATGGGTTCAATATACCGTGGTCCTTGAAGGGGGTCAAGTGGTGCAATGACCCTAATATGGTCATCCTCAAAGGTCATCTGTCTTTTCTTCAAATTAATGACAGCCAGATTATCAAATGCCCAGTCTATGCCTAAAAGTGCTGGGTAAGGTCTACTGTCATCCAGAATTTTGATTACTTCAAAGTCTGCAGGACTTCTTACTCCCTCAATATCAATGGGTACATTGGGTAATCTGCCTAATGGAGAAACTCGTTGCTGATTTGCTAGTCTTAGATGGATAGGAGATCTGATAAGCTGAGGACTACCCATCTATTCCCAAGTCTGCATGGTGAGAACATCAACTTCTGAGCCTAAATCCAAAATGACTTCGTCCATTTCAAATGCTCCAATCTGCGTTGTGAGTCTCATCTCTCTTCCAGTTCTAGTATGACTCCTGATCTAATGAATAGCATGCTGTGCTGTGTTCATCGAAGCAGATTGTTGACACTGATCCAACAGGTGTTGGAGTTCCATAGTTTCTTTTTCATTTCGCAACAACTTTAAGCAGCTTCTTAGGAAGGCATGAACACTTCCTAGTGTATCCTCCTCATCAGACCTTCCAGATGTAGAAGCCTGCTCTTGTACCAGGTTATCTTGACTTGGCACATGCAGTCTGATATTATTGTGCGGTAATGCGACAAAACTTGAAGCTCGCAGATCTGAGAAATACTCTTGAGCTTGCTTGAATGCTTCTTTTTGCTTCTGTAGGTCGAGCGGGGATGGTTTAATATTAGCGCGGTGCACCCATTTTGTTGCTGGCTTTCCAGTTCCCATCTCTGGTGCACCAATGGTTGCACTACTGCGCGTCACTATATTAATTGTGGGATCTGGTTCTCTTTTTTTTGCTGCAATCAACTGAATATTCTGGTTAACCTGTGGCTTCTTTTCTTGCATCTTGGCCATCAACTGAGGGCATTCTTCATTGACATGATCATAAGATTTACAGTATCTGCAGGTGGTTGTAGGGTTTTGGCAATCCATTGCATAATGGCCTTGAGCTCCACAGTTATAGCAAGTTATCTGTCCTCTTCCACGACCAAAACCTCCTGCACGTCCTCGGCCCCTGTAATTTCCTCCTCGGCCTTCGCGAGCTGGGTCATACTACGGACCTGCTGTGGGTCCTTGTGGTTCTGACTGTACTCTATAAACATCATGTTTTCTTTCTATCATAAGGTCATATGCTCTGCAATTGTTCTCATCATGGCCTACTAATTTACAGAAATTGTAATATAGATTCTTTGGGGTTTGTACATATTTCTGTAACAAGTGACACTCTTGTGGTCTGTGGCCTCTAGTTCTACAGATTTCACACCAAGGCCCCTAAGCCTGTGGTAAAGGGTTAGGTGCTCCGGTTGCAATATAATCTATGAAAACAGGACAATGGTCCTTTGAATGTCCTTGTGCTCTACACTTTGTACACCAAATTTCTTTTTTAACATCCTTTCCTTTTGTAATATCATGCACTTGCAAAGTTAGGTTTGCTATTTGGTTCTGCAACTGCGCAACATCGTTGCTTCTTCTAGCAATTGGTGAAGCTTCTAGTTTCATAGCCATCTCTAGAGCTTGTTCTTGAGTAGTGAGATTCTGTTGCATACGAGGAAGTCTAATATGAGGAAGCAGCGCAGTAATGAACCATTCCTTATGCTGCTGCGGTGCAAACTCAAAGCTTACTTGATCTATCAAGGCTTTGAACTTCTGGTCAAAGTCCCATACTGATTCTGTAGGTAACTGTTTTATGTCTTTGAGTTCTGTTATGCACTGTGATTCTGATTTAGGTTTCTTGAATTCTTTAATCATAGCACTTCTTACATCAGCAAGCGTCCTATTCTGTGCTGCTGAGTATTTCATAAACCAGGTTAAGGCTCTCTCTCTTAGTGTGGTTGATAACTGAACCAGCTTAACAGCATCATCATTAATTTGCTTAATCGTCCAAATGGCTTCACATAGAAACCAGTGCTGCTCAGGGTCTTCTAGCCCTATTCCTCTAAAGGTTGGTAGCTTCATGTCATCACCCATCCTTCTTGCGCTAGGTTGACGTGGAGGTGCTGTGGCACTGCCTCCAGGATAGTTAAACAAAGGTGTGGCTGAGGTACTAGAAGTACCGTGCGGGCTACTAGAGGGTGTTACTGCGGGGTTATGCTGAGCCCCGTTTGGCTTTTGTGATGTAAAAGGGTGATAAGGGATATGAGCACTCCCTTGTCTCTCTATATGGCTCGCTCTATGAGCTCGGCTATCTTCTAGGCTAGACTCTAAAGAATGCTGGTCAAGGCCTACTTTATACCGTTTTCCGCTACGAGTGCAACCAATAACTTCAAGATCACTATCGGAATCTGCGGACATTACTTGTCTATGCTATTCATCGGAAGCTATGCATAGTTTTCCTTTTTCATATAAGAGCATTTTAATCCACAAGTTCAGAGAATTTAAGAACTTACCCCTGTATGCTTTGAAGAAGCTCCTCTCGGCCTCGCTGAAGCTCTTTCTTGTATCTACTCCAAACTCAGTGATGAAGCCTTCTAGCAGACTGTTCAACAAAAAGTCTACTGTGCGGGACACAGGATTATCTACCCGCTTCAAAATGCTAACTAGCTAAGGCGTCCAAACGATAGGTTGATCAACGTGCACAGTGGGTCTAGTATCTGCTAGCTTGGATACCCACTCATGCAACTCGAGTGCAAATGTTACAAAGAAGATTTTGTGAAGGTCAGCATAAATATGCTTCTGCAACCAGTCCTTTGTCTGAAGCCTAGGGCTTCTATTTTCACGTTCAACGAACTCTCTAGCCTTTGAATCAAACCACTCTTGAATTTATTTAGCTGTAGGATTCCAGCACCACATTGCCTTCAAAATAATAGGGTTAAAGCCGGCAATGGAACCATTTGTTGGCTGCTTTCTGGAAAGACCCGGGTTTTCAGGATGCGCAGCAACAAACACCCCTTTGGCGCACTAGCCCTTTCGGCAACGAGCTGCGCAGCAGCCCGAAGTCTCACCTGAAGTGGCTATGGGGGGGCTAAGGAATCAGGTTTCCTTAACCTAGGTGGTGTGGAGTCTACAGTCTTCTCTCTTCCCTTCTTGGAAGTAACCCCTGAACAGAGCGTCTTACTCTTTCACAGGTCTCCCAGCGCTACAGCGCTGGATCTCACTCTTCTCGGCCGAGCTGCGCGGTAGCTCCGCACCTACGCACGAGTCTTTTACCCGCTACCTTCGATACACTATGTATCGTCTTTGCCCTTGCGCCACAGCGCAATAACACACTCCTTTAACACTGCAGCAACAATGTTCTTACAGACTCCTACGACAATGCACAAGTACAACTTCTAAGGGAGCTTCCAGGATTTACTTTATATAATCATTCATAAAGATAGCGAAACATTCATAGAAACATAGACAGTAAAGCAAAGAAATGCAATCACATAAAGCATCACCACAACAACAAGAATTATGTGGTTCACTTCCAAGAGGGAAGCTATGCCCACGGGAACTGTGTTTTATATTATCTTGAGATGGGGATAACACAATTCCGCTGCGCACACAGCTGCAGCCTTAGATCTTTCTGGGAAACTCCACGCACACAGTTGGGAGCCCTTCTCTTAGATCTATTCTCTTCTTCTACAGAGATTACCATAACAAAGACATATAATTACATTCCCCTCTCAGTCCTCTTGCGACTGGTCGATACATGCAATGGCCCTTATGCCAAGCGGTCTTCCTGCGAGATCGCGGCCTTCTTACATGCACAAACTGATCATTAACAACTTACAAAATACAGCAATACAAATGACTCAGACATCAACTTAGATTGTGTGTAACTCAATAACTATCTAACTCTTTTCTCTCTCTCTAACCCTTTTCCCTTTTCCATTACACATATATATAGGTGGCCTTGAGGGTCACACCTTTACAAAATTGTGGGCCTTTCCCAACAGTGATCCCCAAAAACCCTAACCGCGGACACAGCTAGGTGTACTGTAGGCACCTCTTGCAGTCACGTCGCAGCTTCCTGCAGGCTCCGCGATTTCCGGCGCAGATCGCTGGTATGGGTGTCGCTTCATCGTTCTTCTCTCCTTGTCCTTCACCTTCAATGCTTCGACCCGTTGCTCTTCCTTGGTCCGAGCAACCATAAATCCTGTACTTTTTCCTTAATGAGGGTAGCTGAGCCCTCTATTCCTCCACTTCATTTACTGTGGTGGTTGAGATTTCTACTTGGCCACCTTATTTACTCTTTCTTTTGACTTGTGTGTGCGAGCTCCACGATTTCCAGCTCGTAATCTGCGGTGAGCTCGTCCATCTGGCGCCGTACCACGCATTGTTCATTTCTGCCCAAAAATGGTGCTTTTCCTCAAAATTAGCACTTTTCCTTCAAAATTAGCACCTTTTCCCCAAAACTGGCAGCTTTGCCATAGCTGTGGCCTATGCTCCAACAATGGATACAAACTATAGCTTAGCTATTGAGCGGTTTTTAATTTGGATACATGCCATCCACAAAGCTATAGATGGATAAAAAAGTAGTTAATACTAGTCATCACAAGTCAAAGACTGACTTCTACCAACTCGTATTGCTTAACAGATAAAGGATATCTCCTCCACTAATTGAAACCTACCACCATTATAAAGACTTGACAATCAAATGGAAGAGGAGATATTCATTGGATCAACTTAGTGTTAATCTTATGTGGACACAAACAATCAGAGAAAGCATTCAAAATCATTTCCAAAAATGAAGATTGTAACTTATTCATCAACCTTTAGCATTATACCATTTTGCATTGAATGAACTTTGTCGCATCGACCTTTTCCAGTGCATGTTTAAATAAACAAAAGATATGATGATAAACAATTTTCTAAAGTCCACACAACCATACAAATGTTGAAACTTTTGTATGACTATAAAAGACCAATCAAAAAAATTACAATGGATCTTCCATAAATGGCATGACTTCTTCATAGTTACTTTAAAGGCAAGTTGAAAGGAATTTCTCAAGTTTCGGATGGTTTATGTGAGGCTGTGACATTATCAAATTGTAGGTATGAACTTTGATAAATAATGAGACTTATCCTCATTGCAGCTAGTTGGTCATATGTTGGGTCAATACAACATAAAATTAGGTCCAGACACCAGGTTGGATGCGCTATACTAAAATGATATCCAAAATAAATATGCATCCCAGGAGTGAAGCCATGATGAAAATTTGAACAATAGCTGCCCCTTATAAGGTAGAAGACGACTTTTATAATAGATAATATGGCACTCCTGTCATGATAAAATGGTTGATAAATCTATGAAACAATTTTCACACACAGAATCAACCTGATACTTCTATTATTGCTCATCTTCTTTTGGATAAAAAGTGCAGGATACTCCTCCATCATGATCGTTGTCATATTTTATTCGTGATATGTATGGATGCCAAAATTGAAAGCAAATGCATTTTCCAAAATTAAAATCTACCAACAAGAGAAGGAAAAAACTGGTCAACAAACTTGAATACTTTTACAAGCACTAGGAACCTAAGAAATCAGAACTCATTTAGAACAATTAGTAAATCGAAAAAAATAGCTTATTTGTCTTCCAGGGAACTATACATAGCAATTTACTGAGAGTCCCCCAAATTTAATCATGTCCAGGCTTTATTTACTCATGAACCATTGGTTAAAATGTAAAACAAAACAAGAAACAAGATAGAATGGGAAATGGGGTAGAGGGTTTGGAATGATGAGAAATGTAACCCTCCCTATTTTCTCTGACACCATACATTAAAACTGGTTAGTGATGTCCTAATATAGTGTCGAGATAGGGAAGGGAACGAAACTAAAAATGGGCCTCTTGGTCAAGTTTCTGGTAGAAAATTGAAATTGAGGTCATAGGGAAAATAAAATATAATGAGGTCAACTTATGAAACTCAGAATCGAAATGTAGATAAGATTAAACTAGAAATATGATAGAGCTCTAGGATTCCAGTTGTTGTAGACATCCAACTTTTCCATCTTGTCTTATGATCGACACATGATACCAATTTCTAGGAAACAGTTGCCCCCAAAAAATTAATATACCAAACTCACATAATAAAATGCAACTGGTTCTCCAGTAATTATCTGCAATCAGCCTAATCCAAGCTCAAACACTTACCTATTCTCGAACTTCGTCATAAACTTTTAGCTGATTATAATCCAAGCCATCTAAATCCTGATCTAGTTCTTCTATCAACTGCACAAACCTCCCTGCAATTTCTTCACGTTCTAGAACCCGCATTAGAAGATAGATGCCCAACATTATTACATTATTAGACCTCTGAAACATAAGGAGCATCCTGTTGGATACATGTCATCATTTTTGAAAAATCTTACTCAAGCAACTATTGTAAAGTGTATCACGAAGAGGGCAGCTTAGTGAGGCTCAGAGATAAAGTTAAGCCTCCTTTATTAAAATAAAACACAGATACAAGTGATTTTCCCCAACAATTGCCATCCTTGTCCTGTGATAGTCTAAGTGCAGATTTGAAATATCAAATAACTGCATCACGAAGAAACAAGAAAAAAGATACAAATGACTAGTGATTGCCTCAAAATTCCAAGAGGGAAAATAAATTGTACCCCGACCATAGTACGTTTCACCGTTGTTAACCACACTACGATCTTGCATTACAAATGCTATGTCAAAAAAATTTGGGAGAAAACATTTCAAAACAAATTTCCTAATTTTTCAAGAAGTTCAAACCAATAATAAGTTAACAATATCTAATTTAATTTTAAGGAAGATTTCAATTCAACACGGTAAACAAATGGATTTTTATATTAATTTGTTAGGACTTGACGGACATAAATCCCGAAATATAAAACCTTGAAATTCTGAAATATCTCAACGTTATGTCAAATAAACAATAACAAAGTGGCAAGAACATAAACAACATTGAACAGAATCCTGCAACCTCAAAACGCCCACAAATTCAAAAAATCTCTCAAAATCCAAATTAATAATAACAACAACGATTACGGAAAAAGATATATTAGATCCTCGTCATTGTTGAAAGGAAATCAAATTCACAATGTAAATAGGGCCAAAACCCATAAATTCAAGAAATCTCTGAAAATCCAAATTAACAATAAGCAACGATGTTTTATCTTGTTCGAAGGAGAAAAAATCACAATGTAAATAGGGCCAAATGTCTAACTTCAAATAATCATTAGTAGAAACACGCACGCGGATCAGATATGCATAATAATTGATAGAGGCTTCAATATTAAAAAATATCTACCAAAGATATGCCAAAAACACAAGAACGCAGGTGAGAGAATAACACAAAATGCAGGTGAGGAGAACTCAGATAGTTTCATTGATCCATTTCCTTGGGATTTGGTTGAATTGATGGTTTGTCATGGAGCCTCGACAGCTGCACTGGATGAAGGGTCCATAACTCCATTGAAGGAGTGTGGTAGGATACAAACAGAACAAGTGAAGGTTCCAAAACACATTGAAGGAGTATGGAAAGCCACGGAATCCCAGATCATTGATACAAACAACAAGAGTAACATAAGCAAAGCTCAACTTACATGGAACTTTGTGTTTATCTTCTGAGACAAGGATATAAGAACAACGAATTTACAATTCTGACAAAGGCTAGATGACTAAAATTCAAACAATTGAAGTGACCAGAATGAACCATAACATCAAGGGATTCATTTTCGTTCACATTTACATCACTCTCGCTTTCTCTTTGAGATTCATCTAGAATTTTTGGCCCTGGATCTGCAGCATAAGTCGATGTAGTAAGAGATATGACTTCCCAATCCTGTGCGTTTGTGGTTTCCCCATAACCTTTTCTTCCTTCTACCATATTTTCAAACTTTCTGACCAATTTTGATCCAAGCAGATGGAAGCGTCCCCAAGTAAAATCACGACGCAACAAATTGTTCCAAAAAATGATCAGAATTCACCAGTTTAATCTTCCAGTAGTCAAAATTCATTAAATTCTCCCAAAAAAGGGGCTAACTAAACAAATTATTTCCTAATAAAAATTCATTAATCATTGTCAAAGCCTTCGCACTCAGAGAAATTCACTAACACAGTGGACATTCCCTACCAAATTCCTCGAATTCTACGTTGAATTACACTAGAATCTTCGTAAAGTTTGATCTATATGCATAACATACAAAGATGGCCATGAATACTATATAGATGCACCTAATTATCCATGAAAAGCATCAAATTCATCGTCAGAACTGACTTACTGCATCAAATTCATCGTCAGAACTGACTTACTGCACCAAATTAATTGAAAAAGGTATCGGAATGCAGAGCTTCTCCTCATCTAAACGCTCAAGGAATCATTCAAGCAATCGAAAGCCCGAACTCCATGAGCATTGGGAAAATTCAAACACATACAAATGAGGGTTTCTTATCCTGGTATAGATCCCATGTAAATATTTTTGGATACAATGAACCAATCTCTCCGACTGGTTCAAATGGGTAAATCCATCTAATGTGGGTTCCAGACCACTGGCTATTGCCGGTTGTAGTATAACCCTTATTTGGAAATGTTGTGGGATACACATACCAATGCGGTAGTAAAAATGATTTTAAAGAATAAATATTAATAAAAACTGATCTGCAAAAGACAATGGTAGCTCTGAGCAAAGCCATGAACGTGAAAACTCACCTGCTCTGCACTCATCTCAAACTTGAATTTGTTTCTTCCGTCATAATTATGTTTGATGGCCTTCTTGAACAGTTCCTAAAAAAACAGTAAACCATCTCTATAGACACGAAAGCGAACCTACAAGAAAAGCACATGGGAATTAATCATATGGTATACCATCTCCAGCTGTAAGACATGCCATTTACACAAAAATGAATTCTAGAGAAGGGTGGACAAATAGGTTTAGCTGCACCGAAACAGATCTGCCATTTAAAATTGCACTTGTCACTTACAACAGGGAATATAATCAGAGGCAATGATAGAGCATGACACGAAGATAGAAAATCATTTATCTGAGCAGGAAAAGACCTCTTGGATCCTCTAAAGGAATTTTATTCTAGCTCAATCCCTAGAACATAATGCCAAGCTTGATCCATGCTAACTCGTAATACGTAACTCAACAACAACAAAATATAGAACAATGCATGAACTTCCTGGATGAAAAAAAGTATAAAGCAGCGCATGATCATGAGCAGACGCGCGGCTTATACGGTATTGTCCCTCAGTCTTCTTCTATGGATCCAGAGGCACTTCCACTTATACAAGAGAAATTTGTAGACAAAAGCAGGATACTGCATAGATGTAACTTCTGAAACTTGTTCCTCACATAGCAATATCGTTTCCTTTTATCGATAACAAATGAGGTTCACTTGAAAAAGGATTTTAGTTGACTCTGTGATATTGTATCAATGTAGACTTCCCTAGGCCACTGCTTGTAGTGGTGTCCATGCCAACTGCAAGCAGCAATACCGAGTATCCTTTGACATATAACTGCAGAATCTTTGTTGATGCTCCAACCTTTGTATTCTCTTCAGCTTCATGTATCCCCGCCCACACTTCTTCAAAAATACCAGTGCTTCCATACTTGGAAGCACTGACTAACTCAGAGCGCCCCCCAAAAGTACATAAAACATGGTTATTGGCCTGGCATTAGGTTCATAACATGGTTTTAAACTTTTCATAGAGAATCACCTGGCCGCTTTGGAGGAGCGTGGATGAGGAATTTCCATATCTGGCATGATCTAGGAATGTTGAGGTAGCTTCATGGCTAAGAAAAAATGGAATGACAACACATGGAAACACATGGCATGATCGAGGAATTTGATATAGCTTCAAGGAATTCTGAGATAACTTCTTGGCTAAGAAAAGAAGAAATTACATGTAACGTCCCCCTCACCCAATCCGACCATAGGGAGGGGACGTTGGCCAAATCTGGGCTCTCAAATTTCGCCCTAGATACATAATACGAATTTCAACAAACAAAATGTGTGTAGAACATAAATAAACATGCACAGTGGAATTTAAATCTATTCACACACATCTAATATGCAAATACGAGCATAAACATTACAAGCATCAAATAAAACATTCATATTCAATTCGTGAGAATACTTATCTTTATCCAATGCAGATCCAAGCAACTGGCTGTGTAAGAGCGCTTTTCCACCCAACCATAGGGCGCACTTTGTCCAATATATACTATTTTTGCTGCTGAGAGGCCACCCCCAAGCTGGGCTATGAGGCCACCAGGGCGAAGGAAACACCTACAGGCTTCTATCTCTCATCCCACAACCCATTCTGCTCTATGTGCTTATCCAAATGCTCATACAGATCTCTACATGGGCCTCACTTAGCCTTAATCTGTGGCTTCTCAAGCACCTACGTGCAACAAAACTCAAGGGTAAGAGTTCCTAGCTTTCCCAACCTCTCTACTCACCTACAGCCAACAAAACCCACTTCCAAAACTACAAAATAGTCTCCAAATTCAAATTTCTAGGTTCAAAACAACAAGGTAAGTTCTTGGACAACAATGGAGAGCTCTGCAACCTCTAAATTTGCATGAAAGAATGAGACAAATGAGGTTTGACTCCAAAGGATATGAGAAAATGGTGACAAGACAACTAACATAACTTATGGCAGTAGGGAAAGGACTCCTGGCAGCTACAGACTGACTTCTGTCATGACATACCTGTCAAAAAAGTGTAGTCAGTCCCATGCTACAATAACTACATGAGGTGACTTTTCCCACCAACCACACATGCATCAATGATTGGAAAATGGTCAAAAAAGGAGATATTTGGCTTATTCTCATCACATGATAGAATTTAGGTGTGAGTTCTAAGGTTGACACTTGGCAGCAAGGATTTAGTCACCCATGGAACCCTTCCTCTTCCCCTTGGTGGAATTATAGCCCCTTTGGTGCTCTTACACATCCATTGTTGGACCATTTTATTATGTATGCACATAATATTTACATATACTCTAATTCGGCATAAAATCCAACTAAACAGTCCAAATGAAATATAAACATCATACATGCCTAAACATTCACTAGTCGGGCCTTGGCCTTGAGCTTCGCACTAGCATATTTACATCATTTTCATTTTAATGCAATGGGGTCAAAATCGGGATATTACATTACAACACATTGTCAGATGGGTGTTAATGTTAATGTCAGATAAGTGATAATTACTACAAATCTCCTGGGAATGGCAATCCACTAGCACATAAATTTTTCAATTAATTTGGTAAGTAATGCTAAGTGTATGGTATTGTATTTTATTTTTGAATTTTTAGTATTCCGTTCAATGATAAAAAAAACGTCTAATCAAGAGCTCTAGTCCAATAAATATTAAGAAAAAGATTATTAAAGAAAAATAAAAAAATAGCATTATTTTAAGTAACCTTAATAAACATGATGTTTTCTAATGGTTTGATTTCAAACTAATTGTGAAAAGTGGAACATATAGTCTTTGCCTACGGAAGGGACTAAAAATATCCATATACCAAACCTTGCAACACATAAATTAAACGAATGGTGATGATTCTACCTATTATCTCCAATTTGTTTGTTGCATTGCAAGGAGAAGATCTCACCTAAAGTGTTGCACTGACACTTAAGATTGTACAAGGCTCATACACTGTGAATGTCACAACTAACACCCATCTTGATAAAAATACTTCAACATTAATTATTATGCATGCATATAGTCCTTAGATTGCAATGCTCCTCTATTTATCCAATGACAAAGCATTATCATAACGACAGCTCTCATCTTAACATAAGAATGCAATAACTATGCAATCAAATTATTGTTATCCAGTATCATAGATAATGAATAGTAATAAAGCATTATCATAACGAGAGCTCTCATATTAACATATGAATGCAATAACTATGCAATCAAATTATTGTTATCCAGTATCATAGATAATGAATAGTAGTATCATGGATAATGAATAGTAATAAAATACATCATCACCATATAATTGTAAGGGGCTCTTATTGTGAAAATACTCACAGCAGATCTAAGAGCTCATGTATACCTCACAAGAAAGATTAAGATTAAGCAGGAAAATATAATAAGAGTGGACAATGCAGTGTCAAAGAGAAGCAAAATTATGATACAGTAGAACTCAGATAGAAGCATAATAACATCACACACTGATTCATTAAGCACAATATGGACAAATAAATAATACAATGGCGAGGATTCGAATGCCAAGGTGGCAATTCGAATTAGCCTTAATGGAGTGATCATCAAATCAATGGAGTGTCATCAAAGCACAACTAGGAGTCTTGATCATCATCAGTGAAGTCATCAATGCACAAGTAACTGTCAACCAGGTGTCAAACTGAGTCTAACTGTGTGGTAGGTGTAACTGGCACATGGAGGCACTAACTGAATGAAGGAGGCTCAGTGGAGGGCGCATGAGGAGCTAACTGGAGTTAGAATAGGCAGTCTAGTCTCACTGGAGGTCCATTGGAGTGATACAGTCAATTGAGAGTCAATCTAGCCTTAAATCAAGAAACGATCTAAAGATAACTCAACTAACTGAAGTGCAATTGAGTGGTAGGTGAGAGAGGGCGCCTTTCACAAGTGGTAGGTGAAAGGAGGGTGCACTAAGCACTAGGAGGGATAAAAATGATCAGAAAGAAGCTCTCGGGGCTAGCTAACTGAGGGCTAGGTGCTGAGACTGATGACTGGGATGCATGCATGCAAAATCATGACTGCATTCATGACTGAAAATGAAAAAATGGAAAATTTTGTTCGAACTAGGATGGAGTATAGGAATATCCCAACACCCCCCCTTAATCCATCCTAGGCCCTGGTAACTGAGACCAAATGTCACCCAATACAATGAATAATAATAACAGTCAATAAACCGAGGAAATGGGGAAAACCTCATGGGAAAAATACCCCCCCTCAAAATAGATTGTAGGGCACACCAAAAATAAATGCTCCAAACTCAAGCAGGTGTGATGCTTGGTCATATGTCTGGAGGTATCTTCTTCTTGGGAAGAAGTGGTTCATGCTGAAAAAGCATGTGCTTGTACTTGCTCTTCAGATCGAATGTGATGAGAACAAATCCAAAACTATGAGGATGATCCTGGAACCTGTGATTCGAATCAACTGAGGTAGGATCAAATCCATGAATGTGTAGATAGCCTTTTGTTTTCTCCTTTGAACCATCATAGGTGAGAATATGCCCAAAAGAACCATCACATGATAGTGAATGCTTTGAATCCAAATCAGATCCAAGACTTGCAGAATGGTTTCTTGAGATATCCTTTGAACCATTAGAGGTGAGATCAAAACCATGATATGCATGAGAAATTATCCCAAGTAGTGATTGCTTGGATTTTAAATCAGCTCCAAGACTTAATGAATGGTTTCTTGAGATCTCCTTTGAACCAGTAGAGGTGAGATCAAAACCATAAAATGCATGAGAAATTATCCCAAGCGAATGGAAATGCCCTACATCTTCAATAAACTTCTGAGAGCATGTACAAATGATCATATAGTAGTACATAATATGTGAGTGATCAAGGAGAGCAAATGCATTACCTCCAATTGCCGATTTGACCTCCGAAACATTCAATAGATCATGATGCAAACCAATAGACTCTTGTGCAAGAGAGGATTTAAGAACCTCTATAGTTTCTAGAGTGATGATTCTACCTATTATCTCCAATTTGTTTGTTGCATTGCAAGGAGAAGATCTCACCTAAAGTGTTGCGCTCACACTTAAGATTATACAAGGCTCATACCCTGTGAATGTCACAACTAACACCCATCTTGATACAAATACTTCAACATTAATTATTATGCATGCATATAGTCCTTAGATTGCAACGCTCCTCTATTTATCCAATGACAAAGCATTATCATAATGACAGCTCTCATATTAACATAAGAATGAAATAACTATGTAATCAAATTATTGTTATCTAGTATCATAGATAATGAATAGTAATAAAGCATTATCATAACGAGAGCTCTCATCTTAACATATGAATGCAATAACTATGTAATCAAATTATTGTTATCTAGTATCATAGATAATGAATAGTAGTATCATGGATAATGAATAGTAATAAAAGACATCATCCCCATATAATTGTAAGGGGATCTTATTGTGAAAATCCTCACAGCAGATCTAAGAGCTGATGTATACCTCACAAGGATGATTAAGATTAAGCAGGAAAATAAAAGAAGAGTGGACAATGCAGTGTAAAAGAGCAGCAGAATTATGATATAGTAGAACTCAGATAGAAGCAGAATAACATCACTCACTAATTCATTAATCACAATATGGACAAATAAATAAAACAATAGTGAGGATTCAAATGCCAAGGTGACAATTCGAATTAGCCTTCATGGAGTGATGATCAGATCAATGGAGTGTCATCAAAGCACAACTAGGAGTCCTGATCATCATCAGTGGAGTCATCAATGCATAAGTAACTGTCAACCAGGTGTCAAACTGAGTCTAACTGAGTGTGGTAGGTGTAACTGGAACATGGAGGCACTAACTGAATGAAGGAGGCTTAGTGGAGGGTGATGAGGAGCTAACTGGAGTCAGAATAGGTAGTCTAGTCTCACAGGAGGTCCATCAGAGTGATACAGTCAGTTGAGAGTCAATCTAGCCTTAAATCAAGGAAAGATCTAAAGATAACTCAACTAACTGAAGTGCAACTGAGTGGTAGGTGAGAGAGGGCGCCTTTCACAAGTGGTAGGTGAAAGGAGGGTGCACTAAGCACTAGGAGGGATAAAAATGATCAGAAAGAAGCTCCCAGGGCTAGCTAACTGATGTCTAGGTGCTGGGATTGATGACTGGGATGCATGCAGTTACATGCATGCATGCAAAATCACGACTGCATGCAAAATGCATGCATGAATGAAAATGAAAAAATGAAAAATGTTGTTAGGACTAGGATGGAGTATAGGAATATCCAAACACCCCCCCTAATCCATCCTGGGCCTTGGTAACTGAGACCAAAGGTCACCCAATACAATGAATAATAATAACAGTCAATAAACCGAGGAAATGGGGAAAACCTCATGGGAAAAATACCCTCCCTCAAAATAGACTGTAGGGCACACCAAAAATAAATGCTCCAAACTCAAGCATGTGTGATGCTTGGTCATATATCTGGAGGTATCTTCTTCTTGGGAAGAAGTGGTTCATGCTCAAAAAGCATGTACTTGTACTTGCTCTTCAGATCAAATGTGATGAGAAAAAATCCAAAAATATGAGGATGATCCTGGAACTTGTGATTCGAATTATTTGAGGTAGGATCAAATCCATGAATGTGTAGATAGTCTTTTGTTTTCTCCTTCAAACCATCATAGGTGATATTATGCCCAAAAGAACCATCACATGATAGTGAATGCTTTGAATCCAAATCAGATCCAAGACTTGAAGAATGGTTTCTTGATATCTCCTTTGAACCATTAGAGGTGAGATCAAAACCATGATATGCATGAGAAATTATCCCAAGTAGTGATTGCTTGGATTTCAAATTAGCTCCAAGACTTAATTAATGGTTTCTTGAGATCTCCTTTGAACCATATGAGGTGAGATCAAAACCATAAAATGCATGAGAAATTATCCCAAGCAAATGGCAATGCCCTACATCTTCAATAAACTTCTGAGAGCATGTACAAATGATCATATAGTAGTACATAAGAGTAGAATGATCAAGGAGAGCGAATGCATTACCTCCGATTGCTAATTTGACCTCCAAAACATTCAATAGATCATGATTCAAACCAACAAACTCTTGTGCAAGAGAGGATTTAAGAGCCTCTGCAGTTTCTAGAGTGTGAGCTGGCACATAATTCGAAATAGAAGAAATTTGGAGCATGAGTGTAGAATCTGCAAGTTCTTCTTCTTTGTGGACAACTTCAATATGAGATATGTTTGATACTGATTCATTATCAGAGAGACCATCAAGGAGGGCGAATCCAACAGTGGGCTTTCTCTCGAAATGGTTTGGACAAATCCCTTCATTCTGTTTGCCAAATCTTTCATCCAGATGGGCCCATAGCTCTTTTGGAGATTTAGCAGAAAGGAAGTGGTGTACCATGCAATGAGACATAGCCATCAACATTGCTCCATAGGATTTGTCACCTTCATTTAACCAATCATTCTCTTATTCAGAGGATTCAAACTCTCTTTCAAACCAATAATCAAAGAGACCATGTCTCTTCAAATGTGCTATCATCTGTGGTTTCCATTCATCATAGTTAAATGGATAAAGAGGAGTAATTCCTTCCAGATTCATGAAAGCTGTTTCAGAAGACCTGCAAAAAACAATAGAAAATGTCTGCAACTGCTACTACTGCAAAAGTGCAGAAACTGCTGCAATTGCTACACTCGAAATCTTGATAATAACCTACAAAAAACTCTCAGGAATGGAGATAGACTATACTCCCAACATGCTCTGATACCATGTGAAAATCCTCACAGCAGATCTAAGAGCTGATGTATACCTCACAAGAAAGATTAAGATTAAGTAGGAAAATAGAAGAAGAGTGGACAATGCAGTGTAAAAGAGTAGCAGAATTATGATACCATAGAACTCAGATAGAAGCAGAATAACATCACATATTGATTCATTAATCACAATATGGACAAATAATTAATACAATGGTGAGTATTCGAATGCCAAGGTGGCAATTCGAATTAGCTTTCATGGAGTGATCATCAGATCAATGGAGTGTCATCAAAGCACAACTAGGATTCCTGATCATCATCAGTGGAGTCATCAATGCACAAGTAACTGTCAACCAGGTGTCAAACTAAGTATAACTAAGTGTGGTAGGTGTAACTGGCACATGGAGGCACAAACTAAATGAAGGAGGCCCAGTGGATGGCGCATGAGGATCTAACTAGAGTCAAAATAGGTAGTCTAGTCTCACTGGAGGTCCATCGGAGTGATACAGTCAGTTGAGAGTCAATCTAGCCTTAAATCAAGGAAAGATCTAAAGATAACTCAACTAACTGAAGTGCAACTGATTTCTAGGTGAGAGAGGGAACCTTTCAGAAGTGGTAGGTGAAAGGAGGGCGCACTAAGCACTAGGAGGGATAAAACTGATCAGAAAGAAGCTCCCAGGGCTAGCTAACTAAGGGCTAGGTGGTGGGACTGATGATTGGGATCCATGCATGCATGCAAAATCATGACTGCATACATGAATAAAAATGCAAAAATGGAAAATGTTGTTAGGACTAGGATGGAGTATAAGAATATCCCAACACTTATTCCATTCATCTCTAAGATAACCCAATACACTATCATAAAACATAAAACAACACTTTAGTCTAATTCAAAACTGAAATAACAGTCTATTAATAAAAAAATAACTTACATACAATCAACATCTAGCTATAATATGGACCATTAATAGGGAATTGACCCTTTAATAGGTTGATTCCTTTACATTTATACTCATGCACTTGAAGGTGGGAAGATACATTCAAAATCAAGAAATATTTAGCCTACATTAAGTTATTTATTTATGAACCAACTAATATATGCTTTTGCTCCATCTAGGTGTCTTTGATATTTTTCCACTCAACTCCTACATAACCTATAATCTCACTTGTTATTCTGGTTCTAGTCTCCCTTTATGGATGATACTCTTTAATGATGCTAGTGATATTCAATCCATGTGGCACAACTTGTATCCTTTTCGTTTGCTTAGTCCATGCCACCGTGTGGTTTCCTCTAGCCTTGGAATATCCTCAATCAAAATCAAAATGATGGGCCAATAATCACTGACCACACCTATTGACTTACCCTCGAATCTACTTCCATCGGCCTTACTTGACTCCATAACCTGCCCCCCCGCCCAACCAAATGAGGGGCCCAACTCCGAGATCACTTACAAAACTTCACTTTTGAATTTAAGTAATTTGTCTAATTCATTCTCCCATTTTCCCACTAGGATGTTCAAACCCTCTATATAGTCCGTTTTTGTTCTTGATTTGGAACCTAGAGATGAGTTTTTTAGACAAACGACTAGTCAACTTCAATAGAATTATGTAGTTTTTGAAGTGCATTGTATCAACCAAGAAAACATTTCCAAACATGATGAAGTTGATATTGGACTTCCCTAAACAACTATAACAGTAAATCCAATTCGTCATTAGACATATGAATTCTTTCAACTTCTCTTCTTTTAATTTTAGGTCCAATAGATTGTACGCTTCATGTTGCAATTAATTGATCTTGTCATATATGGCCTTAGCTAGTTGTTATATATTCTTCATTATTTACACTCAATTTTGAGTTGCGGTCAATATCTCTTTGCATTGCAAAGACACAACCTATATCTTTTCTTTCATTGCCTCACAATCTTAGTGTTTGGTTCAATATTTTGTAGGGTGAGGAATGCATTTTATCATTTGTATGACTTCTTTGCGTGCGTCCCATGTTTCTTTTAATTTTTTCTTCCCTTTTTGCATCTACACCAATTCATGCTACAACTAATCTATTATATTCCTCAAGCCGCCAAGTTGCCAATCTACATCCTCTTCTTTTAGTACTTGCCACATCTACAAGAATTGTTTTCTAATTGTTTCAATTTTTGTAGTGTCCTCATCCATTTTTCTAACTATAGGAGGGGGTAGTTACAAATTTCATGTTTCAATATTTCACCCCATGGAGCCATTATTCGAATTTAGAACTATTTTAAGCTTCCATGGGAAATATAACTAAGAAATGCATGCACAGGTGCATGAGTATAAAACATGGCAGGATTAAAAATATATTCACACACACATCATGCATAAACAAACACATTCATAACAATAATTAAATTTAATCATTGCACATTCATAGACAACATAAAATACTTATCTTTTATTTGAAGAAGATCCAAGCAACTAGTTGTGTAAGAGTAATTTTCCACCCAATCATAGGTATCAACTACAGATACTACTGATGTCCAACATTTCCATGATTACAAAGCATCATAACATAATGTTAGAGAAAAACACCCTTAATTATGCCATCATCTCTTTTAGTCTCAACCATGGAGTACAAAATGATTTTCTCTTCATATCCATACTCAATATTGCTACATATGTCGTCATCTGGCCTTTACGCCTCTGGTGGGAAGTTTCGTCATATGTTTCTAGCCAGGAAAATCATGCCAAGCTTTGAAATTCACTTGTTCTTTTGATTATCATCGTCATGCTATCATTTCTATACCATTGAGTCATGCCCTAAATGCTTTTCGTGGTCGTATGTTGTTTTACCATTTTCATCATCATGTAACTCCCATGCCACTCTTCCCAAGTTTCACTAGGTCAAAGTTATGTGCATCTTAATTCACGGATATTATTTAGTCATTGACCCTTCAATTTAAATTTGCCTCCTCCTTCCATTAACATCATCATAACGTTTGCATCCAAAGAAAAAATAACGTTCCTCTCTTACCTCATTCCTTATAATATCTCCATAAAAAATAAAAATCCAACCCCCCTTTAAGCATGTGTTTGCTAATTATTGATTATCATAAAATAAAAATCCCCCCTTCGCACTAAACACACTTTGCCTACTTTTCACTATTGTCCCAAAGAAAGAAAAAAATTAAAAATAAAAAAGTCTTTCCCCTTTTTCAAATCCTATCCTGGTCAATTTTTATGGCCCGAAATAAGTTTTTATAAAAAGTTGCATTAATATGACTTACCCCAAAATTGGAATTTTTCTTGAGCACTTATGAAATCTTTAAACAAATGGAAGGGGGCATTTCATAGGTCGATTCCTTTGGTAAATTCCAAGCTTTTAAATCCAAGGCGGACTCTTATAGTATGTCGTGATTGAAAGATAATTATAATATCAAGGGCCCCTTTATGCATAAACAAAATTTATTTCCCCTTTCTTTTTATTTTATTTGCTAAAGTTTCATTAAAAAAATAAATTAGTACAACCACTTAACTTGTGGCCAATGAGCACTGATAGGTCATAAGTCAAGTGCAAGTTAAGTACCAAGAAGAAGTTATATGTTACTTGTTCTCTATGCCTCAGCTACTTGCTACCTTCTTTAGTTAAATGGATTGTCTATGTATTATCTATGCATGAGCTATCACTTATCCATGCATCAACTACCAATTATTTTCTATATAATTGTTTATTTCGAATTTTGAACGACGACTATAAAATCAATCCGGATAACACACTTTTCTCATCCTCCTTCAATATACGAAAAACATAGATGATATTCCACCCCAAATTCTAAGATATAAACAACTATTGGTGTAAACATATCCTATGCTTTTCACTTCAAAGGATGAAACTTTACAATTTTTTTGTGAACCTATGAGGATCTTGTTCGCAAAGTCGCGACATTGAGTTACTAGTCAAAAGTTCCAAATAAATTAGCAGACAATGTCGCAACACGGTTTTAGAACAAGAATTGAGTTACTTTTCAGAAGTTACATGGAAGCTTCCCATAGACATTCTAGTCATCGTGGTTGGATGTTAAGACTGAAGGGGCACTCGGTCAAGAGCATACCACCATTTGAATAAGAGAAGACACCCCATAATCTCATGATGTAGGAAGTCGAATAAAAAAAGGCATTATAATCACATCACCAATAAGCAAAAAGTTTCCTTGACAAAACAACTTCGATTGTCTTCCATATTTGTAAAGGTCCGGTGGTAGCATTGGTATTGGAGCATCGCTAGATGAAGCCATATTTCCACCATGTCCTCTTTCAATGTCTTGTTCAAAATGTGAGCATTTCCACTTTCATATGCACAAAGTTTGGGGGCTAGAGGGCACAATGTGTACTCAAACGTTGTATTTTGTCTGACTCCTCCAAATGGCCATCGAGGTTAAGGGAAAGTTAAGTCGATTCAACACACGATTCAATTGTAAAATAAAAAATTCAATGGGAGGCTATGCTTGTAATATTTCTTCAAAAGAAACCGAATTAGAAAATCTCATAGCGGTTGATGTTCACATTATTGATCAGAATCCTCCAGCTTAGGGCCTATTTTTCTTAGCAAAGCATTTTGCAACCTTAGAATTGATCGATGATGGGTTGACCATTTTGAAGGCCAATTGCATTTGGAATATATGTGAATTATTCAAAGGTTAAATGGTTTTCGGGAAGAGATGAATAAATTGCAATGTGAATTTGGGTACAATAGAGATTTTGTTTACACTAGAGATTGAATAAAGGTCTTCAAGAGACGGGTCTGATCACCTTAAGCATCATGATAGAAGGTGAAAATGTACCAATAAGAATAAGATTCCAAAAGGATGAAGTGATAACCAAAGAAGACAACACAATTCTCACTGTCACATAAAGAAGAGGGTACGGTTTGATGGCTCGGAAAACTAAGCACTAGATAATAATTATGCAGCTATTTGTATTCATATTTTCCTGTTATGTGCTTTCAAGGTGAGGCACAGATACAATTTCAATTTTAACTCACATATCTATGATTCTGTAGCTATTATAGAAAAGTAATCTTAGCCTAACCTTAAAAATTACAAAAATGTGGCTTGACATTTATCCCAAGATTATCATATACAAATCCCATAACCCCAAAAACAAAAGAGTTCGTGGATGACAACCATACTTTGGAACCATTCATATGTTTTTTCCCATTTGTTCGTTAAACACCAAACGTTTCTGCAACGTTTGATTTCCTCACGGAGTATATGAAATGTTTCAACTAGCTTTGGATCCTCTTTAAATCCATTATGAAGACAAACTCCAAAGGCTGCATCGAAGGTAAGGATACTTATTGGCCCATCCATTCGGGTGAAGGCAGAGTGTCCTTTTGTTGGAGGTTACCTTTAAGACAATCTGAGTGTGAAATAATCACATTATCTAGGTTTCACCCAATTGAGCTTAGGACGTTGAGAGGAGCATAGGATCTCGGAAACCTTCTGTTCTTAGGGGTCTAAAATTGGTCAGTTTGTTGTACTGATGAATGTCAAATTCCAATTTTTAATAATAAAAGAAATTTGGGCCTACTTGCGTCCTTAAATTCATTGTTATCATTCAGATTTTTTCATTTATTGTTTTTTGTTTTGTTCTGACAAACTGTAAATACTTTTTCTTTATTTTTTTAATAAAAAACTCTTTTGGGCTTACCTGCATCCTTAACTTCATTGTTATCATTCGGATTTGTTCATTTACTATTTTTCTAACAAACTTTAAATTAAGAAGATTGTAAATATTTTTTTCTTTAATTTGTACGTTTTTTCCATAACTTTACATTGCAGTTATTTAGCCTTTTGATCAAAATTTTACAAAAGTGGCCTTAACTGCTAGATTTAGTTATATGTCCTCTATAACATAACACAAAAATTTAACTTAAAATATTATATTTTACAACAATGCTCGCAACTTAACGTTTATTACCTCACATAGTGAAATTTGTACAATCTTTTAATGCACTGCTTTAAATGATCTAATATTTTCATTTTTATCATTCGGATTAATATTCTAACGAACAACTTTACATTCTAATTGCTATAGTCGTTTTCTTTCACTTTAGAGGATAATGCTTTATTTTATTTTGTTTTATTCCATTAATTAGATGTTTATTTGGTTTAACATAGTTTAATTTCATTTCATAACTAACGCTTCTCTTTAATCATTAGCTTTGCTTTATTTAACTCAGTGTAATTTCATTTTTTAAATGTTAGTTCATTTTAGTTGTGTATATATGATTTCTACTAACATTTGCAGGTGATAATAAGCTTAGGGCTCTAAACAATACCTGGATTTCCATCTCCTTCTTCCCCTTAACTAGCCCTCCAAGGGTGTCCTTTACTATTTTTGCTCGAGATCCTATTTGAGTATCAACATAATTTGGAGACCATAATAGGGGGAACCTTTATGTCATCCCTTTCCAATACCTTAATGCATGTCCATATTGCCTAAAATATATCATGGATTTTTGGTGCCCCTCCTGAACTTGAAACAATTACAACCATAGAAAATAGGAGAAAGGTCCTTGAGCAGGTTAAAAATATGACAACTTAGCCTGCTATTTGATTCATTGACCCTTGTCTATCTCCGCCTTCTATAACCATGGAATTTTTCAATCTAAGGTAGACGTTGATACCACACCATGGTGTGTACTTTCACCTCTAAATATGGATTTGGACATTGCACCTCTTACCAAACTCAAATACCATATTTCCAAGTTTTTTGGAAATGACATGGCATCCATTAATGATCACCCATCCACCTTTTCCAATGTGTGTACAAATATCACTACATACGACAATGATACATGCATGTGCTTATTTGCCAATTCATTAGAAGAAAGGGTTGCCTCTGATTTTTTTAAATTACTCGACAATATTTTCACCACTTGGTTTGAGCTCATGTATTGGTTCAAATCCACATTTGGGAGCATCGATATCCCAACCGAATACCTAAGGAGTTTCAATTTATTATATTTTAAGGATAACGAAATCATCAAATCTTTTAACCTTAGGCTTATGAAGCTTTATAATAATATTCCTAAAGTTATCTAACCTTCCTAGCAAGCTTCCCTTTTCTAGTATTATAACAATCTTCCTCCTTATCAACATAAATTAGAAGAGAGGAACGTGAATTGTCTTGGTCCCACCCTACATACCTATATTGAATTTGAAGAGAAGAACCAAAGGATAGGGTTTCCCTTGGACCAATATAGTTCCGGAACTGAGATTTCTGCCATGCCTCAAATGATGCAAGATATGCATAATCAGATGATTTCATGTGAGCATAGGATTATGACCAAGTATCAAATAGCTTTTGCTAAGCAACCCCACATTTTGAACCGACCTGAGATGATGCAATATGCCAAGTATTTTGTGCATCATTGGTGCAATTTTTGTGATGAGGCACACAACCCTTTTACCTGTGAGCCTTTCTTGTTAGCCAAAGAATGAGAAAAAATTAATAAAGGTATGCTTACGATAGCCGTAATCGAATAAGAACCTATTGATAAAGTATATGTTGTCGTAACTAGGTCTCAATATTAGTTTAGATCGAAATCCTTATCCGACTTCAAATTTTCAACGAATAAGACAAATACTAATGACAAGATCGGTATGACTTCTATTCTTGAGATGAGACCTCCGTCAATCAATCAAGTCAATCATTCTAGCATCACATCCCAATCCATGCCTATCTTTCATGGTAATTATGTGGATTATAACATGGCAATAAATTTATAAAATTTAAAAGCTAACATCAACCTTCTAGATGTCCCTGGAGCACCTGAGCAACAACAAAACTTGAATAGATATCTTTCTACCCCTTTCACGTCCATGATTTCTTCTCGTATGAAATCACAATACGATACTGATATTGTTGATCATGATGATCAATTTGGAAAGGAATTCAATGCGATGACTATAGTGAGACTCGAACCTAAATACCTATCCTTTTACATATCAATTAAAATCATGGGTATGATCACTCATTCATGTCATATAGATGGGGGCTCTTGTCCCAATACCATGCCCAAAGTGATCAATGAGCATCTTGGCCTAATTTTCACAAGTGAAGCCGAGAGCGTGCTTACATTTAATAAGAAATTCCAACCCACCATAGGTCATATTAAAGACTTGACCATAACCATGTGTGCTCATCTTGAGGTCAAAACCACATGTAATTTTCTAGTCATCGATATGTATATTGGCAATTTTTCCATGATCCTAGGATGTGAATGGAAGCAGTTAATTGGAGGTCATTGCAACCTTGATGGAACCCATATTATCATGCAATGTTATAGGAGGAACCTAATTTTCATGTCAGAGCCACGGACCGTGCATGGTCCATAGATCGACTATATTGAGACTGGTATCGACACTAAATCTATTTTTATAGAGGAAGAGAAAGAGTATTTTTCCCATCCTGTAATTAAAGACGATCAAGTATGGAATATGTAGTTTGATGGATCCTCCTATAGTGAAAGCAACAGTGCTGGTGTCATTTTATTTTCACCTTTTAGTAATCCATACTAGTTTGACCTTCCACCTGAACATTCAATGCATGAATAATGTTGTGAAATTTGAATCCCTTGCCTTAGGTATCCAGAAAGCATTTGAATTAGGGTGTCAACATTTGCAAGTTTTTGGTGACTCTAAGTTGATCATTAACATGATTAAGAATATTTATCGACCATCTAAGAAGATTTTCCAAGGGTACATTCAGGTCATCGATCACCTCATGGAGGGATTCCTTTCACTTAATCTGACTTATATCTATCATGAACTGAATATGGCGACTGACAAACTAGTTGTGTTCGCTTCTAGCCCTTCCCGACAAAAATCATACGAAAAGCCTAGTTGCAACGTGATTTCTCTATGTGAAATTAAAGCATAGCAGATATAATTGAACAAGAAAATCAATTACAACAGATGCATAAAGAATAATATGTGTAAACTATGCAAGAGAATTGCAGCAACGCTCTATTGAACTCAGAAGTAGAATACAATACAATGTGCAGTCACAATGACTGAATGAATCGAATTAACCAAGGAGGTCATTCGAATATCCTGCACGGAATAGCTTGGATCCCACTATGAGTCCTCATCATCATCAGTGGAGTGTCATCAATACCCAAGTAACGGTCAACCATGTGTCAAACTAAGTCTAACTAAATGTAGGTAGGTGTAACACATGCATGGTGCACTAATATAGTGAAGGAGGCTCAAAGGAGGGCACATGAGGAGCTGACTAGAGTCAAAATAGGCAATCTAGTCTCACTGGGGGTCCAACGGAGTGTTTCAGTTAGTTAACAAGTCAATCTAGCCTTAAATCAAGGAAAGATCCACAAATTACTCAAATAACCGAGTGTGTCACTGGTTGTAGGTGAAGAAGGGCACCTTTCACATGTGGTAGGTGAAAGGAGGGCGCATCGCTGACTAGGAGGGATAAAAATGAATTGAAAGAAGCTCCTGGGGCTAGCAAACTGGGGACTAGGTGTTGGGTGACACCAAACTGATGACTAGGATGCATGCAATTGCATGCATGCATGCAATTGCATGCATGCATGCAATTGCATGCATGCATGCAGAATGCATGTTTCATGCAAACATAAAACTGAATGGTGAATATATCCTAACACCCCCCCTCAAGCTATACTATGAGGTATAAAATAAAATATAGGGCCCTGGTTACTGAGACCAAAGGTCACCCCAATACAATAATAATCCAAAAATGCTAGAAAGAATCTAAGTGACGAAAGAGGGAAAATCCAATGGGAAGAAATACCCCCCTCAAGATGAACATAGAAGGATCTAATATGTCTCCACCATAATGGAACTCACCCCCAATAGTGAACGGAGGTAAGAGAACTTCTTCTCAGTGAATCTCTTGGTGAAGATGTCTGCAATTTGCTCGTCGGTAGGGCAATATTGCAAAACAATGGTTCTATCATGCACAAGCTCTCGGATGTAGTGCATGTGGATCTCAATGTGCTTGGTACTCTATCTCTGAACTGGATCCGTCGATATCTTGATAGCACTTTGATTGTCACAAAAGATGACAGCCGAAGTGGTGCTACCAATATCAAACTCTGCTAGAATACCCTGCAACCAAACTGCCTGAATGCAAGCATTGACTGCTCCTCAATACTTTGCCTCTGCTAAAGATAAGGCAATGGCTTCCTGATTTTTGCTTGACCAGCAAATAGGCCCAGTTCCAATCATGAAAACATTTTCGTAAGTGGACTTCCGATCAATACTATCACCTGCCCAATCTGAATCAGTGAATCCAATCAAATCTAGCTCAGAATATGCAGCATAGTGTATGCCAAAATGACTAGTACCCTGCACATAGTGCAAAATTCTTTTGGTTTCCCACCAATGGAGCTCATGGGGATGTTGCATATATCTTGATACAACACTCACGACATAATAAATATTAGGCCTAGAATGTGTCGAGTATAGAAGAGATCCAATCAACTGTCGATAAAGTGTCGAATCTGCAAGCGGTGTAGAATTTCCCTCCTCGAGACCGATTCCTGAGAGGAATGGGAATGGGGTTGCCTTACAATCTGACATATTAAATTTGTTTAATAAGTCTGAAACATATTTTTGTTGAGATATGGTGATCCCATCAAAGTTTTGAGCAATCTCAAGCCCAAGGAATTGCTTCAACAAGCCCAAATCACTCATGTCAAAAGCTAGATTTAAAGCAATTTTTAACTTGTTGATTGAAACAAGAGTGCTTCCAATTATCAACATATCATCAACATAAAGAACTATAATCAGAAAATTACCTTCAGTTTGTTGTAGGTACACATTTGGATCTGATTTGCACCTTGCAAAATTTTGTGACAGAAGGAAGGAGTCCATCTTTGCGTACCAAGATCTTGGGGCCCGTTTTAATCCATACAATGATTTCTTCAATCTGCACACTAATGTCGGATCTGATATGTATCCTTCAGGCTGCCTCATGTAAATCTAATTTCAAATCTCCATAAAGAAATGCACTCTTCACATCCATATGGTGTACTTCCCAGTGCTTAGATAAGGAAATAGCCAAAACTAGGCGGATAGAATCCATCTTTGCAACCGGGGCAAAGGTCTCGGTGTAGTCCACTCCTTGGACTTGGGAGAAGCCTTTTGCAACCAACCTAGCTTTGTATTTGCAGTTTGAGCCATCAACAGCAACCTTTGTGCGGTATACCCATTTACATTGGACTAATTTCCTCCCATGTGGAAGAGAAACTAGCTCCCATGTAGCATTCTTTTGAAGAGAACTGTACTCTTCATCCATGGCGATTTGCCATCTTGTATTTCGGTGGGCATGATAATATGATTTAGGATCTGAACTTACCATAAAAAAAAATTATCAAACAGTAAAGGATCAGAACATGAAAGATCCATACCTCCTCTTTGAAAGTCTGGTCGAGTTCTCCTTGGATCGGTAGGATTTCCAATGTTAGAACCAACAAAATTGAGAGTATTTTGGGCCCACTTTGGAAACTGTTGGGGCACATCTAGATCAGTTTCTGAACCTGATATTTCGTATTCATCAAAGTATGATAAAATATCATAAATATCACAACCAAAACTTTCATCATCTTCTCTGAAATATTCTTCTTGTAGAGGCGGTAAATCAGCAGCTTCTTCCTCGACTAGCTCTAGATTTTGAAGCGGTTCTTCAAATCTGATACTTCGCTCGATGAATATCTTCTTGGATCTAATATCCAAGAGTTTGTAGCCCTTTTATTCTTCAACATATCCAATTAGGATGCACTCAAAACTTTGTGGATCCAAATATTTTCTCTTCTCAAATGGAATTCTATCCCAAGCAGTGGAGCCAAAAACCCTGAGATTGGACACATCAGGTTTGTGACTAGTGTAGGCTTCGAAAGGAGTAGTATCTGTCAAATATGAATGTGGAACTATGTTTTGAATGTATGCATAAATATTCATGGCCTCATCCCAAATATTTGTAGCCAAACCTTTTGACTCAATCATACAGGTTGCCATCTCTTTCAGTGATCGGTTCTTCCTTTTCGCTACACCGTTCTGCTGAGGTGTGCAGGGAACTGTGTGCTGGATATGAATGCCACTTTCAGCACAAAGTTGCATCAGATCTAATTTGATATATTCACCTCCATTATCAAATCTTAGAGATTTGATCTTGCTCTCGGTGGTAGTCTCAACAGAAGCCTTGAAAATCTTGAGTTTTTCTAGAACTTCCGACTTGTTTTTTAGAAAGAAGACCCAAGTAAATCTGGAGAAGTCATCGATAAATGTCAGAACATACATTGAGCCATTCATGGAGATATGTGGCAGCGGACCATTGATATCAGAATGTATCAGCCCCAAAACAGAAGAATGTATGCCTCGGTCAAATTTTTGCTTAGGGTGCATCCCAATGATGCAGCCTTTGCATATTCCCTTCGAGGATTTGATCTTCGGAATACCATCAACCATGGAATTTTTCTGTAGTAGCTGCAAATATTTATAATTTAGGTGTCCAAACCTCTCATTCCATATCCTACTAACCTCATTTCCATGAGTTAGAAGAGTGGTGGGATTTTCATGTGGCAGAAAGTGTGAAAACTCATATGCTTTTGCAGCATGATTGGCTTTTCCTACCGCAATGAGTCCTCCACTTGCAATATCAGAAATTTCAACTTTGTTAGGGCAGAATACAACTTTCTTTTATGAACCAGTGTGTGTCATCTGATATACGGAAAGAATACTTGAAGCTAATGAAGGAGCATAGAGAACAATGTGGAAATTGCCATGCTCTAAATGAATGGTTCCTTTGCCCTTTGAAGAGATTTGAGAGTCATCTCCCATGTGGATGGAGATGGTGTTGTTGGGGTCAAATGATGATAGAGAATATTGATTTGCAGCCATGTGGTTCGAAGCTCCAAAATCAATGATTATATTTGTGGAATTCGAAACAATTGCCATGAGTGCATGACCTCTTTCAGGGGGATCATTTTTCTCCTTCTTCCTTGCACCGTCAGGAAGGGTTCTATTGTTTTTCTCCAAGAACAGGGCCATCTGATCTATGGTATTTTTCATGCATGAACTTTCAGGATTAAATCCCTTTCTACAATAAGAACATTTAGTCTTCTCTTTGCCCTCTTTTCCCTTTTGCTTGTTTCTTGAACTGGATGGCTCATCCAATTGCTTGGTTTTCTCTCTTTGCTTGGAAGGATCAAACTTTGGCTTCTCTTTCTTTTGCTTCCCTTTTCCATTCATAGCTTTGGATCCTCCAGCAAAAATAGCTTGATCTTTGGAGCATATGGACCCCATTTGAACAAGCTTATCGTGCTCCTTTGTCACAGATTCAATGAAGGCATTTAAGGTAGTCATTTTTGAATTAGGAATTGTGAGTTTTCCCATATTGAAAGTTGAAACAAAATCTGAATAATATTTTCCAAGATTTGTAAGGATGCATAAAATCAATTGCTTATCCTCCTTTTCCACTCCACATTGCTTCAATAGAATAACCAAGCTCTTAAACTTAGTGAAGAAGTCATTCATGGTCTCGAAATTTTCAGGATTGAGTGCAATCAACTCATTTTCAAGCTGATAGGATCTCATCTCATCTTGCTTGCCAAAGAGTGTGGCAAGTTTCTCCCATACCTCTTTCGGAGTAGTCAATCCACTGAGATGGAAAAGAATATCCTTAGAGATGCTGAGAAAAAGGAAACCATAAGCTTCGTCAAGCTTATTGAAATATTTTTCCTTCTCTACTGCTGATGTAGCTTCGACTTCAAGGCCTGTGGTAACTCTGTAGAGCACAACATTGTCTCCATATCAGCCTTCCACTGATAATAGTTGAAAGGAGTGAGGAGATTTGATGAAGAAGTGTCCATCTTTCAAGATGAGCGAATGCAATGGAGGAGTAGAATAACCTGCAAATCACAAGAAAACAAGAACTATAAGGTCAACAACCCACACTTTTCAAGTTGCATCACACCCGACATAAGACAATCAAGCAAGCTTGAAGATCCAATGATTCGAATCCAGGAATTATGTGGAAACTCTTGGCTTCTGGTGTGGAGTTGGAAGAAATTTTCAGCAATAGCGAATGCACATGAGAGAATGCATGCCACTGCTGCAATATTTTTTAGTAAAAAACACTCAATCTTCATGAATAATCCCTGCAGAAAAGAGTTCTTGTCCCTGCAATGGCTCTGACACCATGTGAAATTGAAGCAAGACAGATGCATAAATAATAATATGTGTAAACTGTGCAAGATAATTGCAGTAGCACTCTATTGAACTCAATAGTAGAATACAATACAATGTGCAGTCACAATGACTGAATGATTCGAATTAACCAAGGAGGTCATTCGAATAGCCTGCATGGAATAACTTGGCTCCCACTAGGAATCCTCATCATAATCAGTGGAGTGTCATCAATACCCAAGTAATGGTCAACCGGGTGTCAAATTGAGTCTAACTGAATGTAGGTAAGTGTAACACATGCATGGTGCACTAATGTAGTGAAGGAGGCTCAAAGGAGGGCGCATGAGGAGCTGACTAGAGTCAAAATATGCAATCTAGTCTCACTGGGGGTCCAACGGAGTGTTTCAGTTAGTTAACAAGTCAATCTAGCCTTAAATCAAGGAAAGATCCACAAATTACTCAACTAACTAAGTGTGTCACCGGTGGTAGGTGAAGAAGGGCGCCTTTCACATGTGGTAGGTGAAAGGAGGGCATATCACTGACTAGGAGGGCTAAAAATGAATGGAAAGGAGCTCCCAAGGCTAGCAAACTAGGGACTAGGTGCTAGGTGACACCAAACTGATGACTGGGATGCATGCAGAATGAATGTTGCATGCAAATATAAAACTGAATGATGAATATATCCTAACACTCTATACCATCTCTTTGTTCCAGACAATGATGAGTTGTGGAAACTTTTTTAGAATTATGATGATGTTAGTTGTTTTATGACCAATCGGGGAGATGAAATGCCTCCTCCTGGAAATATCAACCTAAATAATAAAACATATCCTAAATGTTTAGTGCCTCTTGAGGGTATGTTTTAATTAGATGACGTTCCTAAGAATCCAAGTCCAAATCCTGAACCTCCCAAGCATAATATTAGCCTTACCATTCCTATCAACATTGTTTCAGAAGAAGAGAAAAGATTCTTATATATAGGATCCCAATGAACCCATGAGGAGAAAGAGAAATTTCCTATCCTTTTCCTTGAATTCAAGGATATCTTTGCATGGTCATATAAAGAACTTAGAAGTTTTGATCTAGGCATTATCCAACAATCTATTTATTTAGAGGAGGGAGCTACTCCTATACGACAAAATCAACGACAAGTGAATCCAAAGCTTTGCGTCGTCATTCGAAAAAATATTGATAAAATGTTTTAGGACAACATTATATTTCCAATACACTATTCTAAATGGATCTCCAAACTTGTTCTAGTCCAGAAAAAGAATGGAAACATTTTCCTTTGCATAGACTTCAAAGACCTCAATAAGTTTAGCGTCAAAGACAATTTTCCCTTACCTTTCATTGATGCTATCTTGCAACAAGTTTCCAGTTCTAAGATGATGAATTTCCTAGATGGATTTTTGGGATACAACCATAATCAACCGCGAGGATCGTTACAAGACAACCTTTACCACTTGATGGGGTACTTTTTATTACCACCATATTCCTTTTGGCTTGATAAATGTCAGTGCCACTTTCCAAAGGATGATGTATATAGATTTTGATGACTTGATAGGATTTATCATTGAGATTTTCCTATATGACCTGATGGTGCATTCCAAGAAGAGAGCCGACCATTTTGACCACCTTCATTAGGTTTTCCTTAGATGTAGGAAACTTGATGTTTCCTTGAACCCCAATATGTCTATCTTTGGTGCTACCGAGGGGAATTTTTTAGGGAACATTGTCTCTAAGCAAGGTGCATGGATTGATCCCAAAGTATATTTTCCATCCAAAAACTCCCTCCTCCTGCATATAAGATGACGAAAAAGATGACAAAATATGATCACTGTTCACACACACAGAATTTTGTCAAACACTTAAGGAACCATTGATATTAGTCTTCTACAGGCACCCAAGTAACCACACACTTCACTGGCAACTTAATAAATGCAACTGTAAGCTAATATCCTATTCTTTAAGCAATTTTAGCATCGAGAAAACATGAAATCAACAGACTATCCAATAATTTCATGCAGAGAAATTGAATATCAACAGATTGTAGAAATGGAATAACACATGAATTTTTGGTCAAAAATTGACCCTGAAAAAACCCCACACATTGGGGAAAACTAGCAGGAGAGAATTTAATTTATTAGGATCTTCTCATAAATGATTACAAGACTAGAAATCCATAACAACAACACTATACTTTCTCTTTTCCATTCTTAGGAAAATATGCAATACAACCATATAGATTGTACAACCCAGTCAAACAGTAAATTTACAGATAGTAAATTAGAGTATAGAAATTAAGTACCTATGCACCAACAAAACAACCCACTTCTCAGTAAGAAAAAATGCCTTGGGAATTGTGCCATAATTCAACCTCGATTTCTTTGCATAAAGGTACAGTACAACCTTCATAATTTATGTACAGTCAACCTCATTAATGCATGTACGAACTGTACAATAAATGCTATTATTATTTCTTGATAAGTGAGCCCTTCTAGTCTCAAGAAGAGTGCAACTAGTCTAGAAAAGCGTTCCCTCTATCCACCTTGAGAGATGTGCCCCACTCACTGCAGTATAGACTACATTAAATCAACAGATTTCTTCTTGAAGTGTGTGCCCCTCTTCCTCCTTGGAAAATGGGCCCTCACTTTCTCTTTCTCAGCTCCTCAACCCTTCTCCTCCTTGGAACTCGTGCCTCTTCCTCTCCTCTTGGAATGAGTGAAAATGAAGCCTCGAGTGTCTTTTATTTCTCTCATTAGGGTAACTTACTTGAATTTTCAAATTCCACGGTTGAGATTAAATCTTGATCTCAAGATCCATGGCTGGGATCTAATCTCAAGTTCACTTAAATTCCCTAAGTGAACTATATACTAAATCTTTTCTTTTCGAAAAGTCACTTTTCTCTAAATATTATAAAAGTCACTTTATAACATAAAAGTCACTTTATAATCACTATAAAGTACATCTCACTTTTAAATTAAAAGGTCACATCATAAAGTGATTTAATAAAATCTTATAAAGTCACTTTATGAATATTTAATGAGACTCCATAAGTTCTCGGACCCCTGCACCTAGGAACCTGATGCAGGAGTGACTCCGAGCTACAAAATTCTAACACTCCCTCTTAGCGAGGGACGTACTACTGGCATCAGCTCCACCTGTATATCTCTCCATTCCTCTCCCTCCAAGAGCTGAAGCTCCTTCTGAATCTGAATGCCCCTCAGATACCTGTAGTGGATCAACTGCTGAAGGTTCGCACCTGACCACTATGAACTAAGAGCACTGCTAACTCTTATGCTTATCCTGAAGAACCATATCATACCAACTCGGTTTCCTCACAAAGATGGATGAATCCTCCACACTGAAATCCACTGTCACTGCCACTGAGTCTGATCTCTCAGCAGTCTCAACATCCACAGGATGCCCCAATACTCGGTATACCCTTCCATCACGGATGCCTAGCAAACTCGCTGCACCCAAGCCCCTACCCATCGGATATATATAAACACACCCTTCCACATGAAGGATCACATATCTTTCATCCTATAGAGCTGAAACTGAGAGAAAGTTCCTCTTCATCTCTAGAACAAACATTACTCCACCAACCTCTAGATAACCACCATACTTGAGTTGGAATAGGACTCTTCCAACTCCTTCTACTGCATGGGTGCCGACATACCCATCATCAGTTAGTATAACTCTCTCAACATTTGTCAAATCTCATAACATTTCTTGTGTTCCCATCATATGGCGTGCTTCTCCTCCATCTATGTACCATACTCCAATACCCAAAATCTCTGTTACACTGTTGTCTAAAAGAATTGAGACAAGTGAAAATTCCTTCTCAAATTTCTTCTCAAACTCTTCCACTTCAGCTGGAGAGGCTGCCTCGGGCTCTTCTTTCTTCTTGTTCTTCTTCTTATTGGGACACTGCCCATTATAGTGACCATAACCCTAGAAATCAAACCATCTCACTTTTCTAAGGTCCTTCTCAAACTTGGATCCACTACTCAAGCCACCCTTCTTCTTTCTTCCCTTAGCTGAAAGGGCCACATTATGTTAATCAATATCCTTTTCAGTATTCCCTTGAGACCCTTCTCGGATCTCCTCCTGAGTAAAATCATCCCATAGTATTTCCCAAGAGGGAAAGTTCTCTCTGCCAACTACACACTTCAAGAACACATCCCACTCCTTGGTGAATCCCTTCAGGGCTATCCGCACTAGCTCAGGATCGGGAATCACCTCACCAACTGCACTCAGCTCATCTTTTACCTGTCTGAGTCTAGTGAGGCAAGAGACTACATTCTCTCCTTTAGCCATCTTCATTCCATGGAGCTTATCCTTTAAATCCATCTTATGATTTTCATTCTTGTTCTCATACAAAATTTTCAAAGTATTGCACATCTCCTTAGCATTTTGTTTCTCTTCCAAATGAGGGATGAGGTGATATTGAACACCATCTAGAAGCAATATTTGCATTCCACCCTCCTTCACCTCATGTATGCCAAGGGCTATAGGATCAACAGTAGGAGGTATCAATCCAGTACTGACGAATGACCAAAGTTTTTTCTCCTTGAGAACCGCACCCATCTAGGCTTTCCACTGCAAGTAGTTGGAAATCCCTTCTAACCAATCCTCATATCGGATGCTGGTGATCTTCCCAATCTGCACTTATTCCAATCACTCTCTACCCACCTGTGTAAAAACTCACTTCTCAGCTGTCACACCCAGCAATTCTCTTGCACATACAACTGTATTGAACCAACACTTCTCATGCAAATCACCTGCACTCTCTCATGCTCCAATATTCCACTGAAATTCAGAGCCCTATCTCTGATACCATGAAGAAATACATGACAATATATGCTCACTATTCACACACACAATTTTTTGTCAAACACTTAAGGAACCATCGATATTAGTCTTCTACAGGCACCCAAGTAACCACACACTTCACTGGAAACTTAATAAATGCAACTGTAAGCTAATATATTGTACTTTAAGCAATTTTAGCAGTGGGAAAACATGAAATCAACAGACTATCCAATAATTTAATGCACAAAAATTGAATATTTGCAGCTTGTAGAAATGGAATAACACAGGAATTTTTGGTCAAAAATTGACCCTGGAAAAACCCCACACATTGGGGAAAACTAGTATGAGAGAATTTAATTTATTAGGAGTGTCTCAGAAATGATTACAAGACTAGAAATCCACAACAGTAGCACTGTACTTTCTCTTTTCCATTCTCAGGAAAATGTGTAAGACAACCATACAGACTGTACGAACTTCACTTCCATAATTGTATAATCAAATAGTGAATTTACAGACAATCAATTATAGTACATAAATCAAGTACCTATGTACTAGCAAAACAACCCACTGCTCAACAAGAAAAAATGCCTTGGAAATTGTGCCAGAAGTCAACCTTGATTTCTGTGCATAAAGGTACAGTACAACCTTCATAATTTGTGTACACTCAGCCTCATTAATGCTTGTACAAATTGCAGAATAAATTTTGTTGTTATTGCTTGATAAGTGCACCCTTCTAGCATCAAGAAGAGTGCCACTAGTCTGGAAAAGCGTGCCCTCTATCCACCTTGAGAAATGCGCCCCACTCGCTGCAGTACAGAATGCATTAACTCAGCAGTCTACTTCTTGTTACACCAAAATGTCGTCACCCTTGTGCAAGTGTCGCAAGTGTCGTCGTCATGATCTAGTGTCATCATCATGACCGTTGCAAGTACCGTCATTGTGACCAAGTGTTGTCATCATGACCGTTGTGATATTGTCGTCATCTTGACCATTGTGTAAACTCTTTGCTATTTTACCTAAACCCATTTTAGAGTAAAACCACATCCCTGAAGTTTCCCATGACTGGAGGGCTTAATTGACCTACTTTTCAAGGTCATCACAGTCTGCCCTTGTGCAACATGCGACGTCGCAGGTTGCCCTAATGCAACCTACGACGATGTTAGTTATTTGGATAAAAGAGTATCTTTGAACCCATTCTCAAAGATGAGTGATGTGGAGGCCTATCCCTAGGCTCTAGGTGAGGTGGCATTTCGGTTCCTAACCTTATGGAAAGATCCCTTAACCATCTCCCCCTAATCCTCAACCTACCCTATCTCTTTAGCCCTATATAAACACCCACTCTCTCCATGGGAGAGGAGGGGAAGGTCTATGGTACCCTTATGCTGGTAGAACCCATATTGGTGATTGGGAAGCTTGTACCATCTTGGAGACTTGGCTTGGACATGTTGGATGGAGGATGTGACATTGAGGCTTTGGTTGTAGCTTCATCCTTTCTATGTATTCCCACCTTTTTATACAGTTAATATAATCTCTTTCCATAAATGTTGTCTCGTTGATGATGTTTAGAAATTTCTTCCTCAACCATTAGTTTAGATCAGTTATTGTTTAGATATCTTATACTGCTTGTATCGTTTCCATATTGTCTTGACAGGTCTTGCAGCTGGAGATCTGACGACCGCGAAACTTGGAGCAACAACAAGGAGAAGGATCTGCGATCTGAAAGGTATGATATCTAAGTACTCGATCTGTAACTAGATCTAGGAAATGAGTTTTGTATTCTGTACTATTTCTTCTAGACTCACATTGAGCTAGGGAGATCCGGCTCACGTCTGCTCGAGTGGATTGTCCGTTAACAAATCTAGCGACCATACTGGGGAATGAACATTGTTTTAGTTTTCAATTTGAAGTCATTTTCAGTTGATTGCTTTTGCAAGCCATTTTTTTTTCCTCTGAAGCCTTTTCACCATCAGATCTTCACTGTGAAGAGTCTGATTACCTTCCTCTGAGTTTGCACATCCCATTTGCAGACCTGTTTATTGCTCATTATTTGGAGAATTGGTTCATTTTTAAACTTAGATCTCGCCTGTCGCACCTGGTCAGTGTACCCAGAGCGACACTGTGTGTTTTTTATCGATGTTCTTAGCCTATTAGTTTGTCATCACATCCCTTCCATTGGTCTACTGCGACGTCATCGTACTTCCCGCATTGGTGAACTACGACGTCGCACTGTGCACAAGCACAGAGTGCGACGATCTGCCATTTTTTGCCATACAGGCACCTTTTCTCCATTTCCGATTTGAGTTTTGGTTTGTGTACAAACTCCTCTACACTGTACCTTCCAGGCAGAGACCCTTTTGTCCAGCAGTGTTTTGTTTGGCTTATTTGTATTGGTTTTTGGGTCTTTTGAGATTTGGATTCATGTTTGGCCCCTTGAGTAAAAACTAGTGTTTTGCTTGCTTTTTTAAGTGAAATGGGTTCTATTTTTGAGATCTTTTTGGTTTGGTGTGCTTGACTTGTTTTAAAGACTTGAAGAGTGTGGGATATCCATGTCTTTTTGAGCCTCTCTTTCTTGGGTTATGCATCTTGTTTCCCTTACATGCTGAGCTATTAAATCATTTTTGGGAAAGATTGATTCTTTGTCTCCACTTTAGTTCAAAGAAAAGCTTGATTTTGTCACTCTTTTGCTATATTCATGAATTTGGAAAACGTAAATATTCTTCTTACTTTATTTTTTATCATTTGATATTCTTGGTCTTACCATCATAAGAAAAAGAAGGGCTTGTTTCGGATTTGTGTGTATTGGAGCTAGATAAGATTGTTAAGTGCTTATCTTTGTCTTGCATTTGATTGGAAACGTTTGTGGAATCCTTTTTTCCATATCTTAGATGTGTCTTTTTCAAGTGTAAAAAAGATAGGAAATGAGTTAAAATTCTTGCATTTGGTAGATTTTGAGCCTTTCTTGAGTGTCTTAGCGTTGTTTGGGTGCTTGCCATTTTCTTTGGGAATTTCTGAAAGATTAGCGTGTTGTAGATATCTTCTCATTTTCTGTATATAGATATGAAAAGTGTTGAGTTATCAAATTTTATTTTTGGCACATGCATTTGAAAATTGAAAAGTGCTTCATCATTTTGTCTTACACATTGTTAAGATTAGTTGCATCTTTCATTTTCTTTGCGCTCTTTAGCTGATTATTGCAAAAAGTTAGAGTTATTGCACTCTAGGAAGGAATTCTTCTTTTCGCTACTACTTAAGTATTTTTGGTTTGAAAGAAAGAAAAATCTCTCCTTACCTTAAGTAGTTTTCATTGAAAAAGAAAGGAAAATGTGCATTATCATGTAGTTGAGGATTGCATTGTGTTTACATTTATGTACTCACCTCATGCATCCACCTAACCGTACAAGATAAAATTAACGCTAGCTTAGGTTAAAATCATTTAGTAACTGTGTGTAAGTTAGAGACGTGTTCTGGCGTCGTTAAGCGTGGCAGCTGTCGTTATTTTCCAGCACTGTAGCTCGGGGGTATTGTAGTCTTCCACGTACTTATCGGTATATCGAGCTCCTTCACGTACCCACCAAGTACCATAATCCGTACTTGGCGTATATCAAAGGGTGTGTCACGTACTCGGTAGTATATCAGAAGGTCTCGTGCCAACGGCTGTGCATTAGATAGCACCACTATGGATTTGAGCTCCCACGTACCTTGCGTATATCGGGAGACACCATTAGGATTCCTAAAACCAACCGAGTTAACCATCTGGCCATCTTGGCAAAGCAATACACTGAGAACAACACTCGGGGAGATTAGCACGCACATACTATCCAAGTAATCGGGTATGCAGGCAAGGGTACGGTCCCAATCCTCCTTGTCGCGTCATATTGTTGGACCCTGTAGTATATCGCGGTTTGCGATGCCTTAATAATTTCGTGAGATTCCAGACTTTGAATCCACTCCTATTCACACAGTTTGCTTGTTGCTTTTAGACTTGAGTAGTGCTTGACTTGTATGGTACTTTAGAGACTCTTAGGAAGTCTAGATAGGAGAGACTCTTCCGGGACTACCAACCAGGTGGCACCTTTCCAAGGTATGCCATTTGTTATTCCCCCTTGTGGAACTGATGGTCCTCCCTTTATGGCTACGTTGAGTCTTCCTGGATTGACGATAGGATTACCAGTATGTTTATTCTCTAATCCGGTTACACCAAGTGCACCAATTGTGTCGAACCTAGGTCCTTGACCACATGAGCATCAATCTCATGATGACCCTTCTCCTTCTTTGTCAAAAGTTGAATCGGCTTCCATTTCTTCCTCTTCTCCTACTAAAAACTCTGATGTTAGTAAGAAGGCGAGTGTGAAGAAGAAGAAAAGGAAGATTAAGAAGAAGAAAGATAAGAAAGAGACCAAGCATAAACCATCTGCCTCTAATGGCACTCATTCTATGAGAATCCTCGTAAGCCAAAGTTCCCTTGCAAACTTTGCAAGGGTGATCACCTTCTCAAGAATTGTCTCGGTCTTTCCCATGTGTCAGAAGTGTGGTCTAAAAACCCCAAACCGCTTGTATCATCAACCTCTCACCATCATGTTGATGATACTCCCTCGACCAGTGACCCATTGGTGAAGGGTTGGAAGAGTAGAGCTGCAGACCCTTGCTGGCTATGCAAGGGCATGCATCGTACTTACCTTTGTCCAAGCATGGATGAAGCTTCATGGTGGTTGGAAGATATTACTAGTTCTCAATAGGTGCTTACAACAAGTGATAGTAAGTTGCCCCTCAACCCCCCGTTGGTTGATCAAGTGATCAATTCAGTTTCATCTGTAATTGATCCCACTCTTCCTTTCGAGAGTAAAGTGATCGAGTCACTGTCATCTCCACTCGATCCGGCTCTTTCATTGGAGAAAGTCTAGACTGAAGCAATCACCATGACACAATATTCATCTCATTCTTATCTTCCAAGTGAGAGTGAATTGGAAACCGCTGATGTTTTCCTAGTCAATTCAGAATGTCCTAGGCAAGGGGAAACCCTGTCCATTTCTACAGGACCCCCTCCAAGTATTGAGGTTATTTCCTTTGATTGGAATGGTCTAACAGAATCTGTTCTTCCTTCGAGTATTCCTTTTCAAATATCTGTAGGAGTTTCCGATAAAGAAATCTTCCGTACGATAGTTGACGAGGGAGCTTATGTTAGTATTTTATCCTCAACTGCTTGGCAAGCCATAGGTTCTCCTCAGCCTGTGCCAGTCACTGACCAGATTTTGGCTTTTAATAGAAGGACTACCGGACCTTTAGGGATTCTCCCGCAGTTACCTGTCATGTTGAGAGGTAAAACTGTTTATGTTGATGTCATGGTTGTCCAAGGTCCTTTAGATTTCAATCTACTCCTTGGACGTGATTATGTCTATGCTATGAAAGCCGTCGTGTCCACACTCTTTCAAGTGATGTATTTTCCCTATGATGGGAGGATTGTGACCATTGATCAGCTTTCCTATGTGACACCCACTCATCATATGACTCCTAGTCATCAGACTTCCCTGAATGTTCCACATGTTTTAGTGGTTTCTTCCCCCTAAGGATGGGGGCATGAGCACAGTTTATGTTATGTTTCAAGCTCGTTAAAAAATGAAACCGAACACTCTAGCATAGTTTCATTTTGGTTTCAAGCTTGCATAAAAATGAAACCAATCCCTTGGAGCATAGTTTTATTCTATTTCAAGCTTGTTAAAAATGAGATAGACCCCTCTAAGCATAGTTTACGTTTGGTTTCAAGCTTGCATAAAAATAAAACCATCCCTTCGAGCATAGTTTTATTCCATTTCAAGCTCATTAAAAAATAAGATGGGCCCACCCAAGCATAGTTATTGTCTATTTCAAGCTTGTGTAAAAATGAAATAGATCTCCCTCCCATCGGTTCGAGTCTCTCGCTAGAGTTAGAACTCGAACCTTCATTTCATCTGTTTCTCGTTTTCCCCCCCTTGGTGAACATTTTCATATTAGTAGCCAGGTTGGTAGTTGGGTTAGCAAGCATCATTTTTAGACGAAATGAAGCTTGGGGGGCATGCCACATGTCGTACTATCATCAATCATGTTGAGGGATCACCACTATGTTAAGCCGTTAGCAATCATGCTGGGGGCATTTACCAACCTCTGGGCATCATGTTGGGAAGGAACCCGTCAATGGGCCTTAACCGTGAGCAGAGATTACCTTTGGCTACAAGCTCATTAAAAAATGAAACCAGTAAGTTTGAGCATAGTTCCCTTTCTATGTCAAGCTCGTTAAAAAATGAAATAGGTTCCCGTGAGCAGAGTTTTAATCTTGTGTAAAGCACGTTAAAAAATGAAACATATCCTTTCCCTTTGAGTTGAGTCTCCTCGTAGAATTAGTACCTGAGCCTTCTTTTCACCCGCCTATGCCTTAGGCGGATGAAATGAAGATTGGGGGCATGTCTTCAACCTCTGGAAGTTACGTTGAAGTCAACTCAATCGCCTCTCCACACCACGTTGGAGCTAAGTCACTTACTTCTAGCAATCATGCTGGGGGCACACACCAACCTCTGGATGCCATGTTGGGAAAAAGTCCATCATTGGGAACATTTTCGAGCATACTTTCCTTTTTTTTAGGTTTCGAGCTCATTAAACCATGAAAATTATCCCGAGCACAGTTCATTTTTCTGTTACAAGCTCGTTAAAAAATGAAACAGACATCATGAGCATTCTTCCAACCTATCTTCGAGCTCGTTAAAAACAGTAAGATAGTATTTGAGCTTACTTTTTCACTTTTTTTGTGCTCTGGTTGAAACATGAAAAGTGGTTTGAGCTTACTTTCTACTTTTTCGTGCTCTGGTTAAAACATGAAAAGTGGTTCGAGCTTAGTTTTTACTTTTTCGTGCTCTGGTTCAAACATGAAAAAGATTCCGAATGCTTTTGATACCATTCTCGTGCTCGTTAAAAATTTGAGTTAAAAAGGTGTGTCTAACGAGTATAGGTTTATCACTTTATCCGGCCTCGCTAGACTATTTACGGAAAAGGAACTGTGCCGACTTTACTTTTTCCTTTGTTGTACTCGGTCATCAACCATGAAAAAGTTGTTCATGGAGTCCTTTTAAGCTCTTTTCAGACTCCCTAAATAGGAAAAGATTGCCAAGCGAACTTGATGCTTTCACGCTTTTAAGCATTTGAATGATCGTCTTTCTGGCGATAGTTTACCCCTTTTTCGGACCAGGAAGCACTATTTACGAAAAAGGAATACTCCAACCAACCATGGCTGGAAGAGTCCTCTCCCGCGTTGTTTTTCCCTTTTTCGGGCGATGAGGCTAACTTTACGAAAAAGGACCATTGGAGTCTCCTTTAGTTATTTTTAGACTCTCTAAACATGAAATGACGCCGAGTTTTCCTTCTCTGGACTCGTTAAATTTTAAACATTGAAGGGCCCATTATGGGACGAACCCCTCCTTTCCTAGGTTCATAAAATGTTTGGGATTGGACTCATCTATGAGATGAGCTATACCGAGCATCTGGTTACCCTCATCAAGCTCGTCAAAAACACATGAGGCACTCATCAATCATGATGGGGAAAAAGGAAATATTTTTTGTTACATCTTAATTACGGCAGTACATAGTCACTCTTGAACATGGAACTCGTTTGCATTTGCATTTAGTACTTGGATAATCTGTTTGTCCTCGAGTCTTGTCAATTCCATGAGTCGCGTCGCTCCTTTGGATCAGCCAAAGAATGCTTCCACCATCAGTTGCATTAGGGGTTGGTATCATTCTCGTCATGTCAATACTGCGAAGTCATGCCATGCCCATGTTCAAGAGATGTTTCATTAGTCATCATCTGCAGTCAGTATACCTTCGATCATGTTGGTCTACCTTGAGTCAGTCTTGCACATCACTCTACCGTCCGATCTACACCAAACATTTGTTATCAAGTTTCGTGTCGATGATGGTGGATTCATCATGGCCCTCCTTTGACGGGTTCATCCTTGTCGACATCAACTCATCATCCGAGGATTGAATCTAGAAACTGTTGGTTGTGGAGCCAGATCTTCTAGTCTCATAGATGATATTGTATCAGCCGTGTTTCTACCCCAGTTTTATATGATATGTAGGTGGACTGTACACTCACCCCAGCGGAGGGGTGTGGGGGGGCATCTCCCCCCCACGGGGTTCAAGGGGGGACCATCCCCCCTGGCTGGGGGGTCCAGGGGCAGCGCCCCCGAAGAAAATTTTTGGGGCTATTTTCGCCTGCTGTTTTGCGGGCCCATGGTTTTGGGTATCCCGTGGTATTTTCCCATATAAAATAAAGACATTGTAATACGGCTAGGTATGATGATGTATTAGGTTTTATGCATTGTAAAGATCTCTGAGATCAGGAGAGAGACTGTGAAACAGAGGAGAGGAAGTGCAACGGTTGTGCTGCAGGTTGTATCCCTTCACCTTGCTAGACGGTAATAATAATAAGGACTGGCAAATTCAGTGTGGACATAGCCCAAGTTGGGTGAACCATGATATATCTGTGTCTCTCTTGTAATGTGTATGTGTGATTATATTTGCATTTCTGTTTATTGTTATTGCTCTGCGATCTTGTTTTTCTAACAGAAACCAACCAAGTACCTTGGCCCTACATGCCTCAATGGCAGGTTACCTCTCTTTTATCATGAGTTCACTTCATTGACTCTTGATTGAAAGATTTCATCTCGCGTTCGACTTCAGCTCATTTATTCACGCTTGGCGATATGTACTATGATACCTTGGGAATCATTGACATCAATGGTGATTTCCCTCGCACTTGTTAACAGTATACATTAATGACCGGTAATCAAGTGGTTTCTACCATGTTTGTCTCCAAAACATTGTAATCACATGGATAGATTCGTATCATTGCGGGTTCAACTTGAAGACCTTGGGGAAGTTCTTTCCTACCTAGGTTGCGATGGATATTGTTTGGGACACACAGATCCACTTTGTATTGGTCATGGCTGTGTTGTCAGTTCAGAGTTAAACAGATCCACTTTTGTATTGGTCGTGGCTGTGTTATCATCTCATCATGGATCTACGATTGTGTCTAGTAGCCATGATTGTGTTCAGTCGGTCTTTACTATCATGGATCTGCAATGTATTGGTCGGCAGCCATGTTTTGTGTTGTATGAGACTTGTGTATCTCAGGTCATTTCTGTAGCAACTCCTTCCAACCAGCAAGTCCTTGCCATTTTTCTTACTACAAAGCATTTCACCTGTCTCATTCCATCAGCTTCATGCTTTGGGGGGCATTCTGTTACACCAAAATGTCGTCACCCTTGTGCAAGTGTCGCAAGTGTTGCAAGTGTCGTCGTCATGACTTAGTGTCGTCATCATGACCGTTGCAAGTACCGTCATTATGACCAAGTGTTGTCATCATGATTGTTGTGATAATGTCGTCATCTTGACCATTGTGTAAACTCTTTTCTATTTTACCTAAACCAATTTTAGAGTAAAAACACATCCCTGAAGTTTCCCATGACTGGACGGCTTAACTGACCTACTTTTCAAGGTCGTCACAGTCTGCCCTTGTGCAACATGCGACATCGCAGGTTGTCCTAATGCAACCTGCGATGATGTCAATTATTTGGATAAAAGAGTATCTTCGAACCCATTCTCGAAGATGAGTGATGTGGAGGCATATCCCTAGGCTCTAGGTGAGGTGGCATTTCAGTTCCTAACCTTATGGCAAGATCCCTTAACCATCTCCCCCTAATCCTCAACCTACCCTATCTCTTTAGCCCTATATAAACACCCACTCTCTCCATGGGAAAGGAGGGGAAGGTCTATGGTACCCTTATGCTGGTAGAACCCATATTGGTGATTGGGAAGCTTGTACCATCTTGGAGACTTGGCTTGGACATGTTGGATGGAGGATGCGACATTGAGGCTTTGGTTGTAGCTTCATCCTTTCTATCTATTCCCACCTTTTTATACAGTTAATATAATCTCTTTCCATAAATGTTTTCTCGTTGATGATGTTTAGAACTTTCTTCCTCAACCATTAGTTTAGATCAATTATTGTTTAGATATCTTGTACTGCTTGTATCGTTTCCATATTGTCTTGACAAGTCTTGCAGCTGGAGATATGACGACCGCAAGACTTGGAGCAACAACAAGGAGAAGGATATGCAATCTGAAAGGTATGATATCTAAGTACTTGATCTGTAACTAGATCTAGGAAATGAGTTTTGTATTCTATACTATTTGTTCTAGACTCACATTGAGCTAGGGAGATCCGGTTCGCGTCCGCTCGAGTGGATTGTCCGTTAACACTTCTTGAAGTGCATGCCCCTATTTCTCCTTGGAAAATGTACCCTCCCATTCTCTTTCTCAGCTCCTCAACCCTTCTCCTCCTTGGAACTTGTGCATCTTCCTCTCCTCTTGGAATGAGTGAAAATGAAGCCTCATGTCTCGGCTTTTATTTCTCTCATTAGGGTAACTTACTTGACTTTTCAAATTCCATGGTTGAGATTAAATCTTGATCTCAAGATCCATGGCTGGGATATAATCTCAAGTTCACTTAAATTTCCTAAGTGAACTATATACCAATTATTTTCTTTCCTAAAAGTCAATTTTCCCTAAATATTATAAAATTCACTTTATAACATAAAAGTCACTTTATAATTTAAAAGTCACTTTATAATCACTATAAAGTACATCTCACTTTTAAATTAAAATGTCACATCATAAAGTACTTTAATAAAAGCTCATAAAGTCACTTTATAAATATTTAATGAGACTCCAAAATTTCTCGGACCCCTGCACCTAGGCACCTGATGCAAGAGTGCCTCTGAGCTACAAAATGATAACATAAGAAAGATTTCAAATCATTCACGGGTAAAATCAATTTTGTATGATGGTTTGTGCCCAATTTCGCTCAGATTATCAAGCCTATCATGTGATATTGTGAAATGACATGGTGTTCAATTGGAACAATGAAGCACAATATCCCTTTAAGGCTATCAAGAGCGCCATTATATCTACCCCTGTCCTAGCCAAGAATGACTTTGATCATGATTTCCATATTTATACTAGTGCGTCTGAATAGGCTATATTTGCCATCCTTATCCATACTGACTTTGAGGATCACAAAAATCTTGTTGCATTTAGAGTCAAAGCTTGTCTGAGGCTGAGGTCAAGTTCCCTTTGATTTAAAATCATGCATTGGCCTTATTCATTTCCCTAAGGAATTTTTGTCACTATGTTCTCAGAAGGCATATGATTGTAAAATTCCCTCTCCCTTTCATGAAGTACCTTTTGTCCCAAACTTATTTGCAGGGAAGGCTATCAAATTGGTTGACCAAAATACAAGAGTTGAACCTTGAGTTCACTATTTCCAACCTGTTAAAGTCACAACTTAACTCTTCTTCTAGTTGAGCACCTTGAGCTCGATTTCCAGAACATTGATGAGGACTATGAGTCCTTGTTCTCAGTATTTCTCATTGAGTATGATAACATGGATTACAACATGGTCGCTCTTTCCTAGTACAACGATATTATCTGCTATCTTGATGTGCAAACCTTCCATCTCGGGATGAAACCCAATGCGAGAAGGAAGCTAAGGCTCATAAGTAGCAAGTACATCATGCTCAACAATTGCCTATTCTATCGACATGCTAATGGCATGCTCCTTCAATTCCTTGTTAGGGACCAATCCTATACCATCTTCCATGAGTTTCATGATGGATACCATCTCTAGTTTCATTCAGGTGCACATTTCTCCACAAAGGAAACTACCCACAATAACACACAATATGGGTTCTATTGGCCTTCTATCTTCTGTGACGCTTTCGAATATGTGTGAAATTGTGATTGTTGTCAATGCGCCACTAACCATCCAAAAATCATAACTTTACCCTTACATTCAGTGATTGGCCTTATCTCCTTATCAAAGTGGGGTTAATATTTTATTGGACCTATGTGTCCACCTTCGTCTGCAAGTCATTTATTTATCCTTACCACATTTGATTACTTTACCCAGTGACATAAAGCAATTCCGTTGAAGAGTGCTAAAGTCGAGCAAGTGGTATTGTTCCTCCAAGAGAGCATATTTTCTCATTTTGGACTATCGGTTGAGATTGTTAATGACAATGAGGGTTCTTTTGTATCAAAAGAGGTCCTTGGCCTATGTCAAAAGTACAATATCCTTTGATCTAACTCGTTTGCTTATTATCCTTAGGGTATAAGTTTAGTTGAGTCCATGAATAAGATTCTTATCAAGCTCATCAAGTGAATGATTGGGGAAAACTATAGGGAGTGGCACTTGCATTTGACTTATGTTTTATGGGATAATTGTACCACTTCCAAGACCATTCATGACGAGACCCCTTTCATGCTTGTCTATAAACAATAAGTTGTCATGCCATCCAAGCTTGAGATTACAACTTATCTCTTAGCCTTCTAGACTGAGGAGTTGGATAGTATCCCCATCTTCCAAAAGTTTAATGCCATCTTAGATTTAGAGGAACATAGGGATTTTGCAATCAAAAGTATGAAAAAGAGACAAGCAATCTCTAAGAAAATCCATGAAAATAAATCCAAGGATAGAAATTTTCATGTAGGTCAGAGAGTAATTTTATGGGACTCTACTCATGAGGACAAGGGTAAGCATACAAAGTTTAAAAAATTATGGCTTGGCCCTTTTACTGTCACACAAAATCTTGGGAACAATGCCTATCACCTGAAGGAACACTAAGAGATATTATTTTCCCATTTTTTAAATGGCTCGGTCCTAAAATCCTACTATTTTTTAGATCCCTCTGAACTCTAACTCACCTAACAAAAAAAAAAAAAGTTAAATAATCACAAAACACAAAATATGGAAAAATAAAAAAACATGCTTGCTTCCTGTTTTTCTTGTTTTTGCAATTTCTTTTACATCGTTTAGTTTTCTTTTCATCGTTTTCATTTATTTATTTCTTAATTTTTCTATTCTCTTGCTTGTACAGTTCTTTGTGTCATTTTCTTGCAAGGTTTCCTAATTAGTTTTCATGGAGTTTGACATCTTTCATAACAATACGCCACTATGCTCTTTCTCCATATTGTTTATATGTTAAACTCTTTGACATGATGCATGATGATGTTTACCCATGATATACAAGAGAGGACATGACATGGATGAACTAGAACTATCGGGTAGTTCCTAGTGATAAGCCTAGGTATGTTGAACTATTATTTGATTTATGTTATTGGTTTTCCCAACACTTCTTCTTATCCCTCTACTTCACCCATTATGGAACACTAGATTTACTAATTCACTCCCCGCCATTTTGGGGGATGGTTATGGGTACCTATACCTGCTTCGTGGTTACTTGTTTCATTTATAAATCATGTTTTTCAACCATTGTTGAGACACCATGTGTTATCGTGCTTCACCTTTGTTGTTTGTTTTCTAGATGTTGATGTCCAACATCTGCATGATTACGAATCATCGTAAAATAATGTTAGAGGCGAACACCCTTAATGATTTCATCATCTATTTTCATCTCAAACATGGAGTCTAGAACAATGCCCTCGCCACAGACATAGTTTCGCCACATGTGTCATCATCTAACCTTCATAGATCTTGTGGGAAGTTTCGTCATGTGTGTCTGGAAGTTTCTAATGACATCATCTGTTATTCGCATTAACGTTATCATGCTATCATTTCTATACCATTGAGTCACACCCGAAACTCTCTTTGTGGCCACATATTGTTGTTTCACCATTTTTGTCATCGTGTGACCCTTGTTTCACTCTTGACAAGTTTTGCCAAGTCAAATTCATGAGCGTCTTAATTCACCAATATTATTTAGTTGTCGACCGTTTGATTTAAATTCACCTCCTCCTTCCATTAGCATCATCACACATTAAACACACTTTTCCTATGTTTCACTACTGTCCCAAAGAAAAAAAATAAAATTAAAAGGGTATTTCCCCTTTTCAAAGCCTATACATGTCAATTTTTATGGCCCGAAATAAAATTTTATAAAGTTGTATCAATATGACTTTACCCCAAAATTGGAATTTTTCTTGAGTGCTTATGAAATATTTAACCAAAAGGAAGGGAGCATTTCATAAGTTGACCCCTTTGGTATATTCCAAGATTTTAAACCCAAGGATGACTCTTATAGTATGCCATTATTGAAAGAGAAATCATAATATCAAGGGCTCCAATTGAACACAAAGATGAACCCTATGAATGTCGTTTATGCAAAAATAAAATTTATTCCCCCCTCCCTTTTGACCTTACTCACTAAAGTTCCATTAAAAAATAAAAAAAGATCCTATGCTTTTCAATTCAAAGGTTGAACCTTTACAATTTGTTCTTGAACGTATGAGGGTCTTGTTGGAAAAGCCATTGCCTTGAGTCCAATTTTTTGCCCCAATCATTAGAATCAAAGAACCCGATGTAGTTATACCTCTGATCCATATGGATATAGGTGGCCACCCACCTATTCCATTGGCTCAAAACAGTTTTTCATCCTGGCAGTTTTCTTGTAAATTTTCTATGGTTTTTTGGGTCCCAAACTTCCAGGGCCGTTTCGAGGCCCTAAATGATGCTTTTCTGGTGATTTGGGGGGGGGGGAATGGTTACCAATGGCATGCATTTGGTCCCAATTGAAAGTTGTAAATCTCAGATAGACCTTTCCAATGGGACACCGAGCGCCCCAAACGGAGATCATATGCAAAAGTTATGACCCCGGGAAGTTGATTGTTCAACTAACCACCTTGGGGCCGCAAACTTTATGACGGTTCATCTTTTAGGGTTAGGTTTTTGGATGTTTGGGATTCTTTCCCTCATGCTTATGATAAATAGGCCCTTTTGGCCTCCTTTTGTATTCATCTTGTCACGAATGAGCGTAGCCGCCACATCTCTTCTTAGATATATAACTACCACCATTACAGTTTGTAGAATCTAAGTTTGTTGTATCGCTGTGTTTCTTGCCATATATATGTGTATGTGAATATATATATGCTCTTTCATTTCATTCTCACATAAATCTGGATCAACCTCATTTAAGTACTTATTGTGATTATGTCTTATTCAATTGACCACATCTTCATGTTGACTTTAAAAGTCACTCTTCCTAAAAAAAATGGACCGATATACTTTTGGATATTAATACACAACATGGAAACCAAGACATTAACGACAAGTTTATGCATGTGATGGAAGAAAATAATTTCAACGCAAGGATGCTAGTACATCATTTGGAGAGAATTTGCATGGAAAAAATAAAGTTCCTAGAATAGACAGTTGGTGACAGAGGTTGAAAGAACACAAAAACATAGGCATGAGAGCCTGCGATGAAATTATGAAACCATTTCCACTTTCAGATTCATGAATTTCAGAGGGATAGAAGCAATGGTATTGGTGTGTAGTCAAACATTGTAGGTTGTCTAACTCCTCCACAAGACCTCCAAGGTTAAGACAAAGTTAAGCTCTATTTAACACACAATTCAATTGTAAAATAAAAAAGTTAGCAGGAAGCTGCACTTGCAACCTTTCTTCGAAAGGAATCAACTCAACAAATATCATAGTGGTTGATGTTTGTGTTATTGATCAGAAGCCTTGGGCTTAGGGCCCAATTTTTCAAAAAAAATATTTTGCAACTTAAGAATTGATCGATGATGACCTGATCATTTTGGAGGCCAAAGGTTAACTAGTTTTCAGAAAGAGAGGAATAAATTGCAAAGGGACTATGGATATAATAGAGATCTTGTTTACACTCGAAAAGGGGTCCTCAAGAGATAGGGATGATCACCTTAATCAACATGATAGAAGGTGCAAATGTACCGATATGCATATAGATTCCTAAAGGATGAAGCAATAACCAGAGCATACAACATAATTCTCACCACCACATCAAGAAGAGGGTATGGTTTGATGGCTCCAAAAACTAAGTAATAGAGAATAATTTGTTGGAACCAAAGGTTATGCAGGTTCATCACACCTCTAGGTATTCTAGAGACAGTCAATCAAGCATACAATCAACTATTCTACTAGTCAGCTATCAACTTTTGATCTGTGTTGTATGCATACATTAGTCGGTGGCTCACTCCCTTGAATGGTCGAATCCCTTACTCTAACAAGGTGAAGTTACCAAAGAACATAAAGTTCCAACATAATTATGCAACTATATATATTCATATTTTCCTTTTATGTGCTTTCAAAGTGAGCTGTTGATACAACTTTAGTTGTGACTCGCATATCCATAGCCGTTATAGCAAAAGAATCTTAGCTTGACCTTCAAAATTACAAGGACACAACTAGATCAATTATTCCAAGATTATTGTATACAAAACCGATACCCCCCCCCAAAAAAAAAAGATTTCGCAATTGTTCGAAACTGTTTATATATTTGCACCCGTTCGTTCTTCGAACAACAATTGTTTCCGCAATATTTGAGTTCCTCACGGAATATACAATTTTTTTTGGCTATCCTTGGATCCTTTATAAATCCAAGACGTAGATGAACTCCAAAGGGTACATGGAAGGTAAGGCTACTTCCAGGTCCATCCATTAGGGTGAAGATAAAGTGTCCTTCTATCATAGGTTACCTTCAAGACAATATGAGCATGAAGTACTCACACTGTTTGGGTTTCATTGGGTTGAACCTGGGATGTTGAGATAAGCATAGGAACTCGAAAACCTTCTATTCTCAGGGGTCTAAAACCGGTCGCAGTTGCTATACTGACAAATTTCAAAGTCCAATTTTTAATTAAAAAATGTTTTGGGGTGTACTTGCGTCCTTAGCTTAATTGTTATCATTCGGATTTGATCATTTACTGTTTTTCTATTTTTTTGACAAACTGTAAATGAAGAAGATTGTAAATATTGTTTTCTCTAATTTGTGGTTTTTTCTCGTAACTTTACATTGCAGGCGTTTATCCTTCTGGTTAAATGTTTACAAAAGCGAACTGGCTGCTAGATTTAGTTTTATGCCTGATGTAACATAACACATAAATTTAACTTAAAATATTATATTTTACATTAACGCTCGCAACTTAACGTTCATTACCTCACATAGTAAAATTTCTACAATCTTATATGCACCACATATAAAGTTAAGAATCAATCCTACAATTTAGTATTTTTTTATTTTGTACTAAATTGACATAACATTCCACAACTTAACAAGGTTTATTTTGTGCTTTAAATGGTCTGATATTTTCATTTTTATCATTTTGATTAATATTCTAATGAACAACTTTACATTTTGATTATTACAGTAGTTTGATTTCACTTTAATATGTCAATGCTTTCTTTTATTTTATTCCATTAGTTAGTTGTTTATTTTATTTAACATAGTTTAATTCCATTTCATAACTAAGACTTCTCTTTTATCATTATCTTTTGCTTTATTTAACTTGGTCTAATTTCATTTTTAGAATGTTAGTTCATTTCATTTTTGCATATTCTTTCTACTAACATTTGCAAGTGATAATAAGCTGAGGCATCTAAACAATACCCGGGTTTCCATCCCCATATTCCCCTTTACCAGCCCTCCAATGGTTTTTTTCACTATTTTTTCCTGAGATCCCATTTAAGATTCAATAGATACTACCCCCAAGTCGAGCTATGAGGCCACAAGGATGGAGGAAGAACCTATAATATTTTCTCTCATGCTTAGCCAATATGATCTCCACTAAACACTATAGGCATCTCATTCATCCATCCCAGCCATGGAACTCTCTTCCACTACTCCACACAACACAAGGAATGCATACTATTTCTCTGCTCAATATTCCCTCAGAGTACCCAACCCTTATAATGCTATTCAGTGTGAGCATAAAAATTCCAACCTATTGTATGCTTTTAGAGAACTTCCTATAACATTAATTCATGGCTTCTTAAGTATCCTAGAGTATCAAATAAATAGTGGGTAAAGATCCATATCTTTCCTAGCTCTTTGCTCACCTACAACCATCCTCTTTTCTGTAATGTCTACAATTTCCTCTTCACTATGCTACTTTCTGGTTATTTTCTTAAGTTCGTAATTGGCTATGGAGAAAACAACATGAAGGATATGTAGTATGTGAATTTTTCATGGAAAATGAGTGACACTGGAGATGAGAGGATTGGTGAAAATATAGTTGACATTACTTATGACCATAGAATGAAGGACTTACAATTTTCATAAAAGTATATTCATCACATGCTTCCATAACTACATCAGAAGACTTTTCCCACCAACCTCACACATGCATTTAATGATTGGATTTAATAATTGAAAAGGAGGTAAATGGTTCATTTAATACATATGGAAAACATGGATGAGTTTTAAGGTTGACATTTGGAAAAAGATGATTTAATTTCCCATAGGTCCCCTTTCCTCTTCCTCTCTAGTGGAATCATAACCCATTTAGTGCTCTTTACACAACCATCATGGACCATTTTATTATTTCTCATCACAATATTTACATAGATTTTGAGTCATCATGAAAATCCAACCACATGGCCCATATATAAATATTTACATTATACATGCTTAGTAATTCACTAGTCATGCATTGGCCTTGAGCTCCACACTAGGAATCCATACTAGCATATTTACATAATTTTACATAATTTGATTTAATACATTCCAAGGGTCAAAACTAGGGTATTATAATTCCCCCCCTTGGAATAACACTATCCTTAGTGTTTCCTCAAAATCATAAAAAAATTGGATATGCCTCTCTCATGGCATCCTTCAGCTCCCATGTAGCCTCGTTGGGACCAAAGTTCTTCTATTGCACGTTTACATGTATGGATCGATTCAAAAGAAATGTTACTTTCTTATCATGAATGGATAGTGGCTATGTTTGGAACTCTCACTTTGGTTCCATGTGAATCACATCCCAATCAATCACATGGTTATGATCATGTACATATTTCTTAAGCAAAGAAACATAGAAGACAATATGAGCTCTAGTGTTAGCAAGCAATGCAATTCTATATGCAACTGGCCCTATCCTCTCAAGCACTTCAAATGGCCCACAATATCTCGATGACAACTTGGCACAATTTCCAAGTTTCAAGGATCTTTTCTTTTTCCTCAATCGGAGGGAAACATGATCCTGAACATTGAATTTCCTATGCATTCTATTCTTATCTACATAGATTTTCTATCTATATTGGGCTACCTTCAAATTATACTTAATCTTTGCAACCTATTGTTCTATTTACTTAAGCATTTCTAGCCCAAGAACAATTATGTTCATTGGTTTATCCCAACTCACTAGTGTCCTACACCTTCTTCCTTATAAAGCTTCAAATGGACTCATTCTCAATGATTCTCGATGTCCATTGTTATATGCAGACTCTACCAAGTGTAGATAATCCTCCACTTAGATGTTTCATCCATCACGTACATGTGAATCATGTCATCAATCATTTGATTACTCTTTCTATTTGATCATTTGTTTGTGGATGGTAGGTAGTGCTAAAATTCAACTGTGTACAAAAATATACAAAAAGACTTTTCCTAAAGTTGGATGTAAACTTTGTATATCGATTGGATACAATTGCTTTGGGTAAACCATGCAATTTGAATAGTTCTTTCATAAATATCCTTGCTATCTTATCATCCATGTCAATAGATTTAACTAGAATAAAATGTGTTGTCCTAGACAATTTATCCACAACAACTATTATAGAATCATGCTTTCTTGAAATAGTTGGTAACACGGTGATAAAATCCATAGTTACCACTTCCCATTTCCATTATGTAATTGACAATGGCTGTAATAAACTTGTTGGGTGTTGATGTTCAGGATTTACTTGTTGGCATTTCATACATCTAGAAATATACTCAACAATATCTTTATTCATTCCCAACCAAACTTATTGCTTCCTTATTGTAGTGATATTTTTGTGGTATCCTGGATGTCCGACGTAATATGGCATTTTATGGATTTCATCCATAATAATTATTCTCAAATATGCATAATTAGGAATATACATTCTACTCTTATACGTACAAAGTCCATCATCCTCTGAATGATAATCTTCATACCTCCTTTCCAAAATTTTCTACTATAATGTATCCTTTACTTGAACATAGTGTTCATTTTAGCAAGGGAACCAACAATCCTTTATATTAAATATGTTTTGGAAAATATAATGGTTTCGACATGAATTACATGATTTTTTATGTTGAGTGCATCAACCACTTTGTTTTCTTTCCCTTTTATGTGTTTTTTTTCAAAATCAAATTCATATAAAAATTCTAGCAATCTAGCTTTCCTTGTATTTAATGTTGGTTTCCCAAACAAATATTTCATACCAGAATGGTCAATTTTAAGCTAAAATTTCATGTCCATCAAATAGCGCCTCCATATTTTCAAAGAATGCAATATGGAAACAAGCTCTAAATCATGAGTAACATAATTTATTTCATGTTCCTTCAACGTTCTTGATTCATGACATATCACATGATTGTCGTGGATAATAACTCCACTTCATTGTTTACAAGCATCGATATACACCGCAAAATCATTTCTTGGATTTGAAATTATCAAAATTGGAGCACTAGTAAGAAGCTTCTTCAACAATTGGAAGCTTTCCTAACATTAAAGTGTCCACTCAAATTGTATTCCCTTCTTTTTTAAAGAAGTAATGGGGTGTGGAACCTTCGATAATCCTTCATTGAAACTCCTATAATAACCAACAAGACCTGTAGAATATTTCATGTCCATCACATTCTTTGGAATTGGCCAATTCATAATGGCCTCGATCTTTTATGGATCGACGGGTATTCCTTCCTATGAAATAATGCAACAGTATTCAGAAGCCCTCCAGCTATGCACTTCCTAGAGTATCTAGTTCAGATGTAGTCTGGTGTACCTTTGAGATTCCAACTCTCAGTTGTTGAGTCCATATAGTTGTTGGACACCTTCATATCCATCAAAGCATCAATTTTTGTGGTACCACATTCAATATGGATGCCATTATTCCCATGTAGCAGTTCTTCAGATCAGTCATGGTTGGACCATGAGTATGTCCCATATTTGTGTCCCCTTTGGACCATTATGATGTACACAACAGTTCTCCATGTCTTGTTCAGGTCCCCTTTTGGGCATCATTATTATTTGTATATCTTGATACGAGCATGCCCGCCTCGTCCATATATTTGAGATTATTCCTCATTCATTATTGAGGTCATGTATTTTCAGTTTTAGCGTTTGCAGTTTGTATGGAGCACATGTTCCAGTCTCCAATCAATTTTAGCTCTTCGCCATCACAATGCTCACACGCTTGGAAAAATCCATACCTTATGATGTCTATCAGCCATATGATGAGATCCTACCCTCACACATTAGGGGGAAATCTGTTAACACCCCAAAAAAATTCACTAGCTCATCTCCCTAGTCACATAACCCATTTGTCCACTTTTCCTACATTTTTGGCCTCCAAAACCCTAAATTGGTAACAAAAAGGGAAACAAAATCATTATTCCCTTAAAAAAATAACGAAATTCTTTCAAAAAAGGTTAAAAACCCACAAAAGGGTTAAAAAATCCCCAAAAAGAAAAGAAAAAAGGGGAAAAAGTCATAATAAAATCAAAAGAGAGGGAAAATATCAAATGCACTAGCCAATACTACTAGTTTCCCAAAACCATGGGCCAATACTCCACCACCCAAAATTGCTATAAAAAGGTGATGGATGCCTCCCATATCATCACTGATCACTCTTCATACCCTTATGGTGTCGAATTCCCTACAACACTCTAGCCTACCCATTAGGGCTTTTATGCCCATTTAGCTGGATTTTGACCATCCCATTGAGCTTTTGGAGAAGAGCAAGGAGCTAAGGAGACCCGACACACTACTCTCATACTACTGCAAGGGCCCCCATTGCCTCATCTTTGGAGGAAACCATTCTTGTAAACCCCAGTTTGCAATATAATACAAAATCTTTCATGGGTTCTAATCTATCAGTTGTGTTTTTACTGTTGTAATTAGTGTAATATCCCGATTTTGACTATTGCATTAAAATTGTAAATGATGTAAATATCGTTATTAAATCATGGTGAGGATCTCAAGGCCAAGGCCCCACCATCGATTTAGCGTTTTATGTATTAGCAATTAAAAATCGATGCATATGGTTCTCGTGCTAGCCACGCAAAATAGAAATTAAGACATCCTGTAAATATGAATTTTAATGAAATACACACAACTAGCTACGCAATGCAACAAGAGATGGGGCATGGTTTTTACAAGGAATAGGGAGGGAAAATATTCAAACCTTTGAGCCAAATTTCAATGAGAAAACCCATAAACCCTCAACTACCCATTTTGACTTATGCACCCGATAATTTAATTCTTCCAAGAGTTGGTTGAGGTAGTTAATGCATTGGGAATGGAGAGGTATGGCTGCCCAATTTCGTGTATGGGAAAGCCATCAATTTGGGAAATCATATTTTGGCTTCCATTTCAAGAAAATACCCACGAAATTGCACCCAAGCCATTATTCACCCATGATCTTTGCTCCCTCATGCAGTCTGAGCTAGCTGGGGCGTTTTCCTTCATATTTTCCATTTTTTTCCATAGTTGGGAATTCGTTTTTGTGTTGCAGAATGGCTGGGAGAAAGAGAGTCACTATTTGGGGGTTTCTAGAGGTTTTTTCTGCCAAAAAATGTGTGGTGAAATCAATTTTTCTCTCCAAGGGTTTACTCCCCCTCTAACAGTCCATTTTTGGGTGCCCACGATTTTGGAAACTCATGGAAACCCCATTTTGAGCATCCCACGGTCAAAACGTTTTTCTTCATATCCAACACTTGTGTTTGGTTGTTTTGTGCATCCCTGTTTTGGTTTGAACTTGTGAGTAAGAAATTAGGAGTGGAAGAGGATTAGAATTGGTTTGATAAACCTAGTGAAGAGAGTAACCTCACATAAAGATCAAAAGGGCCTTGGCTACTCTTCTATGCACACCCTGGAGAGCACTAGAATGGAGGGTATGGCCTAAGGGATCATATAGCAGTGAAGGGAATACTTCCTTGTGTTGGGTGTGCAGGTATTTTGGGTACCAAGCTAGATAGATCTTGTAGAGGTATCCATAGCTCTGTGGTTGAGCTCACTAGCTTAGCAATCCATTCCCTTCCATTTCCTTAGCATCCTGATAAACCCAACTATGGATTAGCTTGGCTGATTTTGGTGTATTTGGCTATGTGTGAGTCTAATGTTCCCTTTTTCCTTGTAGAAACCATCCCCAGCTCAGGGGTGGAAGTTGTGTTGAGAGATTGATGAGCACAACTGGCCTATGGTTGGGTGGAACATTGCAGTTGCATAGCCAGTTGCTCGGGACTACTTTGTTTCAAGATAAGTACTCTTTTGTGTTAATTCTGCAATGTCTTTATTTGATGACTATCATGAATATGTTGAATGCATGCTATATGTGTAGTATAATTTTATTCCGTTGTGTCAAATTTAATCATGCATCTGCATAGATATATGCATTATGTTTGTATGAATTTAAACATTTTATCATGGGGATGAGAAGCAAAAACAACCCAGTTTAGTTCATGTCTTCTCCCTTTCTTTGGATCGATGGGAGGGGACATGACAATTAGTTATATTTACATTTTGTTGTCATTTGCACTCATCAATAATAGTTTTCATGTCTGTATTTTTTATCCATATTTTGAATCTACTATTAAGGGTTTCCATTTGCATAGGTTGGTGTGAAAACACTACCTACAGTGGGAGCGTTAGGTTGTGGCCATTGATGACTATCCCTATCATGGCATAGATTTCAGTCATGATCCAGATATGGTAGGCCCCCCAGGGAGCGCACTTGGCACAATTGGTACTTAAGTATTTTTTCTTACATTTTAAATTTTATTTCATTTCGAAGTTTTTTGTTTATAAGTTAAAAATGAAAATATATATTTTTTCGTGGATACTGAAACATCTTAAACAACCTTTTTTAGATATAGCACCAAGCCATCTAGTTGGATTTCCCCATTACCATCATAGGTTGTGAGAAGGGGAAGGTGTTGATGTCACAACTACTTTAGAGAGTGTTTGACATAACTTGAGTAGATTGACTAATGGTGTCCTTGCCACCAGGATACTAGATATGCCTAAGGCATTACAACAACAGGTGGTGGGGGTACCAGGGGATTGGGTACTCTACTTCCAAAAAGTAGCTATTACATTCTTATTTCTTGGGATATTATTATATGTGATACGAATAAAATGTCTCTCAAGTAACCGAATACATAAAAACTGACGAAGTAGGACAGGATCACGGATTCTCTACTAACCATTAAGCTGAGCAACCACTAGTTGTGAATTTAGACGAACCTCTAAGTATAGGATTCCATTCAAAAGATAACCATGAAGGATTTATATCACAACACTATATTCAACCATATTATTCGTATCCGGCCCTAAACAACTGCCACCTGAAACAACCAACTGAACTGTAGGGGAATAAATCACCCATGTAGCTGCAACGAGAGCTCGACTTATGTGGCTAGAACCATCCACAAATCCTAAAACTATCCCATTTGACATATGAAAACATCAACAACAAACTTATATAATAAATATGCCAAAACTATACAACTATACAACTATGTGCAAGAAAAAGTACCTAAAATTAGGTACAATACTTCTTCAAATAAAGCCCATTTCTGGGCTTTGGAAACTTATTTCCTTCATAATCTGCTAACTCGTAAGCCCCTTTTTCTAAGACACAAGTTACAATGTATGGACTAAGCCACATAGAATTAAATTTTATTGCCTCCAAAGGTTCTTTTTCCAGGTCATAGACTAAGACAAGCTCACCTTCGGAAAAGACCCTAGGTCAGATAGTTTTATCATGTTGACTTTTGACCCTTTTCTTATGTGCCTAATTTGTTGTGGCCACATCTCGATGTTTCTCGTCCAATTGCTCCAAGTGAATCAACCATTCTTCGAAAGTGGAGGTTTCATGTAAGAGTTGTACTGCTAAATTTGAGGAAGGTATTTCACATTCAAACAGAGTAACTGCTTCCACTTTGTGGACGAGTCGGAAGGGAGAAAATGTTGTAGCAATTTTAATCGTGGTTTGGTAATCCCATAAAATAGGTTATAACATGATGAGCTAGTTAGTCTTAGTAGCATTTACAAATCATTGGAGAATGGTCTTGACTGTTTTGTTCATTGCTTCGATGTGACCATTTTCCTGTGGGTAAAATGGAGACGAATGCTCTTGTTTAAAACCCAACATTGTAGTTAATTCAAACACCATGTGATTTTGAAAATTAATGTCATGATCAATGACAATCTGTTTTGGAATGACGAACCTGGATATAATCTGATTAAAAACAAAAAAAAGTTGTTGTTACCCCTTTAGATTTAATTGTAGGCATAGCCTCTATGTAAGGACCCCCATTTCTGGGGCCCTTCACAAAATGAATCTGAAACTTAGCAACTTAATATAAAACAGGTTCGATAATATCATTGATAAAAAACTAAGAAAAATTTAGGATTGAACTTAGCAACTACAAAATGAAACCATAAACCTGTCAATCGTAGGTCGATCCTGCTGTCGAAAGAGGAGTCGTCGTCGTCAATATGATCCATATTGTCCATTTTTGTTCGCATCTTCTGTTGGATTCCACAAGTAAAGCTCGTTTAACCATAGACGAAGCAATCGTTAGCTTCGCAACCCAACCGTAGGCTTATGCAATCAGTCACATAGCCACCCCCGAGTCTCAGGGTCATAAGAACATACCAGCCTTGACCTTTTGATGGGATCTCCCAACCCCAGGATAGGATATCAACCAAAATCCAAGGAATCGCAATCAATTAAAACTTTTATTACGAAGTCCATCTAGCACTAGGGAGCAAGAGCCCCTCTCTCCTTCTCCTCCCCTTTCTTTTATAGCACAATTCTTGCATGACATGTGTCCTCTCATGCAAAAATAAATTTTAATTTAATAATTCCTTATTATTTATCCTCATGCAACAAGTGTCACTCCCACATCAGTGTGCACCTAAATCCATTAATTATCTCTTTGTTGTCTCCTGAGTACAATTTATAATCCCTAAATCAGTGGGTGTAGGTGGAATGGTCTCTACATGAGTGTTATTCTAGTTTTGCTCCATAATTTATTAATTTGAATATTTATTTATAATTTTAATCTCATTCATATTCATTCTGACATAATGGGTACACATCTACCCCAATTTCCCCTTCTTCTGAAATTTCATAAATTAAAATTCTCTTTTCTTTGGTTTTCTAAAATTCTATATGCAACTTTTAACATGTATGCATTAAATGCGAGAAGGTGTGAGTAATAATTTTCCCATCATTGTCTAGGTACCTCTTCGACAGGTCCTTCCGACAACCTCTTTTTCTTCGTGAGGGGATTTTTGTGTAGAGATCGGGGAATCGTTACCGCAATCTCTCGACTACACTTCATTGGAGACTAATGGCAGTTGAGGGATAAGTTCCTCCCTATAGCGCTCCCCTCAACACATCGTACGCGACCAAATTGTTGTGGCCTCTCTCGTATGACACACGCTTCCCCGGGTGAGCTGAAATAGCTTCTGCCCCGTGCGTCGAGTGCTAATTCAGGGTCGACAGTCTATCATCATACCCCTAGGTATTTTTCCCGTTCTTATTACCCCTTTCTTGTTTTATCACGAGTCAGCTGGTAAACTGCCTTACCTATCACTGTTACACATACTCAGAGCACACACATCAATAGTACTGCTCAAAAATCATCATATCATAATTCATTTCATTCATTCGCTAATCATTAAGCAAACATAGATAATTTTCCATTGGATTCACATCATAATCACCCACATAATTCCATTTCCATATTTCAGCATAAATACGCCATTTATCATAAGGGTTCAAATGTGCTAATCAATCAACAATATTTCATATTAAAATCACAAGTATCCATAATCGTCATTAAATCAATCATTCGTTAGAAACATATTCGTGTATCACATACATCGCTAATAAGTCAACAATTTTAGTATAAATCAACATATATGCAGTCATTTATCTTTGTTTCTTTAACTGGGTCACTTACAAATAAGTGTCGTGAATATCGATAGTCATAGTGTGGTTGAGGGGAATTACATACACCCCTTCTTATTTAAACTTCGTCCCAGAGTTAAGTTTTATTTTACATTCACATACACTTTCACTCTCTCCTTATAATCATTTTTCATGCCTTTTTTTTCTATCTTCTCCAAATAATCATCTTCATAAGCACTAACAGTTCTACTATTCTTGATCTTATTTTTCATACAATCATGGTTCTAACATATTTTCAATAACTCAACAATACTTCTATGTAATGCAAATCGAGTAATACCTTTCAATAATAGACAATTGAAATGATGTGTTTATGCCCCCCAAGTGAAACTGGGTTGCATGTCATAAAATCTATCCCCCACTTAGCGAAGGGAACTACAGTAACGATGGGAAAAAGTGGAGTTGGGTGCACCCACATTTTTTTGGTAAATAGTTGGCATGCATGACAACATTTAAGTGCTTATATGCAATCTTTAAATTATCGTAGTCCAAAAATAACCAGTGCATAAAAGATTTTTGGGTTGTTGCTAACACAGATAAATGACCCCCACATGCTCCAATCTGGGAATCGTTTAAAACCATCTCTGCTCCTCATTTAAACAACAACGCAAAATGGAATCAACTCCTCTTCGGTATAAAGTATCACCAATGATGAGGTAATTATTCACATTATGACGTAAACATTTTCGATCATCCCTTGAGAAAGTAGAGGGACACTTGAAAGTCTAGAGATATATTAAAATGTATCCATACCAAGGGTCGAATGAATAAATCAAGAAGATGTGCTCATCAAGGAATGAGTCTTCTTAAATATTGGGATTTTCTTCATTTGGAAACTCTGAAATGAGTTCGGAAAATACCAAATACATTTTCAATTTTGTAGATTGAAACTATAAATCAGACTCTTGCAAAATGAAAATCCACCTATTGTATTTTCCCTCGATTATTCATCAAATCAAAACAAATTGGAAAGGGTTGACATCTGGTACAACTATGGTTGTTCGCAACAAAATATAGTGACAGACTCTCTAGATAGCATGAACAACTTCCATAGTTAATTTCTCGATGTGAGGGCAGTGAAGTTCAAGACCTAGCAATGAACGACTAATATAATCGATAACATGCTATGGAGATTGTCATCTTCCTGAACTAAAACTGTACTAACCGTAGAATCTGATGCGTCCAGATACCATAAGAAATATCGTGTATAATTTGGAAGACTAAGTAAAGGGGATGTCAATAATGCCTTTTTAAGGGCTTCAAATGAACTTTGGGGATCCTCACCCCATATAAATGGAACATCTTTCTTGATAAAATGCATGAATCCTTTAGTTATTTTAGCATAGTTTGCAATAAAATGCTTGAGAAAATTGGCTTTCCCCTGCAACTATGAAGTTGACAAATGGTACGAGGAGGAAGTAGATTTACAATAGCCTCGAATTTCAAAGGATCGACCATGATCCCTTTTTTGGATACAATAAATTTTAACAAACATCCAGACTCGACGGAAAAAATACATTTATTAGGATTCAAGCGAATCTTATAATTTCTACATCGTTCAAACACAAGGCACAATTGATCAAGATGATCTCGTCTCTTTCGAGATCGAGTAGGCAAGTCATCAAGATAAGGGTCTACAATGTGTTTGATATCATGGAAGGAAAAACTCATAGCAAGATGGAATGCAGCTACGAAGTTTTTTAAACCAAACGACATCTTCCTATAAGCAAAAGTACCCCAAGGAAAAATGAAAGCAGTTTTATGTTGGTCCTTAGGTTTAATCTGGATCTAATTACAGCCCAAAAATCTATCCATAAAAGAAAATATTTTACTTCCAGCACACTCATCAATAATATGATCAATGAATGGTGTAGGGTAGTCTTCCTTAAAACATGCCTTTTTTAGATCGTGAAATTCAGTACAAAATCTAATAGTACCTTGGTTTTTGTCTACTAGAATAGGTTTGGATACCCATTCTTTCATAGCGATAGGATAGACGAAGCCATCTTTTAAAAGTTTCTCAACTTCAGTTTTAATAGTTGTTGGCTTCTTAGGATTGACTGGATGATTTTTTTGCCGAACAGGTTTGGGATTTGGGTATGTTCAAATTTCTTGTTCCACAATGGATGGGTCGATACCTATCATATCCTCATACGACCATGAAAAAATGTCATGAAACTCTTTAATCGTCTTAGTTTTAGAAAGATTTTCCATATTTCCTTCATCATAGATTCCCTGCTTAGCTAAAGGATTTATTGGTTGATCAGTATTTCAAAGTAGTCTCACATGGAATTATTCATCTTTGATTCTATTTAGAGTTGGAAGGAAGTAGGAACGATGACGCATATATTCCCAAGGTTTCTCAGGTCCTACCATGGCTTCCATAATGGCCTCGTTTGTAGGAAAAATTGTATCTAGACAATTGATGGAATGAGAGGAATCCATAGCCCATGCAGGCTCATAATCATGATCCAACTCCTATAAGACTAAAGGAGTTGGAATTGAATCCATGGTAGTACTTTGAATGGCTTGGTCAGCTATCTGTGTCGTGGATAAAGGTACTAAAGGATGACATTGTGGGGAGTCTTCTGCTAACTCCAATGGATATGGAAGAATCCAAGGATCAATTCTACTAGAAGTTACTTATGAGGAATCCTCAGATATAATATCGCCATCCCCAACAGTAGTCGAACTGATATAATTAATAGGAGCAATAATATTGAATCTTTCCATGATTGATTAATACATTCTCGCCCCTAAACTCTTGGTTGCAAGGTGCCTTCAATCAATCCATGTAATATTAGATTCCGTGGGAGTTGCAAGACTATTTCAGGTATAAGATAACTGGTCAATTTTGACTATCTTTCCTTCATGAGGAAATAGAAAAACTTGAAATACGAACGATGGAATAACTTGCATAGCATACGTCCAACTCCTTCCAAACAATAGATTATAATCGAGAGGAGTGTATACAACTTCAACTTTGATAGACACTGATTTTCCTCCTAATTCAATATCAAAAGAAGGGAGGATTCCATGAGGTCAAAATTACTTTCCATCAAAAGTTGTAAGCAACGTAGTCGACGGAACTAACTTTGGGCATCCTAGAGCTCTCTAATAAGAAATAGCCACGAAACACATAGATGCACATTCGTCAACAATAGTTCATCCAATAGTTTTGGAACCATGGACTATATCAATTTGGAAAGAAACATGATACGATAAATGGGATTTAATGTCGGACATATCAAATTTCACCATCAAAGCATTAGTGGAGTCAATATTTCCTATAGTAGCCAAGAGTGCATTTCATTGCGATGGGAAACTTTGCAACACTTCTAGAGCATACATTGCACATGTTGTTTGGGAAAAATATTCAATAATCGATTAGTTGATAGCAACTCGGGCATTAGGATTGTGCATGGATATTTTGTAGACACCTTTCGGTATCTTTGGCATAGGATCAACATGTTTCTCAATATGGAGAGAGTTTTTTGGATCATGAATTTATTTCTCCTTTAATGGTGGTTCTTGACTATAATTTTTTGCTCTAGTTTGTATTAGAGTGTTCGAAATTATCATGTTGATATAGGATTGATCGGAAGATGAAGTGTCTTGACTTCCCCCAGTGGAACTGAAGGTGCCAGAAGTCATATTTTTTCCTTTTGGAAAAGGATATCTTAACACAACAAGTTGTTGCTATTGTAAAATCTTATGGGATTGATCAATTAGGGGGAATTGATGTGTAAGATGGTCTCCTTTACAAAGTTTGCAAGGAAACTTCACTTTTCTACATTCTTTCTTACCCCCCTCAGCATTATCGTTTTACTTGGGCTTGTTTTGATTTCCCTCCCATTTCTTTCCCTAGTTATTATTTCTCTTTCCACCAGGTTGGTGAGGAAATTTTGGTTTGGATTGCACATTGTGTACAATATCTGTTTGAGAAGGGTAGGTAGAAACCTTATTTGCTTCTACTGCAAAGATTTTTATAGATAATTTTTTCATTTGTTTAGCAAGCGCTTCTACAGTAGAATTTTCGACTGAACCAACAATGTCATCAGTATGTGGTCCCGGTTTCAAGTTAGCAGGATTAGTATTTGGTCACAATGCATCTCATATAAATTCATACAAAATCCCAGATTGTGAATATATCAAATCCAATTGATGGTCTTTGAAAATAGATTCATCTTTTGAATTAACCCCCAAAGTATAAACATCTTTAGAGATGTAAGGTAAAAGTGACTTTAAGAACCACTCTAACAAAAACTCGGGAATTATAGCAACTTTAATCATCCTCTTCATTCTTTGTCACTCCTGAATATGATTATAAATATTGGTGGCTTTGTTCTATATAAAAGTAGACAACAAGTCTGTACAATTATCATACCAAACATGAAGTTGGAAATGGTTGATAAAAACTATCGCCAAATCTTCGAAACGATAATAAGCAGCTGAAGGCAGCTGGATATACCATTTTTCTACTACCCCTGTGAGGGTTCTTTGGAATAACCTTAATTTAATCAAATCATCATTTAGCGAATTAGAGGAACACCATAAATGAAAAGTAGTGACATGGTCTCTTGGATATTCACCGATTTTACCTTCGAATTTTGGAATGTCTGAAGGTAGCTTAGTGGGAACAAGGGGCAAATATGGATTGTGTCGCACTGGGTCATTCATTAGATTCAACAGGTCTGGAAAATTTAAAGTTACCAAAAAGGGTAATATTGGTTGTGCTGAAAAATGGATGGGTTGCAGTTCCTGATGGGGAAATTTCCCCCAACCAAAGTTTCCAAAAGGTTGGTTGGAGTTTCCCCATCTATATCCTGTGAAGTGAAATTGTTTACAAAAGGATTCCAAACAGGTTGAGTAGGATTTCCTCCCCTCATATCTTGTGTCCATTTCCATTGATTTTGATACATATTCCCCTCAATACGAATACTACTTGAATGCATGGCAGTATTACCTCTTCCACTGAAAAGTGATGAAAGGGTTACTCATAGACGATGAATGAAAACTACTTGTTTGAAAATTAAATCCTGAAAACTAGGTCGGATCAGAAATAGGCCCAGTGGACTGAAAAGGCATGGATCCTACATATGGGGAAGAAGGGGGAATATACCCCCCACCCCAAGGAAACCCTTGAAAAGACAAAGAATAACCACTAGGACCCACAATAGAGTTTTGGGATGTAGGGGTAGATGTGAAGGAAAAATTAGGTATACTTATTGTAGACATGCCATATGTAAAAGCACTAGTACCTGACGGTATTGAAAAAGTAACATTTGAAGGTTGAGTAACTGAAAAACCTATAGGAATAAACCTAGTAAAAGAAGTCAAAATAGGGATAAAACTAACCTAGGTTGTGGTAGGGATATGGGTATTGACTCGAGGAGGATAAATCACCCCTAACATTATGGTAGATTTATGGGTAACTAACTCCCCCGATCCATCACCTACATTATACATAATGAATCTGCTCATAATTCTATAAGAGCTTAACCTGGGTTCACCAGAAGGTTGAATCCGTACTACAACTGGATCGTGAGGTCCAGTTAAAGGTGGGTTAAAATGTCTAACAAATCCTTCAGCTTATAGATCTTCAACCAAAGTAGTGTGTCTAGCGTAGGATTGTTGTTCATGATAAAGTCAGGCGCTCATCAGGCTCCCCAGGAATATCAACTATTCTAGTTGGTTCAAATGATCCACTTGTAATCGGAGGAATATTTTGAATATCACCTATTCTAGTTGGTTCAAATGATCCAGTTCCTTTGAAAATGCGATGGAGGCTCCACTATAATCAGAGGAAGATTTTGAATCCTCCTTGATTGGCGAAGTGGTTGATATTCCACCCCTTAAAAAATTTAGCCTCATAAATACTAAGGTGAGCTAAACACATAGAAAGCAAACAACATAGCACTAAAAATGTCCTAAGGATATCAATGCAAGCAAATAGATAATCCTTCCAAATTTTTAGTGTGGGTTGATTAAGTCCCACCACTAAAACAACAAAGGTTGAAAGCAGTTGCTCAGGTTGAGCATGTTTCCCTTCTTGGTGCAAGTGTTTTTGTAGATAAATCCAGAAAAACACCCTCCAAGGGTACTAATGCTCCGTGATCAAATCCCGCTCGAGGTGTTCATAGAAAATCCTTTGCTATCACCTATGTATGATCATAGGACAAGATACTATGGCTACCAATTAGTTCATAGCATCCAGGGTAATAGTCGCAGGTCAGAATTGTACATATGGGTAGTGTAACTAAGCACGAAACTTCAACAGTACTTAGATACTGAAGAAGGTCCCCATATATGTAAAACCCTTGGTATATGATTGATTAGGAATTGGAGGTATCTCCCACAACCTAATATCACACAACCTCGTGCTTAACTTTGGTGTGAGTAGAGATTCCTAGCCACACTACTTACACAATTGGATTTGTCCTATCCTAAAGAAATACCACTACTGTTTCAAATTTTATTTGTTTTGGAAAGTTTACAACTGTCCTATTCCAAGCACTAACTTAAGATATTCGTGAACGACCCTAATAATAAAAATCTCTAGTTGATTTTAATTAAAGCGTTCATTTTAGATGGCTTTCTTAGTCAAGGGGTGCGGATATGCAACTTATGATGTTTTGACTCTTTGCAGGAAATAAAATTTTTAGATCAAATAGCGCTCATAGAAAGAAAATGGGTGCTTGTAATCTTTAAATGAAAAAATAAAGCAATACAACACTCCTATTATTTCACTTCTTTTTCCTTTTCTTTTGTAATAAAAAAATAAAAGCATAACTTTTCTTTTTCTGGAAGCTAAATGAGAAAAAAGAAAAGGAACCTAAATCCTATTAATAAGTTCTTTTTTTTTACCGTATGCAAAGAAATGAAACTATAACTTAATATGAAAACCTTTCTTTTTGTTTTGTAAACAAAAATCTAAGAAAGAAAAAGACTTAAAAGAAAAGTTTTACTTTTACTTTTTCAATGCACACACAAGAAAAAAACCAAAATTCTTTTTACAAACTCTCAAAGACAATTTTCTTTTGTTTTATTTTGAAAGAAGTATAAAGAACAGATTCTAAGTTTTTTATAACCTTGGATCTAAACAATGTACAAAAACTGAAAAATAACCAGAAAGAGTGGATGAAAAATAACAAAAAAGATCCAATAAAAAACTCAACTTGGCCTTAAAAAATAAATTGTATGTTCTTGGGAATAAATCAATTTATGGATTAACCAACTGAGACTTAACCTCTCACAGCCAATTTAGACAAAACAACTACCCACATTACCAACTCTAAAAACATAAAATTGAAGAAAAAATGAAAATTTGACGGACGTAGTCTATGCACTGGAAGATCACTATGGACACCAATGTCTAGTGTTCATGTCGCGTTCCTCGGAATTTTTTTTTTTTCAAAAAATAGAGAACACTACAGTCCCAAAACATGCCTAGGCTCACAACAACATGCGTACATGTACAGGAAAAGTGAAAGAATTGAAAAATCACAACCCATACAGACAAAATTCCTTTCTATAAGGGTTCTAAAATGAGTACTTACTAGGTTAACACATGATATTTTCCAAAAATAGTTGATTCAAACCAAAAAAAACAAAATCAAAAGCACAAAAACTCAAAACCCTAACAACCCAAAAATAGAGACAACTCCCGAGCAGAGTCGACAATTTTGTTTCAGTGAATTAGTCCCTAGTAACCTTTTGGGATAAGTTACTACAGAGCAGGGCCCATAAACAATTCACAACAATCCTATCAATAAATGCAATATAAATCAATTTACAGTTTCAAGATAAAATTGGAAAACCAAGGAAAGGTTTCCTACCTCAGGTCCAATGTTTGTAGAAGATCCTCCTCCTCAACTTTTCTCCAAATGTATCTTTAAAAATCTGCAATCACAAGAAAAAACAAAGATACAAGTAGACTACTGCAAATATAATGATTTAATCACAACAAAATATGCTGAAATTTGCAAGAGAATAAATAACAAGATATCTACACATCACTGGACATGAAAGACAATTCTTTATACAAAATAACAGCAAGATACAAGATAGATTTCACCTGTTCTCAACTTCAGCACTTTTTTAAAACTGGATACTGAGTTCCTTCATCTCGGGCCACACACATACACATATATTCAATACTCCAAAGGCATGCCCAAAGAAAACAATAAGATAATTTCTTGGCAAGAAAGAAATGGATAAAACTAGAAATGCAGATTTCCATATATGGGGGTTTTAATTGTAGACGCGGGAATAGGGTTTATGGTTTCAATATGAAAAAGAGAAGCATAAGGGTTCTTTCTTCTTCTCTCTCCCTTCCCATGCTTCCTTTATCCTCTTTTATACTTTTGGGGAGTAATTTAGGGAAGTTCCATTAGTTATTTACGAGAAAAGGACGGTTGAATAACCATGAATCTATTTTTTCACGTTTCCTGAAATTTATTTTATTTTTTACCTTCAAAACAACAAGGATGAGGGCTAGACATATTGATGTATTTGTAACTTCGAAAGATATTCTTCTATGCATTACATTTGTACTTTATTGTATATCCAACAGAGATGTATTATTCCTCTGATTGGAAGTGTCGTCATTTGTATTTGTAAGAGTCGCAAGTTACATTGTAAGTGTTGTCATTTGTATTGATGGGTTATTAGACCACCGGTGTCGGGTCGGCCCTAGTTAGGTCACGTGGATGGGTTATTAGACTTGAGTAGCAAACCGGCCCAAGTGAATTATTGGTAGGTCAAGTCAGTGTATAAATAGAGAGGTTGTGTCTCTCATTCTATTCACTCACTCACTTCTGAAGCTCGCATAGCTAAGAGAGAAAGTGGTGTACAAGTGAAGGAGGAGGAGCATCTGCTAGAGACATCTTATTGGGTTTGATCCTTGTGATCTTGTATTGGGGCTTATCTTATCTCTGAGGAAGTTGCGGGGTTTTTCACCTTCTTGGTTTTCCCCGATGAAACTCTGTGTCTCTTGTGTTCTTGCATTATTGTGTTTATGATTGATATGTTGTTGATATGTTGTACATGTTATTCTCTTAGTGATCTTGAATGATAATGGAATGAAATTATCAAAAAATTAACATGGTATCAGAGCTGACCTAAGAAGAAGGCACTATGCAGCTGTGGAAGCTAGGGCTTCTTAATATTTGGGTTTCTCTCCACAAGTCATCAAAGGTAGGAGGCTAGATTGACTCTCCTTGGAAGGGTGCATCTGTCTGTCGAGACAGAATTCAATTCTGAGCTGTTTTAGTTTTTGACCTAAAAATTAGGGTTTCTAAACAAATTGGAATTTCTGAAATCCAAGACCACGGCTTGAAGCTCCTCTGAAAAATCGAAGTTTAGAGCTTTGGATCGAACTTTTTGGTTGGGTGAAACTCCGGGAAAATCAAACCCTAGTTTGGGGTCCTATCTAGTGAATCCGAAAATCTCAAAAGCAATTTTGAGGGGTGAAAATTTGTAGATTTCAAATTCTGAGTATACCAGCTTGACCAACTCAGCAAGGCGCATCTTTCTATCCTTTTAGAAGTTTGAAATTCAAAATTTGAATTTTTAGGGCTTCTCTGACAAACCCTAATCCAACTCTAGATCCAGTTTTCAGCAAATCAAGTGGTAAGACCTAAAACTTTCTATTTCCATTTGAATTAATCTTTAAGATGTATCACCACACCAAGCTTGAGGATAAGCTTGATGGAGATGATAAATTTTGAGCATGGAAGTATAGGATTGGGTTAATCCTAGAAGAAAATGATTTGGACACCTACATAAAAGAAGAGGTTCCAATTCCAGAGGGAGATGAGGCTAAGGCCTTACACAAGAAGGACTTGGCCAAGGCTAAGAGAATCATTGTTGATTCTATAAAAGACCATCTCATACCCCATGTGTCTTCCCTAAAGACACATAATGAGATGTTTGACTCTTTGACTAAGTTATTTGAAGGAAAGACCATAAATTGGAAGATGACTCTGTGGAATCAATTGAAAGGGGTAAAATTCTAGAATGGAGAGACCATCCAATACTATTTCTCTAAGGTCTCTCAAATCAAGAAACAACTTGAAGCTGTGGATGAAGTAGTGGAGAATGGAAAAATTGTCATGACCACCTTGAATGGCCTACCTAGGTCATGGGACTCCTTCATCCAAGGAATCTGTGCAAGAAGGAAATTGATCTCTCTCAGTAGACTATGGGAAGAATGTTCACAAGAAGAAGCTAGGCTTGTGGCCCGAGAAGAAAAGATGAGGAATGAAGATCAAGCCCTCACAGTACACACTAAGGGAAGTAAGTTTAAGAGGGAGAAATCTCACAACAAGAAACACTCTCACTTCCATCAAAAGAAGAAATATCTCTCTCATGTTCTATGCTTCAATTGTGATGAGAAAGGACACTTTGCTTCAGAATGTCCCAAGAAAAGAAAAGACTTCAACAACAACAACAACAACAAGAACAACAAGAAGAGATATCATGCTCATGCTGCTGAAGATGATGAACCTCCCAAGAAGAAGACTAGCGCAAAAAGTGATGACTCATCGAGTGAAGATGAATATGTTCTAATCTCTGCTCTCACAGGTACTATCCCTCATGGATGTGATGATTGGCTTATTGATAGTGGGGCTTCCAAACACATGACTGGGTTTAAAGAATCCTTTGTAGATCTATCTAAACATCAGTCACCTCATAAAGTGAGACTTGGGGATGACTATAAATATCCTATCAAAGGAAGTGGTGAAGCCTCCTACAAACTAGACTCTAGGAATTCTTTGAAGATGAAAGATGTTCTATATGTACCTGGGATCAAGAAGAATCTCCTATCCATATCATCTTTGGATGCAAAAGGGATTAGAGTTGAATTTGTGGATGGCCAAGTACACATGTGGCCAAAAGGTTAGACCATAGATGATGCAGTAGTGATTGGAGAGCAAGAGGGAGGATTGTACAAATTGAAGGGACAACCTGAACATGCCATGGTACATGAATCCATGGAGCCAAGTGAACTTTGGCATAGAAGGCTTGCACATGTGCACTATAGAGCACTACCAATTGCAAGCAAAGTTGTAGAAGGTCTTCCTGAAATCTAGTCTAAACATGAAGGTGTTTGCAAAGGATGTGCAAAAGGAAAGGACACAAAGAAGGCATTTCCAAGCAGCGAAAGCAAAGCAAAATAAATCTTGGAGATTATCCACTTCGATGCATGCAGTCCGATGTCATCTAGTTCTCTGAGTGGGTATGTATACTATGTTTCTTTCATTGATGATTTCTCTAGGAAGACTTGGGTTTACTTCTTGAAGAATAAAGATGAAGTGTTTGATAAGTTCAAGGAATTCAAATCCTTGATAGAAAATCAAACTGATAAGAAAATCAAGACCTTCAGATCCGATAATGGCGGAGAATTCACTTCAGGTGATTTCAAGAAACTATGTAGTGATTCAGGAATTAAGAGGGAGTTGACTGCTCCCTATAATCCACAACAAAATGGAGTTGCAGAAAGGAAGAATAGAACTACCATGGAAGCAGCACGGGAAATTCTCCATGACCAGGATATACCTATGCATCTATGGGCAGAAGCAACTAGGACAGCTGTATATGTGCAGAACAAAACACCTCACAAGATACTTGACAACAAGACATTAGAAGAAGTCTTCTCTGGTAAGAAACCAGAAGTTAGCCATCTCAGAATATTTGGATGTCCAGTATACACACACATTCCAAAGGAAAAGAGAACAAAGCTAGATCCTTCAGGGAAGAAGGGCATCTTTGTGGGTTACAGTGAAAGCTCGAAGGCTTACAGAATATACTTTCCAGGGTTCAAGAAAATTGACATCAGCAGGGATGTAACATTTGATGAAGACTCAGCATACATCAAATCGAGGAAGACACCTGTTGAAGACCATGAAGAACCAAAGGTAACTAGATTTCAAGACACCACTATGAATGAAGCAATTCCAGAAGAAGATCGTGAAATTGAAGATCCACGAGAACTTATAGATCCACCCCATGAGAAGAACTCTCACAAGAGGAAACCTGCATGGGCTAGAGAGTTCATTCAAGATGCAAAAAGGTATGGAATTCCAGAAGAAGAACATAGAGAAAGGAAGAGGACTAGATCACATATCAGTTATGTTTCCTTACTCTATGATATTATGAACAAAGAACCTTCCAATTATGAAGAATCAACGGAAAAGAAAGAATGGAAGGATGTCATGGTCGAGGAGTACCAGTCGATCATGAAGAATGATGTTTGGGATGTAGTCCCAAGACCTAAAGGGAAGTCTGTTGTGACTTCCAAGTGGTTCTATAAGATCAAGCATGTTGTAGATGGTAGCATAGAGAAATATAAAGCAAGGTTTGTAGCTCATGGCTTCTCCCAGAAAGAGGGAATAGATTATGAAGAGAATTTTGCACCTGTAGCTAGATACACTTCCATCAGAACAATACTTGCTCTGGTTGCAGTGATGAAGTGGAAGATACACCAGATGGATGTTAAGACAACTTTCTTGAATGGTGTTGTTGAAGAGGAAGTGTATGTGGAGCAGCCACTCGGTTTTGAGACACATGACATGGATTCATATGTGTGCAGGTTGAAGAAATCTTTGTATGGCTTGAAGCAAGCTCCTAGGACTTGGTACAGTAGGATGGACAGTTTCCTATCCAGTTTGGGCTTTACCAAGAGTAAAGCGGATTCCAACCTTTACTACAAGGTTGAGGAAGGAAATCCAGTGATACTAATTTTGTATGTGGATGACTTGTTTGTTACAGGTGAGGATAGATTAATTGCTGACACGAAGAGGAAGCTTGTTGTTGAGTTCGAGATGAAGGACTTGGGGATGATGCACTACTTTCTAGGCATGGAGGTGTGGCAGAGTGCAAATGGAATCTTCCTTGGACAAGGGAAGTATGCAGTATAGATCCTGAAGAGGTTCAGGATGATGGACTGCAAGGACATGGCCACACCTATGGAATCAAACCTGAATCTTTGGTGTGATGCTTCATCTGATCCGGTTGATGTCACGGTGTATCATCATATGATTGGGTCCTTGATGTACCTGACGAACACAAGACCAGATATTTGCTTTGCGGTGAACACATTGAGCCAGTTCTTGACGGATCTGAGAAGTGTTCACCTGGTTGCTGTAAAGCATATTCTGAGGTACCTGAAGGGTACGGTTGATTATGGGCTCAAGTATGATGCGAATCAAAAGTTTAACCTGCAGGGTTATGTTGATTCAGATTGGGCAGGCATTGCTGCAGATAGGAAGAGCACTTCTGGGTGCTGCTTCAGTATGGGATCAGGTGTGATCTCTTGTTTTAGCAGGAATCAGTCATGCATAGCACTGAGTACAGCCGAAGCAGAGTGTGTTGCAGCTTGTTCGGCTAGTTGTGAGGCAATATGGCTGAGGAAGCTACTGTCTGAGTTATTTGATCTCCCGTTGGATGCTACTGGTATCTTTTGTGACAACCAGAGTTGTGTGAAGCTGTCTGAGAACCCAGTGTTCCATGACAGGTCGAAGCACATTGAGATCAAATATCACTATATCGGGGATATGGTGCAGAGAGGAGGTCGAAGCACATTGAGATCAAATATCACTATATCAGGGATATGGTGCAGAGAGGAGCAATGAAGCTCTTGTATGTTGCGACGGATGAGCAGGTGGCAGATGTGTTAACGAAACCACTAGCTAGAGTGAAGTTTGAGTACTTCAGAGAGAGGCTTGGTGTTCTTCAAATTGAAGATACTTCGAGGAAGAAGTGATGGGACACATTTTCAGGAGCCACTCCAACCATGGTGAGAGGAGGATCCTTCCCATGGCTGTGGATGTAAGCGCTGTGTGATGACCATCAGGATGATGCTCCAGTTACTGCTTTGGATATGCATCAGGTGGATGCTTTGTATGATCAGTTGGATCATGTATATGTATATGCATCATGTGGATTCTTTGTATGATCAGTTGGATCATGTATATGTATGAGTATCAGGATGATACTCTGGATGACATGCATCAGGACGATGCAGTGACGATGATCAAAATGATCATGTGTGATGAGTATCAAGATGATACTCTAGATGACATGCATCAGGATGATGCAATGACGATGATCGGGATGATCATGTGTGATGAGTATTAGGATGATACTCTAGAAGATATGCATCAGGACGATGCTATGATGATGATCAAGATGATCATGTACATCAGGATGATGTATGATGAATATCAGGTTGATACTCCGTGGCCATGGACAGGTTGTGCAGGTAGCATAGAAAAGTTCCTGGGAGATCCTATAGTTTGTGCTAGGATGCTCCTTCGAGGTTTTGCTACAAGTAGCATAGAAAAGATCCTAGGAGATCCTGTAGTCTGAGCTAGGATACTCTTTCGAGGTTTTGCTACTAGAGAGGCATGTAATAAGTTTTGGAGATCCTATAGTCTAAGCTAGGATTCTCTTTAGATTTCTTGCAGGTTGCAAGACACTCTTTTAAGGTTTTGCCGAACTACATAGAAAAGATCCTAGGAGATCCTATAGTCTGAGCTAGGATACTCTTTCGAGGTTTTGTGGTGGGGGGTCACATGTAATCAGTCTTGGAGATCCTATAATATGAGCTAGGATTCTCTTTAGAGTTCTTACAGGTTGCAAGACACTCTTTTAAGGTTTTGTGACAGTCAACATGTAAAAGATCCTATAGTCTGAGCTAGGTTTTGTTGATGCACGTAATTAGTCCTGGGATCCACAATATGGCCAGTGATGATGAAGACCTACGGGTGGTGGGCCTACATCCAGCATGAAAAAGGGCTGGCTCTATAGAACTTCCTATGACGAGCAGAATTCAGAGATAGCCCAGTGATCGACATGTCGAGTACAACAGTAGTGATGATGATGATGCTCCGTGATCCACTGATGATGATCCAACTCCAAAATTGAAGACTTGCACCGATATGTATTGATGACCTGTGTCGACAGAATACCTTCCTAGTTAAGAGGGAGTGTTGATGTATTTGTAACTTCGGAAGATATTCTTCTATGTATTACTTTTGTACTTTATTGTATATCCAACAAAGATGTATTATTCCTCTAATTGGAAGTGTCGTCATTTGTATTTGTAAGTGTCGCAAGTTACATTGTAAGTGTCATCATTTGTATTGATGGGTTATTAGACCACCAGTGTGGGGTCGACCATAGTTAGGTCATGTGGATGGGTTATTAGACTTGAGTAACAAGTCGTCCCCAGTGAATTATTGGCAGGTCAAGTCAGTGTATAAATAGAGAGGTTGTGTCTCTCATTCTATTCACTCACTCACTTCTCAAGCTTGCATAGCTAAAAGAGAAAGTGGCGCACAAGTGAAGGAGGAGGAGCATCTGCTAGAGACATCTTATTGGGTTTGATCCTTGTGATCTTGTATTGGGGCTTATCTTATCTCTGAGGAAGTTGCGGGATTCTTCACCTTCTTGGTTTTCCCCAGTGAAACTCTGTGTCTCTTGTGTGCTTGCATTATTGTGTTTATGATTGATATGTTGTTGATATGTTGTACATGTTATTCTCTTAGTAATCCTGAATGATCATGGAATGAAATTATCAAAAAATTAACAAGACACTACAAGGTCATGTGGATGTGGGCTGGTCACACATAGGTCGCATCCATGTATAAAGTTAGGATTTTTGAAGGTTTGATTGAGAAAGGATAGTGGATTTGAACCATAACAGGGTAAGGGAGTCTGCAATGATGTAAATCAGCTAAAAGAGGCATGGTGCAAAGGTGTGGAAAACCATACTATAAAAACCCCCCGATTTGGCCATGTCATATTCCATTAGTCCTTTTCCATGTCATTGCATTACAATTCTCACATTTCAAAGTGAATCTCACAGATGAATCTCAGTCGTAGATCTCAAATCCAAAAATTATTTGATCCATTCGTGGCAAGGCATTTTTTCCAATGCCTTTACCTTTACCTTTTCCCGCATGCGATATCCACTATCGATATCATTTGTGCAATAAGATCATGATCGTTTAAGACAATGCACTTGATGATAAGCCCCAATCACATTGTTTTTCTCAATTAGTCAGGATCGCCTAATCCAACTTGCACAACTTAATCTCATCCACTCATAGTGACCTCCCCCATGGTAAGTCACAATCACCTTGATTTGTGTGAATGGTCAAGATCGGTTGATCAAAATTGCATGATCTAATATCATCCATTCACGAAAAAAAAAACTCATGTTAAGACTCATGCACTTACCTTTGCGCAGATGGTTCATATCTAAGGGTAGAAGGTGCTTGGTTTCATCTTGGTCATTTACACCATCCTATTAAAGCACAATCACTTACAATTGTGTTGATGCTTCAAATCTATTGATCTAATGATGCCAATTTGATCTCATCCATTAATGATCCTTGAATTCTCAAATGGAATTGTGGACCCAATAGTTTGGCACTTGAGCTCTTGCTAATTAATAGAATGGAGATTTTCATCAATTCCAAATATTTTCCCAAATTTTCCTCAAACAAATATAACCTTCCTATTGATAACCACAATATCTGTTGAAATATTGTAACTTCTAAGAATATTATATTTGTACTTTATTATTCCGGAGATGTTTCATTCCTCCGTGAAGACCTTATGGTATATCCAGAGATGTTTTATTCCTCCGTGGAGAATGTGGTAACTTGGGTTATTAGACTTTCCCAGTGGGGGTCGGCCTTGTATGAGTCATGTGGGTTAAAGGGGTTATTAAACCACCCTAGTGGGGTCAGCCCTGCCACATTATGTTAAGAGATTAATTTGGGGTCGACCTAGTTAATGTAAAAGACAAGTCGGAGATGTGTATAAATAGAGGAGGTGTGTTCCTCATTTAACACACATTACACTCACTTGTGAATAGCGCATAGGTGAGGGAGAGATATTCTATGGAGGAGAAGGAGCTCATGTCTAGGGTTTACATATTTGTATTTGCTGGTCATCTATATTGAGGAAGCTTTGCTGGGTTTTCTACCCCATGAGGGTTTCCCAGGATAAATCTATGTCTCTTGTGTTTATGTTCTGCTTGTTGTTCTTTCAGTGATCCTGTATATGATATTGTTGTGAAATGAAATGCAATGCTGATATTTTATGTCTTCGCATATTAAATCTTAACATGGTATCAGAGCTAGTCTGAAGGAAGGAAATGTATGGCACTTACGACACTTGCTTCACTTGCGACAATTTGAAGGTTAGGGTTTTATATAGCAAAAATAAGTCATCATGGAACTTTCACTATAAATCCATTTTGGCGAAGGTTCAGGATCTGAAACCTTTACAGGTCATAGATAACATCCCCTTGTACCTTGTGATTTATGATCAGTACAAGATAGAGTTTTGGCCTCTTCCAGATCTCGGTCATAAACAGGTGACCTAGGAAAAAAGGTCACAACTTGGGCTAGGAAGCTCCAAATGAAATTTCATAAAAAGTGACAGGTAGGGAACGGACTATACGTTCACAGGTACTATTTTCAAAGGCCAAATGTGAACCAGTGACACGTGGCACGCCGTACAAGTTCGCTCTCATGTTTTTATCCCATAAACAGGTCACGTTGCGACATTTGGAATAACACTCTTTCAGAGAATCCAATTGAGGTCAGACCTATGGGGTTGGAAAGATGATAGGTCAGGATACCACAGGAATAATTTTCAGACCCTGTGGATTCGTAATTTCAAAGATGCACCAGAAACAATCAGGTGCATATTTCTGTCAAAACAGAATTGTTTTCTGAGCACCTTCATTCTTGGCTTATCACTTCTGTGGGAATTTAGGGTTTCGGATAAAGTTGGAATTTTTGGAATCGGATTCCATGGCTGAATTCTCGTCATCAAAATCAAAATTTAGAGACCAAGATCGAATTTTTTGGTTGGGTAGAAGGCTGGGCTTGATCAAACCCTAGTTCTGGATTTTGATCGGAAAAGTGGAAAATTAGGGCTTTTGCAAAAGTTGGAATTTTTGAAGACTGTGACGACTGCTGGAATATCCTCAGAAAAATTATAGTTTAGAACTTTGGATCGAACCTTTTGATTGGGCAGAAGGGTGGTATTCATCAAACCCTAGTTCATGATCCTGTCAAGAAGATTCAGAAGTTTCAAAGGCAATTTTGAGGGGTCAAATTTTGGAGATTTCAAAATTGAAGTATGCTAGCTTGATTATCTCAGCAAGGCGCATCTTTCCATCCTTTCAGAAGTTTGAAATTCAAAGTTTGAATTTTTAGGGTTTCTCTGACAAAACCTAATCCAGCTCCAGATCCAGTTTCAGCAAATCAAAGTGGATTGGGTTAAAAGCAATTCTGACAGGTATGACTTAAGGAGATACAGGTATGTTTTGAAATCTGTTCATGATTAAGTTTATGATATGTTTGTCTTCATATTATTGAGGTTAGTACAATCTTGATTAATATTAGAAGTATGAATGCATGTGAATGATAGAAGACATTCATTGATTAGGGTTATATGATTGTACTAATGCACCTGTGGTGTTGTATGAGGATGATGTTGTCTGCTAACAAGATATAGGAACATCAAGAAAGTTCTAGTTCAAGAACATATGACCATGGTGACATGAAGACAAAGACTCATATAGTCTTTGACCACATAGAAGCTCCACTTATGAGGTATGTATGACTTTGTTCTACTATGCTTAACCTATGAGATATGCAGGTTCTAGCATAAGGTCTCTAAATCATAGAAGAGAACAAAGAAGATATTGTTTAGGTATGTTAAGACATAACCAAGTTTGATAATCCAGGTATGTTTTCCTATATCAAGTTAGAATCCTACTTTGTTAGGATCTTAGGTAAGTATCCCTATGTATGAAATGATCATGACCATACATACTTAAGATTATCATATTTTGATAATATTGAGATTATACTAATGAATGTATGTTTGTGTATGAGATCATGAGGATGACACTAGTGCACACTTAAGCATGCATAGTGGTACAAAATGAATAGAAGTTCAAAAGACATATAGAGATCAAGCAGGAGGCAACCACACAAACATAAAAGATAAGCATTTGAGTTGTTATTTGAATCTCTGAATAAGTTAATGATATTGCTCGTAATAGTTGCATGCATATTTGTATTCCTACAATATATCATGCATAGTGTGAGCATTCATATAGCATTGAACAGTATACTACTAATATGCATATGATGGGTAAGTTGGACAAACATTCCATTGTTGCTTGTCTAGAATGAAACCTCTTTGCTGACATGCGGAGAGCTGTGCACGCTCTTGATAGTATGTTCTGGTAGAGATGGAAAGCATCTAGATAACCATTGTATGCATACAGGATATGGAAATGTGTTGTGCCAAAGTATTGGTCAAGGTAGTTGCATGACTATGTGAATCATATCAGTATGCATAGTAGGTTATCATGTCAACATAATTTGACGATTATGAAGTATTACTAATCATGTGATTAACTTTGATTTGTAGAAAAGATCATGTGCTATAATGATGAACACCTGTTCCAAAGAACGAGTGATGGATGTTCAACAAGAAGACTTATAAATCAAACATATTATAGAAGGCTCGTGGCTAGAAGATTCTCTTAGAAAGAAGAAGAGAATCATGACGAGATGTTTGCTCCAAGTGGCTAGATAAGACCATTCTCTTAATGGTGTAATTGAAGAAAGATCTGTACGGACACCCATGATCGATAGTCATTTGATGGGCTTAATGATAACCATGGGTGATGCATATGGTGTCTATATACAGATGAAATTCTTCTCTCAGATGGATGCAAGAAGAAACTCAACAAAGAGTTCAAATGATCTTGAGGCTCATATCAGTAGACCCATCTAATGGGAGATGGCACGGATAGATATGCAGAAGAAAACTCAATGCAGAGTGTGAATGATGTCCAGTTACAGAGGGAGAATTGATAGCTTCTTGACAAGCTGATCCTAACCTTTACCTTAAGGTTATGGATGATGAACCTGTCATACTATTACTGTATGTGGATGATCTCTTTCTGACAGGAAATGAGAGACAGATCATGAAAAGCAAGAAGAAGCTACATAATTTGAGATGAAAGATCTCGGATTGATGCATTACTTCCTAGGTTTGGAAGTATGGCAAGGCTCAGAAGGAATCTTTCTCAACCAGGGAAAGTATGCTGTGGAAATCTTGAAAAGATTTGATATGTTGGAATGTAAAGCCATGGCCACTCCCATGGATTCCAACTTGAAGCTGTTAGCTGATGACTCATCAAAGTTAGTGGATATGACTCTGTACAAATATATTATTGGGTCATTGATGTATTTGACAAATACCAGACCAGATATATGCTTTGCCATGAATACCTTGAGTCAGTATGTAATGGAACCTGTACGAGTTCACTTGATAGCTGCAAAGCATGTGATGAGGTACCTAAAGGGTACGATAGACTTTGGTCTATGCTATCTTGGAGATCATGACTTTAGATTGTATGGCTACATAGATGTTGTTTGGGCAGGAATTTTATCAGACAGGAAGAACACATCGGGTGGATTTTATTGTCTGGGATCTGTCATGATCTCATGGTTTAGCAGGAAGCAGTCTAGTGTGGATCTCAGCACAGCTAAAGCAGAATAGATAGCTGCTTGCTCTGCTAGTTGTGAAGCATTATGGCTTCAGAAGCTGTTATTCGGATTGTTTGACTTATATATGGACCCCACTGTGATCCTGTGTGACAACCAGAGTTGTATCAAGATGACATAGAATCCAGTGTTCCATGATAAGTCAAAGCACATAGAGATCTGATATTTCTATATACAGGATATGGTGCAGAAAGTATCTATCAAGCTCAAGTATGTAAGCACTGATGAACAAGTTGCTAATATATTGACCAAACCTCTGTCTCGAGTAAAGTTTGAGTATTTTTGAGACAAGCTTGGTGTAGTTCAGAAGGACCCTCCTCGAAAGGGGGAGTGATGTGGTCACTAATGATGAGATTTCCTGCATGAACAGTGAGGTCGATGATGTGGATACCTGTATTGGTGATACCGACAGTGAGGTCGATGAATGGTCCTTAGACTGGGTCTAAGTTGACAAAGGGATTGCATCATCCCTGGACTTCGGTCCCCTGAATTGATCCGTAGACATATGTCTCCGAGAAAGAAGTCCCTAGTGGACGAGAGGGATTGCATCATCCTTGGACTTCGGTCCCCTGAATTGATCCATAGACATATGTCTCCGAGAAAGAAGTCCCTAGTGGACAAGAGGGATTGCATCATCCCTGGACTTCAGTCCCCTGAATTGATCCATAGGCATATGTCTCCGAGAAATAAATCCCTAGTGGATGAGAGGGATTGCATCATCCCTGGACTTCGGTCCCCTGAATTGATCCATAGACATATGTCTCCGAGAAAGAAGTCCCTAGTGGACGAGAGGGATTGCATCATCCCTGGACTTCAGTCCCCTGAATTGATCCGTAGACATATGTCTCTGAGAAAGAAGTCCCTAGCGGACGAGAGGGATTGCATCATCCTTGGACTTCGGTCCCATGAATTGATCCGTAAACATATGTCTCCGAGAAAGAAGTCCCTAGTGGACAAGAGGGATTACATCATCCCTGGACTTCAATCCCCTGAATAGACCCATAGACATCTGTCTCTGAAAATTGATGATAGGACTGCATCGTCCTTGAGCTTTTAGTTCAAAATGTATGTGATAAATCCTAGATCTGATCTAGGTCACATCTAGTATGAAAAAGTACTGGCTCTATGGTGGTAAATCCTCGATCTAATCTAGGTCACATCCAGTATGAAAAAGGACTGGCACTGTGGTCAAGATTGCATCGTCCCTAGACATGAGATTTGTCTTAAACGGATCACGGACTACGTCGTCCCTAGACATGAGATTTGTCTTAAACGGATCATGGACTGCATCGTCCCTAGACATGAGATTTGTCTTAAACGAATCAAGGACTGTATCGTCCTTAGACATGAGAGGTGTCTTAAATGGATCAAGGACTGTATCGTCCTTAGACATTAGAGGTGTCTTAAATGGATCAAGGAATGCATCGTCCTTAGACATGAGAGGTGTCTTATATGGATCAAGGAATGCATCGTCCTTAGACATGAGAGGTGTCTTAAAAGGATCAGGATTGATCATCCTGTAAGTAGATTTGGATTGCATCGTCCATAGACATGAGAGGTGTCTTAAAGTGAGAGGGATTGATCATCCCGTAATTGGATCATGTGTATTGCAGAGTATGTTGCGATGGTGATATTGTTGATCGAGATGATCCAGATGATGATGATCGAGATGATGATACCGTTGATCGAGATGATCCAGATGATGATGATCGAGATGATCGAGATGATGATACTATTGATCGAGATGATCCAGATGATGATGTTGATCGAGATGATCCAGATGATGATGTTGATCGAGATGATCCAGATGTTGCTATTGATCGAGATGATCCAAATGATGTTGTCGATCGAGATGATCCAGATTGCTGTAGCTGTTTGGATGTTGTAGAAGATGAAGACTCAATACTGAAGATGTTCTAGTATTGAATATTTAAAGATGTTCCAGTAACTGGTTGAGTTACTGATGATGTATGAAGAAAGCTTCAAATGATTTATAGATGTATCATGCATGATGTTGATGACTCCTTGCTCCTGCAGATGTTGTTATAATATCCTTCTTGTTAAGGGGGAGTGTTGAAATATTGTAACTTCTAAGAATATTATATTTGTACTTTATTATTCCGAAGATGTTTCATTCCTCCATGAAAACCTTATTGTATATCCGAAGATATTTTATTCCTCCGTGGAGAATGTGGTAACTTGGGTTATTAGAATTTCCCAGTGGGGGTCAGCCTTGTATGAGTCATGTGGGTTAAAGGGGTTATTAGACCACCCTAGTGGGGTCGGCCCTGCCACATTATGTTAAGAGATTAAGTTGGGGCCAACCTAGTTAATGTAAAAGACAAGTCGGAGATGTGTATAAATAGAGGAGGTGTGTTCCTCATTTAACACACATTACACTCACTTGTGAATAGCGCATAGGTGAGGGAGAGATATTCTATGGAGGAGAAGGAGCTCATGTCTAGGGTTTACATATTTGTATTTGATAGTCATCTATATTGAGGAAGCTTTGCTGGGTTTTCTACCCCATGAGGGTTTCCCAAGATAAATCTGTGTCTCTTGTGTTTATGTTGTGCTTGTTGTTCTTTCAGTGATCTTGTATATGCTATTGTTGTGAAATGAAATGCAATGCTGATATTTTCTGTCTTAGCATATTAAATCTTAACAATATCTATTCAGTGGAATTGTTAAAACACCATCTGATCAATTCAAAACCATGAATTTCTCAAAGGAATTTGGTCAAACACTTTGCTTGAAAAGTCACATTTCTTCCTGTAAATATTGATTTGGACCCATGCAACCCCAATGCTACAACCAAGAGCTCTAATACCACTATGTAGCATCCCCATCCATCGTTCTGATTACAAAATGGGTTAGTTATGAATCTCAAGTTTCAAAATTTCTCCCCATGGAGCCATTATTCAAATTTAGAACTATTTAAGCCTCCCATGGGAAACATAACTAAGAAATTAATGTGTGAGTGCATGAATATAAAACAGATGGAAATTAAAACTATATTAAAAAACACATCATGCATAAACAAACACATTCATCCCATGAATTAAATATAATCATTGCATATTCATAGACAACAAAAAACACTTACCTTTTAATTGAAGAAGACCCAAACAACTGGTTGTAGATCAATTTTACACCCAACCAATGGTATCATCAATTTATGCCACCCCCAAGTTGGGCTATGAGGCCACCAAGATGAGAAAACACCTATAAGCTTCTTTCTCACTCATCCCAACCCATTTTCTTTCATGCTTATCTAATATGCTCACCATTGAGCACTACATGCATCTCACTCAACCACCCTAGCCATGGAGCTCTCTTCCATTTCCCCACACAACACAAGGAATTCCTATGTTTTCTATACTCAATAGTCCCTCAGAGTACCCAACCCTTACAGTGCTCTTCAATGTGTGTAGAAAGAGTCCAACTTGCTATATGCTTTTAGAGAACTTCCTATAACACCAATTCATGGCTTCTCAAGCATCCTGGAGTAACAAATAAATAGTGGGTAAAGGTTCCTATCTTTCCTAGCCTCTCTAATCACTTACAACAATCTTATTTCTTCTAGTGTCTACAATGTCCTCTTCACAATGTTAATTACCAACCAATGGATTTTTGAGGACTGAAGCGGCAAGTGACCAAAAAGATCCCATGGCCTCAAGCAAGTGTACCGACGCATATCCCATGTGCTCATGCAGCAAGTGACTAATCCCCATATGGAGAAAATGGCATGAAGGTTACATAGTGTGTGAACTATGCATGAAAAATGAGTGATAGAATATAATGGAGATGAGAGGATTGGCGAAAAGATAACTAACATTATTGTTGACCATATTATGAAGGACTCTTACAATTTTCATAAAATTGTATTCATCCCATGCTTCTAAAACTACATGAAAAGGCTTTTCCCATCAACCTCACACATGCATTCAACCTATTAGATTTAAGAAGTCAAAAGGAGGTAAAAGTTTCATTTAAGGCACATGGCAGAAATGGATGAGTTCTAAGGCTAACACTTGGAAAAATATTAATTAATATCCCATAAACCCCGTTTCCTTCTCCCCTCTAGTGGAATCATAGCCCCTCTAGTTCTATTTACATAACCATATTGGCATTTTCTTATTTCTCATCATAATATGTACGTATCTTTTGAGTCATCATGACAATCCAACCACATGGCTCACATAAAAATATTTACATTATACATGCCTAGCTATTCACTGGTTGGTCCTTGGCCTTGAGCTCTACACTAGGAATCCATACTATCATATTTGCAAAATTTTACATAATCTGATCTAATACATTCCAAGGGTCAAAATTGGGGGTATTACAATTTCATCATCCATTGCATTCTTCTCTCACCATAAAGTGTTTGTTCCTCCATTGCATCGTACAATTTTACTTGTAATTAATTATTATCTATCCTCAACTATGCCATGTCTCTTTTTCTCTAAAGGAGATGATGATTGATCTCATTCCCATAAATGAAGTGTTGTCTTACCAAGCCTTCAATTGGGACTTGTTTGACATCAAAAGGTTGTGATGCTTCATAATGCATTACTGTCATAGAAACCATGTGAACCAATTATACACGTTGATAGCTAATGCACTAGGATGAATATAGACTTTACTATATTCATGTTCCATATTTGCAGCGAACCAGATAGATGCATTCCTTATCTTCTCTAGTACATGTGCTATGATGTACTCCGTGATATCAAAATTCTTTTGGAAATATTGCATTAACACAACTTGATATTCTCTGGGTACTTTGTAAGTTGCACAATCATTTGCAAGATCATTGCATCATCTAAAGGAGCAACTAGAATCCTAGGTGTATTTTCTAAATGGTAGGATGGGTTCAGGATAGTCAATTCAGAAATTTGGCATTGGTCTAAAGGCATGTCGTACGTCCATCTCTTCATCCTTTTCTTCCTTCTCTTATTATTATTGGTTAGATCCATTATGTCGGTCTTTGTCTTGTTGCTTCTTATCCTTAGGGTCCCTTTCATCTCCACTAATGGAAATGAGGATGTACCAATCATGATTTATCATGCTCTTGTAATTCTATTGTTCTTGGTTGCAAGCTTCATCCTAGTCATAGCCTCCACCATCCTGATGTCCACCATGTGTTTCCTAACCTTCAGTTGTTTCTTGGGGACCGATTTCAATGGGAGTTCTACCCATCAAAGAATGGTGTTTCTCATAATCTAGGATATCAACTATGACCTTGGGGCCCACTTATTTCTTAACTTGTGAAACTTGGGTTAGCAAAGGAATAGTGGGTGTTGGTTAGATATTTACCATTTTTAGCTATTGTCAAGTCCCTGCATGGATGTTTTTAACAGTTGAATCCTTTTCTTGAACCTATTTGATTTTATGATGGATCATGGCCTCAAGAAAATGGGTGCAAGGCTTCTTCACTAACATGGTTTACATTAACAACTCTACTAGTTGAGTTACCCCTTAGCATATCTCTTCACTGATCTAGTTTTATTTTACTACAGTGATGATCTAGGGAACTGGGAAGAACGACTTTACTATTCTAGCAACCCAAGATGTCTGGCCTATCTCTGCAATTATAACCAATGATGTCCCAAAGCTCCACTTATTGTATTTTCATATGTTTCTCCAGTCCAAATTGTATGGGAAGCGGGTCATGGTATAATATGGGAACACTTAATCAAATTTCCCATCCACTTCTTTCAACTTCTTCTTTATAAATAGGAAGAACCTCCCTTGATTTGTTGTTTTGGTTGCAACTCTTGGCTAGCTTTCTATTTCTTCTTTGACAACTGTCACCATGAGGATGAAGGATTGAGGGTTTACTATGATATTCTCCATGCCTTCCATGATAGGCTTGATGTATTTGTTGTCTTTGGTCATTTAAAATTTTATCCATTTCTAATATTGGTTGATAATTTTCGTGGGGAACTAGGGAAGATATTTGGTAACCTACACTGGATTCTTTTGTACAAGGGAGTGAATACAATTTCATTGAAATCCATGTGATCAACATCCATTCTTTATGTCCATGGTGAAAATCCTAGTGAGGTCAATCCCTTCCCAATTAACCAAGCTCGCGACATTTTGGTGCTTCCCCATTGAACATAGAAAATGCTAGTAGAAAATACTCATAGTTGAACATTTGTGTCTTTGTGTAGGATTTGATGGTGTCTTCAATAAATTTGTTACGGAACAAATGACTGTTGAGATTCCTACCTTTAGAATAATCTTTTTTCACTAAAAGGATATCCAAATTGCGTTCATGCTTCTTTCATTTCCTCATGGCTTGGCGTGCTAGTATACATGCTATTGTCCTAACAATAATTTCATCTAGCCCCTTGTGCCTCTATGTGTCCTATGCCACATATGCAGATAATATTCTCCATCTTTCTTCACTCTATTATGCGGATGAAAGGTTGTACTTATATCTGACTCATCCATAGAAATTCATATGAGGTCCAAATAATGCTCTAAGGAGAAATGGTAAGGTTGTTCTATCTAGAGATTACCCTAGTACACTATATTTATCATGAATTTGATGTAGTATTGTATAGACTATGATGAACCAAAGTTCAATACTCTCAACAAGTTCAGAAGAGAGAAAACCTAAACAGTTGTACTTCATCAAGTACAACCTCCATCAGCTTCCCCTCATTACTGAATTTCACCTCATGCAGGTAGTAAACCTACTAGAGCTATGGGAATAATTTGGCATTTGTAAAATCATGTTCTATAATTGGTGTTTATTCTAAATTTCCCTTCAAATATCCTTGCAAAGGAACTCTAGGGTTGATTGGATCATCAAGCACCTCCTCCTTCCTCTCTAGAATTATGTCGATGTTCATATTCCCCATGCTCTTTGTCCTTGGCTTAGGAGTAGTTTTGGAGACTTGGAAGCTTGTGGAAGAGGAGTATTGCACACATCTCATGGAATGTTCATCCCTTGGATCCTTTCTTGACGAGGAAATCACATTGGAGGTTTATATGTGTCCTTTTGGAGTGAAGTGCTTCACATGTGTGGAACTACTTTTATAGAGTACTTTGCATGTTGTGGAGTAGGTACATTTGACATTGCTAGCCTCCCTTACCTCTCGTATAAGTAGAGGAAGGATAGTGTATTTTATATCCATTCCTCCATTACTCACTTGCAATAGAGATGTGAGGAGTGGACCACACCTCTCCCTATCTTATTGAACTATTTGTTTATTTTATTGTCTCTTTGTCTTGGATTTCTATGGTTGTTGAAGAATCCAAGGGAAATTCTAGGGTCAGGGTTTCACCCTAAGGTGGCAAAGAAGACTAGAGTTTAGTATAGACCCAAGGGAGAAGAAGCATTGTTCTTGTAGCTCTTGTGGGAGAATAAGACTAGGGTTGTGTGGCATAAAGAAAGCCTAGTGTTGCATGTATGTGTGTTGAATATGACAAGAGAAGGAGATGCTAGCTAGAACTTGTTTGAGACAAGTGTTGAAGGCAGGGGGGAAATTTGTTGGAGATGTATAGTGGTGTCTAGGGTTTTCATTGTTTTATGTAGCTAAGGTTTTGGAGAGATTGAACAATTGTACTAGTTTTTTATAAGCTTTGAATATATATATACATGTTCTTAATTTTTACCATGTATGTGTGTGTGCGTGCGTGCACGCGCGCATGTGTACATGAAGGTTTTATCCATCCAAAACTATGTAATTGCAGTTTTGATTTCTAGCTTGCATTGCTTTCTTGATTGTGTAATTTCGAGCACTTTGCGCTCATTTTGATTTGACATAACATAGGTTAGAATAATTAATCCATTTAACATATGTCTTGAAGATAATTGAGTATATTTGCTATTGTAAATTTGGGGTAACTAAAGAGATTTAGTTCTAGTTATTCTTGGAAAAGTGTGCCCTAAGGGTTGGAACTTGTCAACATATGTTTGGTACCTTTTCTCTTGCGTTGTTTAGTTTATTGGGATGAATTGAGATGAAATCTTATCTGATGTTTCTGCTAGAAATTAATATTTTAGATCAACCCAAAAGATGCAATTCACATCAACAAGATTTAGAAAATGTCCTTGTGAGGATTTTTTTAATTTGCACTAAACTACATATTCTCAAAATTTATACATGGTATTAGAGCTATTTTTATTGATATTTCTCTCTTGGTGAAGAAGGAGTTGGATATTGGATTGTACCTGGGATTGGTACTTGACTTATTTGCAGGTTGTTGGGTGTAATACCCTAGGATTCTTGGGAGAAGCATTGGAACCTGTTGATGCTCAAAAAAATCCTTGCGTCGACAGTAGGGGTTCTCCCCAGTGATAAATCCCAATTAGACTTCTTACCATTTGAAATAAGGAACCCGTCCGGATTTTGTTTTGGCTACCATTCACTGGTTGGGGCTTTTACCGGTTGTTTCCTGGTACACCATTTAGGATTTTATTATTAAATGAATGTAGAGTGCTTTAATCTTTGATGCAAGCTAAACTAACCTACTCTATCCTTTCAAGGAGTGAAAGTTACAAGAACAAGCATTGAATGGAGTGAGATACGTCCCAAAAGCATATAACCACTAAACATGAAATATATCACAACTACAAAGTGAGATTAAATATTGAGATAGCTACAACATAACATAGTTTGCATCTATATCTCATAGAAAGAAAAAGAAAATTGTATTCAACACATACACAATAAGTAGTAATGAACCATTAGAATAATCCAATAGGTAAACAAAACAATATTACTACATATGCATCATAGGAGAACAAGAAATCAGTTCCATAGCATTCATCCACATAACAAACATAGCTTCCAATGCCAAACTTGAGTCTAGAAGTTGTCTATTCCTCTTCGGAAATAATTCATACACTGAGTGAGTAGCCAAAACTTTCCATCCCAAAAGTCCCCCTCTATTTTCTTAACTTTTATTTTATAATTTTCCTTAGGCCCCTAGGTGACTATTCGACTTCCCTCAGAGAAGTTACAACCTTTGAGATTCCCATCCACATGTTAGTTTACGTTTACATTCTTCAACAAAAAATATGATAAAAGAAAATAAAAATTACACAATTAATCTAGGGCGTTTCCTTGAGCTTGAATAAATTTGTCCCAAAGTTCACAATCATAAGAAATTACATTTCACTGTTGGGGCTCTAATAAACATAATGCCACTTCATGAAGGGAAAATTCTCTAGCCCCTTTGGTTGTTGAGTTGTTCCATATAGTCATATATTGGACCTTCAATGTGGGTTTCCCAACCTGTTCCTGTAATACCTATGAAATGACTTGGTTTGTACCCTATATATCTCCCAAGTCTTCATCCCTAATCATCCTGAGTTCTGATAGCCGTTGTGCTTTTGGGACGGGTTCTTCAAATGTTCCAATAGGAGGAAAATGGCACCTTTTGAACTCTTTTTCTATGTTTTGGTGCACCTCCTTACACTTCTCCAATGATGCTGCAAGCTCTTTCTGTAACTTTTGCTCAACTTTATGGACATTATCCAAAGTGGCATAGTCAAGTTGCATTTCCTCTATTGTTGGTTTGGGAAAATTGGGTGGAATTTATATGCGTTGCTTGTGCCAATATGCCATCCTTTTCCATTTTACCTTTACATTAGTGACATTGAGAGCACTTATTTGACTTGCCGCTGATACCTCTATGGTATTAGTAGCTATTTTTTGAACCTCGAATAGTTTCTCTGTAATCAATTCATGCGAATGAAATAGTTGTTCCTGTAGAGCAGTAACACAACTATAGAATTGAGCCAGGCCTTTCCTTTCTTATTTTGAATAATTCAACTATAATGTCAAGGAGTCCTTTTCCCATCGAAGAGTCTCTACATAAGCTTCAAAATATAAATTTCCTGCTATCAAGATCTCGACCCGCTCTGCCAAATCATCTCCTTTGGTTTGCAGCTCTCCCTATCTATATGTTCATGGCTTCCTTCTCTGACTCGAGATTTTCTATCTAAGAAACTAATTCATCCTTGTCTTTCTATAGGTTTTGAGCCAAGACTTCTGCATTTTTATTTTCGACCTCTATAGCATTGATTCAGTGTCTCAGATAAACTCTTTCACTTCTGAATTGCAGGAAGAGGTCTTCCAATGTGCTAATCTTCCATTTACCCTTCTCAACATCCTGCATTAATTTTTTTATATTATCTTGGTTGGCCATGGTGGAAGCCACATTTTCATATGCGATAGCTTTCGGTACCTTGTCAATTCCTTCAATTGTTGGTACTTCCTGTGTAGTGACCATCTTAGGTAGTGATGACATCTTAAGTCTTTTCTCAATCCTTTTGAAGATTTGCTTCCTTTTGGGGTTAAAGATTATGGTTTCTAGTTTGGCCACAACACTTTCCTTCGAAGGTGTGTAGGGAGTGATGCCCAATTCCTTGAGGGTAAAATGGCCTCTAGTGAGTGTGATCTTGGTGCTCGTAGTGGCATTGCCAATGTCCATGTCTTGAGGCCCACCACCCTGTGCTTCCTCAGTCTGTCTTTTCTCCTACTCAACAACATTCTTCTGAGCTTCTTCTTGCTCTTTTCAGGCTTAAGTTCTTCTTGTAGAGCTTGTTCCTCTCTTTTCTGAGCTTCTTCTTTCTCTCTAAAAAAATATTGCTTTCTTCTTTCTTCTTCTTCACCCTTCTTTGCTTGCTCTTTTTGCTCATGTTTCTTTGCTTGCTCATCCTCTTGCAGTTTCTTGTTTGTTTCTGCCAACAGAGCTTCTAATTCATTTTTCTTCCAGGAAACTTCTTATAGTAATTTCTATTATACTTCCTCCACTGTTTATCTTGTTTGCTTACTGGTGCCTGCCTCTTTAATGTTTTTCCCATGCTTCCTTCTCTTATCCAGTTCTTTGAAATTGTGTACTATCCGATATACTTCCTCATCAACACAAAGCTGATCAGCATAAGCATACGATATGTTTCCAGCTGCACAATTATTAGCTACATTTCCATAACTATCATTTATAATAAAGGTCCTTTCTCCAAAGTGGAAGGCTTCAAAATATTTGGTCAACTCAGTCACCTCCTTCACCTTAGACATCGTGTATGCCCCAACTTTTATAGGTAGGGGAGGCCATGATGCCTTCTTATTATTATTCAAGAAATGGAAAATACCATTTATGAAGGTCTACTAGATGATCTCATTGAGAACCATATTGTCTGTAATATACTTTGGGTAGATGTATGGGGCTTTGGATCCGCCATGATGTGCAAATAGGTACCTTTTTCTATTAGGTACTACTCCCCTAATTGGCTCACTATTTTGATAGAATCCTCATACATGCAGTTCTGTGTCTTACTGTAGATCATCTTGTACAGGGAAATAATGAATTTCTCGCAAATTTTCTTGTAGTGGATATCATGTTTATGTGCCCACAATACCTGGCAACACATATGTATAAGTACTTCATTAGGGTTCCGATGCCAACCCATGCCTAGAAAGTGATGGAGAATTCATATGCAATCCAATAGATATGAAGACACGTGGAATTCCACTTTATTCGCAAGGATGCCACTTTGTGCTCTTGTAATGGCCTCTTCCATATTTGTAGAGATGATATTTTCCCATTTAAATACCGTAGCGTGCATAGTAGCGTAGTAGAGAAATGAGGTCCAATGCAGCTTGAAGTGTGCCACGCTAACCATCTCGTATATTCTACATAAGAGAGTGGTAGCTACTCAATAAGGAATTTTCAATAGCTTAGTCTCATATTCCCCACACTCCTTTTGACGAAACTGTTTGTTGGCTAACCATATTTTCCTGATGAATTAAATGTAGTCAAGCTGCAAGCCTTCAACCCATTGAAAAATCATATAGGTTTAGACCCCGAGGATTCTATAAGCTTTCGCTAGATGGGCCGACTGAAATGAGGCGATAAATTTTCTTGAAGCATCCTTTATGATATGAGTCTTAGCATCGGCATGGGGTATGCGCCATCCTATTACTTCTGTAGAAGGGAACACCTTGACTCTTGCTACTACTTTATGGAGTCCTGATCTTTTGATGTTTTGGTAAATTAGAAATTATTTTATGTTGGCACCTTAATACTCTTCACTACTAAAAAGTTGATATATTTCTCCCCATTTATACTCAGGATCATCCCTAGTGGTTCTCTGAGTATCGTCATATTGGATCTGCAATGGAACTTCCTCAACTTGTTTATCATCTAATGATATCTCCTACTCAACTTTAGATTGTTGTCTTGTGGTTCACTACGACATGGTGAGATCTTGTAAGACATCAACCACAACATCAACTTCCATGGGATACAAATTAATAGCATATACAAATGTGAGTCAGATTATGATCAGTTAAAGCAATCGAAGATGAAAACAGTAATAGTCTTAAGAAACTCTCTTCATCTATGGAATCAAATTGATGACGGCCCTTGAGCATCTCAGAACTAAAAATAGATTCTACTAGCTTTGAGTAGTTAGGTTTCCAAGTATCCCAAATTTCAAAAATCAAACGTCTCGCCATGTAATCACAAATCCCAAAGAAGGCACAATTTCTAGTGAATGCTCTAGGCCTTTGAAGGGAAAGGGATCCTAAGAGGATATAGTAGGTGCGGAGGAGGAACTATGAGTCTTCTAGGGCCAATTCCAACGAAGCAATAATTAATATACATATATTCATCAGGGTTGTAGTAGTATCTACGAGGACATCACGAAAATACGGGTCCAAAATATTTCTTTTAAGTTAGGTGGGAAAGTAACCAAAGAAGAAAAAAAACATGAAACTCTAGCGCATATTAACCCTGCTTGAAAGAAAGGAGACGTGGCTTAGAACTGGGATTTAGAATCTAGGTTAAGTTAGCCCAAAAATTCCAAGAGAGATCACGTCATAGGGGGTTGTATAACTTCCATGCATGCTACCTATGGTTCGAAAGGAGGGAAACTTCACCCACTAGCCGGAGGACCGGTGCCCTAGGTTGTTAATTTGGATTTATGAGCACTAAAACAAAGATAATATCATCAATTCATGAAATTGAGCATGGTTTGCAGGGGCGATACTTACTCATTGATTTGATGATAGGTGGAAGAGTATGGAGGTGGATGGATGCAACCGGACATTTGACTTCACTTTGTTCCATATAGGTGGCTTTGCGCGACAAGCGGGTTTGCAACGAGATGAAAAGGAATGGTAAAATGAAAGTGAAAGGGGAGGGTAAATATTTATAAATTGTTGGAACTACCCCTTCATTTTAACCCTTGTGAAACCACAAGTTAAAACGGGCTCAAATGGAGTTTTCGGTGACTTTACAAAAGTTATGTGAAAGCGTTTCGATGACTTTCGACAAGTCTCACCAAAGCGTTTCGGCAACCTTAAACCAATTTTTCTCAAAATCTAACTTCCCAAGCATTTCGTTGGTCGAGTTTAAAATTTTGCTCAAAATTTTCCCAAGGTTGAAAAAATCACATAGGGATCCCATCATTTCTAAAAACGAATAATGTGGAAAGAGGTTGCACCTGCAACAAAAACCCTTTTAAGGCTTTTTCTACTCATTTATTGTTGATTTTTTCCTTTAGGTGTGCTTCATATTTGTAGGATGATGAATCTGAGACTTATAGAGTGTTATATATTGGATAATGCTTCCAATTTCAAACCTTGGAAGCTAAGGTTTGGGAAAATTTAGGGGCAAAATTTATCCAGTGGGCTATTTTTCGACATTTGTTTTCCAAAAAACGATTCACGAATTTCCCGTTTTTTTCAAAAATGATTTTCCCAAATTCCACGGTATAATTTGTTTTACTCTAAAAATCGCCAAAAAAACTATATAAAGTCCTTGAAATTTTGAATATTTTTACAAAAAAATTGCTAGACATTTTATGGTTGCAAATTTAAGAATGAGTAAGATTCACCAAGGTTTCTACACTTTGAGAAAATTATGGAACCTTAAAATTCCCCCTGCTAAGGTTACAAATGCTTATGAACGAGGTTGAGATTTGGGAGCATGCTGATAAAGTGATAGATACCCCCAATAATACGAAAATAATTGTCTTGTTATAACAAGAATGAGGTCAAGGGAAAGAGAATCATTCTAGATTTGGTGAAGGATCACTTCATCCCACACATTGCAGAGAACATGGCCAATAAGTATATGTTTAAGACATTGGTTGGCTTATTTCAAAGTACTTGTGTTTCTCGACAAATTCTCTTAAGGAACAAGATTTCAACCATCTACATGAGAAATCCATATATGGTGGTGGGATACATTGTCAAAGTCATAGAGTTGGGAGATCAACTAGCTTCCATAGGGACGAAGGTGGAGGATAAGGAGTTGGTGTCCATTGCTTTGATTAGTTTTTCCCCATCTAGGATGCATTGCCTATGATGTCCCCTTCACCCAATCCGACCATCAGGAGGAGACATTAACTGATTTCAGGCTCACAAATTTCGCCCCATAACCATATTACGAATTTATAATAGGTAAAATACATGTGCAGATACAAAATAAAAACACATAGTGGAAATAAACTTGATCCACACACACACAAATTCCATATACAAGCATAAACATAACAAGAATTAAATAAAACCATTTCATATTCAAATGCATGAGAATACTTATCTTTATCCAACGCGGATCCAAGCACCTGGTTGTGTAAGAGTGATTTTCCACCCAACCATGGGAACTCTGTCTAGCATATACTCTTTATGTTGAGAGTCCACCCCCAATCTATGCTATGAGGCCACCAGGGAAAAGGAAACACCTACAGTTCTGCTCTCTGCATGGAGCCAAATTCTCCTATAGAGCTCTGCAGTGGTCTCTCTAAGCCCACAACTAGTTCTTCTCTCTGCATTTATCCAAATGCTCCTATAGAGATCTATAGTGGTCTCACTCAGCCACAACAACCTTGGATCCCACAATACCTTCCCCACACAACACCCTTCTAAGCTCAAGAATCCCCTTCACTGATCCATGGTTTTCTTGGGTTATCCATCTTGCCTGGTGCTTCTAGTGTGTGCATAGAAGAAGTCCAATCTGATATGTGCTGCTATAGAACTAGTTGTAGCTTCAATTTGTGGCTTCTCAATCACATATGAGATACATAACTCAATAGGTAAGGGTTCCTATCTTTCCCAACCTCTCTGCTCACCTACAACCATCAAATTTCTCTTCCAAATTTGCAACATTGCCTCCAAATTAAATTTATGGGTTACACACAGTCTTGTAAATTCATGAACAACAATGCAGAGATTTGCCTAGTGTAAATATGCATAAGAGAATGAAATACTGAGGGTTGAATCCAAGGGATATGAGAAAATGGTGAAAAGACAATTGACATGTCTTCTGATAGTAGAAGAAAGGACTCTTGGAAGCTGTAGACTGACTTCTATCATGACAGAACTGTCACAAAAGTGCATTCAACCCCATGCTTTAATAAATACATGAGGTGACTTTTCCTAGCAACCTCACACATGCATTCAATAATTGGGAAACAGTAAAAAAGGAGATACTTGTCTTATTCACATCACATGACATAATTTGGGTGAGTTCTAAGATTGACACTTGGCAGTAAAGGGTTTAGTCACCCATAGACCCCCCCCCTTACCTATTCCCCTCTGGTGGAATCATAGCCCCTTTGGTGCTCTTTACACAACCATTCTTGGACCATTTTATTATTTATGCACATAATATTTACATACATTTCGATTTAGCATGAAAATCCAACCATATGGTCCAAATAACAATATTTACATCATACATGCCTAGCCTTTCACTAGTCGGGCCTTGGCCTTGAGCTCCGCAATAGGAATCCATACTAGCATAATTACATCATTTACATAATCTACTTGAATACATTACAAGGGTCAAACTGGGGGTATTACAATCCCACCCTTGGAATAACACCATCCTCGGTGTTCTCTTTATTTTCAACAAGGCTCCATGTCCTTCTTTTAGCTACAATTGTAATTCCTTTCTCTTTAAGGTCGTTTTTCCTTGCTGCTAGTTTTCTTGGATGGGAATGCTCAAACATTCCTTTGCGCTACCTTGGAACACCTCCAAATTCTTTGGTATCCAATAATACCTATGCTCAAACAATGAGTCAATTCACATGTCAAATCCATTTTCATGGGATTCATCTCTTAACAAGACTTTCAGAACAATAGCCAAATCATATACACATGTATATTCACATTAAATCGGTAAGAAGATGCAAATAAACCAAATATTTATATGCATAAGCATATTCCTTCATATCTACAAGTATCCTGATTTGACTTCAGACAACTATGGAACCCACAGGACCTTCCCCACCCCACACAAGGATGGTACCTCTTCTCTGCTATATAGTCCCTCGAGTGTACCCACCCCTTCTAGTGCTCTTCAGGGTGTGCATTGAAAGGTAACCAAGTTTTTGCAAGCCTTGGATCACCTATGCATACATATAAAACAAATGTTATGCCAGCATGTTGGTTGCACCACAACATTCAAATATCCAATGCCAAGCCAATACATTGACTGGTTTTATCAAGCATTCCATGAACCAATATGCTAAGCCAGCTCTCCGACTAGATTTATCAAGCATACAACAACCATTTCCAAGACAGAACCTCTGTTAGGTTTATTAGGCAATGTAAGGGAATACAATTGCATGGCCCCTTCTCATATGCAAACCAGTGGTTCCCTCTAGGAACTCCGTAGGAAACTCAATTAATTGCAGGTTAGCATGGCCCCACAATACCCACTCACACAACACAAGGAAGGTATCCCTTATCTGCTACACAATCCCTCGGGCATACCCATCCCTCCAGTGCTATTCAATGTGAGCATAGAAGTTACCAATACCCATGCAAGCCTCTTGAGTACCCATGCTCTTGCTGGGTTTAACAACATTGCGGGGAGACAAGCACATGTAAGGAATTTTATAAGGTTTCTCAAACCCAAGCCACACTTGGCATTTCCTTTGTGATTTCAGCTTCGACAACCAACATTTTCCCAACTGGCATATTTTCAGCATCTCACCTGCATTACCTACAAGCATGCAATTCACATGAGATATCATCATAATAATTTCAATCATAAATTTTTAAATTTGTTTCATATAGAAACCCAGATTTCCCAAACATGAGGTCCTTATCATTATGTTTGTCTCTTTCAAGCCATAGCACATGGTATTCCTGCAATGTGTCCTCCTGACACAATTCACAAATAGACAAACATAAAATAACATTAATAACCATATTCAAATCTGAATTTACAATTCTATCTCCTACAAATATTAGATTTATTTATCTATGAGTCCATCCTCATAAGGTTTGGATTTTGTAAGTGGTAGCAATTTTCCCATTATGGTTTTAAACTTGCTACCATAACATGGACATCCACCTACAACATGTCCTCTTGACACAATTTTAGATCATCCAAGCAATTATTAGCAAAAAATTCAAATAAGAAATTTACAAATTTATTCCCTATAGAAAGCAATTTTTTCAACCATGAGATCCATCTCATAATCTTTGGCTTTTGTGCATGGTAGATTCCATCCTTTATCATGTACTTACAAACATTGCCATACCCAAGATAATTCTACCTACGATATGAATTTTTTAATCATCCAAACAAGTTTTGAGTACCCATTGTTGGAACATAATTCCCATCTAGACCTTGGTTAATAATCCTTGCATAAGGTTCCAAGTGTTTAATGTAATTTGTTCCATGGTTTGGCTTCATAGTGCCTAGTCTAGGGGGTTTGTCCATATATTAGACTAGTGGTTTGTCATTATAGCCAAGTTTTCCCACAAGTATGCCCCATTTCCTTATTCTGGGGAGTCAAATGCGCACAACTTAATGCATTTAATGAGAGAGGTGCACCACTTCCTTGTTTTATGGGATAAGGTTGGACCAAGGGCGCTTATGCATTGTAAATGGTCAAATTTCTCATTAATGGCCACTACCAAATCCCTAAAACACCTAATTCTCTCTCATAATGATTCCATCCACATTTATTGACTCTCCTAACTTCCTCATGGTCCTCATAGTTTCATTGGACCTCATTATGGACCAATACAGGAGGTACACTTGGCACAATGTCATAGATTGGGGGAATTACTCCATTAAGCCTAGCATTAATGTGAGCTACTCAACTTTCCACTAAGTCTCTCGATTTTGCCTCCTGAGAGAATCTATATATTGTACACATGTTTTTGAACAATAATGCAATGGAAGATCAATAAACATGAGTGTTTTTCTCTTGTGTTCTACTTAATATTTTCTTAATATTTCTTATATTTTCCTGTCAATGTTTGGTAAATTCTAAGTGAAGCTTTCTCTAGTAATCTAGATCCACCTGTGACACATATAGAATTTGACATGGTATTAGAGCTTCATAGGGGATCCTAGTCTTGCTTCCAAAATAGATTTCCAAGTATGTGTTTTGAAGGTGCATACAACAACTTCATTATGGATTCCAAAGTAGTTCCTCTCCTCTCTCCATTTAACTATTCTGAGTGGAAATAAAAGATGCGTGCATATATCAAGAGAAAATGTCTCTTTGATGTGTCCATTGGTGCTGTGAGAGAGCCTGAATCTTATGAAGAGAAGTGTGATTGGCTCAATGATTGTGATAGAGCAGATGGAACTATGTGTCTAGATATACCTCCTAGAATGCATTATCTCATTGATTCTGTTGAGTACCCATTTGAGCTTTGGAGAAATCTAGATAAAGCTCTTGACATGTAGAAAGAAGATATTAGCGATATGGAGAGAAATAATATGGACACCTCCTCATGTGTTCTCCCTCCAAAGTTCTCGGCCTCATGCATTTCTCAAGCAGTTGTTCAAATTGAAGAAGAAGAAGAAGATACAGATTCAACAAATGATCCAACTCAACTTTCTTCCTCTGTAGCTTCCTCTGTTTTCCATGAAGTTGTTTTCATGAAGATAAAATACGAGTTGCTGCCATCAATACTGTTGAAGAGATGTCTCTCTGTTGTTCGGGAAATCTACCCTATAGCGAGGAGAGGGACACTACCAACTTCTGGGGTGACAAGTAAATACATTAATCATATCACATAGGCTTCTACAAAAGGAAAGAAATCAAGGTTCTTGAAGGCATACCTTATTAACGAAGTTCGATCCTAGCTTTCTCTTGCTCCTTCGATCGATCCTCCACTTGATCTTCCGTTTGACGAATCTGCAATACAAAGATACATTCCTCAGCGTATCTTGACTGATATAACAATGATGAAATTGAAATACAATTTAGACATCAAATACAATCAAGAATTTAATCCAAACAAATATACAATCCATTAGACATTTGATTGGGAAGGGAAGGGCATTTCAACCTTTATTGTCAAAAGCAAATAATCAGAACAATTATACCTGATCATTCAGAGTGCTTGTGCAACCGGATCCTGGGCTCCTACTCTTCACACTAACTTTGGAATTCCTCCAGCATAACAACCCTTAATGCATAGTTCTTCCTCCTCTCTCAAAGTCTGGAGATACACTATAATATCCCCATACCATGGGTCAGAGGAGGCAATAAGGAAGATATGTTCATTCGGGAATGATGACTCTTCTTCAATATGCACTAAGTCACTTGGAAATTCTAAAATTAGTTCAGTGAACACTAGTGATTTCTTTGACTTGGAAGACTGAAAAACCAAATCAAACTCTTGCAGGATTACAATCCATTTATTGTATTTCCCACCGATGATACATCGAGTGAGAACGTATTGGAAAGGATTGACCTCTGCAATCACAGTAGTGGTTCGTAAAAGGATATAGTGATGAAGCCTCTACACTGCATATACTGCATCTAATGCTAACTTCTCGACATGTGAATACTTAATCCCAGGAGCTATCAATGTGTGCGAAAGATAATAAACAACATGCTCTTGGAGTGTGTCGTCCTCCTGAACTAGTACTATGCCAATTGTGTATACAGACGCCACCAGATATAAGAGGAAATCCTTTGTATAATCAAGCGGGCTTAACAAGGGGGATGAAAGTAATGCCTTTTTCAAGGCCTCAAACAATGCTTGAGCAGCCTCATCCCACAAGAAGTAGGTATCTTGTTTCAACAGTCTCATAAAACCCTTTGTAATTTTGGCATAGTTTATGATAAAACATCGTAGGAAGCTAGATATGCCTTGCAGACTTTGGAGTTGTCTCAAGGTGCGAGGAGGAGGCATATTTACAATTGCCTCAACTTTTAACGGGTCAACCATTATGCCACGACTGGATACAATAAAAGCCAGTAGACGTCCTGATTCGACGCAGAATACGCACTTATTAGGATTCAATCGGATCTTGTATTGTCTGCATCGTTCAAACACAAGTCTCAAATGAGCTGGATGATCCCGTCTCTTGTGAGATCGCGTCAGGAGGTCATCCAAGTAGGGTTCAACTATGTGCTTGATATCGTGAAAAGAAAAATTCATTGCTCGCTGGAACATAGCTCTAACGTTCTTTAAGCCAAACGGCATCTTCCGATAGGCAAAGGTTCCCCACGGGAAAATAAAATTTGTTTTATGTTGATCTTTGGGTTTGATTTGAATTTGATTATACCCCAAAAATCCATCCATGAAAGAAAACATCTCCTGTCCTGCACACGCATCTATGATCTGGTCAATAAATGGTGTGGGGTAGTTATCTTTTGGACAAGCTTTGTTCAGATCCCGAAAGTTGGTACATATCTCGAAATTCGGTACAGACTCGAATGGTACCTTTCTTTTTATCAACCGGAACAGGATTCGAAACCCATTCCGTCATGTCGATCGGATAGATAAATACGGCTTTAAGCAATTTTTCAACCTCCGCCTTAATGGCGGCCGCTTTTTGAGGATTCACAGGATGAAGCTTTTGTCTCACAGGTTTCGCGTTAGGATATGTTGTGACGACATGCTCAATAATGGCAAGATCGATGCCTGGCATCTCCTCATAAGACCAGGCAAAAATATTGCGGCGGAATTCTTTGAAAAGTTTGGTATACAAAGCGATCTCTTTTGGAGAACAATCTGCTTCAATAAAAATGTTTTCCACGACCCTCGGTTTGATGGAAATGTTAATCGGGATGGTTCTCGATATATTAGCCATATTCCCTTCAGCGTAAACAGTACTTGAAATGGAAGAGGACAAATCAACATTTCCACCAGGTCTCATCGAAAACTCTCCTCTCTCTATCCTGTCTAGATTTGGAAGCAGGTAGGACCTGTGGTGCATGTGTTCCCAAGGCTGGTACAGACCCATCATGGCTTCCAAAATGACTTCATGAGAAGGTAAAACCATGTCTAAACAATTGAAAGAATGGGTTGAGTCTACTGACCATGCAGGAGCATAGTCTATATCTGACTCAGCAGAGACTGGCGGAGTCACGATATGTTCCGTTGCAGCATGTTGTGATTCTATGTATGCTAATTTTGCAATGGATAAAGGCACTGATGGTTCTGACGCAGTAGGAAGGATCCACGGATCAGTCCTTAAATCGATCGTGAAAGTTTCAGTAGATGTACCTTCATCAGAACGCATGAAAAGAACGGGAGCGGGTAGGTCAAAAGTGCCTATTAATGACCCATAAAGTCCTGCTCCTAAACTCTCGCTTACTGGGGCAGACAGATCAACCAAAGGAACTGTGGATTTCGATGAAGTCTGGTTGTTTCGCCGAGAGAATGAAAGTTGATCGACCGTGACAATATTTCCTTCGTGGGGGAACATTACAACTCGAAAAAATGCCGATGCAATAGCTCGCATGGCATATGTCCAACTCTTGCCTAACACCATATTGTAATCAAGCGGAGTGTCCAGAACTTCAATCTCTACATCAACTATCTTACCAGCGAGTGTGACGTCAAATGATGGCAAGACTCCATGTGGACGGAAGGTTCTTCCATCAAATGCAGTAAGCAGTGTGTTAGAGGGGGCTAATTCGGGAGAACCCAAGGCTTTCCAACAAGAAATTGACATTACGCATGTAGACGCGCCCTCATCTACGACAGCTCTTCCAATGGTCATAGGACCATGAACTACCTCTATCTAAAGAGAAACATGGTACGGAAACTGGTACTTGATATCAGACACATCAAAACACGTAGTCATGTTGGATGATTCCATACTTCCAATCGTTGCCAGAAGTGCATTTCGTTGTAATGGACAACTTTACAAAACTTCTAAGGTGGACATAGCACAAGGGGTCTAGGCTAGATCTTCAACCACATTGTAGTTGGCAGCAACTCATGCGTTGGGATTGTGCGAAGCCCGTTTCAAGACACCTTTCAGTATCTTGGGCAATGAGTCCACAGGAATGTGGAGAGGAGTGGAAGATTCAGGAACATCTTTATCCTTGTTCTGCGAATCCGGGGTATAATTTCTTGCCTGCGTTTGTAAAAGAGTGTTCGAGTTAACCATATTAATAAAATTTTGATCAACTGAAGCATGGGTGATGCCCCCAGCATTGGAGGTGCCAGAAGCAGAGCCCTTCCCTTTAGGAAATGGATCTTTAAGGACGGCATGTTTCTTTTCTTGAAGCAGCTTCTGGGATTCTTCGATTAGAGGGCATTGGTGAGTGAGGTGGTCCTGCTTGCAAAGCTTGCAAGGAAACTCAACCTTTTTCTTTTCTCTATTACCCTCCTCGGCATTTTCTTTGTTTTTGGGATTTTGTTGGTTCCCCTCTCCTTTCTTGCCCTTCTTTTTGTTGTTGGGCTGTCGAGGGCCCTTTTGATTAGTCTGAACCTGCTGTACAGATTCAGAAGTAGAAGGAGAGATTGTGACGGGAGTCACTTCTGCAGTCGATTGTTTGACCGATAAGGCATGAACTTGTTTAGTCAATGCTTCGAAAGCTACAGAATCAACTGAACCCACAATGCCGTCAGCATGTGGTCCAGGTTTTGGTCTACCTAGATCAATGTTTGGTCATGGTGCATCAGGTATAATATCATAAAGGAGTCCAGACTGAGCATACACCAGGTCTAGTTGCTGGGTCCTTAAAATGGCTTCTTCCTCCGATGATACCCCAGAAGTATCTACTTCCTTAGAAACATAAGGAAGGAGTGATTTCAGATACCACTCTAATAAGAATTATGGGGGGATATTGGCCTTAATGAGCCTCTTCTGTCTTCGCCACTCCTGAATATGATCCGATAAATGGGTGGCTTTGTTTTGTCTGAAGGTAGACAAAAGGTTTGTCCCGGCATCATACCGAACAGGAAGCTGGAAGTGGTTCAGAAAGACTACGGTGAGATCCCGAAAGTTAAAAAAGGTAGCTGCAGGTAATTCAATGTACCATTTGGCTGCAGCACCGGTTAAAGTTCTTTGAAAAAGTCTCAACCTAACGGAATCTTTGTTCAACAAGTTCGAAGAGCACCAAAGATGAAAAGTGGTAACATGATCACCAGGATCCTCACCAGTCTTACCTTCGAATTTTGGAATGTCTGAAGGTAGCTTAGTGGGAACTGGTGGCCATGTAACGTTATGGCATACTGGATCGTTCGTTAATTTGGAAATATCTGGCAAATTCAGAGTTGCCAGAAATGGTAAATGAGTTCTATAAGATGGCATTTGGTAAGCTGGGGTCATGAAGGGGGAACCTCCCATAATTTGACCTGTGAACTGCTGGTTAGGGTTTCCCCTAGCCATTTGCTGGTAGGGGTTGCCCCCAGCCATTTGCTGGTAGGGGTTGCCCCCAGCCATCTGCTGGTAGGGGTTGCCCCCAGCCATTTGCTGGTAGGGGTTTCCCCCAGCCATCTGCTGGTAGGAGTTTCCCCAGCCATCTGCTGGTAGGGGTTGCCCCCAGCCATCTGCTGTTGTGTGAAAGTGTTGTTGAAATCCCCCCACCCGAATGAAAGCGGGTTGGTACCTTGTGTATTCGTCCACTGTGGCTGGGTGTTAGCCCCACCATATTGTTGGTTAAAAATATTACCCCCTCCTCCATAAAATAAAGAAAAAGGGATATTTCTTGCAGGTACATTACTTTGATTCATGTTGTAACCTGCAAAGGTGTTAAAACCAGGGGTAGTTGAGGTTGACAGCGCGGTCATGGTACTCATGATAGGCATAGTTGCAGAGGGATTCGACCCAACATTGGGTGTGGACATCCAGGTACTAGGTATATGGTATGACTGTTGAGTTGCAAGAGGTGAAATGACATTCACTGTATTACTGGGTCCAAAAGTAGGGGTAGAGGCGGATGTCAAAGTTGTTGAGCTTGGCATGCCTAACGTACCAACGTTAAAACTGAAGGACGGAGTTGAAATAGAAGTTGTCTGTGTCGAACTCAGTGTAACAGTGGAAGAAGGATTCACAACATTTGTATTCATACCCATTGTGGGAGTCTATGGGACACCTTGTTCATCTCATGGATTAGTCATAATATGCCCAGGTGTGAAAAAATATGCACTATACTCGGGTTGCTGGAAACCAATAGGTACCAGAAGCGGATCGTTAATTCCGGTAAGAGGAGGGTTAAAAGGAGTGTTAAACTCACCAGAAGTGATATCTTCGACCTCAATAGTATTAAAAACTTGTTGATCTGGGGTTCTAGGTTGTGGTTCACCAGGAACCTCTATTTCACCAGTAGGTTCAAAAATACCACTGGAGTTAGTCCTCCGTCGTCATGGTGGTGGTAGTGGCTCCACACTGAGTGGGGGAAGGTTTTGCACCCTCCGAGACCTACGAAGCTGTTTGTCTTCCACAATTATATAAAAATAACACTAAGTAAAAACCTAGTGGCCACTAAGACTAAGGGGGCAACAACATACCACTAAAAAAAATCCTAAGTAATCAAATCAATCAAACGGATAGCAAATACTCTTGGAAGTAAGTCTGGGATAATTAGGGCCCATAACAGACTAACAGAGTACTAATGGTAAGTTTCGTGGCGTCCACCAGAGGTCTACTGGGTGCAAGCGCTTGAATCACATAACCGCTTTCCCGGGAGTACTGCCAGAGGATTACCTTCCATGCATGTCCTAGGTGAAGTGGGAATAACCGCCCACTCTACCTGTGTAGAATCCTAAAGTTCTGGTACTAAGGCTACCATCAATGCGAAATAACCTGGGGGGATAGTCATCATCCTAGTCAAAACGCATGGGTAGGGTAGCAAAGCCCAAAATCCGTAAGGATCCCCGTACGCGATTCAACTTTGGTTTATGGTCAAAAGGAAAGCGAGGGGATATCCTCTGCAATTTCGATCTTCCACGGCCTTGTGCTTAGCTCTGGTTTAAGTAGAGTTTCCCAGGACTATTTGACAGAGATGGATTTACCTAAATGAAAATCATACTATGATTGTTGCGTAATGAAGCCAATTCCAAGTAGTTTAAGGTGATTTAAGCTCGAAACTCTAGCCTAAGCTAGTTGATGTCGTGTATCCTTAAAAATAAAAATGTTTCTAAATGATTTTATTAAAAAAAAATTTTAAGGCAATTTTTTACTCAACGGGGTAGTGCATTGTGTGGAAATGGTTTGAGAAAGTAAAGTGCAAAAGAAATAACTTTCAAAACAACAAAAGACGTTTTTCTTTTTTTTTCATTTATGCTCTTCCCAAAAATGAAAACTAAGCAAACCAAAAACAATTTTCTTTTTTCTTTTCTTTTTAAGTTTAAAACAAAGTAAACTATGCTACTTCGAAATGATTATAAGTCTTACTACTTTAAACTACCAAACTCATTTTTTTCTTTTTCTAATATACTTACAAGAAAAAGAACTCGAAGATGGAAGCAAGTAAGACCTAAAAAGAGCAATGTAAGTAAGGAAAAGTAACTCTAAGTTTCACAATAATCAACTCGACGGTTTGACAAAGACTTTTCCTACAAAGATTTTACAAAACTTTGGGCTTGGAAGACAAAGTGGAAAGAAAAGAAGGATAAGAGACGCTTTAAAAAGGAAAGGCAAACTTCAAAGGTTGCTCCAAAGTGTCAAGAAACCTAAAAAGCACTAATCCAAGCAAACGGTAGGCAAGCGAACCAAAGATGGCCTTACAACCACAAAGACTCGAATGGAAGCAAACTAAAGACTTCAACTTACTTGAAACTGAAACTGACAAAGCAATTAGGAAGTGTCTAGACTCAAATTTTTTTTGAAAACAACCTAAGGACTCTAACTTGGGGTCAAACCCTAAACCAAAGGCCAAGACACCATCAAAGTATGCTTAGAGTTGCCACAAACAACAAATGTTACAAAACAAAGGTTTGTATACCTGCAACAAGCATCTAGGGTATAGGAGTGCAACTATGTCCAACTAGGAACAAAGTGTGGTCTTCAAAAAGAGTCACAAACAACAGGACACCTCAAAAGTACTCAAGCAAGCAAAAGATGACCTAAGGGACTTAGGAGAGGCCAACAAGACTCAACAAGGGCATAAAGACCTCAAGGATCAGCTAAGAAAGCAAGGGAAGAGACTGGACATCAAACCAAACAAGTTCAAATCAGAACCCTACAACAAACAGAGAGTTACATGGGTATGCACTACTGTGTAGTGCATAAACCAGCGCACACTAGGAGATGTGCCCTACTGTACAGTAGGAAAAGTAGCGCTCATCATCAAGTATGCACTACTGTGTGTATAGGAGACTAGCGCACATGTCAGAGGAGGTCTGAAAATAGGCTCTAAAAGTTCCAACTGGGATGAGTCAAGCAATGGAAACAGGCTACAGTAACCTACAGAGCCTCTCAGAGGATCAAAAAGATCAAAAATTACTGGAAGGAAAGTTAAATGAGTCTCCTAGAACATAAAACAACTGGTCCCGAGTGGAGTCGCCAGTTTGTTGTTCGGTAAATCTACCCTATAGCGAGGAGAGGGACACTACCAATCCTGGGGTGACAAGTAAATACATTAATCATATCACATAGGCTTCTACAAAAGGAAATAAATCAAGGTTCTTGAAGGCATACCTTATTAACGAAGTTCGATCCTAGCTTTCGCTTGCTCCTTCGATCGATCCTCCACTTGATATTCCATTTGACGAATCTGCAATACAAAGATACCTTCCTCAGCATATCTTGACTGATATAACAATGATGAAATTGAAATACAATCAAGCATTTAATCCAAACAAATATACAATCCATTAGACATTTGATTGGGACGGGAAGGGCATTTCAACCTTTATTGTCAAAAGAAAATCATTAGTACAATTATACCTGATCATTCAGAGTGCTTGTGCAACCGGATCCTGGGCTCCTGCTCTTCACACTAACTTTGGAATTCCTCCAGCATAACAACCCTTAATGCACAATTCTTCCTCCTCTCTCTCATCTATCCTCCTTGTATTTATGGGACAATGTAGGCAGTTTGGATCGAGAGGTAGTTTGATTGGGGAGTTGGTGAAGTTGCAAAACCAACTGCAACTAATCCCAATTCGTCAAATTAATATATATTTTTATTACATTTTAATATGTGCGCGAGTATTTCACAATAGAGTAGCGCACAATATGCAACTTCACTTCTTTACAACCAGCGTTTGCATGATTTTTTAAGGTGTGCGCTAGTTTGCTTAAGCAAAGTAGGGCATACTAGCAAGTGTGCGCTACTGTTATGCTTATGGAGTAGGGCACATTACCAGAAATGCACTACTATGATGCCTGTGGGGTAGCGCACATGTCAAAAGTTAAGGTAAAACAGGGTTTTGTCAGCTGCTTAAAGGTAAGCCAAGTCCATGTATCATCTAGGGTAATCTTTCTCTTCAATCGAAGTTGTCATTTTGTGTGATCGACAACTTAATGTGATCACGGACGGAGAAGTGCAGATTTGACCTATAACACTCTCCATTTCACTTCTTTCTCCTCTATGTCTTCTATTACGAATGTTGAAGATGGGTTGTTGATTGGTGATCATAGTGAGCCTTCTCTAGAAGAGTTTCTTTCTTCATATGAGAGTATTGGTTTGAAATATGTTCAAGGAGAAGTTTGGAAGTCAAGTGAAGATCTCTCATTGCTTCACACTCTTTTGCTTCCTATGTATTCCTACACCATGACTAGCATAAATTTGTCAAGTTCACTTGAAGATGGATAAGCCTTAGCCATCACATTGGAAAACTTGGGACTCTTGTTCCACCTTCTTGGAGATGATTGCAACTCTCATGGTTCGAAGTTGATGCTTCAAGAGCCTTATTATTCGCTTGGGGTCACTTATTCTCAAGCATCTCAAGTCTCTTTTGGACCTGACACCCTGGTTGGTTCGAAGATCAAGTCTAAAGAGTAGTCTTCACTCTATTATACGTGTTATTCAGTTGTTCTACATGGCTTCAGTTTTCATCATGCATGTGTACATGTACATGATCTAGTTGAGCACATTCCTCTTCTTCCCAATAAGAAGGTTCCTCCATACATATGAACAATTTCACACCTACTTTTGTTTTGGAGTAGTTTATTTTTGGTGTCTTTCATGTCCATTTTAGAGGGAGGATTTTCCCCAAGTGGTTTTTCCTCTTTCCTCACTTACATGGATTAATAATGTAAAGGGTGACCATAAACCTTTGTTGCTTGGGCCTTCATAATAATTTTCATTGCTCACAACCATTTTGGCTTAAGGGGGATGTTGGAACATGATTCCCATCTAGACCCTGGTTAACAATCCTTGCATAAGGTTCCAAGTGTTTAATGTAAGTTGTTCCATGGTTTAGCTTCATAGTGCCTAGTCTAGGGGGTTTGTCCACATATTGGACTAGTGGTTTGTCATTATATCCAAGTTTGTCCACAAGTATGCCCCATTTCCTTATTCTGGGGAGTCAAAGGCGCCCAACTTAATGCATTTAATGAGGGAGGCATCCCACTTCCCTATTTTATGGGATAAGGTTGGACCAAGGGCGCTTATGCATTGTAAATGGTCAAATTGCTCATTAATGGCCACTACCAAAGCCCTAAACAACCTAATTCTCCCTCATAATGATTCCATCCACATTTATTGACTTGACTAACTTCCTAATGGTCCTCATAGGTTCATTGGAACTCATTATGGCACAATATAGGAGTTACACTTGGCATAATGCCATAGATTGGGGGAATTACTCCACTAAGCCTAGCATTAATGTGAGATACTCAACTTGCCACTAAGTCTCTCAATTTTTCCTCCCGAGAGCATCTATATATTGTACACATGCTATTGAATAATAAGGTAATGGAAGATCAATCCACATGAGTGTTTTTCTCTTGTGTTCTACTTAATATTTTCTTAATATTTCTTTTGTTTTCCTGTTAATGTTTGGTAAATTCTAAGTGAAGCTTGCTCTAGTAATCTAGATCCACCTGTGACACATATAGAATTTTACACCCATGCATATAATATTTTCATTGCAACATTTACAACAGTCGCTAAAGTGATCTCAAAATTATAACAAACAATAATTCAAACACTATCAGTTGTTAATACCTCAAATGCAATGAAATATATTTACTTTATATGTATTTTTTATCACAATAAAATTGCAATATATAGTCACATTTTCCATGCAATCAATTAAAAATTCCAATACTCATGATTACACAATCATATCCTTTCATGCAACTCTGTCCTCCCAACAGAGCATTCTTGTATCCCATCAATCATGACTACCTTTTTCATGCAATTATTTCCCCTGCATCCATAGTAGCTCATGAAATGATCTCACAATTTCCAATAATTCTATCATTTTGGCTATTAGTAAATTGCAATGAAATATATATCACAACCGTGCATTCACACAATGCCTCTTAACATATGTACCCACACATATGCATGCACAATCACAATATTTACATAATCTTTTAATGTACATTCACTAAATGCAATCTTGCATTGATTCATGAATACCATAATTTCATGTCATGCATTCCACCATGATGTTTTGGAAGGTCTAGCTAATGCTTCGACACCTCACCCAACCATCTCCCCAATCACTTGGTTAACTGTCTCGGTGACTTCCTTCTTCACCCAAACAAAACGTTAGGATTTCAATCACTCTCTGCTTGTTGGCAAAGAGGTTTCATCCTAGATTAACACCAATAGGGAGCTCATGGGTTATTTGTGTAACACTATAGCATTACCATTTACAACCACATTATGGCCTCACCCATGCCTATCTCTTATGGCATGCACTACCACAACAGGACCATAAGTTCTCACTTGATTTGGTTATTAAACTCATAACTAACATACACACAAGGCATGATATTATTTCATATGAATGCATTCCAAATTATAAACATTTAGATGGTATAAGGCTCCTTTCCCTCACTACCCCATACCTCACCATACTTGGTGGAATAACATTCGCATAAATGCATCCAATATCACATGCAAACCAAGTTATGATGATTAAAATATGGCTCAAGGGATTCTTACCCAATCCCCTTTTAGTACTTATGCAATCAACATAATTAAATACAATGCATTCTTTGTGTTTAGAATGTGCAATTTGAATTGCAAGGAAGAGCCATGTGAGATCTTGATTATCAGATATGGATATTGTATTCCATAAGTGAATGATCAACAAGGTATTCCTATGAGTGAATGATCAATTCCTGCTAGCTCCCATCTCCCATCATGAGAGTTTATGAAATACAATCTACAAGAGTGTATTCTTATCCATTCAACATGTTTTCCCACATGTTAAAATGAATTACCATAATACTCTCAATTGAGTATCCCTACTCATTAGTGGAACTGCCTTGTCACCAAGCAGGCAATCAGGCTTGCTTCAATTCTTCACATTGCTAGCTAACAAGCAATTTTACCATGACCATGATCCCAAATGTGCCTCCACTTTATTGTGATAGAACCATTACCATGATATTGGCATCACATAATTTAATCACTTTGAGTTACTTTCATATCTAGTACTCCTGCACTCTCAAATAAATCTTTTTCCAAACTTTTGGCTGCTTTGGAGGTCACCCACATTGAGAATTTATTTCCCAATCAAGCTTAGAGGATTTCCTCTACCTGCTATTTGAAACAACTAGAAACTTGATTCAAAATAAGAACCTTCAGTTTGATTCTTCTGTATTTTAGTCTCACTGCATTCTTAAAAATACACAAAATAATTTTTCATGCATTCTGGGGACTACCCAACTTGACAATTCCTGTTAAGTTACAAAAATATCTGAATCGCCCCATTCGGAATCTAACTGTGCACAATTGTTCCCTAGACTAATATCAATGTGCAACCTTTCCATTTCCATGAGTCCTATCATCACCATAGAATTTTCTCACAATTGATGAAATCTCAGGGGGGAAATGGGGGTCAAGGGGCTTTCCCCCTTGTGACCTCCCTGTTCCGTTGCAAGGCAGTTCGAGGGAAACGCCCTCATTTTTTTTTTGTAAATCTTTAATTTTCATGCAATCTGGTGCATAATATCAACTGCATTTTTCTATCTCGGGCACTTGAAACTCGGCTATGAAAACCATACTCTTTCTTTGATCTGTGTCCTTCATATGCCACCTACATCGCCTTACTACTTTTCAGTCATAAGTGGTTTCAGGATCCAGTAAGAGTGGTTTTCTAAAATTGCTTTTATGAGCCTAAAAGCATGAGAGGGTGACACATCGCAAGGTGGTTTCTATCTCAGGTTCATGCCAATAAGTTATATATCGTGCAAGTTTGTGGGCCTAAAGAAATCATGGTCATCGATCAGATCTGCACAATCCTCCCAGACCAACATGACCGTTGTGGGTCCCATCACCCCTAACACTTCTTCACACCATGCCTGGACCCCACATCACATCATTATATGCCAGGATGAAAGTGGTTTCAGGCTCCGAGGAAAGTGGTTTCCTGAACCCACTTTCACAAGCCTGAGTGCATGAGAGGGTGACATGTCGTAGGGCGGTTTAACACTTCAGGGTCATGGTAATTAGTTATCTTTTGTGCATATTCAAGGGATTGAATCATTTTCAGTCGTCGATCTTGATTTGCACGATATTCCACAACTAACATGATTGACGAAGGTCGCATCCTTCCTGATATTACGGCGCGTCACCATTTCCACATCACATCACTTCCTGTCAGGCACAAAGGTGGTTTTAGGCTCTGTGGGAAGTGGTTTCTTGACATCATTTTTGTGAGCCTGAACCCACAAGAGGATGACACGTCGACAGGGCAGTTTCCTTTCAGGACCATGCTAATTACCTTAAGATTCGTGCATCTTCGCAAACCTGAAGCACTATGACCCATTGATCTCCACCACTTCCTGACGGTCAGATCTCCTCCACCCTTGGACTCCATCCAATGCAAGCAAAAATGCACGTGGATATGATATGGATGGTCCACATCACACCCTCTTCCCATGCAACTCCTCCACGTCAGACCTCTTTCCCACGTGGCTCCACCACATCACATGTCCATGTGGCACGAGTGAGGCCTACAATAAAATTCTCAATTTTTTTCAAAATTTCAAAATTGTACAGAATTTTGATTCAGCAATAACGAGAATTATTTAGAAATTATTTATGTCCCCTTATCTATCACTTAATAGAAACAAATATCTACAACACTATTTTTTTTTATTATTTCTGCTTGTAAATCTAGACTTCTAGCCCATACATGTCTGGTATTGCAACCAAAATCTCTAATACCACTATGTGATGTCCCCTTCACCCAATCCGACCATTGGGAGGGGACATTAACTGATTTCGGGCTCACAAATTTTGCCCCATAACCATATTACGAATTTCTAATAGGTAAAATACATGTGCAAATACAAAATAAAAACACGCAGTGGAAATAAACTTGATCCACACACACATAAATTCCATATACAAGCATAATCATAAAATGCATTATATAAAAACATTTCATATTCAAATGCATGAGAATACTTATCTTTATCGAACACAGATCCAAGCAACTAGCTGTGTAAGAGCGATTTTCCACCCAACCATAGGCATTCTGTCCAACATATACTCTTTATGTTGAGAGGCCACCCCCAAGCTGGGCTATGAGGCCACCAGGGTGAAGGAAACACCTACATGATTCTAACTCTCATCCCACAACTAGTTATGCTCTTTGCACTTAGCCAAATGCTCCTACAGAGATATACAATGGTCTCACTCAGCCACAATAGCCTTGGATCCCACAATACCTGCCCCACACAACACCCTTCCAGGCTCAGGAACCCCCTTCACCAATCCACGGTTCTCTTGGGCGATCCATCTTCCCTAGTGCTTCTAGTGTGTGCATAGAAGAAGTCCACTTTGATATGTGATGTTATAGAACCACCTGTAACTTCAATTCGTGGCTTCGCAAGCACATATGAGCAGCAGAACTCAATGGGTAAGGGTTCCTAGCTTTGCCAACCTCTCTGCTCAACTATAACCATCGAATTTCCCTTCCAAATCTGCAGCAATGTCTCCAAATTCGAATTTATGGGTCAAACACGGTCTGGTAAGTTCATAAACATCAATGGAGAGCTCTGCCTAGTGTAAATATGCATAAGAGAATGAGATAATGAGGATTGACTCCAAGGAATATGAGAAAATGGTGAAAAGATAACTGACATAGCTTCTAACAATATAAGAAAGGACTCCTGGCAGCTACAGACTGACTTCTGTCATGACAGAACTGTCACAAAAGTGCAATCAACCCCATGCTTCAATAACTACATGAGGTGACTTTTCCCACCAACCTCACACATGCATTCAATAATTGGGAAATAGTAAAAAAGGAGATACTTGGCTTATTCACATCACATGACATAATTTGGGTGAGTTCTAAGGTTGACACTTGGAAGCAAAGGATTTAGTCACTCATAGACCCCCTTTCCTCTTCCACTCTAGTGGAATCATAGCCCCTTTGGTGCTCTTTACACAACCATTTTATTATTTATGCACATAATATTTACATAGATTTCGAGTTAGCATGACAGGCCAACCATATGGTCCAAATAACAATATTTACATCATACATGCCTAGCCTTTCACTAGTCAGGCCATGACTTTGAGCTTCGCACTAGGAATCCATGCTAGCATAATTACATCATTTACATTATCTAATTGAACACATTACAAGGATCAAACTAAGGATATTACATTATCCAAAATGTTTATACTTGTGAGATTTTTTAAAATTTTGTGAAGCTTTGGCATAACCTTGTGTAAGAAGAAATCATGTTAGAAACTTGTTCTAAGTGTAAACAATGATGACAATAAATGTCTATAATATTAGTTACCAATAGTCAAGAAACTAAATTCTATTAGGATATTTGACTTGATGTGAGTCCAATTCTATATTTGCATGTGTCAACAATGATAAGGATTTATCAACATTATAACGGTTTTTTTATTCTCATGATAAAAATTTGTAGAGGAAAATAAATTATGTAATTATAAATAACAAATCACAAAGAAATGGTATATATATTAGTTTTACTTATTGTTAATTAAGAAATTTATATTGATTGAGATTATTGGTTTTTTCTTCTATAAGACAAGGACATTTCAAAAGATTTCATTATCTTCAAATTAATGAAAATAAGTTTTTTTTAAGAAAAAGGGAATCCACGGAAGTGTATAGAAATTACTATAGATACATATGTATGATGTATATCATTAAAATTTGTAAAATAATTATATTTATGAAAATATATTAAAAAAATATATTATGTAAATAATAAAATAAAAACTTTCTAAGGAAAAAAAAATAAAATAAAAATTAAATTTGAAAAAAAAAGAGAATAGTAAAAATTAAAAAAAAAAATTAACATAATTTTGTTTTTCATAAAAATAATTAGTTTTTTATTTATATAAAAAATCTCTTATTATTCAATAACAATTTAAAATCAAATATATAATAAACCCATTGTCAAGGCACATTTTGTCCTATCTACATCTACTACCTACTTCCTTAATAAAGTATCTATACCTTTATATCCTTATAAAGCGAGCTAATAGTAAATTATACAATGACAATACATTAAAAAAAAACTAGTATCATTATGGGGAATCATGCACACTTTTGGCTTCTTCCACTACTACATCTTTTCCTTGGATTTCCAATTTATTATTTATCTTGCTCTCTATCAACTTTGCTTCCAAAGGCCTATTGCCTTGTAGTATCTTTCAATTGCTCTTCCTTGATAGCCAGCCCTATCAACTTTGCTTCCAAAGGCCTATTGCCTTGTAGTATCTTTCAATTGCTCTTCCTTGATAGCCAGCCCTATGGAGTATGGGATTGAGTGTTTTGGGAAAATCCCATAATGATATTATACTGCATGTTCAACTTTATTGAAACTTTATCGATTCTCTTACCTTGTGCTTCCAATGCATTTTTCACTTTAATTTTTTTATTCAACTACAATTATAGTTGTGCATTCATACTCTTAAATTTTGTATACAGTCCATTAATTTGGTTAGCTAGGCTTTGTAGTGCCTAATGAATTTCCAAGACTCCACAATGAGCATAGATATTAAGGTGGTTATGTTTTTCCATAATGTTATATAAGCCACAAAACATATCATTTTCCCATAATTTTGATTACTTCGAGTCGTGCCACCTTGAGATAGGACCAATGTTTCGATTTGCATAACTCACACAAGAGAAAGACCAATAATTGAAAAGGATGAGGGTCCTAATGGAATTACCTTTGATACCTGGGTTGAAGCCAAAGGAGCTCTACTTCCCCAACAACAATTTGAGTTTCCATGAGCTAACTTCACCAACAAAAACCTAAATACTACTCATAAAAATGTTCCTTAGGTCTTTGTCAAGGATTAAAGAAATCCCACTTGCACTAAAAAGATCCATCAAGTCAGAGTTAATACAAACGAGACAAGAGGGAGGGATCAAGTGTGAGAGGAGTACACAATGGGAGGGTGGAGTTATGATTCTTGTTATGACTATTCTCTCAATATTTTCCAACAAACACATGTCCATATTTCTTATGAGGTGTCCATGCAAATGTTTCATTGTCATATTCCTAGATCATGGGATTAAAAGCAATTCAGAGTCACCCCCATTTTTCCTAAGGACCCCTTTATTTAATTAAATTGTTTGATTTACCATTTCATCTTCCTTTGTGTTGGATGAGCATTGGATATAATAGAGCTATCTCTCATCAAAGTCAATTATTAGGCCCTTAATTTTCTCAATCATTTTAGATAGAGTTTTCTTGCCTTTTATTTTAGTCTCTCTCTCATTCAATGGTAATCATCAAATCTAAAAAAACATGGCTTTTTTGACATTCTAAACCCAAAATATAACCAATACATGATACAAAGCATGAATCTATACTTGATTGATTGTCATCACTACAAGCTCCCATGCTAAAGTTACTTCTAAATTTACTCAAGAGCCTAAAATCACCTCATATGTATCTACCACTTCTATATTAATGTAAATTCTTTACCAACAAAATATAATCTTTATTTAATTTTTTTTATTGGAATTGATGAAAATAATCCATTCGATATAATTGTTAAACCATTAGGGTGATGTATTATTCACTATAAGTAGGGAACCTAGACCTACATATAATTGTTATTTTTTGGGGTTCTGAGTAGGGAGTCTAGACATACATATAATTGTTATGTTTTTGGGTTATATTTTGACAATTGTAGGATGTTAGTTCTAGAGATAAATATAATTGTTATTTTGATTATATTTTAGCAATTGGAAGATGTTATTTTAAAGACAACTTGGCTAATTAATATGTGAGCACCGAGAACAACGGCCTTGTTTCCTCTTCTAAATTTCTAACACGCATAAGTACCTATACTTGACCCTCTGCCATTTCAAATGCAAAAAGACTTTTTAATTTTATATGGAAGAAGAGTCACAAATTTTTAATTTTATATATAAAGAGAATCACAAATAAAAACATGTGATTGAAAGTTGAGCAATCACAATCCCAAAAATAAAAATAAAGTTGATTCATCTCTTAGTGTTGAATTGTGTCTAATGTGATGTTTCTGGTATAATGTTAAGAAATAATTGATGTTTCATATAGATGCTTATGTTTCTTATATGGAGAAGGATTAATTTTAATTCTTTATATGGAATCTAATGTGATGTTTTTTTGTATAATGTTAATGTGATGTTTTTTTTTTTTAATGTTAAGAAATAATTGATGTTTCATATAAATGCCTATGTCACTTCACTTATGTCTCTTATACGGAGAAGGATTAATATTAATTTTTTATATGGAAAGGATTAATTTAAGATTCAATCATGACAAGAGATTTATTATTTATTGGGTTTTAATTTCATTTAATTGTCAATCAAAGAAAATATAATTATCAATCATGATAAGAGATTTATTATTTATTAAGATTTATTTATATTTGATGAGAAAATGTAATTATCAACTATTTAAATCATTATTCCCTTTAATATGAAAGGATCAATCTAATATTCAACCGACAAGAGAGTTATTATTTATTAAGATTTAATCAAATCCTATTGTCGTCTAGTTTCCAACCACATGAAAGTATCATTATCAACCATTTAAGTCAATGATTTTCTTTGATATGAAAATATTAATTTAAGATTCAACCATGACAACAAAATTATTATTTATTAGGATTTAATCACATCTAGTCGTCATCCAAATGCCAAACAAAACAAAGTAGAGTTATCAACCATTCATGTCATTGTTCCTTTTAATATGAAAATATCAATTTAAGATTCAAGATTCAACCACAATAAGAGATTTATTATTCATTGAAATTTAATTACATCACATCCAATTGCTAATCAAAATAAATTATAATTATTAACCATTTAGGCTACTGATTTCTTTTGATATGAAAGAATTAATCTAAAATTCAACCATTGATATATAAAAATCAACATAAAATTTAACCATAACAAAATATTTATTTATTAAAATTTAATCACATCATCTTAGTGTAATCGAATTGATAAACAAAAAAATATAATTATCAATCATTTAGATCATTGATTCTCTTTGATATGAAATGATCAATCTAAAATTAACCATGACAAGAAATTTAGTATCAATCTGAAATTAACTATGACAAGAAATTTGGTATCAATCTGAAATTAACCAATCATTAACCATGACAAGAAATTTGGTATCGATATGAAATTAACTTCTCATTAACCATGACAAGTATCAATCTAAAATTAACCATGACAAGAGATTTATTATTTATTGAGATTTAATCAATCATGACAAGAGATTTATTATTTATTCATGACAAGAGATTTATTATTTATTAAAAAAGATTTATTATTTATTGAAATTTAATCACATTTAGTTGAATTTCATTGGATTATATAAAAAGTAAGTTCTTAGCTTTTTCAACCACAATTTAGTCCACTTTACAATGCATATAATTTTATCATGCGATGAAACCATTAGCGAAGAAATTATTGGTTCATGCGTCCAAAATTAGATGAGGGATTCCCTTGTAACACAAGTGGAATGAACTTTATTTTGGCGAGACGTGGAATGACCTTCATTTTGGAAGATATAATAATGCATTTAGATGATGTGATTGGGGCCTTTCACATTAAAAAAAATGGCACAACTTTAGTTAAGGAAATAATAGTTATTTAATAATGAAAATATAATATTTTAGTATAATTATTTTGTTATTTTAATAATAATAATAATTTATTTTTAAAAAATTTGGTATAGTTAGATATTAAATATGGATATATACCATCTTTTATTTGTGGAAATAGAGATTTGTGAGATAAAGAATGTTGATTTTAATAATATTCGATGTATAAAATTTATGATATTTGATAATGTCGATAATAATAATAATAACTAAATTTAAAGTTAGATGTTACATCAAATTGATGCATGAGATATCTTATTTGTGGGACAAGAAATTCCTTCCTATAATAAATTCACTACTTAATTTATAAAGATGTACATACTCTATCTCTTTGAATTTGAAACCATAACCTTTAACAAATAAACATATATTCTTAATTAATGTGCCCACTTAAAATATAGATTCACCATTGTAATTTTCCCCAATTTAATGTAATATTAACTATATTTACCCTCACTTATAAATCATGATATAGATTAATATATATATATATATATATATCATTTTCTATTATTAGGTCTTATGGTAAGGTATTTTTGAAGATTACATTCCCATCAAATGATTTATTTGAATAGGAAGAAGTGAAAGTGGTAGAAAAAGGCGAACAGTTTAAAAAAATAAATCATAAGATGTAATAAGTAAGAAGTATATTTGTTAGGATATTTAGGATAATCGGTCATTTACGAGTTAGTTAAGATTAATTTGGTTTAATATGTCTTTAGATAAAATGTGTTTCATTAGTATGCATTTGTATATATGTAAGTTAACGTTCACGATATGTTCTAGACATAAAGTGATCCAATGGTTCAAATTCTCATCAATATTAATAACTGCATTGATCCATGGTGTAACACCCAATTGGTCCACAATCTCTATTTATAGAGCATGGAGGGCCATTAGCTAATGATTGAATGTGACAAATTCATATGTAAATATTTTTCCTTTACATTAATATTTTTCATTTGGAATCTAAATTGTCCCCTAAAAGTTAGAATCTTCACATGGTTGGTTTTTTTAAGAAATTTCATGTTTGGGAGGTTAATGATCAGAAGATTCTGGATCGGTCCCATCAGATGCCCTCTTTGTATGAATTTCTCTGAAGATCTAGATCACTTGTTCCTGCACTGCTCTTTTTTCAGAAGATTGTGGACTCTAGCCTCACAAGCTACATGTGTCAATTTCATTTGGAATGGATTTCATCTTCATGATGCCTTTAAAGAATGGATTTTAAATTACTCCTTTTTTTAGTTCAAAGCTCTTCCAACCATTCTGATTTGGGGTACCTGGTTGGCCATAAACAAGGGCACTTTCGATGATATAGTAACATCTCCTATGCATACTATTTCTAATTGTTTGGCCATTCTTAGACTTTTCCCACATAAAAGGGATCCCCCCAAAGTCAAAAAGGTAGTGGAAGAGGTGATTGACAGAACCAGTTGTTGGGCCTATTTCGATGGTGCTTCTTAGGGTGGCCCTGTTATGGGATGTGCAGGTCTTTCTGATAATTACAAGTATAAGTTTGTTGCAGGTCTAGGGCTAAACAAAAATACTGTGTTGAACTGAAGTCTTTAAAGATGACCTTACTTACTGCGCTTTAAAAAGGTATTGGGAAGCTATAGATTTTTGGTGATTCCAAACTAGTGATCATCTGGATGAGACTGAAAAGAGCTTTGAAGAATATTTTCGATTTCCAACTCAGTATTAACATGTTTTAGTATGTTAGATAAGGATTTTTAATGCCTCTGAAGAATGTGATTTGTTATCAACTTAACAAATTGTGAATTTTCTTTAGAGGAAAAAAATATTGCCTTAGGTAGTTGTTTGGTCGAGACCATGAATTGTTTCCCTCTTTGAGAGTTTTAACCACATGTAAAACATCGATGTGCCAATATGTGATCTATTTGTATGAGCAGTTGCATGAGGTGTTTGACCTATGTAGAAATACCATGTTTTAGTTGAATAATATTATAGTATATTTAACAAGAACCGTAAGGTGGTAATGTCCTTGCACCTCGATAAATTGAGCCTTTGTAAATAGAAATACGAGCCTTGAGGGGATATAAGCTAGTAGAGAAAAAGGCATTACAATTTGAATGACAAGGCATGAAAATATTTCCATACAAATTATGCTTTCTCTAAGATATAAAAAAAAAAAAAAAAAAAAAACAAAACAAAACAAAAAACAAACAAACAATTTGAGACATAAAAATTCTTTTCAAAACCTAATGGACCAAAAACAGGGAATGTAGAAAGCTAAAATATTATCATTTAATCCAATAAAACTGAATTAAAAAAAAAAACTCCTCTCAAGACTAAAAAAACCTAGAAAAAAAAAGACAAAGTAAACTAAAATCATAACATACCATAAAAAAAAAAATATAGAAAGAAGCATGAGTATTCAGAGTGGTTCTTTGTACTACTCAAAATATCGATTTCCTAAATCAATGATAACTAATCTCCCAATGGTCATAACAAAGATAAACCCCAAAATATGTCTTCATTAAAATTAAAATCATTGTCTAAAATCATCATATCTAATAAGATTTGTTAAGATTTATGTTTGAATAATTCAAGCTTTAATATCTTATGCCTACTAATATTTTTTAGTATTTATATTTGTATATAATCAACATAGATTTATGTTAATAGATGGCTCTATCAAGTGTCGAGGGGATCAAATCTTTTTAGGTGTAAATCCATTTTAGAGTCCTAAATTTGAGGAAAGCTTTCCCTCCATTATAATTGTCTAGGCACCAACTATTCCAATCTGGAATCATGTTGTAAATGTTAATACATGAATCTTACAAATATGCTAAAAATGCATCAATTAATTAATTATGAAGTAAAATAGTTTTTGCCAAAGTATAATTGTCTAAGTGATAACTATTTCATGTTGTAAACTATAACACATAAATCCTACAAATAAACAAAAGTTGCATTCATCAACTACTTATGAAGTAAAATACTTGCAATTTACCCAATTATTATTAATTTGCAATTATGATAAAACTAATATCTAACTTAATGTTTTATTATTAATTTAATAATAGATAATCAATATATTCTCCATCAAATTCATCCACATGCCAACTATAAATCTTACAAATAGGCAAAATTTGTATTCATTCATTGATTATGAAGTAAAATAGTTATTCTTAATCCATATGCAGTGATTATGTTGTAAATATATGTCTCTCTTGTAAACCAAATGAGAGCAAAACTAACTAATATATAAATATTTAGTTTTTTTTCCAGGGAAAAAAAGCTACTATTGATATTCGGTCTGAATCAAATAGTACAAAATATGTTCCTGATCCAATCATATGGATCCTTCAAATGAGACCAAAGATGTAATCTTCATAGGTCTGACAGTTACATGTAATGTTTCTATCCCCTACAGGATATATCAAAAAAGAATATTCTCAACAAACTTCACCAAGCATAGAGCTTATTACATCCAAAACCATAACCAAAAAGTAGATCTATCTGTAACATCAAAAACATAGAGAGACAGGTATTTCATCAACAGATCAGTCGTAGAAATAGATAGATCCACAATCCAGGATATTGCCCTCACACCATTCCTCCCAGATCAAGTGACCTTCACTTCCATCAAGTGCTTGTTTAGAGAGCTTGTCCGCCATACAGTTATGTTCACGATATATATGTTCAAATATGATGTGCTGTTGTTTGTGGATTTCAAATAGCGTCATGTTGGCCCAGTGTCTCGGATTTATAACATTGTGCATGAATTTTCCCTCAGCCCATTTGATGGTGACCCGAGAGTCACCATATACCTTTATGTTGCTCAACCCAAAGATGTTGGCTACCTTTAATACACACCAAAGTGCAATTAATTCCGCCTTCATATTTGTTCCCTTTCCACAGTTGAGCTTGATGGTATAATAATGTGAATCATTCAGATAAATAACACCTCCTATAGCACAAATACCTGCTTGAGAAGCACCATCAAAGAACAGTATAGGTCGATCCACTTTGAGATTAAAGATACTAACTCTGTCTGTTTTTAACATCACCTCATCCACCTTGCAAGAGTTATACATTTTAAGTGCAATCAAGCTACAATGGATGTAATCAGGTGAAGAGTTTCGAAAAATAGCACAGTTTCTGGCATGCCAGATTGCCCAGGGTATGCATACAGCCAGAAAGAAGTATTTTTTGCATCGTCTGAACCAATTTAAAAAACATACGTTAAAATCCCCAATTGCCCAGCATTGAGTGATTTTAAAATTTATAGAAATCACTTCCCAGACTTTGCGCGAGAATGAGCACTGTACAAATAGGTGCAATCGAGATTCAGCATCTTCTTTACAGAGAACACAATAACTCGGGCCTGTCCAACCTCGCTTGCAAAGATTATCCCATGTCTTTAACTTATCTTGCAAAATTAACCAGGAGAAACATTTTAATTTAACTGGGATATGCCACTGCCAAATCTTTGAATACCACCAGTCCGGGGGGAAAATAAACTTATGCTGTAGTATTCTATTGTATGCTGCTTTTGCCGTGACAGTGCCAGTTTCTGTGTTGCCACCCCATACCAGTTTGTCTTCAGAGTTACACAGCCGGACACCGGCAGAGTTCAAAGTGTTTGTATAGTTTTCCCATATTCGGGCAAGATACCCAGATAATCCAATCTCTTGTGCTGATAACCACTTCGATCTTCCCGCAATGCCATTATTCAGTTGTTGTATTTTGTTTAAGGTGGACATTCCAATGATTTGCAAATACTGTGGAATACAAGTAGGCAGAATATGTTCTTGTTCAAGCCCAATAATAGGATCAACTCCAACCCTGATCTGAGAACCGGTGCCAACCTGCCAAAAAAGGTCATTTTTAATCCAGTGGAATACTTTCATGAACCCCCTCCAAATAGGTGAGAAATCCCAGCTTGTCAATTTTGGATTTCGGAACCAAGTATTGACATCTGTCTTGATGTATTTTATATGTATAATTCTAGACCAGAGGGAGTTGCCATGAATGCCACGCCAAAAACTTTTTAACCTGAGTGCAATATTAAACGCCTCCAAATCTTTTATTCCCCAGCCGCCAAGCTTGTATGGTCTTGCAAGAGCATCAGCTGCAACCATAGGTATTTTTTCACTGTGTGCAGTCCCATTCCACAGAAAGTTGAAGAAATATCTCTTAATGATTTTGATGATGGATAATGGAATTTCCAACAAAGAGAACCAGTACACCGGGATGCTGGAAAGCACTGACTGCACCAGTATAAGCTTTCCACCAATAGATAAAAGCCTATAGGACCACTGTGCAATTCTATCCTCAATTTTTTTCAATAACCAATGCCAATCCCGAATCTGATAATTGTTTGGATTAAGAACGTAACCCAGATATTTAAATCCCTGTTCAAAAGTAAAACAATTATATGGCAATACAGATCGAATGCCTCTTATCTGATCCTCTAAAAGAGAGTGATGAAAAAAACTTGATTTGGCTACACTAACTAACATTCCTGTAGCTTTGCTGAAAGTAGTAATGATTTTTTTGTACATCATCCATTCTTCCACGGAGTCATTACCCCCCAAAAGAACATTATCTGCAAACATCACATGTGTAAACACACATTCTTTTGTGAATTTGATACCCTTGATTTGACCACCCAGCAATGCCATGTTCACCAATCTGCTGAACCCATCCATTAACAAAATGAACAGGAGAGGGGATAAGGGGCAACCTTGTCTTATACCCCTGGAACAACTGAAAAATTCAGTTGGCTACCATTCACCAAAACAGATATATTCATGGTTCTAATGCAGGCCATAATCCACTTAATAATTAAAGAGGGCACTCCAATCCTGATGAGGATCATTCTGATGAATGACCAATTAGCCCTATCATATGCTTTGACTAAATCCATCTTAAGCAACATAGCTTTTCTTTTATGTATCTTAATGCTGTGAATCAATTCTTGAGTGATGCCTATTGCATCATGAATCTGTCTACCCTCTAAAAAGCCAAATTGCTCCATAGAGACGTGAGCAGATAGGACTTTCTTCATTCTGTCTGCGATAATTTTTGTGATAAGCTTGTATAACAAATTACAAAGAGCAATAGGACGAAAGTCACCGAATGATGTAGGCTTGTCTTTCTTTGGTATGAGTGTAACAAATGTGGAATTGAGTCCCCCTGGTATGTAACCATTTTTCATGGAATAATTGACCAGCTCCAATAATTCATCACCCATCAACTCAAAGAAGTGTAGATAAAGCTCCACTGGCCATCCATCCGGTCCAGGGGCTTTGTCTTTAGCAAACAATTTTAAAGTCTGCTCTATTTCGTCCTTTGTGACCTCTCTTTGAATGTGTTCAGAATCTTGCTCATTAAAAAATCTAGGGTATAGAGATGCCACTTCAATCTGAGCATTTAGGCAGGCTTCCCCAGGATCAGAGTATATAGCATCAAAAAAAGAATAAGCTTCAGATTTAATATTTTCAATGCCCGAGCACTGATTCCCATTGTCATCCAGTATTTCCCAAATATACTTGGACCTCTGCCTAGCAGATGCAAATGAATGGAAGAACTTAGTGTTTTTGTCACCAAGTGTAATCCAGACTGCACGGCTCTTTAATCTCCATGCTTTTTCTTCCTGCAAAATTAATTCTTCTTTTTTCAACTCCAGCTTCTTCATAATCTCAAACGCTTCCACAGACAGAGCATTGTTAATATTTGCATCAATGGCATCCTGTAATTGAGAATTTAACTGAAGTAGTTCAACTTTATCAGCCAGCTTCTTTTCTTTGATCCATTTTATAACAACCTCTTTTAATTTTCTCAATTTGTGACAAAGGTTTAGAACAGGATTTGCTTCAAATACCTCCCAACATATCCAGAAGTTTTTAACCATTTGACAGAATGAATCATCCTCGAGCCATGTAGCATTGAATTTGAAGGGTGATAAGTGTAAATGATCAAATTGTTCCATCTGCAGAATAATGGGCCAGTGGTCCGAGAACTTAACTGAGTGTACCCAAGACCTGTGCTTCGGAAAATATGCCAACAGGTTCGATTTTACTAGGAATCTATCAAGGCGCTTGTGGACACCCTCTCCTCCAAATCTACCATTAGACCACGTGGGGGATAGTTTATGTGGCTTAACATCAACAAGATCCTTCTCCAAGAGCAAGTTTAAGAAAAAATCCCCCAAGTCATCCATCCTGGCTGTGATGCCCCATATTTCTGATGCTTGATAAGTGAAATTTAAATCGCCTGCAATGATTAAATCAGGTGAATCCATAAGCCCCGAATCTTTCAAAGCTGTCCAGAAGATTTGTCTATCTCTGTATGGGGCATAGCAATTAAGCATGGAGATAGTTTTCTGACAACTACAAATAGAACCTTTTAAAAAAATGCCCCAAGGGGTAATAAAGGCATTAAGATAAAAAAAAATTGGATTCCAAGCTACAGCCAGACCTCCGGAATGTCCACATGAGCTAATAGCAGAAACCTCCCAATCCGGAAGAATGTTACAAAGCTTATGGATGGCTAATTTATCCTCACACATAGTCTCCTGTAGGAAAATGATTGCAGGGCCAGTATCTTTAATTAGACTGGACAAGGCATGGGCCCGAGTCACCTTGCCTAATCCCCTAACATTTACTGACAGCAGAGACATCAAGGAACATTCCTAGTGGGGGACACTGCTCTAAGCCCCGGGGGTTCAGTCTTGTCAAGCTTTTCAGCTTCCTCCAACCTCCTAGATATAGGTGTGTAAGACTCAGGAATGTTCGAAACAGATTTTTTCTTCTTACCTCTTCTTATGGTAACATTTTGTCGGTTAAGGGAAAGTAAAGGGTTTGCATCAGACCCGCTACTAGGATTCTTAGTGTAAGTCGGGAGAGGAGGGAATTCTTCCCCATAAGTCGACATGAGATATCCACTATTGGATAATATATTCAAATCCTCAGGATTGGAAAAATTATCAGATGGGTTAGCACCCTTATCTTCCTGCGGAATATGCCCCTCATTAAGAAGTGATTCACAGTGTGTGTCCCCAGATGCTACAGGTATTGCTCCATTGGGCCCTATGAGTTGGTGTCCTGGCTGAAAATCTAACAGAGAACTATCAGGTTTAGGGTTTGTCAATGAATCCATAATATGATGATTTGTGGGGCGATTTTCTAACAATGCCGCGTCAGGGTTAGGGTTTGACATTGAGTCCACAACTGTTGTCGATACTGATAGCCCCAATTTCAATGTTTCCGGCTCCATGTCATCAAATAACTTTAGACTTACATTTGAATCAGAAGAACAAAAAGCCTTATTAGCAACAGGTAACCCTGTCACTATATCATGTCGTAGATGGACTTCCCCTTTTGAAATACAGCTTGATAAAATATGCTCCGAAGATTCAATAAAAGCCAATTCTTCGTTTGACAAATCTGGGAAATTTAAAGAAGGGATTTTTAAGGACTTACCAGCTTTTTGTAATGCAGGATTTTGCAGTTCTTTCACGGGTGTTGTGTATTCAGTCAAGCTCTGAGAACAATCACGAACAGAGGGGCACGACGCCTTTACATGTCCAGTCTTTCGGCAAAGGTAGCATCTGAAAGGAATCTTATAGAAATCCAGAGCTTGTTGCCATACCCTAGATCCCCAAGTGATTATAATTTCTGCTGGCAGGCCACCTTTCAGATCTATTTCTACCATTACTTTGGCAAATCGCCGGTCCATCCCAAATAGATTTTGTTTGTCAAAACGGATAAATCGACCCACCGAATCTGCAATGCCTTTTATCACATCCTCAGTCCAAATTTCTATGGGCAGACCAGGTATGATCATCCACAGATGGCGCAGGGTCTGAACTTCTTTGACAGGATCAAATTTTAAGTGCCATCGCTTGATAAACATGGAACCCTTCTTAAATTCCCAGAATTTTGACAAAATCAAGTCAAGGTGAGACGCCTCCGTAAAGGTGAACAACATCCATCGATTTGGGAGCAAATTGATGCGGGGGGCCAAACCTGTGAGGGGTACCCAAACCCTATTAACCCATTCTGTGATTTCCATCTTGGTACCCGACGTATATTCAAAACGGCCAACTAAAGCTCGCTCAGCTAAAATCCGAATCCTGTCAAGATTGTGATCTGCATCAATGTCAAATCTGCAAATTTCACTACGAGCTTTTAAAGTTTTCAGCATTCGTCGGTGTCTAGCCTTCTCACCCCGTAGGCGGCCCCCATAAGCTTCACTATCATTGTCATGACCAGTCCGCACACCCGGACCAGAGTGAACAGCCGACCGATGAGGGTTTGAGAAATGGTTTGTATCCCCCAGCGAGGACATTTAGGCTCCCAGCAACGAAACGACCTGCAGCTGTCGGTCACCAATCTGACAGGCTAGGACAACTGTCGCGAAGGACAAATATAGCGACTCCTCTAAAAAATGGGGAAAAAACCCTCAAAATAGTCACTTCCTTATACTAAGCTTAAAAATAAGGAAAGATTCTCAGCTTGAACCTTGGCACCAAGATAGGAGAAAACCCCGTACTGCAGGTAACCCGAAAAGTCTAGCAAAAATGAGGAATCGTAACCTTCGACTAATGCAAAAACTTCCCACTTTTTTTCCTTGGCTGGTACTAGGCTGATTCAACGAATCAGCTGGACTCCAAGTCGCCGAAGGTCACCAATCCATCAGATCAACTGTCATAATCAGAGATTCCTGCAGTAAAATCATGAAACCCTAATATATAAATATTTAGTTGTATTGTAACTATTCATGAAAATATTTATTTAAAATGAAGAAAACGTCTCTAAAACAATTATTATAATATAATAATAAACATAATATGATATATCTTCAATTATATCATTTGTTTTTCTCATTAACAACTTTCTGAATATTTTTGCGGCAATTTTCCACCAACTGAATACAAATACATGTCTTAAATTATATTATTTGTTTTTCTCATTAACAACCTTCTAAATACTTGTGTACACCAATTTTACACCTACTTAATACAAATACCTAATTGTTACTAGATATTTTTCCAAAAAAACTTATCACCATAAATATACATCATATTTTGGTTGTATATTTTATAAACTTTAAAACACTAAAAAAAACTTTTCACCATAAATATACATCATATACATCATAATTTTGCTGGATATTTTATAAACTTTAGAACACTAAGATGACCTTTCAAAATAAAAAATAATTTGCTGGATATTTTATAAACTTTAAAACACTAAGATGGCCTTTCAAAATAAAAATAAAAATAATTCCATGTGAGTGTTTTTAGCTATCGTTGACATATTGTGGAGTTTCATTAACCATAATTCCCAAACTTGTTTTGGATATATGATATTATAAAACTGATAAGTGTGATGACTCACTTAATATAATTTCTTTTTTTCTTTTATAAAATAAAGGTGTTAGAATAATGTACATAAATAAAGGAGGATAAAATGCATAGTGTGTTTTAATATATATTAATTTGCCAATGCATTTGGTGATGTTATTGGTTATGCAAAGGTGATTTTTTCTCATTTTTTCATATACATGTATTTTTAACTAGGTTATGTAGAAAAGTTGATTTAATTTAATATAAAGTTGCTTTAAAAATATTTATAAAAACTAAATATTTGAAATTTGAAAGTAATATATTTAAATTATTCAAACAGATAAATGTATAAGGTGATAGCACGATTTAACAAATTGATGCCAATAATCTCACAATACAAGGATGTAATGGGAACTAATGAGAATTGAGAACTAAGAAAAGAGAATTAAGAAAAGTATTGCCAATCACATAAATTTATGATTCTATTACTTTTAGAGTAAATGGTCATCAATCCGTGAAACATTCATGTGAAGTTGAGTGAAAAAGCATTGATGCCATTCACATTTGTTCATCTAATTGTTATCCTTAACATGAAAGTTAGAAAAATAAATCTTAGAAACCTTTAAAAAATATAAACAATGTTATTATATCAATTTTTTTTAAAACTCAAAAACTTGGAATCCATAAAACCTTCAAAAAACAATGTCAAATTGTAGGATTAATATAATTTTAATTTTGTTTTCAGTTATTTAGTTTTGTTTTTTTGGATAAGGTAAGAAATGAGCCATATCTTATCCCTTTTGTGTGGCATGTGGAGGGAGTAGGTGGAAATACAGACGAGCAAGGTGGCAAGGTGTAACATCCCGAAAATTCACAAAATTAAAAAAAAAATTCCATGAAGCATTAATTGCTCTACTAGCTGTGCGGAAGTAAAATAAATGTCAATCTTTTTAACTAATAAACTATTAATGATAACGACAGTTCATAATTTTTGAAACATATTACGACAATACTTTGCTTATGCTAAACTCTGGAACTATGTGATGTATTTATGTTCACTTGCGATACAGTTTTCTTTATATGTACTGACAGTTTGCTTTCTGATGATGATGAAGGGGTCCTACGGGGTACCCTAAGGCTTACTTAGCTATGTAGCTAAAGCATTTGAATCTTGATGTTGCAGAACACAGGTAAGAGCGATAAAATACAAGTTTTCCTTTAGTAATGTTCTACATTCCGAAATTGTATTATAAAACTGTAGAAAGGATTATCTTCCCTTCATCAATTCAAGTATCCTAGTTAACTTCATGCAAACGTCGTCCTGGTTTGTTTTAATTGAATTATGTTTTGAAGATCTACATTTGTAATTAAATACAAAAAAAGAAGAACTTGTTCAAGAATTCTACTTTAAGGAACGCTGACTTTACAAATCATGACATAGATCTTAACCAATGCTATGTAGATGTCGATGCAATAGTTCAATGTGTTATCTAGGTTATGATAACTCATTCAAAATTACAAGATCAAGGAATAAACATCATCTTCTAAATGTAATAACTCCTCTATATTATTATATAGTGATATATTCATTTATATTGTGGATACTTTAATATGCACAATGATTTAGTATAAAGTGACAATATATATATTGTTAAGAGTGTGTATTTGTGAAACATAAAGTATATGCAAAATACCATGCATTTCTATAGTATGTAAACTATATGCAAATACTATACATTTCCTATAGTATGTAAATTATATGCAAATACTATGCATTTCCTATAATGTGTAAACTATATGCAATGATAAGATATAAGGCTATATGAACTATGAACTTCGTGTGATAACTTTAAACCTAGGTTCAATGACTTGTTGATACAATACAAAAGGTTGTAACTATGGACTTACGGTATTATATGTTATAATATGTTGCAGTCATAATCCTCGTGCCAAATTCCAATAATGACAAGGTAATAAAGTCTTAGTGGTTATACGCTGGCAGGTGTTTGTATCCAGTCTTAGCATTAACCTCTCCTATCTACTTCCTCGGTGGATATCCTGGTGGCTGCTATCGTGGATACTGTCACGTGAAGGCTTTGTAAGGATAATGCCAACGTCACCGAGTTGTGCAAGGTTTGGCCTATAAGTATACTGAGCTGGACTTCGTGGTAGAATTGGTAATTAATGTAGTCTTTAATGGTGTTGTTGCTCATAATACGATGTGCCTGGTTGGCAAGATCTCCATCGTTGATCTCGTGATGCTCTCGGGTTTTGGACTAAACCCTAGTCCTCCACTATGTCTCGTCAAGGTTGTTTCTTTGGAATTCACTCTGTGTTAGTGGGTGGCTTGGTGGAGAGGCCGACCGGCCTGCGAGTGTTTAGGGTTTGTTAGCAAGGCATAAGGGTACCTCCCAGGTTTCGAACCGTGACCTACAGGGGAATTACAGTCATTTGGTTATAGTATTAAGGGCCGAGCCATGAGATGAGGGTTCTACACAGGCTTGAAGGTTTGAATGACTCAGGATTCACGCAAGTCGCGTGAGTGTTTGGTTTCGATCCCTAGTTTAAGAAGGTAATGCCTTAGCTTCCAGCATTGCTACTTTTGTCTATAATTAGTTTTCGAAACTTCGTAATGCATCTTTTAACCATACAGTGATTTCGATGACAGGTGAACTCATCTATAGGGTGCTATGAATGAAGCTATGAAGGGGATGTTGCTTACACAACCAATAAGCCTTGGTGGTTTCCTGTAGGTCACTCTTGGCAATGTTGGTCGTTGTTTGGTGTTAACCGATAACTAGGGTTTTGTGTCTGGTTGAGGATTCGGTCGTTGTTGTAAATTTTTGTAAGCCAAAAGATGAATGTAGAGAGGATGGGGATCCTCGACCTACTTGCAGCGTTTCACTGTAAAGTTATTTGTTGAAATGTAATATCTGTTGAAGGGTGTAACCATCGATTGTTTTAATGAAGAAGATAAGATTCTGTAACTTGATACTATTTGTATTCGTCGTGTTTGAGAGCACTGCTCCAGGATCTGTGTTAATATATTTTAATGTTTAGCTTATGAAATGTTTTGTACTGTTACTGGCCAAGAGCCAAAGGCTAAATGCCTCGTGTTTGAAGTTTCAAACCTTGAACGTGTTCTTTTCGTTGAAGAGTTACTTGACAGTTTTAAAAAGTTGAACTAAGTGATGATATCCAGTCTCATATCTCTATAATTTTGTCGAACGATGCTTTTATACAAAATTTGTTGTCTGATGTCGAATGTATCCTTCTTTTTAAGTTGGCTTTGTACAGGGTGATGAAAACGTGACTGTGTTAAACATTTGTTGAGCACGGTCAAAGAAATTAAGTTTTAAAAAGACTTGGGTTTCGTATGTAACCTATAGGGATAAGGAAAGAATCCTTAATTAAAAGAACTTTATTTTGTAAATGATATGTGATTCGTCAAGTATCGAATGATTACTGAATGTTATGATAAGTAGCTAGGGTTTTGTCCAATGGGACTTTCATCCATAAGCAAAGTTGGTTGCTGGTCTAAAGATCTATAGTATAAATGTTGAGATGAATGTTATTGCTATGTTTTCTCAGTATGTTTGTGTTGGTAGATTGTTTTCGATTTTAAAAATGTTAATAATCGTCTGATGCTACAAATATACTACATAATGGTTGAAAATTTTAAAAGGAAAATCGAATGGATAGGTACCATAATAAGAGGCTAAAAATAACTTTTGCAAAGGCTTCAAAAACATGGAAAAGTTAAACCCTATTTTAATCTATTTTAGCAACAGAAGAGATAATATATTGTGTGAATAGTATGGATATTGTTATGCTTTTTTTACAGCTATTCGATTTCATAAATGTTATTGTAAGATTACAGTGAAACTTGGTTGCCATATAATAACAGGATTTAGGAGAAATGTTAAGAAAATGTATAATATTTAACCGTGATAAGGAAAACAGTTAACCCACAACTTAAACCCTAGGTTTTGTGCAGAATTCATAGAACTATTTAAATTTTTTGTTATTTCTTTTTGCTATAACTGTGAAGACATTATAAAGTCTGCATTATATATATGTAGCTATATTTTTCTATGACTAAAGATATAAGACATTTTAATTTTCTATATATAACAGATAAAGAAATTTAAGGGAAACATAACAGAGTTAATCTATTCCTTTAATCTGCTCATTGCATATCATTTATCTACTTTGATCTCCCTTCCCTATACTAGAGTACGATACAGAAAACAGTATGTGGAAAAATACAGGGAAGGTATTTTATTCTATTAATTCATATACTTATTCAACAGTCTACAGAATCATTAACAGATCAGAAATTCAAATATTTACTTCTGCATTGTCAATATTTAACTAGTGTATACTAAATCAACAGCTACAGAAAATAAATTATAACTACTTAGGAATGAAATAACAAGTAGAACCTGCAACTGTAGATAAGGCGGACAAACACCCAAGGAGACCTGTTCCTCCCAACCTTCTCCAAAAGAAGCAGCCAAACTACTTGCCTCCTTTGGACCCTCGAGCCTGTTTACTGAACCACTAGGTAGACGACTCTGTATAGAAGCAAGGCACTCAAGTTGTATAACCAACAATCAATAGATACTTGCCATACACCTAAATCTCTGCACTCAGCAGTAAACAAGACAGACTTACACCATGATCAAAAACTTAGTCTTTCCCCTCATCGAATCTCTTGTGTGCATACAGCAGAACCACAAGGTAAATTTCATCGTCAGGAAAAGTGTTGAACCTCAGTCAAAATTCGATGGCTCTTAAAAAGATGCCTAGGTCTTTTTGGTGGTCAGTTTTCAATAAATGAGCCTCAAGCTCCAATCCCATCTTTCAGGGCACTATGACCACAATTCAAGGGAGTTGTCCCATACAAACAACTAGTTACTTGATTCATGATGCTGCCACTTGTCCATTGCCTTCTACCCTAGATTCCATTCCACCTAGTGGGTCAATAAACACTCTTTAAACAGTTCTCCTTGGGTGAGTGTCTCCTATTTTATTTATTTTAAATAATAATATTGTGGAATTACAGTCATCCTTGGACACTTGTCCAAATATAAAATTTTACAATAAAAGTTAAGATAATGTCTTCTTCAAACATAAAATGTTTTTAGCAAAGGCGTATGTTACAAACACCCCCACTTAAGCTCAACATCGTCCTTGATGTTGCTTATTCTTCGTCAGAGCCTCCCTGGAACATAACTGGATATGCTGCCCACATGTTGCTTTACAGTTCCTAGGTAGCTTCATCAAGGCTAAGGTGTTTCCATTGCACCTTTACCTGCCCTATGGTACGATTCCGGAGCATAATTTTCCTCCTGTCGAGAATACAGTCCGGTTCCACCTGAAAATCTCCTTTGGGTTCCACCTGTATGTCATTCCAATTCAGCACATGAGTAGCATCGTGCACATACTTCTTTAAAACATAAATATGAAAAACATTATGGATTCTTAAATTTGATGGCAGAGCCAACTGATATGCAACAGGTCCAATCCTTGATAGGACTTCAAATGGTCCACAGTACCTTGGTGCTAGTTTAGGACAACTCCCAAGATTAAAAGAAATTTTCTTGGGTTTTACCTTTACAAAGACATGATCTCCAACCTGAAATTCTCTATCAGTGCGTTTCAGATCTGCAGAATTTTTTTGTCTATCTTGTGCAGCTTTTAAGTTGCCTTGTACCTGTTTCACGGTTAGCTCCATCTCTTTTAACAAATATGGTCCTAACATTAATCTGTCAAGAGGGTTATCCCAAGAAATAGGAGTACAACATTTTCTTCCATATAAAATCTCAAATGGACTAAGTCTAGCAGATGCTTGATAATGATTATTGTATGCAAATTCGGCTAAATGCAAATAGTCTTCCCACTTAGTTGGCTGATCTTTAACATACATTCTTAACATGTCTTCTAAAATTCAATTAACCCTTTTCAATCTCTCCGTCATTTTGTGGATGGAAAGAAGTACTGAAATTTAATTTAGTATTTAAACCCTTAAACAATGTTGTCCATAAATTTTCAGTAAACTTGGAGTCTCAGTAAGAAATAATCACCTTTGGAATCCCATGTAAGTGAAAGATTTGCTTCATAAACACATCTGCAATATTAGCAGCTTTGAAAGTATTCTTAACAGGAATAAAATGAGCAGATTTACTATGTTTATCCACAGCCACCATTATTGAGTCATTATGTTTCTGATTCTTAGGTAAACCTGCATTAAAATCAATACTTATAATTTCCCATTTCCATTCCGGAATTGGCAATGGCTGCAATAGGCCAGCTGGGTGTTGATGTTCAGCCTTAATGGTCTGACATTCAAAACACCTAGCTATGTACTCAGCCACTTCATTCTTCATGTTGGGCCAAAAACAATCATTCCTTAACATAGTTATTATTTTCTGATAACCAAGGTGTCCCGAATAAGGACTTTTATGAACTTCATCCAAAATCAACAATTTAACTTTTGACACATTAGGTACATAAATTCTATTTTTATATGTCATTAAGCCCTTTTCATTAATGTTGTATTCTGTTATTAAATTTTTAGATAAATTTGCAGCAACCTTATCATGCAATTTTTGATAATTTTCGTCCTGCTTAATTCCTTCTTCGATCTGCTTTTCCAGATTTGTCTTAAATGTGTTGATTGCTGCCACAAAACTTAATTTGGCATTTCTGCTCAAGGCATCAGCAACTTTGTTTTCTTTACCCTTAATGTGTTGAATTTCGAAATCATACTCGCTAAGGAAAGTTAGCCACCTAGTTTGCCTCGCGTTAAGATTTGTTTGATCCAACAAGTATTTTAAACCTTTATTATCCGTCATTAATGTAAACTTTCTTCCAATCAAGTGATGGCACCATATTTTTAGTGCATGTATCATGGCTTCCAGCTCTAGATCGTAAGTTGCGTAATTCTTTTTGTGGATTTTTAACTTTCTAGACTCAAAAGCAATAGCATGACCTTCTTGAGTTAAGACCCCACCAAGTCCATCGTTGCACGCATCAGTGCATACAACGAAGTCTTTGTTAGGATCGACAATTTTTAATATAGGTGTTGTTTTTAATAACTCTTTTAACTTCTTAAAACTTTCTTCGCATTTTTTATCCCAGACGAATTTCTTTCCCTTCTTCTGCAAAGAAGTTATGAGATTCACAATTCTAGAGAATACTTCAATAAACTTTCTATAGTAATTTGTTATTCCCATAAATGACCGTATGTCAGTTACGTCTTTAGGGATAGGCCACTCGTTAATTGCTCTTATTTTATCTGGGTCGACAGAAATTCCGTCTTTGGAGATTATGTGACCTAAGTACTGTAGTTTATCTTTATAAAAGTCACATTTACTGAACTTAGCATAAAGCTGATGTTCTCTTAACACTTGCAGAATTATTCTTAAATGTTTGTCGTGCTCTTCTTTAGTTTTTGAATAGATTAGAATATCATCAATGAACATGATTACAAACTTATCTAAGTACTTATGCAGAACATTATTCATTAAGCACATGAACATTGCCAGTGCGTTAGTTAGCCCAAAAGGCATAACTACGAACTCGTAGTGCCCATAACGAGTTTTGAAAGCAGTTTTGAAAATGTCTTCATCCTTTATTCTAACTTGATGATATCCAGACCTTAAATCAATTTTAGTGAATATCTCTGCTCCGCGTACCTGATCAAATAGATCGTCAATGCGAGGCAAGGGATATCGATTCTTAATTGTCATTTTATTAAGTTGACGGTAATCTATGCACAATCGCATGGTTCCGTCCTTCTTTTTAACAAAGATAACTGGTGCTCCCCAAGGAGACACACTTGGCCTTACGTAGTTCTTATCTATTAATTCTTTCAGCTGAGATTTTAATTCATTTAAATCCAGAATATTGATTCTGTAGGGAACCTTTGAGTTTGGTACTACACTCGGTACTAACTCAATGGTGAAATCAAGTTCCCTTTTCGGAGGTAGGCCTGGAATTTCTTCCGGGAATACATCAGAAAAGTCCCTAAGAATAGGTATGTATTCCAGTTTTATCTTATCTTCTTTAGATGAACATTCGTCATTAATAACATTCACAGCAAACATTTTACAGCTCTCTTTACTTGCAAAGCAGAAATTTGTCTTATAGATGTTTTCCTAGGAATTCCTTTTACTGTTTCAGTATTACCTCCACTATTCAAACAAGTAAAAGATTTTCCATAACAGTTGAGTACTACTCTATGCTGTTCAAGCCAATCCATGCCAATTAACAAATTATATGACCCTAATGGCAAAACATTCAAATTAACTTGCGCTTTCAGCTGACTCATAAGTACATCACAGCCTTTGACAAATTCTGTAACCTTTCTTTTAGTGCCTGTTGCTAGCTGAACTAACCATGAATTATCAATTTTTTCTATCTTTAACTTGCAACTTTTCACTAAATCAGGTGAAATGTAACTCAAACTTGAACCTAGATCTATTAGAATTGAAATAGATTTGTTTTGTATCATACCTTCGATTTCGACCATAGACGTTTGATGATCTGCTTAACGATTTTCCAGCGCTGCATTTATCCTGGGCATTTCTCTTGCTACATCACCAACTGCTGGCTCCGCTTGTATGGTGTGAATGTTGTTGACTATCTTTATGTTGCGTGGGCATTGAGCTCTAGTATGGGGTCCACCGCAGTCATAACACTTCAAAGGTTCCCTCTGTTCATCATTTATGGTATTGTTATTATTATTGTTGTTATTATTATTAGGCACATTCCTTGCGGTAGTAAAATTCTGTGGTGCATTACCTCTGTAATTATTATGATTCTGAAAATTTCTGTTATTAAAATTTTTCTTAAGACTTCCAAAATTCTGATTAAAAATTTTCTTTTTATGCTCAAAATTATTAGACTTATTACTTCTCCAACTCGATACACCTTCTCTTCTCTTGTTATGTTCAAAACATAAATTAGCCTTCCTCATGGATTCTTCAAGAGTTGAAGGGTTATCGTACTCAATTCTGTCCTTTATGTGGAAGGGTAAACAGCTTAGAAACCTTTGTATATTAGGCTTTTCTTCAGCTAGGTAAGGTACATACCTTAACAAGCTGAGAAATTTGTTGCATAACTCCTTCATGGTCATTGAACCCATCTTTAAATGATAAAATTCTTTTGACTTATCTTCGTAGTACTGTTCGGACAAATACTTTTTCTTAAACATGTTCTTAAATGTACTCCATTTTATGTCTTTGTCCTTAAAATTTTTAACTCTTTTAACATCTTGCCACCAAATGTCTGCCCTTCCGGTCAGATTGTATATGGCCATCTTAGATTTTAATTGCGATGAGTAGTTATCAATCTGAAAATACTTCTTCATTCCGGACAGCCATGCTTTAGCTACATCTCCCTTTTCATTTTTGCCATTAAAAGTTGGCGGTTTTATCTTTTTAAACTATCCTGAAATTTGTTCATAATTTTTACGTCTCTTCTTAGGACCACAGTCACTGTCACTACTGTCCTGATCAGAATTATATTTTCTATAATAAATTTCATCATCAGATTCAGAAGAAGAAGAGTTACTTTCAGTTTTATAATATTTAGCTTTCTTATCTTTGTGTTTGTAGGACATTGTTCCAGATTCAATTTTTACTTCTGTTCTCTTATCTTTTTCATCTTGATGGTACTTTTCCAGCAGAATCTGATTTAATTCTTCTTGTGCTCTTAAAATCCTTTCGTTTTCTTCCTTAACACTTTTTATTTCAGATTTTAAATCCTTAATAGTACGCAACAAATCAGATGATTGATCATTAAGTTCTACGTAGATTTCTTCATTAATATTTTCCTGTTCGTTATTATTAAATTCATTATGAGGAGATATGTCCTTTGTTGATTCCTCCGGTATATCCATACTTGCAAATTAAATGTCAAACTATTTTGTACAGAAACAAAATTAAATAAAAGTTAGTAACTAAGTTTTTTGTTTTGCGCGCGTGAGCCTATTTCAGGCCTAGAGTTTCAACTCGCACTCTGATACCACATGTAACATCCCGAAAATTCACAAAATTAACAAAAAAAATTCCATGAAGCATTAATTGCTCTACTAGTTGTGCGGAATTAAAATAAATGTCAATCTTCTTAACTAATAAACTATTAATGATAACGACACTTCATAATTTTTGAAACATATTACGATAATACTTTGCTTATGCTAAACTCTGGAACTATGTGATGTATTTATGTTCACTTGCGATACAATTTTCTTTATATGTACTGATAGTTTGCTTTCTGATGATGATGAAGGGGTCCTACGGGGTACCCTGAGGCTTATTTAGCTATGTAGCTAAAGCATTTGAATCTTGATGTTGCAGAACACAGGTAAGAGCGATAAAATACAAGTTTTACTTCAGTAATGTTCTACATTCCGAAATTGTATTATAAAACTGTAGAAAGGATTATCTTCCCTTCATCAATTAAGGTATCCTAGTTAACTTCATGCAAACGTCGTCCTGGTTTGTTTTAATTGAATTATGTTTTGAAGATCTACGTTTGTAATTAAATACAAAAATAGAAGAACCTGTTCAAGAATTCTAGTTTAAGGAACGCTGACTTTACAAATCATGACATAGATCTTAACCAATGCTATGTAGATGTCGATGCAATAGTTCAATGTGTTATCTAGGTTATGATAACTCATTCAAAATTATAGGGTCAAGGAATAAACATCATCTTCTAAATGTAATAACTCCTCTATATTATTATATAGTGATATATTCATTTATATTGTGGATACTTTAATATGCACAATGATTTAGTATAAAGTGACAATATATATATATTGTTAAAAGTGTGTATTTATGAAACATAAACTATATGCAAAATACCATGCATTTCTATAGTATGTAAACTATATGCAAATACTATACATTTCCTATAGTATGTGAACTATATGCAAATACCATGCATTTCCTATAGTGTGTAAACTATATGCAATGATAAGATATAAGGCTATATGAACTATGAACTTCGTGTGATAACTTTAAACAGAGATTTGATGAATTGTTGATACAATACAAAAGGTTGTAACTATGGACTTACGGTATTATATGTTATAATATGTTGCAGTCATAATCCTCGTGCCAAATTCCAATAATGACAAGGTAATAAAGTCTTAGTGGTTATACGTTGGCAAGTGTTTGTATACAGTCTTAGCATTAAACTCTCCTATCTACTTCCTTGGTGGATATCCCGGTGGCTGCTATCGTGGATAGTGTCACATGAAGGCTTTACAAGGATAATGACAACGTCCTCGAGCTGTGCAAGGTTTGGCCTATAAGTATACTGAGCTGGAATCCGTGGTGGAATTGGTAATTAATGTAGTCTTTAATGGTGTTGTTGCTCGTAATACGATGTGCCTGGTTGGCAAGATATCCATCGTTGATCTCATGATGCTCTCGGTTTTGGAATAAACCCTAGTCCTCCACTATGTTTCGCCAAGGTTGTTTCTTTGGCATTCACTCTGTGTTAGTGGGTGGCTTGGTGGAGAGGCCGACCGACCTGCGAGTGTTTAGGGTTTGTTAGCAAGGCATAAGGGTACCTCCCAGGTTTCGAACCGTGACCTACATGGGAATTACAGTCATTTGGTTATAGTATTAAGGGTCGAGCCATGAAATAAGGGTTCTGCACAGGCTTGAAGGTTTGAATGACTCAGGATTCACGCCAGTCGCGTGAGTGTTTGGTTTCGATCCCTAGTTTAAGAAGGTAATGTCTTAGCTTCCAGCATTGCTACTTTTGTCTATAATTAGTTTTCGAAACTTCGTAATGCATCTTTTAACCATACAGTGATTTCGATGACAGGTGAACTCATCTACAGGGTGCTATGAATGAAGCAATAAATGAAGCTATGAAGGGGATGTTGCTTACACAACCGGTAAGCCTCGGTGGTTTCCTGTAGGTTACTCTTGGCAATGTTGGTCGTTGTTTGGTGTTAACCGATACTTGGGGTTTTGTTTCTGGATGAGGATTCGACCGTTGTTGTAAATTTTTGTGAGCCAAAAGATGAATGTAGAGAGGATGGGGATCCTCGACCTACTTGTAGCGTTTCACTGTAAAGTTATTTGTTGAAATGTAATATATGTTGAAGGGTGTAACCCTTGGTTGTTTTAATGAAGAAGAGAAGATTCTGCAACTTGATACTGTTTGTATTCGTCGTGTTTGAGAGCACTGCTCCAGGACCTGTGTTAATATATTTTAATGTTTAGCTTATGAAATGTTTTGTACTGTTACTGGCCAAGAGCCAAAGGCTAAATGCCTCGTGTTTGAAGTTTCAAACCTTGAACTTGTTCTTTTCGTTGAACAGTTACTTGACAGTTTTAAAAAGTTGAACTAAGTGATGATATCCAGTCTCATATCTCTATAATTTTGTCGAACGATGCTTTGATACGAAATTTGTTGTCTGATGTCGAATGTATCCTTCGTTTTAAGTTGTATTTGTACAGGGTGATGAAAACGTGACTGTGTTAAACATTTGTTGAGCACGGTCAAAGAAATTAAGTTTCAAAAAGACTTGGGTTTCGTATGTAACCTATAGGGATAAGGAAAGAATCCTTAATTAAAAGAACTTTATTTTGTAAATGCTATGTGATTCGTCAAGTATCGAATTATTACTGAATGTTATGATAAGTAGCTAGGGTTTTGTCCAATGGGACTTTCATCCATAAGCAAAGTTGGTTGCTAGTCTAAAGATCTATAGTATAAATGTTGAGATGAATGTTATTGCTCTGTTTTCTCAGTATGTTTGTATTGGTAGATTGTTTTCGATTTTAAAAATGTTAATAACCGTCTGATGCTACAAATATACTACAAAATGGTTGGACATTTTAAAAGGAAAATCGAATGGATAAGTACCATAGTAAGAGGCTAAGAATAACTTTTGCAAAATCTTTGAAAACATGGAAAAGTTAAACCCTATTTAAATCTATTTCAGCAACAGTAGAGATAATATACTATGTGAATAGTATGGATATTGTTATGCTTGTTTTACAACTATTTGATTTCATAAATGTTATTGTAAGATTACAATGAAACTTGGTTGCTATATAATAACAGGATTTAGGAGAAATGTTAAGAAAGTGTATAATATTTAACTGTGATAAGGAAAACAGATAACCCACAACTTAAACCCTAGGTTTTGTGCAGAATTCATAGAACTATTTAAATTTTCTGTTATTTCTTTTTGCTATAACTGTGAAGACATTCTAAAGTCAGCATAATATATATGTAGCTATATTTTTCTATGACTGAAGATATAAGACATTTTAATTTGCTATATATAACAGATAAAGAAATTTAAGGGAAACATAACATAGTTAATCTATTCATTCAAGCTGCTCAGTGCATATCATTTATCTACTTTGATCTCCCTTCCCTGTACTAGAGTACGATACAGAAAATAGTATGTGGAAAAATACAGGGAAGATATTTTATTCTATCAATTCATATACTTATTCAACATTCTACAGAATCATTAACATATCAGAAATTCAAATATTTACTTCTGCATTGTCAATATTTAACTAGTGTATACTAAATCAACAGCTACAGAAAATAAATTATAACTACTTAGGAATGAAATAACAAGTAGAACCTGCAACTGTAGATAGGGTGGACAAACACCTAAGGAGGCCTGTTCCTCCCAACCTTCTCTAGAAGAAGCAGCCAAACTACTTGCCTCCTTTGGACCCCTGAGCCTGTTTACTGAACCACTAGGTAGAAGAATCTGTGTAGAAGCAAGGCACTCAGGTTGTATAACCAGCAATCAATAGAGACTTGCCATACACCTCAATCTCTGCACTTAGCAGTAAACGAGGCAGACTTACACCATGATAAAAAACCTAGTATTTCCCCTCATCAAATCTCTTGTGTGCATACAGCAGAACCATGAGGTAAATTTCCTCGTTAGGAAAAGTGTTGAACCTCAATCCAAATTCGATGGCTCTTAAAAAGATGCCTAGGTCTTTTTGGTGGTCAGTTTTCAATAAATGAGCCTCAATCTCCAGTCCCATCTTTTAGGGCACTATGACCACAATTCAAGGGAGTTGTCCCATACCAATAGCTTGTTACTTTATTCATGATGCTACCACTTGTCCATTGCCTTCTACCCCAGATTCCATTCCACCTAGTGGGTTAGTAAACACTCTTTCAACAGTTCTCCTTGGGTGAGTGTCTCCTATTTTATTTATTTTAAATAATAAGATTGTGCAATTACAGTCATCCTTGGACACTTGTCCAAATATAAAACTTTACAATAAAAGTTAAGATAATGTCTTCTTCAAACATAAAATGTTTTCAGCAAAGGGGTATGTTACACAAGGCCGGTGAGGATGAGGGGTGTGTGAAAGAAGGCTTGGAGGATTCCTGAATGAGGGAGCTTTCATGTGATCATTCGGTGAGTGGTTAATGGCACCCAGTCTATGTAACAACATGCTCATGGAATTCATGGTTGGCGGTGATATTGATCTGCACCTTAGAACGAGGGGTGCTCCAGATCCTAGTGCCATCATGAGCTCTGTAACTCCTTCCTCATCGTGATCTATGTGAAGGCATCAGACAAGGGAGGGATCATGGACATTCAAGTATTAATGGCTCCAGAACTACATTGGTTTATTATCATGGGGCTAGGCCATGTTGTGTCAACGCGCTATAAATTGGTGAGGGGGAGGAGGGTGATAGAACCAGTTGGAATGATGTTTCAACAAAGAGATTCCATGGCACAATAAATCCAATATTGATCAGGCAAAGGCAAGCCTCTATGCAAGTCTCCAAGCACGCCCAATTGAGGCTAAGGAAACCAATTTGGAGGGCATTCCTACTCTGGATCCTTATTGGGTTATGAAAATCATGTTGGACATGCTCCTCATGGAAAGGTACCAAACCCAAGAAAGCATACGCCCAATGGTAGCTACCATTCGTGAAGACATCAACCGTATTCATACCAAGAAAGGGAAATTTTAAGAACCCCCCCTAAATTTTTATGTATAATAAATGGGCGAATCCCCATGATATATACGAAAATATGAAGGTTATTTTATTAATGTTACATTTTGTATATATACTTTTTGGAGAATCTGTCATTGAATTATATAATTTTGTAAATTATTGGTGAATATTTCACTAAATAATAAAACCTTGTAAAATATTGACGAAGCTTTCACTAAATCATAAATCCTTGTGAAGTCTTGGTGAATCTTTCGACAAGTTTCTCCTTGGAAATTCACGGCCCCCTACATGCCCAATTACAGGGCTATAAATGAAGTCCCATCCCCCAAGCATGATGCCCCAAACACCCACAAAAACGTTATCACCGCATCGTCGATCACAAGCTTCATAATCCCCATGTTTCCTAGGGAAACTTTGTATCTAAAGTGATGGGATTTAGAACTCTCCTTGATGCAAATGGGTCGATATAATACCTTATAGTAAATATCAACTGCCTTTCTCGTGTAGACATTAAGCAACTTGCAAAATTATATTAAACCCATAAAATATGGACGAATGTAACTTCGACTTCGATTTCCATGATCGATAGAAGGTGAAAGAGCTCCTAGCAACTGCCATTTCTGGAAATCAAGAGTGAATGGGAGCTACCTAGTGATTTGTGTGGGGTAACAAAGGTTTAAATCCATTTTTAGAAAGGCTAAATTGTTTTATCTGGGCTCCCCTGTTTAAATTCAATGGGGATAACCTCATATTCATTAAAAATAAGTAAATAAAATGGGGGATAAGCATACTTAACGGGTGCTTAATAGAAAATTAGCCCATTAAAAATTTAAAACCCCTAAATTTATCCCATGGGCTAAGATTAGCCCCTAAAATTTTCAATGATACCAACCTGGATATCCTTGAAAAAGTGGCAAATACTCCCTTACAAGTGTGCGACCGATCTCATGAAAGAACATAAGCAACTTCTTAGGTTTAATTAGGTCTTATTTTTTTTTCCTATATTTTTATGGCTTAGAAGATGGACAATAGTTATGGCCTTGCTAAAAAATTTCTCATTGGTTTGTTTTTGTTAAAACTGCTCTTGTTAAGACAATTTACAAATGGGGAAAAGTTGTGGTTTCCCCATGTAGGGCAAGCTTCTCCTCTCTGGTTTAATTTTGTAAAACTATGAATCTTTGTCTTAGAACCTAACTAAAACTCTTGCAGTGGATGGCTTGGTTTTCCTTGAGGCAGGTTAGGCATTGACTCTTTTTGTATTTTATGTATTTTATCAATAATAGAAAGATCTACAACTAGCTTAAAAATATATATTTAGTTTTATTTTTTAATATTTTTTTTATTCTAAAAAAATCTAAGGATGCAAAAATACTCTCAAGTGTTTGTCCAATAACACTAACATGATTAAAAAAAAATGAAAACATATACTAATGAGAGGATATAAAGACTTATATATCAACCCATGCCCAACTATATAAAACCAATTACACCCTCATACAAATAGGTACCCCTAACAATGTCATATGCCATGTGAGGATAAATAAAAAAGCATCGAATACACATCACCAATATTTGACATGACATGAGGAAGAAAGTAGAGTGGCACACAATCACTATGTTGATTTTGGGCCTACATCATCCCTATTCCCCAATCACACAAAAAAATTATTTCAAAGTATCTCATTAACTTTCATAGATTTGGAAAATTAAAAGCATGGTAATTAGAAGGAAATAGGGTCACTCTTTTTTTTTCTTAATTCATGGGGATTTGGACAATTAAAAGCATTGAAATTAGAAAAATATAATAATCAAACCACAAACTTGGCAAGAGATGTAATATCCCAATTGGAATGAAAAACCACCTTCACTTCTTCCTTAACAATGAGTAGCATCCTTGTATGGTGCATGTGATCTAGAGAAATAAAGAATAAAGTTGCCATCAAATACTAGATGTTTCGTCTCTGTAGTATCCTTGTATGATGCATGTGATATAGAGAAATAAAGTTGCCATCAAATGCCAGATGTTTCGTCTCTGTGGTATCTCGCAATTAGGACCCATGAAACCCATTATGAGAATTGAAGTTTCCAAAGGGCATATCCCTTGTATAGCGTACCTATGATTAATACCTTAGAGATATGTTCATTAATCATTCAAGAAATATTTTTTTCAATTATTTCCTATTAATGATTTTTTTTTAAATGTTGCTAACTATACAAATTAGATTTATTGTAATTTAATTTTGTTTTTCACAGGAGTTGAGTATTGTCTAGATTTTAATGATTTTTTTTTGAGTATTGTCTAGATTTTAATGATTTTTTTTAAAATATGGCTAACTATATAACTTGGGGTTATTGTAATTTAAATTTGTTCTTTACTGAAATAATAAAAGGAGTTGAGTATTTTCGAGACTTGGATATATGTTATTGGGTATTTTATCAAATTTAGGTTATTTTAAAAGAATATTTACATATGGGTGTTGAGATCCTGAAAAAATAAATATAATTTATGATTAACACAAATGGTTTTTAATAGAGATAGTGCACTTGATTGAATTCCAAAATATCATACTTAAATCTATTCCATTACTTAACATTTATGAACACGTTTTGTGTAATATCCCCAAATCAGATCTGAGAATATTAATTCAATCATAACAAAAAAAAATTACTCAAAATTTTCAAGATAAAACTAGTCAACAACTAGTTACAGGAAAACTACTTTTAGCTAAGGTAGATTCCCACCAGGATTGGGAACTTGAGGACTTTAGGATCTGCAAAATGTATAGGTGAACGTGCAACAACAAATATATCAGATCCAGGGCTAGCTTTTGATTCCTATGCACAAGGTACTGGGGCCATTTACGTTTCAACAACGGATGTCGTTGAAGTCTACTCCGAGGCTTCCTAGGCACACCAGCATATTCATACTAAACTCATTTTCTCACACCTGAAGGTAACCAAATGGTATATATTAGATATTAACCCCGTAATTAAATGTTGGACAATATTTTCTGAGAATTTGGGAGGTTCTAGTTGAGTTTGGAGGCAAAAGAAGGAAGGGCGCTATATTGGACTACTCAACTAGTGGTTTTCCAAGATTTCCCAAACAAGATGAGATGCCTTCGAATTCTCAGGAAAATGGTTGGAGAGGCTTCAGTAGGGGCTCAGGATTCATTAATGACCACTAAAACAAAAAATTGGTTCACAGATTACTTTGAATTACAAAAACTATAAAAATAGTCAAGAAAAAGAGCTTAAAGAGCTAGTCTTGGAAATATTTGATTCAAACTGCCTCTAAGGCTTAAAAAATCCACTTCTGAAGTATATTATGTCCCAGACATGAGCTCAATAAAAACAACAAACTGAAATTAAATATTCTGAGTGGAAATTAAAAGGATTTTAATCTTCAGATCTTCAAGGAGTCTCTAATACAAGAGAAATCTTACAAAACTGAGAGTATGAGTATGATAGGAGGAGAAGAAAGAGAAGTTATGCATTGGATCTGCAAGTATGATGAATTCATATCTGGTAGCTACATATGGAGGGCACACTAACTTCATGAGCTGCTCAGGGGTGCATTCATTGAAATGGATCACCTTCTCCAGATGTAACTTCCTCAAGAACTCTCTCCAATTGCACTGTAACTGATAATCTCTCTCTAGATATCTTAGATTCTTCAATAGTGGAATAATTTTGGCCTGTAGATTAGCATTCCATATCTTTGGATCTGATCATGGAAAAACTGGAACATTAACTGCATTGGGGCTCATCTCCCAAGCTTGGTTGAGGCACATCACTCAACTCTGAGAAGAAAAAGCTCTCAAGACAATAAAAAAATGACCAAAAGATGTGAATGATGCACACTAGCCTCATTTTATAACTTGAATAACTTTCTGGGCAAGCAATTGGCACGTGTGAGAGGTGAGGCCGCCTTCCTTGAGAGAATTAGCAACCTTTATTTCCTTATGCAACTTGCTTTCTTTGTGTCTTCATCTGCTTTTAGCAATTGTGCCCTCCTTAGATTTTCTGGATGTTTCCTTCTTTTTCAAACTGGATGTTTTCTACACTTTCATTTTTTCTCACTTTCCTGCTTTGTGCTTTTGCTTGTTTTTTATTGCTTTTTCCAGTTTCTATCTTTTTCTGTTGCCACCTTGCTTTTAGTTGACTCCTTGTTGTTTCTATCTTTTTCACTTGAGTAGGTGAAGTCCACCTTGTCCTCATGCGCCCTCCCAACCATGTGAACATCACCACTTTCCTAACAATTAATTAATAATGATAATGAAATAATTACAAAATACTTAAAAATTATTAAATTATTAATCACTATAGGCCTTGTACCAAAATTTATCCCAATTAATTAATTATCCTCCACTTAACTCTTCTTCCTAGACCCTTAGGGATTGGAGGGTCCAAGTCTTGACGAAGTGGCCACTAAGGAAGGAATATGACATTTTGTATCAATGGGCCTTCGGGAATAACAATATCTCACTTTTTGTCATCCTCCAAAACCACTAGTTGACTCCCTGAAATCCCTCTGCAAAACTTAAGCCTCAAATCATTAGTGAAATCATGACCAGCTACTATCGTAAATGTTATTGCCAATGACCACCCAAAATAAAAGTGGAGCATTTACATTTGAGAAGAGCAAGAGTAACTTGAAAAAAATGAAACTTACCTCCATGTCTTACATTCTAGGATCGATTCACCCAACTAACATTCAACATATGTTACACACTACCATTTTAGCATGCTTAAAGCACCATTTTTTAGAGAAATTAAATATGGCAAACATTGTTCAATATTAACTCAAGAAGAGGGTTCCTGAACTTTACCATAAGGAGAAGAGAGGCCTCTTCAATGAGCTAGAGGTCAAAGACTTCGAATATTGCCCGAAGTGTCCATTAGTCCAAATCCTAACATTCGTTGTTGGAAATCATTTCTATAAATGAAGAGTCCACTCAATTACAATGTACAAAGAAAGTATGCTAAACCACCACCGCCACCACTATTCGAGAAATTGATAAAAACACCACCTTTACACAACCAATAAAATATATAATAATTCAATTTTAAAAAAAACAACAAAAAATTTAAATAAATATAGCTTAAAAAAATTAAATTAATGTATAAATAGATTAACACACCAAACCCACCACGATATATCCCACAGGGATATATCTGATAAAATATATATAAATGTTCATATCACTTTGCTTAAATCTCCTATAAAGTGAAGCATTAATTTGTTTAAACTTCTATCACAAAGTTGTATACCTTGCACAATTAATTACTAAGCTTATTACAACTTTTTCCTATGTGTGAGACTATGAACATTACTTTATACATATTTGTTTTATTCTTAAAAATATTAATAATAAAAAAAAGTCAATTTTGATTTAGATGTGAATCGTAAATAGCGTAGGACCACATTGCAATTAACTCCCTACATTGGACGGGTCCCATAATCTCAAAGTCTTTGTTTCTCATAAAGAGGTTGACATCTATAGAGACATGGTTTTGATGGTGTGGAACAATGGAGGTGTTGTTTAAGGAAGAATAACAAGTAATGGAGGGTGGGTTCCACTCAAAGTATACAAGGGAATCAAGAGAGTATTATTCTCAACCATTTAGGTCGTTGATTTCATTTGACTGGAAATGTATGACAAAGAGATTTAATCACATCCTAGTTGTTAACCAAGGGAGCAACACAGATATCCATTGATTTTCATTGGACTATATAAAGAATAAATTATTAATGTTTTTTACAATACAGCAATTTGCCATTCATATAATTTTTTAGTAAATTTTAGCATTTGATAAAACCATTAACATAATTTTCCTATTGGCATGCCTTTCATTATCTTAACCAATAACCATGTAATTATTGCTTCCTAGATAATGTCCTTCATGTGTCCAAAATTACACAATTATTCCTCCCTGACATAAGTATAATGACCTTTAATTTTGTAAGACTTGGAATTACCTTTATTTGGATAGGTATGGTGGAGGATGAGATTAAGACCTTGTATATAAAAGGCAAAGGATAAATATTGATGAGTAATTTTAAAAGTTGTGTTTAAATTGTGTTAAATGTTATGTAGTTTGGTAGGTTAGTTTGAGTAGTTGTGTACTTTGAAATGGAAGTAGGAGGTCTTGGGGTCAAGTTCTTAGGCTACCAAACGTTGTGAATATTGTGGGCCTTACTCGATGTCTCCATTAAGTTAGGTTGTGGTAACTGCAACTTAATGATTTACATTAGGTACCATCCTCGAAATGAAGAGAAGTTCTCAAAGGATTTCTCGTGATGTGTGTTTCGTTGAAATGAAAGATGTAAAATGTTATGTGATATTTTTTTTAACAAGAACAGTTATAGGTATTGTATTAAAAAGAGTCTTCAAAAAATACATACATAGAGGTTCTGGTTTTCCTCTGAGAGGGACCAGCATTCAAATTTTCCTTTCCTATTCTGGTAATTCTTCTCCTAGCTCTAACAGGTCTGAAGCTAGTGCTATAAAACTTAACAAATTGTCCCAAAATGAGCTTACAAAAGCAATACATTACAAAAACTGGATGTTGAATCCATTAAAGCTGATAATACCCATTAAAACTAAACCAGAGTTTCTTCTAGACTATAGCAGAAAGATAAAATATAACCCGCAAAAAGGAAGAACCAGTAAGCTGAGTCATTTCTGTCGTGGGTGAGGAGCATCTGGGCTTTCCATGGAATCGTCTGGATTGGAGCTGGAGCCTGTGGTGTCCTGAAACCCCGAAATGCAACGAGCCAAATCTTCTCTGAGCCTGTCCACCTTTCCTTCAACGTCTGAGATATTCGTGTAGTTATCGTCCACCTTGGAGTCCACATTTGATATACTGTTTGCTATGTAGTCCACCGCTTCCGACATGGAGGAGATTCGTCCGTTCATTAGGTCATTGTTATGCCTAACCTCGGTGCTGAGAGAATGCAGTAGGGTAAAAAATCTCGTCATATTCTTCTTTATGTCTGCCACCTCAATTCTTATCCTGTTCACCTGTGCTTCCATGGTTTCGACCAATGAACCTTGAAGGGCCGAATGGGTGGATGAGTCAAGGGCTGCTAGCTCATTTTCGCACAGATTGAGAGACGTGAGGTCTATGAGCAGAGTGCATAGAGGCTCCAGGATCTTTGCTTCATGAAGAGAAATGCCGGGGGGGGGAGAGTAGAGGTTTATCACAAAGCGTGTAGGAGAGCAAAGGAGGAGAAATGGTAGAGCTAGTGCCCAGGGAGGGAGCAAAGCAAGCAGTGGAGCGAGCATCCATTCTCAGGGAAGAGGTTAACAAAGAGAAGTTCTGGAAGTGTCTGAGAGAAGAAGAAATCGGAGCGTGCGAAGGAGTGGAGGTAGGTTAGGAGAGGCCATGTGAAGGCATTAAATGCCTCCATCGGCCCTCGATCATTGTGACAAGTGTTTGCATGCAGGAGCAAGGGTGGCCGCTATCAAAGGTGGCGAGGGATGGGGAGGAAGGAGGTCGGGGTAAAGAGGGAACACGCCAAGGTGAGGAGTGGTTAGGGAATCCAACAAGAAGTAGGGTCATCACCATCATAGGATAGAAAACCAAAACATTGGAGCACCCCTTTGTTAGCCATTTCATCGACATGGTGATTATTTGAGTGTAGAACATGGAGGAATTTAAGAGTGTTGAAATATTTGCTGATAAGTTTGAGGATGTGGTGATACTTATTGGATGGGGTGGAGCGTTTCCTGGTGAGATTGCGGGCTTCTCGGATTATAAGAAGGGAATCCCCAACGGCTAGCAGATCTTTTATCCCGTCCTTGATGGCGATTTCCAGACCTTTAAGTAAGGCAAGCCATTCAACATCTTTATTTGTCTTTATTCTGATTCCCCAGGCATAGCTTTTCGTTCTGCTTCCCCCAGGGTCAAAAATGACCCCTCCCGCACCTGCCAACCCGGGTAAAATGTTATGTGATATTAACTTAAGTGAATTATATAAATTGAACTTTCAAAATATTAGAATTGATGGAAATTACTTTAAACAATTGAGATTGTGCATCGTGCACTATGTGTAAGGAGTTTCTTACATCTAACCCTCTTAATGGTTGACTTAGTTTTAGAAGTTTGAGGGATGTCAATACATGTGAAATGAGAATGAGGATATAATTGGTTTCTATTTTAGTTTTTGATAATGATAAAAACACACAATAATACATGTGAGTTCAAAATGGATACATAGTTAATTTCTATTTTAGTTTTTGATAATGATAAAAACACAATTAGGTATTACATTTCATAGATAAAAATAATTTCCTAAACACATGTATTGAAGGAGAATGACAAATGGGCATTCATACTAGTGGACTAAAATTTGGCAATCGAAAGCTAACTAAGATCCAATCCCTAAATATAAAGACAATTTCTTTCTTGATATTACATTGCCTAAAAGTTAAGGTCCAATACCTATTCATATAGATAATATCTTTATTTGATATCACATTGTATTTACTACTATCTAATTAAGACCCTTGACTTAGAGGACTTTTAGGCACTCCTCGATACCTCTAAGGATGTTAACATTACATATCACATTGTATTTACTACTATCGAATTAAGACCCTTAACTTAGAATTAAGACCCTTAACTTAGAGGACTTTTAGGCACTACTCGATACCTCTAAGGATGTTAACATTATATCGCTTTGGGATGAGAAGTGGATAGGGAAATGATTTTGATGAGATAAATATGTAGGAGATAGATGATTTATTGTTGAAAATTTGATAACAACATTAGATAAAGAAATAAATTTCTTCATAAAGAAATGAAACGTTGTCACACTTATATTATGATATGAGATTTATTATAATTATGAATTTAAAAAATAAATTATAACAATTTTGGATAATGAAATATAAAACTTCGACATTGTTTTATTAATAATAATCTATCTTAAGATCACAATTTAATTAGATATCAAATATTGACATATGAATTTTTTTAATTATAAAACAAAAAGATACCTTCATAAACCTATTTATCTGCTTGATTAATAAAAATGTACATACCCTGCCCCTATCACCTATATACTTAAACAAACAAATTAAATTGTTTATTAAACTCTTCCCAAATTACTTATATAATATTTTTATTTTTACATGACATTTGTCTGCAACTTAAGCTAATTTGAAAACACTTTTTATTTGGGCTTTTGGTCAACCAACTTTGTTTTTAACAAGTGAACCAAAAATCGATGTATGTGAGACCTTTCACGTAAAATGTGGGTCCAATAACATGTCGTAACAATGATGTGAATTCATGATATTACGTTGTCTACCGATATTACGACTTCTCGCACAATATGGCCCCAGTTTTGAATGTGCTTCTGTAAGCAATAATGCATTTTGTTTTTCAATGTGGGAATAAGATTTTTAAATACTTAAAAATAAAAATAAAAAGTTTTACAATGTAGTAACAAATATTTATATTTTTTGAAAGATATGATATAAATGTATTTTCACATATTATAAAATAAATTAAAATATCGAGTTATAAAAAATTAAATTATATTAATATATATTTTTTATTTAGGGATTTTTATATTTCAATATATGATATATTATTTTGGGGATATTTGTCTAGTGTAAATTATTAAACTATGATTCATATCTTACGAATAAAGTTTTAACTAATCAATTTTTTATTGTTTTTAATAGTTTATTTAGTGCTCATTGCATTGGATGATATTCATAGGGGTGAATAAGTGGGATTGAGATTGACAAAATAAATTGCATAGCATCAAACATCACCTCAGGGGCTTGCACCTGATAGCCAATAAATTCGTTAGTTGTGGTTGTGCTAATGGAATATGGGTCATAGATTAATGATTTATATTATGTAGATAATCCCAAAAATGATATATCATATGCCGGATGCGAAAGCCCCTCAATACTTAAATAAAAGAGTTAAGGGAGGTTTAACAGAATAGTTCATAAGGCACAATACTTGCCAAGGTTTTGAAATAGGGTAGCAAGCTAAGTGGGATTGATTGTGGGGAGAACTCCGTAGTTAAGTGCCTATTGAGTTGGAGGAATCTTGGGATGGGTGACCTCTTGAGAAGTCTTGGTTATCGAGTGCAAGCACTAGAGGTGATGATTGATGCTATTCGATTCATTTTTATAATCTAATCCAAAAATGATATATCATAGTCAAATCTCACTAGTTCATTCGGTTAAGGTGTGGGTCTCATCAACAGGGTGACTCGAGTTTAACTCCCCTTAGGGGTGAGCTAGTTGGGAGGAGACACCCAAAATCCAACCAGTTGAGGGTTGTTTTTATAATCTAATCCAAAAATGATATATCATAGTCAAATCTTGCTAGCTCAGTGGGTTAAGGTGTCAGTCTCGTCAACAGGGAGACCCATGTTCAATTCCCCTTAGGGGTGAGCTAGTTGGGAGGAGACACCCAAAATCCAACCAGTTGAGGGTTGGTGTAGCCCATGCTGGGTGCGATCCCTAGGTTATTTTGACAACTTAAATGCCCTTGGGTCATGGTTTCTTACACCAAAGGTCACTCCCGTAAGTTAGGGAGATTCTAGAAAAAAAAATGATATATCCTAATTTTTCTTGTTAACAACACACTCCCCAAAATTAAATACTATCCCTTGCTATAAGTTTGATTAGTCTTGGGATGAGTGACCTCTTGGAAAGTCTTGGTTATCGGGTGCAAGCATTAGAGGTGATGATAGATGTTATTTAATTCATTTTTCTAATCTAATCCAAAAATGATATATCATCCCCGGATGGGGTGACGAACAGAGCATAATGAGGTCCACGTGGAGAAAGGTCGGGATGGGTGGGAAAACGTCTTTAATATGGCCTGTCCCTGGTTCGATGTGCCACCTTATGGATTTGCAAGAACTCTGTCATATCACCTAGTCTGGGCATTTAATGTGGTGTCCTTCCCAACGGTTCTGCACTGGTTTATGGTGGATGGCCTTAAATTTGCATGCGAGGGATGTGATTTATTACATGCTAAGGATCTGGTCACTTGGTTTTTGGTGTATTTCAGCAATGAATTTGACGGGGCAATTATGGCTTGGGGGGATTGTTTCTTACTGGCACTCTAGTCGACCTCCTGAATGCATTGTCAAGTTATTTGAGGAATTGCAGGACATTGGGTTTGATCGGCTATGGTTATGGAGCATGCCTATTCTCAGGATTAGGGGACACTCTCTTCGTGGACATGGTAGTCGTCCTAAGGCTCGGGTAGCTCCAGATTCCCCTCCCTTGTCTGTTGTTTCAAGCGAGCGTCGTCTTCGGGAGACATGGATCTTTTGGTGGATGAGGGGACGTCTCAAGCTGGCCATAAGGAAAATGGATGGTCCTGTTTAGTCGAATGGTTCGATGATGGGGGGGAATTGCTTGGCTTTGGGGATCTCATTACACCACCTCAACCTTAGTTTGGTATGTCGTCTCCACAACTAAGTTCGGGAAATCCCTTTTGTGCTCGTTTCTCTGAGGCTGTGCCTTTGAATTATGAGGACAACTTTTCCTTTGGTGCATGCCCTGTGTGATATGCATTTTGAACACCGTTTTCATATGGAAGATGTTTCCTTCAGCTTGGAATTAATGGACAAGAAAAATTTTGATATTCTCTCTATCCTCTCTATTCATGGTTTGGGCTCAACTCAAATGGTTATTGTCAACCACGATACCATATTGTGCAGGATGGAGCTCTTAATCAGGAAATCGGGCATCAAACTATTCATGGCAACTTTTAGTTGTTTTGTTTTATTTGCTTCTTTGCTTTTGGTTTTGTTACTAATCTTCTCTCAATTGTTAGACATGTATAGGGCTATTATTTTTTCTTACTGGATCAAGAATTCATTTTTGTAATATTTATAAGTGTCGGTCTCTTTTGAAAGCCTAGGATTTGAGCTATCAGAGCGCCTCTGTCATGGCCCTCATACTTTGTTATGTATTTATTTTTCTGATATAATATAATGTCGTTCTTAGTTACAAAAAAATGACATATCATAATTTTTTTTGTTAACAACACACTCCTAAAAATCATCATCGTCGTCGTCACTGCCGCCGTTGTCGTCAACGTCATCAAATGTTATATTTTATGTTAACCAATTTACATTTTTTTTTTCATCAAACAAAATATTAAGCTTTTTATAATCATTATTTTAATCAACTTAACTTTATTTTTATTCTTATTTATAAATATCTATCTAGAGAGAGAGAGAGAGAGAGAGAGAGAGAGAGAGAGAGATCTTTTTTTAAATACTCAAAACCATTTTATTTAAAAAATAAAAAAATAAAATCTCAAACAATTATGAAAACTTCCATCTAAACACTCTTATACAACAACACAAGCGTCTTTTAAGTAATTAGAATTAGCATGTACTACCTATGTGTATGTAGAAAAATCAACACAATGATTTAGCTGGAAAAAAAAACAAAAACAAAAAAACAAGAGAAAATTGCATAACTATAACTACAACTACAACTAAAAGAAAAGGAATTTATTTATAATGTTCAATGAACTAATTCCTCATTGTTTTGAATAGTCCATTTAGCACTCATTGCATTGAGTGATGCTTGCACAGGCGAAAAAGTAGGTTGAGACTAATTAAATTAATTACATAGCATCAATCATCACCTCTAGGGCTTGCACCTAGTAGCCAAGAAATTGGTCAGTTGCGAATATACTCATGGGATATGGGTTCATAGCTTAATAACTTACATTACGTACATAATCCCAAAAATAATATATCATACGTTCAATTATGAAAGCCCCTCAATACTTAAATTAAAGAGTTAATATTTTTAATTGTATTAAACAATATAATTATATATAATTATTGTTTTAATTAGGAGTGGCTAGTCCACATGTGCCACATGTGTCATCCAAATTTTACTGTAAACCAAGATGTCTTTGGGGTATAGAAGGGGTCGAAATATGTGGTTCATGAGGCTTTGAAAAGTGGAGTCACATTAAAAAGACCAAAAGGATTCAACAAAATTCATAATAACCTTCATGAGTGTGGAAAGTAGTCTTTGGAATATCTTCTTCCTTCATTCAAAATTTGTGATAAAAAGAGTCAAGCTCAAGTTTGGTGAATAACTGAGTTCCATGCAGCTCATCTAAGATATCATCAATAACTGGAATGAAAAAATTATCTTTGACAATCAAGTTGTTAAGAGCTCAAAAATCAAATCACATGTGGAAAGTACTTTTTTTTAAGAACCATGATGACCAAAGAAGAGTAGGAGTTGGTAGTATGATGAATGATACCTACAACCAATATATCCTATAAAATATTTTCAATTTAATTCTTTTAGGCAAAGGGATGATGATACATGCACACATTTGGGTAGGCTACCCAAAAGTAACGGGATACTATGATCATGCTTTATGTGTAAAAGTGGTAGACATGGGGGAGATAAAATACCTATTGGTGTTTGTCCAAAACTAACTAAAGGTCAAGATGAACGGGGTGAGGAGCATCCTCAAATTGAATAGAATGGAATTGTGCAATAATTCCACAACAACTTTTTTTAAGATCTTTTACATACAATGGAAGATGACTATTTTTAAGAGTCTTCTTTGTTGAGACCTTTGAGCATGTAGGATTTCCCATCCTTTTGGAAGCATGTATAATTCAGGAATTCCAGTGTGATGGGGGCTTAATGTTCTTAACCATTTAGCACTGAAAACAATATCATACACACCCATTTCAATGGTAAACATGTGAGTTTCTGAAAAGTAATCACTTATTTAAAGTTGTATAGTTTCACATTGTTGGCTACATTTCATATATTCACATTAACAATCATAATCTGAAATTTGTTAACCACATAGATATAAAAGTGTGTTTCTGGGCAAATACAATGATTTGAATGAAATTATAGATGTCATCACTATCAATTAAAATAATTAACTTCTTATTCTTTATAAAACTTATCAACATTAACATTAACTTCTTATGCTTCATAAAACTTATCAACATTAACATTTGAGGAGAGGAAATACCAATTAAAACTTTAAGGGCGATTTAATCAACATTAACATTTGAGTAGAGGAAATACCAATTAAAACATTAAGATTGATTTGGGAGAGGAACTTCCTTGGGCGGAAATGAATATCCCTTTTGTTTTGTGTGCATCAATTTTATATGGGTTGAATACATAGTTGTATATGATATATATATTTTTTAAAAATTTCACAATAAATGAAACTTGAAAATATTAAGATAACTTTTCAAAAATAAAAAATTTTGATATCTATTGGAATAGATTTATCTTAAATTTTTTCGAGAGAGATCCAATTTCTTGAGGTGTAATTTTTTTCTTGATATGTAAAATATTTAAGATAAAAAAAATTCAAAAAATAATCATGATAATTCGATTAACATAATATATATTTAATTTCATTAAAACATATGTAAAAAATTTCTAGCTGACATGTTATTATTATTATTTATTTTTTATTATTAAAATATGTCACGTTATATCACATCATATCACATTACAACATCTCCCTTATATTAAGTTGTAAGCACCTCGCTATTCTCGGTACAATAACTTGACATATTATGGAATTTTATTAAACAATATTACTAAACTTATTATGACATTATAGAATTGATAAATGTAATAATAATCTTATAAGTGTGATGACTCACAATATAATTTTCCCCTCATTTTTAAATAAATATAGGTATTAGAATAGTGTACATAAATAAAGAAGGATAAAATGCACAGTATGTGTTAATATATATTAAATTGTTGCATATGTTGGTATTGGTAATGCATATTATGTTTTAATATATATTAAATTATTGCATATATTGGTGTTGGTATTGGTAAAGAAAATTGTTTAATTTTCTCATATGCATGCATAAAAAATGGTGTAATTTAATATGGACATTGTTTTAAAAAAGTATTGTTGTCCTTAAAAACATTCACTTTAAAAGTATTGTTGTCCTATAAACATTTATTCTTTTGGTTTTTATATTTATTTCAAATTATTCATTTTAAAAGTATTGTTATTTTAAAAACATATACTCTTTTGGTTTTTATATTTATTTTAGAATTTGATATGTTTAAATTATTTAAACAAAATTTATAATAAAAGTATAAGGTAATAATATGTTTATCAAATTTATTCCAATAACCACAGTTAAAAAAGATGTAATGATAAAAAGTATAAAGTAATAATATGTTTATCAAAGTGATTCCAATAACCACAGTTAAAAAAAATGTAATGAGAACTAATAAGAAAAAGCATCACCAATCACATAAATATATGATTCCATTTCTTTAAAAGAATTACTACCAATCCTTACAATATTCATATGTCAAGTATATGAAGTCAAGTGAGAAAACATTGGTGTCATTCACATTTGCTCATATAACTAGTATCATCAACTTTCTCAACATGAAACTTATTAAACTAAACCTTATAAACCTAAAAAAAAAAAAAATATAAACAATGTTATAAAAAATTTAAAAAATAATGAATTCATAAAACTTTCAAAAAAATGTCAACAGTAAGATTATGATTTTAATTTTAGCTGTACTTTTGTTTTCAACTATTTAGTTTTGTTTTTAATAACTTTTTTCATTCAATTTTTAGTAGCATTTCCAAATCGTAAAATACTCACATTTTTTTTCTTTCAATAACAATTACATATTAAAAAAAACATGAAAACATATGCATAAGAAAAGAAAAGAAAACTTATATATCAACCCATGCCCATGCCCATGCCCAACTTTGTAGATCCAATTACACCTTATAAGATGAATATATGCCCCTAAGAATGCCATGTGAGGATAAATAAGAAGTATCAAATGCACATCACCAAAGTTCGACATGAGGAAGAAAGTAGAGTGGGCACGCAATCACTATAATGATTTTGGCCCTTCGTTTCTTGGATTTATTTCCTCCTTATTCGCTAATGACACCTAAATGTGATTTCAAGGTGTCCCATTAAATTTTAGACAAAGAGACAAAGATATTTACTCTTTGTTCATAGTGTCTTTAAGCAAATGAAACACTATATGTAAAGTCATTGAGCCTTCTAAATATTATAATCACATAACCTATATCATGATTTTGCTAGTTGTTTACCTATAAAAAGAAACCTTTGGTAAATAATAAGAATCACTTCTATGATCTAGATTTATTGTTTTTAGCGTAAATTTTGAGCATAGGTATTTTCTCTTAGTGTAGAATAGTATAACTGTTATATCTCCATTTTGAACCTTAGGATATATTGGCATTTAATATAAATATTGTATACATGCGATGTATGTTTTCCTAGCATGAAGCTCAAGGCCAAAGCCCTGCTAGTGGATGCTCGGATTTTATTCATAAAAGAAAGTATTTGATATTACACTATCCATGTGCTATTAAGCCATGAAACATTGTAAAATGATGTAAATATTAATATTGCAATAAAAATACCAAAAATTGGCTATGGAAGCAACTAATAAGAGAGGGCCATGTGTATCCACTAGGGAGTGGTGAGGGGGTTGTGGGGTTGAACCATATGCTGCCAAATGTCATCTTGAGAACACATTTGACTTTCCTTGCTGACATTTAATTATGATGTAAGGAAGTGGTTGAATAAATCAATCCATGCCTTCAATGGAGCATGGGCAACCCAAAAATTCGTATGGTAGGGTATGGGCTCTATTTCCTTGACCCACAAGTCACTCTACCTCATGGGAATTCGTTTTTCCTCATTCCCATTCCATTGTTGAAAATCTAAGCATCATTTTTCATCCATTACACATTCCCAACAGTGAGAAAAACCAGAGATCACAACTCTGAATTAAACCACGTTTTAAAGTGCCAAAAACGCTTAGACAATTGTGTGGACAATGAAATCCAATGGGGGATCCATAGACCTGAACCTTGGGGCGAATTTGAGAGTGTTATTTGCCTAGAAATCCATAGTAAAAACCCGATTTGATAGCTGAAAATCCAATTACGGGACAAAGTCATTTGGCCATAGAATTGAGAAAATCCAAGCATGATTGACAGAGAAGAAGATAGAACAGAGGTTGGAATTGCTTGAAAAACCCAATGAAGGCTAGAATCTCAAGGATTTAACAGCTTGGACCTTTCTATGCCTACCCTGAAGAGCACTGGAGGGAAGGGGCGCCTAAGGGACTATGTAGCAGAGAAGGGGACCTTCCTTGTGTTGGGTGTGGTAGGTATTGTGGGTGCCAAGGCTGTTTGAATTTAGTTGATATGTCTGTAGCTTTGTGGTTGAGCTCACTGGATTAGCATCCTCCTCCTTTGTCTCTTGCATGCTTGATAAACCCAACTGTGTGTTGGCTTAGCATGACTGTTTGTGTGAAACCATGGTTGTGAGTGAGCCCATTTAGTTCCTCCTTAGTGGACACAACCCAACTCGGGGGTGGTCTCTTAGCTGAAAGAATATAGGCTGAACATAGACCTATGGTTGGGTGGAACGTTTCTCTCACATAGCCAGTTGCTTGGACAACTTCATCTTAAAGATAAGTATTCTTTGTGGTTTAATTTATGTCAATTCTGTGATATGCAATGTTTTAATTATTGACTGTTTTGTCAATTGAATGAAGTGATTATCTTAATTTTTATCAGCATAAAGCCTGTGCATAGCAAGAGAAGGGGATTAATTCTTTGTATGATGTTTCGTCATTCTTCCTTGAAGAAATATGCTTATGCATTCCATTCTCTGTGTGTGTTATTATGTTTTAATTCCATTATGTATATTTTAATTATGCATTTTATTAAATTGTAAATTCCTTCGTATGGCTTTGGGGGAGAATTAGACACCCCATATTGCGTTCATGTTCCCTCTGTGGGTCGGGAGGATGGGAGGGGACATGACAATAACCTCCATCTATGATTTAACACAACTTATACATAAAGCACTTTAAAATCACGATCATAACTTAATGCCACGCGCAAAGAGCATTTGCAATGAAAATTATGATATAGAGGGAACTTGTTACTTACATCTTTGTTGGATGTGGAAGAAAGATGCCCACATGCACATTATTTTAGATGGTAAAATGTTGCTAAAAATGGTTGGTACTTAAATGATGAATATTTGAAATCTAAGAGATGCAACCATCTTAAGTGAGAGATTTGAGAGAGAAATTACAAGTGAAACCTTATAAAAACACACTACTTGGATGATGGATATTTGAAATCATAGAGACACAACCATCTTAAGTGAGATTTGATAATAAACAATTAACAAGTGAAGCTTCACAATTAACAAGTGAAACTTCACAAGGGTGATGGTTTTTATTCAAGAACACAATCATACAACCTTTTTTTTTTCTAGTTTTTCTTTTATAAAGCAATTAGGGCTAAAGGCTATAACCAACTAAAAATGATTGATCTCTAAGATTTTCCAAATATGTTAAAGTTCAATAAGTAGGATAATGGAGGAATGACCCTACCTTATAAACACCACATCCTAACCTCCAATTGCCACAGCCACAATAACATATGTTTCAAAATTTTCAACAAACCTACATGAAGAAATATACATATTTTCTTCATTCAAATAAAAAGTATTGAAGAGATTCTAATACCATCTATTTTCTTTATTGTAATTAACAATAATCTCACAAAAAAATTATGTAATCAACACTAATCTCATAATTATTTTTTAACAACTATTCATTTACCATTACCATTTAACACATTTCCAACAAAATCCATAATTTTAAACTTTCTAATAAAACCCCACTCTACTCCAAAATATATCATTTCCCAGAAAATCCATAATTACGCCGTAGGCATTTCACCACGGAGGTGCATAACCTCCACGTCAGCTAGATTCCTCGCTCATAGAGCGAATGGAATCCTGCCACGTGGACGGTTATGCTTCGCCTGTTGTCACCTCCGCCTGCTACCTCCTCTGGCCGCCGACCTCCTCCCGAGATAAAGCAAATGCAGAAATCGAACACTATATCTCTTACACAGAAAGAAACGGACTCAGACAGTCAGGTGTAGGACGTCAGATCGAAACTCCCAGGAAGTCTGAGAAATCAGAATCGGGATCGAAATTCACAGGAAGTCTAAGAATGGGGCTCTTCCAGCAGTGGACTGCGGTTTTGGCCAACAGATTTCAAGATCAATGAAAGAAATGCGACCATGATACCTTTAGGTCCGGTGCAAAATAATTGTACAGTTAACCTGCACAACGTAGCGATTAATACTGTTATTATGATATGAATTAATGGATTCTGGGTGCCAGATTATGAGAAATATGATCCGAGTTCAGGAGGAATATAGCAAACCAATGCAAATATTGCTGACCGTTTCGCTGGAAATCAGCTAAAATCGTCGATCGTTGATGGCCGACGGTTTCGCAGCGATTTCGCGAAATCCTGCCGACCGTCTCGCTGTGGAAGCAATAGAGTTGAAAAATGACGAAGGTTCCATTCTCTTGTTCCATTCATTCTTATTTTTTCGGCTGTTAGAAATAGAGTTGAAACATGACAGAATTAATGAAAACCATAGTTGATACACCACAAATAAGAAATCTTACCAGTTGCAAGCTGCGCCGAGGTTGCAGAGCTCCCTAGTGGCTTAACTCTTCAAAAAAAATGGACAAAGGAAATGAGAGAAAGAGGAAATGAAAAAAAAACATAAATTTCCCGAACCAACGTTACCTGCAAACAGTCTGAAAATGCTTCATTACCACGACGTGGTTCTATAAATTCTCGGCATGCCAGATCAGTTATACTAAATGGAAGCTCCGACAGGCCATTGGAGCCATTGGAATTTCGGCATCAAACAAGGAGTCAGCGCACAATACACAAAAATTTGTCCAAAGTCTGGTTTCTAGGTTTTCTGTTGGTCTGGAGACTCAGAAGGAAAAATTCATTGTTTTGAATAGACGGGTAAGGAATTATGTTTTCCTACGTTTGTCATTACTGGTAGCTCTTCTAACTCGGACATCCCAACAACATTTGGAGCACTTCTAATTGGGACATCCCAACAACATTTTTCGCGTGCTCCAAGCCACGTATGCTCTTCAGCTTCACACACATGTCTGCCCAACAAACAAACAGAAATGAAATCTCTTCGCTCTCTCTTCTACCATTACCAACTTCTTACTCCTTTCCATAATGGTAGGAATACAAGGGATGTTGTTGCTTTGCATGAACACTAATGCGAATCACAGAGTTGTAAGCACTGCTAAGTTATGGGATTATGAGATTTGTGATTTATCATGACTTTTGCTTGGGGAGAGGAAATAAAAATTAAGAACGCTGGGAAGATACCATTGTTTCCATACTTGGAAGCTCCTTTAGTTGCGTGAGGCTAAGGGTTCCCACATCAAGAATACGCATGAGAGGGGGTAATTGGAGGATGAATCCATGGCCACAAGCCAGGTCATAGCTCCCAAAGTCTACTAAAAATGCACAACAATCCACTAAGCTCCCCAAGCAACCCATTGCATATGCATACGTGCTTAGAGCAGACCTCATGAGAGAGTGTGGGAGAGGAGGGTGCGAGCAATGAGGCTTCCCCTCCAGGTTTGTGTGGTGATACAGGAAAGAGCAGGGGGTCAATCCTTGTAGAACAAATCGCCCAATCCAAAAGAAAAAGATAGGTAAGAGACATAACTCTAAGTGGTCAAAAAAATTATAATATTAATCCAAAATGAACCCTATACCTGCATTCGGATGGAGGATGCCACTTGAATCACTTGTGTTCTCGAACCCGATTTGTGGAGCTCACTGAGTCACTCACCCTCTTAGACCATAGTTGCAGAGCACACTAAAAATTTTCACGGAGAAATGAGCGGGCTCAAGTTGGGGAAAGGGTTAAATAATGTGTAATAATGTGTATCAGTATCTAAGTAAGATAAACGAGCTGAGAAGAAATGGAAGAGCCCACGCAGAGGCTCATGCAAAAATAAAACCCTAAAATAATTTATGGAGGAGCCCACGTGGAGGCTGCATGCAAAAATATAAAACCTAAATAATTTATTCTAATTGTTCAAAAATTTGGGTTTTATTTTGAATTACTTATTATAAATGACTAGGAATCATAATGGTAATAGAATTAATATGCAATTGTGGACTGATCATAAGTATTTTCAATGGGGCTGCCAACATATTATAATTTGTATTTTGTTTTTCCTAACCCCTCAATAGGAGTAACATCTAATCCAATATGGCTATTTAGATTATTGTTACGTTCTAGGCTTGTCAGAACTAGATAGAATTTAATAGATGGTTTGGTGCCAACCGATAGAGACAAACTAGAGATGACAAGATCGTCAAAGCTCAAATGGGGATAGTTGGACTGTTCATATGCATAATGCTAAAGCCTGGTTTAAAAAAAAAACAAAAAGCTGACTTACAGAAAGAGTTACAAATTGGCAACCGTCTTACTGTTTTCTCTGATTTTGCTATCAAAATATGACATGGATTTTTGCAAGACTTTTTTCTAAGGTGTAATTACAAAATTAGCCATCAGCCTTCAGACTTAAAATATAAATATATAAATATGATCATCAGTAAACCTCTGCTCTCATAATTTTGTATAAGAAACATTTTTTTCCACATTCATGGTAAACTAAAAGGTCACATCAGAGTCACAGTGGAGCTGTGTTCTGTCAGATATTTTGACCTCATTGTTCTCCATGCGTATGATTTAGTTTATACTTTGTAAAGGATCTTCAACTCATTGTTCTCCATATGTAGAATTTGGCTCATCTTCTTCAACTCATTGTTCTCCATATGTAGAATTTGGTTCATCTTCTTATGTAGAATTTGAATTATAATTTCTCAGGATTAAGATTTTGGCTTAAACTTTATAAAGATTATTCAATTCATTGTTTTCCATATATATAGAATCTGAGTTATACTTTTAAGATTATTCAATTCATTGTTTTCCATATATATATAGAATCTCAGTTATACTTTGTGAAGATTGAGATTTATAAAAATTTCCAAACAATGATCTCATGGATATATAAAAAGGAACGTTGCTTTTATTAATGCTCTTATTATATAAGAAACATCATATTACATATATAGACCCCTTTTTCAGAACAGACAAGAAAGCAATCAGTTCTGTTTGCAAACAATATTTAATGTCTTGCCTATTTGTATGTTTATTACGACTTATAAAATAAGCCTATAAAAGGGAATCTACTGAATATATAGAATTTGGTTAATACTTTGTAAGAGTTTCATAATTCAGAATTTGGCTTGAAGATTGAGATTTATATATAAAAAAAAGATAATCAACTTAAGGATACACAAATAAACAAATAAAGTAATGTTATATTTTTAATAAAATAGTATTAAAATAACACAAGTTTAAGAATTTACATTAAATGGTTCAAAGTCACTTAAGTAAGAGTTGTATCATAAGATTATTTGCTCTTGTGATTTTTGGTGGTTGGCCTCCAAGGAGAGGATAGATTTTGATCTATAATGATTGCCTTCCAATCATCAGTGTTATGTTTAATGGGTTGCAATGTCTAAAATAGCTAACACCATGGTTGAGAATTCGTTATCGCATTGAACTAGAGAGGGAACTCAATTATAGATCTATCCACACCTATGCCAAACTACACAACGAACTTTAAAATTTTCCATACACTAAGTGCTTGGGGATGCACTAGGTGGTTCTTTACTCATATTGTACGGGGGGGCATTATAGAAATCTAACGACTATTGAAAATGGCTCATCTCCACCCTATCTTTTGTACATAAACAATGATATTGACTAATAATCTCACACAGATTAGAGCATTTCTCACCTTTCAAAAGGCATGAAAAGCCTCTTTTGATTAAAAATAATGTATTATTCTCTTCTTCCACAAAAAAGAAGAATCTCACCACAAACAATAAGCTAAGAACTCTACAAATATACAACCCATGGGAGGTTATCTCCTAGGAGAGAAACACTCCATGCAATAGATGCATGACTACACTTACCACATAAATAATTGACCCTCCCGAGAGAGACTTGGCTACATAATGAAACCAAAAGAGGTTCTTTAAATTTTTAGCGTGCCTACAATGGGTACATTTCAAGTTGTGCACACTCATCAAAGTGTCTCCTATCTATATAAGGAAAACCTAATAGTTAGGGACCATGAAATGTTTTTTTCTTAGGCTCCAACACTAAGTTTTACAAGATGCTTAATATGTAGTTGGCAAGTTTGTTGCTTAGTCAAGGATTACAATTTTAAGGAAGTACACAAGATGATGACTACTTTACACGGTTCAATGCTAACCTAAATTCAATGGATTTAAACCTACCATACAATGTAGAATAATAGTAAGAACTCGAGTAAACATATTACCTTGTGTTGAGTTGGGGTAAGCTTTTCTCTTTCTTAGGAGATGTGCAAGGTTCAAATTCAAATTTTAAGGAAGTACAAAAGATGATGACTACTTTACACGGTTCAATGCTAACCTAAATTGAATGGATTTGAACCTACCATACAATGTAGAAGAATAGTAAGAACTCGAGTAAACATATTACCTTGTGTTGAGTTGGGGTAAGCTTTTCTCTTTCTTAGGAGCTGTGCAAGGTTCAAAAGTGCAACATAATCCAGTATGGATATTGCAAAATTTATTTTCTCAAAACTTATTACATATATTTCTTAGTAGGAGGTGGATTAACCATGTAATTACTTGCATTATGTTGGGTGGAGTTTCACTTGAAACTTTGGGAACAAAAACTTGAAAAGAGGACAAGGAACTCATGTGATATGGCTCTACATATGTGGAGTTCATCATGGTTGGTTTTTCTCCATTAACGTTCCAATGCTCCCAACAATACTCAGTTCCAATTCTATGGTTTTGCTCCATTGACCTTCCAACGCTCCTGACTTGCGAGCAGTACCAATTTCATATCCTTCAGGTGTAAGGGTGAAGCCACAACAAGCAAGAGTTTCTGCAGAACGACACCTTTCGTTAGCCACACTACGTACCGGCGAGTACTCAAGTTAATTAGTCGAGCGTGATTGCCAAAGAGCACCCACACTAATGATTTGTAATTTTTTTGTAAATTTTTAAAGTGAAATGCATAAAACAACGACTGTTTCGCTGTTATTCCCAGAGTGTCTTTATTGAAGATTGGGTGAAAGGCTTAATATTTTGGTAATCTAACATATGATGGTCGTTATCAATTTGAAGAGAAATTTTGGTCGGCGTCGCGGTCGATGGTCGGTGGTCGTGTTAATGAGCATGCAAGTTTGAAGATATACCCCTCCAACCTGCGTGCTGCCATAACGAAACGTTCGACAGGATTTGGAGAAATCGCTACGAAACCATCGGCCGTCGGCGATCGACGATTTTAGCTTATTTTACCCACGACAGAGATGGATATGACGATCAAAATCTCTATGAAATAAAAGAGTTTGATATTTATATAGAAATCACAGAAACTCCACATGCTTACATACTCATTGCTCATCTCCCAGGTACATAAAAAATTCTTCATTTATGAAATAAAATAGCCGAACGGGGTCAGAAGAAAGCAAGGATGCGAATAACGAAAAATGGCGTCTATTACGAAGAATGCTAGACAGTAGCAGCTTTCTGGATTGAAAGAAGAATTTAATGAGAGATATACTTTACAGAAATATTTTTCAAAAATGATTGGACAAACCTGGAATTTTTTCAATTCACAAGGTCCCGGGGGTATACTACAAGCTCTAGAATCAATTATTATTAAGTCTCCTCGAATTACTAGAATTCTGTCAAACGACTTGGATAAAACGGACCAAAGTGCTAATTATTTTTCATGAAATCAATTCAATCCTTGCCTTGGAAGCAAATGAAGTATGGTTAAACCCTGGCTGAGAAAATCCCTCAAAAAATCCAAAGCTTCTATGAGCACCTAAAATTCTTCAGCAATAATCTTGAAATGAGAAAACTTATAGTAATATTTCTAGATAAAGGGTTTTAGATGAATCAGGATGCACCGATCCAGTTATGTTGATGTATATGTAACTTCGAAATGTATTTCATCTGTGTATTTTATATATATTTATTGTACCCTTATAAGAGATGTGTTATTCCTCTATAAGGAAGTGTCGTCATGTGGATTGACAAATGTCGCAAGTGTGTGTACTTGCTGATGGGTTATTAGACCACCATATGGGGTCGGCCCGGAATTATATATAATATAATGTGGATGTATCTAAGTAGACAAGTCGGCCCCATTGGGTCACTAGGCAAAAAGGTGAGTATAAATAGAGATAGGAGATCTCTATTTTACTCACTCGGAAAAGTAACTCACTCTCACTCTCAAAAGTGGCGCACTAGCGAGGAGGAGGAGGATCATCTGCTAGGAGACTATCTCAGTGTTATTTGGTTGTATTTTGGTTGAGCCATTGCTCTCTCTATCTCTGAGGAAGTTGTGGGGTTTTTCACCTTAGGGTTTTCCCCACAGAAACTCTGTGTCTTTGGTCTCTATGCTTTTGATTCTTGTGATGCTTGTGATGCTTGTCATATTATGATTGTCATGCATTGATATACTGTAGATGTTATTCTCTCAGCAAAGATCCTATAGTATTGTGAATTAATACTCAAAATTTAACATGGTATCAGAGCTAACCTGAGAAGAAGACATTTTACAGTGACGGAAGCTTGAGTTCCTTGTTTGTTGGGTTTCTCTCCACATATTTTTGAAAATCAGTATAGTAGATTGACTCTACTCATCAAGGCGCATCTATCTGTCCAATCAGAATTCAGTTCCGAGCATTTTCAGATTTGGCCCTAAAAATTAGGGTTTCCACAAAAATAGGAATTTCTGGAATCTAAAGACACAGCTGGAAGCTCCTTGCAAAAATCGAAGTTTAGAGCTTTGGATCGAGATTTTTGGCTGGGTAGATCTCCGGGAAACTCAAACCCTAATTCTGGGCTCTCCCTAGTGAACCCGGGAGGACAAAAAGGCAATTTTGAAGGGCAAGACTTTGCTGATCTCAAATTCTGAATGTACCAGGCTGATCAGCTCACCAAGGCGCATCTTTCTATCCTTTCAAAAATTTGAAATTCACATTTTGAATTTTTAGGGTTTCTCTGACAAACCCTAATCCGGGACCAGATCCAGTTTTCAACACTTCAAGTGGTAAGTCCTAAATATTTTCTATTTCCATTTTGAAGTACTTTTTAAGATGTCTCTCCACACCAAGCTTGAGGATAAGCTTGAAGGGGCTGATAACTTCCGAGCCTGGAAGTATAGGATTGGGTTAATCCTGGAAGAGAATGAGTTGGACTCATATGTGAAAGAAGACATCCCTATCCCAGAGGATGAAGAGGCCAAGGCATTGCACAAGAAGAACTTGGTCAAGGCAAAGAGAATCATTGCTGATTCTATCAAAGACCATCTCATACCCCATGTGTCTTCTCTTAAGACACCCAAGGAGATGTTTGACTCTTTGACCAAGTTGTTTGAAGGAAAGAACATAAATCAGAAGATGACCCTGCGGAACCAATTGAAAGGAGTAAAGTTTCAGAATGGAGAAACCATTCAATCCTATTTTTCAAGGGTCTCCCAGATCAAGGAACAGCTAGAAGCAGTGGATGAAATGGTGGAGAATGGTGAAGTGGTGATGACCACTCTAAATGGCCTACCCAGGTCATGGGATTCCTTTATCCAAGGAATTTGTGTAAGGAAGAAATTAATCTCCTTCAGTAGACTATGGGAAGAATGCTCACAAGAAGAACCAAGGCTTGTGGCACGAGAAGAAAAGATGGGGAATGAAGATCAAGCTCTCACAGCTCACACTAGGAAAGGAAAGTCCAAAAGAGAGCCATCTCACTCCAAGAGATCTTCACATCACTTCAAAGAAAGAAGAATATGCTTCACTTGTAATGAGAAAGGACATATTGCCATAAATTGTCCCAAGAACAAGAAGGACAATAACATCTCCAACAAGAAGAAGAAGGGTAGCAAAAAAAGGTTTCATGCTCATGCTGCCGAAGATGATGAACCCCCAAAGAAGAAGGCTAGGGCAGAAAGTGATAGTAATGATGACTCATCAAGTGAAGAAGAGTATGTTCTGATCTCTGCTCTCACAGGTACCATCTCCCATGGCTGTAATGATTGGTTGATTGATAGTGGGAATTCCAAACACATGACTGGGTTTAAGGAATCTTTTGTGAATCTATCTGAACATGAATCACCCCATAAGGTGAAACTTGGGGATGATTATCAATACCCAATCAAAGGAAGCGGTGAAGCCTCCTACAACCTAGATTCTGGAAAATCATTGAAGATGAAAGAAGTATTTTATGTACCTGGGCTCAAGAAGAACTTACTCTCCATCTCTGCATTGGATGCAAAAGGTATGAGGGTTGCATTTGTGGATGGACAAGTCCTAATGTGGCCAAAGGGAAAGACCATAGATGATGCAGTAGTGATTGGAGAGCAAGAGGGAGGCTTGTATAAATTGAAGGGACAACCTGAACATGCCATGGTGCATGAATCCATGGAGCCAAGTGAACTTTGGCATAGAAGACTTGCTCACATGCACTATAGAGCACTTCCAATTGCAAGCAAGGCAGTAGAGGGTCTTCCTGAAATCAAGACCAAACATGAAGGTGTTTGCAAAGGATGTGCAAAAGGTAAGAACATTAAGAAGGCTTTCCCAAGTAGTGAAAGCAAGGCAAAAGACATCCTGGAAATCATCCACTCAGATGTATGTGGCCCTATGTCATCCAGTCCCCTGAGTGGGTACATTTACTATGTCTCATTTATTGATGACTTCTCCAGGAAGACTTGGGTATGCTTCTTGAAGGGCAAAGATGAGGTGCTTGATAAATTCAAGGAATTCAAAACCTTGATGGAGAATCAAACTGACAAGAAGATCAAAACATTCAGATCAGACAATGGTGGAGAATTCACCTCAAGTGACTTCAAGAAGCTTTGTAGTGATTCAGGGATTAAGAGGGAGTTGACTGCTCCTTATAATCCTCAATAGAATGGTGTTGCAGAAAGGAAGAACAGAACTATCATGGAAGCAGCAAGGGCAATGTTGCATGACCAGGATCTTCCTATGCATCTATGGGCAGAAGCAGCTAGAACAGCTGTATATGTGCAGAACATAACACCTCACAAGATATTGGACAACAAGACACCAGAAGAGGTCTTTTCTGGTAAGAAACCTGAAGTCAGTCATCTCAGAATATTTGGTTGTCCAGTATACACTCATGTCCCAAAGGAAAAGAGGACTAAACTAGATCCTTCAGGAAAGAAGGGTATCTTTGTGGGTTACAGTGAAAGCTCGAAGGCTTACAGAATATACTTTCCAGGGTTCAAGAAGATTGATGTCAGCAGGGATGTAACATTTGATGAAAACTCAGCATTCATCAAATCAAGGAAGGCACCTACCGAAGTTTATGAAGAACCTAAGGAAACAAGATTTCAGGACACTACCATGACTGAAGCAGTTCCAGAAGCTGTTCGTGAGTTTGAAGATCCACAAGAACCTGTAGATCCACCCCGTGAGGATAACTCTCACAAGAGAAAACTTGTATGGGCTAGAGAGCTCATTCAAGATGCAGAAAGATTTGGTATTCCAGAAGAAGAACACAGAGCAAAGAAGAGAACCAGATCACAGACCAGCTATGTTGCTTTACTCTGTGACATTATGAACAAAGAGCCTTCCAGTTATGAAGAGGCAGCGGAAAAGAAAGAATGGAAGGATGCCATGGTTGAGGAATACCAATCAATAATGAAGAATGATGTTTGGGATGTTGTCCCAAGACCTAAAGAGAAGTCAGTTGTAACTTCTAAATGGATCTTCAAAATCAAGCATGCTGCAGATGGCAGTGTGGAGAAATACAAGGCAAGATTTGTAGCTCGTGGATTCTCTCAGAAAGAGGGAATAGATTATGAAGAAACTTTTGCACCTGTAGCCAGGTATACTTCCATCAGAACAGTACTTGCCCTGGCTGCAACTATGAAATGGAAAATACACCAGATGGATGTCAAGACTGCTTTCTTGAATGGTGTAGTTGAAAAGGAAGTATATGTGGAACAACCACTTGGTTTTGAAATACATGACAGGGAGTCATATGTGTGCAGACTGAAGAAAGCCTTGTATGGCTTGAAGCAAGCTCCCAGAACCTGGTGTGGTAGGATGGACAGTTTCCTATCTAGTTTGGGCTTTACCAAGAGTAAATCGGATTCCAACCTTTACTACAAGGTTGAGGATGGGAATCCTGTGATTCTACTCTTGTATGTGGATGACTTATTTGTAACAGGAGATGACAGACTGATTGCAGATACTAAGAGGAAGCTTGCTGCTAAATTTGATATGAAAGATTTGGGAATGATGCACTATTTCCTAGGTATGGAGGTGTGGCAGAATGCAGGTGGGATCTTCCTTGGTCAAGGGAAGTACACAGTAGATATCCTGAAGAGATTCGGGATGATGGATTGCAAGGCCATGGCCACACCTATGGCATCGAATCTGAAGCTTCTATGTGATGCTTCATCTGAGCCGGTTGATGTCTCCATGTATCGTCAGATGATTGGGTCCTTGATGTACCTGACGAACACGAGACCATACATTTGCTTTGTTGTGAACACATTGAGCCAATTCCTGACGGATCCGAGGAGTGTTCACCTGGTTGCTGTAAAGCATGTTCTGAGGTACCTGAAGGGTACAGTGGATTATGGGCTCAAGTATGAAGCGAATCAAAAGTTTAACCTACAGGGTTATGTTGATTCAGATTGGGCTGGCAGTGCTGTAGATAGGAAGAGCACATCTGGGTGTTGCTTCAGTATGGGATCAGGTGTGATCTCTTGGTTTAGCAGGAAGCAGTCCTGTGTAGCACTGAGTACAGCTGAGGCAGAGTATGTTGCAGCTTGTTCAGCTAGTTGTGAGGCAGTATGGCTACGGAAGCTACTGTCTGAGTTATTTGATCTCCCGTTGGATGCTACTGGTATCTTCTGTGATAACGAAAGTTGTGTGAAGCTGCCCGAGAACCCAGTGTTTCATGACAGGTCGAAACACATAGAGATCAAATATCACTATATCAGGGATATGGTGCAGAGAGGAGCTTTGAAGCTCTTGTATGTTGCGATGGACGAGCAGATTGCAGATGTGCTGACGAAGCCACTAGCCAGGGTGAAGTTCGAGTACTTCAAAGAGAGGCTTGGCGTGCTTCAGATCGAGGACACTTCAAGGAAGAAGTGATGGACACATTTGCTGGAGCCATTCCAAGCATGTTGGAAGGGGGATCCTTCACATGGCTGTGGATGTAAGCGTTGAATGATGAGCATCAGGATGATGTTCTGGTTTCTGCTTGGATATGATCAGTTGATCATTATATGTATGCATCATGTTGGATGTTGGATATGATCGGTTGGATCATGTGTATGTATTTTGTATACGCATCATGTTGGATGCTGGATATGATCGGTTGGATCATGTGTATGTATTTTGTATACGCATCATGTTGGATGCTGGATATGATCGGTTGGATCATGTGTATGTATTTTTGTATGTACGCATCATGTTGGATGCTGATGGATACATTGTGTGGATCATGTATCTTTGTATGATCAGGTAGATCATGTATGCTGATGGATACATTGTGTGGATCATGTATCTTTGTATGATCAGGTAGATCATGTATGATTGATGGATACATTGTGTGGATCATGTATCTATGTATGTATCAGATGGATACTTGGTGTGCATCAGATGGATGCATTGTATGATCAGGATGATCGTGGATGACGAGCTTCTCCAGATGACATGCAGCAGGATGTTGCAGTGATGATGATCAGGATGATCATGTGTACATCAGGATGATGTTTGATGAGTATCAAATGATACTTTGTGGCCGTGGATCAGGTTGTGCAAGTAAGCATGTAATTTGTGCCCTGGGAGATTTGCAGATGGTCTTTCAAGGTTTTTCCTATGGCATATAATTCGGTGCCCTAGGACATCTGGCAAATGCTCTTGCGAGGTTTTGCTTGGAAGGACATGTAATTTGTGCCCTGGGAGATCTGCAGATAGTCTTTCGAGGTTTTGCCTATGGCATGTAATTCGATGCCCTAGGATATCTGGTAGATGCTCTTGCGAGGTTTTGTCCTATGGCATGTAATTTGCTCCTAGGAGATCTGGACAGGATGAAAAAGGCCTCATATGCTTTAGCTAGGTTTTGCCATGACCACATGTAATTTGCTCCTGGGAGATCTGGACAGGATGAAAAAGGCCTCAGATGCTTCAGCCAGGTTTTGTGGTGAGATCACATGTAATGTGCTCCTGGGAGATCCGATAGGTAGAGCTGAGTGCTCATAACAGCCTGGGATGCTTCAGCCAGGTTTTGTGATGGGTCACATGTAATGTGCTCCTGGGAGATCCTACAGGTAGAGCTGTGTGCTCGTAATAGCCTGGGATGCTGCAGCTAGGTTTTGTGACACACGTAATAAGTCCTGAGGATTCCACAGTATGGCTAGTGATGATGAAGACCTGCAGATGGCGGGCCTACATCCAGTATGAAAAAGGATTAGCTCTGTAGAACTTCCTATGACGAGTAGAGTCAGAGATTGGTTGAGATAGCAGCAGCAGTGACGATGATGATGACAATGCATCGATGACGATGATCCAGAGAAGAAGACTTGTCTAGCAGATCTGTGTCGAGAAATACCTTCCTAGTTAAGAGGGAGTGTTGATGTATATGTAACTTCGGAATGTATTTCATCTGTGTATTTTATATATATTTATTGTACCCTTATAAGAGATGTGTTATTCCTCTATAAGGAAGTGTCGTCATGTGGATTGACAAGTGTCGCAAGTGTGTGTACTTGCTGATGGGTTATTAGACCACCATATGGAGTCGGCCCGGAATTATATATAATATAATGTGGATGTATCTAAGTAGACAAGTTGGCCCCATTGGGTCACTGGGCAAAAAGGTGAGTATAAATAGAGATAGGAGATCTCTATTTTACTCACTCGAAAAAGTAACTCACTCTCACTCTCAAAAGTGGCGCACTAGTGAGGAGGAGGAGGATCATCTGCTAGGAGACTATCTTAGTGTTATTTGGTTGTATTTTGGTTGAGCCATTGCTCTCTCTATCTCTGAGGAAGTTGTGGGGTTTTTCACCTTAGGGTTTTCCCCACGGAAACTCTGTGTCTCTTGTCTCTATGCTTTTGATTCTTGTGATACTTGTGATGCTTGTCATGCATTGATATACTGTAGATGTTATTCTCTCAGCAAAGATCCTATAGTATTGTGAATTAATACTCAAAATTTAACAAGTTAAAGTCGGGGAACTTCAAGGAATTCCATGAAATGTTTTCATAAAAAAATTAAAAATTAAAAATAAAAAACTAAAACAAAAAGCCCAGAAAAAAATCAAATAAATTGAAAGGGGGATTTTTCAAAGAAACGTTTCAGACGGCATCCAGGATACACGGAACGACCAACAAATGAAATCTGAGAAAAAAAAGGCCATCAAATTCCCTCTCTTCTTCAATTAAAGCTTTAAATGAAACAAATTCGTGGCAAATTTATCCACTATATTAGCTCTAGCGAATACAATATGTGCAAATCGGATATAAAACAAAATAGAGGCAAAAAAAACCGGTCAATTGTGTAAAATTCTTCGAAGAACATTTCAATTGACCAACAAACAACCAGCTTTTTCTAGCGTATGGTTTTAGATGCGTCCGGCATGAACAAAATGAGCATTTAACAGCGACTGTGAAGAAAAACCGTTCAATTAATTTCAACAGTTTAAGGTTACGGCACTCGCCAATGCTGATAAGGCTATGGGAGGGAGGGTCAACAACCTCACACAATGGCTTTAAGCAATGGTTATGGGAAAAAACTCAAAGCTTCACAAACACTTAATTCCACTATGCTTCCCAAAACAAAGGACGACGTTGCCTTCGACGACTTCACCCTAACCCTACGAAACGGACGACCGTTGTTGTTGAAAAAGCACCAACCAGACGAACGAACGCCTCGCCAAAATGCTTGGCAATGCTTGGTCGCTCCCATTGGTCGGAGAGAATATCATTAAAATAAGTGAAACAGTCTGCAATATAGTTGAAAGCGTAGTGACTGAAAAAAACTTGCTCTCTCCCACTAGTCGCTGATGCGATCGCTACCGACAGAAAAAACTTGGTCGTTGAAAATAACATAAAATCTTCGAAACAGTGGCATGCAAAATCATAAGTTCTATTAAAAAATTCAATTTTGGATTTCAGCATTCCTTTTGCCCCTCCAGGGGAAAATGCTAGTTTTAAACTTTCTAATAAAACCCCCTCTACTCCAAAATATATATAAAATGTTGAGATTTAATTCATGTATATTCATTTACTATTACCATTGCGCACATTTCCAACAAAATCCATAATTTTGAATTTTCTAACAAAAACCCCTCTACTCCAAAATATATATAAGATGTTGAGATTTAATTTATATACATGCTCACTAACATTTTTATTTGGGTTATGACTATTTGAAAACAAAACACACTGAAGGGCTACTCATTTGAAAACAAAACTCACCTTATTCTATCACAAAGTTTTGTACCTTGCACAATTAATTACTAAGCTTATCATAACTTTTTCCTTATGTTTGTGACTATGAACATTAATCTAATTTACTCTTTAATAAAAATGTATTATACATATTTATTTTATTTTAATGAATATCAATTAAAAAAAAAGTGAAATTGTATTTAGTCGTGAATCATGATAAATTCTGACCTATATAGTGCAGGACCACATCACAATTAACGTGTAAATGGAATGGATGGGTCCCTTAATCTCAAAGTCTTAGTTTCTCATGAAGAGGTTGACATACGTAGAGACATGGTTTTGATGGTGTGGGACATGGGACAGTGAAGGTGTTGATTAATAAAGAATAATAATAGGTTATGGAGGGTGGGTCCCACACATGGGTATTCAAGGAATCAAGAGAATATAATTATCAACCATTGAGGTCGTTGGTTCCCTTTGATATAAAAGGATCAATATAAGATTCAACCGAGACAAAGGGATTCAATCACATCCTAGTTGGTGGCCAAAGTATTTCCTCTCCACGTGGATTTCCATTGACTTTCATTGAATTATATAAAGAATAAATTCTTAACTTTTTCAGAAATAATGCATTGCAATTTGCAATTCATATAACTTTAGTGAATTTTAGCCATTTGCAATTCATATTATTTTTCTACATCTTTGTCCTATTGAGATGCCTTTCGTTGTCTTGACCAATGATCATGAAATTATTGCTTCCTAAAATTAGTGGAAAATTTGAGTACCATTCTTAAATATGAAAAAAAAATGCTTGAAAATTTCCAATAATATATATTTCATGGAAATAAATGTATAAAATGTTAGATGATATTAATTTAAATTGTATATTTTTTTTTATAAGTCTGTATAGTATATTAATTGAAAATAAAAGATAAAATTACATAGCGAGGAAACTTTGAAGTGGCTTGGGATAATGGAGCCATTCTGACGTAATAGAAAAAACAGAACTAGCAAGAGTATTACAGAACGACTTGTGGGTTATAAAAAAAAATTGCCTCCTACGGCAAGGCCATGACCAAAAGACAGTCTGAGCGAGATGAGTATAGTAGAGGACTAGATCATACAAAAAACGCATTAAAAAACTATAACAAAAAACCTGAACGGAGTAGAGAGACCCGTTCTTCTCATCGAACTCCCGAGTAGACATAGAGACAATTATTCAGGAGGAAATTCCTCTAGAATGGGGAAACTCCCCAGAAAGTCCTCCTCCGGCAGATTCATAGGGAGCGGTTCAGTTTTGCGAGCAGCGAGAAGGTCAAGTTCCGCATGGCTGCAGATCTTCTTGCAAGGCGGAGAGCCAATTGTGGAAGGGACCGGGAACTGTGCAGGAGGAGCCGCCGACGAAGCATGAGCAAGAACGGATAGGAACGGATCAGGAGTAGCAGCAGCTGCAGCAACTACAGGCCCTTCCGAGGGCATACCACTGACATTCGGGACGCCGGAGACACCACCGCCATCACACCTACCACCAGAGTCTTCCATGACCGGGCTCCGGCCCACAAGAGCATGTTGGCTCCAAGATAAAGTGGCGTCAAGGTTAGCCAAGCATTCGTCCAACTCAATGAGTTTGGCCCTGGTGGCCAACATCTGATTCCTAGCAGAGCCCCAGTTACCCAGCATATCACCCATTAGCTTGCCGAGCATGTTTTTGATGATCCAGTGATGGTTGATGTTGCCTGAGGCCAGATGATCCGCTACAAGCTGCCCTTCCCACTCATCAATCAAATTACGACTGGCAAAGGAGATGCCAATGTCGTAGCCATCACTAGTGGCAGGAGAGCACTGGGTTTTGCTTCGGCTCTCACTACCCCGTCGAGAAAGGCTGCGCGACTTGGTCATGGAGGAGAGCACAGTGAGAGTCCACAACCGGATACACAGCTGAGCACGAGGGTGCACAAAATAGAACCAACGTCGAGGAGAAGCGAACAAAATGCATTCATGGGTGCCTGTTGGCCCATTTAAGGAGCAGTGATCTAGGTTCGCACGAGCCATATTAAATTGCAGAGAGTTGAAATGATGGTGTAGGGAGCCGAGGTGAGGGCCATCTTGAATATAGAGGGCCGAGGTGAGGTCGGGATGTATGAGAGTTGCATCCAGCTAGCTGATGAAGAGACTTGCGGGTGAAGGTTCGGGAGGGGGCCATAAAACTGCAGGTGTGAGGGCAGGAAGGTGGTTTATTTCATGGGGCGTACGTACCACGTTACGGGTGCCTAGGTCGAGGTTCCTCCCCCATATGCCCTCCTCGTGTCCTACACGTGGCCTCTTGTATCCTGGTGACGCCCGCATCCGGGGAAATTAATTGTATAGTTAATTTATAAACATTAAAACGTTAGAATGGATTGAAATGGCTTTAAACTCTTTTATGTTGTTGATTTAGTTTCAATGGTTAAAAAAATGTTGTTGGCATTTTTCCCACTGAATAATAGGCATTGGAAATGGAGGCATAATTAGTTTCTACTTTAATTTTCAAGAATGATAAGAATACATATAGGCATTGGAAATGGAGGCATAATTAGTTTTTACTTTAATTTTAAAAAATGATAAGAATATATATAGACATTGCATTTCATAAATTAAATAAAAAAAATTAAAAAAATTAAAAAATTAAAAAAATTATAAGAGGAGAATGACAGATGGGCATTGATACTAGTGAACTAAGAATTAGTAATTAAAAACTAAGACCAATCCCCAAATATAAAATCTCATTAAGACCCTTGACTTACAAATCCCCAAATATAAAATCTCATTAAGACCCTTGACTTACAAATGGATTTGGAATGTGAAGTGGATAGGGAAAATGATTTTCATGTAGATAAACACAGAGCACAAATGAAGTTTGATAAGAACATTAGACAAGGAAATAAAGCCCCTCATAATGAAATGTAAGGTCATCCTTACTTATATTATTAAATATTGTTATGAAAAAGTTTTAAAACAATTAAAATAATTATAATAAAAATGTAATATTTCGATATAACTAGTTCATTATTTTAATAATAATAATTTATTTTAAAATTACAATTTAATTAATATCAAATATTAATATATGAGATTACTTGTTTAAAGGTTAGGTGAACCCACAGTATAAAATAACTTGACCACTCAATTTATAAAAAAATGTAATATCCTATACTCTCCATATTCCACATATGTGACTTGAAAGATATAAATAATGTGACCATGGTTTAATTTATAATTTATATACAATTCAAGTAAACAATGATGTGAACTCATGATATTACGTTGCCGGTAGATATTATGAATATGGCTCCAATTTTGAATGTGCGTGTGTAAACAATGATATATATTGTTTTGCGTTTAACATAATTAATGTTCGTTGAATGTAGGTATTGGCTTTTCTTTGTTTTTGTCTTTTACGATAGAGATTTTAAAAGATTTCATCATTTTTTTTAAAACAAGTCCGAAAGAGGAAAGAAAAATAAGCTCATCAATGTGTGGGATGAGATTGTAAATTTTATTATTAATTAAAAAAAAATTATTATTAATATAAAATAATAAATTATATATCATAATACTAAATTAAAATATATTTTATATTTTAAATATAAATAATTTATTTTTTAAAAATATTATAAAATAAATTAAAATATTTAATTATAAAAAGTATATTAATATGTCTTTTTTACTTTTGAACAACACAATCCCCAACTATCCTTATCTATATGTTGGATTGTTATTTTTTCGACAAAAAGAGTTATAATTTCATTTTTCTTTTGTAAAAAAATTCAAAATTATATTTTTGAGTTGTTATATGTTGGATTGTTATCAAATGTAATATTTCATTTTATGGTAATCAATTTATATTTTTGTTATTAATTTTACTAGATTTAATGATTAAGAACATGCATTTTTTCTTAAAAGATTATATATTTAAATCTAGAGGAGAGTAGGGTATGTACACTTCTAACAATTGCCTCACTAAGTAGAAGGGATCCTTAATCCAACAAACAAGAAATCTCATACACCAAATTAGTATTTGACTTAACTGTAACTTTACATATAAATAATTATTAATATTATTATTATAACACAAACAAAGTTAATCTTTAATAACTTGTATTGAATTCTTTTTTGAGTTAAACAATATATGTCAATGTATGATCATTGTTTTGATCAACGAAACTTTATTTATATATATTATTTTTATACATAATGTTCTAAGCCGAGCAGAGATAATTTTAAGGACTCATGCTTATTTAAACGTGTATAAACCTTGGCGAATCTTACCAATTCTTAAAATGTTAACTATAAAATATTTGATAATATTTTTCTAAAATTATTTCAATTTTTTAGGGTTTTATATAGTTTATATAATAATTTGGCATTTTTTAGAGTGAAAAAAGTTGACCCCATCAAAATTGGACCAAATGAGACTTAAAAAATGCAATTTGGCAATTTTTAAAAAAAAAAACATGGAAAAATAGTTCATGGACTAAATTTCGCCCCTAAAATTATCCTTAATTAACAAAATATTTTATTAAAAAAATATTATATATATAGTACTTATTTTTTCAAATACTCTAAAAAAATATTTTACTCTAAAAAATATTTTATACCAAAAGAGAAGGACTTCGGTTATTAGGGTGACACACCTTTGAATTTATTTTGGCACATTCTCTACCTATACTAGATTTAACGTTACTCTATTTGAAAATAACACCTTCGAGCTTTCACTCTACACACACCATCATCATTAATAATTGTATATTGCCGTCATCCTATTATCATGGCATCAATGTTCATTGAACATGTACTGGCAATATTTAGTGTTCAATATTCCTAGATGTTGTAACTCTTCTATGTGCATTAATTTAGTATTGGAAAGTAATGGACACTTTGTATCAACTATGTCTCATCTAAAAGGCATGAGGTTCTTCTTTTAATGCAGGGGATAACTTTGCATAGTTGGGGCTTTTGCAATTTAAATTATTTTTTTTTGGGCTTCTTTTTGTGCTTAAGTTTTAGATGACCTGATTGTAATTAACTAAAATGATGTCATTACCTTTTTTTCACCAATGGTCTAGGTGTATATCCATGGCTATCCACCTTTTCTATTGATTCAAAATGGTTCTACATTTTGGTAGTTCTATTACAATTTTGTAGATCCTAAACTTCTATCTCATTTTTTGAGCATTTCCAATTAATTTTATGCAATTGGTGTTGCTCCTAATTCAAATATTTTAGGGCCTTCCACACACATATATCATAGAACAATTTTCATAAAAATTCAAGAAATGCCCTAACTTGATTTTCTATGTGAAAGTTGTGCCATGGGTAGTTGAGGTATCAACTAGGCTCCTTGTAGCTCACATTCCTTTTGCCACCTTTTCTCCAAAGGTCAAAGTTTTTGCTATTTAAGTATTTCTCCTCCTAGGGTTTTATTATTTATGTTAATAGGAAAGTTCATGCACTATAATCTTCTTCTTATGAATTAGCATAGTCAACACATCTCTCTTCAAAGATAAGCTACCACTATTCTATCCAGTTTGTATTGATTTGCACATTGTAATGTTTTTCTATTTCATTAATTAATAAAATTTGGGTTTCATTGTATTATTGTGCTCTCTGCAATAACTCTGTGTGATTCCATCTATATTTCTATCTTCATTTCATTCTCCACATAATCTTGATCAATGGTATCAAAGCAATTTTCTCTCTATTTTTTTCTTGCGCGTGTCCCCAACAAGGTCAAGGTATAGGGATTTGGGCCTCAAACTAACTGAATTTGTTGAAGATTGTTGGCTCAATTTTAGGCCAAAGTCCACATCAGTATCCAACAAAGGGTGTATGTTATAGTCTAAGTGTTATCATTTTCAATCCCCATGAAAGGGAAGGTCTCACTTAAAGCACTATGCCGAGACTTAAGTTTTTACAGGGCTCATATAGTGTGATTGTCACAACTAACACTCATCATGATACTAATACTTCAACATTAAATATTATGCATCCATATAGTCCTCAGACTACAACCCACGTCTATTTATTGAGTGATTAAACATTACCATAACAAAACCCATCATCTTAACCTAAGAATACAACAACTATGTAATCATATTCGTGTTATCCAACATCATAGATAATGAATATTAATAAAAGACATTGTAATCATATAATGTAAAGATAACCAAAATTTTAAAGGGGGCTTATTCCATTAATCTCCAAGATAACTCAATTACATCATCATAAAACATTACGTCAATAATAATGAGACTCTAATAGGAGCATAATTTAGAACTCATTAACAATCTATTGATTAATAGATAACTGACATACTTTCAACATCTAGCTTTCATTCAATCATCAATAAGGAATCGACCCTTTGATAGGTCGATTCCTTGACATTTATATTGATATGCCCAAAGGTGGGAAAGTACATTCAAATTTAGGAGCCATTAGCCTACTTTTAGTTCCTTATATCTACTTCTACTTCGGTTAGGTGTCTTCAATATTTCACCACTCAAGTCCTTGATCAGCTGGAATCTCACTTCTTATCATGGTTCTTGTCTCCCTCTATGGATGCTACTCTTTAATATTGCTAATAGTGTTCAATCCATGTGGTGTGACTTGAATATTTTCTTTCTATTTATTCCATGCCACCATGTCCTCCTCTCCAACCTCAACTTGATCTCTATCAAAATCAAAATGAGGGGCTCAACAAGCTCTTACCACACCTATTGAATCATCCTCAAGTCAAATTTCATCATCCTTACTCGAATCCATAACTTCTCCAAATGAGGGTCCCAACTTTGGGACCACTTCCAAAAATCTACACTTGAAATTAAGGAATTTGTCAAATTCCTCTGTCCATTTTCCCACCAAGAAGTTCAAACCCACTAGATAGACATTTTCTTGTGTTAGTACTAGAACCTAGCACTAAGTTTCTTGGATGAATGATCAATCAAATTCAACAAAATTATGTAGTTGTTGAAGTGCACTATATTGTCCAAGCAAAACTAATTGAAGCTAACAAAGTTGAGCTTGGACATCCCTTAACAACTGGAATAGTTAGTCCAAATTGTCATTCAATTTATTTGAGCTTTCTTTCTTTCAATGTTAGGTCCAATAGTTGTGCTACTTCAAGTTTCATTTGATCTTCTCTTGTATGGCCTTGATTGGTGTTAGGGTCCTTCCCTAACTCGATTTATTCTATAGATAGGTTAATATGTATTTAGGCCATCTCTAATAAAGAAGGCCCCATGAAGTAGATATAGTGTGAAAGCAATATTTGTAAGAAGTCTTACTAGATAGTTTCTTCACTGTAAATTTTTTAAGAGGATAGAAGGATTACTAGAAGGTTTTGTCTACTAGAAAGTCCATTCACTAGAAGGTTCCTAAGAGGCTAGAATCTATATAAATAAGTAGAAGCAATGTAATGGGATTTCTTGTGAAGAATAATTTAATTGCAACTTTGCTTAGTTGGAGGTTTCCTCCTCAAAAAGGTAAGTGAATATTGTTTTCATCAATAAAGGTAATGCTATTTGTGGTAATTTTCTCTCTATAACTATCTATTGTTGTGGCAAGTCTATCATTTTCATTTTAAATATTGTTATATTATATTATTTTCTCTTTGAATATCATATTCTTCTAATAAGGTACATAACATTTGGTATCATAGCACTTTCTTGAGCCAAGATATTTAGAATTTTTCTCTAGGCTAGAGACGCATTCTTGTGTCTATAAATAAGATAGTGATCTAGCATTTAGCAGGTGAATCTATAGCCGAGGAAGATTACATGTAGGAAATACAAAAGGTTTCACTTGGTTGGACACCCTTGTAACTCCTGTTGGTACCCCTTTGAGTAGTACTACATCAAACAACACTTGTATATATTTTCACTTCCATGCACCTTTAGGTATATTGGAAAGTCCCCTAGGATACCTAAAATTAGCCTTAGATAATTCGATCGACCATTTTGATTCTATAATGGCACTGAGTACCTCAGAAGGATACTATGGGGTACCTAGGGAGGTTCCAAAGGGGATAATGAATGTAATGTGAATATGTGTACTTGATAGTTTGTAGATTATAAATTTTCCCATTGGGTAATCACAATAAATGATATAATAGTAACTAATAAGTGGTAATTGGCATAATAATACTCATAAGAAACTATAAATACACGAGTATAATTGTATTGAATGAGTTGGATGTGAGTATTATATTGTAACAAGCATGTCTCGTGGAGTGATTCCTTCCCTAAGGAATAAATGATGGTGTTTCCCTACCTCAAGGTTTTTGTGATCCAGTAGGATCTCCAAGATAGATCAAAATGAAAGTATTCAAAATATACAAATAATCTTACAGACATGTAGAGCTCGTTAGGAGCTTTCCGGCAATGTTTGTTTCGCGGGAAATGGCCTCCGGACGTGAAAGTTATTGGGTTTTGAAATTTTGGCAAAAGGTAAAAAAATGATGTAATATTGGCCAAAAAGGGGGCCACGTGGCACACCCACAAGGTGTCACATGGAAAGGATATGTCAACATTAGTGCCATGTGGCAGCACCATAGGGTTCCACGTGGACAAGTTTGGTGACATGGCATATTAGGTGGACTAATCAGGGTCTGCCATGTGGCAACCCTGTTGGTAGACGGATTACACTGTTCAACAAAAATATGGCGATCGTGGGGATCAAACCTGCGACCTAAACCTCCACCAAGGACTCCAAACCATCCACCTATCCAGGACTCTCGCGGTGTTTCTTAACACTATAAGTTGCAACTTTTAATTAAAGTTGAAGGATGGTTTGTTTGGAAAAAGGAGGGATCGAGGGCTTAGCCCTCGACCCCTTGGCCAACACTGAGGTTGTAATATGTGTTATGTGGATCCAAGTCACCAGCCAAACCGAAACAACAAACGTAACAAACAATATCGACTGTGCCAATGTAACAAGCCAAGCGCCAACATGCCAACTAACAAGCCAAGTCATAATCCAACACAACACAGAACCACCACCGCATTCAACAACAACAACAATGCTACAACATTAACGTTAAAAGGGGAGAGGCCCACGGGTTTGACCTCAGGACCTCTGCCCCCAAAGCGCAATGCTTTACCGTTGGGACGAATCCCATCCCTTGGATGGATTATGGTCGTTTTTGTTTAAGAATTGAAGGTGGAAAAAGGGCCAAAAAGGGGGTGTGTGGCCCTCCTTTTCGGCCCAAACCACCATAAAAGCCTTGTTCCGAGCCCCTTTTCACACAATTTTTGTGACCACAATGTGCACAGTTCTCGAGTAAAGTACATACCATTAATGGGCATGCTTCCCGAGGTGGAATCCGTACAGTTGTAGGTAGAGGTTGTCTTGATTTGCATGACAGAGGAGGCCTCATTCAAAGATAGTCGAGTTTATACTCATTTTACTCGAAATTTCGAGAGGAACGCAGTGGTGCTGTTTGTTTCTGGGTTTGAATGACTTAACTCAGAAGTGTTTCTAGAACTCATGTATGTAAGCTTTTGAAGACTTAATAAGATCAACCTTCTGATTGGAAGTGGCCCAGAGATGTAGCCCAGGAAGGGTGAACTCCGTTATCATTCGATGTCTACAAATTTCTAGTTTGCATACTTGTTATTTGCTTATGTGATTGACTTAAACATTTAAAAATTATCTTTTAAATCCTTTTTATGAGAATTTACTTGCAAATTTCACATGCAATTTTATGGTGAAAAAGATACTGAAAGTTTTTCAAATCAAGTTTGGTATCAGAGCAAGTTAACCATTGCATTGTGAGTTTGTGAATGTTAACAAGAGCAAGGTTTCAACGTGGTGAAGGAGAGCTTGAATAATTTGATCCAGATATTGGTTCAAGAAGAGGAAGAATGGCTTTAGAAAAAGGAGAAGATGGGACTTCTTCAATCCCATTTGAAGGAGACTTCCTTAAATCTTTCATGAGGATGTAAAGTATGGTGGAAGAGCTTTATCAAGATCAGAAGAAGGGTGAACATGGTGTTTCATCTCATGCTAAAGGTAAAGATGAAGGGGGTGGTGAGGAACCTCCTAGAACTCCTCCCTCTTCACCATATTTTCTTGATGGATCTTTACATTCCTCATCTGAAAAACAAAAATTTAATTTTAATGTGCCTCAATTAAAGCTTGATATTAAGTTTGACTTACTTGTTTATAATGGAGAGCTTAGTGCTAAGAATTTGGATAATTGGATCCGTCAAATAGAGGTTTATTGTAGGATTCAAAATTTCATTGAAGATAGCATAAAAATTCAGTTGGATTCTCTCCGACCTGGAGGGACCACTCTCATATGGTGGGAGAGTAGAACTCAAAAGGATATGACCTCAAAAGGATATGACCTCAAAAGGAAACATCATCTCCTCTTGGCATGAGTTCACTTCAGCATTAAAGAATCAATTCTATCCATTGGGATACATGCAGCAAGACATGATGGATTGGCAGAATTTGAGACAAGGTAAGGGTCAAAGTGTTCAAGAGTACACACAAGAATTCAGAAAAAAAGAGCTTTAATACTTGGTATACCTATCTACACTCAAGAAATTCTTCTCAAGTTCATAAGTGGATTACATAGTTATGCACGTCATATGATACTTATGTTTAATCCAACTAACCTTGATGAGGTATGCATTCAATCGAATCATATGGAGTCCAGGGGGAAGAATACAAATGAAAATGTTTCAAACCTGATGGAAACAAATTCAAAGGTAAAAGGAAAGGTAAGCATACAACTACAATGAAGAAATAAGGAGATAAAACTACATGCTCACATTGCTAGAAAAAGGGTCATGATGCATCCAAATGTTGGAGGCTTCATCCGAAGCTCAAGCCTCAGAAGTTTCGGAATAAGGAGGACAAGAAGACCATTGCTACAACCATCCAACATGATTTGGGATCTGACTGAGGGGATGAGACTAAGATTGTTTCTATGGGAATTCAAGGTAAAAATCCTTCTAATTCTAATTCAAAGCATGAATCTTTTGTTGATGAAAGAAAGATAAGTGAGTTATTTCATATAAGAGTAATCTTTAAGCATACAAAAATAGATACTCTCTTTTATAGTGGATCACAAGCCAATCTCATTTCAGAATAGATAGTTAAAAAATTCATTTGGAAACTAAGTTACACCCTAAACCTTATCCTCTTGGATTGGTATGTGATAATGCACAACTGCAAGTTACAAAACAATGTAGACTTAGGTTTGCTATTACTTCTGGATATGTTGATGAAGTAGATCTAGATGTGGTTCCATTGGATATCTATGGTATTGTGTTGGGTAGTCCTTATCTTTATGATAGGAAGGCTATCTTTTACAGGGAATATAAAAGGTGTCATCTCACTTAATATGGTATTGAATATGTTGTTCGTGCACATTTCATGAAAACTAATCTTTCATTAGTTTATGCAAGTCAAATGAAGAGGCTAGTAAATGCTAGTAAGAATTTTGTTCTTAATGATAGTTAGAGCAAAGGATGTTGGTCAAAGTGAATCTTTGAAAGGATGTGATCCAAGACTTAAAAATAACTTGACTAAAGTTGTAACTGATTATGATGTCTTGTTTCAAGAACCTAAATGATTACCTCCAAAAATAGAAATCCAACATGAGATTCTCTTACAGTAGGATGCACCACTTCTTAATATTGGCATGTACAGGTCTTCAGTAATTGAAAATGCGGAGATAAAGAAGCAGGTTCAAGAATTGCTTGAAAGAGGGGACATTCGACCAAGCTCCTCTCCGTGTGGTTCACCAATTGTTTTGGTTCCATAGAAGGATCGCACATGGCATATGTGTGTTGATTACAGGGCACTAGACGTAATCACAATTAAGAACAAGTATCATCTTTCCCAAATTGATGATCTTTTGGATCATCTTAAGAATGCAACTTATTTCACTAAGTTAAACTTACGAAGTGGCTATCATCAAATTATAATCCATGATAATGATATTTGGAAGACTACTTTCAAAACTAAACAGGGATTGTATGAATGGATGGTAATGCCCTTTGGGCTTTGTAATTCACCCACAACATTTAGGAGGGTGATGAATGGTGTTTTTAGGCCCTTCATTGATGACTTTGTCATAGTCTACTTAGATGTATTTTTATTTTCAGTCTTACTTGGGAAGAACATGTCAACCATGTCAAACAAGTTTTGGATGTACTTGTAAGGGAAATTTTTTACTTAAATATGTCCAAATGTGAGTATGGGAAGACATCTTTGGTGTATCTAGGTTACATTGTATGGGGTGGTGAACTTAGAATTGATCCCTCTAAAGTAGAGGTCACTATGAATTGGCCCAATCCAAATAATGTAACCGAGATAAGAATATTTTTGGGAGCATCCCAATACTAGAGGAATTTTATTGCTAACTTCTCCTTCACAGCTTCTCCATTACATGCTTTGACAGGTATGAACAAAGTATTTCAATGGGAAGGAAAAGCACAAAAATCCTTCTACACTCTGAAAGAAAAGATCAATACAACTCTAGTACTTTCACTATCAGATCTACAACAACCATTTGAGATCGAGACTGATGCTAGAGGTTATGCCATGGGGGAAATATTAATGCAACTTAAAAAACCAATATGCTATCATTCTGAAACCTTTTCTAAAGCAATAATTAACTATCCAACCTATGATAAAGACTTGTATGCATTAGTACAAAGTGTGAAGAAGTGGAAACATTACCTAATGGGTAAGGAAACAATTATACATACTGATCATCAACCACTACAATATATTCAATCTCAAGCTAAGCTATAACAATCAAGACATTTTAGGTGGATGGGTTTTCTACAACAATTTCATTTGATCATTAAGTATAAGAATGGTATTTAGAACAAAGTCGCAGATATGTTATCAAGACCTCCAACAAATGCTTATATTGTTATTCAACAAAGTCCTTTGGTACATTCAAGTTATGTTGAACAATACAATAAGGATGAAGACTATAAGGAAGTATATGAATCACTAATACATGGATCTGAAAATGAAGAATTGAACTATCATGTTCATGATAAGTTGTTGTATAATCTTGGAAAAAATTGTATTCCACAAAGTGAAAGAGTACATGTGATAAGAGAAGCTCACACCTCTCTCATTTCAAGGCACTTTGGTGCAGGAAAAAACTGTAGCACAATGTTCCAAAGTTTTGTTATTGGCCTCGAATGAATGATACCATGTCCAAGTATGTAAAAGGATGTGTTATGTGTGCAACAAGTAATCCAAGTAACATAAAGTTAGGCTTGTACACTCCACTTCATGTTCCTTCCCGTCCATGGGAAAGTGTTTCAATGGATTTTGTAGGAGGGTTACCAATGTCTAGAAAGGGACATGATTACTTATATGTTGTTGTGGATAGATTTAGTAAAATGTGCATTCTAATGCCTTGTAAAAAGCAGGTCACAACTGAGTTGACTTCTCATTTGTTCTTCCAGCATGTATGGGTCCATTTTGGACTACCTACTTCTATTATATATGATCGAGATTCCCGATTCCTTGGGAAATTTTGGTCATATCTATGGGAACTTATGGACACAAAACTAAATAAGAGCACATCATTCCATCCACAAACTGATGGACAAACTGAAGTGGTCAACTGGATAGTAGTACATCTTCTTCGAGGGTATTGTGCTAAGCATCCCAAGCTTTGGGATGAGTAGTTTCATTATGTTCAACATGCCTACAACGGAGCTATGCACTCTTCAACACTAAGGTATCCATTTGAGACATGTTTTGGATATTTTCCAAAGTCTCCTTTAGACTTTGTTTATGGGAAAGATTCAGTGGGATATGGTCAATTTGATGCGGATAAAGCTTTGAAGTTTATTCAACAGATCCAGTTAATACATCAAGCAATACAGGAGTAGTGAATCAAGTCAGGACAAGTATAAAGAAAGACATGACAACCATCGGGTGGATCATCATTTTCAAATTGGTGGTCGAGTATGGCTTCATATCAACAAAGACCGACTCCAAGGTGAAGGTAGACATTTGAAACCAATCAGGTATGGACCTTTTACAATTTTGGATCAAGTTGGTAATAATGCTTTTCAGTTAGAATTTCCTCCTTATATGCAAATGTATTATGTTGTTAATAAGGAAAACTCGAAACTGTATGAGCCTCCTATGATTGTGGACCAAGATGTACAAGTTCAAGTACCTTATGTTGATGAGTTTGCTCCTGAATATCTCAATGAAATTTAGGAAGATGTTATACTTGATAAGAAGGTTAGATCTTCACGAAGAGGTTACATGGAGTATCTTCGTGTGGGGCTTAAAGGAATGCATCCAAGCAAAGCACGATGGCTAGAGATGGGAAGAGTGAGGGAGCTGTACCCTCACCTATTTTTTGAATGATCCCATGATTTTGGTGGCCCAAAAGCTTCCCAGTGGGAAGGTTTGATCTAGGAGAATCTCCAAGATTGATCAAAATTAAAGTATTCAAAAGATGCAAATAATCTTACAGACACGTATAGCTCGTCAGGAGATTTCCGAAAATGTTCGTTTTGCGTGAAATGGCCTCCAGACGTGAAAGCTATTGGGTTTTGAAATTTTGGCAAAAGGTAAAAACATGATGTAAAATTGGCAAAAAAGGGGGCCACGTGGCACACCCACAGGGTTCCACGTGGTATGTACAGTTCAGCATTAGTGCCACACGGAAGAACCATAGGATTCCACATGGATAGTTTTGGTGACATGGTAGATTAGGTGGACCAATCAGGGTCTACCATGTGGCAGCCCTATTGGCAGACAGATTGCACTGTTCAACAAAAATATGGCAGTCGTGGGGATCTAACCCGTGAACTCAACCTCTGCCAAAGACTCCATACTGCCCGCCTAGCCAGGACTCCCACGTGGTGTTTCTTACCACTATAAGTCACAACTTTTATTTAATGTTGAAGGATGGTTTGTTTGGAAAAAAAGGGCAGGATCGAGGGCTTAGCCCCAGGGTATTTTTTAAGGATTCTAATATTATACTTAAGTATAGTATCATAGGCGATCATTTTGAATTGAAAAAAATCATGTATATAGATAGGTAGAGGAATATTAAATATGAAACATACAATTTACTAATGAAACGTGTAAATTTTGGCGAATATTACTATAAAAAAACATATTTTATGTCAATATAGGCGATATTAAAGACTAAAAATGACCAAATAGCGAATTTATTTTTTGAAAAAAATCCCCCAAAATAGCCAATTGGCGAAATTTCGCCCCTAAAAATTACCTTGCTTCGCCTTCGACCCCTTGGCCAACACCAAGGTCGTAATATGTGTTAGGTGGAGCCAATTCACTAGCCAAACCGACAAAACCAACGTAAAAAACAATACCAATGGAGCCAATGTAACAAGCCAAGTGCCAACATGCCAACTAACAAGCCAAGGCATAAGCCAACACAACACAGAACCGCCACCACATTCAACAACAACAACAACAACGTTAACGTTAAAAGGGGAGAGGCCTGCGGTTTTGACCCCCGTAGTTATGCCCCCAAAGCGCAATGCTTTACCGTTGGGCCAAATCCCATCCATTGGATGGCTTATGGTTTTTTTTTGTTTAAGAATTGAAGGTGGAAAAAGGGCCAAAAAGGGGGCACGTGGCCCTCCTTTTCAGCGCCCAAAACCACCATAAAAACCCTGTTCCAAGCCCCCTTTCACACATATTTTGCAACCACAGTTTGCACAGTTCCTGAGGCAAGTACAAACCATTAATGGGCGTACTTCCCGAGGTGGGAATCCGTACATCCTGTACAGTTGCAGGTAGAGGTTGTCTCGATTTGCGTGCTAGAGGAGCCCTCAAGCAAAGGTAGTCGATTTTAATCAAAATTTCGAGAGGAACGCAGCGGTGCAGTATGTTTATGGGTTTGAATGACATAACTAATAATTGTTTCAAGAACTCATGTATGTAAGCTTTTGAAGACTTAATAAGATCGGCCTTCTCATTGGAAGTGGCCCAGAGACGTAGCCCAAGAAGGGTGAACTCCGTTATCATCTGCTATCTACAAATTTCTGGTTTGCATACTTGTTGTTTGCTTATGTGATTGATTTAAACATTTAAAAATTATCTTTCAAAGCCTTTTTATGAGAATTTACATGCAATTTTATAGTTAAAAAGATCTTGAAACTTTTTTCAGATCATTTTGATATTAATAAAGCGTTACGATTTTTTTTTGTGATTTAATAAACAAATTATTATATTGTGTGTGGATTTATATTTAGATCTAAGGTGATTTACATTTGGTATTAGAGCCATTTCTTGGGTAAAAAAGTGGAATATATTTTTTTTTTCTTTTGCATAAATTTTGGAGGGAAAAGAGGATGACAATATTTAAATTGATTTTGAAACTTTACATGCATAATTTTAATAAATGAATTATAGATTGAGTCACTCTCAGAAAGAATCGTGATCTCAAAAAAAAAAAATCCAACTCAAAGTCCAGGAAGTGGAGTTTCATCGATTTAAAATAAGTTGTTGAAGGGTTTTTTGTAGTGGTAGCTATGTGGATTGCAGATTAGATATATTTTGATAGAGCACCCATATTTTCGTCAAACCACCTCTAGTAGATGAAGATTCACCGTAAAATTTCATAATTGTGGTAATAATAATGATTTGATAAATATTAATGAAGTTATGATGATTTTAAATTTGTCACCTCAAACCACATTTTACAATAAGTAATAGTTTTGGCCGTGGGTTTTATTCCAAGAAAAATGTATATTTGGCAGGGAGAGCTAAAGGGGAAAATCTGGAAGCCATTGCTCTTAGGTTTTTCTTGGAAACAAGAGGGATTTTTGGAATAGGTTTAGAAACAACACTAGGTATTATAACAGTATGAGTTGAAGTAGCAGGAGGAGTAATCAAGACCTAGGTATTTTTACCAATTGTTTTAGTGGAGAGGAATAGGTCATTGTTTTCTTCTATGAATTGTAAATGCTCCCACAAAGCACTCAAACATTGTGTTTGGAATTGTATTTGTTCAAATAGGGTTTCTTCAAGATTTGTCTCAGATTTGTTGGAATATTATCACCATCATTTTTTATATTTGCATGCATGCATCCAGTCATCATGCATGCATCTTCATGCATACAGTCATCAGTATGGTGGTCTCCCCAACACCTGGAGCCTATTTTCATCCCCCTAGAGCTTGTCTACAGCCCTTAGTAGCCCTCCTACCTACCTGATGTGCCTTGTTTTCCTCACCTGGATGACATATGCACCTTATCTCACCTACTTGGATTTTAATAGTCAGTTAGAGCATTGATTGACCATTTCTTGCATTTATTGCCCAGTTTAACTACCTGTAGCTCCCAGTTGTCTATTTTGGAGTGCCACTTGACCTACGGACAGACTCATGTGCCCTCATTGGAGTCTCCATCCCCTGATTTGTGCTCACATGGTTCAGTTGGACTCAGTTAGACTCATTTGACTAACTTTTGACTATTTGTGACTACTGCCACTGATTGGATGATGTCTCCAATGCTATCCAAGCTACACACTGAGGAGAATTCGAATGACCTTTTATCTATTCGAATTCACTTGACATTCATATCATTGTATTCAGTTTTCACAGTTCCATCTTACAGCTGATGTATGATTATACTGCATTTTCTACATTTATGAGTTTATGAGTGATTATTGATTCATCTATTCTTCTTTCTTCTATGCTATTCTTGAGTGAGATTAGTGATATTTTCTCTAGCTATGTGATCTATCCTGCATATTGTCATATGGTATCAGAGCTGGATCCATCTATTCGAATTGCATCAATAGTAGTTGTTGACATTGCAGCAATTGCAACAATTCATTGAGCAGGTGACTTTCATTGAGCACCAGAAGCCTCTGGATTTCCACAACAATTCCTGGTGCAATTTTCTTGAATTCACTAGAGCAATCTAGTGAGGTCTATTGAGGTGTGAAGGATCCAGTCACATGTGCTCATTGTCCTAAGGCAGTGTTCTCTCGATTTGCAGCAAATCTCCATCAACAATTTCATTTGTTTTGCAGGTTTATTCCATCATTTGAATTCATCATCAATTCAACTTCAACACCTACCTATGGATCTAAAAATGAATTCATTCAATTATTTTGAATGGAAGGCCAAGATGGACATCTTCAGGAATTCCAAGAGCCTCTCTAAAGTTTTTAATGGCACTGCAGTTGAACCCACTAGTGCAGTAGAGAAATCCAAGTACTTAGATAAACTTGATGAAGCAGTAGGACTGCTACTCCTCAAAATTTCTAAAGACCTCCATTTTCATGTCATAGATATAGCAACTCCAAAATAATTTTGGGACAAGCTCGAATATCTTCTTGGACAGAAAGATGACTTGAAAGGTCACAAATTGGAAAATGAGCTAGTCTCACTGAGCCCTTGCAGCTTCGACTCCATCAATGAGTTTCTTACCAAGTTTAAAAATCTGATTTCACAATTGAAGAGATATGGAATAGAGAAGGACGAGAAGAATCTCATCCTTTCCATACTATCAAAATTTGGCCCTAAATACTCAGTATTTTTCTCCACCTTTCAGTTAGTGAATCTATCCATCCAAAAATGGAAGTTTCCAAGCCTTAATGACTTCATCCAGTCTCTTACACAAGAGGAGGAGAAGTTGATTCAAATGGGAATGATAAAACCCAAGATGGATTCAGCACTTGCAGCTGCTAAGGTGAAGAGAGTGAATGGAAAGGGTAAGAATTTTTTTTTTGACAAGAAGTCAAATGAGCAGAAGCAAAAGGAGGCTCCCTATCAGTCAAAAGGGGCTTCAAATTCCAATAAGACCAATCATTATCAAAAGGAGAAATCCAAATGTACCTATTGTGATAGAGGATTTCATCCTGAGAGTTCTTGTATGAAGAATACTATAGACATGATGGCTCAGTTACTTGAAAAGAATAACCTCCCAGTACCTGCATGTGCTAGGAAGAAAGAAGCTACACCTTCTAGATCTGAGGACGAGGAGAGATTCCATGCCCTCATGGAAGGTGAATCAAGAGAGTCCTCCTTCATCATAGATTCAGGAGCATATAGACATATGTCTTCCTCCAAAGATCTATTCACTGGTTTCAAATGCACTGTTGGCCCTTCCATCATGTTGGGTAATGATTATGAGGTCTCCTCTGAGGGGATTGGAAGGATCAAACTTGATCATGGATACTTCTCCGATGTACTCTATGTGTCTACACTTACTGCTAATCTGCTTTCGTTCTACCAAATGACCCATACTGGAGAGACCAAAAGGGTGATCTTCTCTCCAAATGAGGTCGAAATACAAGACATGGTTTAAGGAAAAATCATTGCAAAAGGTGTTGCAAACCACAGTTCAAAACTCTATGAGTTATCTCACTTTCTTCCTCTCTCCAAGCAGTCTTCTCTTCACACTCATTCAAATGAAGAGAGTAGGCTATGGCATGAAATATTTGGACATCTCAACTACAAGGACTTGCAAGACATGCAAACTAAAAAGGTGGTTGAAGGCCTTCCGAATCTCATATTTTCCCAAGGCACCTGCAAAGGTTGCTTGAATGACAAAGATCCATCAAAGAAGATTGAGAAAAAGATGATTCATGAATAAGTGTGAATGCTAGATCTAGATCCACAAGAACCTGAATATCTAGAACCTATTGTTTCAACTCCTATTGCTAGATGGGCCACTACCACTCCTGCTTCCACCATTGATATCCAAGATACAAGAGTAGCATTCTATCCTACAGATCCATTTCTAGATGATAGATGCTTTCTTATAATTGGATCTGATCCAAAAACATTCTTTGAGGCCTGCCAAGATCCAAGATGGGTAGCAACTATGGAAGAAGAGTATTAATCTCTTCAAAGAAATGAGACTTGGGAGCTTGTCTCTCTCCCACCTAGGAGGAAGCTTGTTCAATGAAAGTGGATATACATAACAAAGATGGACTCGGATGGAGTCACAAGCAAGTATAAGTCTAGATTGGTTGCAAGGGGTTTCTCCCAAGTTCATGGGATTGACTATTCTGAGACATTCGCACATGTTGCTAAGATGGACTCCATCCGTCTTGTTCTTGCTCTTGCTTCATCCAAGTACTGGGAAGTGCATCACATGGATGTCAAGAGTGCCTTCCTTCATGGAGATCTAGAGGAGGAGATCTACATGAAGCAACCTGAGGGGTATATTGATGATCTTTCACTTGTGTGCAGATTGAGGAAGTCCTTGTATGGGCTTAAGCAATCTCCCCTAGCTTGGTATGCCAAGATGGATTCCTTCTTACTTTCACAAGATTTTCAGAGATGCAAATCAGATTTGAATGTCTACATGAGACATGATGGTAAATCCCTACTTCTTATTGTTCTTTATGTTGATGATTTGTTGATTGCTAGGAGAAATTCTTCATGCATTAGATCTATCAAAACGGCTTTGCACAACTCCTTCTCTATGTCAGATTTGGGACTGCTAAAGCAATTTCTTAGTCTTGAAGTCACTCAGAGTGATTCAAGAATTAGATTTGCACAGTCCAAATATGCATTAGATCTACTTGATAGATTTCATATGAGTGAATGCAAACTGGCAGCATTCCCCTTTCTTTCAGGGATCATCCTTGAGGATGGTTCTTCTACACCTTTGGTTAATAGTACTTTGTATCAGAAGTTGATTAGGAGTCTTTTGTTTCTTACACATACTCGACCTGATCTATCCTATGCAGTAAGTTTTGTCTCCATATACATGCAGGAGCCTCATGAGCTTCACTAGAAGGAAGCAAAGAGGATCTTGCATTATGTCCAAGGGACAAAGACACATGGTCTTTTCTATGCAGTTGGGTCTCCTTTGAACCTAGTTGGGTATACTGATTCTCATTGGGTTGGAGATAGCTCAGATCAAAATTCTACATCTGGTTTTGTTTTCATGATTGAACCTGGATCTATCTGTTGGTCGAGCAAAAAGCAAACTGCTTTAGCTCTTTCTTCAGCTGAGGTCGAGTATAGAGGTGTTGTGAATGCAACCACACAGTGCATCTGGTTGCGAGGCATCTTGTCAGTACTCCACCAGTCATCTATTGTTACAATCAAGTGCCATCGGGATATCCACAGATCCGGTTCTGAGATAGAGAACCATACATATTGAGATACACACGCATTACATTCGAGAATTGGTGCATGACAGTACCATCACACTGCTCTATTGTCCTATAGAAGAGCAAATTGCATATATCTTCACCAAGAACTTTGCGGTGAAGAGGTTCACTTAACTTAGATCTCTTCTTGGGGTGAGTGATGCCATGCTACATTAGCATCCTTCAGTCTATTTTGAGGGAGGTATTTCTTCCCACTGGGTTTTCCCTCTTTCGTCACTTTATTATTTAGATTGTTGTACGGGGTGAGCTCTGGTCTCAGTCACCAGGGCCCTACTATTTAGTTCCTTCTGTTGATTCCTCATAGTATAGCTTGCAGAGGGGTGTTGGAATATTATCACCATAATTTTTTATATTTTCATGCATGCATGCATCCAGTCATCATGCATGCATCAAGTCATTAGTATGGTGGTCTCCCCAGCACCTGGAGCCTATTTTCATCCCCCTAGATCCTTTCTACAGCCCTCAATATCCCTCCTACCTAATTGATGTGCCTTGTTTTCCTCACCTGGATGACATATGCTCCTTATCTCACCTACTTGGAGTTTAACAGTCAGTTAGAGCATTGATTGACCAGTTCTTGCATTTATTGCTCAGTTTAACTGCCTGTAGCTCCCGGTTGTCTATTTTGGAGTGCCACTTGACCTACTGACATCCGCATGCACCCTCCTTGGAGTCTCCATCCCCTAATTTGTGCTCACATGGTTCATTTAGACTCAGTTAGACTCATTTGAATGACTTTTGACTATTTGTGACTACTACCATTGAGTGGATGATGTCTCCAATGCTATCCAAGATACACACTGAGGAGAATTCGAATGACCTTTGCTCTATTCGAATTCACTTTACAATCATATCATTGTATTCATTTTTCATAGTGCCAGCTTACAGCTAATGTATTATTATATTGCATTTTATCCATTTCTGAGTTTATGAGTGATTATTGATTCATATATTCTTCTTTCTTCTCTGCTATTCTTGAGTGAGATTAGTGAGATTTTCTCTAGCTATGTGATCTATCCTACAGATTGTCACAAGATTTAGACTTAAACAGGGTATGCTCAAATTTTAAATCAAAAGGGACAGTCTTTATAGCCTGTGCCTCTTCCTTAGGTAAAGAAAAATACATGGTTAACGGGGGAATACTTGTTTTTTCCTTCTTTGCTTGGAAGATGATCTTCTCTCGATTTGATATGAATTCTGTTGGTTCAGGATCCAGTTGTTTTCTGGTAGGTATCCTTCTATAATCCATAATTCTCTCAAGGAACTCACCTAGTGTCTCTTGTGGGACTATAAATTTGAATGTTGGAGTCTCCGGGGAAAATACCACAACCTTTATGTATCTGATCCTCTGTTTTCCCTCAGAGATCTGATTTGATGCTTTGTAATTATTTTTTGGGTAAAATAAATCCTTTGAATCCCCACTATGGTCGCCAGAATGTTATCACTCAGGATTCTTCTAGGTTGCAGCAGAAGGGATCCTGAGGTAACTATTTCAAACCAAGCTTTGGTGGGTGGAAACTAGCCTTTTTAACCATAGAGAGGGCTCTCTCTTTCACAATTCTTTCAACTCACAGAATATATTTTGAATGGGTTGGTTATGGATGAAAAGTGGTGGCTAGACCTTCAAATAAGAGTTTTTAGGGTTTTTTCAGCTGGTTGGGGTCAAGGATAGGAGCATCATTGGGCATGGAGTCAAACTTTAATGGGATTTCTGTCACATATGATTGATTTGGACTATAATTTCAGGGGCAGAGGCAAGGTAGATGAGGTTTTTTCAAGTGAAAGATATCAGCAGATGGTAGCAGAAAGGGAAACAAATTCCATCACAGAGTTAGAGCATTTAAGAATGAATTCTAACCTGCAACTTCAAGAAGAAAGGGTGGAGTATCTAATCATATGCATCTGAAGCATAAAATATGAATTTTAGACCATGTAATCTCGATCTAGATGCTATAGAAGAAGAAAATCAATGGAAAATACTAATGAAGAACACATACACAGGAATAACAGACATCAAAACACTTATCACAACAATCTATGCTCCAGAATTAGGTCTTCATATTAATTGAAAGTTCGAGTTTCATTACATGTGTAGATATTTTTCTCTCCAAATCTCAACATCCAACCCTTGGATATTAGATAGAACCTTCCTTTATAGGATTATAAAATATCTAAAACTTCTAGAACACTTTATCCAGGTGTGATCGTTTATTAAATTGGTAAATTGCAACAGCTTCTTGATCTGTTAGACACATCGATGGGGATACTTCAGTGCACTGTTAATGTGAATTTGGGCCATGGAAAACCACTTTTTTCTTCTTCGGATTGGGCCGTTTCAGGATGATTTGCATCGATAACCAAGTTGTTCCTCTCTTCTCCTTCCAAATCAACTCCCAGTAGTGGAACAATTGTTCATTTTCCCTATGGAATTAAGCATTTTTTGTGGCCGTAATCTGCTCTAATCTTTAAAACGCGATACAGAAATACCGTTCCGACTTATGCATTCCGCAATGCGGGTTTCGTAAATAGGAAACTCAAATTCGTTCCTTTGGAGAACTTGGGCCACTGCAATCCACATTCTGCAATGCGAGACTCGAGAACCGGAACTGTCAAGTGGACACAACCAAATTTTTTCCTTCCGCAAAGTGGGACTCAGGAATCGGAATGTCGCTGCACATTTCACAGATATTAGCTCCACAATCCGCATTCCGCAATGTGGGATTCAAAAATCGGAAACTCGTTTTTGTGTCCCCGTAAAAATCATGCCTCCGCAATCCGCAATGTAGGTTCCGGAATTTGGAAACTCGATTTTGTGCCTTTGGAGAAATTGGGCCTTCGCAATCTGCAATATGGGTTTCGGAAAGCGGAAACTCAACTTTGCGCTCCTAGGAAAATTGCACCTCCGCAATCCGGATTCCACAATGCGGGATGTGGAAATAGAAAACCCAATTGTGCCATTTTGAAAAAAAATACCGTTCTAACTTCCATAATCCACAATGCGGGTTCGGAAAGTCAGAAAGTCGCAAAGGTGGAAAGGAAGAAAGGCAGAAAGCCTCGTGATCGGATATGTTGCGGGTTTCTTCCCAACCGTAGATCTGGTTTCATTCTTCAATCCTAACCATTCAGCTTCTTTTGAAACTGGAAGAACGAAGGCTAAGCATTGATCAAGTGCACCTTCCGCAGTTTGTTTGGACCATCAGATCTAGATCAACGGTGGACTCCACATCTTATGTGTCAATTCCATAAAGTAATTTCACATCCGTTTTGGCTATTAACCCTCAAACTCTTTGTCTTGCGAAATGTTGTATGATATGTTTATCATTTGGCTGCTTTCCTTGTCCTTCGATCTGTGGCTATGAGGGACTATCACTTTGAAATTTCAGAGCTCTATCTTCTGTGCATGTTCGCCCAGTGAAATCCTTTCTCCATTGTCAATTTTATTACTTTGATTTGGACCGTTCAATATTTCTTGAGTGTAGAATACCTCCATTTTTCTCATTCTTTTCACTACGGCTTGATCCTTTGGTTTTAATTTGTGGATACTTAGCTTTTTTGGGGGGTTCTTTACTTCTTCCTTTGGTGTAAAAGGTCAATGAGCATGCTTCGGGTTTCGGTAGGGGGGTGCCCTTTCCTTCCCTTGCGGGATCATTGCTAGAGGTGATAACAACTTCAAGGAAAGATGAATATTCCAATGAAGTAGCTCTTCAACAAGACTATGACACTGAAACATGTGTGTCATGGAGAATTTGTAAGGCCTCCTTGATATTCCTCTCACTCATCTTCAAGGGCCATTCAAGGAAATGAGTTTCTTGAGGATTAACCTATTCTTCTTCTTTGGTGAGGTCAACTTCATGATGTAGTTCAAGTGATGGCTGAAAATTTTACTCTCAAACAAATTTTGCTACTACAAGTTCTTCATATTCATTCTCAAGGGAACTTGTGCTTGCATCAACCTCATCAAGTGGTATCTCTTTGTCACCAACATAGAGAGATGGACATCCATCAGTAGATGTCTCCTCAAAACTTAGGCACCCATCAGTAGGTACCTCGTCATAACATCCATTAGTAGATTCTTGTTCAGGACTTGAGAAACCATTAGTGGTTACTCTCTGATCCATACCTGGATGATCCTTAGCAGAACTGGTGGTGGCTTCTTCATGCTTACAACCCTCATCAATAAGGATTGTACCTTCATATTATTCAGATGCATGATTTTTATTCCTTCTTCTTCTCTCATTGGTTTGCATCCTTTCAATGATTCCTCAACTACATCCTTGAACTCAAATCCAAACCTACAGTAAAAATAATCTTTGAAGGGAATGGCTTTGCAAATATTTTCTACTCTTGGTAGTGGTGGGGAAAGTTTTCACATGCAGATATCCTCTTTGCTAAATCCTTCGTAGGATTATCCATCGGTGGTTCATCCCATTCGTATTCACTGTACATATGGTCACAAATGTAACCATCCTCATCTCTTGGTAGGCTTCCATCCATGTTAATGATTTCTTCTTCTTCATATAACTCAAAGGATTCATCTTCCATGACTGTAATTAGTTCCATACCTGTAACTAGTTCCATAGCTGTAACTTGAAGATAGATCTAAGATATCTTCCACTAAGAGTTAATTTCCACGGGCTAAGCCAAGGAAAGAGGTCTGATACCATTGCAATATCCCTGATTCATATTTCAAAGGATATTATCTCACATTTCAATTTTGGAACACAAATTAACACAAAAGAAACTAGTCCTCAAAACTAGTCATGAAGAACTAGTCTTGGACATGGATAAACCAGAAAGAGTTTGATGGTTGGAATTTATTTGGATATGAAAAATATTTTAAGGAGTGTATAGTAGAACTATATCAAAATCAATTCTAGCTTTAGAGTCTTATGCACAATGTACTGGTCCCATTTATGCTTCAACAACAACTATCATTGAAATCTCCACAATGCTACCCGGGCACAACATCGTATTCATACTAGACTCATTCACTTACACTTGATAGTAATTACCAAAGGATGGATATCATTCATTAACCCCCTAATATATTGTTGGGTAATAGTTTCTAAATTTTTGGGAGGATTAAGCAGTGGTTGGAAGTCAAAAGGAGGATGAGCGCTATGTACGATTGCTCAACTAGTTTGTTTATAGGTTCTCCCAAATAGGAAGATAAGGACACGAATGATTAGTCTAATGATTGGATGGAATTAATAATTTTCCTAAGAAAATATGATGACTAACAGAACCGAAAATGAGCATCCAAAGAAATTTTAATTAAAAATACTGAAAAACTAGTCAAATATAAATGCACAATGAGCTAGTCTTGAGAAATATGATCTCAAACAACCTCTAAGTCTCTCAAATTATTCTTATGATATTTAATATGAATCATACATGAAGTATAAAACAAAATAAAACAATAACTAAGTTGATTAAGCAATACAAAGAAGCTTCATAGCTCAGACATTACAAGGAGTCATCAATTCTTGGATTTTTACAATGATTGGAGAAGAATGCTCAAAGAAGAGTAAGAAGGAGAAGTGTAATCACAGAATATCATCTGTAGGATGACAACAAGCTTCTGGATTCTCATGGGAGGTTCATTGAACTTCTGAATATTCTTTCAAGATCTTCAGTTGATCTCTCTCTCTCAAAAAATGAAATTCATCAACACCACATCAAACTAGATTGGATCTCTGCATCAATTCTAAAGGATCAATATCTACATGGAATAGCTGGATCAGATCTCCAATTTGATCATCAATTGTTGCACTGGATCACATACTGAAGATTGGAATAAGAACTATGGGGCACATTTCCCATAGGTGTTTAAGGGTGCATCTCCAAATCCCACAGAAGCACTAAGCTTTATCAAACACAAAGATATATTATCAAAAGATATCAAAGTGGTGTACCCTTCTTATTTAATAACTTGTTTTGCTTCTTGGGAGAGAAATCCATGAGCTAGATGCATTGAACCTGGACACTGGATCTATCCTTCTAGACTTCTCTTATGAAAAATAATAAAATAATAATTAATATTTTTTTAGGAGAGAATATCTTTTGGTGAGTTGGACACTTCTTTGGTAAGTTTATTTTTCCTTGGACCTACTTGCCTTCATGATTTCACCCTCGTCTAAAATTTAGCCTATGTTTCTTTCCTTGATCATTTTTCCTACTTTCCTTATTTTTCCAATCTCTCTTATCTTAAAAAATTAGGAAACTCTTTCTTTTTGCCTTACCTGCTTTATCCTGCTTTTCTGCTTTTAGTCTACTTTATCGCTTTTACTGCTTTATTATGATTTTCCATTGCTTTTCTGCTTTAAGCCCGCTCTTCTTTATTTTACTGCTTTAGTTTGATTTTCCATTGCTTTTTTGCTTTTTGGCAACTTTTCCTTGCTTTATCTAGTTTCCTTCTTCTTTTCTTTACTCCTCTTTTCTTTCACTTTCCTCTTTGGTTGAAAAATCATTGAGATATCGTTATCTACTTATGCACCCTCATGGATTCTTTGGCATCTTCCAACTCATAAACATATTTAATTAATAATTAAATATCAAAATAACAATTACAACACTTCCAATAAATTTATTCTAAAACAACTATAGCCTAATTTGTATTCTAGTTAATTTAATTGCCTAGGGTAATTAACCAATGTTATCCCCCTTATTAATGTCAACATAGGGTGGATCTTTGTCGATGGCAGTAGGTAGGATGTTGTCAGGTTTTCTAGTGGCATTGGGATCATAGTAGTTAAGCTTGTTGAGGGTGACAATATTCCTATTTAATGGAAACATCATGATACGGAAGACTGAGGATGCGACCACCTTCATGGCATATATATAACTACGCCCCAAGAGGATGTTGCATTCGAGTTGAGCATCAACTACCTCGATATCGATCATGACCATCCTGCCCCCCAGCTCGATGGGGACATTTTGGTATAATACTCTCGGTTGGGATGATATCCCATCATATGCACGAAGGGAAATAGATGAGGGGAGAAGCTCTGGTGACCCTAATCATTTACAAACATATTTGACATGAAACAAGTGGTTGCACCTTCATCGATGATACAATGATGAATCATAATGGTTTTTACTCTGACAGGGACTTGAAATGTGATTGGCGAGAGTAGTCACGGTTCACCTTTGTCGAGATCAAAGTTCATAAGGCATGAGTCGGAAGGATCGATGACGTCAAGTTCATTAAGTAAATAATTCCATTGGGTAGGGCATGATTGTAGCACCTCTAACGTGGACATGGCTACAGGGGATTGAGCTAAGTCATCCACGATACTGTAATTGTGGGTGAATTTCATATGGTGGTTATTAGGGGTGCATCAGAGTGAAAATTTGGGAATCCGCGGGATTTGTTTGGCACTTGGGATTGGTATCTGGAGAGGGCCCCTCGAAGGGATAGGGATTTCTTCCACTTGGGGAGATTCATGCCTATCATAACCTTTGTCTTGAGTCTGAATATTAAAATGCAACGTGTAGATATTTTGAAAAGAGCCATCATAGGAGGGGCGAGGATCTTGTTGTTGTGTGACAACCCCTTGATTCACAAAAGGTTTTTGTAATACAACGTTTTGAGGTTGGGGATGATTCGGGGCTTGATGGGAATTGGTCACTATCTTCTTCTTGGATTCCACTAATTGTTGGAAGTCAGGGATGAGAGGGAACTGATGGGTGTAATGACCATATTCACTAAAAATGGAGCAGAAATAATTGGTCCTCACATTAGCATTCTTCCCTTGCTTTGGGGGATTATTATCCCCCACGTTTTGATTAGCTGGATTTTGGTTTTCCTGGGGAGGGGGGTTTCCCCCCAACCCCTACTACTGGTTTTTCTTGTTCTTCCCTTTCTTATTCCATTGAGTTTGAGGATTCCGAGGGTTTGGGGTGTTCAACTACTCAAACTATTGGGATTGTTGAGTGAAAGAAGGTTGAACCGGTTTCACCCCCATGTGAGGTGTGGGTTGCTGACCAATTGGGCATGGAAATGGATAGCAAGGGTTATATCTCAAGGGTGGGATAAATGCAGTTTGTACTCCCTAATATGTGGACGTAGGAATGACTTGTGCCATTTTTAGTGTAGGAACCGATGTCATTTGGCTAATGTTTTGATAAGTAGGACTATAGGGTCCATACTGTAACTATCCAATTGGTGGGGTTAGTACCAGAGGAGGGGGGTACCGATGTAGGTGGCATGGATGGGTATTGTGGATCCATATTAAATGGCACCTAAGTGGAAGGAGGAACCTTTCCTAAGTGGGAAATGGACCCAATAATACCATCTTCCAAATGTGACGAGCCCGCGAGTGTAGGATCCAACGACTGATGTCACGTGGCATTGGGAAGGATAGTGTAAAGGTTGTTGGATTGTGCATATATGAGATCAAAATGTTGAGCTTTCAAATAGCTTCTTCCTTGATTTGTGGCACGGAGGTGGAAACATCTTTAGCTATGGATGGTTGAAGTGATTTAATGAACCAATCCAACAAGAAGGGCGATTGTATTTCAACTTTACACAATGTCTAGTGTCTATGCCACTCAGGGATGTGGTTTGCGATGTGGGTGGATGTATTTTTTTGAAACTCCATGATAATTTTTAGACCAAGGTCATGGTGAATCAGAATATGGAAGTAAGTGATAAATGTGGTGGCCAATGTCGCAAAGGTGGCATGTGTTGAGATATTGTAACTTCAAAGAATATTATAATTGTACTTTATTATTCCGGAGATGTTTCATTCCTCCGTAAAGATCTTATTGTAGATCCGGAGATGTTTATTCCTCCGTCAGAATGTGGTAACTCGGGTTATTAGACTTCCCTAGTGGATGTCGGCCCTGTATGTGTTATGTGGGTCAAAGGGTTATTAGACCACCCTAGAGGGGTCGTCCCAATCAGTTGTAGTGGGGTATTTAACCCATTGGTTAAATACGAGCCTACATGTACTTGTGTAAAAGATATGTCAGAGTAGTGTATAAATAGAGGAGGTGTATTCCTCATTTGATACACTCACACACTTGAGAGAGGCGCACTTGTGGAGGAGAGGTCTGCTATGGTGGAGGAGGAGATCATGTCTTTGGTTTGCATCTTTGTATATTGCTGGTCATCTATATTGAGGAAGCTTTACCGAGTTTTCTACCCCATGAGGGTTTCCCAGGATAAATCTGTGTCTCTTGTGTTTATGCTATGCTTGTTGTTTCTTCAGTGATCTTGTATATGCTATTATTGTGAAATGAAATGTAATGCTGCTATTTTCTGTCTTAGCATATTAAATTTTAACATGGTATCAGAGCTAACCTGAAGGAAGACAAGGTATGGCACTTACGACACTTGCTTTACTTACGACAATTTGAAGGTTAGGGTTTTACATAGCAAAAACCGGTCATCGTGGAAATTTCGCTATAAATCCATTTCTGCGAAGGTTCAGGGTCTGAAACGTTTACAGGTCAAAGATAACATCCCCAGGTACATTGTTTCCAAAGGGAACCCTCAGATTCATTGTACTTTATGAGTTATGATCAGTACAAGTTAGGGTTTCTGCCTCTTCCAAATCTCAGTCAAAATCAGGTGACCTTGGTAAAAAGGTCATAAATTGGGCTAGGAAGATCCAAATGAAATTTCGTAAAAAGTGACAGGTAGTACACAGACTGTAATATCTCAGGAAACGTTTTCAGAGGCCGAAGGTGAACCAGTGACATGTGGCATACCGTATAAGTTCGCTCTCCTTTTTTATCCCATAAACAGGTAACGTTGCGACACTCGGCATAACTCTCTCTCAGAGAGTCCAATTGAGGTCATACCTGTCAAGATGGAAAGATAACAAGGTGAGATATCTCAGGAAAAGTTTTCAGAGGCCGAAGTTCAAACAGTGACACATGGCACGCTGTACAAGTTCGCTCTCCTGTTTTATCCCATAAACAGGTCACGTTGCGACACTTGGCATAACTCTCTCTCAGAAAATCCAATTGAGGTCAGACCTGTCAGGATGGAAAGATGACAGGTCAGGCTACTGCAAAAAAAATTTTCAGACCCTGTGGAGCAAAAATTTCGGAGTTATAGCAGAAACAATCAGGTGCATATTTTTGTCAAAACAGAATTATTTTTGGAGCACCTTTATTCATGGCTTCCGGAATATAGGGTTTCGGAGAAAGTTAGAATTTTTGGAATCGGAGTCCACGGCTGAATGCTACTCAGGAAAATTGAAATTTAGAGACCAATATCGAATTTTTTGGTTGGGTAGAAGACCGGGCTTGATCAAACCCTAGTTCGGGATTTTGATCAGAAAGATGGAAAATTAGGGCTTCAACAAAAGTTGGAATTTTTTGAAGTTTGTAACCACGGCTGGAAGCTACTCAGAAAAATAAGAGTTTAGAGCCTTGGATCGAACCTTTTGATTGGACAGAAGGGTGGGCTTCATCAAACCCTAGTTCGGGTTCCTGTCCAGAAGATCCAGAAGTTTCGAAGGCAATTTTGAGGGGTCAAATTTTGGAGATTTCAAAATTGAAGAATGCTAGGTTGATCAGCTCAACAAGACACATTCTTCCATCCATTCAGAAGTGTGAAAGTCAAAGATTGAATTTTTAGGGTTTCTCTAGCAAAACCTAATCAAGCTCCAGATCAAGTTTCAGGGGGAGTTGAGGCTAAGGCCTTACATAAGAAGACTACAAAAAGTCTCGACAGGTATGACTTAAGGAGGTTCAGGTATGCCTTGAAATCTGATTCTTGATTAAGTTCATAATGTGTTTGTCTTCATGTTATTTATTAGTACAATCTTGATTAATGTTATTAATTGTCTTATCACCCTAGTAACAATATGAATGCATGTGAATGATCGAAGACATTCATTGATTAGGGCTATATGATTGTACTTATGCATTATGGTGTTGTGTGAGGTTGATGTTGTCTGCTAACAAGACACAGGTACATCACAAAAGACAAATCAAGTTCCATGACCATGACAACATGAAGACAAAGACTCACGAGGTATGTATGACTTTGTTATATTATGTTTAACCTACGAGACATGCAGGTTCTAGCTCAGGATCTCTAAATCATTGAAGAGATTGTTTAGGTATGTTGTACATAACTAAGCAAGTATACTAATCCAGGTACGTTTTCCTATGTCATGTTAGAATCTTACCTTGTGTAAGTATACTTGGTATGATTGGTTAGTAATCAAGGGTTTATGCATATTATATCTCTTATCTTGGTTGATGATTTAACTAACTAGATCAAACAAGAATATGCATGAGTAAAAGAAGACTTCCTTGAAACCCTGAATACTAATGATCATGACTGTACATATTCAAGATTATTTAGAATTAGAATGTTTTGATAATATTGAGAATATACTAATGAATGTATGTTTGTGTATGAGATCATGAGGATGACACTAGTGTACACTTGAGCATGCACAGTGGTACAGAATGAATAGAAGTTCAAAAGACATACAGAAGATCAAGCGGGAGGCAACCACACAAACATAAAAGATAAGTATTTGAGTTGTTATTAGAAATAGTAAATGATATTGCTTGTATGCATATTTGTATTCCTAGAATATATCATGCCGAGTGTAAACATTCATAAAGCATTGAACAGTATACTACTAATATGCATATGATTGGTAAGTTGGACAAACATTCCATTGTTGCTTGTCTAGAATGAAACCTCTTTGCTGACATGCTGAGAGCTGTGCACACTCTCGATAGTATGTTCTGGTAGAGATGGAAGGCATCTAGATAGCCATTGTATGCATACAGGATATGGGAAAGTGTTGTGCCAAAGTATTGGTCAAAATAGTTGCATAACTATGTAAATGATATCTGTATGCATAATAGGTTATCATGTCAATATGATTTGATGATTATGAAGTATTACTAATCATGTACTTAATTTTGATTTGTAGGAAAGATCATGATGAATGATGAACTCTGAACAAGCGATGGATGTTCAACAAAAGATTTACAAATCAAACACACTATAGAAAGATTGTGGTTAAGAGATTCTCTTAGAAAGAGGAAGAGAATCATGATGAGATGTTTTGCTCCAAGGGACTAGATAAGACCATTCTCTTAATAATGTAATCAGGTTCTGTATGGGTTCCCAGGATCGGTAGTCAATTGATGAGCTTAATGATCATCATGGGTGATGTGGATCTCAACCTTTGCTACAAGGTTGAATATGGGTTCTATACACATATGACATGGATGCAAGAAGGAACTCACCACAGAGTACGAATGATTTTGAGGCTCATATTAGTAGACCCATCTGACGAGAGATGGCACAGATAGATATGCAGAAGATCACTCAATGCTGAGTGTGAATAATGGACAATTGACAGCTTCATGACAAAGCTTGGGCTTTACCAGAAGTAAAGCTATTCCTAACCTTTACCTTAAGGTTGTGGATGATGAACCTATCATACCATTATTATATGACGATGATCTCTTTCTGACAAGGAATTAGAAACAGGTCATGAAAATGGATGCAGAAATGAAAATGAAAGATCTTGGATTAATGCACTACTTCTTAGGTCTAGAAGTATGGCAAGATCAAAAAGGAATCTTTTAAATCAAGGTAAGTATGCTATGAAGTTTCTAAAAAGATTTGATATGTTGGAGTATAAAGCCATGGCCACTCCCATGGACTCCAACTTGAAGTTGTTAGTTAATGACTCATCGTATTTAGTGGACCTAACCCTATATAGACAAATCATTGGGTGATACTAGGCCAGATATATGCTTTGCTGCAAATACCCTAAGTCAGTATCTAGTAGAACCTAGAAAGGTTCACTTAATAGCTACAAAGCATGTAGTGAGGTACCTAAAAGGTACATTAGATTTTTTGGTCTATATTATCTTGGAGGTCATGAACTCTGTTTACATGGTTACTCAGATTCTGATTGGGCATGAAGTGTATCAGACAAAAAGAGTACATCAGGTGGATGTTATAGTCTTGAATCTGCCATGATCTCATGGTTCAGCAAGAAACAATCTAGTGTGGCTCTCAGTACTGTTGAAGCAGAATATATGGCTGTCTGTTCTGCCAGCTGTGAAGCAGTGTGGCTTCAGAAGCTATTATATGGAGTGTTTGACTTAGAAATGGATCCCACTGTGATTATGTGTGACAATCAAAGCTGCATTAAGATGACTAAAAATCCTGTGTTCCACGATAAGTCAAAACACATAGAGATCCGATACTTCTATATACGAGATATGGTGCAAAGAGGAGCTATCAAGCTCGTATATATATATATAAGCACTGAGGATCAGATTGCTGATATCTTGACTAAACCTCTGTCTCGAGTGAAGTTTGGATACTTTCGAGACAAGCTTGGTACAGTTCAAAAGAACTCTCCTCGAAAGGGGGAGTAGCATAGTATCTGATAACAAGTCTGTCTCATCAAATGATGAGGTTACCTATTTACTGCACTTAGTTACTTAGAATTATTTAGATTTAGGAATCTTATATTTTTTCCTTTCGATGATAGATGTACACATGCTTTTGATGATAGATGTATACATGCTTTTGATGATAGATGTTATGATGAGGATACATGTTTTGCTATACATGTTTTGATGATGAGGATACATGTTTTGCTATACATGTTTTGATGATGAGGATACATGTTTTGTTATACATGTTTTGATGATGAGGATACATGATTGACACATGTCTTGATGAAGTTCTTGGTGAACATGTGAGGGGATTGGATCATCCCTGGACTTCAATCCGAAAGAAGAGCCGTAGACGTATGTCTTCGAGAATGAAGTTCTTGGTGAACATGTGAGGGGATTGGATCATCCCTCGACTTCAGTCCGAAAGAAGAGCCGTAGACGTATGTATTCGAGAATGAAGTTCTTGGTGAACATGTGAGGGGATTGGATCATCCCTGGACTTCAGTCCGAAAGAAGAGCCGTAGACGTATGTCTTCGAGAATGAAGTTCTTGGTGAACATGTGAGGGGATTGGATCATCCATGGACTTCAGTCCGAAAGAAGAGTCGTAGACGTATGTCTTCGAGAATGAAGTTCTTGGTGAACATGTGAGGGGATTGGATCATCCCTGGACTTCAGTCCAAAAGAAGAGCCGTAGACGTATGTCTTCAAGAATGAAGTTCTTGGTGAACATGTGAGGGGATTGGATCATCCATGGACTTCAGTACGAAAGAAGAGTCGTAGACGTATGTCTTCGAGAATGAAGTCCTTGGTGGACGGTTGAGGATTAAGTCATCCTTGGACGTAGTCCTAAATGTACAGTTGAGGATTAAGTCATCCTTGGACGTGGTCCTAAATGTACGGTGGAGGATTAAGTCGTCCTTGGACGTGGTCCTAAATGTACGGTGGAGGATTAAGTCATCCTTGGACGTGGTCCTAAATGTACGGTGGAGTATTAAGTCATCCTTGGACGTGGTCCTAAATGTACGGTGGAGGATTAAGTCATCCTTGGACGTGGTCCTAAATGTACGGTGGAGGATTAAGTCATCCTTGGACGTGGTCCTAAATGTACGGTGGAGGATTAAGTCATCCTTGGACGTGGTCCTAAATGTACGGTGAAGGATTAAGTCATCCTTGGACGTAGTCCTAAATGTACGGTTGAGGATTAAGTCATCCTTGGACGTGGTCCTAAATGTACGGTAAGGATTGGATCATCCTTGGACTTTGGTCCTGTGAACTGAGCCATAGACATGAGGTCTCCGAGAATTGATAGGACTGGATCGTCCCTGGACTTTGGTTCAAAAGGTATATGACAGGACTGGATCGTCCCTAGACTTCGGTTCAAAAGGTACATGACAGGACTGGATCGTCCCTGGACTTCGGTTCAAAAGGTACATGACAGGACTGGATCGTCCCTGGACTTCGGTTCAAAAGGTACATGACAGGACTGGATCATCCCTGGACTTCGGTTCAAAAGGTACATGACTGGATTGCATCATCCATGGATGTATGTCCTAAAGAGAGCAGGATTGATCACCCTGGAAAATGTTGATCGTATGATGACAATGCTGATGACGATGTTGTTGATCGTATGATGACGATGCTGTTGATCGTATGATGACGATGTTGATGATCGTATGATGACGATGCTGATGATTGTATGATGACGATGCTATAGATTGTGATGAACCAGATGTTGTAGATCAAGATGATGTGACGACATTGATGATCGTGTGATGACGATGCTGATGATCGTGTGATGACGATGCTGACGATTGTGAGGATTCAGATATTGATGTTGCTGTAGCTGTTTGAGTACAGCAGAAGATAAAGACTCAGTACTGAAGATGTTGATGCTCCAATATTGAAGATGTTCCAGTAACTGGTTGAGTTACTGATGATGTTGAGAAAGCTTCCAATGATTTATAGATGTATCATGTATGATGTTGATGACTCCTTGCTCGTGCAGATGCTGTTATAATATCCTTCTCGTTAAGGGGGAGTGTTGAGATATTGTAACTTCAAAGAATATTATAATTGTACTTTATTATTCCGGAGATGTTTCATTCCTCCGTAAAGATCTTATTGTATATCCAGAGATGTTTATTCCTCCGTCGGAATGTGGTAACTCGGGTTATTAGACTTCCCTAGTGGATGTCGGCCCTGTATGTGTTATGTTGGTCAAAGGGTTATTAGACCACCCTAGAGGGGTCGTCCTAGTCAGTTGTAGTGGGGTATTTAACCCATTGGTTAAATACGAGCCTACATGTACTTGTGTAAAAGATATGTCAGAGTAGTGTATAAATAGAGGAGGTGTATTCCTCATTTGATACACTCACACACTTGAGAGAGGCGCACTTGTAGAGGAGAGGTCTGCTATGGTGGAGGAGGAGATCATGTCTTTGGTTTACATCTTTGTATATTGCTGGTCATCTATATTGAGGAAGCTTTACTGGGTTTTCTACCCCATGAGGGTTTCCCAGGATAAATCTGTGTCTCTTGTGTTTATGCTATGCTTTTTGTTTCTTCAGTGATCCTGTATATGCTATTATTGTGAAATGGAATGTAATGCTGCTATTTTCTGTCTTAGCATATTAAATTTTAACAGCGTGGGCCGATCTTGGTATATTTACATGCCATTTGGTTGTTTTTCCAGTGAGGGTACGCTGAAAGAGGCGAATCCTCACATAATATTCCACTATTCTTTTAGAAGAACACCATAGATGGAAGGACATGACATGGTTAGCAGGATCATATCCTTACTTCCCTTCAAATTTTGAAATATCGAAGGGAATTTTATATAGCATAGCTATCCATGTTAGATCATGTGCAATGGGGTCATTGATTAATTTGTACAAATCGGGGATATTTAGACTAGCCATGAAAGGTAGGGTAGGAGGATTTGGTCCTGCCATAGTGTGATGTGTGTGGTTTACTTAAGGGGGAGACCAGGGGGTTTTTTAAAACAATGAGTGACCTCCTACAAGAGAGGAGGGATCAAAGTGGTCAAAAGGATCTCCAAGAGGAGAAGCCAAAGAGGGGCCTCTTCCGGTGGTGGAGGAGGTGGAAAGATTATCACTTTCTCTGAGAGGATAATATGAACCGAGCAAGGTGCGTCCTCGTCCCGATGATCCCATCAATGTGGCCTAGGAGCGGCCCCAAATAGAGTATATTTTGCGTGAACAATGGGGATATGGTGTAAAAACACCCCTCGAGAGAGGGGAGAGGCCTTGCAGTCTTCAGGACTGCCTCAGGGGGTTGTTTTGTTCCTCCATGGTGAAGGATTTAGTGTCAAGTGAGAGTGATGGTAGAATTTAAACACAATTGAACAAATGCAAAAATATTCCAACCACAACAGATGCAATATGGTGCAACAAGTGAGTGATATGTGCAAAGTTGGTTTTAATGCAAGAGTTCCCACGTGTAGGTTCTTTTTAATAACGAGTCAGTGAACTTGTATTTAAAATAAAATAAATGTAAATTCCCTAAAAATACCTAACATCCTTCCTCTCAAATGTAACTGGGCCTCCCAAAAGTACAATTGATGGTGATATTGGGATCCACACACCAATTGACTAGTGGAGGTAACAAAGAGCTAGTTCTACCGGCAATGGGGCCAATGTTCCAATAAACAAGACTTGGCAAAACCTCCCAATGACAATAGATAACTTCGGGATTCAATTGCACCCACAATTTCTCCTTGGTTATGTCCTAAGTTTTGCCACTAATATACATTACGTCAAGTGTGGATCGGTGGTTCATCCTGCATGGTATAGTGTCGTCTCCCTACAATGAGATGAGTTCCTCATAGGGGAGAGTAGGGAAGCTATACCTCATCTTTCACCTCCTTGGTCATGACGCACTTTTGATCTGATTTTCTTTCAACACTTGCTTATAGAAATATTTTAAAAGCATAGTATAAGCCAACAATGCCATGTTTCAAAATATCACTAATGAAACTAGATTGGTGGGTACTAATGGATACCTAGCCCAATCAATCCTAACTAACTAAAATTTTGTTTCGTGACCTCTTGTGGAGGGTTTTAGTTGGTTGTCAATTTATAAAGTTGATTTTAAGGGGTCTTGAATTAACTTAGGGAGTGTAAGAGAGGTATTTCACGATTCCCTTCCTTTCTGATTCACCAAGCTCACAAGAAGTGCAAGGTGGAAGAGCATACTTGGATTGAAAAATTATTTAGGTCTCTTAGTGTGTGCTAGTGATGCAAATAGATGTGATGAAAGTCAATTGATTTTTGGAAAAATAAATAGAAGAGTATAAAGTAAATGAAAATGTATATGCACTTTTAACTCCAAACGATGCTTAAGGTGCTTTGTAAATCAAAGTGCTAATTAATGAAAATTGTGCAATGGAGGTATTTCACACTTCTCACCCTTTTCTGATTCACCAAGATCACAAGAAGTGTGAGGTGAAGAGCATACTTAGGGGGACAGGAGTCTTTAGGTCCTTGCAGCTTGTGTGCTAAAAGTGGATTCTACACTAGCCTTGATCCTAAAAACATGTCAAGTGAGCATAAAAAAGAGAGGTCTTAAATACTAGTAACAACAATGAGGCCCATTGGAAGCCTCAAGGTTGATTACCTAAGTAAGTTTCAAGAGATATGAACTCTTTACTCCCTAATCTTGGTCTACGTGAAATAATTACTAAAAAAGTAAGTAATTGTTGCAAATTAACTTAATTTGAGTTCATTAGTGAGCAACAATGGAGCTGCAAGATTGCTGCATGAAGATAAAAATCAAATCAAATTATTGTAGCGCGGGAAAACTATACTCTGTTGTGCAATAGCGCGGAAAATTAAAAAACAGATGCACTATAGCGTGGGTAGAACACAACCAAGGTGTATAGGTCAGACTAAGGAGTGCCGCGTGGGTCGTGGACTATTTACTTGCGCGATTGGAGTGACTATCAGAGGAATTTATGTGTGTGTAGCGTGGAGGAGAGGCTAGGATCCGCACTACTGTGTAAAAATTAAGTGTGGCTAACAAGGGGCCAAATTCTGGAGTAGAAGGTGGTAAAAATGATATCCTGGAAATGTTAAACACCCAGAATTAATCACTCAACATAAAACAACCTAGTTTAAAAGAAATAAACAAAAATAAGTGAAGTCACCATTAGAACTGTTGTGGGAAAAAAATGCTCAAGTGTGCATCCATCCACTTGGTAAGGGGCTAGGCCTTGTAGGTTGCATCAAGGCCTCATTACTTGGATCCCCTATGGGTGTGGTTGTCCTACAAATGATACTGCAAGAGATTGTTAGTGGAATTCAAATAAAAGAAAGAAAATTAAACAAAGTACAACAAAAGGAAATGGGGGGGAGAATGAAAACTCCAACAAACACCAAATGTATGTAAAACCACTTTGTATTTCCCAATGGTCAAGCTATACAACACCTAGGAGGTGTGGGATTCAAGGGAATCCAACAATATCCCTTAGGGAGGTCCTTCTTGTCCAACTTATATGTTAATTGGGTGATAGAACAATGGATAGAAACTCTTTCCCATTGGAGGAAGGTGGAAAGAGAGCTTGGGAATGATTACAAAGGTAGGAACAGCTGGGAAATGAGGAAGCTCCAACAAAAATCTAGCAACATAAATTTTCTCTTCTTTATCCCTACAAAATGCATGTCAATGGCTTCCTTTTATATGCCAATAGGTGGCCACGAAACAGCTAGATCCAAATGTGAACCTATACACTCCATGAACTAGTTCCGAGGTACACCAAGGGGTCTATTTAATGTCACCAAGTGTGTGAGGAGCCTGATTCGCATTGTTGGAGGTGATAGGGATTTCAAGGGAATTCATTGCACCATAGGAAGTAGGTGGCACCATTATTTTGACAATAGAGAGGATATCAAAGGAAAAGTCACGTGAGTATCGCGTGGGAACTGAACTGATAACATGAGCTATAGTGCAAGTTAACAATGGTTCAGCCATGCAACCTATTCTTTTGACTGGTCTTGGGAAATTTTGTACTCATGTTTCCTTTTGGATTGGTTGAGGATTCCTTTGGTGAACTGCCTTCTTTATGTTGATGACACCTCATTGCAAGAATCGTCGAACTATCGCATATGTGCGAGATTTAGGCATTAACAAACACCATCAAAGGACTTGGTAAAACCGTTAAAGAACCATTGATTGTGCAAAAGGTGTTAAGGTCACTCCCTTCAATATTTAATCCCAAAGTCTCTTCCCTTGAAGTAACGAAGGATCCAGATACATTAACAATGGATAAATTGCATGGAATTATCATTGCATATGAAATTAGGACTGAAAAGGAAAAACTATTGAAAAGGGAAGCATTTTTCAAAGCCTCAAAGAACATGAAGAACAAAGAAAAAAAATCAAGAGGTTTTTCAAATTGTGAATCGGACGAAGAAGAAGCAAGTTTTGTGAGAATACTCCAAAAGGTATCTCGAAAATACAAAGTTAAGTTTCCCTTTAAATGCTTTAATTATGGAAAACTAGGACATTTTGCTGCTAAGTGTCTATATGCAAAAAATGAAAGTAGTGATGAAGAAGACTGTAAAGTAAAGAACAAACATCAAAACGAAATCAACTACAAATAGATAAACATTAAAATAAGAAGAAATCTTATAATCAGAAGAAAAATGTCTACTCAAAAGAGGCTAGTGACTCATCTGAAGAAAGCAGCTATGATAGTGATAGAGAAGGAAATTTATTTATGATAGTCTAAACAAATATTGATGAAGATAAAGAGAAAGAAACAAAGGATTCACAATAAAATGTTGAAATAAATAGGGAATTGGATCTTGAAGGAGAACTCATATGTGCCCTGGATGAAATCAACAAGCTTAAGAAAAAGAAATTGAAACAAAACTAGCAATTGATGAAATATGAAGAAGAGGATTGTGATTCAAAAGAAAAAATATCACAAAACCTTGAAGAAACATAATTTATACTATCATGAATCTAAAGGTTCAACTAGAAAAGGTAAAAAGGATAGAAGAATTGGTGAGAATCCAGCTGAAGGAAAAGGAAGAAACTGTTGAGAAGCTAGAATTTTAAATTGTTTCCTTAAGAAAGGACTAGAGAAGTCAAATTCTCAATTGAGTCAAAGCATGAAGTTTGAGAAGAGCACTGAAAATTTGAATGAGATTCTTAGCAATAAGAGATATCCATTCATCAAGTCAGGTATTGGGTATGATGAAGAATTCCATAAAAGGACTTCAAGCAAGAAAATTGTAAATCCTTCAAAGAAAGTAAATGAAGGAATCTATGTTATATATGTCAAAGGATCTGGAAGTAATGTAAGCAGTCGTAGGGAGGAAGGTAAGGTCAAGCAGATTCCAGAAGAATTCAAGGATGACTTCATAAGAGTTGTGGCCCCAAGGAGGTCTGTCATTAAAATAAGGTACCAAATTCAGTTCTTTGGTTATTGCTTTTATTGTAACAAGTATGGTCATAAGGCAGTAGACTGTAGAATTCAAGTAAGTGATGTGTATTTGAAAAACAAAGTTCAGACCAGAAACATGTATATGAGGAACAATGTCATGTCCCAAATTTGGCATTGGGTCACAATGGCCTAATCACATTAGACCTATTCATTAGAGTTTGTCAAATTGATGCTAAAGGTCAAATAATTGCCAAGGAGGAAAATTACTAGTTTCCTAGGTTTGGGGTGGAAGCTTTGGGATTTGGAATAATGGGGATAATAAATGATGTTTGAACATTAGAATGGAATAAATATTTAATAAAGGAGCTAAATAAATATATACAAGTGAAAATCAAAGTGGCATTTCATGATGAAGACACATGGAGGAAGTGGGACCCACATATGGCTAGATTTCCCCACTACATTTGGCATCATTCTCTCACCAATTCGAATTCAAGGTGAATGGTAACATACTTGGGGGAGTCCAAAAGGTATTATTCATTGCATGACTCATCCAAGGTCGAAATATAGAGGAAGAGTAACTCCCATGGAAGAGGAAGAGGCAATTTGGAGCTAGTGAGACACTTGGGCTAGATTCCCTAGCTCTATGACAACAATGATGAAGATGCTATGACACCTATGACACAAATCAGACCTGAAGGCTGACATATGACATATATGACATGTCAGGGCTAAAAATAGACTCCAAGAGGGCGCTCAAGGGTGTTAGGGCAGCTAAGATGCTTCCACATGTGATTTGGTGGAAGTGGGAGACTAGGAATTGTTGTACAAGTGGCGTTCTTTGGAATCTCTTCCCAACTTGAGTTGGCATGAGTCTCTTGGAAGGAATTCGAGCCATGGAGGACATTAGAAGTTTATAAATGTCAATAACAAAGAAGGAAACCAGATTTTGATCATTTGTAGAATTTGTAATTGCATTTGTGAAGAGGGAGAGCTAGTGGATGACTAGTTTCTTGCCTTAGCCAATTTCGAGGGTGAAAGATTCCCATCCAAGTTGGTAATTGGAAAGGCCATTCAGACCTTTCATTTGGAGCTTTAATGGAGTCTTTATTTGCAGGTGTAAGCTACAGGGCAGCTCATGGTTTCTTCCATTGCAGCTCACTCCTTCAACCATTTCCGGTTTTGATGGCATATTCTTGATCCTTGAGGGAGGGCGTTTTTGGTGAGCTATTGTACTCTTTGGGGAAGCTTTTAATGCCCCATTTATTTTGTAATATGAATTAAATACTCTGTTCTTCATCTCCAAAAAGTTTCAGGTCGAAATTCCAAGTAGTAATGTATAAATCTCATTTTTAATGGAAGAACAATGCCATTTCCCCACTACCTTGTTGTGAGCCAATGTATTGATGATGATTTCGAATGGATGGATGATTCTCTGATATATTTGTGGTCAATATAATTCCATGGATGTCTTCTACAAGTTTCATGTACTGTACTTGAGCATTTGAAGTATTTTTACTTAGTTTAATTGCACTGGGAGAAGAAATAGTGCCATTTCCCCAAGGGTCAAATTGGTGATTTTTGCAGTTGAATGGGAGAGGGTTGGAACAGATATAATAATCAATTAATGGTGCACATGAGACCTTAATAACATCCTTAATACATTCCCTACCTCTGTTCAGAAATTTGAGTGGCTTTGGAGGCATTTGGGAAGCCATTTTCAATACTTACCCCAGGGGGATTTGAACCCCAAATTACTAGTAAAATTGCATACTTGGTCCAGAATCTTAAGAGAGTTTGCAGAGGTATTTTGGTGGCCATATATCATCCATGAACATCATATTCAAGTCTTAATATCATTCATACACCTTCCTTGAATATTTGAAGGCATTTGGAGTCAATTCGAGACATAGAGACCAATACTAGTCAAAGGCAAATTACTAGTAAAGTTCCCTACATTGGCCAGAATTGAAAGAGTATTTGCAGAAGTATTTTAAAGGTCCAAAGGAATCCCTGAAACACATATTTATGTTCTAATATCATTCATATACATTCTCAGAATATTTGGGATCATTTGGGGCAAATTTGGGACCTAGAGATCCAAACTAGTCAAAGGTCGAACTAGGGAAAAAAGTGGAAAATTGCAATTTTAATAAAATTCTTAATAAGGGACATTACAGTGGTATCAGAGCATGGTCCTTGCACCTGTGTATTAGGTACATACATTCAAGAATAATTGGCAGCCATGTCTTACTATTATGATGAATCCTATGAGTACAATTCTTATGAGGAATATGCAGATGCTTATGAGCAATATGAAGCAGAATGTGAATGGTATGAGGAAGAGGTGCCATCATGCAACACTTCTTACAATTTCAAGAGAAATGAAGATTATTCTTATGACTTTAAATCTGATGGATATGAATGTGTCACACCAACCAAGGATAATTCTATGAGTGAGTTCCAAAGATGGAGAGCAAATTATAAAACCTTGCCCCAGCAATATCAAAAATATCAAGAATATCTTGCTTCGAGCAAAAATACACAAAATGCCATGTCTTTTGAGTACTATGCTGAACATGTTTTTGAAAATAGGCCCAAAAATGAAGATGTGGAGTTAGTGAAGAAAGGTTTATGCCCTTCTTGTAAGAACCCTTGGAGCGAGTATCATATATGTGTGCATGAAATGATGTCCTCTTTGATGAGAGCTTTTGAGATTTATTCAAGAAGGGATTCCAAATATACCGATCCTAAGGAAAACAAGGGGGAAAATGAATCAGCTTGCTTGAAGGAGAAAAATGAAGAGACATCACAAGAGCATGAAGAAGATTCTATTGAAAATATGGAAGATCATTTCGAGACACCTTCTAGCTTATACATGAACCAAAGAGCATCTACTGATGGATGCTTAAACTATGAAGGAGTACCTACTGATGGGTGCTCACACCTCTATGTTGGTGACGTAGAGATCACTTTTGAAAGTGTTGCTGCAAGCCCAAGTTCCATTAAGCATGATAATGAAGACCTTGTAGCAGTTGAAGAAGAACCAAGATCAACTTCCCCATCACCACTTGAGTTCATGAAGTTGGTCCAAGCAAAAATGAAGAAGATGAGGAGGTTCATTTGCAAGAGCCTCATTTTCTTGAAGGGTCCTTAAAGATGAATGAAAAGAAGATCCAAGAGTCCCTCAGCATTCTCCATGAGACTCAAGAATTGGTGTCAAATTCTTGTTGGAGAGCTACTTCATTGGAGGAAACATCCTTCCTTGAAGATATGGAGAAGATTCAAAGAGCAATGTGCCACATCAAAGGTAATTTCATGTCTTTGCTTTTTGATAGAAACCATTTGTTTGAGCTTAATGAATTGTTACATGATGCATACTTGAAGAATAATGAGGATATTCATAAGCTCACAATTCAAAATGAGCAACTTCTTGAAAAGTTGCAAGATACTTGTTTTTCCTCCTATGTTTCAGATTGTCAAATGGTAGATTGTTTGGAGGATTCTCATGACATGGTGGATCATGAGAAATGTGAAAATTTGAATGTTCTTGAGGTGTTTGAAGATGAACTTGAAGAGATCCAAACACTTGATGTGGTGGAAGAGGAATTTGAATTGCCTCTTGATGAAGGTTATGCAATTTTTAAAGAAGAGCATGATTCCTCTACATTGGAACCAAACTATGACAAAGAGTTCACACTTTTGAAGGAGCTGCACGATACTACCCATATGGATCCTTCCCATGATGAAACTTCTGTACTTTTTGATCATTTGGGTGATTTGGTTCATTCTCCTACATCCTACAATTCCATGTTTTGCAACATTAGTCTCAATGAAGTATGGGTGAAAGGGTTCTTTTTGATGGTGCCACATGAGGAGTATGGAACTCCTAGATTTACTTTTTATGATGATAGGGTTGGAGCACATTCTTATTCACATTTGCAGCAACATTATTTGTCACTTTATGATGATGCAAATCTACATGGATGCACCTATGATATGCATTTGAGTCACTTGAAGAATCATGGTTTTTTTTACTCAACACTTGATTCATTTGATGTTGGACGAACTTCATCCAACACTTGGGAGAATAGATTTATGATTGGAGAACATTTTTGTTGCAAGACACATAATTTGTTATATCTTTATGACTCTCACATTCAGGGATGTATGGGTGAGACTTCTTTGAGTCATTTGAAGTCTCCTTGTTTTTCCTGCTCACTATTTGGTTCAGATTTTAGTGGAGATTCTTCATTCACTTCTTGGATGAAAGAATACATGGTTGAATATTTTGATGCATATCACATCCTTTTGGAGCAGCATTATAGGACATGGGATCCTCACCTATGTCATTGGAGCAGATTTGATTGGTCACTTGAAGCTTGTATGCACTTGGAAAATGGTGGTCTACTTGCTTGGAGGTATAAGCACTTTCATGACTCTTTGATGAAGCATATCCTTGATGTACATTTTCATTATGTTGTTATGTACTTTGATGATATATATTTGGTACTCATGATGTTTGGAATGATGCATACAAGAAAATGGGATCCAGGAATCCTCTTAACTAATGGTGTGGGTTGGAGAGCACTCTTAATTATTGGGGTGCAATACAAGCAATGGGACCCTGGAATAATTTTTATCTCATTGGTTTCAAATTTTTTTGGGGGAAACAAGCAGTATGGGAGATGGATTTCCCCACTTAATAAAGTGATTTTTATCAGAGTACTGCAGCAGCAAGCATGGTGGTTCCTCTCTAAAATCTTCATGGAAACTCAAAGACTCAAGGTTGGGCAATTCAATGGCAACTTCAAAGAATTATACAGAAAGCAGGTTCTTCAACACCCATGTTTAAAATTGCTTGAGGACAAGCAATATTGGGAAGGGAGGATTTTTCATGTCCCAAATTTGGCATTGGGTCACAATGGCCTAATCACATTAGACCTATTCATTAGAGTTTGTCAAATTGATGCTAAAGGTCAAATAATTGCCAAGGAGGAAAATTACTAGTTTCCTAGGTTTGGGGTGGAAGCTTTGGGATTTGGAATAATGGGGATAATAAATGATGTTTGAACATTAGAATGGAATAAATATTTAATAAAGGAGCTAAATAAATATATACAAGTGAAAATCAAAGTGGCATTTCATGATGAAGACACATGGAGGAAGTGGGACCCACATATGGCTAGATTTCCCCACTACATTTGGCATCATTCTCTCACCAATTCGAATTCAAGGTGAATGGTAACATACTTGGGGGAGTCCAAAAGGTATTATTCATTGCATGACTCATCCAAGGTCTAAATATAGAGGAAGAGTAACTCCCATGGAAGAGGAAGAGGCAATTTGGAGCTAGTGAGACACTTGGGCTAGATTCCCTAGCTCTATGACAACAATGATGAAGATGCTATGACACCTATGACACAAATCAGACCTGAAGGCTGACATATGACATATATGACATGTCAGGGCTAAAAATAGACTCCAAGAGGGCGCTCAAGGGTGTTAGGGCAGCTAAGATGCTTCCACATGTGATTTGGTGGAAGTGGGAGACTAGGAATTGTTGTACAAGTGGCGTTCTTTGGAATCTCTTCCAAACTTGAGTTGGCATGAGTCTCTTGGAAGGAATTCGACCCATGGAGGATATTAGAAGTTTATAAATGTCAATAACAAAGAAGGAAACCAGCTTTTGATCATTTGTAGAATTTGTAATTGCATTTGTGAAGAGGGAGAGCTAGTGGATGACTAGTTTCTTGCCTTAGCCAATTTCGAGGGTGAAAGATTCCCATCCAAGTTGGTAATTGGAAAGGCCATTCAGACCTTTCATTTGGAGCTTTAATGGAGTCTTTATTTGCAGGTGTAAGCTACAGGGAAGCTCATGGTTTCTTCCATTGCAGCTCACTCCTTCAACCATTTCCGGTTTTGATGGCATATTCTTGATCCTTGAGGGAGGGCGTTTTTGGTGAGCTATTGTACTCTTTGGGGAAGCTTTTAATGCCCCATTTATTTTGTAATATGAATTAAATACTCTGTTCTTCATCTCCAAAAATTTTCAGGTCGAAATTCCAAGTAGTAATGTATAAATCTCATTTTTAATGGAAGAACAATGCCATTTCCCCACTACCTTGTTGTGAGCCAATGTATTGATGATGATTTCGAATGGATGGATGATTCTCTGATATATTTGTGGTAAATATAATTCCATGGATGTCTTCTACAAGTTTCATGTACTGTACTTGAGCATTTGAAGTATTTTTACTTAGTTTAATTGCACTGGGAGAAGAAATAGTGCCATTTCCCCAAGGGTCGAATTGGTGATTTTTGCAGTTGAATGGGAGAGGGTTGGAACAGATATAATAATCAATTAATGGTGCACATGAGACCTTAATAACATCCTTAATACATTCCCTACCTCTGTTCAGAAATTTGAGTGGCTTTGGAGGCATTTGGGAAGCCATTTTCAATACTTACCCCAGGGGGATTTGAACCCCAAATTACTAGTAAAATTGCATACTTGGTCCAGAATCTTAAGAGAGTTTGCAGAGGTATTTTGGTGGCCATATATCATCCATGAACATCATATTCAAGTCTTAATATCATTCATACACCTTCCTTGAATATTTGAAGGCATTTGGAGTCAATTCGAGACATAGAGACCAATACTAGTCAAAGGCAAATTACTAGTAAAGTTCCCTACATTGGCCAGAATTGAAAGAGTATTTGCAGAAGTATTTTAAAGGTCCAAAGGAATCCCTGAAACACATATTTATGTTCTAATATCATTCATATACATTCTCAGAAGATTTGGGATCATTTGGGGCAAATTTGGGACCTAGAGATCCAAACTAGTCAAAGGTCGAACTAGGGAAAAAAGTGGAAAATTGCAATTTTAATAAAATTCTTAATAAGGGACATTACAAACAATCCTCAAATCTATCAAATCTTTGGTGATAGAATTTACAATTCATTTTCTCCACTGCTTGATTACAATATTGAATGTTATAAATGCAACAACCTTAGCCACATAGCTCATGAATGCAAATGCTTGATGAAGTCTCATATGGAAAAAAATGTTTGTATCAGACATAAGAAAGAACTAACTAAAATATGGAAAGAAAAACAAGAGTGTGAATTAGCTTTGTATTCTTAAAACAAAGGAAGCCAATGGTACATTGACAGTGGATGTTCAAAGCATATGATTTTGGATTAGAACAAATTTCTCAATCTAAAGAAATAAAAAGGAGGCAATGTTACTTTTGGAGATAATGCTTTTTCCAAGATAGTTGGAAAAGGTACAGTCAATATTGGGGATAAGAAAACTAAAGCAGAAACTGTGTTTCTTGTTGAGGACTTGAAGCACGATATTTTTAGTGTCAGGAAAATGTGTGATCAAGGACCCACTCTCACTTTCAACTCCCAAATATGTGAGATAAGGAAGGAAACCTTAGGAAGATTGGTGGCAACAACAAAAAGAACTCCAATGTATATATTCTAAATGGATTAAAATAAGAAAAAGGTTGTATGGGACAAATAGATGAAAGTTGGTTATGGAACATAAGAATGAGACATATGAGCTTTGAAAATTTTGTGAAAATTAGCAAAAAGCAAGTAGTAAGAGATATGCCAAAAATTATAGAACATTCAGATCCTATTTACAAGCAATGCCAACATGAGAAGCAAACAAAAGTGACTTTCAAGACAAATGAATACTTGACATCAAAGCCATTGGAGCTTGTTTTGCATATTGACCTCTATGGGCCAAAAAGATCACCAAGTCTACAAGTTGATTATTATTTCATGTTGCTCACTGATGATTATACAAGAATGACTTTGGTAACATTTCTCAAACATAGATCATAAGCATTTGAGAATTTTGAGGCATTCACAGCATTGGTTGAAAATGAAATTGACCTGAAAATCAAGTGTTTAAGATAAGACAACAGAGGATAATTTACATCAAATAAATTTGAATAATTTTGTGAGACTCATGGAATAAAGAGAAAATTTTCAGCTGTAAGAACTCTACAACAAAATGCAGTGGTAGAAAGGAAAAATCAAACTATATAAGTCATGGCAAGAATGATGTTGAATGAATTCCAACTATCAGACATGTTTTGAAGAGAAGTAGTCAACACCATAGTTTACATTCTGAATAGAGGGAAGATCAGAGTCAACAACAACAAAACACCTTATGAATTATGGAAAGGTATACCAACAACAGTTAAACACTTCAAATCTTTTAGAAGCAAGTGACACATAAAGAGAGATGATGAACATTTAGGAAAATTTGACTCCATAACTGATGAAGGTATATTTTTTGGTTATTCACCAAGAATCAAAGATTAAATATGTTACTATATAGCATTGCGAAAAATTGAAGAGAGTGTCAATGTAAGAATTAATGAAGCAAGGCATCAGAAGGTGAAAGCACAAGTAAATGTTCAAATAGATGGACCAAGTTGCAAAGAAGAAAAATAAGAAGAAGGGGAAGAAAATGAAGAAGAAGAAACAGAACACCAAGATACAAAAACACCATCTAGATTTGTCCAAAAAAATCATTCAGAAAATATAATCATTGGTGATAAAGATACAAGGGATCAAACTAGAAGAAGTCTAGAAAGTGTACTAGAACATCCAAATTTCTTCTTAATATCTGAAATAGAGCCTAAGAATTTTATAGAATCCTGCGAAGATAAAAATTGGATTGGTGCTATGGAAGAAGGGTTGAATCAAATTGAGAAAAATGAAACATTGGAACTTGTTCCAAGGCCAATAGGTAAAAATGTAATTAGCACCAAGTGGTATTTAAGGAACAAGTTAAAAGAAGATTGTAAAGTAATAAGAAATATATCGTGATTGGTTTGTAAAGTATATGATCAAGTTGAAGGTATTGAGCTCGGAGAAACCTTTGTTTTGGTTGCAAGACTAGATGCTATTAGATTGATTTTGGCATTTGCATGTTTCAATATCTTCAAATTTTATCAAATGGATGTCAAGTTAGCCTTTCTAAATGTAAACCTAGAATAAGAAGTATATGTTGAACATACAGATGGGTTTCAATTGTCATAGAAGGAGCATCATGTATGCAGATTGAAGAAGGCACTCTATGGGTTAAAATAAGCTCCCAGAGATTGGTATTCAAGACTTGATAAATACCTACAACAACAAGGTTTCAGAAGAGGAACTACAAATAGAAATATTTACATCAAATCAAAAAATGAAAGTCTGTTAATTGCTATAGTTTATGTGGATGATATCATTTTTGAAAGTAATGATGATAGAATGAGCCAAAAGTTTGTAGAAGAAATGAACAAAGAATTTGAGATGTCCATGCTTGGTGAATTTTCGTTCTTTCTAGGTTTGCGTATTTCTCAAACTAACAAAGGCATTTTCATTTCTCAAACCAAATACATCAAGGAGATGTTGAAGAAATTCGGAATGGGTGAATGTGAATATTTTAGTACACAGATGATCACGGGTCATAAATTGAGCAAAAATAATGAATCTCGAGAAGCAAATCAAACATTATACAGGTCAATGATTGGAGGCCTATTGTATGTGACAACTTCAATTCTAGATATCATGCATGTAGTAGGATTGGTTGAGATATTTCAAGATACACCAAAGGAAACACATGTGCATGTAGTGAAAATAATATTTAGATATCTAAAGGACACATTGTATTTTGGCTTGTGGTAATGAAAAAGTAAAGATTTCACTATAACAACATATATAGATGCAGATTGGGAAGGCAGTGTGGATGACATGAAAAGTACAAGTGGAGAAGCATTCTTTATAGGAAACTGTCTAGTGTCAACATTTAACAAAAACAAAATTCAATCTCCTTATCCATAGCATAAGTCGAGTATATTGCAGTAGCAACATGCTACACACAATTTCTCGGATGAAGCAAACACTAAAGGATATCAAGGTAGAATATGATCACCCAATCTCAATCATCTATGACAATACAAGTGCAATAAACATTTCAAATAATCTTGTTATGCATTCAAAGACAAAGCATATTCCCATCAAGTATCATTTTCTAAGAGAAAATGTAGTGGAACAAAATGTCAAGATGGAATACATTGCCACTAAAGAACATGTTTCATATATCTTTACAAAACCCATTCCCATAAAGACTTTTGAATATGTCAGACAGAAACTGGGAGTGATATCACTTTCATCTCACCACTAAGTGCTTAAGGAGAGGCACAATTTCAAGGAGAGCATCCCTTTTCCATTAATGTCAAAGGGGGAAGTAGCAAAGAGGGGTGGCAATGTAGCAAGGGTGGAGTGTATTGCAATATTATGTGTGGAGTATGTGTTTTGGATTTCCATCAATGACAAAGGGGGATATTGTTAAATAAATTGTCATTGATGTCAAAGGTATGTATGCGACTTAAAGAAATAAAATGTAAAAGTGGATTAAAAGTAAAAGAGGATTAAAAAGGTTAAAGGTGGATTCAAAGTGGAGTAAAAAGAAAGTTATGTAAAAAGTGGAGTAAAAATAATATTACATAAAATGAAAGTTGTTTTGAAGGCCTATGGTATTTGAATGTTATGTAAAAGTGGAGTAAGAGGAAAGCTGTATTGTCCCATGATTTTGAAGGCTCATGGTATTTTTTCCATGAAGTATAATAAAATTGGTGGGCACACTTAAATAAAATAATGGTGTGAAATAAAAAGGAGGGAAATTAATTATTAAATTAATGAAAGCCATGTCATTTTGAATAAACATGAATTTTTCGTATAAAGTAAAATTGAAAAGTATAAAAGGAGAAGAGTATAGTCACAAATGAGTGTGTGAGTGAAAAATGTTATATAATCCTATATAAGAGGAATCTCTCAAAGTGAAAAGCACTTGCGAAAAGGGTTGAGAAGTGATGATTGAATATCATACAAGAAGATAATGGCTGTAGAATGAAGATATTATCCAAAAAACAAAATCATATCTACTTAAGGGTGGTAGGCGGTAGGGAGTTGGTGCTGAAGAAACCAGGGAGCTGGTGCTTCCATCCAGTTGGTGTTGAAGAAACCTGGGAGTTGGTGCTTCCTTCTAGTTGGTGTTGGAGAATCTAGGGGGTTGGTGCCTCCTTCCAGTAGGTGCTAGAGAATCATTGTAATATTATTTATTGGAAGAACATGCTTCCATGGTTTTATTCCCTTTTAAGTTTCCACATTAAATCTATGTGTCTCTTGTGTATTAATATGATGATTGATTTTGTTGAAAATTAATGTGGATGAATTGAAAGTTAAAAATATGTCCTATACTGATTCACCCCTCCCTCTCAGTAGAGCTAAATATTCCAACATCACTTCCATGTATTTTCCATCTTAATTAATATATGCATTAGCTCAAAAATTTGGCTTATTTTAATATTCTATACCTTTTTTTTATCAAAAAAATGTTTTTCACGATACCTTTTATAGATAAGTTTACCTTATTGGTATAACATGTGTTCTAAATAAGCACATCACAACTATGCTAGAGCTTCAGTTGTAAATGTACATGTGGCTACTTCATCTTATGATCTAAGTCTATGAAGAATTATTTGTTGCATTTTATTTTCTTTTGAAGATTTTCTATGAGCTAATCTAGTTGATCTCTATAATTTTTTGTATTATATTTGTTCATCTATGCTAGAGATATTGCACTACCAACTTCCAAACATGTTATCAATTTGTTTTAGAATGTGTAGTTGTTTTCTGTTGTTCATAGAAAATCTTTGTGCATTTCATGTAATTTCTTTATTGATTTTTTCATGATTTTTGTGCCAAGAGGCGCTCTACAACCCAGTATGGGTGAGATCTTGTGAGTCGAGTGTTTGTCGAGTTTGTCGAGTAACAAAATAATACAAAGTAAACAAAAAAAAATAATACAAAGTAAAAAGTAATAAATATTATGTCGGCCATAAACAAAAAAGAATAATACAAAATAAAAAGTAAATATGAAACTTAAACTAGAGACTTTAGAGCTTAGGATTAGGTGGTAAATATTATGTCGGCCATAAACAAAAAAGAATAATACAAAGTAAAAAGTAAATATGAGACTTAGAGTGTTTGTCCAGTAACAAAATAATACAAAGTAAACAAAAAATAATAATACAAACTAAAAAGTAATAAATATTATGTCGGCCATAAAAAAAATAAAATAATACAAAGTAAAAAGTAAATATGAGACCTAAACTAGAGACTTTAGAGCTTAGGATTAGGTGGCTCAGGTATTGCACTCAAGGAGCTATTCAAGGAAAGGTTTGCACATCGGGAGATTTGATCCCTCTCGGCTCTTCATAGAACCTAGGATTTGGATCTAAGCTAGTTTATTTCATTTTATTTAAATAACCTTTATTTATTATTGTTCCTCTCACATAATCTTGGCTATACAATGTTAACTTTAAAAAGTGTGAATTCGTTTGTTTGATATGGAATACCAATAGATAGAACGTTATTAATGTATCTATTGATTTTAATCTTTGCTATTAGTTTGGTGATTTGGAGTGTATTTCCAACTATGTCATTTTATTTTCTTACTATTCTTATTACCTAAACCTGGAAATACATTGTTAACTTTAAAAATTGTGAATTCGTTTGTCTAATATGGAATACCATGAGATAGAAATTTTTTGATCGACATATTGATTATAATATTTTCTATTAGTTTGGTGGTTTCAAGTGTATTTCCAGGTGTTCCATTCAATGCCAATTCATACTATCCCAATCCTCGAGTTTCATGTCAATTCTCTTATTTTGAAAGTTGACCTCATGTGTTTCCTGAACTTGCATGCTTTGAGCTCTTTAATTCTTGGAGAAATATATTTATTTATTTATTTCTTTTACTACATTCCAACCTACAATGATGTGATCAAAGAGTAAACATTATTCCTCATTAGAGTGCATGTCTCACTATTGAACAATTCATGCTTACCATTCAATTTTAGTCCCTAATCAAGTCTCAAGTTTTCATACCAACTTACTATTGATTCACAACATCGGCATGATTATGAAATATTGGCATGATTCTAAATCATTGGAGCATGATGACTTAGACAAGCATATTGAACTCCGTCACTTTGTTGTTATGTCTTCATCATTGTGTTCATAGAGATGTACACTTCCATTCCATACTCACTTTCATCATTTTTTTCATCATTTGTCTTGACATCTAAAGTGGGAAGGTTCATCACACACGTCTTACCAGTCCAACTTGTGTTGAATTTTGTTGTTTTTTGTTTCTCTCTATACGTGTCGTCATGAGATTATTTTTTCACCATTGCATTCATGATGAAGTGATCATTACACACATATTTCCTTTTGTGAAAACTATCACCATTTGACCTATGCACCAATCTTGCAAAATTTTGTCTTGTCGGGGTCATTTATGTCTTATCGGTCTATTTTTTTCCAAAGTTATGTCCTTGATAAATTCGTTGATCCATTAATGATGTCGTTGTCTCACCTTTGTCTAGAAAGTTAACACCCCCCCCCAACACCTCCTTGGAAAAAAAAACAATGTCCATGATTGTCAAAAGAAAAATACTACCGTTGTTTGGGTTTCACCTGGATGAACCTAAGACGTTGAGAGTGACATAGGGTCTTGGAAACATCTTGTTCTCGGGGTTTGAAATTGATCATAGCCTATTGTAATTTGATCACTATTAAAATTCCATGCTTGAAAAATTTATTTGGGCATACTTGTGTCCTTTCTTCTTAATATTTTATCATTCTAACTTATTTTTATTTTTTTCATGTCATTTTGGATTTATATACATTTTGTAAATAATTCAAAATATAAATATTATTTTATTTTTTTACTAACTTGTAAATAAATGGTCTATTTCCAACTTAAGGAATTTAGATTCCTAATGAAGTTTCTTTCAAAATAAATTAGTTGCTATGCTCAGTTTTCAATGCTCTTCCATTTTATGCAAATCATCAAAATTGATAATTTCATTTTCATAAAATGTCTCAAGCATAAAGTTCCTACCTTATAAATCAATTAATGTTTTTCATGTATGAAACTAAAGAAATATTTTCATTTTAAAATATGAATTTGAATCTAATAGATGTACGTTTTTCTATGCCTTGACAACAACTAATAAATGTGACATATTCATGGGAAAGAATTTAATTATTTTAGCTTTTATCAACTAACGTCTAAGTTTGACATTTCATATGTAGCATAGTTAATTTAAAATTGTAAATATTTCATAACTAACTTCTAGTTGATTTCATTAGTTAATTATTATTTTTTAAATTAATCCAAGGTTGCTTAGATAGTTTGCTTATAGTTTTCATGGACTAATGCTTTATGTTTTTAAGGTTATAAGGGCATTTAATCTCATTAGTCAAATTTCTCTTTAACTTATTAATTGTTGTGGAAAAAATTGCACAAGTGTGCACTCTTCCACTTGGTGAGGGCCTAGGCGTTGTAGGTTGTAGCAAGGCCTCAATCCTTGGAGCCCCTGTGTGGTGGGTTGGTTGTCCTCCAAGTGATCCCACAATAGATTACTAGTGCAATTCACATAAAAAAAAATATGGATAAAATGAAAAATAAAAGAGATGGGGAGAGAATGCAAACTTCAATAACAATCCAACATATGCTAAACCACTTTTGTATTGTCCAATGGTCAAGTTGTATAACACCTAGGAGGTGTGGGCTTCAAGAGAATCCAACAATATCCCTTAGGGAGGCCTTTTTTGTCCAAACTAAATGCTAAGTCAATGATGGAACAATGGAGATGAACTATTGCCCCTTGAAGGAAGGCGGAAAGGGAGCTTGGGAGTGCTTACAATGATAGGAAGAGGTGGGATATGAGTAAGCTCCGACACAAATCCAGTAGCATAACTTTGCTCTTGATTTCTCTCGACAAAATGCATGCCAATGGATTCCTTGTATAGGGAAAGAGGTGGCCAACAAACAACTAGATCCAAATATGAACCCATCTCCTCCATGAACCAGTTCCAAGGTACACCAAGGGGGCTATTTAATGCCACCAAGTGTGTGAGTAACCGGATTCAGAACCTTGGAGGTGATGGAGCCTTCAATGCACCAAGGAATTTGGTGGTCCCGTCGTTTTGATAGTGTTAGTTTTTCAGAATTTTCAATCTAATCTAAGATCTTAACAGAGAGAATAATATGTACAGCATATCTACAACATATCAATCATGGACACAATAATGCAAGCACACAAGAGACACAGAGTTTCACCAGGGAAAACCAAGAAGGTGAAAAACCCCGCAAATTCCTCAGAGATAGAAAGAGCAATGATACAACCAAAGTACAAGAGATAGTCTTCTCCTAGCAGCAGATCGTCCTCCTCACAAGTGCGCCACTTTTCGAATGAGAGAAGTGTGAGTAATGAGTGATCAAATAGAGATCTCCCGATCTCTATTTATACTTGTCCTGTCCTGCCCAATAAACTAATGGGGCCGACTTGTCTAGATTAGCCTAATAACCCATGGTTAACTTAATACGGGCCGACCCCACACTTGGTGGTCTAATAACCCATTTACCCACATGACTCATACAGGGCCGACCCCATCAAGGTGGTCTAAAAACCCATCAAGTATAAGATATGACACTTACAATATAAATGACGACACTTCCATATAGAGGAATAATAACATCTCTATAGGAATACAATACACATGGGTAAAATACATTCCGAAGTTACATATACATCAACACTCCCTCTTAACTAGGAAGGTATTTCTCGATACAGATCTGCTAGCACAAGTCTTCTTCTCTGGATCATCATCAGCGAATCATCGTCATCGTCACTGTTGCTACTATCTCAATCAATCTCTGAATCTACTCGTCATAGGAAGTTCTACAGAGCCAGTCCTTTTTCATACTGGATGTAGGCCCACCATCTGTAGGTCTTCATCATCACTGGCCATACTGTGGAATACTCAGAACTGATTATGTGCATCAACAAAACCTCGAAAGAGCATCCCAAGACTGGTTACGAGCTTACTGCTCAACCTATCAGATCTCCCAGGATCTTTTACATGTTGACCTTCACAAAACCTACTCAGAGCATCCCAAGATATTACGAGCACACCGCTCTACCTTTCTGGATCTCGATAGAACATCCCAGGCTGTTACGAGCACACCGCTCTACTTGTCTGGATCTCGATAGAGCATCCTAGGATGTTATGAGCACATCGTTCTACCTATCCGGATTTTAAAGGATCTTTTCTATGTGAAACTGTAGCAAAACCTACTCAGAGCATCCCAGGATGTTACGAGCAAATCGCTCTACCTGTCTGGATCTCGATAGAGCATCCTAGGATGTTATGAGCACACCACTCTACCTGTCCGGATTTTAAAGGATCTTTTCTATGCTACCTACACAACCTGTCCACGGCCACAGAGTGTCAACCCGATACTCACCATACATCATCCTGATGTACATCATTACATCATCATAGCATCAACCTGATGCATATACAAAAAATACATGATCCACCTGGTATATAAATACATGATCTACCTGATCATATCAAGCATCCAACATGATGCATATACAAATACATGATCAAACTGATCAAATCATCCAACTGATGCATATATAGAGCAGTAACTGGAGCATCGTCCTGATGCTCGTCATCCAGTGCTTACATCCACAACCATGGGAAGGATCCTCCTCTCACCATGCTTGGAATGGATCCTACAAATGTGTCCATCACTTCTTCCTTGAAGTGTCATCAATCTGAAGAACACCAAGCCTCTCTCTAAAGTACTCGAACTTCACTCTGGATAGTGGTTTCGTCAGCACATCTGCAACCTGCTTATTTGTCGCAACATACAGGAGCTTCACTGCTCCTCTCTGCATCATATCTCTGATATAGTGATATTTGATCTCGATGTGCTTCGACCTGTCATGGAACACCGGGTTCTCAGACAGCTTCACACAACTCTGGTTGTCACAAAAGATACCAGTAGCCTCTAACGGGTTATCAAATAACTCAGACAGTAGCTTCCAGAGCCATACTGCCTCACAACTAGTCGAACATGCTGCAACATACTCTGCCTTGGTTGTACTCAGTGCTATGCAGGACTTCTTCCTTCTAAACCAAGAGATCACACCTGATCCCATACTGAAGCAACACCCGGAAGTGCTCTTCCTATCTGCAGCAATGCCTGCCCAATCTAAATCAACATAACCCTGCACGTTAAAATTTTGATTTGCATCATACTTGAGCCCATAATCAACTGTACCCTTTAGGTACCTCAGAATATGCTTTACGGCAACCAAGTGAACATCTCTCAGATCCGTCAGGAACTAGCTCAATGTGTTCACCGTAAAGCAAATATCTGGTCTCGTGTTTGTTAAGTACATAGAGGACCCAATCATCTGACGATACATCGTGACATCAACCGGATCAGATGAAGCATCACACAGAAGCTTCAGGTTCAATGCCATAGGTGTGGCCATGTCCTTGCAGTCCATCATCCCGAACCTCTTCAGGATCTCTACTACAAACTTCCCTTGTCCAAGGAAGATTCCATCTGCACTCTACCACACCTCCAAGCCTACAAAATAGTGCATCATACCCAAGTCCTTCATCTTTAACTCGGCAGCAAGCTTCCTCTTGGTATCGGCAATCAATCCATCCTCACCTGTTACAAATAGGTCATCCACATACGCAAGTGGTATCACTGGATTGCCTTCCTCAACCTTGTAGTAAAGGTTGGAATCCGCTTTACTCTTGGTAAAGCCCAAACTAGATAGAAAGTTGTCTATCCTACCATACTAAGTCCTAGCTTCCTGTTTCAAACCATATAGGGCTTTCTTCAGTTTGCACACATGTGACTCTCAGTCATGTGTCTCAAACCTGAGTGGCTACTCCACATACACTTCCTCCTTGACTACACCATTCAAGAAAGTTGTCTTGACATCCATTTGGTGTATCTTCCACTTCATCACTTGCTTTGTATTTTTCTATGCTGCCATTTGCAGCATGCTTGACCTACTAGATCCACTTGGAAGTCATTACATACTTCCCTTCAGGTCTTGGGACTGCATCCCAAACATCTTCATGATCGACTGGTACTTCTCGATCATGGCATTCTTCCCAGATCCTGGGAACTTCAATATCTTCAATAGATAACATTGTTGCCGAACAAATGTTGTAGTCCTTCTTTTGTAGGTGATGGTATACGATCTTTCCTACAAAACAAGTTAAATTGCATGATTAGAAACATCTCATAGTTTTCAAAACAAATTCTTACACATAAAGAAATATGTCATAGACTCATGCAATTATTTTAGCCAATGCTTCAATACAACATTTATCCATATCCCGTAACTTTCTAGATGCCTTCCAATCTCTACCAGAACATTGTTTAGAGCGTGCACAACTCCCAACATGTCAGCAAAGAGGTTTCATTCTAGATAAGTAGCAATGGAATTTTGTACAGTGCTATAGGCCACTTACCCATCACATGCATATTAGTAGTATATTGTTCATTAATGTAATTATTCTAATATGCATAATACACACCCTAAGTCTAGGAACATAAGCATATACATCATTGAACAATATTATTTAAACAATCAAATATGCAAGAAATGATAATTCAAATACTTATCTTTGTTTGCTTGTTGGGTTGACTCCCTCTCAGTCTTTGCTTCCTTTCTGCAACTCCATTCTGATGTGGTTTGTGAGAACTGGTCAACTCCCTCTGAATATCTACATCCTTGCAGAAACTACTGGAGTGTGCTCACTCTTGATCTTTGCTTCCTGGATTACCTGTCCTTGGACTTATATCCATCCTCGATCACTATGCATGCTTACAAGTATCATTATTGTGATATCCTCGAAATCTCATACATAATCATACATTTATTAGTGTAATCTCAATACTATCAGAAACACAATAGTCTTAAACATGTATAGTAATGATCATTTTAAACACAGATAATAAACATTAGTATTCAAGGTTTATATAGGACTCTTCTAGTTAGTCATATAATCAATTAAAGTAAGAAACATAATATCTCTAAACCAATGAGTACTCAAACCTATAACTTCATGAATAATCATAATCAATCATGCCAAGTATACTTATATAAGAGATCCTAACACAAGGTAGGATTTTAACTTGATATAGGAAAAACATATCTGGATTAGCATGTTAGATAGCTATGTCTAATATACCAATATGATGTCTTCTTGTTCTTCAATGACTTGTGCTAGTAACCTGCATATCTCATAAGTTAACCATTATAGAACCAAGTTATATGTAACTCGTAAGTAGATCTTCTATGTGATCCATGGAAATGGATGAACCTTTGTCTTCATGTCACCATGGTCATATGTTCTTGAACTAGAAAATGATTTATCTTTCTTGATGTACCTTTCATGTTAGAGGACAACATCAATCTCATACAACACCACAATGCATTACTACTATCATAAGTGTCAAGAACCCTAATCAATGAATATCTTCTATCGTGCATTCATAATTTTATTAAGGTGATACGACAAGTCTAAAGTTAATCAAGATTGTACTAACCTTAATGGAGACAAACATACCATAAACTTAATCATGAACAGATCTCGAAACATACCTGGATAAGTCATACCTATCGAGATTGCTTGTAATCTTCTTATGTAAGGCCTTAGCCTTATCTCCCTCTGAAACTAGAACTTCTTCACTTATGCAAGTGACCAATCCATTCTCTTCTAGGATTAACCCAATCCACTTGTATTTGCAGAAAATGGATCTGGAGTTGGATTAGGTTTTGTTAGAGAAACCCTGAAAATTCAAACTTTGAATTTCAAACTTCTGAAGGGATAGAAAGATGCGCCTTGATGAGCTGATCAACCTGGTATACTCAGAATTTGAAAACTGCAAAGTGTTACCCCTCAAATTTGTTTTTCAATCTTTTGGATTCACTAGGGAGGACCTTGAAATAGGGTTTGAGTTTCCCGGAGCTACACCCAACCAAATAGTTTGATTCAAATCTCTAAACTTTGATTTTTCCAAGGAGCTTCCACCTATGGTCACAGATTTCAAAAATACCCATTTTTGCAGAAGCCCTAATTTTCCATCTTTCTGATCAAAGTCCCGAACTAGGGTTTGATCAAGCCCGGCCTTCTACCCAACCAAAAAATTTGATCTTGGTCTCTAAATTTTGATTTTGATGAGTAGCATTCATCCGTGGTCTCCAATTACAAAAATATTAACTTTCTCCAAAACCCTAATTCCCGGAGCCATGAATGAAGGTGCTCAAAATCCAATTCTGTTTTGACAGAAATATGCACCTGAATGCTTCTGGTGTAACTCTGAAATTATGAATCCAAAGGGTATGAAAATTCTACCTATGGTATCCCGACCTGTCATATTTCCAACCCCAGAGGTCTGACCTCAATTGGATTCTCTAAGAGATATTTATGCCAAGTGTCGCAACGTGACCTGTTTATGGGATAAAATAGGAGAGCGAATTTGTACGGAGTGCCAGGTGTCACTGGTTCACTTTCAGCCTTTGAACCTTCGTCCTGTGAAAGTAAAGTCCGTTCCCTACCTATCACTTTTTACGAAATTTTATTTGGAGCTTCCTATCCCAATTTATGACCTTTTTTCCTAGGTCACCTGTTTATGACTTAGATCTGGAAGAGGAAAAAACCCTAGATAGTACAGATCATAAAACACAAAGTACAACGAATTAGAAGTTTTCCTTTGGACACAAGGTACATGGGGATCTTATCTTTGACCTGTAAATGTTTCAGATCTGAAAACTGTTCCAAAATGTATTTATAGCGAAAGTGCTATGATGACTAGTTTTTGCTATATCAAGCCCTAACATCGCAAGTGCAACAAGTGTCATACATGCCATACCATGCCTTCTTTCAGGCTAGCTCTGATACCATGTTAGTTTTTCAAAATTTTCAATCTGATCTAAGATCTTAACTGAGGGAATAACATGTACAGCATATCTACAGCATATCAATCATGGACACAATAATGCAAGCACACAAGAGACACAGAGTTTCACCGGGGAAAACCAAGAAGGTGAAAAACCCCGCAACTTCCTCAGAGATAGAAAGAGCAATGATACAACCAAAGTACAAGAGATAGTCTTCTCCTAGCAGCAGATCCTCCTCCTCACAAGTGCGCCACTTTCTGAATGAGAGAAGTGTGAGTAATGAGTGATCAAATAGAGATCTCCCGATCTCTATTTATACTTGCCCTGTCCTGCCCAATAAAATAATGGCGCCGACTTGTCTAGCTTATCCTAATAACCCATGGTTAACTTAATCCAGGCCGAACCCACACGTGGTGGTCTAATAAACCATTTACCCACATGACTCATATAGGGCCGACCCCATCAAGGTGATCTAATAACCCATCAAGTATAAGTTACGACACTTACAATATAAATGACGACACTTCCGTATAGAGGAATAATAACATCTCTATAGGAATACAATACACATGGGTAAAATACATTCCGAAGTTACATATACATCAATAGATAGTAGCGCGACTATCGAAGGAATAGTTTCGTGGGTATCGTGCAGGCACTGAATTGGTAACTTGCGTTATAGCACGTGTCAATAATGGTTCAGCCATGCGACACCTTGTTTTGACTGATATTGGTCATTTTGGACTCATGCTATCATTTGGATTTGTTGAGGATGCCTGTGGTGAGCTACATTTCTCTATGTTTATAACGCCTTACTGAAAGAATCACTGAAATGTCGCATGTGTGCAAAATTTAGGCGTTAACATATGCCCCCTGATGTATGAGGTTCGGAGGGTACTATAGAGCCGATAGGACGAAGCATATGTTTCCCTCTTATTCTATAGGATGAAGCATATGTTTCCCTCTTATTCTTGTGTTTCCCTCTTATTCTATAGGACGAAGCATATGTAGACAATAAGGTCCTATTGTGAGGGAAGGTTGTTGGTGACAACTGTTGGAGATGTGATAAAGAATATTTTTTTATACAAACGAGGCAGGCATACCCATGCTCGTGAAATTCCATCGAGGTGATTATGGTAATAGAGGACCAAAGGGGTCACTTGACTATACTTCTGGGACATGGATGAAGGCGGCCTCGATCCATGTTAGAGTACATAACTCAAGAAATCCTCTAGAGTGATAAAGAAGTGGTACTATTGATGACCATGATAAGTCCATGGGGGTGGGGGACCAGTATGGTTAATGAAGTTGTTTGAGAACTCCACTATGTCAGATGGACTACTACCATGATTTGTAAATCTGAACATTGCTACCTTCAAAAGTATGTTTACCCATTATGTGATAGATTTTTTTATGTCGAGCATAGGGGGGGACCACCTAGTTAAGGAGCACTAATGACTCTCCCTGCCAAGTTCGAGGTGATACCTTATAGTGATTGAAATGGATCCCAAGGTACAACTGAAACAACTGCAACTCTTGAAATGTAGTGTTTTGATGTCGACGAGAGTTGAAGTACATGATAAGATTAGGATCCTATCCTAAGAAATGAGATCATGTTGTAACCAACTAGGGGACGGACATACCTGACAGAAGACTAGTTCATAAGCGTGGGGCTCATAAATTCCTTTGATTGATGTAAACATGGCGGGTGGGGAAGACAAATTTCCTTTTAGAATGGTACAGATTGAAACAGATGGAGACAAACTGCAATTGAAATGGCTTTGATGGAGACACAAAACGCAAGGTAATGGTGACAAAAAAAATGGATACTGTTGAAGATATTGAGACTCAAAGACATCGATCAAAGGCGACCATGGGTTGCTTCCAAAATAATAGGGTGTTTGAGGTGATGAGGGAACTGTTTGTACATAAATAATATTGGTGGGGTCCCCATAGTTTTTGGTGTGTTGGGGGACCAATTTGATGACGGGAAGAGTCCCCATGGTTTTGAGTGGGTCAGGGAATGCTTTCCAAGTTGAAGTGGGGGTTAACTTGTAGACGCCAAGACGGGTGCCCCATCAATCAATTCCATGCAATGTATGTCTATGGGATAACTGAATAGAATTGGTTATGTTAGAGGGTGGGGGTCCCATTGGTGTCTTTGCGGAGGTGATGGTACGAAGAAGATTGCAAAAGGTAAAGTGCTCATGGAGGTATGAGTGGGATTTGTGAATCTTTATCATAACATGAGCTAAGGAATATAATGTTTTCTACTTGGTGGAGTAAATGCACAACTAGAAAATGATAAGCTAAGGGGTAATATTTTCAAGCTGTATCATATTTCTCGGACTTGTGGGGGGTCAACATCATGGGTGTCAATTGATGACTGGGATGGTGATGGTGCACACACTGATGGGGGGACATGCTATGCCCAGGGATGACGTTGATGGCACATAAACCTGGGAATGAAGGACTTATGTTTATCAGCAGGAATATTGGTAGATGCATTCTAAACGGAGGGGAAATAGTGCATGTATGCCAGTTTCGGAATGATACCCGTGGTAAGGTTCCTGTCATCGTTTTTGTGGCTTGGATTTTGATTCTTATAATGGAAAAACAAGAGTCTACTATTTGTCTTGGTCGAGATCCTGCACATACAGTGTGCATACCCAAGTGTAGTAGAGAACATGGCCAAGATATTGACAATGCATAAATGATATAACCAAAACAAGTCGTACTTGAGGGGTACCCCTATGAAATAATGCCCCAATGAAACTATTTGGAATATAGATTGGTTGGATTCATGTCAAAGGGATCAAAGCTTTGATTGTGGTGGTTCGAGTGGTTTGTAAAACAGAGCTATAGTTTGGTTGTGAGGTCAGTTTGAAATTTGTGTCAAATGAATATAAATAGGGGTGGGGCACACTTTTTCAAATCATTTGTATTATTCACTGACAACCTCCTAGAGTGTATTTTGGACAATTCTGGGAGATCGGGAGATCCTTTTGATGAGATGTGAGTTCTAGGTATGTCATAACCCTAGATTTTTCATTTTGGGCTGGGTAGAATTAGGAGTAGCGGGCCCTTGAACTCGAAGGGGTTTGATTTATCCATTTGGGGGAAACCGCACGAGAATTTGAGAAATTATCACGCTATAGCGTGCGATTTTGGGAAAATCATGCGTGAGTGTAGCACAGCTTTTTCCTAAAATGGCACGTGGTATAGCCCAGTAGAGTAGCACAGGAAAAATGTATTGTAACATGCTACATACAACATAATAGTGGTTCGGTCGCGCGCTAGTGTATCCTGATTGATCTTGGGTCAGTCGCGCTACCAGCGCAGCCAAACCATCTATATCCCACGCACCGGTTTCGCACGACTGACTGAGATTCAGTCGTGCTAAGCACAACTTTCCTTGTGATTGTTGGGATATGCACAGACCCACTTAGGTGAGGCCGCGCTAATTTCATGAATTGTATATATATGTATGTATAATGAATGGGCATTGTCCTTCTGCAGGTGATCTTCAAATTCTCATCGACCACGTGGGTGTGGTTGAGTGGTGGGAGAGGGAGTATGATACTCTTTGTCCCTTGGTGATAGGGGAAATCCATGTGACACAGATCTTGTGAGATGCGGGGCTCTTGAAGTTCTTCAAGTGCCTCTTGATGAGTTCATCTGACTATCTATTGTGGATATTGCTATATATGTGGGACTCAGATAGGGGGGTATTCTGATTTGGTGGTGAGGACCTGATCATTACGGTTCACGATATATACTTTCTAACTGGGTTGTCTCACCGAGGAGTGAGAGATCGCTTCCCTCCTTAGATGGAGGGAGATACAATCCTTGTTTTGGTGGATTAGTTTTGTGAGGGTGACCAAAGTACTATAAAATCAAGTTAGATTTTGATGAGCCATCTTAGGGCTCTTCCTGTGCGGGATGTGGCGATAACTATTGTAGAAGTGTTGGGGGTAGTGTCCCCCAATCATATTAGTGGATGGAAGTTTCCTCTCGTTTAGAAGGTGCTAGACGGTTGGATTGTGGCGTGGGGTACTTTGTTGCTACATGCGATGACCCAACAGATGTCGGATTTGCACCGGGTAGGGGTTAGGACCACTTTTTTTTGGGAGCGTGATGTGCTCGTATTTCTTCGATTAGTACCCATCCCTAAGGACACATGTAGTGGTGCCTCCTAGGGGGCCTCAAGAGCCTCACATGATGTATTGGTGTCAGATCATGCCATGTGCTCACGGTGGGAGCATAGGGGCATACTTTACCCCACAAGTTCTAGATGTGTGGGAGGGCCGCATTGGTCAGATGGAGGGGTACCCTTGGAGTGGGATGGACTACAAGGGATATCTGAAGTTTCCTCCTCCTGATGGGGGATTCGATGCCTTAGGTACGTTTTATGTTTGTGTTTTGTTGATAGTTGTATATATTTGTACATACTTTGATTTCTACACATTTTCTATACCTATGATTATCATGTACTGATGATAGTTTATGCCTTTGTGATGCAGATATTGGTCCTGTACGGTCACCTTGTCAAACCCGGGCTAGGAGAGACCGACCAAAAGTCGACGCTAGTGTGGTGATTGGGGGAGTTGTCACAGCTAGAGGAGCAGCAACCAAAGGGGATCTTGTTGGGGGAGTGGGTGCCAGAGGAACAGTTGCGGGAGACTGGCTAGAAGCCATTATTGCTAACTTGGAGTAGCAGTTGGGTGCCATTGTTGTTGGAGTTGACAAAGACTACGACCAAGACTAGGAATAGAATGAGGCCCGATCCAAAGATGGCTCGAGGGGAGTTTGTACGGCCACTGGACATTATGGGACACTGGGATCCACCTGTTGGTGAGGAAACTTGACTTTGTATAGGGCCATGAGTCCCATTGTGTATATGATTTTGATGATTCTATGGGAGGCAATTTGTATTTGATGTATACCCCATAAGGTTGTTTTGTATATGCCCCAGGAGGGCTATTTTTTGTACATGACACACATTTTTTGGCGATACACACACACACACACACACACACCACTTTTGTTGCATATGATTATGAGTCTCTTTGTGTATGTAATGTATGTATGTACGGTTTATGTTGCCTATATGTTGATGTGATGCATATGTAGTAGTGGATACTAGCATATATGTTTGGGAATAGTTATCGACTTAAGACTTATGATGATGATATATATGTATGTGTAGCAGTAGGTGTGGCATATAGATATATATATATATGCTTGGTTGGGTGTGCAGGACTATGGAGTTGAGTTATGTATCAGGTACCAATTGAGAACCTCATTAGCGATGGAGTCAGAAAATGCATTGGAGTTTCTTGGTATATGTGTGAAAGTAATGGTTTCAAATTATCGAATAAGAAGGTGCACGTGCACAAAATTTCATAAGAGGAGTGGGTTGAGGACACAAAATACGTTATTTAATTGCGAGACAAATAGCTGTGAGTTGAGGTGGACTCGCAAATGGTGAATTCCAAGGTAGAGGGCATCGCTTAATAGACCTATGAAGACATCATATTCTGCTTGGTTATTCGTAAGTGCCACCAGGAATATTCCATCGGTATGGTGGAGTGCATGTGAGGGGGAGAAGATAACCCAGGAAGTTGATGCTAGGTTCTTGGAACATTGACTTGCACCGTCCGCGTAGCCAATGTAAATTTTTGTTTGATAGGTCATTTACATAGAGAGGAGATAGGCTTATTATCATACTTGAACAATGGACTGGACACAAAGAAAGTAAAATTTGAAATAAGAATATCAATAGGAGGTGTTGGATGTCTTGTTCGCATGTTGTTTGGAGCTTGGTAAATGTTGGGATCTCTTGTGGTACTAGTTGTTAATGCGACACATGGGAGATTATCTAATTTTTTGACATAGGATCCCTGAGAAACTTTTAATTATTCAAGAATTATTTCAGGTGTCCCACGTCTTCATTGGAAGACAAGGAATCACTACAAATGAGGAAACCAACCAAGGGAGACTCAACGCTGATGGTATTCAGAAAGCTATGTGTTACCTCCTCGGTTCGTGGCCCTTGTGGGGTTGCATGGAAGGGGGAAAGTTGACCTTGAAGTCTCATTAGTTCAATGCAAGCTATGTGTTTGGCGTGCACGATGGGGCACTGGAATGAGAAGTGAGAGGTCTCTCAACAAGACCGAGAGGGTCGTGGGACTCGAGTGTGAAAATGTGCTTGTACTTCCAGGGAGTTGACTTGATCCATAATGCAAGCGATGGTGCTAGGAGGAAGCATGTGTGTGGAATGTACACGAGAAGAGTATTAATCATGTGGGGTTGTTGACGTAAGATTGAGATGTTGAGGATCTTGCAGCGGTATATGCTCCACCATGGGGCTTGATCCTTGGGAAGCATGTGTGGGAGGTGTGACTGATTATGTCTTTGTTGTAGTGATCACATTGATAGATGTTGTTCCTGGGTAGAGGAGGGAGTTTCCTCAATTGCCACTTGAGTGAGATGAATGGTCGCCAGAGCATCCCAAAATCGAGGGAGATCGGGGCAATGGTGTGTATAGTTCCCATACTAAGAACACATGGAACTCGCATGATTTGTGTGTAGTGTCTCAGACTTAGATGTGGGAGAGGGATACATGCCCCCTTTTATGATCGGTGGATCATGGGTTATGCTAACAGGGTTGTTAAGAAAAATTTGTAGATCTGACAAAGTGGGACATAGGTTGGCCGCGTGGCCTTGTTTCCCGCAAAGAGAGCATGGTGGCATGAATCTTTGAGTGGGAGCATTGGTCATAACTGGGGTTTTAACTGTTGGTGGTTGAAGCCCCCTGCTTTAGGCATAGGGACCACCGATGAATTGGGTGTAGTATTTGGTAATAGGGGACCTTTAAACTTTGGTTGCTTGGTGCCCCAATTTGCGGTCTTTGTGATGACTTGTTGTAGTTTAGTCACAGATGTCATTGTTAATTTTTTAGCATTAAATCAATATAATCTAGGATCTTTACTGAGAGAATAACATGTATAGCATATCAAGTATAACAATGCATATCAATCACACCAAGCAATCACATGAGACAATAGACACACAGAGTTTAACTAGGGAAAACCATAAAGGTGAAAAACCCCACAACTTCCTCAGAGATAGAAAGAGCAATGATACAACCAAATAAAAGAGATAGTCTTCTACTAGTAGCTACTCCTCCTCCTCAACTAGTGCGCCACTTTCCGAGTGATGTAAGAGTGAGTAATGAGATGATCAAATAGAGATCTCCCGATCTCTATTTATACTTGTCCTGTCCTGCCCAATAAACTAACAGGGCCAACTTGTCTAACTCAGTCTAATAACCCATGGTTACATTAAGCCGGGCCGACCCCACACTTGGTGGTCTAATAACCCATCACATCAAGTTGCGACACTTGTCAATACAAATGACGACACTTCCGTATATAGGAATAATAACATCTCTATAGGAGTACAATATACATAGGTGAAATACATTCCGAAGTTACATATACATCAACACTCCCTCTTAACTGGGAAGGTATTTCTCAATACAGATCTGCTAGCACAAGTCTTCTTCTCTGGATCATCGTCATCGTCACTGCTGATGCTATCTCAATCAATCTCCGATATACTCATCATAGGAAGTTCTACAGAGCTAGTCCTTTTTCATATTGGATGTAGGCCCACCATCTGCAGGTCTTCATCATCACTGGCCATACTGTGGAATCCTCAGGACTGATTACGTACATCAACAAAACCTCGAAAGAGCATCCCAAGACTAATTACGAGCATACTACTCAACCTAATGGATCTCCCAGGATCTTTTACATGTAACTGCACAACCTGTCCATGACCACGGAGTATCATACTAATACTCATAATCATACTGATCATCGTCCACAAAGCACAATCCAGATGCACACAACACAACACTTACACTCACCGGCATGGAAGGACCTTCCTCTGACCATCCGGGAAAGGATCAGCACTCACATCAACGCACATGGGAGAACACATCTACCACCATGTCGGAAAGGCTCTGCACTTACATCAATGCACATGGGAGAACACATCTACCACTATGTCGGAAAGGCTCTGCACTTACATCAACGCACATGGGAGAACACATCTACCACCATGTCGGAAAGGCTCTGCACTTACATCAACGCACATGGGAGAACACATCTACCACCATGTCAGAAAGGCTCTGCACTTACATCAACGCACATGGGAGAACACATATACCACCATGTCGGAAAGGCTCTGCACTTACATCAGTGCACATGGGAAAACACATCTACCACCATGTCGGAAAGGCACTGTGCATCTGTGTCTTCGGACTCATCATTCATGATCCACCTGATCATGTCAAGGCATCCTCCTAATGCATGTCATCATAGTGTGATCATCCTGATCATCGATGCATCCACCTGATGCATATCATGTATCTACCTGATACATATCATCATACATGATCTACCTGATCATAATAATGTATCCAACTAATACATACACAAATACATGATCCAACTGATCATAACAAGCATCCAACATGATGTGTATACATATACATGATCCAACTGATCATACCAAGAATCCAACATGATGCATATACAGAGCAATAAATGGAGCATCATCCTGATGCTCATCATCCAGTGCTTACATCAACATCCATGTGAAGGATCCTCCTCTCATCATGCTTGGAATGGCTCCAACAAATGTGTCCATCACTTCTTCCTCGAAGTGTCGTCAATCTGAAGAACACCAAGCCTCTCTCTGAAGTATTCAAACTTCATTCTGGCTAGTGGTTTCGTCTACACATCTGCAATCTGCTCATCCGTTGCAACACTGCACCATATCCCTGATATAGTGATATTTGATCTCAATGTGCTTCGACCTGTTGTGGAACACCGGGTTCTCAGATAGCTTCACACAACTCTGGTTTTCACAAAAGATACCAGTAGCCTCCAGCGGGAGATCAAATAACTCAAATAGTAGCTTCCTGAGCCATACTGCCTCACAACTAGCCGAACAAGATGCAACATACTCTACTTCAGCTGTACTCAGTGCTACGCAGGATTGCTTCCTGCTAAACCAAGAGATCACACCTGATCCCATACTGAAGCAACACCCAGATGTGCTCTTCCTATCTACAACACTGCCTGCCCAGTCTAAATCAACATAACCCTGCAGGTTAAACTTTTGATTCACATCATACTTGATCCCATAATCAACTGTACCCTTCAGGTACCTCAGAATATGCTTTACAGCAACCAGGTGAACACTCCTCGGATCTGTCAGGAACTGGCTCAATGTGTTCACCGCAAAGCAAATATCTGGTCTCATGTTTGTCAGGTACATCAAGGACCCAATCATCTGACGATACATAGTGACATCAACCAGATCAGATAAAGCATCACACAGAAGCTTCAGGTTCGATGCCATAGGTGTGGCCATGGCCTTGCAGTCCATCATCTCGAACCTCTTCAGGATCTCTACTACATACTTCCCTTGTCCAAGGAAGATCCCATATGCACTCTGCCACACCTCCATGCCTAGAAAATAGTGCATCATCCCCAAGTCCTTCATCTAGAACTCGGCAACAAGCTTCCTCTTGGTATCAACAATCAAACTATCTTCTCTTGTAACAAACAGGTCATCCACATACATAATTAGTACCACTGGATTTCCTTCCTCAACCTTGTAGTAAAGGTTGGAATCTACTCTACTTTTGGTAAAGCCTAAACTGGATAGAAAGCTGTCCATCCTACCATACCAAGTCCTAGGAGCTTGCTTCAAGCCATACAAGGATTTCTTCAACCGACACACATATGAATCCCTGTCATATGTCTCAAAACCAAGTGGCTGCTCCACATACACTTCCCCTTAGACTACACCATTCAAGAAAGTTATCTTGACATCCATCTGGTGTATCTTCCATTTCATCACTGTAGCCAGAGAAAGTACTGATTTAATGGAAGTGTACCTAGCTATAGGAGCAAAAGTTTCTTCATAGTCTATCCCCTCTTTCTAGGAGAAGCCACGAGCTACAAATCTCACTTTGTATTTCTCTATGCTTCCATCTGTAGCATGCTTGATCTTGTAGATCCATTTGGAAGTCACAACTGGCTTCCCTTCAGGTCTTGGGACTACATCCCAAACATCATTCTTCATGATCGACTGATACTCTTCGACCATGGCATCCTTCCATTCTTTCTTTTCCGCTGCTTCTTCATAACTGGAAGGTTCTTTGTTCATAATGTCACAGAGTAAGGTAACATAACTGGTGTGTGATCTAGTTCTCTTCCTCGCTCTGTGTTTTTATTCTGGAATGCCATACCTTTATGCATCTTGAATGAGCTCTCTATCCCATGCAGGTTTCCTCTTGTGAGAGTCCTTTTCATGGGTTGGATCTACAGGTTCTTGTGGATCTTCAATTTCCCGATATTCTTCTGGAATTGCTTCAGTCATGGTAGTATCTTGAAATCTGGTTTCCTTTGGTTCTTCATGATCTTCAACAGGTGCCTTTCTTGATTTGATGAAAGCTGAGTCTTCATCAAATGTTACATCCCTGCTGACATCAATCTTCTTGAACCCTGGAAAGTATATTCTGTAAGCCTTCGAGCTTTCACTTTACCCCACAAAAATACCCTTCTTTCCTGAAGGATATAGCTTTGTCCTCTTTTCCTTTGGAACATGTGTGTATACTAGACAACCAAATATCCTAAGATGGATGACCTCAGGTTTCTTACTAGTGAAGACTTCTTCTGGTGTCTTGTTGTCCAATATCTTGTGAGGTGTTCTGTTCTGCACATATACAGTTGTCCTAGCTGCTTCTTCCCATAGATGCATAGGCAGATCCTAGTCATGCAACATTGCCCGTGCTGCTTCCATGATTTTTCTATTCTTTCTTTTTGCAACTCCATTCTGTTGTGGATTGTAGGGAGCAGTCAACTCCCTCTTAATCCCTGAATCACTGCATAGTTTCTTGAAATCACCTGAAGTGAATTCTCCACCATTGTCGGATCTGAATGTATTGATCAGTTTGATTTTCCATCAAGCTTTTGAATTCCTTGAATTTGTCAAATACTTCATCTTTGTTTTTTAAGAACTAGACCCAAGTCTTCCTAGATAAATCATCAATGAAAGAGACATAGTATGCATACCCACTCAGAGAATTGGATGACATCGGAGTGGATAATTTCCAAGATCCCTTTTGCTTTGCTTTCACTACTTGGAAATGCCTTCTTAATAGTCTTTCCTTTTTCACATCCTTTGCAAACACCTTCATGCTTTGACTTGATTTCAGGAAGACCTTCTACAGCTTTACTTGCAATTGGTAGTGCTCTATAGTGCACATGTGCAAGCCTTCGATGCCAAAGTTCACTTGGCTCCATTGATTCATGTACCATGGCATGTTCAGGTTGTCCCTTCAATTTGTACAATCCTCCCTCTTGCTCTCCAATCACCGCTGCATCATCAATAGTTTTACCCTTTGGCCACATTAGGACTTGGCCATCTACAAATGCAACTCTCATGCCTTTTGCATCCAATACAGAGATGGAGAGTAGCTTCTTCTTGAGCCCAGGTACAAATAACACATCTTTAATCTTCAAGGTTTTAACAGAGTCTAGGTTGTAAGAGGCTTCACCACTTCCTTTGATAGGATATTGATAATCATCTCCAAGTTTCACCTTATGGGGTGATTCATGTTCAGATAGATTTACAAAAGATTCTTTAAACCCAGTCATGTGTTTGGAATCCCCACTGTCAATAAGCCAATCATTACATCCATGAGAGATAGTACCTGTGAGGGCTGAGATTAGAACATATTCATCTTCACTAGATGAGTCATCACTTTCTGCTCTAGCCTTCTTCCTGGGAGGTTCATCATCCTCAGAAGCATGAGCATGATATCTCCTTTTGTTTTTCTTCTTCTTTTTGTTGAAGTTGTTGTCTTTCTTCTTCTTGGGACAATCTGCAGAAAAGTGTCCCTTCTCATTGCATGTGAAGCATCTGAGATCTTTCTTATCTTTATGTTGATGGTAGTGTGAAGATTTCTTGGCATGAGAATGCTCCCTCTTGGAATTTCCTTTCTTGGTGTGTGCTGTGAGAGCTTGATATTCATTTCCCATCTTCTCTTCTCGGGCTACAATCCTAGCCTCTTCTTGTGAACATTCCTCCCACATTCTACTGAAGGAAACCAGTTTCTTTCTTGCACAGATTCTTTGGATAAAGGAATCCCATGACCTAGGTAGGCCATTTAGTGTGGTCATAACAACTTCACCATTATCCACAATTTCGTCCACAGCTTCGAGTTGTTCCTTGATCTAAGAGACCTTAGAGAAATAGGATTGAATGGTCTCTCCATTCTGAAGCTTTACCCCTTTAAATTGGTTCCGCTGGGTCATCTTCTGATTTATGTTCTTCCCTTCAAATAGCTTGGTTAGGGAATCAAACATCTCCTTGGGTGTCTTCAGAGATGACACATGTGGGATGAGATTATCCTTGATAGAATCAACAATGATCCTCTTTTCCTTGACCAAGTTCTTCTTGTGAAGAGCTTTAGCCTCTTCTCCCTCTGGGATAGGGACCTTAGAGCTTATGTAAGAGTCCAACTCATTTTCTTCCAGGATTAACCCAATCCTATACTTCCATGCTCGAAATTTATCAACCCCTTCAAGCTTATCTTCAAGCTTGGTGTGGTGAGACATCTTAAAGAGTACTTCAAATGAAAATAGAAAAGATTTAGGTATTACCACTTGATTTGCTGAAAACTGGATCTGGTCTCGGATTAGGGTTTGTCAGAGAAACCCTAAAAATTCAAAATGTGAATTTCAATTTTCTGAAAGGATAGAAAGATGCACCTTGATGATCTGATCATCCTAGTATGCTCAGAATTTGAGATCTGCAAAGTTTCACCCTTCATAAATTCTTTTCAATCTCCCGAATTCACTAGGGAGGACCCTGAATTAGGGTGTGAGTTTCCCAGAGCTTCACCCAACCAACAATCTCGATCCAAAGCTCTAAACTTCGATTTTTACATGGATCTTCTAGCTATGTCTTCAGATTTCATAAATTCCTATTTTTGTGGAAACCCTAATTTTTAGGGCCAAAACTAAAAGTGCTCAGAATTGCATTCTGATTGGACAGAAAGATTCTCCTTGATGAGTAGAGTCAATCTACCTTGCTGCTTTTCCAAAATCTGTGGAGAGAAACCCAATAAACAAGAAACCCTAGTTTCGGCCACTGCACAATGTCTTCTTCTCAGGTTAGCTCTGATACCAGGTTAATTTTTTAGCATTAAATCAATATACTCTAGGATCTTTACTAAGAGGATACCATGTACAGCATATCAAGTATAACAATGCATATCAATCACACCAAGCAATCACATGAGACAATAGACACATAGAGTTTCACTGGGGAAAACCATAAAGGTGAAAAACCCCACAACTTCCTCAGAGATAGAAAGAGCAATGATACAACCAAATACAAGAGATAGTCTTCTACTAGCAGCTACTCCTCCTCCTCAACTAGTGCACCACTTTTCGAGTGCTGTAAGAGTGAGTAATGAGATGATCAAATAGGGATCTCCCGATCTCTATTTATACTTGTCCTGTCCTGCCCAATAAACTAACAGGGCCGACTTGTCTAACTCAGTCTAATAACCCATGGTTACATTAATCCAGGCCGACCCCACACTTGGTGTTCTAATAACCCATAACAGCAAGTTACGACACTTGCGACTCTTGTCAATACAAATGATGACACTTCCGTATATAGGAATAATAACATCTCTATAGGAGTACAATATACATAGGTGAAACACATTCCAAAGTTACATATACATCAACAGTCATAGGTTGGGATATTGTAACTGAGGGTGTTACAGGCCTTGTCGGTGTATTAATTGAAACAGGGACAAAATCATAATGAGCGACTAGTTTGGAATCCATCATTGGGTAGGGTGGTGTAAGGTACCATACTGGAATGCCCAAAGTGAGCCTAGGTAGATTTAAATCAACTATAACCAGCATCCCTTGTACACCTGTTAGAGGGTACAAGAATGGGATTTATAAGATCGATGGGACCGATGGAATCAACATTTATTCAATTCCATGACTCAACGATGGTGCTAATGATGGTGTTGAGGTGGAGGTGGCTCCATTTTTAGCGGTGAAAATTGTGCACATTAGGCCATCGGTTGATGTGGAGATATTAGGTGGTGATCCCGAATATACTCTTAACAAATTGGAGTCCTTATACATGTCAGGGGAAATATCGACATACGGTTGATCAGTTCCGACGACAGTTGGCAAGACATTGTCAAGGTTTCTAGTGATGTTGGGGTCATAATAGTTAAGCTGGTTGAGTGTGATGACTTTCCCATTTAAGGGAAAAATCATGATTCATAAGACTAAGGAGCCGACCGCCTTCATGGAGTACATATAACTATGCCCCAAGAGGATGTTGTATTCGAGTTTTGTGTCGACTACTTTGATATCAATCATAACGATATTTCCCCCCAACTCTATGGGGACATTTTGGTACAATCCTCTTGGTTGGGATGGTCTCCCATCATATGTGCGAAGAGAGATAGACAAGGGGACCATCTCAGGTGACCCTAACCATTTCCACACTTTAGCGGACATAACGCAAGTGGATGCACCTTCATCGATGATATAATGATGAATCATGATGTTTTTTAACCCGACAGGGATTTGGAATGTGACTGATGATGGTAGTCGCAGTTCACCTTTGTTGAGATCAAAGATCATGAGACGTGCATCGGAAGGGTCGATGATGTTGAGTTCATTGATTAATGCATTTCACTGATTTGGGCATGTGTTGTTCGGGAAATTCACCCTATAGTGAGGAAAGGGACACTATCAACTTAGGGGGAGACAGGCAAACACAATGATTACGCTACAGAAACATCTCTAAATGGAAATAGATCAAAGATCTTGAAGACGTACCTTATTACTGACATTTGATCCTAGCTTTGCTCGATCTTGTGCTCAATCTTCAACTTGATATTCCACTTCGATAGACCTGCAACATAAAGATACCTTCCTCAGCGTATCTTGACTGATATAAAGATGATAAAATTGAAATGCAATTCAAACATCAAGAACAATCAAGCATTTAACCAAATAAATACACAATCCATTAGGAATTATATTTGGGACAGGAAAGAATGTTTCAACCTTTATTGTCAAAAGCATATAATGATTACAAGTTATACCTGATCAATACAACATGCTTGTGCAACTGGATTCTGGGCTCCTACTCTTCTCTGACTTGAAATCTTCCATCATAACAACCCTTCATACAAATTTCTCTTCTTGTGAATGAGAGTCAAAACCATGTCTATCTCTCTAACCCCTCTCCTCAATCCTCCTTGTATTTATAGGACAAGGTAGGCAGTTTAGATCGAGAGGTGGTTGTAATGGAAGTTGGGGAAGTTGTAGAACCAACTGCAACTAATCCCAATTCATCAAATTAATATATTTTTGATCATATTTTAAGGTGTGCGCGAGTTTTTCACAGTGGAGTAGTGCATAGTATGCGACTTCAGTGTTTAACAACCAGCGTTTGCAACTTTTTTGAGGGTGTGCACTAGTTTACTGAAGTGGAGTAGCGCACAACAGGAGGTGTGCACTACTATTGAGCCTGTGGAGTAGGGCATGAGTGCTAGTATGCTGAAGTAAAGTAGCACACAGCTCAAAACATGAGGTTTTTCAGGGTTTTTCTTCAATCCAAGTTGTCCTTTTGTGTGATCGATAGCTCAAGGTGATCACGAACGAAGAAGTGTATATTTGACCTATAACAGATGCCCCCTAATGTGTGAGGTCAGAGGGAAATGATGACCGAAATACATTATAATTCCAAGTCAGAGGAGGAGCAAGAAACTACAGAACCAAGTCACAGAAACACCTGAAACACAGATCAAGGTCAGCAAGCAATTACAATCTTGACATCATATAGATGTATAGTGTGATACAACATGATCTCCGATACATAACTAGGAGATGTATATATAGCATGGCCACTTGAAATACAACGTGGATCCATGTCAAACTGAGAGATCATAGCCATAACAACAAACTGGATCTATGTCTCATGGAGAGCCAAAAATGAGTGAGGCTCAGTCTTACGCAACTTGGGTGATAACATAATGAGGTGATGTCATCAACATCCCAAGGTCTTCATCCAAAACAACCCAAGGTACAAACCCTAACCATGTGAATAAATGAGCTGATAGTCGAACATGGGGGGTATCATTTGATTACCAGTCCTTGATGTATGCCATTAACAAACACGAGGGCTTCCACCGATAATGATGATGGGGCCCAAGGTACCTAGTACGATCCAACAAGTGTGAATAAGTGGACTTGGAGTCGAACACTTGAGGATCCTGTCAAACAAGAGACATTGATATATTCTCATCATTCAACAGCAAGTAAAATTTCCACTGGTGACTGCAATCTCCAAGGTACTAACCGAAACTCTAAACTTCAATCCCAGAGCAAAATGAGTTGATGTCGATGGGAAGAAGTCCGTTGGAAGGGAGGCCTTGAGGCATCCTCCATCATCCAACACGAGGGACACTCAACTGGTATGAGCTGATATGGAGTAACATATGTAACAAGAATAACACTAGGATGGCCAACACATGAGGTCAAGGTAAACTACAGAAAGGCCGACACAGGCTATATCCCTGAACAGTAAGCACGACACAAAGTGACTTAGGCAGTTTTCAACATAATAGGGAAAATGATATAAACCTGTAACGTAGGAGACATTAGCAGGCCCTCCATATGGTTGGAATAATAACCAACCAGGAGAGTAAACAACTCGGAGATCAGGTTCATCCTAAGGTCAAAAAACTAAACCCAACCGACATGATAGACTCAAGTAGGTGATGTGTTCAAGGATAGGACTGATTAAACTACCTTTGAAACTGAAGATATGATACATCCTTCTTATCCATTATTCTTTTTAGATAAAAGAATATCTTTCTTGTTATTTTAATGAGTCCAAGAAAGAATGAAAACTCAGTAGATCCAACCATGTAAAAATTTTAATGAGCCCATGGGAGGAAGACTCAGGACCTTCCTCATTGTTTACAGAGTTCGAAGAAGAGATAGAAGATTACTCTATATTATCGATCTCTGGATTTTAGTATCGAGCTGAGATCTGTTCTTGCTCGCTGGTGTTTTCAATTTTAAGGAGTCTGAAAAACTTAAACAATAACTCCATACACCTACTCGTGGATTTTAATATCGAGCCCAAGTAGGTTAATGCTCGCCAGTGTTTTCCTGTTTATAGAGTCTGAAAAACTTAAACAATCCTCTATTCCTCTACTAGTGGATTTTAATATCGAGCCCCAGTAGGTTAATGCTCGCCGGTGTTTTCCTGTTTATAGAGTCTGAAAAACTTAAACAATCCTCTTTTTACCCTCAAGTGGATTTCACATCGAGCCCAAGTAGGTGAGTGCTCGCTTGGTGTTTTCATGTTTAGAGAGCCTGAAAACCCTAAAGAAGGCTCCAAAAGGTCCTTTTTCGTAAAGTTAGTCTCCTCCCCTGAAAAAGTGTAAAACAATGGAAGAAGAACGCTTCTAGCATATACAAGAGCATACCTAGAGTATACCTTTTCCATAAATGATCCACCAAGGCCCGGAAAAGGGGTAATTATATACCTAAGTGGATGAGCCTTCAGTTCCTTTAACAATCTTGAAGAGGACAAGTTTGCTCGAAAATCTTGTTTAGGTTTCAATAGTCCAAACAAGAGCTTAAAATGACTTAAATGACAGCTTCTAGGATCATGACTCATGATCTGCCAAAACTAGGACTTCAACAAACATGTTAGTAATCACGACAAAAAATATTAAATGATATGTAATTTTAACCATGAGCTAGTTGAAAAGGTCTATCATCAAGAAATTTAGTCTTAAAGGATCGATACTACAAAATTTTAGTGAAAATTTGAGAACCATTGGTTGAAAACTACATTAATACCATATGTAGCTATTCATTGATTAAATAGCACAATTTGATAGAATTTGAAACTATAGAGATTTTACCAAAGTGGGTAAAAATTTAAAAATCAAACTCATATATGTAATTTCAAATTAAAAACTCAAATTTCATTTTGGCATTATAGGGAAAAAATTGGGAGCAAACCCTTGGAATTCAATCCTCCGTGACGATCAACTCAAACAACCAATCGACATTTTGCCTCCACCAAGTAAGTTAATTTCATCTTAACTTGCATTTCCATAGTTTATTTGTCAATTTTTGAGCTCAAAATCAAATTTAAGGCCATGCTCAAAGCGTGCAAAGCATGTGCGTTACTCTGCAATAGGAAAAGTAGCACATACTGAAGGTATGCGCTACTATTGATTATGCACAGTAGCGCCCATGCGTGACTGTGTGGAAGTAGAGTAGTGCACACCCCTAAAGATGAAGAAAAAAGTGTTGAGACTCTAAAAATTGACCTTTTTGTGGTAGGATGGTACTTGTTTGGAGGGAGAGAGAACATGAGGAGATGGATAGGGTGGCAATGCAAGACCCGGCCACTCTCCATGCACTCCGAAGATGTGGTTTGTTAAATTTTTACCAAACCGTGAACATGAGGGCACTCAATCGATTGCTTCAAAGACTCGTTCAATACTGGGATGTAGATGCCAATGCATTTGATATCCAGGGACAAACCCTGGACCTTACTGTCGATGACATATATTTCATTACCGGACTCTCTAGAAGGGGAGATGTGGTAAGTTTGAAAGGATATTCTCGCAATGTGGCTGCCATGTCGGTGCAAGAATATTTGAATGCATACTGTGTGGCGGGAGCCGAGAAATTAGGAAGTCAAATCCTAATTTATACCATTGAAAGCCTCCCTCTAAAGGTTATTGTGAGTATGTTAAACCGAATGTCGGGAAGTGCCACACAACACTTAGCCTCAAGGCATTCCATGCATATTGGTGTCAGATGCTTGCAAGGTCATGTGTACGATTGGTGCACTAGTTTATTGGCAAATATGAAGCTTCAACCCACGGGTTGGAAGTCTGGGAGTATGAAGAACTTTGGATACGGCAGCATTTTATGTACCTTCTTCTTTGAGAGGGTACCTTCTCTTAGCTTGGGCATGCCTCTACGTCCAGCCAATCCTCATGAGCCGAGATTGGGCCGTTGGGATGACATTTTTCTCCGCCAGGGTGGTGGTGAAAGTCACTTTTGCTATCATACTGATGATTTTTGGGGCTGGTGGGAGAGACAGGTGCCGACATTCGAGCAGTTTCTGTATGCTGGATTAGAATTCCGCCATGATCCAGAGCTGGTGCTTCCTCCAGGTGGTGCCTGGGGAGATATTGATATGTTTTTGTTTTGAGAATTATTTAATTTTTTCTAATTTTCAATTATATGAATTTTATGATGAGTTTTGAAGTACTAAACAAGTGTCAAATGTAGATATTGGACCTGTTCGTCCCGAGGGACATCCTACTATCTTCGTGAGGCCAGCAGATGTGGGTGTAGCTGATGTTATGTTAGGGACCATAGAGCAGAAAGTGAGTTGGTTGACTCATGATGTTCCTGCATGCCTCATGGAGCAGATACCTATTGATATGCAGGAAGATGTAGTTGGGGTGCCCCCAGCATGGCTTAGGGTGCTGCGGAAGATAGCAAGGTTGGTCATATGTTATCGGGAGGCAGTAGATGCCAATGAGGCCCCTCCTTCTCCGTAGGAGATGGATATTTTATGTATATTTTTTAGGCCACCGAGCCGAGTTTTGTACTTTATGACATGACTTGTGGTAGACTTGTGATCCAAAACTCATATTATATTTTTTGATACAGTATCGGATATATATACAGTATTGGTTATGTACATGTGTGTGTGTTTAACTTTATGTGTGAAATGCTATTTATGGAAATGTATGATACAAATGCCAATCTAAAAAATAATTTGCAAATGAATCAGCTAATGCATTTAAATTTCTTGGAATGTGTTGATATATAATGGAATCAAACTGTCTTTCCAATAATCTAACTCGCAAAAACTGTCGTAGCAAGACAGGATCTCTATTCTGGTAAACACTCATTAATTGAAATACAACTAGTTGTGAATCAAGTCTTACCTCCAAATGTGAAATTCCATGAATAAGAGCATCTCGGAGAAGTTCTATAACCGCACTGTACTTAGCTACATTGTTCGTAGTGGGACCCAAACAAACCCCCCCAAAGAGAACAGTTGGCCAGCTGGTGAGTAAATGAACCAAGTTGTTGAAGCCAATTGTCGGGTGTGGCGACTGGCGCCATCAACAAATCCTAAGAAATGTTCAGTCGACATTTGATACATGAAAAGAAGACACACATAATATTAACTAACCAACACAAGCAAAAAACTAGCTCTACAAAATATATAGCTATGTTACAAGAAAAAGCACCACTACCTAAGCATAGTACTTCTTCAGGTAGAGCCCATTTCTAGGCTCAGGCAGCTTATTACCCTCGTAGTCTACTAGCTCGTAAGCACCCTCCTTGTCCTCATCCCAAAGTAGAACAAGATCTCCTTCACAGAACACCCTAGGTCTGATAGACTTGTCATATTGTCCTTTGACTTGTTTCTTATGAACAACGTTTGTTGTGAGCGCGTCGTGGCGCTGCTCATCTAGATGCTCTAAATGCAACAAACGTTCTTCCAGTGCTAAAGTATCTGGTACTAATTGAACAACCAGTTTTAATGAAGGAATATTGCATTCAATCGGAATGACTGCTTCTATCCCATGCATAAGCTGGAAGGGAGAGAACCCGGCAGCAGTCTTTACATTCACTCGGTAATCCCAAAGTGTAGGGTATAGCATGATGTGCCAGTTATTTCGAATGCCATTAATAGTTCTTTGCAAAATTACTTTTAAATTTTTGTTAACTGCTTCGACTTGTCCATTCGCCCATGGATAATATGAAGACGAATGTTCTTGTCGAAAACCTAACATTGTGTACAGATCGGTCATCATGCTATTTTGAAAATGACTGTCGTGATCAGTCACAATTTCTTTGGGTATGCCAAACCTTGCAATAATCTGATTGAATACAAAATAAGTGGCAGTTTCTCCATTTGCCTTGATAGTAGGCATTGCCTCAGCCCACTTGGTGAAGTAGTCGACGACAACGATGATATAATGATGTCCTACAGCCGAAACTGGATTGCAAGTCATATAATCAACCCCCCATTTTGTGAAGAGACCTACTGTAATCATAGGATGAAGAGGAGCTAGATGTGCTCTCATTTTCCTGGTGAAAAACTGACATGGACGGCAGCGTTTCACAGCTTCCACACAATATTTAAAGATTGTGGGCCAAAAATACCCGGCACGCAGTATTTTCTGGGCTGTTGCCTACCTAGAAAGATGACCCCCGCAGGCTCGACTGTGAGCATCATTCAATACTGATTCTGCTTCTTCTAAAGTCAAACAACGTCATAAGATGGAATCTATCCCATGTCTATACAAAGTATCAGAGATGATGAGATAGTTTTACGCATGACTTTTCAGTTTGCGTCCTTCTTCTCTATAAAAAGTGGTAGGACACCTCAAATTATGGAGATATACTAAAATATCCCCATACCATGGGTCAGAGGAAGCAATAAGGAGGATATGTTCATTCGAGAATGATGATTCTTCCTCGATATGCTCCAAGTCACTTGGAAACTCTGAGATTAACTCAGCGAACACTAGTGATTTCTTCAATTTAGCCGATTGAAAGACCAAATCAAACTCTTGTAAGATTACAATCCATTTATTGTACTCCCCACTGATGATGCATCGAGTGAGAACATATTGAAAAGGATTGACTTCTGCTATCACATTAGTTGTTTGTAAAAGGATGTAGTGATGAAGCCTCTGTACCGCATAGACCGTAGCTAGTGCTAACTTCTCAACATGCGAATATTTGATCTCAGGAGCTATTAATGCATGGGAGAGATAGTAAACAACATGTTCTTGGAATGTGTCATCCTCCTGAACTAATACTATGCCAATTGTATTAACCGATGCCGCCAGATATAAGAGAAAATATTTTGCATAATCAGGCAGGCTTAACAAGGGGGCTGAAAGTAGTGCCTTTTTCAAGGCCTCAAACGATGCTTGAGCAGCCTCATCCCACAAGAAGTAGGCATCTTGTTTAAGCAGTCTCATAAAACCTTTTGTAATCTTAGCATAGTTTATGATAAAGCGTCGCAAGAAGTTAGACAAGCCTTGCAGACTTTGAAGTTGTCGCAAGGTGCGAGGAGAAGGCAAATTTACAATCGCCTCAACTTTTAACGGGTCGACCATTATACCATGACTGGATACAATAAAACCCAGTAAACATCCTGATTCGACGCAGAATACGCACTTATTAGGATTCAAACGAATCTTATATTGTCTGCATCTTTCAAACACAAGTCTCAAATGAGCTAGATGATCCCGTCTCTTTTGAGATCGCACCGGGAGGTCATCCAAGTAAGGTTCAACTATGTGTTTGATATCTTGAAAAGAGAAATTCATCGCTCGCTGGAAAGAAGCTCCAGCATTTTTTAAGCCAAACAGCATCTTCCGGTAAGCAAAGGTTCCCCACGGGAAAATGAAAGTTGTTTTGTGTTGATCTTCAGGTTTGATTTGAATTTGATTATATCCCGAAAATCCATCCATGAAAGAAAACATCTCGCGTCCTGCACAAGCATCTATGATCTGGTTGATAAATGGTGTGGGATAGTTATCTTTCGGACAAGCTTTATTCAAGTCCTGGAAATCGGTACAGACTCGTATGGTACCTTGCTTCTTATCAACCGGGACAGGATTTGAAACCCATTCCATCATATCAATAAGGTAGATAAATCCGGCTTTAAGCAATTTTTCAACTTTCGCCTTAATGGCGGCTGCTTTTCGAGGATTCACAGGATGGAGCTTCTGTCTCACAGGTTTTGCATTAGGGTATGTAGTGATGACATGCTCAACAATGGATGGATCGATTCCTGGCATCTCCTCATAATACCAGGAAAAAATGTCGCGGAATTCTTTAAAAAGCTTGGTATACAAAGCGATCTCTTCTGGAGAACAGTCTACTCCAATAAAAATGTTTTCCACGACCCCGGGTTTGGTGAAAATGTTAATCGGGATGGTTCTCGATATATTATCCATATTCCCTTCAGCGTAAACAACTCTTGAAGTAGAAGGAAAAGATGACAAATCAACAAATCCACTAGGTCTCATAGAGAATTCTCCTCTCTCTATCCTGTCTAGATTTGGAAGCACCTAGGACCTGTGATGCATATGTTCCCATGGATGGTCCAGGCCCATCATGGCTTCCAAAATGGCTTCATCAGACGGTAAGACCATGTCTAAACAGTCGAAAGAGTGGGTAGAATTCAATGACCATGCATGAGCATAGTCTATATCCGACTCAGCAGAGACTGGCGGAGTCACGATATGTTCCATTGCAGTATGTTGTGCTTCCATGTATGATATCTCTACAATGGTTAAAGGCACTGAAGGTTTTGATACAGTAGGAAGGATCCACGGATCAATCCTAAAAACAACCGTGAAAGTTTCAGTAGAAGTACCTACATCAGAACACATGAAAAGAACAGGAGAGGGAAGGTCAAAAGTGCCTATTAATGACCCGTAAAGTCCTGCTCCTAAACTCTCGCTTACTGGGGTAGTTTGATCAACTAAAGGAATAGGGGAATCCGATGAAGTCTGGTTGTTTTGCCGAGAGAATAAAAGTTGATCGACCGTGACGATCTTGCCTTCGTGGGGGAACATAACAATTCGGAAAACTGTCGATGCAATGGCTCGCATGGCATATGTCCAGCTCCTGCCTAACAACATATTGTAATCAAGCGAAGTGTCCAGAACTTCAATCTCTATAGCAACTATCTTACCGGCAAGTGTAATTTCAAACAATGGTAGAACTCCGTGTGGACGGAAAGTCCTTCCATCGAAGGCAGTAAGCAGTGTGTTAGAGGGGGCTAACTTGGGAGAGCCTAAAGCTTTCTAGCAAGAAATGGACATCACGCACATCGATGCGCCCTCATCTACGATAGCTCGTCTAATGGCCATACGACCATGAACCACTTCTATATGTAGGGAAACGTGGTACGGCAACCAATATTTGATATCAGACATATCAAAGCACGCAGTCACGTGATGATTCCATACTTCCAATCCCTGCCAGAAGTGTGTTTCGTTGTAATGGACAACTTTGCAAAAATTCTAAGGTGGACATAGCACAAGGGGTCTGGGCTAGATCTTCAACCACATTGTAGTTGGAAGTAGCCCGAGCATTGGGATTGTGCGAGACCCATTTCAAGACACCTTTTAGGATATTGGGCAACGAATCCACTAGAATGTGGAGAGGAATGGAAGATTCAGGAATCTCTTTATCCTTGCTTTGCACATTCGGGGTATAATTTCATGCTTGCGTTTGCAAAAATGCATCCGTGCTAACCATATTAATGAAAGTTTGATCAACTGAAGCATAAGTAGTGCCCCCAGCTTTGGAGGTGCCAGAAGCTGAACCTTTCCCCTTAGGAAATGGATCTTTAAGTATGGCAGGTTTCATTTCTTGCAGCAGCTTCTGGGCTTCTTCGAGTAGAGGGCATTAGTGAGTGAGGTGATCCTGCTTGCAAAGCTTACAAGGGAACTTAACCTTCTTCTTCTCTTTGTTACCCTCCTCGGCATTATCTTTGTTCTTGGGCTTTTGATGGTTCCCCTCTCCTTTCTTGTCCTTCTTTTTGTTATTGGGCTGCCAAGGGCCCTTTTGATTGTTTTGAACCTGGTTCATAGATTCAGAAGTAGAAGGAGAGGTTGTGACGGAGGTCACTTCTGCAGTTGATTGTTTGACGGATAAGGAATGGACCTATTTAGTCAATGCTTCAAAAGCTGCAGAATCTACTGAACCCACTATGCCATCAGCATGTGGTCCAGGTTTAGGTCGGCCAAGATCAGTATTTGATTGTGGTGCGTCAGGTATAATCTCGTAAAGTAACCCAGATTGTGCATAAACAAGGTCTAGCTATTATGTTCGTAAGATGGCTTCTTCCTCTGAAGACACTCCAGAAGTAGCTACTTCCTTAGAAATATAAGGAAGGATTGATTTCAGGAACCACTCGATAAGAAATTCTCGAGGTATATTGGATTTAATGAGCCTCTTTCGTATTCGCCACTCCTGAATGTGATCAGATAAGTGAGTGGCTTTATTTTTTCTAAATGTAGACAGAAGATCTGTTCTAGCATCGTACCAAACAGGAAGCTGGAAGTGGTTCAGAAAAACAGTCGCGAGATCCCAAAAATTAAAAAATGTAGTTGCACGTAACTCAATGTACCATTTGGTTGCAGCACCGGTTAAGGTTCTTTGGAAAGTCTCAACCTGACAGAATCTTCGTTCAACGAGTTCGAAGAACACCATAAATGGAAAGTGGTGACATGATCACCAGGGTCTTCACCGGCTTTGCCTTCGAATTTTCGAATGTCCAAAGGTAACTTGGTAGGAACTGGTGGCCATGTAGCGTTATGGTACCCCAGATCATTCGTCAACTTGGAAAGGTCTGGCAAATTCAGAGTTTCTAGAAATTGTAAACGAGGTCTACAAGATGGAAAATGATAAGCTGGGGTCATAAAGGGGGAACCACCCATAGTTTGACCCGTAAAGTATTGGTTGGGGTTGCCCCTAGCCATCTGCTGGTAAGGGTTTCCCCCAGCCATCTGCTGGTAGGGGTTTCCCCCAGCCATCTGCTAGTAGGGGTTGCCCCCAGCCATCTGTTGTTGTGTGAAAGTGTTGTTGAAATTCCCCCATCCAAATCAAAGTGGGTTAGTACTCTGAACATTTGTCCACTGAGGCTGGGTGTTAGCCCCGCCATATTGTTGATTAAGGATGTTACCCCCTCCTCCAGAAAACAAAGAAAAAGGGGTGTTTCCAGTAGGTATATTACTTTGATTCATATTGTAACCTGCAAAGGTATTAAAACCAGTGGTACTCGATGTGGATGGTGCAGTCATGGTAGTCATGATAGGCATGGTTGCAGAAGCATTTAGCCCTGACAGTGGGTGTGGAAATCCAAGTACTGGGAATATGGTATGACTGTCGAGTTGCAGGAGGTGGAACAAGATTCACTGTACTACTGGGTCCAAAAGTGGGTGTAGAGGCGGATGCCAAAGTTGTTGAACTCGGCATGCCTAAGGTACCGGCATTAAAGCTGAAGGATGGAGTCGAAACAGAAGTTGGTTGTGCCGAAATCGGTGTAGCAGTAGGAGGAGGATTTATAGTATTTGAATTCATACCTATTGTGGGAGTCTGTGGAACTCCTTGTTCGCCTCCTGGATTAGTCATAATATGCCCAGGTGTGAAAAAATATGCACTATAATCAGGTTGCTGGAAACCAAAGGGTATCATAAGCGGATTGTTAAAATCATTCAGAGGAGGATTAAAAGGAGTATTAAACTCACCAGAAGTGAGATCCTCAATCTTGACTATATTAAAAGCTTACTGATATGGAGTCCCAGGTTGTGGTTCCTCAGGAACCTCTATTTAACTAGTAGTTTCAACGGACCACTGGAGTCTGTCCTCTGTCGTCTTGGTGGCAGTAGTGGTTCCACTCTAAGTGGGAGAAGGTTTTGCAACCTTAGAGACCTACGAAGCTATTGGTCTTCCACGATTATATATAAAAATAAAACTAAGTAAAAACCTAGTGGCCACTAAGACTAGGGGGCAAACAGCACACCACTAAAAAAAAATACTAAGTATGCAAACCAGGCAAACAAGATGCCTTTTGGAGAAGAGTATGGGATGATGAGGGCCCAAAACAGATCAACGAAGGAAGAAGAACAGTTACCCGGGGTCCACAATACAATGACTAAGGGTGCAAGCGCTGGAATCACCCAACCGCCCTCCCAAAGACCTACAAGGGATTTCCTCCCACGCCTGTCCTAGGTACAGCAGCTATAATCCCCTGCTGTCACCTGTGTATGGTCCTATAGGTCTGATACTAAGGCTACCATAAGTACAAAATATCCTGGGGGCACAGTCGTCAGCCTGATCAAAACGTGTGGGCAGGGTAACAAAGCCCGAAATCCAAATGGACCCCCGTACGTGAATCGACCTTGGTTTATGGTTGAAGGGAAAGTGAGGGGATATCCTCAACAAATCTGATCTTCCATGGCATCATGCTTGGCTCTGGTTTTAGTATATTTTCCCAGGAATATTTGATATAGATGGGTTTACCTATATGACAGTCGCACTACGATTTTTTAGTAATGAAACAAGCTTCGAGCAGTTTAAGGTGTTTTAAGCTCGAAACTCTAGCCTAGACTAGTTGGTGTCATGTATCCCTAGAAAGAAAATCATTTCTAATTGATTTCATTAAGATTCTTTTTAAGGTTACTTTTTATTCAGTGGGGTAGTGCATTGTGTGGTGTGGTTGCAACAAAAAGTAAAGTGCATGAAATGACACAACTTTCAACAACAAAAAGACTCTTTTATTTTTCGTTTTATATTCTTTCCAAAATGAAGAATAATCAAACCTAAACAAAACTTTCTTTTTGTTTTCTTTTCAAATTCCGAACAAAGTAAACTATGCTACTTTGCAAAGATTATAAGCCTCACTACTCTAAGCTACCAAAATTATTTTGATTTTTCTGTTATATATGAACAAAAAAGAACTTGAAAGCAGAAGCAAGTAAGACCTACAAAAGATGTGCAAGTATAGCAAAATGACTCTAAAGTTCACAACAATCGAATCAATGATCCGACAAAGACTTGTCCTACAAGTTTTTTCAAAGGAAAAAGCTCTTGAACTTGGAAGCAAAGTGGGGAGAAAACAAGGATGAAAGATGCTTATAACCGGAAATCAAACTTAGAAGAATGCTCCAAAGCACCAAACCCTAAACAAGAACACGAAGCCAAGTAGTAGGTAGGCAAGCGAACTAAAGACAACCTTACTAACACAAAGGATCAAAGGTGAAGCAAACTAAAGTACTTCAAACTCACTTAATACTGAAAATGACAACGAGGTCAAGAAATGTCGAGACTCAAAAAGCTTTGGAAGACACCCCAAAGGCTCCAAAAAATGGGTCAAAACCCTAAATCAAAGGATGAGACACCCAAAGAGCATACAAGTGTCGCAACAAACAACAAATGCTAAACACAAAGGTTTGTATACCTGCAACACACTATTGCGGTATGGACGAGCAGCTATGTTCACTAAGGAACAATGCATGGTCTCCAAAAAGAGTCGCAAACAAACAAGACACTTCAAAAGTAATCAAGTGACCAAGAGATGACCTAAGGGACTCAAAAGAGGCTAAAGAGACTCAAAGACGGATTACAGACCTCAAAGACCAGTTAAGAAGGCCAATAACAAAGTTAGAAACCAAACCAAAACAGGTGGAAAACCAAACCTTATATCAAACAGAGAGCTACAGGAATGTGCTCTACTGTGTAGTAGGAAAACTAGCGCACTCTGGAAGGTGTGTGCTACTGTGCAGTAGATAAACTAGCGCACAAATTCAGGTATGCACTACTGTAGGTACAATAGAGTAGCGCACATGTTAGGAAAGGTCAGAAATCAAGCTTTGCAGAGGTGTAAAAGGCTAAGTCAGACAAAAGACAGCAGGTAGGGATGACCTACCGGGCCTCTCAGAGGATTAAAGGGATCAAAAAGTACTGGAAAGACAACAAAATGGGTTTCCTAGAGCAGAAAAACAACCGGCTCCCCAACGGAGTCGCCAGTCTGTTGTTCGGGAAATTAACCCTATAGTGACGAAAGGGACACTATCAACTTAGGGGGAGATAGGTAAACACAATGATTACGCTACAGAAACATCTATAAATGGAAATAGATCAAATATCTTGAAGACGTACCTTATTACTGACATTTGATCCTAGCTTTGCTCAATCTTGCGCTCAATCTTCAACTTGATCTTACACTTCAATAGACCTACAACATAAAGATACCTTCATCAACGTATCTTGACTGATATAAAGATGATAAAATTGAAATGCAATTCAAACATCAAGAACAATCAAGCATTTAACCAAATAAATACACAATCCATTAGGCATTATATTTGGGACAGGAAGGAATGTTTCAACCTTTATTGTCAAAAGCATATAATGATTACAAGTTATACCTGATCAATACAGCATGCTTGTGCAACCAGATTCTGGGCTCCTGCTCTTTTCTGACTTGAAATCATCCAGCATAACAACCCTTCATACAAATTTCTCTTCTTGTGAATGAGAATCACAACCATGTCTATCTCTCTAACCCCTCTCCTCAATCCTCCTTGTATTTATAGGACAAGGAAGGCAGTTTAGATCGAGAGGTGGTTGTAATGGAAGTTGGGGAAGTTGCAGAACCAACTGCAACTAATCCCTATTCATCAAATTAATATATTTTTGATCATATTTTAAGGTGTGCATGAGTTTTTCACAGTGGAGTAGCGCACAGTATGCGACTTCAGTGTTTAACAACCAACGTTTGCAACTTTTTTGAGGGTGTGTGCTAGTTTACTGAAGTGGAGTAGCGCACAGTAGGAGGCGTGCGCTACTATTGAGCCTGTGGAGTAGGGCATGAACGCTAGTATGTTGAAGTAGAGTAGCGCACAGCTCAAAACATGAGGTTTTTCAGGGTTTTGCTAGCTTGCAGAAGGGTAAGTCAGGTGAAGGTATCATCCAAGGTCATCATGCTCTTCAATCCAAGTTGTCCTTTTGTGTGATCGACAGCTCAAGGTGATCACAGACGGAGAAGTGCAGATTTGACCTATAACAACATGTGTTAACACCCAAAAAGTGTTCACTACCTCATTACCACATTATATGGCTCATTTGTCCATTTTCCTACCATATTTCCATTAAAAATCCCAAAAAACCCATTAAAAAGCCTCCAAAAGGCCTAAAATGCCTCCAAAAGGCCAAAAAACCATCAAAATAGCCTAAAAAAGGCTAAAAAACCCCCTTTTCCTCCAAAAATAGCAAAAATCCCCTAAAAAGGGAAGAAAAATATAAAATAATGAGGAAAAAGAGGAAAAAACCCTATACAGCTGCACAAAACCATGTGTTTCCCAAAACCATGGGTCAGCACTCCACCACCAAAAAACTATAAATAGGTGATGGAGATCCCTTATTCGATATCCACAATCACAAGCACCCTTACTCTGCCAAAATCTCTCTCGAAACCCTAGTTCACCTTTGAACTATTTTCACCTTGAGAGCCACCTTTGGCCCATCCCCAACATTGGAGAAGGAGAAAGGAGCATTCTGAAGCTTGGAGCATTCTCTTGGACACTGCAAAGGGCTTCATCAACCTTGACACTCAAGGTAACATTAATATAAAACCATTTTTTACATCTTTCATTTATGTCTCATGCAATGCTTAAAGTAGTTTGTTAATTGTTGTTTTAGCTTAATCATTTAATCATTATTGAACTGCTACTAAGGAGTCCATTCTCCTTAGTAGGTGCTCATTGGCACAAGCTAGGGGTAAAACCCTAGCTACAGTTTTGGCGACTCCCCTAGTTTTCGAATTTCTGGTTTCCGTTTTGAATTTTTTACTTTCGGCTGTCCCTTTCGACCGCAGCATACCGCGTCTTTTCCCTCTGCAGTCACGTCCCGACCGCGCCTTTCAGGCCTTTACCTACGATCCGACCGCGGCTCTCAGACTGCTTCCGACGCCCTGCCGGCGGATTCAAGTCTGTTACCTGCGATCCGACCGTGGCTAATCAGCCTGTTTGCCGCGATCTGACTGCGCCTGTCGGCCTTTTTCCGGCGTCCCGACTGCGGCTTTCTGCCTCTTTCGTGCGCCCCGACTGCGCCTGTTAGCCCTTTTTGCCGCGACCCGACTGCGTCTTGTTCCCTATTTCCTGCGTCCCGACTGCCTCTGTTGGCCCGATAGCCGCGACCTGACCGCCGCTGTTTCCCTTAAAACCCGCGGTCGGCCTGTTCCAAATCGCCACAGACCCGCGGTCTGATTTCTGCTCTTGTCCTGTTTTGAGCCCAGCCCCTTTTGCTGCAATATTTTCTGCATCTGAACAGCCCCCTGTCTTACCTACAGTTCACTACCTTTCAGCCTTTCTGCAACATAATTTCTGTTCCTTTTACAGATTTCATTTTACAAATTTCAGTATTTTTAATTCAGAAAATTTTGCAAGTTAAACTTTCAATTTCAGTATTGTTGATAGATTGGAAGTTGCCCTCCCTTGTGGCACTTCTATTTTTGGGATCATTACCTCACGAGCACACACTCTGTCACATAAAATCAAGTGAGCCTTAAAAAGTACCTAACTAAACCAACATTCTAACCCCACTTGGGGAACACAAAAGAATCATTGTAGTTAGGTAGGATCAGGGGGATAGGCTTCCAATAACACCCCTTGGTTATTTCACTTGAGACATAGTTGTTGTCCAAATAGGGAACCAAAATCCCCTAGTACTTTTTGGCACGGTCACGACCAGTTTATCAGAGGGCCTCTCCCTTAGGAGGGTTGAAGTCGGGAGACTGGTTCCGGAGGCCTGAGTGGAATACCGCACTCCATTCAGTAACCGAAGGGCTACCTTTCGCGGTTCGCGGGATATCCCTGTATAGGGGTATTGCGGTCAACGAACTAAACGGCAGATTCACCTTTCTGGACGTGTCATGAACGGGGTATCTTAGTTGCCATTCTTCTAGGATTGACTACCCGGTGTCCCTCCCGGTAGGGGGATATCATAGCCACTTGGCTTTCCTACTCATATTGTCTGACTTGGATTTCATCACCTTGCAGAGGATATGTTTAGTTGAGTCAGAATACTTGTAGTTAGGTGTTTGCATGCTCCTTTACCTCCCTTTGGTCTAGTGAGTCCACCATTTTTCTTTTTTAGGAAACCTGCTGCTTGTTGGTATTCTGACCATCTTTGTTGTTACTCCACCTATTGTAGCACAGCTGTTGCAGTGGGTGTTTTGAGTTGGTTGTTGGCCTGAGTGCCTTGCTTTTTAGCTCTCCTTCTGCACACTCGGTTGCATTAGGATTTTTGAGCTGTTTTTATACTCACCTCAACCCACAGAGACTAGACACCATCTGTCACCATTGAGTCCCCGAGACATTCTCGGCGCCTCAGGGGCGAGCCCCCACAGCACGGTTCTCTCGACACCACTCGTCATAGATTCCGATCATTGTCCGTTGATACCACTCATCACAGATCTAGAGCCTTGTCACTTGACTCCACTCGTCAGCGACGTAGGCCTCCGTCACCAGATAGTGACGCACCTTACTTTACCTCTGATTCTGACGAAGAGTCTGAGAACCCTATTTATACTGCCCCTACTAGCCCCATGGCTGGCACGACTTCCACTCCATTTGTCATAGGGACCATTGGTGGCACATCCACCACTACACCAGTTACTACACCTATTTTGGGTATGCCCTCCATGGGGCAACCATCTACCGTTCCCCTCACGGTACCTATTCCCACAGCGGGAATACCTATCCCCACTACATCAGTGGCTCACACTACCAATGGTGGTGCTGGACCATCCTTCACTACCTCAGTTCCCCCACTTGGGGGCACCACCTCACATCTTGTCCCTCCACTTGGGGGCACTAGCCCCAACTTGGTCCACAGCACTACTGTGTCACAGCCTTCTTCCAGTTTTCCGTTCATGGCTAGCCTCAACCTACCTGACCTGGCCAGATTGACCAACGATCCTATTCGACACGACCCTACATGGCCTCATATGCCTACCAAGCTCCCCTCGGACATCCCTAAGTTCGAGGGCAAGGCTGGTGAGGACCCACAAAACCATATCATGTCTTTCCACCTATGGTGTTCCTCTAACTCCATCGTGGATGACTCTGTTCGCCTCCGTCTCTTACAGTGCACCTTTACTGGCTCTGCAGCCAAATGGTATATTGAGCAACCACATGGGACCCACGCCACCTTTGCTTCCCTAGCCTCGACCTTCCTGCAGTTCTTTCAGTTGCCTGTCCGCTATGACGCGGGCGTTGAGATCCTCCTATCCTGCAGACAAAACACGGCTACCCATATCACGGACCATATCCATGAGTGGCGTCGACGCCGTAGCTTATGCAAGATCAAACTAGACGACCGTATCTTCCTCGATTGGTTCCTCAAATCCCTTCTCCCTGTAATCGCTAAGGATGTAGCCTTAGAAAGACCCCAGTCTGAAGAAGAAGCCATCCTTAAGGCCCAACAGTTCGACCTCATTTACGCCCAATCGGGTTACCTTTATACCATTATACCTGACGCCCCTCGCGGCGAGTCCTCCCATCATGATGCGCCGGGGGCATCCCACGCTGCAGATGGTATCATTGGCCGTGTTTCTTCGCATCCCCAACCGTTTTCTATAGCACATCCTACCCCTGGCCCCGACCTGTCGCGGGCTACTTCACAGTCCGGAGCAACCAACTCGTATGCTCCCATGACACATCATCATTCCCATGGACCCTCATGTCCACCTCAGTGCTTCGGGTATGCAACTCCTACTTATGCTCCTCCAGTCACCCCTCAGCCTTACTACCATCAGCAGGCTGCCTCAGCTCCTGCGCCTTCACCAGCCCCACCAGCTTATTATCCGCCACAGGCCGCCCCTGCGGCACATCCACAACCTGCTCCACAGTCCTATCAGCAACCCCCTCAAGTTGCTGCACCTGCTCAGCCTCAACCTACATATCATCCTCCGCAGCCTGCTCCTGCACCTGCGCAACCTCAAAATCCACCTGCTGCCCAAGGGCAAGTTTACGCCCAACAAAACCCGCAGCAAAACCAGAATAACCAACGTAACCAGGGCCAACAGAACCGCGGCAAGGGCCGTAATCGGGGAAACAACCAACCTGCAGGCCAAGCCGGTCAACCGGCTAATCCCCCTGACAACAACAATGCGGCCCCCGCTAATCAAAACCCTGATCGCCCGCCCAAGCAGGCTAAAAACCCCAATTTGCGAACAAACCACCCTTGTTCTATTTGCGGGGTCTATGGACATTACACCCATGCTTGCCCACACTTGGAGCGAGCTCGGCAGCTTTGGGTTGACGAGGCTCATCGCCAAGGGCATGCGGCTCCCCAAGCACCGCCCAACCCCCCCCAACCTCAGCAACCCCCTTTGGTGCTACAAAACCCCTTACCGACCCAAGGCATAGTGAACACTCAGCCGTTGGCTCCCCATCAAGCCAATGCGGCCCAACAACAACAGATCACCTACGCTGCTCCTGATCAACCCATGTTTGACTCAGGTACCCACCACTTACTGATGATGTCATCCGCTGATGTCAACCTCCAGACCCGTCGGAACCAATACGGCTCCACCTCTGAAGCCCCTCCCACGGATAAACCTACTAACGCCCATCCCACCGATCAGGCGTTACGTATACCTCCGCCGCCCATAGACGGCGCTGCGAAAGCACCTCGTTTCCCACTTCGCCGAATCAACAATAACCCTAACGCGCGCGCTGCGTCAAACTACAACATCGTAGACGACCTAGCCCAATCTCCCGCAGCCATGTGTGCGTTAGAAGTCTTGAAGAACTGCCCTTCCCAGTGCAAGACTTTACTTTCCGCCATTGGGGGGATTGACCCAACTGATTCACATTTGATGGCGTTCGATTTAGACCAGTCTGAACCACGCCTACCTTCCAGCTTAGCCTTCCAAGTTACTGTCTCCGTTAGGAACCTTGTTATCCATCGGTGCATCATCGATGAGGGTGCCTCCACATGCGTTATGTCTACATTCGTATGGCAGAAGCTAGGATCCCCTCCTCTCCAGCAGTCCACCACTGCGTTACGCGCCTACGACGGTCGTTCGGCCCAGCCCCAAGGCCTTCTACCCAACGTTCCCGTCCATTTAGGTGGTAAAACAGTCCTTATTGACATAGAGGTAATCAATGCCCAATTGGATTACAACCTTCTACTTGGTCGCAGCTACATGTATGCCATGCGGGCGGTTGCCTCTTCTGTTTTTCGCACCATGATGTTCCCCCATGAAGGACGCGTGGTTAAAATTGACCACCTCACCTACTATGATCCCAGTGCTCCGGCGGCACCGAAAAATGTTCTCCCCATGGTTGAACAACCTGTTTCTCCCGCCACCACCTCGTTCGTTTCCTCTACGGGGCCTGGAGTCTACTCAGACGCGCCGATGACCTCCACCTTTCAATCCATTCCTCTGCCGTCATCTACGCCCGAAGTGTCTGATTTATGTACCTTGTCCCATGACAACCTACCACCTAACACTCAACCACCCTTGTTGCCAAAACCACCACTGGTACCTAGCCACATTGGTGTTACACCAATCCATACGATCCCCTTCCTAGTCCCTCCATCGGGAGTAGTAAGCGCCCCGGTAATGGCTACCCTTAGCCTCCCTGGGTTAACCTTGGGATTACCTGTATGGTATCTTTCGCCTCCCGTTCGCCCGCCGACACCAGATGTCGTCCTCCAGCCGGTGCAACCCATGGCTACTACCACTCAGCCACCTCCCGGTGTCTCTACCCCTTCGTCCTCCACGACACCTCCTCCTAATCCCAAACCCACTGGGGGCAGAGGTCCTCAACCTTACACTGCTGTACCACCTCCAAAGACGGTCAAGACCCCTCCAGTGTTTCGTGCTCCTCCCAAATGCTCGCTGTGTGACGAGTTGGGCCATGCGACCCACCAATGCCCATAGTTACCCGCATTGCAGAAGCACATGCAGATGCTCGACGATGATCCTAACATACCAACTGTCGAACTAAATCCCACTCCTAAGCCTAAAGATAAGTCCCTACGTACCAACCACTCCTGCGCCATCTGCGGTATTTACGGACACTATTCACATCATTGTCCCGATCTCTCGGATTACAGAGCAGCTCTCTATGAGATGAACAATCTGGATCTTGAGACGACACCACCTACCATTGAGGAGATCTACCCCCCAGACTCTTCACCTTCCGGAGAGATTAATACCATCTATATGATCTCTTCCACCACTACTCCCTCGTCAACCGATTTGACGACGCAAACGTTCCGTACTGATGAGGAGATTCTTGAGGCCCTTACTGCCCCGGATTATCCTTGGGATGATATGCACCACCGTTCCTATTTCATCCCAGAAGAATCCTCCTCTAGCACCGCTACCCAATACGCGATTGAATCCAAAGACTTCCTCCCCACCAAGGTCGACTGGTTCAAGGACCCTATTCCTGCTCCGGATGCCTTCGAGGAAGGCAACATGGCCAACATCTCACCTGTCATCCAAGTTGATATTGCTGCTCCAGGTCGTGCCCCTGAACTCATTACTTTAGGAGCATTTTGCAGTAAACAAGAGATTGAGGACTACATAAACCTTTTTAAAGAATTCTGTGATGTCTTTGCCTGGTCCTATACCGAAATGCCTGGTCTTGACCCTGCCATTATAGAGCACCACATTGACACATGGCCTGATGTAACCCCCGTTCATCAGAAAGAACATCCTCTTCCTCCCTCAAAGTTCCCAGGATATGCCCCTGAACTCATCACTTTAGGAGCCTCCTGCAGCGAGCGGGAGATTGCGGATTATATACAACTCTTCCAAGACTTCCGTGATGTCTTTGCCTGGTCCTATACCAAGATGCCTGATGTACCCCTCGTTCGTCAGAAACAGCACCACCTTGACACCTCTGAGTCAAGGGGCATAATAGATTCCCTCAACCCTGGGATAGGGGGCATGATCAATCAATTTGAACCTTCCCCATCACATCTATCTCAGCACGTCAATGGACCCATTGTTCAAACCCACACATTTGTGATCCACAATCACAAACCCCATGCACACAGCATGGGGGCAGATCATTAACCCTGCTCACTTTTTCCCACTTGTGATCTCAACCATTTTTGAGGTCACATATCACTTGTAGATTTGATTTGATACGCATAGTTCGTTCCTTTGACCATTCCGGAGTCCTTATAACCTCCATTTTTCGCACCATTTGCACCGCCGGATTCATTTTTCCGTGCCCGTGATGATGCTTGAGATCATTCCTCGCTCTCACTAGGACTAATATCAACATTGTGTCTCGACACCTTGTCGCCCCGGTTTGCATGCCACATCGGCCGCAGCCCGTTCTTGATATCCTTTATATCATCGGATTCATTTTTCCGAGCTGGTGATGATGCTTGAGATCATTTCTCGCTCTCACCCCCATATTTTTCGGGTATTTTTCCAAAACGCCCTCGTCGCCTCGGTTTGCGTGCCACATCGGCCGTTACCCATTTTTGACACCCTTTATATCGCCGGATTCATTTTTCCGAGCTCATGATGATGCTTGAGATCATTTTTGCTCTCACTTGGTACAATTTCAACATTGTGTCCCGACACCTTGCTGCCTCGGTTTGTGTGCCACATCGGCCGCTATCGGATTGTTCCACTTTTGTACATGAGCCATTCACTCCTGTCATACTGCAAATGTCTCGTTATTTTGCCACCATCTCATTCACCCCGCAAGGAGGCCCATCAGTGTTCCCCAACACCCTCGTTCTTGGTCACCATTATTGATCCTTGATTGAACACTTCCTCCTTGCCTGGCCATTCCTTTTGTTCGGTATAATTTTATCCCTTTTTCGGGCCGGACAAGTCCTTTACGAAAAAGGCATTTAGGGAGTTTCTGTTAAGCTCTTTTCTGACTCCTAAAAGAATGAAAAGATCGCCGAGCAATCTTGCTTCCTTTCATGCTCGCTAAAGTACCTGAAAGGGCGTCTATCTGGTATAAGTTTAACCCTTTTCCGGACCTGGTAGACTAATTACGAAAAAGGAATACTCTAGTCACACCGGCTAGAAGAGTTCTTCATTGCATCCTTTTATGCTTCTTTGGGCCTTGGAGACTAAATCTACGAAAAAGAAACCCCCTGGAGTCTTCTTACTTGCTTTCAGACTCTCTAAAATTGAAAGCAACCACGAGCATGAACTGTTCTGGGCTCGTAAAATCCACACGACAGTACCATGCCATCATTTCAGAGTCTTCTTATCGCTTTCAGACTCCTTAAAATTGAAAGCAACCACGAGCATGAACTGTCCTGGGATCGTAAAATCCACATGACAGTATCATTTTACATACGCTTCTTTTAGTTCCCTAACCCATGAAGAAGTACCCTCCTATTCCTCCTGGCACTATGATCGATCATCTCGGCAGCACCCCCAATCAGGTCGCCTTTGTTCAGAAGTATTCTGCAGTCTCCTGCCATTTTACCCCAGCTTGAGTCTCCCTCAGCCAGTTATCCTCCCAGATCCAATACAGCTATGATCCCTTTCCCCTCAGTCAGTTTCATATGCTGCCAGATCATTCCCATTATCATACTCTGAACAAAGGAAGTTTGAGTCCACCCACTCTACTTGCCCAGTTGTCCCCCCACAGTTCGGTCAGTCCTGCCATCAGTACTATCACATTTCGGTTCTTCACCTCGCGCTCCTGTCAAGGAAACATCATTGCCTTGATAGTTGCAGGTCTCCCTCTGTCGACGACAGCTCCTCTATTCCAGAGGATAGGCCCAGAGGTCCCTACGCCTTGGACTTATCACCATCTATGGTAAGTGCCTACGGACCATTCTGAGAGGAGTCATCATTGCCTCTCTGAGTGGTTGTTCCTCACATGCTCGACTTCAGCACCTTGATCGCATCGTTGAGGATCGCGTAGGATTATATCCCATCAGTTTTTGTCGAAGACCCCAGATTTCCCCTGAATCTAGCACATTGGTGAGTCACTTCGGAACGACCAGTTATATGTTCCCGTGGATGTCCGGGCTGCGTTGGTGTTTGTATTCGGAATCCATCCAGTTCCATGCTTCCTTGAGTACCTAGTTTCAGTTCCAGATCAGTTCCAAGTTCAGTGTACCATGGAGAGTTTGACCCCAGTCACTATGATCCAGCAGCTCATCAGTTCCTTTGGTACCACACTCAGTAGCACTATTGATTGTTCCAGTGCACCAGTGCTGCAGTTCACACATGATCCGCTCAGTAGTATGTCCCAGATTTGTGTCCCCTCTGGACTCTTATGATGTACACAGTGGTCATGTATCTTACAGGTCCCCCTTTTCGGGCCTCACAGTTATGTTTATGTATCTTGATACGAGCATGGGTATGCCAGCCTCGTCCATATATTGAGATTATTCCTCAGTCAGTATTTGAGGTCATGTATATTCCAGGTCCCCATTTTTTGGACCCCATTGTTATTATGTTATATCCTGATACGAGCATGGGTATGCCCGCCTCGTCCATATGATCAGATGATTCCTCATCCATTATTGAGGTTATGTACTTTTAGTTCTTGCAGTTGTTCGGGATCGTTGTTCCGGGCTCCAGTTTGTTTCTTCTCTTCTCTCCACATCCCAGGAAAACCATTCATGACTTATGATGTCCATCGGCCATACGATGAGCTCCTGACCTCGCACATCAGGGGGCAATCTGTTAACACCCAAAAAGTGTTCACTACCTCATTACCACATTATATGGCTCATTTGTCCATTTTCCTACCATATTTCCATTAAAAATCCCAAAAAACCCATTAAAAAGCCTCCAAAAGGCCTAAAATGCCTCCAAAAGGCCAAAAAACCATCAAAATAGCCTAAAAAAGGCTAAAAAACCCCCTTTTCCTCCAAAAATAGCAAAAATCCCCTAAAAAGGGAAGAAAAATATAAAATAATGAGGAAAAAGAGGAAAAAACCCTATACAGCTGCACAAAACCATGTGTTTCCCAAAACCATGGGTCAGCACTCCACCACCAAAAAACTATAAATAGGTGATGGAGATCCCTTATTCGATATCCACAATCACAAGCACCCTTACTCTGCCAAAATCTCTCTCGAAACCCTAGTTCACCTTTGAACTATTTTCACCTTGAGAGCCACCTTTGGCCCATCCCCAACATTGGAGAAGGAGAAAGGAGCATTCTGAAGCTTGGAGCATTCTCTTGGACACTGCAAAGGGCTTCATCAACCTTGACACTCAAGGTAACATTAATATAAAACCATTTTTTACATCTTTCATTTATGTCTCATGCAATGCTTAAAGTAGTTTGTTAATTGTTGTTTTAGCTTAATCATTTAATCATTATTGAACTGCTACTAAGGAGTCCATTCTCCTTAGTAGGTGCTCATTGGCACAAGCTAGGGGTAAAACCCTAGCTACAACATGACCGTAGCACTTCTAACGTGGACATAGATGTAGGAGACTGAGCCAAAGCATCCATAATATTGTAGTTGTGGGAGGATTTCATTTTTGCGTTATTAGGGGTAATCGAAATGGAACCTTAGGAATCCAAGCGACCTATTTTGCATTCGGTCGTGGTATCTGCAAATTCCCTACCACCCTGAGGGGATAGGGATGTCTTCCACTTGTGTATTTTTAAGCCTATCATAACCTTTGTCTCGAGGTTGAACATTAACATTCAACATGTAGATATTTTGAAAAGAGCCATCATCGAGAGGTAGAGGATCTAGTTGTTGTCTAACTATCCCTTAATTTGTGAAGGGTTGTTGCAATACTACGGTTTCTGTTTGGGGAGGGTTTGCTTCCTGAGGGGGGTTTGTCACTGTCTTCTTTTTGGTCTCCACTAAATATTGGCAGTCGGGAATAAGAGGACAATGATGTGTGTAATGACCATAATCGTAAAAAATGGAGCAACAATAATTAGTCCTCAGGTTAATGTTCTTCCCATGTTTGGGGGGATTGTTAGTCCCTCTGTTTTGATTACCCGTATTCTAGTTTTGTTGGGGAGGGGGATTTGCCCCTTGTCCTAACTGCTGATTTGATTCTTTTTTCCTTTCTTCTTCCCCTAAGTCTGTGGATTATGGGGGTTTTCCGTGTTCAATTGTTCAAACTATTGAGCTTGTTGAATGTAAGAAGGTTGGACCAATTTTATCCCCATTTGGGGTGCGGGTTGCTGACCAGGTGGGTATGGGAATGTGTAATAAGAGTTATATCCTGGGGTGGGATAAATGCGGATTGCGCTCCATAAGATGTGGATGTAGGAATGGCTTGTGCCATTGGCAGTGTAGGAACCAATTTTGTTTGGATAATGTTGGGGTAACTAGGACTATATGGTATGTATTCTAACTGACCAACTAGTGGGGTTGGTACCGATATAGGGGGTCTCAATGTAGGTTTCATGGATGGGTATTGTGGAACCATATTAAATGGCACTGACTTGGTAGGAGAAACCTTTCCTAAGTGGGAAATGGACCCAATAATTCCATTCTCCGAATGTGATGAGCCCGAAGGTGTAGGATCCAACAACCGATGCTAAGGGGCATTAGGAAGGATAGTGTAAAGGTATCTGGATTGTGCGTATATGAGATTGAAATTTTGTGCTTTCATAATAGCCTCTTCCTCTCTTTGCGACATGGAGGTGCTGAGATATTTAGCTATGGAAGGTTGGAGAGACTTGATAAACGAATCCAACAAAAAGGGTGGTTGTATTTCGATCTTACACAATGTGTGGCATCCACGCCACTCATGGATGTGGTACGCGATATGGGTAGATGTGTTTTGTGAGAAATCTGTGAGCATTTCGAGACCAAGGTTGTGTTGAGTCGCTAGATGGAAGTAAGTGACAAATGAGGTGACCAATGTCATGAATGTGGCATGGGTTTCTCTCGCTAGGTTTGTATACTATTTCATTGTCGTTCCGATGAGGGTACGATGGAAGAGGCGAGGCCTCACAGGATCATCCACTATGTTGTTAGAAGAACACCATAAGTGAAAATACATGACATAGTTGGCAGGATCATCCCCTTGCTTTCCTTCGAATTTGGGAATATTAGACGGAATTTTTTCTAGCATAGGTGGCCATGTTGGATCATCCACAATGGCATCATTAATTAGTTTGTCCAAATTGGGGAGATTTAAACTATCCATGAAGGGTAATATAGGGGGATTTGGTCCTGCCATTTGTGTGTTGGGTGTGATTTCCATGAGGGGGTGACCTAGGTGGTGTGTAAAACAACAAGTGGCCTCCTACTTCGGAGGAGGGATCGAAGGGGTCCAAAAGATATTTGCGAGGATAAGCCAGAAGGGTGCCTCTTCCCGCGGTGGAGGAGGTGGGGGGATTCTCACTTTCTCCGAAAGGAGAGAATGTCCTGAGCAAAGATCAGCCTCTCCCAGATGATCCTATCAAAGTGGCCTGGGAGTGGCCCCGGATAGAGTACCTTCTGCGTGAACCATGGGGAGAAGGTGTAAACACACCCCTCGAGAGAGGGGAGAGGCCTTGTAGTCTTTGGGACTGCCTTAGAGGGTTGTTTTGGTCCTCAATGATGAAGGATTTGTGTCAAATGAGAATGATGATGGAATATAAACACAATTGAACAAATGCAAAAATATTCCAACCACAACAGATGCAATATGGTGCAACAAGTGAGTGATATGTGCAAAATGTCAATTTTAGTGCAAATGGTCCCACATGTAGGTTCTTTTTAATTGTGAGTTAGTGAAATTGCATTTAAAAATAAAATAAATGTAAATTCCCTAGAAAGGCCTAACGTCCTTCCTCTCAAATGTAACCGGGCCTCCAAAAAGTATAGTTGATGGTGACAATGGGGTCCACACACCAATTGACTAATGGAGGTAACAAAGAGCTATTTATACCAGCAATGGGGCCAATGTTTCAATCAAGATGACTTGGAAACACCTCCCAAAGGCAATAGCTAACTCCAGGAGTCAATTGCACTCACAATTGATTTTTGGTGATGTCCTAAGTTTGGCCACTAAGATACCTTGCGTCAAGTGTGGATCAGTGGTCTGGCATGCACGGTATAGTGTCATCTCCCTACAACAAGCTGAGTGGCTTGTAGGGGAGAGTAGGGAAAATATACCTCGGATTTCACCTCCTTGGTCACACCGCACTTCTGAATCGGGTTTTCTTTGAAAACTTGCTTATAGTAGGATTTTGTAAGTACCCTATAAGAAAACAATGTTATGATCCCAGAGTAAGGATCGAAACGTCGAGTTTCAAACTATCTAATGCGGCTCCTTCTTCACTCAACAATGATATGTTTCAAAATATCGCTCATGAAACTAGATTGGTGGGCATTAATGGATGCATATCCCAATCAATCACACCTAACTAAAATGTTATTTTGTGACCTCTTATGGAGGATTTTAGTTGGTTGGACAATTACAAAGTTGATTTTAAGGGGTTTGAATTTCACTTATGGAGTGTAAGAGAGGTATTTCACAATTCCTACCTTTCTGATTCACCAAGCTCACAAGAAGTGCAAGGTGAAGAGCATACTAAGATTGGAAGAGTATTTAGGTCTCTTAGTGTGTGCTAGTGGCACAAATACATGTGATGAAAGAAAATCGATTGTCGAAAAATTAACCAGAATATTATATAAAGAAAATGCAAAGTAGATATACTTTTAACTCTAAAAGATGCTCATGGTGCTTTGCAAATCCAAAATGCTAACTAATTTAAAAGTGCACAATGGAATTATTTCACACTTCTCACCCTTTTCTTGTCACCTACCCAAATTCTGAAAATATTATTTTATTTGCAAAATACTTTATGTTAAATTTTAATTACAAAGTTTTTTAATTATGACCAAGTTTGGTCAAGGATGAATGGAATTACTGATTATTATTATTTAATAAATTTAAGTAGGAGACAAACACCCAAGGTAACTGTTAAATGAGTGTTCACTGACCCACTAGGAGGAATGGAAGCTGTTAGAAGGCATGGGACAAATGGCAGCAATTGCACTTCACCACTAGCTGTTGGTTATGGGACAACTACCCCTAAAAATGTGGCATTATCCCCAGGTGGTGGGAGTGAGAAGGCAGCTCATTAAATGACCATTTAACCACTAAAAGGACTAGGCAGCCTACATAAGGCAAATTCGAATTGAGAAGGTAGCTCTGACAATATTTTTTGCAGAAATATTCCTCAAGTGCATCAGGTGATCACTGAGAGATTCAAATAGGGAGGCTATGTGAGAGTGCAACTGTAAGTCTACAAATTATTCTATGAAGGAGAACCAGAGGTGTTGGTGCAAGTCCATTTGACTGCTAAGTCTTTAAGATTGGATAACTAATGCTACTGCAAGTTGAGGTCCTAAGCTTCTAAGTTTCTTCCTCTTGGTGCTTCAGTGAACAGGCTTGGGGGTCCTAAGGAAAGTAACTTGGCTATCTTCAGGAATTGGTTGGGTGGAACAGACTCCTTGGCTGTTTATTTCCCTACAGTTAACCAGGTTTTGTTGTTCCTATTTTGTTTACAGTTCAATGTTTCTGTTTAGTAGAATTATCAAACTCTGTTTTGTAAAAGAATTTATTTTATTTCTGATCTATGTTTGATTCTGAATGATAAAATCTGTGAATTATTGATTAGATAATCATCTCTATATTTTTCCCCATGGTGTTCTCTACATAGTACTCTAGTATAGAGAAGCAAATTAATGATAGATGAGAGATGGGCAGAATTCCAAGTGAATAGATAGATTCAGACTGTAGTATTCTTCTAAATTCTATCACTTATATGTTTTAAAATAAAAAATAGAATATTATATAATGAATAGTTACAGGAAGCATTCTACTATACTTATTTATAAAATAAAGACAATTACAGTTCTATGCATCAAACCTTATTTATTGTAGAATTCTAACAGCTGCAAAAACTCTTGAAATCAGAGTTATTTATTTAAAATAATAAATGGGTATCTATTTTCATATCATAATTTTATTGCAATCATTATACCTCATATTTCCTTTAAAACTACTAACTAAGTTTTCTTTTTCCAACTTTACATCTTAGTTAGAATCCAAGCATTCTATTTGTAAAACGAATCTATTTTTCTATTTGTCAGAATTAAAATTGATCTAACTTCTCAATGTTTAGTATTTATTTCAAATACATAATTACAATTTCCTTTGTTTATTCAGAAATACACTTTCAATATCCTATTTATTTTCTTGATCAAACTCTATGCATTTTCTGTTATTTCCAAAAATAATAACTGAAACCATAGGTTCATTCCTTTATCAAATTCTGTTATAGAAGCAAAACTTTAGTTTGACTCTCGGCCAAACATCCAAACACTGAAATGTTAACTCTTATCATTCAATACATTGTTTTAAAAACACAATGTAAAAACCAAGGTTCGAATCCCTCGAACATTACCCTATTTCCTAGTAAAAACTTTAACTCTATTGTTTTCAAAACCAAAAATCGCACAATCCATTTATTCATTTCATAGAAACGTTTACAGTAACACAACGTTTGTCATCAAAACACATTGTTATTATTTCTTCATTGACGATTTGGGATTCCAAACATACACAGTAAACCTTGAAGTCTTAAAATTTTAAGTAGCATTCAAATGACGAGGGTTCATCCCCTTAGGGTTTACAACACCAAAAATAAGATACTTTTCCACTAACATTTACAGTAGACGCTGCATCAAACACACTAAGACAACACCATAGTAGCTGGGAACATAGGAATACTGTCCACAAAGTTCTTGGACAAAACCGTGCCAGAAATCCAATACTTAGAACTGTATCAAAACCTCTTTTGTGGACCTCAACTTAACAGGATGACCAACGAGGTAAGGAAACCACCAAGGCTTACTAGTGGAAAAGCAGGGCTCCTCCATCGTCTTCAAGAGAATGGTTCCCCGACGAAGGCCAACCTGTCACAACAACTGCAATTAAACAAGTTACCATTTTACATTTGAAGGCTTTTTAAACCAATAGATGGGTGAGAAGAATTCTTTACCTTCGCATCGAGGAGACTCTCCTGCAAACGAGGTTGACAAAGTCACCATCCAGCTCGGAGGAAGAAGGTTCTAGTTCTGAGAAATAACAAATTTTACCACATTCTGAGAATCGAAACTGGTGTCATCGCTTCAATAAATACCTTAGACATTTATCTCTCAAACCCACATAGTGAAACAAGTTGCAGACTCAACCCTTTAACATTTAACTATCGCGGCTTTCACTACTTGAGCTCGGCTTCTTAACATGACTGTTAATTGCAGATGAACGCACACAGGTCACAAGTTCAAACTCGGTGAACCTCCAACTATCAAACCCTAAAACTTCTCGGCCTGTCGGCCTCTCCCAAGACCATTACCTAGCAAAATGAATGTTGAAGGACATGTTCCAACACTATTGTGGAGCGAGGTTAGGGTTTTCATTACAATCTCTAGGATCTTCAGATCAACGGTGGAGAATTGCTATCAACTAGACACTTTGAAGAGCGTGTAACCAACACATTAATTACTCATTAATATTACAACCACGACGATGCCAATGTAGTATACTAAGGGACAACACTGCATCCAGCTTAGAGGAGAAACGTTATTTCAACTTTGCCAACTCGAAAGACTATCAGTTCATGCATGCTACACTTCAACAGATCAAGATTAAGGGATAGGAACCTTCATGTCTTTCTCATCCACAAAGGCATCCAGGTATTACTATATTCAATGCTTAGACAGACGACTTAAATGCTAAGCCAATCTTTGGAACGGTGCAATCTGTACTGTAACCCAACTTTAAGACTCCATCATTTCACCTGTCATCAATCAAACATAGGGTTACAATGATCACTTCACACCTTTGTCATAAGTTTTTTATATTGAAAAGATTCGGTTTATATATATATATATTCAATATATGTTTATTTCCTATGTTGATGCATGAGGCATTTCATAGATTTAGTTAGAATTCCATTGTTGCGCATTGCAACAATTGTTTAGGATATAGTTTGTTATATTATTAGATAAATGAATAGTCAATCCATATAGATGTAGTCTCTATATGGAAATCAGAAAAAGAATAATAATAAAGGTAGCAAAATAGCAATGCTAATACATTTGTTCGTGCTTTAGGAATTTCATTTCTTCTATAGTTGTTTTTTTTATATTATCATAACTATCCAATTATCCTAAGTACTCCTTGGGATCGAAAACATAAAGTTCTTCTCAAAGACGATACTTTCACATATCACACCAGTTGTAAAAGTGTATTTATGATCAAAACCATTTATCCAGGCTAGGCAAAGATCCATACCTGTAGGTAAGACTTACTTAGAGTTTTTCACCAAACTTTGATGACTGATTGATTTACATAATTAGCCTTACCTGTGAATCTGCGCAAGAAGAATAGGTTCACAAGCTTTAGCTGACATAGCTAAGTAAGCCTCATGGTACCTTGTTGGACCCCTTCATCATCATTCAAAGAAAACTGTCAGTACATCATATTAACAAAAATCTAGGTACAGTATATAAGTACTTTTAAAACTTAGACAGATTGAAGAATGCATTTATTAATGTTACGAACATAAAATATCTTGTGATAAAAGTCTAGTATCTATTAAATTATGTATTAGCAATTCAATTAATATCATGTTTTATGTGTGATGATTTCGACATGTCAGCATTGTTAACTTTTCTTGTTAAGACATTTAATTAATTATTTATTCCACATTACCAATTTCGATAATTATTGCTAGATTAAATTTTTTTAAAATTTTTAGTATTTTACGGGATGTTACATTTCTAATTCACCAAGCTCACATGAAGTGCGAGGTGAAGAGCACACCTCGGGAGACAATATTCTTTAGGTCCTTGATTGTGTGCAAAAAGTGGATTCTACACTAGCCTTGATACTAAAAACATCTCAATTTGTGCATAAACAATAATGGTTTTTGAATAATAATGACAACAATGAGGCTCGCTGAAAGCCTCAAGGTTGGTTAACTAGGTAATTTTCAAGAGAGATGGACTACTTACTTCCTAATCTTGGTCTCGGTGGACTAATTACTAAAAAATAAGTAATTATAAGAATTTAACTTAAATTGAGTTCATTAGTAAGCAGCAATTGGGCTACCAGATTGTACTATGCAGATAAAAAGAAAATAATAGACTATAGCACAGCCAAACAATACTCTGTTGTGCAGGTAGCATGGAGAAATACAAAATAGGTGCACTGGTAGTATGGGTTATAAACTAACAAGGTACATGGGTCAACCTATGGGAGGTCGTGCAGGTCGTGAACTAATTACCTGCACTTGTAGTGCATTTTTCAAAGGAGTTTATGCACTGGTAGCGCGGCCGAGAGGTCGGGATCCGTGTTACTATGTAAAAATTAAATGGGGCTGAAAGAGGGCCAAAATATGGAGCAAGAGGTGGAATACCCAATCTCCTACAAATGATAAACACCCAGAATTAATTATTTAGCATAAAACAACCTAGTTAAATAAGAAATGAACAAAAATAAGTGGATTCGCCATTAGAACCGTTGTGGAAAAAATTACGCAAGTGTACACTCTTCCACTTGGTAAGGGGATAGGCCTTGTAGGATGAAGCAAGGCCTCAGTCCTTAGAGCCCTTGTGTGGTGGTTTGGTTTTCCTCCAAGTGATCATGCAATATATTGTTAGTGCAATTCACCTAAAACAAATAAATATGGATAAAATGCAAATTAAAAGAAATGGGGGGAGAATGAAAACTTCAATAACAATTCAATATGTGCTTAACCACTTTTGCATTACCCAACGGTCAAGTTGTACAACACCTAGGAGGTGTGGGCTTCAAGGGAAGCCAACAATCTCCCTTAGGGAGGCCATTTTGTCCAAACTAAATGCTAAATCAATGATGGAACAATGGAGATGAACTCTTTCCCATTGAAGGAAGGTGGCAAGCGAGATTGGGAATGCTTACAATGATAGGAAGAGGTGGGCTATGAGGAAGCTCCAACATAAATCCAGCATCATAAATTTTCTCTTGATTTCTCTCTACAAAATGCATGCCAATGGCTTCCTTATATGGTCCAAGAGGTGGCCAACAAACAACAAGATGCAAATGTGAACCCATCTCCTCCATGAACTAGTTCTAAGGTGCACCAAGGGGGATATTTAATGCCACTAAGTGTGTGAGGAGCCGAATTCGGATCCTTGGAGGTGATGGAGCCTTAAATTCACTACGAGAAGTTGATGGTCCCTCCATTTTGACAGTAGCGCAACTATCAAAGGAATATCCATGTGGGTATCGCACGGGAACTGAAATAGTAACCTGCGCTATAGCGCAAGTCAATAATGGTTGAGTCACATGACCCCTTGTTTTGACTGATCTTGGGAATTTTGGACTCATGTTTTATTGAGGATTCCTGTGCTGAGATTTATTTATCTATGTTGATGACGCCTTACTGAAAGAATCGTCGAAATATCGCATGTGTGTGAAATTTACGCGTTAACATTAATGCACATCAGTTCATTGAACAAATTTTTTAATTATATATATCTGAGGTTTTAAAGCACAACTTGGGTTTCCATCCCCATATTCCCCTTGATCATCCCTCTAAGGTTGTTTTTAATGTTATTTCCTGAACCATGTCAATTTGAGCATCAACATAAAATGACGACCGTACTGGGGAAATATTCCTATTTATATTTTAATTCTTCCTAATTTGATCCCTAGAAGTTTCATTGAATCTTCTTGTCGTCATCGTTCTATCATGACCGATTTCTAAGACCTTGCGATTCATCCTTTTCTTTTATCAATCCACTCTCCAGGTATCCGGTCTTTGTTCATCTTTGCCTTCTATTATCATGGATTCTTCTAGTAGTGTTGTTGTGGCGAGATCCTCTATAGTACGGAGTATGTTTAGTGAGAACAATCTCATTGTTAATCCCACTAATCCTCGGAAAGTTATGAATAAAATGGGAATTTTCCAATATGTTGATCCCATGCCATAGTGGATGCATTTTCCTTTGAATCTATCCCCGACCACCAATCCTTTTCCAAAATCTAAAGATCATATTCCTAAGTTCTCAAGAAACAACATGACATCAGTGAACAAGCATTTATCTACCTTTTCCAATGCTTATGCAAATGTCGTCACACATGATAGTGATACTTGTATGCATTTATTTGTCAATTCATTAGAAGGGAGCGATATCACTAAATTTTTTGACTTACCTGACAAGTTATTTGCTATAGCAATATTTATGTGGTTGGTGATTTCTATAGGTTTTGGAGAATCCACGGTATCCATTTTAAGTCGACGTTTCGAATCCATAACAGGATTCATCCTCGAGACAAATAGTCAATTTGTTAATCTGGAGCAAGAGGTGGAATACCATATCCCTAATATTAATACCTCATATCTTCTGCCCTTCACAAATTGACTATTCGTCTTGAGGATGAATGTTGTTATGGATTCAAAACTTCGACTTTGAATGGATATTGTGGATTCTCTGAAACCTACAGAAATCACCAACCACAAAAATCTTGCTACAGAAATCACATCCCTGCACGGAAGGGAGATCTGGCATAGAATCCGGACTTTGGAGAAACTGAGAATAAATATTAGACAAAGAGCATAAGATATGAATTTCCTGAAAGAATGCAGAGATAAAAAACATTACTCCCTCATTTGCTATAATCAACCACAGGATGCGCAACAGCTAGGACAATAAGGCATTCGGAAAGCTGAGCTCGACCTTGGTAAGAATATAAATTAGAAAAACCCATTTCAACCTAGATTTCCTATCACGTGAAGCGCTCAACCTCCACCTAGAACTTGCGGTTGTGGTTCGAATGGACCTCTGGAAGGAGGTTGACGCTAGCGCGGCTCTCAAAGAAAACAGCCAGGGATGTAAAGCGTGGGAGAGGCAGCAAAAGAAGATCGCCAAACTCCAAAAGCTCTAGAATTCAAACGCTAAACCTGCACAGAAAGCGACGAATTGCAAAAAGGTAGTTAATCTTTCCAGCCACACACTTAATAAAACTAAATCCGATACTCTTAAGAAGGGTCTAAAATTTTCCTTAGCACCCAAAACCATCCCCACCGAAACCATTATTTGCAGCATAGAAGATAGTATCCAGAGCTTAGCATATTTAGATAAGGAAGTTATTAGACAGGATTGCGCTATATTTTTAAGAAAAGCCAAGCATCCTAAAAGTAATATAAGTAAAGATGAACAATTGGCCTTGATAAACCTTAGGGAAAACGAAGACATAGTTATAGTGAAAGCAGACAAAGGGGGAGCCACGGTTGTCTTAGATAGGATAGATTACAATGCAAAGATGATTGATCATCTCACCAATAGTGGAAGCTACAGGAAATTAAATAGCAATCCTATTTTTGAAGGAATTAGTGTTCGGATATCCACATCATCTTTTTCAGGATCTTGCATGCAATTAGGGTTTGCATGCAAATTCTAGGGTTTGCATGCACTTTGCATGCATCCCAGTCACCAGGTTGATGCCTCCAGCACCTTAGCCACCTTATTCTAGCACCCAGGAGCCACTTACTTCAGAGTTTTAGCCCTCCTAGGCTGAAAGGAACCCACTTCTCATCTACTACCAGAGAAGGGCGCACTTGTTCACCTACCACTGCAGTTCCACTTCAGTTACACTCAGTTAGCTCCGATTCTCCCTGATTTGAGGCTAGTTTCACTCCCGACTGACTGTTTCACTTCCGTTGGACCTCCAGATTGACTAGATGACTTGTTCTGACTTCAGTTAGCCTCCCATGCGCCCCCCACTGAGCCTCCTTCCCTTAATCAATGCTACACACTTCAGTTACACTTGTTACACTCAGTTAGACTCAGATTGACACCTGGATGACTGGTTCTTGTGCATTGATGACCACTACTGATTGATGATGAGGACTCCTAGTTGGAGTCAAGCTACTCCATTCAGTGATTTGAATGACCTACTTAGGCAATTCGAATTGCTTAGTCATTGAGACAGTTTGTATTGTAATCATTCACCCTTATTGGGATATTGAGCACTGTTGCATGTTTTGCACAGTTTTGCACCATATTTTCTATGTTCATCTATTGTGATTGATTTACTTGTTCATTAGATCTGTTGTGACTAATTTTACATGGTAGCAGAGCCATTGCAGGGACAAGATCTCTTTTCTACAGGTGTTTTTACAAGAAGATTTGACTGAATTGCTCAAATTGCAAAAATTTTTGGCATTAGATATCTCAAGGGCATTCGCTCCTGTGCATGCAAAGATTGAAAATAATTCCAATACCACTCCAGAAGCTTGAGTTTCCACATAACTCTTGGATCTGATACATTGGACCCATTCAACATTGTTTGATCTCCAATCCCAGGTGTGATGCAACTCTAAAAGGATGGATTGTTCGACCTTATTGTTCTTGGTTTATTGTGATTTGCAGGTTTATTGTCTCCATCAATTGCATTCGCTACATTGTGCATGCAAGCTCCTCTACAGCAATTGCATTCGCTACACTGTGCATGCAAGCTCCTTCTACATCAGTTTGACTCGCTCCTAGCAATGGAATACTCTTCTTCAAAGCCTATCCTCACCCCATTCAATTATTTTGATTGGAAAGATGATATGGAGATCATATTACATTCAAAAGGTTACTACCGAGTCACTCTTGGTCTTGAATTGGAGCCGAACAATGTGTCAGATCGAACCAAACACTACAACAAGCTTGATGAAGCTTATGGTCTTCTTTGTCTCTCCATCTCCAAAGATCTTCACTTCCATCTCAGCGGATTGAAGACCCCAAAAGCTATATGGGAGCAACTTGAAACACTATTTGGCAAGCAGGACGAGCTTAGGGCTTTTCAATTAGAGAATTATTTGATTGGCCTTAGTCCTAAGAATTTCGAGACCATTAGTGAATTCTTCACAAAATTCAAGAACTTGAACATGCAGTTGAAGAACAGTGGAGTTATCAAAGAGGATAAGCAATTGATCCTCTCCATTCTCAGCAATCTTGGTAAAGTTTATTTGGTATTTGTCTCTACTTTCAATTCCGGTCGACTAACTAACCCGAATTGGAAGATGCCTACCTTGAATGCCTTCATTGAGTCCGTCACAAAAGAGCATGACAAGTTGATTCAAATGGGGTCCATAAGCTCCAAAGATTCATCCCTATATGTTCAAGGACCCAAGATCCTGAATGGTAAAGGAAAGCAGAAGAAGGAGAAGCCCAAATTCGAGCCTCACAAGCAAAAACAGAAAGGCAAACAAACGGATGCACCATCCAGTTCGAAATCCAAGCAAAAGGGCAAAGAAGGTAACCAAAAATCTAAATGTACTTATTGTAACCGTGGCTTTCATCCCGAAATTTCATGTATGAAGAAGACTATAGATCAAATGGCCCTCCTTTTGGAAAAGAACAACATAACCCTTCCTGACGGTGCAAGGAAGAAGGATAGGAATGATGATCATGAAAGAGGACAAGCACTCATGGCAACTGTTTCGAAGCCCACTACTCTCTTGATAGATTCGGGTACATCGAATCATATGGCTGCAAATATTGATTCTTTTTCTTCATTCGATCCAAACATCTCCATCCCCATCCATTTGGGAGATGACTCAAAAATTTCTTCAAAGGGCAAAGGTACGATTCATGTAGATCATGGAAGCTTTCAGAATGTTCTCTATGTGCCTTCCTTGGCTTCAAATCTTCTTTCTGTGTATCAAATGACACACACTGGTGAAATGAAGCAAGTTACATTCAGCCATAATACAGTTGAAATTTCTGATATCAAAAGTGGAAGACTCGTTGCAGTTGGAAAGGCAAACCACACTGCAAAATGCTATGAGTTTTCGCACTTTATTCCGCTTGCAAAGCCCACTGCTCTTCGCACACATGGTAATGAGGTTAGTAGGATTTGGCATGAAATATTTGGACATCTAAATTATAAATATTTGTTGCTGCTATCAAACAAATCCATGGTAGATGGTCTTCCACAACTCCGTTACTCGAAGGGAATATGCACTGGTTGCATCATTGGGAAGCACCCCGAGCACAGATTCGACCGCGGCAAAGCTAGCAAAGCTTCTTCAATATTGGGATTGATCCATTCTAATATCAGTGGTCCGCTTCCCCATATTTCATTAAATGGTTCAAGGTATGTTTTGACATTTATTGACGATTTTTCCCGCTTTACATGGGTATTCTTTCTCAAAAACAAGTCAGAAGTGCTTGGAAAATTCAAGGATTTTAAGGCTTCTGTTGAGACCGCCACTGAGAGCAAGATCAAAGCTCTTAGATCTGATAATGGTGGAGAATATATTAAATCCGAGTTGCTGCAACTTTGTGCCCAAAGAGGAATTAATATCCAACATACAGTTCCCTACACACCCCAGCAGAACGGTGTAGCGGAAAGGAAGAATCGGTCACTGAAAGAGATGGCTACATGCATGATTGAATCAAAAGGTTTGGCTACAAATATTTGGGATGAAGCAATCAATGTTGCTACATACATACAGAATCATGTTCCACATTCATCCATGAAAGGTATGACTCCTTTCGAAGCATTCTTTGGTCACAAACCGGATGTGTCAAATTTGAGAGTTTTTGGCTCTACTGCATGGGCTAGAATTCCTTCCGAGAAGAGACGAGCTTTGGATCCACAAAGTACCGAGTGCATATTGATAGGATATGGGGAAGAATCAAAAGCATATAAACTCATGGATATCAGATCTAAAAAGATATTCATAGAGCGCAGTGTGCAATTTGAAGAACCGCTTCAAGAATTGCAACTAGTCGAGGAGAAGACTGTCGATTCACCGCCTTCACCAGAAGAAGATCCGTGCAGCGATAATGAAGGTATGAGTTCTGATATTTCTAATATTGTAGCAGCATATGATGATCATGACATATCATGTTTGGAATCCGACCATTATGATCCCCCTCAGTTACCAAATTGGGCCCAAAACACTCTACAATCTGCTGGTTCGAACCTTGGAAATCCTGTTGATCCGAGACGAACAAGAGCAGACTTTCAAAGAGAAGGTATGGCTCTTTCTATTGCTGATCAATTTCTTCCTGATATTTGTTATTTGATGGCTGGTTCAGATCCTACATCATACTATTCTGCTCATCGAGATCCGAGATGGAAAACTGCCATGGATGAAGAGTACAGTTCTCTTCAAAAGAACAACACATGGGAGCTAGTTTCTCTTCCACCTGGAAGAAAATTAGTGAAGTGTAAATGGGTCTACCGTACTAAAGTTGCTGCTGATGGCACTATCAGCAAATATAAAGCAAGGTTGGTGGCAAAAGGTTTCTCCCAAGTCCAAGGAGTGGACTACACTGAGACCTTTGCACCGGTTGCAAAGATGGATTCCATCCGCCTTGTTTTAGCTATTTCCGCATCCAAGCACTGGGAGGTGCACCACATGGATGTGAAGAGTGCATTTTTACATGGAGACCTTGCTAAATAGGTATATATGCAGCATCCAGAGGGTTATACATCAGATCCATCATTGGTTTGCAGGTTGAAGAAATCTTTGTACGGGTTAAAACAGGCCCCAAGAGCTTGGTACGCAAAGATAGACTCTTTCCTTCTTTCTCAGAATTTCCAAAGATGCAAATCTGATCTGAATGTGTATATTCAGTGAGTTAAAGGTAATTTGTTGGTTATTGTACTTTATGTTGATGATATTCTCATTACTGGTAGCACTCTTACTTCAATAAACAAGCTAAAAACTGCCTTAAATCTAACTTTTGACATGAGCGATTTGGGCTTGCTGAGTCACTTTTTGGGATTGGAGATAGCTCAAAATTTTGATGGGATCACTATATCTCAGCAAAAATATGCTTCCGACCTGTTATTGAAGTTTAATATGGCTGAATGTAAGGCAGCCCCATTCCCATTCCTCTCAGGAATCAGTCTTGAGGAGGGAGATTCTACACCGCTTGCAGATTGCAGTATGTATCGACAGTTGATTGGTTCACTACTTTATTTGACACACTCAAGGCCTGATATCTCATATGCCGTGAGTGTCGTGTCAAGATATATGCAGCAGCCACATGAGCTTCATTGGCGAGCAGCCAAGCGGATCTTGCAGTATGTGCAAGGTACGAGACAGTTTGGCATACATTATGCTACAGATTCCGAGCTTGATTTCATTGGTTTTACTGATTCAGATTGGGCAGGTGATAGCATTGATCGAAAGTCCACTTTTGGTTATGTTTTCATGATTGGTCATGGTGCTATTTGCTGGTCCAGCAAAAAGCAAGCAGCCATTGCACTTTCTTCAGCAGAGGCAGAGTATCGAGGGGCAGTCAATGCCTGCATTCAGGCAGTTTGGTTGCAGGGTATTCTTTCCGAGTTTGGTTTTGGTGGCACTACTTCGACTGTCCTATTTTGTGACAATCAAAGTGCTATCAAGATCTCCACAGATCCAGTTCAGCGGCAGAGGACCAAACACATTGAGATTCATATGCACTACATTCGACAGTTGGTGCATGACCGCACCATCATTCTGCAATATTTCCCTACTAATGAGCAAATTGCCGACATCTTCACCAAGAGCTTCACTGAGAAGAAGTTCTCTTACCTCCGTTCACTGTTGGGGGTGAGTTCCATCATGGTGGAGACAGATTGATTCATTATTATGCTTTAGCTTGAGGGGGGGCTTTCTTCCCACTGGGTTTTCCCTCTTTCCTCACTTAGTTTATTTTCAGCATTTTTTGGATTATTGTATTGGGGTGACCTTTGGTCTTAGTTACCAGGGCCCCACATTATTTTTTGCACATCATAGTATAGCTTGAGGGGGGGTGTTCGGATATCCACATCATCTTTTTCAGGATCTTGCATGCAATTAGGGTTTGCATGCAAATTCTAGGGTTTGCATGCACTTGCATGCATCCCAGTCACCAGGTTGATGCCTCCAGCACCTTAGCCACCTTATTCTAGCACCCGGGAGCCACTTACTTCAGAGTTTTATCCCTCCTAGGCTGAAAGGTGCCCACTTCTCACCTATTGCCAGAGAAGGGCGCACTTGTTCACCTACCACTACAGTTCCACTTCAGTTACACTCAGTTAGCTCCGATTCTCCCTGATTTGAGGCTAGTTTCACTCCCGACTGACTGTTTCACTTCCGTTGGACCTCCAGATTGACTAGATGACTTGTTCTGACTTTAGTTAGCCTCCCATGCACCCCCCACTGAGCCTCCTTCCCTTAATCAGTGCTACACACTTCAGTTACACTTGTTACACTCAGTTAGACTCAGATTGACACCTGGATGACTGGTTCTTGTGCATTGATGACCACTACTGATTGATGATGAGGACTCCTAGTTGGAGTCAAGCTACTCCATTCAGTGATTCGAATGACCTACTTAGGCAATTCGAATTGCTTAGTCATTGAGACAGTTTGTATTGTAATCATTCACCCTTATTGGGATATTGAGCAATGTTGCATGTTTTGCACAGTTTTGCACCATATTTTCTATGCTCATCTGTTGTGATTGATTTACTTGTTCATTAGATCTGCTGTGACTAATTTTACAATTAGAGACGTCAAGAAATCTATCAAAAACTCACACCTTGATGAAAGATTGAAGAAACGTTTGACTCCAACCCGAGAGATTACACCTAGGATCTACGGTCTTCCTAAAATACATAAGGAAGAAGTTCCTCTTAGACCCATTGTCAACACTATAGATTCCCCCACCTACGAACTTGCGTAATATGTAGCAAAAATTTTAGGCCCCTTAGTCGGCAATACAGACTCATTCATAAAATACTCGAGTGATTTTGTGAATTTAATCAAAGAAGAAACAGTAGAACCTAAAGACATGATCGCAAGCTTTGATGTGGTCTCCCTCTTCACTGAGATACCCTTGAATGAAGCTATCCAAGTCATCAGGGAGGTCACCGACCCCGATACAGCAAGGTTAGCAGAGATATGTCTTAAATCCACCTTTTTTAGTTTTCCAAGAGAATTCTATGATCAAACCACTGGGGTGGCTATGGGATCCCCCCTCTCACCCATAGTGGCTAACCTTTTCATGGAAAAGTTCGAGAAAGAGACTCTAAACTCCTACCCTCTAAGATCATCACGATGGAAAAGATACGTTGATGACACCAACGTGATCTGGCCACATGGTGAAACTAAACTTAAAATATTTCTTGAACATCTCAACAATCGTTCTGCGGACATTAAGTTCTCATTAGAACTAGAGGAGAATGGAATCATACCTTTTCTTGATGTCTTGATAACTAGAAAAGAAGATGGAACATTGGGACACAAAATTTTCAGAAAGAAGACACACACAGAAAGCTACCTCCACACAGACTCTCACCACCACCCCTCTCAAAAGATAGGAGTCCTTAACACCTTAGCAATTAGGGCCTCTAGAATCTCGGATGATGAACACCTTGAAGAAGAAAAAGAACACCTCAAATATATCTTCATGAACATAGGTTACAAGTCATGTGATATCAAAAAATCCCTAGATAAAACTAATAATAAGAACCTTGATAATACTATAACATCCAATGAAGGGACCAACAACCGTAGCACGCAGACACCTAGCCTAAGAGCCTACCTACCTTGCATTCAAGGTGTCACAGACAAGATTGCCAGAATCCTTAAGAAGAAGGACATTACAACTTCGTTCAAACCCCTAGAGACCATTAGATAGAAAATGAGACCGATTAAAGATCCCATAGACCCAAAACAACTTAGGGGTGTCTACAAGGTCCCTTGTTCCTGCAAGATATGTTACATAGGTGAGATTGGGAGTTTGTTCCACACTAGATTAAAAGAACATGGGGATGACATAAGGAATGAATGCATCCGAACCTCAGCTCTTACGGAACACTGTACCAAAACAAAACACCAAATATGCCTTGAAGACACTTAAATATTAACAATAGAAGACCATTATTTCAAAATAAAACTCAAAGAAGCCATAGAAATAAGGAGACATCTAGACAACTTAAACAGGGATGAAAGCCTTAAAGTAAGCACAAGTTGGCTCCCCTCAATCCTAAAACCATAAATCAAAAAATTAACCGAGAATTTCCTTCCCCTTTATGATTGTCTTTACATATTAATATAGAAATTAACATTATGATTATCCTTTACATATTAATATAGAAATTAACATTAAATTAGAATCGTATTCCTTAAAGCCTTAAATCATTATATAACAAATAGACTATCTACTTCACATAATATTAAGGCTTATTATAAGTTGCTATCGTTAAGCCTTAATATTAAGGAATTAAATGTAATAGTCTAATTTCTTATTTGAAAATTAGTATTAAACTTTTAATTTAATTTACTTTAAAAATAAAATTTTATAAGTAATGTTAATCCTTTAAAGAATATTTAACATCAACAATAAATTTAATGCTAAACACTTTATGGACGATTTAAATACTAAATACAGATTTATTAATACTAAACTATATTTAAATACAAAATTAATACTTAACTAAAATACTAAATAACATCAACAATAAATTTAATGTTAAACACTTTATGGATGATTTAAATACTAAATACAGATTTATTAATACTAAACTATATTTAAACACAAAATTAATATTTAACTAAAATACTAAATAAATAAATTTAATTAATTTTCTTGTAAACATTATTCTTATAAACAAAGAAAAAGGCCTGAGCTAATGAAGATGGGATCTAGGGTTTCTCAGGTTTGTTTGCAGCATATCCCGATCTAGATGGCTGAATGAAGGTGTGGAGGGCATGCGACGACTTGGAGTCCAGCCGGTTTCTATAACCGGTCTAGTACCAACCAAGAATAAAAAAAGTGGGAACTTTTTCTCAATGTCGTAGGCTAGCCCACCATCTATCAGCTGGATACTTCGGGGTTGCTACAACTTACTTGGTTTCTGCCCGGGTTAGTTACTTTTTCCATCAGGTGTTTCTTCACTAATTCTGGTAGCTTTTCAGTTTTCAGAACCCCCCTGCTATTTTAGGGTTTTTTTTTAGCGGTTTCTTTGTTTTAGTGTGATCCGTGAAAGGGTGTCCTTTTCTGGGCATCTGGAGGTTTTCCCTGACATTTTACCGGCAGCTGGCATACACCGTATTTATGATGGTGGGTGATATTCCCTTCACAACTACTCCCGGGTCTTCAAACCCATCAGATTTTCTGGAGTCGGCATATCCTACAGACCTTCGTGAAAAAGAAAGGGTTTTGGGCTCTCGGGGGAACCAGCTGCACGGTGAGAGAGCCAGAGCTCGTCGAAAACAGAAGACCTTCAAAGCCCGTGCTGAGCTTGCCCGGTATAACATCGATGAGAATTATAATCTTGAGAAAATTGGTATCTTGGCAGATAGGGCATTAGTGGGTAGGTTAGAATTCTCTTCAGGCAGTAAATCTGAAATCACAGATTGGGTTTCTAAATATTGGCAACCCATTACGGGGATGGCACCGAGGATCAATTTGCTCATGAACAGATGGATTCTGTTTACATTTTCAGAAGCTGCTCATGTTGATTTAATCTTGGCTGGATGTTGGGTCTTCAAACAGGGTTCACTATTTCTTAAGAAATGGCACATAAATTTTGATCCTCTCCATGAATACCAACCAATTCGGCATCTATGGATGCTAGTGCCTGGCCTCCCCATTGTTTTATGGACTGAAGAGATTTTAAAGGGTATTGCAAATACAGTTGGTCGTTTCATTCGTCTGGATAAGCAGAATCTTCACGGCATAGATCGTCGGGCTGCCAAAGTAATGGTGGAATTAGATACAAGATATGGTTTGCCGACGGAGCTTGAAATTGTTTGGGGACAAAAATTGTGGAAGCAGACCCTAGACTACTATAAAATCCCATTTCGGTGCTTTTTTTGCAGACAAGTTGGGCACGTTCGTGCATCTTGCCCTAACTATTTCAAGCCCATCTCTCCTCAGATGGAGCCTTCCTCTCCTAGGGTTCTCAAGCGAATTGATGCTGTGGGTCAGACAGGTAAGCAGCTTTTATCCTCCCTCCCTTGTCCTGATTTATCTCCTGCTGAGCTTGATTTTATCACTAATACTGAAAAAGTCCTTGATAGACGAATCTCAAAGGGAGAGATTAAGATGCGTCATGACTTAAATACTGGATTACCCATTGCTAGTCCTTCGGCTACGACCCCTGTATCATTTGTTAATCGTAAACTATTTGGAGACTCTAATTTTTCAGACTCTGGACAAGGGTTTGACATATCTAATCCTTCCATTCCTCTCCTTGGCACTTCTTCAACACCTCCTGAGTCCGTTCTTCCTGCTAATCCTGTGGATTTGTCCCAACCATCTTTGTCCTCCTTAAACCCTCCTTCCATGATTCCTGAGTCAAAAATCCCAGATCTTAACCCTGGCTCGGTGGATAAGGACATTTTGGCTGATGCAGGCTACTTGATTTCTGAAAAGGGAGATGAATTTCCACCCCTGCCTTCTTATACAAAAAATCCTGGTAGGGGCTCATCAGCAAAACCTGTTCACTCCTTACAATTCCAAAATGTGACCATAAGAAAAGGAAGAAAAAAGAACTGCTCTGATAATATTTCTCCTAATCCTTGCTCTTTCATTCCTGTTTCAAAAAGACTAGCGGAAGTAGATGGACCTTTTTCGATTCCTACTTTGGGGCTTAGAGCAGAGACCCCCCTACCTCCCTCTGATTAATGTCTCTACTTTCTTTGAATGTGCGAGGGTTGGCTAAAGCGTCTAGGGTACAGGCTTTAGCCAATTTATTCAAATCTACTGTCCCTTCCATTATCTTTTTTCAGGAAACCATGTGTGAGAGTGCTCATGCAATTCTTAAAATCTGTAAATTACTGCCGAATTGGGAGGTTTCTGCAGTTGATTCATGTGGACTTTCTGGAGGTTTAGCTGTAGCATGGGACCCAAATTTCTATGATCTTAAAGCTTTCTCTATGCCCTGGGGAATCTTACTTAAGGGTTTTTTCTGTGCCAATAACCATTCACTTTCAGCTTTAAACTGTTACGCCCCTTATCGGGAGAGAGTGGATTTCTGGTCCTCTCTCAAAGATTCTGGTCTTTTAAATCTAAAGGACTTAATTTTAGCTGGAGATCTTAACTTTACCTGGCATGCTGCGGAAATCTGGGGTGTTTCTGCGAAACTGGATGACCTTGCTGGTTTTTTCTCACAATTATTTAATGATGCAGATCTGGTAGATGTCAAGCCCCATAAGCTCTCTCCCACCTGGACAAATGGGCGTTTTGGAAGTGATGGGGTTCACAAACGACTTGATAGATTCCTTGTCAGTGCAGATTTGTTGAATTACTTCCAACATCATCGATCTTGGGTTTTCGACCATAGAATCTCGGACCATTGGCCCATCATTCTACAGCTGGATTCATCGGGACAGAAACTGGCATCTCCCTTCAAATTCAATTCCAGTTGGCTGGAAGACGACAATTTCTGTATTATGGTCAAAAATTTTTGGATATCCTGTGAGGTTTTGGACACAAATCCAATCCTGAGCTTCTGCAAAAAATTAAGAGGTCTTAAAGATGAGGTGACCAAATGGATCAATGATAAGAAATTGGCGGATAAGATGGAATTATCTCAGTTGGAACAGAGTTTACAGGAAGCAATTTCAAACAACACCCATTGCACTCTTTCATTTGAAGGGTTTGAGATTATGAAGCAGACAGAGAAAAAAAAAAAAGAGATTCTTTTAAACATGGAAAAAGAGTGGCGAATGAAAAGCCGTGCCACTTGGTTATCTTTTGGTGACAAAAATACAAAATTTTTTCATTCATACGCATCTGCCAGAAGGAACTCTAAGCATATATGGGAGATCAGAAATGATAGTGGTACTCTTATTACTGGGCTTGATAATTTAAAATCAGAAGCATCTTCCTTTTTTGAGCAGATTTACAGTGATCCTGGGGACTGTTGTATATCCGAGCAACTCAAAGTGGCTTCCCTTTTCCCTCGCTTTTTTAATGAGCAAGAGGCTGAAAGCCTTCAAGCAGAGATATCATTAGAAGAAATTGAACAAACTCTAAAGTGCTTTGCAAAAGAAAAAATCCCCGGCCCTGATGGGTGGCCGGTGGAGCTATACATTCGGTTTTTTGATCTTATGGGATCATAATTAAAAGAATTGGTCAATTACTCTCGTTTGAATGGATACATACCTGGGGGATTGAATTCGACTTTTGTTACCCTTATCCCTAAAAAAGACAAGCCGAGGGGGTTAGGAGAGTATCGACCAATTGCACTTTGTAACTTGCTATACAAGCTCATCTCCAAAATAATTGCTGATCGATTAAAAGCTTCTCTTTCACAACATATCTCATTTGAGCAATTTGGCTTCTTAGCTGGTCGACAAATACATGATGCCATTGGTATCGCACAGGAGGTGCTGCACAGTATAAAAATTCATAAGAAAAAGACCCTAGTTCTTAAAATGGATCTAGAAAAAGCTTATGATCGAATTAATTGGTCATTCCTCAGGTTAATCCTCATTCAGATTGGTGTCCCTTCATTGACCATTAAGTGGATAATGGCCTGTATTTCATCTATGAACATTTCTGTTCTTGTTAATGGAAGCCCCTCGGATTTTTTCAGATGTTCCAGGGGCATCAGACAGGGATGCCCACTGTCTCCATTGCTTTTTATTCTCATCATGGATGGATTTAGCAGATTGATAAATCAAGCAGTTGGAAATGAGCAGATCCAGGGAATTAATTTAAAAAATGACTGTGTGATTACCCATGTTTTATTTGCAGATGATGTACTGATGGTAGGTGCAGACTCTCTTGAGGAATGGAACAATTACAAAGATATTATTCATATTTTCTGCAAAGCATCAGGCATGAAGGTCAGTGAAGGTAAATCGTGTTTTTACCACTTATCAGCGGAAGTAGACCAATTGAATGACATCACTGCTATTCTTCCCTACAAGTGCTTCCCTTTGGAGCAGGGGTTTAAGTATCTTGGTTATTTCATTAAACCAAATAATTATCTCACGAGAGACTGGTTCTGGCTTTTGAGAAAATTTGAAGACCGTATTGCTCATTGGGCCTACAGATTCCTTTCCAGAGGTGGTAAGCTTATTTTGTTAAAATCAGTCCTTTGTAGTATCCCTGTCTACTGGTTCACTTTGTTGGAAGTTCCATCTTCCATTATTAAAATTATCAATCGTTATTGCTACAATTTTCTCTGGTCTGGGTCGGCCATCTCTGGTACTATGCATATGGTTGCTGCAGATGTCATCGCTAGGCCCTACAGGTTTGGAGGTTGGGGGGTTAAAGATTTGACTATTTTCAACACTGCATTAAGACTTAAAAGTCTCTGGAGAAGCATATTTGGGAACACCCTTTGGTCTCGCCTCATACATTGCAAGTATATCAATATGGATGTCATATGTTGGATTAGGAATCCAAAGCATTCAAGCTGGAATTTTTCTCCTTTATGGAGGGGATTCATGAAAATATTTCATTGGATAAAAGATGATCTGGTTTGGCATGTTGGTGCTGGCTCTATGATCCGTATTGGGATTGATCCCATTATTGGATTGAATGAAACTTATATCCTCCCCGAAGTCATTATTCAATACCTACAGATCCTTGGATTGTCAACTTTGGATAAAATTTTTCTGCAGAATTCGAGTCTGATGCTCATTTCAAAGTGGATCTCATCAAGGGAATTGGGGCTCACCGACTACAATGCTCGAGTTTGGGATGAATACATCACAAGGTTAAACTCTGCGGGTGTTTCTCTACACCTTGAACCAGATAGGCTTGTCTGGGGAGGCAATCCAGCTACAGGACAAGTTACAGCTTCGACTGCATACTCCAGAATTATACAGTCTAAATTTTGTTTTCCACAGGATTGGTGGTATGAAACTCTGTGGCAATGGCCTATTCCATTAAAGATCAAATGTTTTTGTTGGCTGCTTATTCAAAATCGTTTAAAGACGTGGGAAAGTCTATGCAAACGTGGCTGGATTGGGCCCAGCATTTGCATACTATGCAAAAAAGAATCTGAGACCAAACAACATCTGTTTGTGCATTGTGAATTCACTAATAAAGTTTGGGTTTTGGTTGCGTCACTTCTGAACTCTTCGCAGAGCTGGATCGTGGATGATCTAAACAAAACTCTCTTAAATTGTTATCGATCCTGCAGACAACAGCTTTATGCTATTATCTGCGTTGCTTGGTCTATTTGGTATGCTCGCAATCGTGCAATCTTTCAGGAATGCCCTCCGGTTGTCTCACACTGTGCCTCAGCTGCACACAAAATGATCTCCCAATGCAGAGATGAATCTCATCAGACGAAGAAGGCCAGAACAGTAAATTTTAATTTCACAGTGAATCAACCCGTCCTTTTCTTTGATGGAGCATCTCAACTTGGTATATGTGCAGTGGGAGGGATTATTTTTTTAAATGAATCACATTTCTTCACTTTCAGGCTTAATTGTGGGCAGGGATCCAACATGAAAGCGGAATTGATGGCTCTTTGGTGTGTCCTCAAAGTTGCCAACATCTTTGGTCTGGTCAATATCAAAGTCTTCGGAGATTCCAGAGTCACCATTAAGTGGGCTGCTGGAGATTTCTGTCTTAATGTACTTAGCCTCCGACATTGGATCCACAGTACTCGCATGGAAATCTCCAAACATCAGCATATCAGCTTCGAGCATATTTACAGAGAATATAACCAACAGGCTGATTCTTTATCAAAACACGCTTTAGCTGGTTCTGAAGGACAATTGCACTGGGAAGAATGGCTTGAGAACAGTCTACAGGACTGTGGGACAGTCTCATTTTTGGATTGCTACTAATTCTGCCGCTAAACAGTGATATCTCAGGGGTTTTGACCTATGCTTACTTTTTTGTTGCTTGTTAATTAAGAAACATTCTATACTATTGAGACTTTTTGTATGATCTCAGAAATCATCATGTTTTGCTCGACAATGGGCTGGATGACTCTCGATCCATGTATCTTGATTCGTCAGAAGAATCAGTTTTTTTGTACTATTTGATTCATATGAATAACAATAGTAGTTTTTTCGCTGGAAAAACAAAGAAAAATACAAGATTTATTATATAGATTTATGAAAAATGAATTTAATTTAAATACTTAATATAGATTTATTAATACTAAATTGTACTCTAATATAAATTTAATACCAAACTATTAATACTAAACCATTAATAATTATAACTTTCTAAACTTAAGACCCGTTAAATTAATATTTATTTTAACCCTAATATTAATATTTTAAGATTAAATTAATACTTATACTATTAATTTTAACAAATTTTATTAATAAAATTTAAGGATTTCTAAGGCTTATTAGTTGTATGTTTATATTTAACCATTCGGCTTATTAATTTGAACTAAATTAATAGTTTAATGTTAATTTTTTAATATTTTTAATATCATTAATATTAATATTAATATTATTAATATCTAAATTTAATATTAATATTTTAATATTAATAGTTTAATTTAATGATTAGTTTATGTCAATTAACATTATATTTTAAAAAACTTCACCTTAAATCAAACCCCTTCTGTCGATCCATATTTTTCTTTGCATCTCTAATCAAACCCTTAATATTAATACCTCATATCTTCTGCTCTTCACAAATTGACTATTTGTCCTGAGGATGAATCTTGTTATGGATTCGAAACGTCGACTTAAAATAAATACTATGGATTCTCTGAAACCTACAAGAAAGGTATTTACTACCTAGCATAAGCTCATTTATTGGTTTAAATCCATGTTTGGGATCATCATGAACCTAGCTGAGTACCTAAGGAATTTCAATCACATATATTTTAAAGAGAATGAATCCATCAAAATTTTCAACCTTGTGTTTACGTAGCTTTATAACAAGATTTCTGAAGTTATCCAACCCTCCCAACAATATTCCCTTGTCCAGTATTATGATTGTCTTCCTCATCCTTACCGAAACCAATTAGAAGAGAGGAATGTAAATTCTCTTGGTTCCTCTCTATAGACATGCATCAACTTTGAAGAACATAATCAAATGATAGGGTGTCCCATGGACCAATTTAATTCTAAGACCGATATGTCTACCTTGCTCCAAATGATGCAAGAAATTCAAAATCGAATGATTTCATTAGAGCATAGGGTTAAAAAGGATTTTCAACCAATTTTCACTCAATCTTCTTGCCTTCTAACCTAACCCAAGATTACGCAATCTATCGAATCTTCTACATGTCATTGGTGCAATTTTTATGATGTGGCCCACGAACCTTCGACTTGTGAGCATTTTCTTTTAGTAAAGGAGAGATGAAAAGTGAATAAGGGTATGCCTTCGGTAGTCAAGGAACCTATCGAGGAAGTATATGTTTTTGTTACCATTTCTCATTCCTAGTTTAGGCCAAAAGCTTCATCTAATCTCCTTCTTTCGATCAATAAGGAGAATTTTAATAATAAGTTCATTATCGTTCCTATCTCTGAGTCAATACCTCTACTAATCAATCAAGCCAGTCATTTTAGTTTCACATTCTCCTTTGTGCCTACCTTTCCCTGCAGTTCTGCACATTATGATGTGGCTATTGATTTAGAAAACTTGAAAGTTAACATCAACGTCTTAGATTCCCTTAGAGTGCTCGAGTAGCAACAGAACATAAAAAGAGCTATACTTTCTACCTCTTTCCCATACATGGCTTACCTTGGGATGAGCATGCAATATATTTAGAAGGTATTCTCTTTTGACGATGATATCTTCCCGGTTACTTCTAATCAAGATCCTCATATCCTCATTCCTTAGGAAGATATCATCGCACCTTTTCCTAACACTCCATGTTTTCCCAATCCAAAAAATGAATTCTTAACTGAAGTCGAGGCTTATAATTTGCAATTGTTGATGTATATGTAACTTCGGAATGTATTTCACATATATGTATATTGTATTCCTATAGAGATGTTATTATTCCTCTATACGGAAGTGTCTTTATTTATATTGTAAGTGTCGTAACTTATACTTGATGGGTTATTAGACCACCTTGTTTGGGGTCGGCCCTGTATAAGTCATGTGGGTCAAAGGGTTATTAGACCACCCTATTGGGGGTCGGCCATGTGGGTCGAAGGGTTATTAGACCACCCTATTGGGGGTCGGCCCAATCAGCATTATGTTATGTGGTTAAGTTCGAGCCTACATGAGTTAGGTAAAAAGGCAAGTCAAGTCAAGTATAAATAGAGTGCGGGAGGCACTCTATTTACTCACTCACTTCTCACACATGCACTCAAGGAGGAGTGGCGCACTTATGGAGGAGGAGGATCTGCTGTTAGGTTATGTCTATCTCTCATGGTTGGTTGTATCATTGCTCTATCTATCTCTGAGGAAGTTATTGGGGTTTTTCACCTTTATGGTTTTCCCCAAGTAAATCTTTGTGTCTCTTGTGTGCTTGCATTATTGTCTCCATGATTGATATGCTGTAGATATGTTGTACATGTTTTTCTCTCAGTTAAGATCCTAGATCAAATTGAAGTAAATTCATAAAATTTAACATGGTATCAGAGCTAGCCTGAAAGAAGGCATGATATGGCATGTATGACACTTGTTGCACTTACGATGCTAGGGCTTGATATAGCAAAAACCAATCATCGTAGCACTTTCGCTATAAATCCGTTTGGGCGAAGTTTTCGGATCTGAAATTGTTACAGGATGAATATTAAATCTCCAGGTACCTTGTGTCCAAAGGACAACCTCTAATTCGTTGTACTTTGTGATTTATGATCTGTGCAATATAGGGTTTCTGCCTCTTCCAGATCTGAGTTAAAATCAGGTGACCTTGGGAAAAAGGTCATAACTTGGGCTAGGAAGCTCCAAATGAAATTTCGTAAAAAGTGACAGGTAGTACACAGACTGTACTATCTCATAAAACGTTTTTAGAGGCCGAAGGTGAAATAGTGACACGTGGCACGCCGTACAAGTTCGCTCTCCTGTATTATCCCATAAACAGGTCACGTTGCGACACTTGGCATAACTCTCTCTCAGAGAATCCAATTGAGGTCAGACCTGTCAGGATGGAAATATAACAGGCCAAGATATCTCAGGAAAGAGTTTCAGAGGCCGAAGTTGAAACAGTGACACGTGGCACTCCGTACAAGTTCGCTCTCCTGTATTATCCCAAAACAGGTCACGTTGCGACATTTGGCATAACTCTCTCTCAGAAAATCCAATTGAGGTCAGACCTGTCAAGATGGAAAGCTAACAGGTCAGGCTATCTCAGGAAACTTTTTCAGACCCTGTGGATCAAAAATTTCGGAGTTACACCAGAAACAATCAGGTACATATTTCTGTCAAAACAGAATTATTTTTTGGTACCTTCATTCATGGCTTCCGGAAATTAGGGATTTGGAGAAAGTTGGAATTTTTGTAATCAGAGACCACGGCTGAATGCTACTCATCAAAATAGAAATTTAGAGACCAAGATCAGAATTTTTGGTTGGGAAAAAGGCCGGGCTTGATCAAACCCTAGTTTGGGACTTTGATCAGAAAAGTGGAAAATTAGGGCTTCTGTAAAAATGGGAATTTTTGAAATATGTGACCACGGCTGGAAGCTCCTCAGAAAAATAGAAGCTTAGAGTTTTGGATCAAACTTTTTGATTGTGTAGAAGAGTGGGATCCATCAAACCCCAGTTCAGGGTCACGTCCAGTGAATCCGGAAGTTTCAAAGGCAAAATTGAGGAGTGAAACTTTGCAGTTTTCAAATTCTGAATATAGCAGCTTGATCAGCTCATCAAGGCGCATATTTCTATCCTTTCAGAAGTTTGAAATTCAAAGTTTGAGTTTTTGGGGTTTCTCTGACAAACCCATATCTAGCTCCAGTCCCAGTTCTTGTAAATCAAGTGGATTGGATTAATCCTAGAAGAAGATGGATTGGTCACCTGCATAAGTGAAGGAGTTCATGTTTCAGAGGGACATGAGGCTAAGGCTTTACATAAGGAGATTACAAGCGATCTCGACAGGTATGACTCATCGAGGTATGTTTTGAGATGTGTTCATGATTAAGTTTATGGTATGTTTGTCTTCATGTTATTACGGTTAGTACAATCTTGATTTTAGACTTGTCGTATCACCTTAATAAAATTATGAATGCACGATAGAAGATATTCATTGATTAAGGTTTTGACACTTATGATTGTACTAATGCATTGTGATGGTGTATGAGGTTTATGTTGTCTACTAACATGAGAGGTACACCAAGAAAGACAAATCATGTTCCAGTTCAAGAACATATGATCATGATGACATGAGGATAAAGACTCATCCATTGTCATGGATCTCATAGAAGATCCATTTACGAGGTATGTATAACTTGGTTTTATAATGGTTAACCTATGAGATATACAGGTTACTAGCACAAGTCATTGAAGAAGAACAAGAAGACATTATGCGGGTATATTAGACATAACTAGCTAGCATGCTAATCCAGGTATGTTTTTCCTATATCAAGCTAGAATCCTACCTTGTGTTAGTATCTTATACTGTTGTTGATAATGATTATTCCTGAAAAGTCATAGGTTTGAATAATCATGGTTGTATGCATATTATGTTTCTTACCATAATTGATGATATGACTAACCAGAAGAATCATGAAGGTATAGGTTTGAATAATCACAGGTTTTATGCATATTATATCTCTTATCTTGTTTGATGATTCAACTAACCTGAAGAGTCATAGGTTTGAGTAATTATAGGTTTAGACATGTTATGCTTCTTATGATTTGACTAACCATAAGAATACTACATAAACCTTGAATGCTAATGCTTATTATTTTCTGTTTGAAATGATCATGATTATACATGCTTGAGATTATTGTGTTTTAATAGTATACTAATGAATGTATGATTTTATATGAGATCACAAGGATAAATCAATCATGATACTAATAAGCATGCATAGGGACCAAGGATGAATATGAGTTCAAGAACAGGTAATTCAGGAAGCAAAGATCAAGAGGGAGCACACTCCAGTTGCTCCTGCAAGAAAGCAAAGGAGCACACTCCAATTGTTCCTGCAAGAAAGAAAAGGAGCACACTTCAGTAGTTTCTGCAAGGATGCAGATATTCAGAGGGAGTTGTCCATCTCTCTACATTCCACAACAGAAAGGTGTAGAAGAAGCTACTTCAGATTAGGACTCCAGCAGCTCCTGTAAGGAAGCAAAGACTCAGAGGGAGTCCACCCAACGAACAAACAAAGATAAGTATTTTAATTATCATTTCTTGCATATGTGTTTGTTTAAGTAAAATTGTTCAATGATGTATATGCTCATGTTCCTAGACTTAGGATATGTATTGTGCATATTAGAATAGTTGCATTGATGAACAGTATACTACTAGTATACATGGGTAAGTGGCCTATGGAACTGTACAACATTCCATTGCTACTTATCTAGAATGAAACCTCTTTGCTGACATGTTGGGAGTTGTGCACACTCTTAACAATGTTCTGGTAGATATTGGAAGGCATCTAGAAAGTTACGGGATATGGATAAATGTTGTATTGAAGCATTGGCTAAGATAATTGCATGACTGTATGACATATTTATTTATGTGTAAGAATTTGTTCTAAAAACTATGAGATGTTTTCTAATCATGCAATTTAACTTGTTGTGTAGGAAAGATCATATGCCATCACCTACAAAAGAAGAACTACAACATTTGTTCAGCAACAAAAATTATCTATTGAAGATATTGAAGTTCCCAAGATACGGGAAGAATGCCATGATCCGTCGATCATGAAGAACAATGTTTGGGATGCGGTCCCAAGAGCTGAAGGGAAGTTTGTTGTGACTTCCAAATGGAACTATCAGATCAAGCATGTTGCAGATGGCAGCATAGAGAAATATAAAAGTGATGAAATAGAAGATACACCAGATGGATTCAAGACAGCTTCCTTGAATGGTGTAGTTGAAGAAGAAGTGTATGTGGAGCAGCCACTTGGTTCTGAGACACATGATAGGAAATCATATATGTGCAGAACTTGGTATGGTGAAGATAGATTGATTGCCGACATGCAGCGGAAGCTTACTGCCGAGTTTGAGATGAAGAACTTGGGGATGATGCACTATTTGTTTTTGGCATGGAGGTGTGGCAGAGTGATGGAATCTTCCTTGGACAAGGGAAGTATGCAGTAGAGAGCCTGAAGAGGTTTGGGATGATGGACTACAAGGCTATGGCCACACCTATGGCATCGAACCTGAAGCGTCTGTGTGATGCTTCATCTGAGCTGGTTGATGTCTCCATGTATCGTCAGATGATTGGGTCCTTGATGTACCTGACGAACACGAGACCAGACATTTGCTTTGCTGTGAACACATTAAGCCAGTTCTTGATGGATCCGAGGAGTGTTCACCTGGTTGCTGTAAAGCAGGTTCTGAGGTACCTAAAGGGTACAATGGATTATTGGCTCAAGTATGAGGCGAATCAAAAGTTTAACCTGCAGGGTTATGTTGATTCAGATTGGGATGGCAGTGCTGCAGACAGGAAGAGAACATCTGGGTGTTGCTTCAGTATGGGATCAAGTGTGATCTCTTGGTTTAGCAGGAAGCAGTCCTGTGTAGCACTGAGTACAGCTGAGGCAGAGTATGTTGCAGCCTGTTCAGCTAGTTGTGAGGCAGTATGGCTACGGAAGCTACTGTCTGAGTTATTTGATCTCCAGTTGGAGGCTACTGGTATCTTCTGTGATAACCAGAGTTGTGTGAAGCTATCCGAGAACCCAGTGTTTCATGACAGGTCAAAACACATAGAGATCAAATATCACTATATCAGGGATATGGTGCAAAGAGGAGCTGTGAAGCTCCTGTATGTTGCGACGGACGAGCAGATTGCAGATGTGCTGACGAAGCCACTAGCCAGGGTGAAGTTCGAGTACTTCAGAGAGAGGCTTGGCGTGCTTCAGATCGAGGATACTTCGAGGAAGAAGTGATGGACACATTTGCTGAAGCCATTCCAAGCATGTTGGAAGGGGGATCCTTCACATGGCTATGGATGTAAGCGCTGGATGATGAGCATCATGATGATGTTCTGGTTTCTGCTTGGATATGATCGGTTGGATCATGTGTATGTATTTTGTATACGCATCATGTTGGATGCTGATGGATACATTGTGTGGATCATGTATGTTGATGGATACATTGTGTGGATCATGTATCTTTGTATGATCAGGTAGATCATGTATGTTGATGGATACATTGTGTGGATCATGTATCTTTGTATGATCAGGTAGATCATGTATGTTGATGGATACATTGTGTGGATCATGTATCTTTGTATGATCAGCTAGATCATGTATGTTGATGGATACATTGTGTGGATCATGTATCTTTGTATGATCAGGTAGATCATGTATGCTGATGGATACATTGTGTGGATCATGTATCTATGTATGTATCAGGTGGATACTTGGTGTGCATCAGATGGATGCATTATATGATCAGGATGATCATAGATGACGAGCTTCAGGATGTTGCTCCAGATGACATGCAGCAGGACGTTGCAGTGATGATGATCGGGATGATCATGGATACATCAGGATGATGTATGGTGAGTATCAGGTTGATACTCTATGGCCGTGGATCAGGTTGTGCAGATGAGCATGTAATCCGGTGCCCTAGGAGATTTGCAGATGGTCTTTCGAGGTTTTGCCTATGGCATGTAATTCGGTGCCCTGGGACATTTGGCAAATGCTCTTTAGAGGTTTTTCTCTGGGAGGACATGTAATTCGGTGCCCTGGGAGATCTACAGATAGTCTTTCAAGGTTTTGCCTATGGCATGTAATTCGGTGCCCTGGGATATCTGGCAGATGCTCTTGCGAGGTTTTGTCCTATGGCATGTAATTTGCTCCTGGGAGATCTGGACAGGATGAAAAAGGCCTCAGATGCTTCAGCCAGGTTTTGCCATGACCACATGTAATTTGTGCCTTGGGAGATTTCAGGTCGGAGTTGTGTACCCGTAACATCCTGAGATGCTCTTGCTAGGTTTTGTGGTGACCACATGTAATTTGTGCCCTGGGAGATCCTTCAGGTTGGAGTTGTGTACCCGTAACATCCTGGGATGCTCTTTCGAGGTTTTGTGGTGGGGTCACATGTAATAGCGCCTTGGGAGATCCTACAGGTCGGAGTTGTGTACCCGTAACATCCTGGGATGCTCTTTCGAGGTTTTGTGACGCATGTCATAAGTCCTGAGGATTCCACAGTATGGCCAGTGATGATGAAGACCTGCAGGTGGTGGGCCTACATCCAGTATGAAAAAGGACTGGCTCTGTAGAACTTCCTATGACGAGTAGATTCAGAGATTGATTGAGATAGCAGCAGCAGTGACGATGATGATGACTCGATGACGATTATCCAGTGACGATGATCCAGAGAAGATGACTTGTGCTAAAAGAACTGTGCTGAGAAATACCTTCCTAGTTAAGAGGGAGTGTTGATGTATATGTAACTTCGGAATGTATTTCACATATATGTATATTGTATTCCTATAGATATGTTATTATTCCTCTATACGGAAGTGTCATTATTTATATTGTAAGTGTCGTAACTTATACTTGATGGGTTATTAGACCACCTTGTTTGGGGTCGGCCCTGTATAAGTCATGTGGGTCAAAGGGTTATTAGAACACCCTATTGGGGTTCGGCCATGTGGGTCGAAGGGTTATTAGACCACCCTATTGGGGGTCGGCCCAGTCAGCATTATGTTATGTTGTTAAGTTCGAGCCTACATGAGTTAGGTAAAAAGGCAAGTCAAGTCAAGTATAAATAGAGTGCGGGAGGCACTCTATTTACTCACTCACTTCTCACACATGCACTCAAGGAGGAGTGGCGCACTTATGGAGGAGGAGGATCTACTGCTAGGTTATGTCTATCTCTCATGGTTGGTTGTATCATTGCTCTATCTATCTCTGAGGAAGTTATTAGGGTTTTTCACCTTTATGGTTTTCCCCAAGTAAATCTTTGTGTCTCTTGTGTGCTTGCATTATTGTCTCCATGATTGATATGCTATAGATATGCTGTACATGTTGTTCTCTCAGTTAAGATCCTAGATCAGATTGAAGTAAATTCAGAAAATTTAACAGCAATAAGATATCTTATTCCATGACCAAATTACCTCCAAGAATCGTAATCATCACAAAGCGAAATTTGATCCTTTTAAGGAGGTCATTCATAATGATCTTGAGAATTTATGTCATACCTTTTGCAATCATGAAATTTTATGCTCAAATGGCATTGTGATTGGTAATTTTGATGAATGTCTCATTGTTCCATCAGTTCATGACAACAAATATGCCCAGACCTTTCTGATTGGGGGTGAGAACCTTTTTTTAATGATCCTTCCCTTGAGTTTGAATCTTATGTTTTTAAGGGAATCCCTGAATCAATCCATGATGATTGCCTCATTGAATTTAGTGATGATGCTTGTTGTCTTGATAAGAAGTTTGAATTTATACATCTCCCTGATGCAAATGAGCATATCATTCTTGAAAGTAAATCCTTGTCTCAGGTTAACTTGCAATATGTTTATGATGAATTCCTTGAATTTATCCTTGATCAATATAATCACGAAGAAATAATTGAATTTATTACCAGTGCTAATCTTGAAGAAGAAGCTAAATGCATTTTTCCTGATCAATTAATCATGAGTAATGGATCGACCAGGGGGATTCATGGGTTGATTTTCAAATATTACATTGGGATTCATGGATTGAGGATTTTTCTAATCTCACTAATCTTAACTTTATCTAGTTTGTGGTTCTTTTTATCATGTTCAGTTAAATCTAACATTTCTTTTAAGTTTTTCACAATCAAATCCATATTTATTTCAAGTTCTTAAAGTAAAATTTCTAGTAATAATCTAAACAATAATCATCATAAAATTAATGACGAATTCATATAACTAAATGGAACCCCAATTATTTGTCATCTCTTTTTCATAGAAGTAGGAGTAGGCTTTCATTCTTAGTCATAAGCCATTTCTCCTTCTCGTTTTTCTTTTAGATTTCTTGCTTTTGCATTACGTTAGGTCATGCATTTTTATTTTTGTATTTTATCTTGTTTTTTATTAGCTAGTTACTTTCAGTTATTTGCTTGTCGTGATTTCCCAAATAAGTTTATTTGGAATTTGATTCTTTTTAGTGAAATGCACCACTGTGCACTTTCATCGGATTGTTTTGTGGTTAATATATAACATGGTGATGTCAACCTTGATATATAGGAGAGGACATGACATGGAGAGAGTGAATATATTCACTTATTCCTAATGATCATCCTAGGGTATGTTGAACTATTATTTGCTTACTATTTTTGGTTTTTTTAGCACTTATTCGTATCCCTCTGCTTTGCCCATTGTGGAATGCTAGCCTTAATCTGTTCTCTCCCTGCCATTTTCGAGGATGAATTCGAGTACATGTATCTACTTTGTGGTAACATCATCATCTTCACATCATGTTGGCTAGTCATTGTTAAGTCGTCATGGGTTGTGTTGTTCCTTTTGTTTATTGTTTGTTTTGATAGATGTAAATTCCCAACATCAACACAATTATGAAGCATTGAAACATAATGACTGAGACGAGCATTATATTCTATCTTCATCATTTTGTTCATAGCGATATCCCCTTCCTATCAATACTCACTTTCGTCATTTGCATCTTCATTTTGTCTTCATGTCTAAAGCAGGAAGGTTTGTCATGCACATCTTATCGATCTAGTTTGTGTCAAGTTTTTTCATTTGTCGTTTCTTACTATATGTGTCATCATGAGATTATTACATCCAGGATAAAGTGCTCATCCTACACATATTTAATTTTTTGAAAACCATCATTATTTGACCCCTACGCCAATCTTGCAAAGTTTCGTCTTCTCGTGGTCATTTGCATCTTGTTGGTAAATTTGTGCCAAAGTTGTGTCCTTGATCAATTTTTCAGTCACGTCCATTAATGGCATCGTCATCATGCCTATGTCCAAAAGTTTATAATCCCCCCCTTAGCACTTCCTTACAAAAAAAAATGCTAGTGTCCATGATTGTCAAAAGAAAAAAATACTCTCACTATCTAGGTTTCACCCAGATGAACTTGAGACATTGAGAGCGGCATAGGGTCTAGGAAACCACATGTTCTCAGAGGTCAAAATTGATCGCACCCTGTTGTAACTTAATTATTATTCCATGATTAAGTAAAAAAACTTTATTTGGGCATACATGTATCCTTTCTTCTTTATATTTTATCATTTATCTTCTTTTTTTTCTTTTCATTTTGTATTTTTGTACATTCTATAAATAATTTACACTATAAATATTATTTTATATTTTTTACTAACTTGTACATAAATGGTTCATTTCCACTTTTCGATGTTTAGCTTCCTGATGAAGTATTTTTCAAAATAAATTAGTTGTCATGCTTTGTTTTTAGTGCTCTTCCATTTTATGCAAATCGTCAAAATTGATAATTTAATTTTCATAAAATGTGTCAAGCATAAAGTTCCTACCTTATAAAGAAATCAATGTTTTTCATGTACAAAACTAAAGAAATATTTTCATTTTAAAATATGAATTCGAATATAATAGATGTACTTTTTTCTACTCCTCAATAGCCACTAATAAATTTGAAATATTCATCGGAAATAATTTAATTATTTTAGCTTTTTTCAACTAACGTCTAAGTTTGACATTTCACATCTACCATAGTTAATTTAATTTAAATGTGTAAATATTTCATAACTAACTTCTGGGTTGATTTCATTAGTTAATTTTTCTTTTAAATTAATCCAAGCTTGCTTAGGTTGTTTCCATATAGTTTTTATGGACTAACACTTTCTATTTTTAAGGTTATAATCGCATTTAATATTGTCAATCAAATTTCTCTTTAACTCATTAATGCACATCAGTTCGTTGAACAACTTTATGAAACATGTCTATCCGAGGGATTAAAGCAAAACCTAGTTTTTCATCCCCATCTTCCCCTTGATCAACCCTCCAAGGGTTTTCTCAATGTTATTTCCCAAACCATGTCTATTTGAGCATCAACACCTACATTCATGTTCAAAAGTGAAAGTGATTCCTTGGAATAAGCACTATACATAGGCCTAGGCCGTTTTCGGAATATAAACACTTTATTCAAAGAAAGAGAAAGTAGCATGTCCATTGAGGGGAGGAATGTCTTTGTTAAAGCATATAATATACTATCCCATGAGTGAAACGAGTGTAGCTACTACTAGAGGGCCTATACTATGAAATTGTTAGTTCCCATACTGGGGAAGTAGACAACAAAATTTGGCCTTTTTCTGTTTTTTGTATAGTAGAGAATAGGGTGGGATAGAGGTTTAGATTAGATATTTTAAAGTGAATAATGTAATTCAAGTATTGATTGGATTTTCTTTATTAGTTTTTGGTAAGACTGAAAACACAGGAGGAATATATACGAAACATTGAATTATTGTTTAACATTCTAAGCTAAGAGTCAAAATGATCCAAATAGCGGTTTTTTGGTGAGATGGGAGCTCCAAGAAGTGATTATTAGTAACGGAAGCTTTCTGGAAGTATGAAATTAGGGTGAGGTGAAGGGAACAATGTTTGTGGGGGAGTATGGTCCCGAACCAAGGGAGGGGCCCCTCCCCTCCTCCTCGGCTTGATGAGGAGCCGACAACAGATATTCCGCAGGTACAACAGGAGCTGGCAGGAATTGGAGGAGAGGGTTTCAGCAATAAACAAGAGATTTTGGCATCGGGGACAGGAAAATCGGGGTAGGGAGTCTGCATCCCTAAGTATATTAGTACTCCATCCATCTCAGTGAACTTGACAAGAGTTAAAGAGAGAATCCAGCATATGACGGATCATGCGCTAATTGGTAAATTCATGGGTTTCTAGCCTTCTGAGAAATCCCTAACATGGTGGATTCACTCAACCTGGAAACCTAAAAGAAATTTTGATCTCCTACTGGGGTCAAAGGGGTTCTTTACTATGGTTTTTCACAATATGGAAGACAAGGATAGGGTATTCGTGGGAGGACCTTATTTCTACTACTCAGCAGGGTTATTTCTATGAATGTGGAAGGATCATTTTAATTCTGACAAGGAGGATTTGTCCATAGCCCTAGTCTGGATCAAACTCTACTCGTTACCGACTGAATATGGGGATCCTGAAATACTGAAGGCGATTGGAGGCGCTCTAGGGAATTTTGTTAAAATCTCTGACCAAACGAAGCAAGGAAGGTATGTGTCATATGCTCGTTTGTGTGTTTACATGAATATCTCTAAAACCCTACTTGAAGGGATTACCCTAAATTGGGATAATTCTGAGTGGTTCCAAACCCTAGATTATGAACACGGTCCTTTTCGCTGTCGACGATGTCATACTCATGGGCATCTAGCCCATGACTGTCATTTGAATCTCCCAGCGGAATTACCTAGTAACAAACCTTTGGACCAGCCTGATGTAGAAGGATTTGCCAAAATCACCAACAGGAGGAAAGTAGGACGAAGGCATAAAGGGGCTGAGCCCAAGAGTAAAGGAACCAGCACAAACCACTTTGCTGCGTTGGATCATGATTTTCCATATCCCTGTAATCCAAAGGAAACCCAGAATCCTTCTATTACCGAGGTGGATATACCTGAAGTGATATATGAGATCCGAACTAAGGGTAAAAATGTGAAGGATAAAGACCCTTTCGAAGTTGAGCCGATGGAGGAGGAACTGGAGGAAATGGAGCTAGGAGGCCTTGATCTTGATAGTATTGAAGAAGCCTGTAAGAACATTGAGGTGCACTTGATTCCGGACAGTCAACTTAAACTATTAAAATATTTCATTCTCAAAACTAAACCTACTCCTAGTCTGGGGATTGGGCCCCTAAAGCTGAAGGAAAGTAAGAGGAAATTTAAAGAAGGAGGATCGAAGAGAGGACGGAGATCCAATAGGGAGCGAATAGGGGAAATTGGGGCTCGATTGGTTGACTCTAGTCAGTATCCAATGATGCAGGAAGCTCTCTTATCAATGAGATACAATGCTTGATGAAAATCATTTCATGGAATATTCGAGGGACTAACAGTCCTCGTAAAAGAAAGACTCTGAAAAGCAATATTATGAAGGAAAAACCTACTGTGGTTCTGCTACAAGAAACCAAGTGTTCAAGAGCTCACTTGGAACTAACTTTGCGTAGCATTTGGAAAAATTGTAAGTGTATGATGTTGGATTCTACTGGCCACATTGGTGAAATAGCGATCCTGTGGGACCCGCGACTTGTGGCTCTCACTGATTTTCTCTCCACCAAGCTCAGTCTCTTTGCTGCTTTTCATCTATTAGGGTCCAATGCGAAGGGGGTGATTACCAATGTGTATGGGCCGAGCAGCTATCCGGAGAAGCATAATTTCATTACGAGTTTATCTAGGCTTAGGAGCATGTTTGAAGAGACTCACTGGATTGTTGGAGGTGATTTCAACTTGATTAGGTCTCTGGCGGAAAAGAAAGGGGGTAGGAGAATCCTAACTCCGAAAAATACTATGTTTGATGAACTCATTGAGAACAGTAAAATGATTGATGTAGATAGGGGGAGCAATGGTTTCACCTGGAATAACAGACGGGGAGGGGAGCATTTGGTGGCGGCTAGGTTGGATAGATTTCTGGTGTCTGAAATCATTATGCTCTTAGGGGGAACTCTAGACTCTTGTCCGATAACTTCTGCAGGTTTTGATCACTGGCCGGTTTCCCTTATTTGGAGTAATATTGGAACCCGAATGAATAAGCCTTTCAAGTTCAAAATTTTTTGGCTAACCCATAAAGACTTCCATACAAGTGTGGAGGAGTGGTGGAGGAATATTGTACCCCCTCAGGGTACTAAAATGTATTGTTTTCAATAGAAATTGAAGCTGCTGAAACAGAACATCAAAAGATGGAATAAAGACGTCTTCGGGGACATTTTTGTTGATATAGCCAATATTGAGAAACAAATGGAACAAGTCCAGGCATGTATCATGAGAAATGGCCTGAATGAGGATCTGGATTTGGAGGGAAAAAACCTTTCTGATCAGCTTTATCAAAGGAATACCCAGGAGGAAATGTTGTGGAAGTAGAAGTCTAGAAACCAATGGCTGGCGGATGGGGATAAGAACACAAAGTTCTTTCATAGAGCAACCATTAAACATAGACACCATAATCAAATTTGCAAACTCCGTACCAATGAGGGAGTTCTATTTGATTCCCATGAGGAAATAAAGCGGGAACTCATGTCTCATTTTAAGGACGTGAGAACATAACCGCAAATTGACCGGTCTACAGCCTGCAAGGAGATCAAGGAGGTTATTCCGAAGCTGATCACTAATGAGCAGAATGAGATGCTTATTCATCCCATTGAAATCCAGGAGGTTGAGATAGCCATTAATCAGATGGAGGATAATAAATCCTCTAGGCCTGATGGTTTTACGACCAACTTCTTTCACCACTTCTAGGATTTGATTAAAACCAAAGTTTTGTAGATCGTGGAAGAATCAAGGAAAATGAAAGGGGTGCTCCCTACTCTAAACTTTACCTTTACCAAGCTGATTCCAAAGACTCCAGGGGTAGAGAGACCTGACTTGTTTAGACCTATCTCTCTATGTAATATCATCTATAAAATTATAATGAAATTCATGGCCAATAGATTGAAACCCCTTCTTCCTACTTTGTTCTCTTTGGAACAGACAAGTTTTGTGGAAGGCAGACAGATCCTAGATGGTATTATCCTTGCTCAGGAAGTCTTACATTCACTCAAGAGCACGAAGAAGGTTGGGATGCTACTGAAGCTTGACTTATCTAAATCATATGATAAACTTAACTAGACCTACATAGAAGAGATTATGGAATCCTTTGGTTTGAGCGAGTTATGGATCAAATGGATAGTGAATCTTACTTCAAATGCGTTCTTTTCTATCCTAATCAATGGGCACCCGTCTGATGTTTTCAAGCCTACGAGGGGTATACTCCAAGGGGATCCCCTCTTTCCCTTTCTCTTTGTGATCATGACTGAATTTCTTGGCAGGCTTATTTCGCATTTTGTTGATCAGGGGAAAATCAAAGGTCTTAAATTCCCACCGTATGAAAATTCTATAACCCATCAATAGTTTGTTGACGACACTCTCTTGATGGGTCATTCTTCTGTTCAGGAAGCTAGACAAAGTAAGAAGGTGTTGAATATCTTCTTAAGAGCTTCAAGGCTTAAGTTGAATATGGAAAAATCCTTGATTTTCTTCTTTAATACTCCGCCTGCCAGCCAATAGAACATAGTTAGGATTTTTGGTTTCACTAAGAGCTCCCTTCCAACCAAATACTTGGGTGCTCCCTTGTCTAATGTTGTCCTTAAGAAGATTTCCTGGGAATAACTCCTAAGTAAAATGAGGGAGAAACTATCAAATTGGACGTTCCGCGCTTTAAACCTGCCAAGACGTATTATTCTTGTTAAAACTGTTCTTCAGGCGATGCCTCTATACCTCTTTTCTGTACTCTCAGCTCCTAAATCTATCATGAGGGAGATCAGAAATATCCAACGTTATTTCCTTTGGGGAGGCACTATGGAACATAAAAAATGGCCCCTGGTGGCTTGGGAGACTCTGTGTAAGTCTAAAACTGAAGGAGGGCTTGGACTACGGGATCTTGAGAAGATGAACATTGTTTGTGGAGCAAAGATTTGGTGGAGGTGGCTCAATCATACGAATGAGCAATTTGCCAGTTTCTAGGGCATGAAATATGCTCATAATATTGAAAAGCAAGACTGGGTTAGGATGGATGGGCCGGAACAAGGGTCGCACATTTGGAACATGGCTAGAAAGGGACGTGAGCTGATAAGAAAACACAATTTTTGGGAGGTCAGACAAGGATCATCAGCTAATCTGTGGTCCGATGCATGGCAACAAGAACCGCCCCTCCTAACTTTGGTGAACGATATCCCTCCGGATTCAACAAATTTTAACCATTATTGGCATATGGTTGCACACTATTGGTGATCTAGGAGGATATTGCTGGCCACCCACCTATTCCACTTGGACCGCCACCATTGTTTCTTCAGTTTTTCAGTTTCCTTAATTGTAGCACAATTTACTATTTTTTGTAGTTTTTGGGTCCTAAACTTCCGGAGCCATTCCGGACTTGATATTTGTCGTTTATGGATGTATTCCTTGAATATATATTTCTAATGATGTATCATGCATGTCAAACGGAGGTAGCATGCCAAAGTTACGACCGCGGGAAATTGATGTACCAAGTTACCCAACGGGGCCCATATTATGGCGTTTAACCTCCTAGGGTTAGGTTTTTGGATGTGTAGAGTTTCCATTGTTTCTCAATAATATATAGGCCTTCGAGCCTCATTGTAACACAGAGTTCAGAGGCATGTAGCTGCCACATCTCTTCTCAGAAATAAGCTACCAGCACTCTAGCTAGTTTATTTCCATCCTGTATGTAAACAAGTTTCAATTCTTTGATTAATGAAATGAAGTGTTATTTCCGCTGCATCTTTCTTTTTATGGGTATGTGTGTATTATGTTGCGTTCCCGCATAAATATGGATCAATTGGTAGGAGGAACCAAATGATCGAGGGTTTCGGGTATGGAAGCCTCTTTTTTGGTGGATGGAGACATATGGCGAGGAAATTGGCAAACGCATCCATGAAACTTTGCAACAGTGACAGATCAAATTTCAGTTGGGTTTGGACCTACTGTGCTGGGGAAATCGGCCGAAAGGTATGTTCACCATGAAATAGGCTTATTACATTCAGGGTGGTCATGATAAGCCTGTTGCTAAGAAGATTTGGAAATGCCTTTGGGATGCTAAACTCGGGCCTAAAATTACACTCTTCATTTGGCTACTGCTGAAAGGGAATATTTTAACATGGGATAACCTTACGAAATGTGGCTTTGAGGGACCCTCCTATTGCATTCTATGTGGAAAACATGGGGAAACGATTGCACACCTTCTTGATGAGTGCAGCTTCTCCTCGGAACTCTGGGATAAGGGCGCAATGATCTTCCGTATGACGGATAGACTACACACGGACCCGACGGGTTCAATTCAAGGCTGGAGAAAGGATCCTTTCCAAGGGAGAATCCTTAACCGAATCTAGGAACTATTCCCTGGTTTTCTTATGTGGGATGTGTGGAAGGAGCGTAATCAAAGAATTTTTATAGGGAAACGTCAGAACTGCACTGTTATTTGGAACCAAATTCAACGTGGTATTATAGAGAATCTGCAATTAACTCAGTGGAATGAGAAGGATATGAACTTACCGGCAATTGAAGTTAATATTCTGAAGAATTGGGGCATTGGGGCACCACCTAACCATATCAGGCGCAGTCATCCTCAGAGAAATTCCATGGAAAGCCCGGTGGCTTGGTCTGCACCTTTACCTAGTTGGCTTAAGCTCAACTTTGATGGAGCGTCAAAGGGTAATCCCGGGAACGCTGGTTATGGTAGGGTTATGCAGGATGATAAAGGAAGTGTCCTGTTTAGCTATTATGGTCATTTGGGCCATGATACCAATAATGCGGCCGAATGCGAGGCAATGATACAGGGTTTAAGCATGGCTGCTCGTCGTGGCATTACAAGTCTCCACATGGAGGGGGACTCCAAATTAATTATCCAGCTTGCCACCAGGTTGGTGAACGGGACACGAGCGGCGAAGTTGGAGCCTGCTTGGAGGCTAGCATGGCGCATGACATGCTTAGAAAATATTATTAAAACGATGACCTCTGTCAAATTTTACCACGCTCGATGAAGTGCAAACTGCTTAGTTGATGTGCTTGCAAACCAGGGTTCCATTTGCAGTAATGAGGGATGGGGTGGCGACGCCCTCAACATGCCAACGAGCATGCGTAGAGATAGATGCCTGCAAATTGCCGAAAGGGACGTGAGTTCGATGGGCGAGGTTGCTGGAAGTACTTTGACATAATGTGAAGTGATGGTTTTTAATAGATGGGATACTCATGACGGTAGGAGTTATGAGAGACCTTTTGTGACTCCTTTGGGGTATTTAATGGGATGTCCTTTCCCTTATGATTTTTCTAGGAGTACATTGATGATCCGAGATCTGAAGTGTGGGATGGAGACTGGTAATCTATTCCCCACGATTCGGATGAAGTTTGTTGATCAGAGTGATGATGTTATGACGTTTTCCAAGGACAAAGAGCATTATTGCAGAGCTGGGATAATTATGGGTAATTTAATGGTGGTTAGTGGTGAATGGCCTTTAAATCTCCTCTATCGGGTCGTATCTCGACATCTCTATGACTTGTCTGAGAAGGATTGTATCTTGTTGAGTTTATTTGTGTTTTCTTGTGGTGGTGAGAGTGAGTAGTTATCTATGAAGAGAATGCCTCTGAGGGGTCGCCCTGCTCGTAGAGGTCAGAGTAATCCTTCTTGGGATGCTGAACCCCTAGTTACCCCTAGCCAGGAGCAGTGGCGAGCGGCCACGACCGCGGTGTTTTTCCGTCGTCTTTTTCCTGAGCAGTTGCAAAGGGATTTAGAGGAGATGGAAGGCCATTTATGGAGGATGGTAGGAGAACAGGAACTTCCACCTGAGGTAGTGGCTATGGCAGACTGGATCCATGATCCAGGAAACACCAGAGGATGTATGGCTCTTTATAACAGAGTAGTGGTCATGCTCTGGGTCATTAAAACTCTCATTGCTCAGACACAGGCGGCTCGGGTGGACATTCTGGCGGAGTCTCAACGACTGAAAAAATGGGAGGAGAACTGTAAGGAGCATGCTGATGAGACCCATTGGATACATATGAAGCTGGATGCAATTGTTGGGGAATTGGGTATCTCTTTCTTAACCCGCCCCAGGAAAGTTGATAATCCGAAGGTTATTGATCTCTGGGGAAAAGCTGGTGAGATGGACGACACGCCTGTTCAACATTGAATATGATCAGGGACCTGTGGGATGACTCTTTGGATGTGCCGACAAGCTATTTTGCCTCACTACTACTTTAGTTCCTGAAGGATGTGTTCCGTCCTGATGTTGGTGGCGACTCTTGATGTTTTGGTGGGGTTAGACCTCTGTCTGGGTTTTTCAAGTGGACTGACGGTTGACTTTTGCTTCGGCTCCTACTTTGTTAGTTTGTTTTGGCTTCTGTCTGGAGTCTATGGGATTATGGATATGGGATTACCTCTTGGAATGCATGTTATCTCGGTGTACTTTGTTGTTTTGGGTTTTGTAATTCCTGCTCTCTCGGCTTAATTTGTTTTCAGTCTGTTAATAGCTTCTTGTAGACGGTTAGTCGATGGTCTTGTCCTTTTAGCTATGTTCTGGATTGTAATACTTAATCTCTAGTTTTTTGTTTGGGCTTATGTTGACCATAAGAGTTTTGATCCCTGTGGTGGCTACTTAAGCACCAGGATTATTGAGAAGATGTATATTGTAACTTTGGTTCGACGATTAATAGAATGATGCTCTGTTTTTTTGCTTTAAAAAAATACCAAGTTCCATGTTAATACAAAGTTTTTATTAAAAGGTTCCTCCATTTTTGAAAAAAAAAAAAACTAAGAGTCAAAATCTTTTTTAACAAATATTAGTTTCTTATGACTTCTTTTTCGTACATAATAATAGAACTACTCCATATAATATTTGCACCATCTTCAATTCAGTGAGAGTGATCTCTTTCATAATGTGGACTATAGCTTGGTAGAGAAATCCTTTGTGGAGTTTTATCTTGATCCGAGTCTCCAAAATGAGGAAATATGGTATGTGAATTATTGCTTTTAAATTAGGTCAATTGTAGAGTAGTTTATAGATAAAAGAAAATTATAGATGGTATGTTTATTTTCGTTTTTACGCCAATTGTAGAGAATTTCATGGTTGGAAAAAATGATGGATCGTAAGTGGGTTTTTTCTTTTAGGTAGAGTGGCCTATGTTTTGAAATAAATCTTATTGCTTGATTGTAGATTTGGAAATAGAAATTTCCTTTGCAACAAATATATTGTAATATAATATGATTTAGAGGGTAGAACTTGAAGGGTAAGGATGAAAGTATGAAAGGGATAATCAACTCAGACAACTAGTGTAAACATGAATAATTTTATGAGCAATTACTAGAAGATTGAAAGACAAGGGTGGGATTGAATTGTCTTCCACTTCAACACCATAACAAACTGAATATTATGCACAAACTTAATTGCCTAGCATCAAAGCCAATAGGATCATATGGTGGTGAGTATAAAATAAAATATTTAGGGAGAGTTGGTGGAGGGATTATTACCTAATTCCCTTCCATCCCTTTCCCATTTTGTTCTTTTAGGCCTCCTAGTGTTTTATTGTATCCCATTTGGCACTCCCTATGTGCTCTTTTATTTTTTTTATTTTTCACTCGGAGATGATTTTTATCATTCCCAATGATTCACTTATCTTTTACTTTTTAGTCCCATTGGCCAACTTTGGTCACTAATGGACATTAAACTAAATATAATATATAAATACCTGGATACATTGCAAAGGGAAGAGAGACAATTTTACCATAGGAAATGTTTCATGTCAACAAAATGAGGTTAACCCCTTGCTCCACATTTGAAACTTACAATGACTTAAGCTAAATAAAAGTTATCAGTTCATTTGCAAATTTGTGGGGAAGTGAATAGATAATCAAAATAAGGGTTTTATGATTTATTGTATCCTATCATAATCAAGTCCAAGAAGGAAGAAATAAAACTAAGATTTAGAAACACGTAGTTATCATTGTGAGTTAGGATAGAGACATTGCAAGCCAAGTCTTCCAAGCACAAATACTACTAAAATCACTATCCCATCTCTATATTCACTCATATATAATGTGTTTCATGACTATAGGCTTAGAAAATAACAAAGAAAAGCTATGATTTCCATAGGAATATAGGTGGTTAAGTAACCATGGAGGTCAAGCTTAAAAGTGGAAAGTTAAGAGTTGTTACAACCTTTTGAACATTCACTTATATGTTATCAATCATGATTGAATATAATTTTAAAAGAAAAAATGCATATATGTAGCCATGCAACCTTGTATATATAGTGAAGCTCACATTAGAAATGGACAGAACAACGAATAACATTAGAAAGCATGTTTAGAAATAATTTGTAATGTGGCATCTCAATATTGTCACTATGATAGATGAAGTCCAACCATGGATGGTCGAATGAAATTTTATGAATGCAAAGGCGAGTAGATCAATAGATAGTTATTTGTAGTCAAAGAAGCCATGGGAGATAAATAAACTATCCCGATGTTTCCACCTTTCCACCATGTAAACAAATACCAATCATTAGAGGGTATCTTAAATATCCATATTGATATAGGTTTGGCTTCCATTTAATTGGATTCATGTCAAGGGAGTGGCCTTACCTTTTCTAATCCCCCATGATCTCTCTATTGAAGTATTCATATTATTAATTTTCAGTTTATCTAGATTTTGTATTACTACCACTGCTAAATTTTGAGAGAACCAATGCAATGTCTGGATAGGGAGGTATTTTTTATGATGACCATAGTGGTATTTTTGCATATTTTAGTCACTAATATTTTTGGATGGTCTATCTATATATGATAAATATTGGTCCATGTTAGCAATGAATCATATATTTATGAGATATTCAAATTCTAAAATCATTTAATCACCAACAATCATTCCATTTCCACATCATCATATATATCCACAAATGAAAGACCTGGTTGATATGACATGGACATCAAATATTGTAGAAAAAAAACCTGATATAAAATAAAAGTGAAATGACTATGATAATTTGAGGTAATTACATATGATTTTATGTTCCCTATGATGATAATGCCATGCTAATATTCGTTCATGTGCTAGTTGATGTAGTCCTTGTTATTTCATGATGATCACATAGTTTTATGTTTATAATGATGTTATAACTTTATGATGGCATGCAACATCATGCAATTGTTTATTATTCATGACGTTATAATGGAAATGATGGTGTATGATAATGCCATGTTCATTTATATCCATGATGATGGTGTTATGTTTTCATGATGGCATGTGGTAACGTGCAGTTGCTTCATATTCATGATGGTGATGTTATGTTTTCATGATGGCATGTGGTAGCGTGCAGTTCCTTCATATTCATGAATATGATGTTATACTCTCATGATGACATGTGGTAGAATGCAGTTTCTTAATGTTTGTGTTGATGGTATATGTTTTCTAATGTTATGATTATAACTAATGCATTGATGGCATGATGAGAGGTGGATATTGACAAGAAATCCACCCCTAGGCCCAGAAGACCTATTAATTCAATGATCACATGAGATCCCATAACCAAAAAGGAGAATTTATACATGTAACACTTTACGGGATTTGGACTAACTCAATAAAAAACATATGGCAGTACAGTTTTTTTCCTTTATACAGTCACTGGAAATCTACGACTTGAGGTATTTTTGGGGGGAGAAGGCATATGGAGAAGGAGTTCCAATGCCTAGAGTGTGCCTTAAGGGTGCATATGGAGGGAGTATAGGTTAGACTTTTTATATTCTTGGGGTACAATAATACCGATGTCGGGGTTGGTGTACTGATAACTAGATGTCGGTGATTCCTGATGAAGCCCAAATTTTGGTTAATTCTGATGAGGCCACAAATTTACCAAAAGTTGGGAGGGTGGCTAAGAGATGAAAACTTCCAATGTAAATTCTGATGCCTAATGTATGATCTACTTACAAGTTACAATAGAGGGCTTGTTCCATGGAAAGTAGGACCATTCAGAGAGTTAAGGGTGTTCAAAGGTTGATCGGATGGTATGATTTTGGGTGAGGGTGCATGAGGGAGGAATTAAACCAATTGAATGACTTGAATTAATTCATGATCATATGAATTGAATATAAGCACAATATCATGAATTGATTGATGTATAATTGTGCGACGTGATTGCATACTAGGAATTCAGTAAGAGTAATCAGTAATGTAGTTTAATAGGGCACTATGTTTGTAATAATGTAGGTACAAGAACTACATGTGATGGCCACACGAGTAAATATTGCCCCCACACAATAGTACTAGTTCTTTGTAAATGAGTAATTCTCCTAGCAAATCTAAGACACTCTCTTACCACCTTGCTTCACTTGCACTCTAGTTGCACATGCATATATATATATATATATATATATATATATATATATATATATATATATATATAGAGAGAGAGAGAGAGAGAGAGAGAGAGAGAGAGATCTATGTATATATATATATATACATACATATATATATACATACATACATATATATACATACATACATATATATATATATATATATATATATATATATATATATATGCAATTATCTTTATTCAAAATATTAAAGGTGCAATTGTAAAAGAGAAGTTGGAAGCATTAGTTAGTACGGGAACAAAAAGTAACTCCGTCGGGGTTTCGAATGCATGATGGCAGCGGGGCAATGTTTGTTGACCTCCCTACTTTCATTATCCTTATTATTTATACAGTATTACATATATACATATCTTTAAGGGTATTTAAATGGAAGTTTCCAATACTAACTAATGTGGGGAGTATGAGTAAATCCATCGAGGCTATGGACATATGCTTGCAGCAAGTCAATACTCATGTGGTACAATGCATCTTTGTTGGGCTTATGGACACTCGCTTGTAGTGACACAATGTTGGGTCAATGAGAACTAAAGAATACACTTAGGCATTTATTTTCTCATATGACATAATTCAACTATTCATCGCATCTTGTATCAGTTGTTTGTGGTTATAAGTTTAAAATTAACTAGCCACATGATTTAGTTGGAATAAGTGAATTGTCGAGTTCCTGGTGAAGTGCATGATGAGAATATTTTTTTTTTAATTTATGAACATATGGAGGTACCTATATCTTGGGGATTCATCTTATTATTGAGGAACTTACTATATTTTTATCTCTAATTTTTTTTTAAGATGGATGAACTGAGATAATTGTTTCACCTAGTGTGTCGTCATTTGTTTGCCTCCCAACAGATCCCTTTCATTTCATGAAGGCCTCCCTTCATGAGATCCTGATAATGATTGAAACTTGATTATGATTTTACTTATGAGTTGATTCTTTTTATTTTCTAATTTTTTGCAAGGATAGGTCATATTGATCATGGTTTCAAAACTTTTATCTTTATATTGAGTGAACCTATACTTCGATCGAAAGATATTTTTGGACTTGATTTTTCTAGTTATCTGGTGGTTTTGATATTGTGTCTCAGACTTCATGATTCTTGATTATTTTTTTCTTATTCATTATAAAGTTACTATCAACTCATACTTATTTGATTTTCAAGACTTGCTTTCTCAAAACAGGGTAATGAATGAAAGACTTGATTAGGTAATATTGAATTGATCAATCATCATTATTTGACAGTAATATTTGGTATCTATTGAGATTTATTATTTTGTAATTTTTATCAATCTATCTCATGACTTATATGATCGGCTATATTGAATGCTTATTAGTGAATTTCATGCAAAATTCATGAAATTAATCTTTGAGATTCTCAATAATTCATATTGTTAGATCTTTACTAATTGTTCAGTAGCTCCTGAATGTCTAATTTGTGATAAAATAATTTATTGATAATGTGCTATTAATATCCTCATTATAGATTGAAGGGTACTTTCCTTTTGTCTAAATTTTGGATTATGAAATATATTTTATAATTCTTGTCAAAAGCTAAATTTTATCATAATCCAATGGTTCTCGGAAGTTCATATATCGTCTTTGATCTTGTTATGTTCCATTTGCATTAAATATTTACCACATATAATCATAATTACCACTTGTTAAGTCTATATGATCATGTGATGAATAAACTCTTTTATTCATTCATATAACTTGGTCACTTGAATTGATTTGACCTCAGCAAACCTTAGTTTGAAATTATGTTTTGAAACCAGTAATACTCAGGGATGACAGTCATGATGGGTTCTCCTATGATCATCATGATGTTTTGGAAATCGTCCTGGAAACCAAAAGGGATATTGTTTAGTTCGTTGTTGGCGGGCGGTTTGGTGAGTCAGCTGCGCAGCATCGCGGATGCTGCGAAAGGTAGGAGATGTCGCGCAAGAGGGAAAGCAACGCGCAAGTCAATAGCATTTTGTGTGTTTTTGGTCATTTGGACCGCATTTTGTGGGTGTTTGGTCATTTTGGACTGCATTGTACGGGTTAAGGGTCATTTAGTTGTAAATATTGTCAAAAAGTAGTTAGGCGGTCGGCTAAGTGCACAATGAATGTAAAGGCGCAAGCCTATAAATAGACATAGCATTGTAAGTGTTGAGATATCTAGACATAGATCCATCGATCTGTGAATTGGAGAGACAATTGAAGCACGGATGGTTTTGCTTGTTTTTGTCTGTTAATCTGGGTATGCGATGGAAGAACTATATTGTTGTATCTGAGTATGTTGTGAAGATTAATATGATATGTTGGAGTTTTGAACAGAATCATTGTGTCTCTTTCTATTTTCCTGCTATGAATGCGATATATGAATGATGCGATGTTTCTGTGGTCTAAATGATGTTATACTATTAGATCTGTTTGCACATTGATGGTTTTATATATAATGAAATCTGTGGAATGATGATGCGGTTATGTTTAAATGCATAAGTTGAAATGTTAGATCTGTTTGTGAATGTTGCGATAAGTTGATAAAGTGGATGCACAAGGGTCCTTCTTCATTTGGCGGAAACATGGTTCCGTCAGCTCTCCCTTGAACATCTCGGGTGAGACTTCATCTGCTCTGCAGGTGTTGCTGGACAGGGTAAAACCTGTCTGTGCCAGTGCTCAGGGAGATTGCAATGGGTTGGATGTCGACAGAGTGAGGAACCCCTGTTGACTGGGTTTGTGTCAACAAATGGTTCCGTTGCTGGGACCATAGCATGAAGTGAAGGAAGGACATGTGGCATCCAACAAGACCGAAAATTAAAGATTAGTTCGATCAAAAGTTGCGAGAGTTCGTTGAGAAAGAGAATCAAAACCCTGGGTTGATGACGGATTGGTGGCTGGAAAAGTACATACACGATGGTCCACACGAATATTTTTTCTGTGAATTCCCGATCATCTTGTATGAATGGTTGGCGCAATTGACCTTTCGCAAGGTAAATTTTCAAGGCGGTGAGCCAACGTCCTGGACCCCAGAACTAATCCAGGAGTTGCAAGAGGTAGATAACAAAGCATCGCGGGCTGTTGAAGTCTAGCTTGACAACATATTGGAGGGCTATATAACCGAGTTTGCAATTGACATAACAATATCCTATAGCGAAGCTGAAAAGGAATTTTTCAATGGACCAAGAGGCAGGTTCCTGTTGTCGCTACATTTTCCCATTAAGATGCTCATCTGTGAAAAGGGCATACTGAAGATGAACCTCGAGTAGAAGAACCCTGGTGGGCGGAGGCTATGGATATCTCGACGGCAGGGGGAGGCGAATGGAATGATACGGGGTAGATGGGTGCAAGTTGTGACGATACTGTGAAGGAATCCAAGGAAGAGATCGGTCTTACAAGGGGAGAAGCAAGGTTTCGACAAGAGAAGAGGCAGAGGATAGGAGAAGGTCCTGTTGCGATGAAACTGCAAAACCGCGAAGGAAGACCACACGGGACAAAGCGACCTCACAGTGCCGAGAAGGACAACCAGGCTGCGCCCAAGATAGAGGTAGGACTAACTCCCAGCAGTAGCATACCCACACCTCCGCTCACTACTCCAAAACCAGGAAGAAATATGATTTTGACACCGTCGTGTTCATCATGTCAACAACATTTAATTACTAGCAGATCAACGATTGTAGGAAGGAAGCCCGGGATGGAGGGTGAAGATGTGAAGTTACCTCCGTTCCATGGAAATGGAACTGACAACCCAGAGCAATATTGGTTCTTATGTGAAGCTGTGTGGACTATTAAATAGATTACGGATGATGAGGCCAAGAAAGGTCAGTTGGCGATGACTCTTCGGGGTCGCGCACTAGACTGGTTCATGAAATTTGTACAAGTTCCTGTAGGAAGTCCAGAAAAGACATTAGACGAAGTTAGAAAAGGATTGATCGCAAAATTTAGAAAATCGAAGTCTGAAGCGCAATACATTATGGAACTCAAGGAGATCAAGTAGTATCCGAATGAGACTGTTTCGGACTTCAACCAAAGGTTTAAAACACTAATGGAAAGAGTCAGCTTTGAGATGAGTGACATTCAGCATAAGGAATGGTTCATCGCGGCGTTACTACCTCATATTCGACTCCCATTGATGCAGCAAAATATTGTGACACCTAGCGAGGCTCTGGAGATCATGATGTGGTTAAAAGCTTCACTGGTTGGTGAGAATGCAACCAACATGTCTCAGATTCAGACACAACTGGCCAACCTGACAATTCAGTTGCAAGACCTCAAGAAGGGTAAAGAGCACCGCAAAGAGGTTTGGTGTACTCGATGTCACGCAGAGGGACACACCAGGGAGAACTGCCCATATTTTTGCAACTATCTAGTATCAAAAGCGCCAAACCCATTGAGTGGCAGAGGTATTCCATGGTGCCGCATTTTTCAATTCTATAGACATCGACATGAGGAGTGTCAACACATGCAGAAGATGGTCACAAAGCTAATGAATTTGTACTGTACATTCTGCAAGTCTGTCGGGCATGAAGATAAGGATTGTCGCGCATATGGCTTACTCTAGGAGAGAACATATGACTCATACTACATAAAGGGAGATGACTAATGTGCAATACAACAACCGCAGTTGCAACCATAGGTGGTCCAGCCGCCACCTCAACCACAGATGCAATTTGTACCGCAACAACAGTTTGTGCCACAACTACAGTATCATCAGATGTAGATGGCTCCGCAACAGCCATAGTACATTCAACCAGCGCATTATGTTCAACCAGGCCAGTGTGTTCAGCTTCAACCGAATCCCCTGCAGCAGCAATTCAATCAACCACAATATCAACAACAAGGAGGATTCCATGGAGGATTCTGAGGAGGACAAGGTGGATGCTTTGGTTGAGGAGGAGGACGAGGTCGCGGACCTATGCAATGTTATAATTGTGGAGTATTGGGACACTATCAGAGCGAATGCCCGTAGTTGAAAGCGCAGTGTACATATTGTTTTGTCGTCGATCACACTATTGAGAATTGTCCACAGTTAATTGCAAGGTGGCAGGCCGGCAATGTTCCGTAGCTGCAAAACCAGAATAAGTTGCCGAATCAAAATCAGTTTCCGAACCAGACTCAGTCGCCAAATCAAAATCAACGTCCAAATAAGAATCAGAATGCAAATAAGAATGCGAACCAACTTGGGAATCCACCATTAAACCAGACTCAGGAAGCAACTATCGCGATGATTTCCACAGAACCAAGAATGCAAGATGTTGTTGTTGCTGTTATCACTCACATAGGTGCGACGACAAGAGAGGATGGCCCACATCCACTCATTCGGCTGGCTGGAAAGAAGAAGGTGCAGTTTGATATTGATGTTGAGCGTGACACATTCTTTGAAGCACGTAATGCGATGGGACGAAATCTTGGTAAGATAATTATTTATGACATGCCCCCTGCTTTTGATTCAACTTTGGCAATAGGACAATCGCGATAGGATGATACTTTGTTGAACTTCTTCGAAATTTGCTTGTCACTGGCACGTGATCCCGATGCTCTTGCCGAGATAGAGAATCTGTTGCATCGACTGAAAAAGGGGTGGAAAGAGTCCGCAGTGAACTCTTTACAGAGGTGGAAGACAAGAAAAGATATGCGCATGAATATCCAGATTGGGGACTACGAGGTAGATTCAGTCAATCTGGATCTTGGCTCAGATGTCAATATTCTCACCAAGAAGACATGGCAGAATATGGGGATCCCAATGTTAAGCTGGTCTCCTGTGCAGTTGCGACTGGCTAATCAGGCTAAGGTAACACCGATTGGGAGAGTTTCGCATCTCGTTGTGGACATTGAAGGTATGCAAACCTATGTAGATTTTGATGTTATCGAAGTTTTTGAGGGTGGAGGCTCCTATCCCGTGTTGTTGGGGATTAGATGGGCCAACGACAGTGCAACAGTAATTAATTTTAAAAAGCGGACGATGACCTTTGAAAACCGCGACCTCATAGTCATAGCTCCATTGGATCCAATTGAAGGGCACAGGTATGTTGAACCAGTAAAGGATGAAGTTGTCAGCAGATGGGATCATGCGTACAATATTTCAAAAGATTACATCCATCTGACTGCCAACAGTGAACTTGGTTGGTGCAGCTCTATTTCTGCGTCTTCCGACTTTAATGATGCCTTAGAGAATTGGTAGAATCGCTTGCATGAGGTGTCTTTTCGCAAGTGTGGGTTGATCACGCAGTTGGTATGTCGTGTTGCGACTGAAACTATTGCATTTCCAGTGTACGAAGGACTGCTCGGATTGTTTGAATTTCTCATGGCATTTGAGGAAAAGGTATCAGAACCACAACGATTGCTGGCATTGGAGGAGGTGATGAAGGCCGCTCCAGGACATTGGTGGGCAACCCATAAGAAGTCGATTACTGGGTGGTCACAGTGTCGAAGATTGATGACAATTCACTTTGGCGACACTGAAGTTTACCACACAAGAAAGTATGATGGGAGGAATGACCCTAGCGGTCATCTGGTTGAATGTCAGACTTTGTGGGCATCGCGACCAAAGGATGAGTGGGTCCATGCCTTTGTCCATACTTTGGATGAAATGTCGCGATCTTGGTAATGCATCAACTAAGTTGCATGGGGAGATTACCACTTGGTTAGAGTTGACGGTTTGCTTTACTCACACCTTTAATTTTGCAGATGCCAATCCAGAGGGCCAGAGGATGGTGATGATCCACCGAATATCAAAATTCTGGAGACAGAAGGGAGTCGAGATGTCATAGCACCTGATGCACCGACTGATCTGGTAACTCATCCATTGAATATTGGGAAGATCAACATTGGGACGGAGGAAAACCTAAAGTTTGCAAATGTTGGGGACTACTGGGATGACGAAATGATGGAAAAGGTCACAAACCTGTTGCATGAGTTCCAATATTTGTTCCCTACGAAGTTTTTTGAAATGATGGGAATACTGGGAGATCTAGGAGAGATGAGGATTCCATTGAAGCCGGATGCGAAACCAATCAGGCAGCGACTGTATCGACTGAATCCGCAACACAAGGAAAGGGTCAAAGCTGAACTTGACCGCATGATGGATGCTGCGATCATTGAGTCGATAGAAGAATCAGAATGGATTAGTCCTATGGTGGTGCAAGACAAGAAGACAGGTGAGGTTCGGATTTGTGTCGACTTGTGGAAGTTGAATGATGCGTGTATGCATGATCCGTTTTCGACGCCATTCACAGATGAGGTGTTGGAAGGAGTGGGCGGTCAAGAAATGTATTCTTTCATGGGTAGTTTCTCTGGCTATCACCAGATCAGGATCATGAAAGAGGATCACCATAAGAACACATTTGTGACTGAATGGGGTTGTTTCCAGTATATTGTGATTCCCTTTGGGCTAAAGAACGCACCTGCGATATTCTCCCGTGTTGTTGTCGCTGCATTCATAGACTTTATTCGGAATTTTTTGCAAGTCTATATGGATGATTGGATAGTTTATGGATTGATTAGTGACCATCTAGAAAATATGCGACTGATGCTAGAGCAATGTTGACAACATCAAATCTCACTGAACTTGGAAAAATGTATATTCTGAGCACCTTTTGGGATGTTGTTGGGTCACATTGTCTGCAAGCAAGGATTGTTGGTTGACCCAACAATGATTGCGCTTATTTTGAGTTTGACACCACCTACAAATGTAAAGCAGCTGAGAGCAACACTGGGGCACACGGGGTACTACCGCAATTTTATCCATGGTTATGCCGCGATTACAGCTGCTATTCAAAAGTTGTTGAAGAAGGATGCGGTATTCTTATGGAGTCCCGAATGTCAAGTAAGTTTTGAGACGTTGAAGGCTAAGATGGATTCAGCACCGATACTGGTCTTCCCGGACTGGAGCAAGGAGTTCCATGTCCACGTGGATTCCTCATTGATTGCGCTAGGAGTAGTGCTCATGCAACCAAGGGAAGGCGATCTGGATCACCCAATTGCTTTTGCGAGTTGGAAGCTGTCGTCTATGGAAAGGAATTATACGACTACAGAGAGGGAAGGTTTGGAAATAGTATATGTGCTATAGAATTTCAGGAATTACCTGTTGGGGGGTCATTTCTAAACGTTCACAGACCATTTAGCTTTGAAATACCTGGTCAATAAGCCTGTGCTGGGGGGGAAGATATGTCACTGGCTACTTCTCTTTCAAGAGTTTGATTTTGAGGTAATTATGAAGCCAGGACGCTTGAACGTGGGGCCAGATCATTTATCGTGAATTGAGACAGGTGAAGAACCAACAAACATTGAAGATGGGTTTCCAGATGAGCAATTATTTAGAGTTGAGGTGGATGACGATTACTATGAAGAAATAATTCAGTTTTTGGCAACAAGCACTGCACCAGACGAGTTCACTACAAGTCAGAAGAAGCAGTTGGTGGTGAAGGCCACATATTTTCAGTTGATTGTCGAACAACTATATAAACTAGGACTGGACGATATCTTAAGGCATTGTGTCCTGCCTCATGAGCGAGGGCAGATATTGTCAGAGGCACATGCAGGAGGACACTATGGAGGTCGAGCTACTGCTAGGAAGGTGTTGCACGCAGGGCTTTGGTGGCCCACTCTACATAATGATGCGACGGATTATGCGCGCACCTACATTGTTTGTCAATGAACTGGAAAACCATAAAGGACGAACGAGATGCCGCTAATACCTCAAGTGACACTAAACCCATTTGATAAATGGGCAGTGGATTTTGTGGGACCTATCAACCCACCAGGGAAGCGCACTGGTGCACGATACATAATCACAGCGACAGATTATGTGACAAGATGGGCGGAGGCTACACCAGTTGTCAATTGCACCGCTGCGACAGCAGCGCAATTTTTGTTTGACAACATTGTTACTCGGTTTGGATGCCCAAAGGTATTGATGAGTGATCTGGGGAGTCACTTCATTAATCGCACAGTTAGCACATTAAAAATAGAGCTTCAGATACAATATAAGAAGAGTACCCCATACCATCTGCAAGCAAATGGCATAGTGGAGGATTTCAACAAAGTGTTGGAGCATGTGCTTACGAAGGTGTGTAACGCGAACCACGACGACTGGGATTTGAAGATTCCAGCAGTCTTGTGGGCATATAGCACCACTTGTAAAAGATTGATAGGACAGAAACCGTTTAGATTGGTGTATGGGCAAGAGGCAGTCATGCCTATGGAGTACATTGTTCCGAGTTTGCGCATAGAAGCCGCGACAGGTATGGATGATGCAGCTACATTAGAAGAACGACTGGCACAGTGCGTGCAGCTCGAGGAGGGTCGTTTTATAGGAGGTTTTCAACAGCATGTGGAGAAGGATCATAAAAAATCTTGGCACAATCGCCATATTAAAATTAAACAGTTTCAACAAGGCGACTTAGTGTTGTTGTATGACAGCAAGTTCATGAAGCATCCCGGTAAATTACAGATGCATTGGCTTGGTCCATATCACATCAGTTGCATTACTTCAGGAGGCATAGTACAACTGCAGCAGTTAGATGGAGCGATGCTGCCAAAGCTAGTAAATGGTAGCAGGTTGAATCCCTACAGGACGAGCTCGGAGCAGCGCGATGCTTAATTGCATTGTGAAAAAAAAAATGCAAGATGCTAGATGGCAGGATGGCGCACCAGCAGGACCAGGATGTGCAAGTTCGAGATATGGTATCGCAGTTTGGGAGCCATGCTGTGGTAGCCGCAGAGTCACGACACGGTCAAATCAATAATAAATGCAGACAGTTAAATGCAGTTGATTAACGATGCTCGGTGAAGTGACCTGCAGTTATGGCAGATCCGACTATTAGATTGACAGGATCGACAACAGATTTGGATAGTTAATGCGTGATTTGGTCATGATGATCGGCGTGATTTGGTCATAATGATGGACGGATCGATTTGGCGCTATAAGAACGGGCCGAGATTGGTCGGAAGCCATCATTTTGTGCAGAGTGAATTGATTTGAGTAGTGTTTTGTTGAATTGTCCATGGTTTAGTAGAGTTGCAGAGCCAAGTTGCGTCCTGTTGAACGAGTTGTCAAGTAGGGTGAGGTTGAGCAGCAATTCGGCGTTGCGGGGGACGAGTGCGAGATGCAGATTGAACCCAACACAGTCGAGATTTCAAGTGAGTTAGAATCCCCCGTCATTTCTATCACCATTGAAGAAGAATTCAACAGTATGTCCATCGAGTCATCGGTGATCCTGAAGAAAAGGAGGGGGGGAAGCAAAGCTCCCCACCACCGGGGAAGAGGAAGACTCGATCATATGCACAAGTGGCAGAAGAGGTCCCTGAGGCGAGTCCGTCGAGCTCAGGCATTTTGGAATCCAAGGCTCGAGCTGGGGTATCCGCTGTGGATATCCTCGGCTATATACCTTCCTGTCGACCTGGTGCGCAGCTACAGAAGCTCACCAAGAACTAGTGGTAGTAGGTTAGGATGCCAACACTCCCACCAAGAATTGTATGCAGCGCGAATATTGTTCCTTCTCTGATGCAGATGAAATACGATGATCATGATTTGTTGACGCTGCAGGACGTTATGACGGAACCTTTTCTGCCGAGAGTAGCAGGAGAAGCCGGCTCGACACCCCGCATTCCACATGATTGGGCATGCAGGTTGGGCAAAGCAATATTTTTGCGCTTAATCAACATGCCGCACTTTAGGCAGTTGACAGAGGCAAATGATTGCGTTAAGCAACTTTTTGCCTGCTTTCATGGTGGAATTTTATGGTTGGACAGACCGATCACTGTTATGGTCGACTTGATTTCCGAGATCACGAGGTTGCCAAAGGATGGGACAGATCCCGCGGAGTATTCTCAGGGGAAGAACAATGACAAGAAGCTCACAGCAAGGTTGAGGACGCGATATGATTTGCAGCGCGACGGATGGGTGTACTGCCTTACCAGCATCAATGATCCAATAGTTCGCATCGGGGCACAGATCCTAGCTACTAAAATAGTCAGGAACAACCGACCCAACCAAGGAAATTCAGGGATCGTTGCATGCGCTGAGCTGTGTGCGGAAGGAGTGCAAATGAACTGTGCTCTTTTTGTTGAACCAGTTGATGGAGGACGCGGTGGGGGTCCAGGTGGGAAAGCGATCATTTACATACAGCTGGATATTAATTTTAGTCGCGTCTGTCGCCTGGATGGAGCCCGACAACTATCAAGGAATGGATGTTGATGGAGTTAAAGGTTTGTAAGGGTGCATGCTACCAAAACCTTTGGTGGGTGCAAAAACCTAAGTGACTTAAGGATTGCATCGTGCAGTTCTAGTTGTACTGGGAAGCACTGCAAGAGGTGGTTGAGCGTGTTCCGCGGTTGTCTCAGGCAGTCGTCACAAAATATAAAGGGATTGCCTGGTTTGCGATTGGCCCACACAACATTCATGTGCAAGCGTGGCATGATTCGGGGCAGTAGTGGTTGTAGACCCCATGCAAATTTTTCGATGAGGAGATGGATGTGATCATCGACGACTAGCCCATCGAGTGGCGAGAACTAGTCACTTTGGAAGAAGAATCCATGGGGGTCCCACTGGATGCACTAGAGATGGAACAACAGAATAACCAGGATTCGGATCAAGAGTCGTCGTAGACACCTACAGATGAAGAGGTAGAGCACGAGATTGACGAGGGCAGAACAAAGGCGCGCTATGAGTGAGGAATGTCAAGTGGCGCAATCCCAACAATGGAAGTGCAAATCAAACGGCTGATTGTGGCCTTAACAAATGCGACAGCTCGAGCAATGAAGATGCATGCAGCAGCAGGTTTCAACAAGGTAAAAGCTTGCCTCGATTCCTTATTTGACATTGTTTTGAAGAAGGCACCAGAGGTAGTGACTGTGCACGCAGTTGGCACAATTAGCATTGAGCTGTGGGTTCGGAATGTGCAAATTCCCTCGATTAAGGTTGCGATCGACGATGAGGCTCTCCAGGATTCACTGCAACAACTACAAGGCTTGTCCATCAACATCAACGCACTATCTTCACGGACGTTGGTGCAGATACAAGCGGTTTCCAGATAGTAAATGGCAGACAGAGAGCAGGATGTCAGCAGTCAAGTCATGTGATCGCAGGAGAACGAAGCAGCACTCCGGAAGGAAGTAGAGGCATTAAAGGAGAAGGAAAAAGCGACGCGGGAGGTGGTCAACGAGTTGGAGAATAAGTTGGAACAGCTGATTTTCGAGAAGGCTAGCGTGATTGCAGAGCTGAAGAAGGACCAGGATCGTTTGACGGTGGAGAAATCCACCCTCTAGGACAGCAGAGTGTGGCTGGAAGAGGCAGTTTCGGAGGCTTGTCAGTACATATTGGATCCCACCGAAGCATTGGATTCGATTGAGAGAGCACAGCGACCTGGGGCTGTCATTTCCCAGTTGTAGTGATACAATTCCAACTTGCGGGCTTTAGCGCAACCAAGCACACCACCGGAGCAAGTGGTAGAGCAGAGAGGTACTATGGAGGAGTTGGACACCCAGTTGGGTGAGTTGGAGCAAGAAGCAACAAAGGTCACTGAAGCAACAGTGCAATTTTGGGGTAGCATCGTCCAGGATGAGCAGTTGGAGCAGCTGACCAAGTTGGTGCAGGAGGCAAAAGGGAAACTCTCTACAACGAAGGCCTCACTAAGAGTGTTGCCACTAGAGGTTCAGGTCACCAAGTCTATAGAGCTGAAGGAGATGCAGCAGTGAGCCTCCAGGGCCCTGGAACGTCAGCGAAAGCGCAACACACAATTGGACGAGTTCCAAGATGTTGGACCACAGCTTTTTGTTAGAGAATTTTCTGCACTGAAGATCGTGCAGGACGAAAATAAGGAAATTGTTGATAAGTTGACTGAACATCCATCAGCGCCGGACGTGACAGAGTGTCAGGAGATTGCTGCAATAGCCAAAGACCAAGCCAGAGAGATCAGTCAACAATATGAATATTTCTGACTGAAGATCAATGAGTACACCATGTCCAACTGACGTGGCTCGAGGGTGAGACACAAGATTGTGTTGGGGGGCTGTTGGCAGGTGGTTTGGTGAGTCAGTTGCGCAGCATCGTGGATGCTGTGAAAGGTCATAGATGCCACACAAGAGGGAAAGCAGAGCACAAGTCAATAGCATTTTGTGGGTTTTGGGTCATTTGGACCGCATTTTGTGGGTTTTTGGTCATTTTGGACCGCATTGTACAAGTTAAGGGTCATTTAGTTGTAAATATTGTTAGAAAGTAGTTAGGCGGTCAGCTAAGTGGACAATGAATGTAAAGACGCAAGCCTATAAATAGACATAGCATTGTAAGTGTTGAGATATCCAGATATAGATCTATCGATCTGTGAATTGAAGAGACAATTGAAGCACGGATGGTTTTGCTTGTTTTTGTCTGTTAATCTGGGTATGCAACGGAAGAACTATATTGTTGTATCTGAGTATGTTGCGAAGATTAATATGATATGATGTATTTCTGAGCAGAATCACTGTGTCTCTTTCTATTTTCCTGCTATGAATGCGATATATGAATGATGCGATGTTTATGTGCTCTAAATGATGTTATACTGTTAGATTTGTTTGCACATTGATGATTTTATTGATAATGAAATCTGTGGAATGATGATGCGGTTCTATTTAAATGCATAAGTTGAAATGTTAGATATGTTTGTGAATGCTGCAATAAGTTGATAAAGTGGTTGCACAAGGGTCCTTCTTCATTCGGCGGAAACATGGTTCCATCATCTCTCCCTTGAACATCTCGGGTGAGACTTCATCTACTCTGTAGGTGTTGCTAGACAGGGTAAAACCTGTCTGGGCTAGTGCTCAAGGAGATTGTGGTGGGTTGGATGTCGACAGAGTGAGGAACCCCTGTCGACTGGCTTTGTGTCAACATTCACATTATTATCCTCTTTTGTATCGTAATCATGTCTATAGGTCTGTAGCATTCAAACCCTTGTTCTTTTCAATGGCTCATGTGGTGAGGCTCAAGTATTTTGGATAAAAATCTTGAAATATGATGATAGATGCATGTAGATGTACCAGAATATAGGTTGGGTATCTTTCCTTAGAAAGTTTCAAGGTTTTCATATCCTAGTCACTAGAGAATTTTCTCTATAATTCGACAAATCAAGGGCTCATCTTAGATATGTGGAAATCCAGTTGTCTAAAGCATTCATGTCGCAAGATATAGAGCTTCCTCATCACAGTGAGAAGTGGTTCAAGTGCTGTAGATTCCAAAATGAAGCTTGGAAATGCTTCCTAAAATACCCTAACCAGGAGGTCAATATCAGAAAGAGGATTATTGTCAATTTATTTAAGAAGTAATGGCACTTGTGTTTGTACGTCATTCAAAGGTACATAACCTGTAAGGGAATGTACTCTTTAGCCTACTTCTATCACCTCAGGTTTATTATGATGTTTATAGGTTACCCCATCAATATGCCATTTTATTTGCATAGTATCCTATAAAAAATGTTGATTACTATTCAAAAGGGCAAGAAAATATTGACAGGAGCTTATTCCATTATGGTCTGGTCAAACTATTGATTGAAACTAGGTTAATGGATTTAAATGATGATTGGGAATAGTATATGTTCCAAAATTGTTTAGATGCGATTAAGACATATCCTATTGCTAATCCAGTTCGACAAAAGTTAAGACCGGTGAACCCTAGGAAATTTGTTGTTGTAAAAGAGGAAGTAGAGAATATTTTCCGTGCAAACTTCATCTATCTTGTCCTTCTAACTGAGTGGGTATCCAATTTGGTACCAATGGATAAGAAACACAGGAACATTAGAGTTTGTACTAATTTTCGGGACCTGAACTTAGCATGTCCGAAGGATAATTATCCAACCCCATTCATAGATCAAATCATCGATGAATGTGTTAGTAATGAGATCTTCTCATTTATGGACGGATTTTTAGGATACAATCATATTCCAATCCAACCTCAATATTAGCACAAAACTGCTTTCATATGCCCTTGGGGGACCTTTACTTATAAGATGGTGGTGTTCCGTCTAAAGGATTTCGAAGAAAATTTCCAACATGCTATGTCTTATGCTTTCCATGAAAGCAAGAAAATTGTAGAGGCCTATCTAGATGACCTAACATGAAAGTTTGGAAAGAGGGTGGTGTTGATGCCTGGAAAAATCCTTGTGTCGACAATAGGGGTTCTCCCAAATGAAAATTTTCAATTAGACTCTTCATTATTTGGGATAGGGAACCCATCTGGATTACAGTCCAAATACCATTCAAGGTAGTCTTGGAATGAATTTTTCGGATGCGGCCTGACCCACTGTTTAGGATTTTAATCGGTATTAAATGAAATGCAAGCTACTAAACCTACATGCAGAGGCTTATACTCACTAAATTGTACTTGTTTGACTGATAGGAAGAAGCCTCGCATAGTTATGCATAGGTTCTTACCTCTCATCTTATCACTTCCCTTACTATCAGTCACCCAAGTGAATGCCTTAATTAAATGCAATATTTTATTAAACTAAACTATCCTTGCAAGGAGCAGGATTAAGAGAGAGAAACACAAGGAAACTGCATCATGCATTCTTACAGAGGATAACCACTGAAAATAAAACACATTTAATAGTTACAAGATAAATTTAACACATTAGATAACTTGAGTATTAACGTTCATCACATTCATTACTTGTAGAAAGCAAAGAAAATCGTGTTTGCTTGCATATGCACTAAAATAATTCAAAAACTTTTAGAATAACCCAACAGAAACAAGAACAATCTTACTGCAATTTAATAGACAAAAGGAGGAAACCAGTTCCATTCATTCATCCACACATTTTAACATAGTCTCCATTGCAAGCTTCCACCAAGAAAATTTCCTTGTTCATTATCAAAAATAATTCTTACATATGAGTTTCAACAAAATCTTCCTCAAAGTAAAATCCCCTTCCTTTACCCCATTTCCTCTATTTATCCTCTCTATTCAACCCCCCCATGTGACTTTTCAGTTCACCTTCATTTAATTACAACCCTTTGTCTTCCAAGACCTTTGTCATATTTCAATTGCAACTTAAATAAAGGGGACAAAAATACATAAGAAAATAAATTATTACATCATTGGGTGGGGCACCCTCTTGATTTTGTATAAATTTATTCCAAAGGCCACTTTCATAAGATATAACATTTAACTGTTGTGACTACAACAACCGTAAATCCACTTCATGAAAAGACAAATCTTTGACCATTGCATTAAGGCCTTTGGTCATTGTGCTATGCCCATTATCCAAGTACTGTGTTTTCAACATTGCTTTCCCAATGTGTTCATGTAGGTACTCTAGAGTAAGATTTTCCATATTATGAATAGTAGATATGTCTTCATCCTTAATGGTTCTCAGTTCTATCAATCTCTGCTCTTTTGGTACAGGGTTTTCAAATGGGCCAGGAGAAGGCAAATGAAACTTTTCAAAAGATTTGACTATATTCTGATGGATCCCTTCACATCATGAAATAAAGGTTGCTACCTCACTTTGAAAATTCTTCTAAACCTTTTGGAAACTATCTAGAGGATCAATATCCAATCTTAATTCATTTGTAGATTTCTTGAGCAGATAGGGAAGGATTTCCTTTGCTTTATTTCTCTAGGCATTTAGCTTCTTCATTTTGTCACTAATCTCTCCTAATTTCTATTGAGTGGCATTAGTTGTCTCAGATATTTGCTTGAGTCTGGACACCATTCCCTATAACTCAAACATATATTATGTGAGTAGCTCCTGTGAATGGAACAATTGTTCCTGAAGGGTGGATGCACAATCATAAAATGGGGTTAAATCATGCTTTTTCTCTTGGGAAATGTTCAATGCAATTGTCAACGAATCCTTTTCTCAATTAAGCTCTGCTACTTGAGCCTGCAGGGCTCCCTTTTCAATAGAGAGAGTTTCTATTTGTTGGTCCCATCGAATTTCCTTTGATTGCATTTCTTATAATTGGGATTTCAAATATGTCTTTTCTCCTTCCAATATTACCACCTAAACATTAAGTGAATCTCTTTCTGCTTCTAGAACTTGAATGTTGTTCATGGCTTCTCCCTTTTTAATTTCAATGGTATCCCACTGGAATCTAAGTTCAATTCCTTTATTTCTTCCTTGAACCAGATTGTCTTTAAGCTTAACTACTTTAACCTTTCTGCTTTCTATACATTTGTATACATTATCTTCATTTCACAGAGTTGCAACTACACCAATGGATGTTGTGAACTTCGGGTCCCTGTTGGTACCTTCGACCACTAGAACTTCTCATATTGTAACTATGTCAGGCTGTGAGGCGATTTTAAGCTTCCTTTCTATCTACTTCATGATTGTCTTTCTCTTGGAGTCATAAACAATAGTCTCCAACTTAGCTACGGTGTGTTGCTTGGAGGGTGTAAATGGGGTGAGTCCCAACTCAGGGAAAGGAAGATGTCCTCCAATGAGTGGAACTTATGTTTTGGTGTTTGTTGTAGCATCAATGTCCATATCTTGACCTTCATTACCAAGTTCCTCACCTCCTTGTTGACCGTTTTCTTCCATAGCTTTCTTGAAAGCTTCTTCTTCTTCTTTCTTCTTTTGGAGTTCCTCCTGCTGAGCTGATTCCTGTAGATGTTGTTGTATTAACTCGGCCCTTTTATTTTCTTTCTCTACAACAAGATTATCTAGTTTTTCTTTTTCGGTTCATTTCCGTGGTTCTTTTGCTTCCTCTCTTGCTTTTCTTTCATCCTCATCCTTCCTTGCTAGCTCTTCCTCCTACAATCTTTTACTTATTTTAGCCAAGAGGGATTCTTCCACAGCTTTCTTCCTAGTGACTTCTTCCAAGTTTTCTTGTGTCGAGGCATCTGTTGGTTTGTTCAAGCTTGCTTCCTTGACACCCTTCCTTTTGTAAAGTCTTATGTCCAATTGGACAAGGTTTGGGACTCATCTGTATACTTCTTCTTCCTTCAAAAATCGATCAGCATATTCATGTGAATTTTAATAGATGTGCAATGCAAAGCCACCTTTTTGTGACTATCATTTATTACAAAGATCTTCTTGCTGAAGTGAAAGGAATCCAAATCCTTTATCAATTTTGGGACATATTTGACCTTGTTCATTCTGTAGGATCTAACTATCAATGGGAGTGGAGGCCAAGAATCTTTCTTATTGTTATGCATGAAATGGTCAATACCATTCACATAGGTCTGCCTCACAATTTATTTCATAATAATGCAATCTGTGACATACTTGGGTAACACAAATGGACCCTTTGATCCTCCATAGATACACAAGTAGGTGACTTCAGGGGTCAAATAGAAATCCCCTAATTTTGTGACTACTGCAAGAGCATCCTCAAACATACAATCTAGCTCCTTTTCATATATCAATTTGTAAAGGGGGCCACGAACTCTTTGCAGATCTGCTTGTAGTAGCTTGCATGCTTTTGGGTCCATAGAAACTGATAAGCCACATAAATAAGAGATTCATTAGGATTCCATCTACATCCGAGACAGGGAAAGGGATTCCAAGTCATGATACAATCTGTAATATCCCCATTTTGACCCCATTACATTCAAATGTAAATGATGTAATATTGTTATAAGATCATGGTGAGGAGCTCAAGGCCAAGGCCCCGCCATCGATTTATTAATTCATATGGTTTACGTGCTAGCCAGGCACAATGGAATTGCGAATATCATGTAAATATGCATTTTTAATAAAAATACCCACAACTAGCTATGTAATGCAACAAGAGATGGAGGCATGATTTTACAAGGAATTGGGAGGGAAAACATTCAAACTCTTGAGCCAATCAAGTCAAGCCAAGTGTCAATGAGAGAACCCATCAAACCCTCAACTACCCATCTTGACTTTTGTACCCAATCATTGATTTATCCAAAGAGTTTGTTGAGGTAGTTAATGCCTTGGGGAATGGAAGGTATGGTTGTCCAAATTTGAGTATGGGAAAGCCACCCTTCATGGGAAATCGCATTTTGCTTCTTGGGAAAGAAAGGAGCCATGAATTGCTCCCCAAGCCATTATCCAGGAACTAGTTCTCCTCCCTCACGAGTTTGGAGCTACCTGGGAGTTTTCCAACCATGTTTCTCTGTGTTTTCCTCCATTCTCAGCTAGGAGAAGGGCATTTTTGTGTTGTATACCAGTGGGGAAGAAGGTCAATCGAATTGGGGCTCCATAGAGACCGTCCTGGCTGCTGAATGCTTAGATAGTTGGGGAGAAATTGCTTCCTCCCTGTGAATTTTTCCCCCATCCCACAATTCGTTTTTGGATGGAAACAATTTGGGAAAACCCCGTGGCCATCCTGTGGGTAACTCCATTGCTTTGGCTTGAGCTTGAGTGCAAGCATCCAGGGTTCAAGTGTATCCTGATAAACCCAGCTGTTGGTTGGCTTGGCTCAGTTGAATTGTTGAATTGGCTGTGAATGAGTTTGAATGTCATCGTTTTCCTTGTAAGAATCATGCTCAGCTCAGGGGTGGAAGTTGTGTTGAGAGATTGATGAACACAACTGGCCTATGGTTGGGTGGAACGTTGCAGCAACATATCTAGTTGCTTGGGATCATTTCACCATAAAGATAAGTGTTTCTATGTCTATGTATTTACTTTTGCAGTGTTTAAATTAATGACTGTTATTGATATATTGAATGCATTCGAAAATATGTGTGTGGATGAGTTTATTTTCGTTGTGCATGTTTGATTAATTTGCATCTGCACACATAATTTGTTTTTAACTGTATGAATCTAATGAATGGGCTTAGTTTATGTAAAATCCCTGTATTTGGCATCATGTTCCCTTCCTTTCCTTGGATAGATGGGAGGGGATGCGACAGAATGGTATCAGAGCTGTTGGTTGCAGCATTGGGCCTTTATGGGCTACCTATCACAGTTGCAGAGGTAAGTATGCTTCCTGCTCAGCACTGATAATTAAGAAAATTTTCAAAATTTTCAAATTTTCAAATTTTTCTAAGTGTCTATGAGTTTTCTGCCAAAAACTGTGTCAGCGAATCTCGGTGAGTTGGCGGCGAATCTCGGCGAGTTGGCTCGAAATAGCGGCAGAACTCACTGACTGGAGCCGACACGGTTGGTGAATCTGGCCGAGTCACACCAAAAAAAATTTGCAGAATTTTAAAAAAATTTCTAAGTATTTTTGAAAATTTTCTAAGTGTTTTTTTTTTGCTGACGCGCTTCGGAGAGTCTCGTGGAGTTGGGCCGAAACGGTGGCAGAACTCGGCGAGTTGGGACGAAACAATGGCAAAACTCACTGAGTGGAGCTGGCACGTTTGGCGAATTTGGCTGAGTTGCGCCGACGAAGTTGCGAGAGTGCCCAGGGAAAGGAAGAAAAATTTCAAAAATTTTCTAAGTGTTTTCGATAGCCAAACTAGGCGAGTTGGCCTGAAAGAACTCGGCAAGTTGGCCCGCAACGGTGGAAGAAATCGGCAAGTTGGCCCGCAATGGTAGAAGAACTCGGCAAGTTGGTTCGAAACGGCGAAAGAACTCGGCGAGTTGGTCCGAAACGGCGAGATATTTTTCTAAGTGTTTTCGGCAGAAGAACTCGACAAGTTGGCCCGAAACTGTGGTAGAACTCGGCAAGTTGGCCCGAAAATGCGGTAGAACTCGGTGAGTTGGCCTGAAACAGGTCGGAAGAACTCGGTGGGTTGCTCCAAAACAGGGAATTTAAGCTTTTTTCCAGGGAGATTTTTCAGGTGCCGAAAGTTGAAAAATGCCATGGAACTTATGCGCCAGATTGCGCGAAATCAAAGGATTTACAAAAAAAAAGAGGGCGTTTCCCTCAACCCACCCTGCAGTGGCATAGGGAAGCCACAAGGGAGCAAGCCCCCTTGACCCCCGTCGTCCCCCAGAGATAGTCGTTGAAAGTGTGAAATGCATTCTCTATGCTTGGGATGAGAAGCAGGAATTGCATAGAAGGTTGTGGAAGCCTTATTAAGAGTAATTGGTTGTAATATGCATTGCAGAAGAGCAATGGGAGCAGCAAGGAAATGTTGATAAGAGGGATATTCCTCACCTTAAACTATTTATGTTTATAGCATAAGAATTGCATGTTTGGAAAATATCAAGAATGAATGATTACACATATGTATATGTTGAATCGCTAATTCATGAGAAGATCATAGCTAATGATTTCTTGTATGCTTGGTAGGAAAGCCAAGAAAAGGATCAGCTATGATGTAGAGGAGGAACTCCATGTCATAATGAGGAATTGCTTGAACCATGTTGTCATATATAATGTCTGCCCAATTAAAAATAGTGCCATGCATTGTAATATGATAAAGCAAAGGCATCCAATTGATCTTGTAATGAGTTGAGTTGGGCCTCCCATAGAGCCTGCATATGAGAGTAGCAACAATCCTGAAAGGATTCTTCAAAAATTTAGTTTCATATTCCCCATCGTCTCTCTGGTGCAGTTTCTTTCCTGTAATGTCCCCCTCACCCAATCCGACCATCGGGAGGGGATGCTGGGAAAACCTGGGCTCTAAAATTTTTCCCCAAGTTCATAATACGTTTTTCAACATATGCAATGTGTGTAGAACATAAATAAACATGCACAACGGAATTCAAATATATCCACACACATCTAATATGCAAATACAAGCATAAACATTACAGGCATGAAATAAAAACAGTTCAGATTCAAATGCATAGAATACTTATCTTTATCCAAAGAAGATCCACAAAACTGGTTGTGTAAGAGCACTTTTCCACCCAACCATGGGCACTCAGTCCAACATATACTCTTTCTATTGCTGAGGCTACCGGGGCGAAGGAAACACCTACAGTCTTCTATCTATCATCCCACAACCCATTTTGCTCTTTGTGCTTAGCCAAAGGCTCATACAGAGCTCTATAGGGGTCTCACTCATCCCTCACAGCCTTGGCTTCCACAATACCTTCCCCACACAACTCCCTTCTAGCTCAGGCATCCCCTTCCCCGATCCACGGTTCTCTTGGGTGATCCATCTTGCCGAGTGCTTCCAGTGTGTGCATAGAAGAAGTCCAACCTAGTATTAGCTGCTATAGAACCTCCTGTAGCCTCAATTTGTGGTTTCTCAAGCACCTACGAGCAGCAGAACTCAAGGGTAAGGGTTCTTAGCTTATCCAACCTCTCTGCTCACCTACAGCCAACAAAACCCACTTCCCAATCTGCAACATGGTCTCCAAATTCGAATTTATGGGTTCAAAAAAACATGGTAAGTTTATGGACAGCAAGGGAGAGCTCTGTATCTTCTAAACCTGCATGTAAGAATGAGACAAATGAGGGTTGAATCCAAGGGATATGGGAAAATGGTGAAAATACAATTGAAATAACTTCTGCCAATAGAGAAAAGACTCCTGGAAGTTGTAGAATGACTTCTATCATGACTGAACTGTCACAAAAGTGCAGTCAGTGCCATGCTTCAATAACTACATAAGGTGACTTTTTCCACCAACCACACACATGCATTAATGATTGGATAAAAATGGTCAAAAAAGGAGATATTTGGTTTATTCTCATCACATAACAGAATTTTGGGTGAGTTCTAAGGTTGACACTTGGCAGCAAGGATTCAGTCACCCATGGACCCCCTTTCCTCTTCCCCTCTGGTGGAATCATATCCCCTTTGGTACTCTTTACAAAACCAGTCTTGGACCATTTTATTAATTATGCACATAATATTTACATATATTATAAATCAGCATAAAAGCCAAACAAACAATCCAAATAAAATATAAACATCATACATGCCTAGACATTCACTAGTCGAGCCTTGGCCTTGAGCTCCGCACTAGGAATTCACATTGGCATATTTACATCATTTACATAATATTGGATAAATACATTCCAATTCAAAACTAGGGGTATTACATTTCCTGGCAGCAATATCTTCTTATCACATTTGGCATAGTCAAGTTTTAGGCTTGCGATCCATTCTTCCATAAAAAATGCTCTTGAAGCTAGAAGTCTATATGATTTTCCGATATGTGTAGGCTAGAATGAAGCAAAACCTTTCCCTATAGCACTTGTAATGATACGATATTTAGTATCAATATGGGGAAGGACTCATCCTATCACTTCAGCACAAGGGAATAATTCAGGCCTGAATGTGGCCTTGTGAACACTTAACTTTTTGATGTTCTGATAAATCAAGTCTTCCTCAATGGTAGCTTCTGGGACATTCAGGTCTTTGATCAAATGGTAAATTTCACTCCATTTGAATTCGGGAGCTATGCCTGTGATATTTTGTGTGTCATTGAACTCAGTCTCTAGATATGCTTCCTGAACCGTTTCATCATCAGACGCTATCTCCAATACGGTTTTCGAGGAGCGCTTAGAACCCCTTTCTCACATTTATGAATCATGTATGATAGAGGAAACATCATTATCTTGCATAAAATCCATTGAACTCATGAAATGAGATGCAATTTCAGAAAAGAAGCAAAAACTACAAAGATTTGCAATAAATAAACAAGTTCATTTCATATGAATAAATGAATTGTTCATCACTAAATCTAGAAACCCCCTAGTTTATCCATTAGGGTCTGCATGGGTGCATTGTCTAGCTCACAAAAGGGAAAATGAAGCGGCTCGTGGTAGTTGAGATAGGGTTGGAGAAAATCAATATGTTCTTGGATTTAAGGTTTAAGGTAGCATTTTAATAGGAATGGGAGAAAACTTCAAAAGAATGCTCATTTGGGAAAGAGAGGCATGGATTGAGCTTTAGGGAATAAGTCGTTCAATACAAGTGAGTCTTGAAACCCTTAGGCCCCAAGAACAAAATCAACCAATAAAAAATAAAATAAAGAAAATGGCCAAGAATGAGACTGATAAGACCAATCATGGGCCCTTGGCCTCAAACCACACATTTCCAACTGGAAATAAACTAGTTTGAGACCCACCAATCAAGGAAAAAGTGTACTTACCTGGGAAATGGATGACAAATTTTCTAATTTGGTTGGTAGTAGACACGAGCATACTGAGCAAGGAATATTCTCCAAGTGACATGGACTTGAATGGGATTAAGTGACAACAATGATGCGAGAGAAAACGATGTTCTTTGTTTTAAAAGGTATTTTTTAAAAACCTAAGTCCTCAAACGAGCCTTAAAAACGGATTTGGCGTGCTTTAGTGACATTGAACGAGTCATTTCGATGAAAAGGGGCGAGTTTCCTTGACGTGTATAAGTGGTGTATTCCATTTCACATGCAATGATATGTTTCGGCGTTGAACTTCAAGTCACGACGACAATATCGGTGTTAAATAGCAATGCTCGTTGATATGATTTGGCGTAAAATTAAAAACTTTCACGATGTTGTGTTTCGGCAAGTTGTATCAGCAAAAAACTAAAGGTCCCACCAATATGTTTTGGTGCAAAATAGATAAGTATGCCGAAATGTTTCAGCACCAAAGTTACAAGTTCGTCGAAAAGATAAGAAAACACCGATGGTTTCGGCAACCATCCGGAAAGTCGAGCGACATGTCGACAAAAGAAATGTTTCGTTTGAATAGGATAAATCACTTTGACGTTTCGGTGTAATTTCAAAATATCTTCGAAGTTTCGGTGGAGAACATTGATTCATGTCGACATTTCGACGCAAAAAGTGAAACATCGCCAAAATTTCAGAGACAAGTCAAAATGTTAGTCGATGTTTCGATGTAAAAGGGTGAGTTTCAGCGATATTTGGTAGACTTAGGTAAACTCGACGAAATGTAAAACTTCTAAAAAAGGTCAATTAAGGAAGGTTTGAAATTTGGCTAAGTACTCTCTCAGCTTTCTGGGAATATGTCAACTTCATGTAGTACTAGACTTAGTCTAAGAGGGATCCAAAAGTTTCAAACAGGTAAAATCCAAATTTAAGGAGGGGGGCTAGTCTTTTCAAAAGAAAATACTAGGGAGGGTGGTTGTAGTTGCAACAATTGGATCAACCAAAGAACCTTAGAGCTAGCTTTGATAGATTTTGTTGTTATAGGATTTGTTTGAATCCTCATAAGTGCATTTTATGTGTCATATTAGGTTGATTACTGGGTTTCATTGTAACTTTCAAAGGATGGGATAATGGTAGATCCATTCAAGGTTGAGGCAATTGTACAATTTCCCTCCCTGTGTAACTTGCAGCAGTTACAAATCCTTCAAGGGAAGTCCAATTTCTTACTAGGATTCATTGTTAAATATGCTAAAATCACAAAGGGTTTCATGTGTTTGCTTAGGAAAGGGGTCCCATTTATATGGGATGATAATGCTCATAAATCATTCGATGCTTTGAAAAAGGCTTTGATGTCTACTCCATTTCTGAGTCCTTCAGATTATACCTTAGATTTCCTATTTTAATTGATAGCATCCAAATATACGGTAGGAATGGTTCTGGTCCAGGAAGATGATTCTCACCAGGAACATGTCATTTACTACCTAAGTAAGAACTTGGCAGGTATTGAGTTAAGGTATTCTCATGTTGAGAAGTTGGAATTAGTTGTCATTCATGCGGTCCAAAGGATTAGGTAGTACATCATCCTTAGAATAACAACTATCATTGTATATGTCAATCCATTTCAACATATCTTGTCTTGATGGGTCGCTAGTGGTAAGTATAATAAATGGATTGTTACTCTTTAGGAGTTTGATCTAGGTTTTGTGTCATCCAAATCTAATAATTCCTTATATTTTGTTGAGTTAATGTCATAACTTCCCCGATATGGTGAGGGGAGGGGATAGTTGAAAATGAGTCATTGCATGAAGAACAAATTTTCCTCATTAACTCGCAAAACTTTTGGTATGGAAACATTTTGATTTACTTACAAACCCAAGGGTCCCTACTCAATCTTCTCTTGATGAAAGACGCAAAATTTGTCACCAAGCAAGACATTATGTTATTAATGGAGATACTACATATCATTGAGGGATCAATACAATCCTAATACATTATCTAACCCAAGAGGAGGAAGAGAGTGCTTAATGATTTCCATGGTGGAGCCTGTGGTGGTCACCTATCTGGGCTTGCTACATCCCAAAATATTTTACGTGCGAGTTACTTCTAGCCCTTAATTTTCAAATATTGTGTTGAAGAAGTTAAGAAATTCCATCCCTATCAGGGATTTACCAGTAAAATGCACATGCATCATTCTCCTCTCTATCTAGTTATCACCGTTGTTCCCTTCACAAAATGGGGGATAGGTTTTACAACCAATAACTCCGCATTCACAAGTGGCTATAAACACATTATTGTGGTTGTTGGCTACTTTACTAAGTTGGTTGAAGCCATGCCTACCCTCAAGTGTGATGGTGAAATTGCAACACACTTTGTTCTTAACCAAATCATAGATCATTTTGGTATACCCAGGGATATTGTCACTAATAATGGCAGTCACTTTTCAAACAAAATGATGACGGAACTGGCTAAGAAACTTGGTTTTCGACAAGATTCCTCCTCGCCTTTCTACCCTCAAGCTAATGGTTAGGTAGATGTAGTCAATAAGTCCTTGAAAACCATGCTCCAAAGGATGGTGAGTAGGAATACGAACAATTGGCATATAATGCTTTACCCAACTTTGTGGGCAGATCAAACCTCCATCAAAACTGCAACGGGATTTAATCCTTTCTAGCTTGTACATGGAGTAGAATTTGTGTTATCCATCGAGTGTGAAATCTCATATTTGAAGCTACACATAGAGATCTTACCATATACTACCTAGTTAGAAGAACGTTTAGTATACTTGGAATAGTTAGATGAGCATAGAAGAGATGCAGCTACTGCTAACGCATCACAAAAGAATAATGTGAAGGATCAGTATGACAAATCTATCCATCCTTGTGTCTTCTCTAAAGGAGACATGGTGCTTGTCTATGACCAACAACATGAAAATATTGGACCTAGTAAATTCAAGTCAATGTGGCTTGGTCCTTACATCATAAAGCGAGTGTTAAATAAGGGAGCTTATGAGCTAGAATATTTCAAGGGGAACATTCTAGGGCCTAGAAATGGGCTCTATTGGAAGAGGTATTATGCCTAGACCTCTAGGTCTAGGTAGAACCCTTTTGTACTAAATGTATAGTAAGTAGCTTTTATGATATTTATTAGCATTGGTCGTCACTCATCATGCTACGTATTTCAATTGACAGATTTCATCGAATGCACCTGTGTTTGTGGGATACGTATATGGAGCCTGTCGTCACACTCGAAACTTAGCTTACACTACTAGGATAATCTATGATCCCATGGGCCAGCTTGACATTTATGGTGAAGTGTCTCTAGGTCCGAATACTAACAATATCATGGAATATAGTGATGTGATCGATTTACTATTGGAGGAAATCTCACTTGACATCCAACAGTTAACCATCCACCTTGAATCACAACTAGTTGTGTCATAATTTAATTTTGTTTATTCTATCCATCATCCTACTACGCAAGTTTATGAGGATGCATCTTCTTGAACATCATTTTGAACTCATTACATATCTTCATGTTCCAAGAAGATTAAATCCAATTTATGATACATTAGTCAACTATGCATTGGATAGGCATTTGAAACGTAATTGAAAGAAACTACAAAGAGCATGTACACATTGTAAATAGGCCAATAAAAAGAGTATGTCATAAATATAAAAGTAGTGTCAACAAGTACAAAAAATATGGGTGATCACAAAAAATAGGGACCTCTGATCCTCAATGATGCATATATATTGGACAAGTACAAAAGATCTACCATAAAATTTAAGTACAAAAAGAGAAAAGGATGGAATCAATTCTCACACTCCATTTCCTCCCTATAGTACAAGACACATGTAGCCACTCTCCTGATCAATTTGATGTAGCCAGTGGGAACCCCTACCACCTTCCACTACATAGTCTCTGGAAAGCGATCAATCCGGCTAGTAGGGATACCTTCACTAAGTCTATGGAGGTTCTCCTCAATAGAGGATAAAGTAACTTACGGTCCCTCCCCTGCTTGAGGCTCATGTTGTCACAAGTATGGGTGGCCAATAGGGATCTCTGGTCCAACATCTGCATCATAGTCAAAATTTGTCATTAGGCTCATACACAAAAATATTTCCCCTTCATTTCTTTTGAATATTTCAAAATACAAAAAATTAAATATGATAAAAGCATTACTCACCAAGACTATCCCAAGAAGAGTTGGGAGGTAGCACTAGATACGGATCTCCCAGGAAATATAGATCTCCATATGGGAACTCCTCCATGGTTGGGAATTGTCACACCACCACCAAAGGTACTCAATTCTAAAAGGGGTAGTAGTTGATCCTTTGCTTAACCGATGCGGTAAAATTGTCCATTGGGTCATACGAGGCTCTCAAGGATCAATGGGGGTTAATAAAACTTGTGAGATAATTATCGGAAGCCTCTCAAAGAAAAATGATACTAGAATAATTCCATATCCAAAGCTGTTTTTATTTCCAACCTTCCTATCAGTAAGTTGACTCTTCATATTGATCAACAAACGGATGCACCAATCAAAAAGTGTGGGACTCAATAACTCCACTCCAATGTGCATGAATTTCACCAAAGACAAATGTGACACTATAGATCCCACCACTCTAGTCACCATAGTCAATATCACTTCCAAAGGGAAGCTATAAATACTCACGATAAGAACCCATGTACCTACCTTTTGTGTACATGCTACGAATAAAGTATCCACATACTCTTGGACCATGAGGACATCCTTCCCTCTACCCCAACCTTTGAGGTTCATTGGTGCTCCTCTTCGTGAGAGTCCAAGAAAATAAATTTCATCCATAGTGAGCTCTAACATTTCTCCCTTAATGATGAAAGCATACTGATCTAGATCCTAGTAGTGAATGAGTCTCTAAAGCAAGTCCTTTAGGGTCCTTATATTGGAAGCTCATAAGAACTTAAGCAATCCACGTTGACGAAGGGAATTAAGAGTTAAAGGATCCCTTAGGGAATCACGTTGAAGGTCTTCATGCTCGCACTCTACCCATATAATATCCATCTTTCTATAGGGATGATAAATATGAAGATACACAAAACTGGTGGAAATTTGATTAGTGACCCGATAGCTCCAAAAACAACAATTGAAGAACTAGGGTACAAAATCTCCAAAAGGTATAATGGTAAAATGAATTGTAATTCATTTATTTATATCAAAATTATTCACTGCTTTTGTACAATGTTAACCCAAGCTGGAAAATTTCCAACTAATACTAATGCCATGTGGTCTAGTCTTTGACTAATCTGGACAAGAAAATGAGAACGGAGTCTCCCTTCAAATTGTTGGTCCACCTAAAAGGTTTATGTCCCTAAACTGGAATATAGGGTAGGTTGTCCCCATAATGCATGATTTCCATCAGCCTCTCCATTATGTTCACACCTCAGGATCACAACACATGGAAGTGCAACATTAGCCCTCTATTTTCAAAAAGTCCTAATTCTCCATATATAGCTTACTAGCTCATGGGTACCCTAGTTAGAACCCCATTTTCTTTTAGTCCATGATGAAGTTTGTGTTAGGATCGAAAGTCCCTAAGTATCCCCACCATGTCATCGAGATGAAGCCTCATGACCCTCTATAACTCTTATTCTTTCCATTACCCAAGGGACTCTCAAACTTTTTGCATTTTGTATTATTGTATTTTCATATAGATGCTTGTGCTTTTGAGTCTAATGCCCGATGTGTAAAATTAGTCACAGCAGATCTAATGAACAAGTAAATCAATCACAACAGATGAACATAGAAAATATGGTGCAAAACTGTGCAAAACATGCAGCAGTGCTCACTATCCCAGAAAGGGTGAATGAATTACAATAGAATACAATACAATCCAATACTGTCAATGAGCAATTCGAATTGACTAAGTAGGCCATTCGAATCACTGAATGGAGTAGCTTGACTCTGTCTAGGAGTCCTCATAAATCATCGGTGGTACTCATCAATCACAACAACCAGTCATCCAGGTGTCAATCTGAGTCTAACTGAGCATAATAAATGTAACTGAAGTGTGTAGCACTGATATAGGATCTGGAGGCTCAGTGGGGGCGCATGGGAGGCTAACTGGAGTCAGAGCAAGTCACCTAATCGAACTGGAGGTCAATCGGAGGTGAAACAGTCAGTCAGGAGTGAAATCGGAGTGAAATCAATCAGAATCGGAGCTAACTGAATGTAACTGGAGTGAATCTGCAGTGGTAGGTGAACAAGTGCGCCCTTCTCTGTCAGTAGGTGAGAAGAGGGCGCCTTTCAGCTTAGGAGGGCTAAAACTCTGTGGAAAGTGGCTCCCGGGTGCTAGAAGAAGGTGGATAAGGTGCTGGAGGCATCAAACTGGTGACTGGACTGCATATCCTGAAATAGATCATGCAAGATCCTGAAGTAGATATGTATCCCGAAATAGATGATCCTGAAATAGATATGTATCCCGAAATAGATGATGGATATCCGAACACCCCCCCTCAAGCTAGACTATGATGTGCCAACTAAAATAATGTGGGGCCCTGGTAACTAAGACCAAAGGTCACCCCAATACAATAATCCAAAAAATGCTGAAAAATAAACTAAGTGAGGAAAGAGGGAAAACCCAGTGGGAAGAAAGCCCCCCCTCAAGTCTAAAGCATAATAATGAATCAATCTGTCTCCACCATGATGGAACTCACCCCCAACAGTGAACGGAGGTAAGAGAACTTCTTCTCAGTGAAGCTCTTGGTGAAGATGTCTGCAATTTGCTCATCGGTAGGGCAATATTGCAGAATGATGGTGCGGTCATGCACCAACTGTCGAATGTAATGCATATGAATCTCAATGTGCTTGGTCCTCTGCCGCTGAACTGGATCTGTGGAGATCTTGATAGCACTTTGATTGTCACAAAATAGGACAGTCGAAGTAGTGCCACCAAAACCAAACTCGGAAAGAATACCCTGCAACCAAACGGCCTGAATGCAGGCATTGACTGCCCCTCGATACTCTGCCTCTGCTGAAGAAAGTGCAATGGCTGCTTGCTTTTTGCTGGACCAGCAAATAGCACCATGACCAATCATGAAAACATAACCGGAAGTGGACTTCCGATCAATGCTATCACCTGCCCAATCTGAATCAGTAAAACCAATGAAATCTAGCTCAGAATCTGCAGCATAATGTATGCCAAACTGTCTCGTACCTTGCACATACTGCAAGATCCGCTTGGCTGCTCGCCAATGAAGCTCATGTGGCTGCTGCATATATCTTGACACGGCACTCACGGCATATGAGATATCAGGCCGTGAATGTGTCAAATAAAGTAGTGAACCAATCAACTGTCGATACATACTGCAATCTGCAAGCGGTGTGGAATCTCCCTCCTCAAGACTGATTCCTGAGAGGAATGGGAACGGGGCTGCCTTACATTCAGCCATATTAAACTTCAATAACAGGTCGGAAGCATATTTTTGCTGAGATATAGTGATCCCATCGAAATTTTGAGCTATCTCCAAGCCCAAAAAGTGACTCAGCAAGCCCAAATCGCTCATGTCAAAAGCTAGATTTAGGGCAGTTTTTAGCTTGTTTATTGAAGTAAGTGTGCTACCAGTAATAAGCAGATCATCAACATAAAGTACAATAACCAACAAATTACCTTTAACTCGCTGAAGATAGACATTCGGATCAGATTTGCATCTTTGGAAATTCTGAGAAAGAAGGAAGGAGTCCATCTTTGCGTACCAAGCTCTTGGGGCCTGTTTTAACCCGTACAAAGACTTCTTCAATCTGCAAACCAATGATGGATCTGATGTATAACCCTCTGGCTGCTGGGGTGTGTAGGGAACTGTATGTTGGATCTTGATTCCGCTTTGGGCACAAAGTTGCAGCAACTCGGACTTGATATATTCCCCACCATTATCAGATCTAAGAGCTTTGATCTTGCTCTCAGTGGTAGTCTCAACAGAAGCCTTAAAATCCTTGAATTTTCCAAGCACTTCTGACTTGTTTTTGAGAAAGAATACCCATGTAAAGCGAGAATAATCGTCAATAAATGTCAAAACATACCTTGAACCATTTAATGACATATGGGGCAGCGGACCGCTGATATCAGAATGGATCAATCCCAAAATAGTAGAGGCTCTGCTAGCCTTGCCGCGGTCGAATCTGTGCTCGGGGTGCTTCCCAATAATGCAACCGGAGCATATTCCCTTCGAGGAACGGAGTTGTGGAAGCCCATCAACCATGGATTTATTTGATAGCAGCAGCAAATACTTATAATTTAGATGTCCAAATCTTTCATGCCAAAGCCTACTAACCTCATTACCATGTGTGCGAAGGGCAGTGGGCTTTGCAAGCGGAATAAAGTGCGAAAACTCATAACATTTAGCAGTGTGGTTTGCCTTTCCAACCGCAACTAGTCTTCCACTTTTGATATCAGAAATTTCAACTGTATTAGGGCTGAATGTGACTTTCTTTGGATCACCAGTATGTGTCATTTGATACACAGAAAGGAGATTCGAAGCTAAGGAAGGCACATAGAGAACATTCTGAAAGCATCCATGATCTACATGAATCGTACCTTTGCCCTTTGAAGAAATTTTTGAGTCATCTCCCAAATGGATGGGGATGGAGCTGTTTGGATCGAATGAGGAAAAAGAATCAATATTTGCAGCCATATGATTTGATGCACCCGAATCTATCAAGAGAGTGGGCTTCGAAACCGTTGCCATGAGTGCTTGTCCTCTTTCATGATCGTCATTCCGATCCTTCTTCCTTGCACCGTCAGGAAGGGTTATGTTGTTCTTTTCCAAAAGGAGGGCCATTTGATCTATAGTCTTCTTCATACATGAACTTTCGGGATGAAAGCCACGGTTACAATAAGTACATTTAGATTTTTGGTTACCTTCTTTGCCCTTTTGCTTGGATTTCGAACTGGATGGTGCATCCGTTTGCTTGCCTTTGTCTTTTTGCTTGTGAGGCTCGAATTTGGGCTTCTCCTTCTTTAGCTTTCCTTTACCATTTGAAATCTTGGGTCCTTGAACAAATAGGGCTGAATCTTTGGAGCTTATGGACCCCATTTGAATCAACTTGTCATGCTCTTTCGTAACAGACTCAATGAAGGCATTCAAGGTAGGCATCTTCCAATTCGGGGTAGTTAGCCGACCGGAATTGAAAGTGGAGACAAATACCGAATAATCTTTCCCAAGCTTGCTTAGAATGGAGAGGATCAACTGTTTATCCTCTTTGATAACACCACTGTTCTTCAATTGCAAGTTCAAGTTCTTGAATTTTGTGAAGAATTCATTGATGCTCTCGAAATTCTCAGGATTAAGGCCAATCAATTCATTCTCTAATTGAAAAGCCCTAAGCTCATCCTGCTTGCCGAATAGTGTCTCAAGTTGCTCCCATATGGCTTTTGGAGTCTTCAATCCGCTGAGATGGAAGTGAAGATCCTTGGAGATGGAGAGACAAAGAAGACCGTAAGCTTCATCAAGCTTATTGTAGTGTTTGGTTCTTTCTGCCACATTGTTTGGCTCCAATTCAAGACCAAGAGTGACTCGGTAGTATCCTTTTGAACGTAATATGATCTCCATATCATCTTTCCAATCAAAATAATTGAATGGGGTGAGGATAGGCTTTGAAGAAGAGTATTCCATTGCTAGGAGCGAGTCAAATGATGAAGAAGAAGCTTGCATGCAGACTAGAGCGAATGGAATTGCTGTAGAAATGCTTGCATGCAGAAGGTAGCGAATGCAATTGGAGGAGACAATAAACCTGCAAATCACATAAAAACAACCACAATAAGGTCGAACAATCCACCCTTTGAGAGTTGCATCACACCTGGGATTGGATTTCAAGCAATGTTGAATAGGTCCAATGTATCAGATCCAGGAATTATGTGGTAACTCAAGCTTCTGGAGTGGTATTGGAGTATTTTTCAAGCTTTGCATGCACAGGAGCGAATGCCCTTGAGATATCTCATGCCAAACTTTTTGCAATTTTTAGCAATTCAGTCAAATCTTCTTGTATAAACACCTGTAGAAAAGAGATCTTGTCCCTGCAATGGCTCTGATACCATGTAAAATTAGTCACAGCAGATCTAATGAACAAGTAAATCAATCACAACAGATGAACATAGAAAATATGGTGCAAAACTGTGCAAAACATGCAGCAGTGCTCACTATCCCAGAAAGGGTGAATGAATTACAATAGAATACAATACAATCCAATACTGTCAATGAGCAATTCGAATTGACTAAGTAGGCCATTCGAATCACTGAATGGAGTAGCTTGACTCTGTCTAGGAGTCCTCATAAATCATCGGTGGTACTCATCAATCACAACAACCAGTCATCCAGGTGTCAATCTGAGTCTAACTGAGCATAATAAATGTAACTGAAGTGTGTAGCACTGATATAGGATCTGGAGGCTCAGTGGGGGCGCATGGGAGGCTAACTGGAGTCAGAGCAAGTCACCTAATCGAACTGGAGGTCAATCGGAGGTGAAACAGTCAGTCAGGAGTGAAATCGGAGTGAAATCAATCAGAATCGGAGCTAACTGAATGTAACTGGAGTGAATCTGCAGTGGTAGGTGAACAAGTGCGCCCTTCTCTGTCAGTAGGTGAGAAGAGGGCGCCTTTCAGCTTAGGAGGGCTAAAACTCTGTGGAAAGTGGCTCCCGGGTGCTAGAAGAAGGTGGATAAGGTGCTGGAGGCATCAAACTGGTGACTGGACTGCATATCCTGAAATAGATCATGCAAGATCCTGAAGTAGATATGTATCCCGAAATAGATGATCCTGAAATAGATATGTATCCCGAAATAGATGATGGATATCCGAACACGATGTAGTTTTCCTTTAGCCTCTTACAGCTAATGCATTCTCTGGAGACCTCTCTCCTTTTTCTACCTATTGCAATCATATCTTGCTATCCTAACTGGATAATAAATGCTTCAAGAGCGTCCACATCATGCACATCCCTTTGTGTGTTTTGCATAGGTATGTTTTGTGCGCTTGGAATGTGGTTACATGCCATGCGATGCTCGTCTTCCCCAATGTATTACAACATTATTTTATTATTTTTCAAGCTTTATAATATGAAAAAGACACCAAAAAAATAAAATATTCAAAATAAAGGAGGGGAGGGAAATATCTCAAATGTCTATATTTATAGTGGTAGCAAGTCAAGTCATCCTTGAACAAAGCACTAGTCTTGAGTCTCTCAATAGATTTCAGTCCTATTTTTTGGCCTTAGGATTTAAACCTTGATCTCAGAGTTGATACTCCTCTGATTGTTTATTCTTCCAATCATATGGATAATATGTTAATGTCTCCTACCATACAGATTTGTATCATTGGTTCCTTGGTATATACACTGCCCAAGTCACTACCATGTCATGCTCATTATTCAAGGATACAACCTATGATGGTCATTATACATCTCCCTTAACCTCATGTGTTGGTCATTCCATGGTATCAATATATTCTCATCATGTATCATTGAAATCAGTGTTTGAACTCGTGATTATGTGGAAGGTCCCCATTGACTTCTCAAAAGTGGGTTGTGTCTCATCGACGATGACTCATCTGCTCTGAGGAATTAACCTAGATTTATAGCACCCTAGCCCCATTTACATCATTGATAGGTAACCTTGCACTCAACAAATGAAAATTCATCATTGGTCGATGATTGAGTAGTTTCCCTTGATCTTCAACATCAAAAAATCTATTCACATTTGGGATTCATGCTATACCCCAGATTCCATTTTCATCATTGGTGGAACTCCTCTCCTATGTTAATAGATTTCATTGTTGTTTGTTGCTCAGGGGGTCTCTTTTGTGCACTACTTACATTTGGTTCATGTAGGATACATACTCAGTGGTGCGTTCTGCAAAATTAAGTCCCAGTCCCTTCCCAAGTCAAATTATTCCTTGATATTTCCTCATGTTCGATGATGGGGAATTCCTTAATGCCTCCCTTCCAATGGGTCTCTTCCCATTGAATTCAAATAATCATGCTCTAGCAATGAGATCTAGAGTCCTAGTAGTACCTTCGGGCTTGCAGTCATCATTGGTAGGTTCCCTTGCTATTGGGTAGTGGGAATACATCAATGTCTCCTACTCGATAGATTCTACAAGTGTTCGACTCCAAGACATCTATTCACACTTGCTATAATGTACTAGGTACCTTGGTGTCCATTATCATCATTGGTGGGTTATTTCGCATTTGTTAATGGTATACATTAATGACCAGTAATCAAACGGTATACATCTCATCTATTCATATGGGTAGAATTCATACCTCTCGACGGTTTGGATGGAAGACCTTGGGCCAACAGTAGTATCCTCACATTTTTTTATCGCCCAAGTTGTGCACGACTATACCACACCTTGTATGACATTGGTACCATTGGGATAACCATTACTCATCTCAACTACATATTGTTCTCTTTATGCATGATGAGACACAAATCCACTGTGTACTTATTCATGGTTGTGATCTCCAAATTGACATAGATCCATTGTGTATCTATTCATGGATATAATCTCTTGATTGGAATGGATCCACTATGTATCATCTTTGTGGCCATGATCCACTTCTATATATATCACATAGATACAGTGTGTATTATTCTGTGACCGTGATCTTTACATCATTCATATATGTCATTGATCCACAATGTATACTATTTGGTGGCGATGTTTTATAATTTTGAGCATGGATATATCCATCTCAGAGAAAATATTTTCTAACACCAATTTTATGTTTCAAGTACTTTGAAGAAACTAAGAATCTTGGAATCTTGTCCATGTTTCTCCACATTTCACTCCACATGATTATAATGTATTTCAACCATCAAGTTCCCTTCTGAACTCACACATTAGGGGGCATATGTTATAGCTCAAATCGACACTTCTCCATCTTTGACGACGGTTTAAAAATATGACACTTAAAGTGTCATTGTACGTTCACAAAAAAAGAGAATTTATGGATGGAAGAGCCTAATATTTTACTCTTATTGGTGGCCCTAAGCACTATAAGTGAAACCCCAACTCTTTCCCATTCATTCTGAAGAGTTCCAACCTCAAAAAGAGAAAATTTGCACCCTCTAAACTAGAAAGAAGTGTACCCTTCACTCCCCACCCTTGAGCAAGGTGAAAATTTGCATGTTGCCTTTAATTTAGGTGTGAATTCCCTCAAAAAATCACAAAAATAAATTTAAAAAAATGAAAATGAGGGAAGTTAGTAAGTTACACAAACTAATTTGCCCAGTTGTAAGTCCTCAAACCACTTGGTTACCATCCTCAACTTCTTCTTTCATAATAAAAATGAATGGAATGGACCAAGGTGGGGAGACACCCATCATATTAAAGTAACGTTAGAGGAATCACTCACTATCACACCCATATTTCCCTTCCATCAGTGACCATTGTTGCTAAACCCTTATATCCCTGCATACTGAAACTGCTACCCTCAAGTAGTTTATCCCTTTTATGTATTCAGCGGATTGGAGTGGAATTGTGGGGGTGCATGAGCAGGAGAGACTAGAATATTCAGGTTCGTTAAGGTTTCAATGCAGAGAAGAGGTATACTTTGTACTTTGTTTCACTATTTCAATAGAGATTTGACATATTTCCATTCCCCAAAGAATGATTCAATTTTGTGATTGATAATTGGCATAAAGGAATTATTGTTTTCCATATTGAAGTTGATTAGTAATCTTATGTTCTTTCCATATTTCAATTTAGTAATATTCTTCACTATTGTCAACTTGTTTTGAGGAAGGTTGGTTCAATTTTTTTTGTAGGTTGAAGGTTGGGAAATCTGGAGAAGATTTGAAAAGAACAAGGAGCGGCTTGGATCAACCACCATAAAAAGGTGCACAAGCTTTCTTCACCTCATCTATACTTAATTTTTATTTGCTTATTATCAGTATGTATTTAGTCTTATGCATGAGTGTGAGTATTTTGTTCCATGACTAATAGAGTCCTACATGCTAGTCTCACTTTATTCAATATGTTGGTGATCTCACCCTAGTCATAGGATTAATTTCCGTACATCATTTATCTTCTTCCTCCATCTTAATATCAATATAGGTAAGTTGACTTATAGATTATTATAGACATTTAGATTATCTGTCACTGAGTCATTATCATCCATCCTAAGGTGAAACCAAGGGACTTTGATTGATACAAACTCCCTAGATTATTCCATATCTTCAATGCATTATCGTCTCTATATACATTCAACAACACTGATTCTGATAGGCAAAGTTGAATTGTACTCATTTCCCTTTTTTACAACTTCTATCAATCATCTTTCATCTATCCAGTAGGTTGTGTACCTAGATCTTTAGCAATCCATTATTCTCAATGTACAAGAATATCTTCCATCTTGACATTCCATAACTCAAATTTATGACCATTAAAGTATCGATTCTAAAACTGCTTTCCATTATCTTTCAACACATAAATCACCACTACAAATATCCTATTGGACTTAGGTTTATCACAGACCCAAGATAAACGTGTTCTATTAGACGAGCTAAACCCTTAGCAACAAAGGGATCCCCCTTAAGATAAAAATCAAGCTCTGATACCACATGTAAGTTTTAAACCTAGGAAGTGAAACAATTCATACATATTCTTAAGTAAAACAAAGATTAAACACTGGCACACACACAATACATAGAGATTTACCCTTGAAACCCTTAACTGAGAAAACCAACAAAACTTAGAGTTGCGCATCTATCTTTCTCATTTTTTTTCTTAATCACAATACAATACTTAGATATTCCACAACATACAACACCCTAATTTGTTAACCTGGTTTAATTTTAGACCCCAATCCCTTAATCGAGATTAATTACATATTTTTTGAAAAAATGGCTAGAAAACAAATCGAGGCATGGAGCAAAGGGGGGCCTTGGCGTGCCCCCCCCCCCACCCCGACAACACCCCCAGAACCAACACCACATGCATTCCTAGCACATATGGAATAGCACTAGATGGAGGTGAATCGTAAGGTGATGCAACCCACATGCAAAGAATATAACACATAACCAACATATTTGTTATGAGATGATGAATGCAAGGTTACTGACAATGATTTAATGACAAACTTTTCTGAACTTATTATTGTTTATTGTAAGAAATTAACATTTTCGTCTTCATTTCTTGAGTATCTTTGTATTCCAAAAACAAGTGCAGACTTCGTATAAGTAATTTTGTGTTCACTTGCTAATTACCTACTACTTTGTATGATAGATAGAGTAGAACTACATTTTGCATTTGGATTAGTTTCATCTTTACATTTAGAATTAGAACAATTTGATATTTGATATAAAACTCAATGATGATTTATGGGCTAGAATCCAAATGGGTTTCCTATCGCAAATAATGTGATGTCTAATTGGGACCACACATCGGGGAAAACCCTTATTGTTTGATAGGGTCATTTTGACCCATTAACAAGTATGTTGGGTCATTTTGACCCGTCAACAAGTATGTTGGGTCATTTTGTCCCATCAACAAGTACATTTTGTGAATGCATGCATGGGCTGCGGGAATTACTAGTTATGAGAAACACCATGTGGAAAGCATTGAATAAGTTTCTAAAGAAAATTGCAAATTGGTATGGTGCATGAGTAACTACACAATCAATTAAGGAGCTTAATATCTAGAGAAAATGTGACTTAGTATGTTTGAATCCAGTGAAGTGAGAAAGACACGTCAATATTCAAGACTTAATGTTCAATGTTATACATTTAGACAACTATAACTCTTGCTTTACCTATGCATCCTAAGGGAATTCACCATTTGATAGTGTTAGACAATTGAGGAGGTGCACCATGCTCTATGTGGATGGTGGTTTTTTTAATATAACTCTCCTACCTACTCGATTGTGTTTCAATAATTTGAAGGACACCTTTTCCATTGCACTAGCCAAGAAACACTTGAGTCTCATGAATAGAAACATAATGAATTTGTTTTCTACTTGTTGTGATCTATAAATTGTTGTAGATATTCCATTAGAACAGTTTGTTGTGCGACAAATCTTGCAGTGTTATAAAATATCTTATTATGCAGTGTATTACTTAAGATTTCAAATTTAATATTACTACAAAATGCTTGAATAAATTCAAACTAAAATGAAAGAAGTTGCAAACAAATAACACATCCACCACGCAATGAACTCAATATGTGCCTTTGGGAAAACCTAATACCATAAACTTAGTAAGAAAATTAGGCCTATGCTCTTGCTCTTTTTCATCTTAGTTATGAAATGAAAGTACAAATAAAGTGCACCCACTGTGGAGTTGCCATGTAAATTGTGGCTTGAATGTTGATAAAGGATCTACTACTTCCTTTGTTATGCTTCAATATCCCACTCATATATGCTTTGCTCAGCTATGTAACAATAAAAAGCACAATAAGGATGGAATCCCTTTCTTTCCTAGTATGCAAATGTTTAATATGGTTTGATAAGATTCTAGGGTTAGGGTTAGGTTGTATGCCTCAACCTGTAATTAGTGTTAGGGTTTTTTACCCTTTAGAATCTTCTTGAAATTCCACACATGACTAGTTACACATGTATGAGTAATGTGAGTTGACATGACATCCATTTGGTATCATTGGTCAACACGATAGTTCAACTTACGAGAGGCATAAATTCGACATATGAATGTCTCTAATTGTTATGACTCTCCCTAGGGGTGTAATGAGGGGTGGAGGACCCATTAGTGTAATAGTGGAGGTCATTTAATGTTGGACTAGGTCCAATATGTTTTTTATTGCTAAATAAGGTCCACTATTGTAGTAAATAAATGCAATGGGACCTCATTAAAGAATGTCCATAAGGTAGTTAGGAGATTAGAGTTGTCGTATCATTTATAAATAAGGATGGATTCCTCCTTATGAGGGATGTGTGAAAAATAATATTGTATGTGGAGCTTATCTCATAGGAGTTTGACCCCTCAAAGAGGCAAGTGAATAGGAGTTTATTACTCCATGTAAAGTGGGCCTAGTCCACTTTACATTGAGTGACCTACACTATTACACTAATGGGTACTCTGGCTCTCCATTACACATTTAGGGAGGGTCATAACACTAATTGAAGTAGAACAACGAAAAGAAGTTGTAAGCTTCATTATGATAGTTTTGACCCCAAAAATGGCATTTAATGTCTTAATGGGATCCAAAAGATTCTAGACCTCAAATATCAAAGTGGGACATGCCCATAAAATAGGCCCTGCAAACAATAACTCCATTTTTTTCCACAAAAAATACCAAAATAAATGACAAATTATACAATAATCATTTTAGATCATCTTGAACAAATAAGCACTCACTTTAATCCTTGCCATTATTATGATTAAAAAAAAATCAAATCCAAAACCCAAAATTAAAAAATACAATGCAATAATAAAAATAACTTCTTTAATATTGCGTCAATTCTCGCTAGCTCATTCGATTAAGGTGTGGGTCTCGTCAGCAGGGAAATCTGAGTTCAATTCCCCTTAGGGGTGAGCTAGTTGGGAGGAGACACCCAAAACTACATCCATCCATCATAAGGGTTGGTGTGGACCAGGCTGGGTGCAATCCCCAGGTGACTTTGACGACTTAGATGCCCCTGGGTTGTAGTTCTTAACAAATGGTTCATTGCTACCGGCCCCGAGTGACGGGAAATCAAACCCAAAAAAAAAAAAAAACTTCTTTAATATTGCATTATCCTTAACACCTACCTTAACTAACTTGTTTTATTAGTCCCTTCCAAGATAGAGTCTATAGTGTTCGTTTACTCTTCCAAACTAGTTTGACTTTATATCAGTAACAAAAAAAATTTGATAGTTTTCTAATGTTTTATGGTAATTTTATATTGAATTTAATATTTTGAAAATAGAAAATTTAATTTTGAATTTTTGAAATTCGTTATTCCTATTTTTTATTGGTTAAGTACATTGAATAGACTAAATACTCCTATTGTGAGGGAATATTCAAAAAAACAATTAAATTTATAATTTGGTTTTTACCAGCATAGATCCATCTTAAACCCATATCTATCAAGCATCGAGAGGGATCCAATTTCTTGAGGTGTATTTCTTTTTTTAAATTTAAACTAAAGAAATTTAATCTCTCTTGATTGATAGATACGGGTTTAAGTTTTACTTTTTAATTAATGGTCGACAATACATTTTACTTTTTTACTTTTCATTAAATACTTTCCATTACATTTTACTTTTTTTTTACATTTTAATTAATGACCGACAAGAATAAAGACAAACGTTAATGTTACATCACGTTACAATATCTCTCCCATAATATTGACTAGCACTATTGTTTTTTGCCGACATGTTACTGACGTTACTAATGTTACATCACGTTACAAGATCTCTCCCATACTGGGCTGTAGAGCGCCTCTCGGCGCAATAAAAAGTTGACACCTAACCTTGTTTTGTCAGTACAATTAAGAAACATAATAAAGAAATAGAATTGCCTTGCATACGATGATTTGAGAGCCAAATATCACCACCCTCTTTCTTCTTGTAAATGGAAACTTGGTAAGCGACATAATAAAGAAAGAGAATTGCTTTGCATACGATGATTTGACAGCCACATATCACCACCCTCTTTCTTCTTGTAAACGAAAGCATGGTAAGCGGATTTATATTGTACAAACAATGGAATCCCTTTAGCACTATCATGATTCGCCTTGAAAATATCACTATTCATCTTTTTTTATTTTTATATCCTTTTAAATATTTGTATATCTATTTTATTTTTATATCCTTTCAATTATAAAAATAATACGCAGATTAACAGCCCTAGGCAATTCATATATGTTTAGTAAAGACATTATAAAGAGCTTTTAATTAATGCATCACAACCAATCAATTTCTCTTAATTATGAAAAAATTGATTTATTCAATATATTAATAAATTGTATATTCATGAAAGTCTCATTGATGTTTTCTTAATAATTCTTCTTACAAATATGTATAATAATAAATAAGTAATAAAATTAATATCATAAATATTTTCTTTTCTATAAACATATATCTTATCTTAATTATAAACATAAATTTAAAGAAGACACTGATTGCTTTATATTTATTTTCTTGTTTTATTATGTTTTGTCGCCTTTTACTTATATAACCTCGATCTTTTTAATGTTGATATGACAAAGTTGGAGGGGTTAAGCTTCTCAAGGCTTTTTATTTATGGTACTTTTGGCACTTTACTTTGTTTTTGGCACTTTACTTTTTTCCAGCGGAAAAAAGCATACTATTTATATTCATAATCGAAGAAAACAGTACAATGATGGATCGGTCTAAAGATAAACACAAATCACTATGCATCCTTTTTCAAGCACTACAAGTCTTGACATTACATCCTGGCATTACAATTTGCATGGTCATAATAACATAGATATATCCATCCATATTCTATTGTCACATTTCTATCCAAAAAAAGGAAACATTTAAACTAACCCGGGAAAAAAAGAGATCCCTTGTCCAGAATCTCTTCTTCATAATATTCTTCCCAGATAAGATATCTGTCTTCTCCAGAAAGTGCCTGTTTGGATAATATATCAGCAGCTTGATTGTGTTCTCTATAAATATGCTTGATGTCAATTTCCACAAAATTTTCAAGTTCAGCCCTTATTCTGTTGCACCATTGTGTTAATGCAGTGATGTTCAGCTTATAATCCCCCAAAGCCCATTTTATAGTTACCCTGGAATCACCAAACAACTTAATTCTTGGGAACCCAAATAGATTTTCCAATCTCACAGAAGCCCATAGTGCTAAGAGTTCGGCCTTCATATTTGTGCCCTCACCACATCTGAGTCGAAAAGTGTAATAATGGTCCTGGTTTATAAATATTTTTCCACCTGCTGCACACTGTCCCAAAGTTGCAGCACCGTCAAAGAAGATAATAGGATCATTGAAGTTTAGCCTAAAAGTTCCTACTATCCTTTTTGTGGTTTTTTCCTTCAACTGTTTATATGGCAGGTAATGGTAAAGGGCTAGTGAAATAACACCATCTATATTTGCCTCTTGATCATAAAAAATGCACCTATTTCTCATTCTCCAAATTGCCCAGGAGATAAAAACTGGAAGTGTGAGATGTTCACCACAGTTTTTAGTCCAATATCTTAAACTGGTTACAAAATCACCATGCCTCCAAATAGAGCTAATATTCAAAGTGTTGCATACCTTCCCCCAAATGAACAATGTAAAAGTGCACTCCATAAATAAGTGTGTAGCAGTTTCTGTCCAATTTTTGCACAAAATACATCTAGTAGGTCCATACCAACATTTCTTTGCGAGATTGTCCTAGGTTTTCATTCTATCCATAAGTACAAACATAAGAAAGCATTTCAACTTCAGTGGCATTTTCCATGTCCAAATGACCTTATACCACCACTGCTTTGGAAAGATGCACTTCCTCTTAATGATAGATTTGTATGTAGTGTTTGCAGTTACCATACATGTGCTTTCATTCCCTTTCCAGATTAAGATATCCTCTTCATTATTTAGCCTGCAACCAGTCGAATTCAATGAATTGATATATCCATCCCACTCTGTGGCCAGTTCTCCCCGAAGTCCTAAACCTTCTCCACTGTAACAGTAATTACCAATCCCCTGGTTCTTCACACTATCAAGTGTACAAAAACCAGCTCTGTTTAATACTCCTTTCAGAGTATGAGAAATTGTGTAATCATCTCCCAGCCCTATAATAGGATCCGTCCCAATGGAAATCTCTTTCCCATTCCCTACTTGCCAGCAGATATCAAGTACCAACCATTATAAACATTTAAAAAACCTCTCCAGAGTGGGGAAATACCCCTGCAGATTTTCTTAGGAGATCTTAACCAATGTGAGGTTTTGATTTTGATATACTTGCAATGGACCACTTTTGACCACAGGGTGTTCCCAAACAGGGCTCTCCAGAAGCTTTTAAGTCTTAGGGCTTCATTGAATGCCTGTAAATATTTAATCCCCCAACCACCTGCACTTGTTGGTAAAGATAGCATTTCCCAACCTACCATAACAAGTCCCCCAGGGCCTAACTTACCAGTCCACAGAAAATTGAATATCACCTTTCTTATCAAATTGATAATGTTCTTTGGGATGGGTAGCATTGAAAACAAATATACAGGTATGTTGGATAATACTGCCTTGATCAGGGTCAATTTTCCACCAACTGACAGCAATCGATAAGCCCAATGTGAAATCCTACTCTCCAACTTCCGTATAAGCCAATACCAATCTTTTATATAATACCCATTTGGTTTTAGAAAGAATCCAAGGTATGTCAAAGCCTCACAGGCCACCTCCCAATTGTAAGGCAAAATATTCAAAATTTCATTCTTCCTGTTGTCATCAACAAAAAAATGAAAGAAAGTGGTCTTCTGTAGACTAATTTTCATACCTGAAGCATTACAGAACATCTCAAGTATACCCTTGATCAGCCTCCATTCAGTAAGTGAATCACATCCAGCCAAGAGGACATCATCAACAAACAGTAAGTGAGTTATCTGAATCAACTTATTGATCTTCGGTCCATTGATATGTCCATCCAATTTTTCTTTCTTAATCATGAGACTTAAGCCTTCAATCACTAGAAGAAAAAGGAGGGGAGACAAAGAACAACCCTGCCTGATACCTCTGTTGCAGCTAAAAAAACCAGAGGTTTGACCATTCACAAGAACATAAATATTAATTGTGCTCACACATGCCATGATCCATCTGATGACACTTGCAGGAACCCCAATATGTATCAGGATGAGTCTTAAAAAGTCCCAATTTACTCTGTCGTAGGTTTTTTCCAAATCTATTTTTAGGAGAAGTGCCTTCTGTTTCCTCTTCTTTACCAAATGCAAAAGTTCCTGTGTGATCCCCACCGCATCATGGATCTATCTCCCCTCTAAGAAACCAAATTGTTCAGGGGAGATTTTATTTGACAGTATGGGCTTCAACCTCTCTACAATAATCTTAGAAACAATTTTATAAACCAAGTTGCATAATGCAATTGGTCTAAACTCCCCAAAAGACTTGGGGTCACTTAATTTTGGAATAAGTGTAACAAAGGTTGCATTCAGTGCCCCACTGATGTACCCAGTTCTTTTGGTGAAATCAACCATCCTCAGAATATCCCCTCCCATAATGTCAAATAAGTGTAAGAACAGTTCCACTGTCCACCCATCTGGCCTAGGGCACTTCTCCTTTGCAAAACTTTTTAATGTCTCTTCGACTCCTTCCAAAGTGACATCCTTTTCCAAATCTGCAGCCTCAATATCATTAAAAAAAATTGAATAATGCTTAGCCACAGTTAGCTAAGAAATCAGGTCACATTTCCCCTCCTCAATGTAAATACATCTGAAAAAATTATTTGCCCCCAGCTGCAGCTCCTTCTCTCCTGAGAATTCAATTCCATTTGAGTCCCACAATTTCCAAATGGTCTTTTTGTTTCTTCTAGCTGAAGCGAATGAGTGAAAGAATCTAGTATTACTGTCCCCCTCTTTTATCCACAAGGCTCTGCTCTTAAGCCTCCATTCTTTCTCTTCCTTTAATAAAAAATCCTCTTTCTGTTCCTCCAGAAGTTTCAAATACTCTTGTTCCCCCAAATCTAAAGGAGCAACACATTGTCTGGAGTAAAGAACCTTAAGTTGTTCATCAACCTCCCTCAAAGCTTTTTGATCTGTTAACTTCTTTTTGTGTATCCATTTAGATATGAACTTCTTTAATGCCTGCAGCTTTTTGCAAAGGAGGTCCACAGGGTTTAAATCCGAGTCCATAGTCAACTTTGTCCAAAAATCTCTTACTTTATAACAAAAATCTTCCTCTGCAAGCCAGGAATGATTGAACTTGAAATGAAATCTACCCTTCAAATCCCAACTCCCCAGCTGAAGAAAAATGGGCCAGTGGTCTGAGATCTTGCTGTTTCCTACCCAAGTCCGATAGCAGCCACAAGTGTTCAGCACCGAGGCTTTAACCAGGAAATTATCAAGCCTCTTCATAATATTTTGTTGTCCTGTACGCCCATTTGTCCATGTAGGCTAAAAACCAACATTACACACATCTACCAAATCAAATTTAAGTAATAACTGTGTGAAAAAATCTGCCATACTGTCAAGAACTGCAGTATTACCCCAGATCTCCCCAGCCAACCTGGTGAAATTCAGGTCTCCCCCGACAATCAAATTCTCAATATTAAAAATGCCAGAATGACATAAACTTTCCCAAAAAATGTATCTATCCCAATACGGTCCATAGCAGTTGAGAATGGTTAATGGCATATTGTTTGAGAGACAGAGACCATCCAAGAGCAAGCCCCACGTCGTCTTGTAAACCTTGAATGTAAAAATATTTGGATCCCACGCTGCCAACAGACCCCCAGAGAGTCCATCAAAACTCACCGCCCCACACTCCCAATCTGGAAGCATATTACCAATCTTTAAAATCGCCAAATTATCCACACACATCGTCTCCTGTAACAATAGCACCCCCGGGCCAGTAGCTTTTAAGAGATTGGATAGAGCCCTGACCCTAACATCTCTACCCATCCCACAGATGTTTACTGAACAGATGGACATTTAGGAACCGGTCAATTGGGGCCAATCTGCTCTAAGACCCCAAGAAATGTCATCTGTCGAAACCTCAGCTTCAGTCTCCCTCGGCCGCTCGGACACCGTGAGATAATCTTTATTCACAAAACTATCCCCTTTTTTCTTCTTCCTTAGTGTTACATTTTGGAATTTTAAAGAGTTTAGAGGCTGAGTCTTCGCATTACTTGAAGGACTCTTCGAATAAATGGTTAAGGGAGTTAGAATCCCCGAATTAATTCCAGTCTTATACCCCGACTTTGAAAGTAGGTCCTTCTCCACTACGATAAAAATCCCTAGCTCAGCAAAGTTCTGACAGCTAACATCCTTATTCCCGCCCACTGGGTCCATCCCCTCCATAGAACCCCAGGCCCCAGAAGAAGAAATCCCTAAATATTCTATCTCCCCAAATAGCCCCCTTTTAACCTGAGGATTATTAAGGCTTCCACCCGATTTTTCAGCACCCAAAGCCCCAAATTTCAAACTGACATCCCCAGAAGCCAAACGATGCCTAAATGTCTCTTCAGCCCCCTCAACAGTAGCCAATTCTTCTTCATTTAGAAATAATTCAGGGGAGAGATTTGACTTACCCGAAATATTGAAGTTATCAAATGGGTCATTCACGCCAGCGAACACCGAGTCTTCTTCGTCTCCATCCTTGGATAGCACCACATTCTTGTCAAACCAGTCCGACAATGGAGTGTCAGCCGAAACCCCTGCCGAAGCCATAGTAGCCTTGTATCTGTGCCTATTATTAAAAGGGCAGGAAGCCTAAACATGCCCAGTATTGTGACAGAGGAAGCATCTGAAAGGTACTTTGAAGTAGTCTAGACGCTGGATCCACCGCCGACTACCCCAACACAGCTCAATTTTTGCTGGTAAACCACGGCTCATATCGAATTCCACCATTACCCTCGCAAATCTCCGGTCAAATCCAAACAGTGAATGTTTGTCCATTCTGATGAATTTCCCAACTTTGTTTGCTAACCCTATCAGGATTTGCTCAGTCCATAGCTCAATGGGGAACCCTGGAACCATCATCCATAGGTGTCATTTCGACTGCTTCTCCTTTAATGGGTCGAAAGCCAAGTGCCAAGGTTTTAGAAACAAAGAACCTTCCTTGAACAGCCACGGTCTTCTGAGAATGAGCCCTACATGCTCAGGCTTGGTGAAAATAAACAGAAGCCAACCGTTTATTAGCATATTGACCCTAGGAAAGTCGCCCACTACTAGAGTCCAATTCCTGCGCACCCAGTCCAACAGTTCGCCTTTATCCCCATTAGTAAACTCAAATTTACCCACAATCGCTCTGTTGGCAAGCATGCTAATCCTGTCCAGGTTTGAGTCATGGGCAATGTTATAGCTATCCAAACCCTCCCGAACACCTATGGTCTTCAGTCTCTGAGACCGCCATCGTCTCCTCTTGCCACTAGCAGAGCCATTCTTAGCAGCAGAACTCTCCTCAAGGGAACCCTTATTCACCATGTAGTCACTATTCTCCGCCGAAACCCTCATTCTGTCACCCGAGTAGTCCGAAGCAAAGTAAGGGGAAAAATTCGAACGACACCTTTTGTGTGCCATATTCTACCTGTTGGGCAGGTAACCCCACCGGTGATGTCCCCGAAGTATGCCAGGAGACCGCCGCTAGATGTCCACCACGTCTCAATCACAATAAGAGCCCCCGCATATCTCTGACACGGAAGACAGCAGATGTAAGGAGCTCAAACCAAACAACGCCTCGTCATCATCCATTCTACAGTATCGCTCCACGTCGCCATCGCTCTTGCAAAAACCCTAGCACCCTCGCCCGACTTCCCTTTGTTCATTTTTGGCACTTTACTTATGTCACCTATAAAGCAAAGTAATATTATTTATGCTTTATAGCTTAAATAGTGATTGGTTAAGCTTTGTCTAGGCTTTTTACTTGTGGTTGTGGTCAACTTAGTGTTATACTAAATCTAGTCCACAAATTAATAACTAAGTTTTATTACATCTAATCCAAAAATTGTGGTCAACTTAGTGTTATACGAGATCTAATCCACAAATTAATAACTAAGTTTTAAGTTTTATTAAAATCTAATCCGAAAATTAATGTCTATTAAGGCCTTTGCATAAAATGTGGGTCCAATTTAATACGTGCATGTGTAAACTATGATGCGTGGGTCCAATTTCATACGTGCATGTGTAATCAATGATGTGCATTACTTTTGGTGACCAATAGTCAAGAAAGTAAAGTTTATTAGGACCTATGAGGCATTGTGAGTACAATTCCATATATGTGAAAATTTATATTTGTGCACATATCACTGGTTAGGAATTTACTAAAGATTAAAGGACTATCTTCCTCGTACAATAAGTACTTCTTTTGGTACTTTGTTAGAGGCGTGGTTAAAAACTTATGTTTATGAAAATTAGTGACTTTTTTCCTTTAACTAGGAGAACTTAAAATTTATTAAAGCTTCTTCAAATTAATAAAAAAAAGAAGTGAAAGAAATACAAGGAAAGCTTATCAATATGTAAGATTTACAATTGAAAAAAAAATATTTATATTTTTAAATATTGTAAATTAATGAAGTTTAAATATTTGTATTTTGTTATTATTTGAAAAATATATATATAATTTATTATTATTTTGAAAAACAAATTTCCACATATATATATATATATATATATATAAAATTTTAAATAAAAGTGAATATTAATATAATTTATTTTAAAATATATATATAATAGTATATTTTTAATTGGACACTTTAAATAAGATTAAAATCAATAAAAATGGTATCTTATATAATTGTTAAATTAGTGACATTATATATATTGAATTCAATATTAAATTTTAAATAATAAAAGTGAATATTAATATGATTTATTTATTAAAAATATATAATACTATATTTCTTATTTAAAATTAATGAAAATTATTTATCTTATATAATTGTTAAATTAGTGAGATTGTGCAATGTATAATGTATAATATGGGTACAAACTCCTAACATGAATTTAACTATACTACTTACTTGACTTTAGTTCGACTAATGAGAAATGTCCTCACCATTGCAAAGGTCAAGTAATGTGTGAGTAATAGTAACTCTAGAGTAGAGACATACCTTAAATTGGGTCAAACCAGTGATTTTTTGTTTTGGGCTAAAATCTAAGTGGATTTGTTGTTGAGAGCACTAATGGTACAGAGTGGCGGCAGACTAATGTTGAAGCTGGATTATCTATGATATGCTTATGATTGTATCTAGAAATGAGCAATCCCATGTATTTGGGTTGAAATGCGTTCGCAACCATAGGTTGATGTTCCCATAGTGTTGTAGATTGCATTTCTTGTGGTGTTGTAGGTGCATTGGAGAATAGTTAAATGGATGGTGAATGAGTTGATGACACACACACACACAATACACAAACATTTATCTTGGAAATTCTTAATCAAGAAAACCAACAAAACTTGCAAGCACAACTCTAACTTTCTAACTGTGTTTTCTTAACCATTCATAATACAATATTTAGGTATTATGCAACATCCAAAACCCTAATATGTTAACTTAGATTAGTTTTGTACCATAATCCCTTAATTGGGATTAATTACATATTTTCTAAGAAAATAGCTAAAAAAATAAGGGGGCATTGGTGCGCCCCATCCCCCCTACAACCCCCTTAAGCCAATCCCACATACACACCCAACACATATGGCATAACACTAGATAGAGGTGGAACGTAACGTGATGCAAATAATATAACACATACCCAACATATTTGTTATGAGATGATGAATCCAAGTTTACTAACAATGATTTAGTGACAAGATTTAATGGACTTATTATTATTTATTGTAAGATATTTACATTTCTATCTTCATTTCTTGAGTAGCTTTCTATTCCAAAAACAAGTGAAGACTATGTATACATAATTTTGTGTTCGGTTGCTAATCACCTGCTCCTAGCTAGGACAGATAGAATAGAACTGCAATTTGCATTTAGATTAGTTTCAACTTTGAATTTGTCATTAGAACAATTTGAAATTTGAGATAAAACTCAACGATGGTTTATGGGTCAGAACCCTAATGGGTTTTCCTATCCCAAACAATGTGAGGTTTAATGGGGACCACACATTGGGTAAAACCCTTGTTTGTTTGATAGGGTCATATTGAGCTATCAACAAGTATGTTGGGTCATTTTGATCCATGGACAAGTATGTTTTGTGGATGCATGCATGGGTTCTGGGACTTAGTAACTACGAGAAACACCTTATGAAAGCATTGAAAAAGTTTCTATAGAAAATTGCAAATTCATATGGTGCATGAGTAACTGCATGATCATCTAAGGAGCTTAACATCTAGAGCACATGTGACTTAGTATGTGTGAAGCCAGTGAAGCAAGCAAGACACCTGAGTATTCAACACTTAATATTCAATTCTATGCATTTAGACAACTATCACTCTTTCATTTTTATGCATCTTAAGAGAATTGCATGGAGAGTTGACACAAAACTAGAGGAAATGTGAATAAGATGTACCAAATGTCAAAATGAAGTGACATAATATTTATGTATCCCAATACATGAAGTCTTTCTAGTTCCTCTCCCAAGCACCCTAAGCAAGAGATTTATTCATCAACACTTACTTTTGGACCCTCATGTCATTGATGTATTTCTTTTTTCTGGACTGCCAAAGTGAGAACCTCAAAATGATCTCAGCATATTTCATCTTTCCTTAGCAACAATTGATCTCCTAGTCAAGCACAACACATAGTTATAATACTGTATTCTTGCATTCGTTTATCTATGTCAGATTTTGGATTTGCAATTAGACCAATCATTACATGAGTAAACTTAAAGCTGGTATCCCTTGCCTAGGTAGGGACTTGCTAGTCAACAACTCACCTTGTTGGTGTTCTTCTCCTTTTATATCAAAGGTATTCAAAATATTTTGTTACATCACGAGAAATTAGACATAGGTAAAAAGGAAAACACGCCAATCATATAAGGCTTCATATGTATGGTCATTTTAAATAATCTAGAATAATTGAGTAAGAATATAGTTTTATTTGAGCTTAAATAAAATAAAATATTGAAAGTCTAACTTTGATTCGAAGCAATAGGGATCAAAATTGAGTATTAATCCCAAAAAAATGATTATGAATGTCGATTTATTTATTAACAATACAAAGCTGAGAATTAAATATAAATTATTTCAAAATGTTAGAATGGATAGAAATGACCCACTTGATATTGTTAGAAAATTGAGGATGTGCACCATGCATCATGTGGAAGGATTTTTTTTAATATAACTCTCTTATGTGTTTGATTACCTCAATTGTGATCACTATTTTGCTTTGAAAATGAAATGTGGAAAAGGTTCTAATATGAAAGCAGAAATTATGGCTTTATGGTGTGTGGCAAAGGTGGCTAATTGTTTTGGGCTTACAAATGTTCTCATTTTTGGCGACTCACGCGTGACCATTAAGTGGGCCAGGGGGGAATGTGATCTTAATGTCTTACAGCTGACTTATTGGTGTGACAGAGTTATGGAGGAATTAAAAAAGCTGGGACAGATCACTTTGAAGCATATTTTCCGGGAACATAATGTGCAGGCAGATCTTCTTTCTAAACTAGCTTTGGACACGGCTGAGGACTTCATTGTGTGGGAGGAATACTTTGAGAATCAGTGTATTGATTCTGGTACCTGGTACTATTTAGATTGAGTTTTTTGACTCTTGGTTATAAGTTTTCCTAACTAAGTAGATCTGTTTATAGCTATATGCTAGGCCAAGGACCTTTGGTCTGTTTTTGGCTTTTGATGTATATTTTTTCTTTTCTGTAAATCTACCTTTCGAGGGAGACAAAATCTTAGATGCTGATATGATGACCATCATGTACTATTTGATTCAAATTTGAATATCAATAGTATGTATTTTTTCACGGAAAGAAAAAAAAATAAAAAATAAAATAAAAAATAAAAAATAAAAAATGATTTGAAGGATAGTTTTGTCATTCATCGCACTAACCAAGTAATACTTGAATGACATTAATAGAAACATAGTGAATTTTTTTTCTACTTTTTGTGATCTATAAATTGTTGTGGATATTCTACTAGAATAGTTTGCTATGCAAAAAATATTACAATTCAAATTTAATATTACTACAAAATGCTTAAATAAACTAAAACTGAAATAAAAGAAGTTGCAAGCAAATAGCACACCATCCACACAATGAACAAAAGATGTAACTTGGGAAAACCTGATACTAGAAAATTAGGCCTATGTGCTTGCTCTTTTCCTCTTAGTTATAAAATGAAAGTGTAAAGAATGTGAACTCACTATGGAATTGCAATGGACACTATGAGTTGAATGTTACTATAGGCTCTAATACTTCCTTTGTTATGCTTCATTATCCCAATCATATATGCTTTGCTCAACTATGTAATAATAAACAATACAATAAATGGAATCCCTTCCTCATCTAGGGCTAGGGTTAGGGTATTTGCATGTCTCAACCCCTAGCTAATGTTAGGGTTTTGAACCCTTTGGAGTCTTCTCGAAAGTCCACACATGATTAGTTGCACATGTATGAGTAATGTGAGTTGACATGACATACATTTGGTATCATGGTGGTCAACATGATAGGTCAACTTACGAGAGACGTAACTTCCACATATGAACTCTAACTGTTATGACCCTCTCTAGGGGTGTAATGTGGGGTCGGAGGACCAATTAGTGTAATAGTGGAGGTCATTCAATGTTGGACTAGGTCCAATATGTTTGTTATTATTAAATAAGACCCACTATGGTAGTAAATAAATGTAATGGGACCTCATTAAAGACCTTCCACAAGGTAATTAGGAGGTTAGAGTTGTCGTGTCATTTATAAATAAGGATAGAGCCCTCCTTATGAGGGATGTGTGCAAAAGAATATTGTATGTAGATCTTATCTCACACAAGTTTGCCCCCTCAAAGAAGTAAGTGAACATGAGTTGATTCCTCCAAGTAAAGCGGACCTAGTCCACTTTACATTAAATGGCCTCCACTATTACACTAATGGTTCCTCTGACTCCCCATTACACCCCTAATGAGGGTCATAACACTAATTGAGGTGATCTGCATACTGCTAGAATATTCTAAATGGGTAGAAGAACGTAAAGAGGTTGTGAATTTCTTTCCCATAGTTTTGACCCCCAAAAATAGCATTTTAATGTCTCAATGGGCTCTAAAAGGTTCTAGATCTCAAATACCAAATCAAGACCTACCCATAAAATATGCTCTACAAACACTAACTCCATTTTTTTCACAACAAATATCAAAATAGATAACAAATTAAATATAATAATCAATTTTAGATCATCCTAAAAAAATAAACACCCACTCTTATGCTTTACCATTTTTAAAATAAAAATACATTAGACATAAATCCAAAACCCATAGTAAAAAATTACATTTCAATAATAAAAATAACAATTTCTTTAATACTGCATTATCCTTAACGCCTACGTTAACTGACTCGTTGTTTTTATTATGTTTTTGTCACTTTACTTATCCAACATATACATATTTTATGTTGGTATGACAAAGCTTACTTACACAATGAGGGTTAAGCTTCTAGGCTTTTTACTTATGGTGATTTTGTCACTTTACTTATGTCACCTATAAAGCAATGTAATAGTGTTTATGTTTTATAGGTTACATAGTGATTGGTTAAGCTTTCTCTAGGCTTTTTACTTATGGTGGTGGTCAACTTAGTGTGTTACTAAATCTAATCCACAAATTAGTTATAACTTTTACTAAATCTAATCCAAAAATTAATGTCTCTTAGAGCCTTTGACATAAAATGTGGGTCTAATTTCATGCGTGCATGTGGAAACTATGATGTGTGGGTCTAATTTCATACGTGCATGTGTAAACAATGATGTGTATTACTTTTGGTTACTAATAGTCAATAAAGTAAAGTTTATGAGGACCTTTGAGCCAATGCGAGTACAATTCCATTATGTGAAAATTTGCATTTATGCAGGTAGTACTAGGTAGGAATATACTAAAGACTAAATGACTATCTTCCCGAACAATAAATACTTATTTTGATACTCCTTCTAAGGATAGAGTGGGATCTCTTATGGTTCAATTTAGTTCTTTGGACTTTCAACAAGACCAATTATTACAATAAAATAAATACATAACAATGCTTCCAAACAAGACAAATATGAAAGAATTGTGTTTTTTTACCACAGGGCCTCAGTGCCATTTTTGGTTTTCATTGAGGCATTGCATGATGGTAAATTGAAAAGGTTTTACCATTAGGGAAATATATGTTTTCTCTCTTTCTTTCATTTTGGACTAAGAAATCAAATCAACTTGGAATTGAAAGCATTGTCGCCTTCAATCATATTGAGATTTTGTGTCCGCAATTGTTGACTCAATTCCTTTCTAGTTATGGTTTTTTTTACAATTTCAGCCTGTGTCCATTTACCAAGAGTGATATGTGATCTTCATCTATTGTTCTAACTTTTAATGAGCCATTGTAATAACAAGTATCTATTTGATATGGACCCAACCATTTTGTTCTCAGTTTACCTTTGAAATCTTTAAATATTGAGTCATTTAGAAGAACTCGGTCTCCTTCATTGAAAGATTTGGATTTAATGAAATTGTCATGACATTTCTTTCTCGATTGTTGGACTATTCTTATATGGAATAAGTCTTGTTTCCTATATTCATCGAGGGCATTTAGCTATTGAATTCTTTGTCATTGCGTTGTAGATAGATCTAGATCAAGTTGAGAAGTTGTCCTTAATGTTTTGTGCTCAAATTCTATGGGTAGCATGACCTTTTTTCCATAGAACAATTCACAGGGGGTAACCCTATAGTGGTCTTCCAAGTGGTGTTGTATGCCCATGCAACCTTAATTAACCTATTGGGCCAATCTTTCTTAATTTCTTGAATTGTTTTTGTGAGGATACATTCCAATTCTTGATTTGTTACCTCTGCCTAGTTATTTTCTTATGGATGGTATGTGGTTGAATATCTATGTTTGATCATGTCCATTTGCATGATATTTTCGATTAGATTGGAAGTAAATTGAGTACCTTCATCTATCGCCAATTCGCTTAGTACCCTAAATATTGAGAAAAAAAAAATGATATGGAAATTTTGCCACTTCTACCTCATTTGTTGTTTTCAAGGCCTTTACTTCTAGCCATTTTGTCAAATAGCCAATGCATACTAATATGTGATGCTTCTGATTGGAAAGGGGGTTTATTGGCCCTACAAAGTCTAGGGCCCATTTATCAAATGGATCATATGATACTTGATTTTGGAGGGAATTTCATCCCTCTTCATCATTTTGTCCATTCTTTGGCATTCATCACACTAAGATACATAATGCTATGCATCTTGTTGTAATGTTGGCCGATAGTATCATATTTGCAGTATCTTGTGAGTTGTTACTTTTGTTGCATAGTGGCCTCTAGAGGATTCATCATGACATGCATGAAGTAATTATTGTATCTCATCTTCTCTTACACATCTACTCAATATATGATTTGGTACTTGTTTGTACAAATAACCATTCATCCAATAATAAGTGGCACTTGTTCTTATGATTTTACATCGCTCTTTGTAGCTGAAATGTTGAGTGAATTTTTTGGTGGCAAGGTAATTTGCTATATCATCAAACCATGGGGTTTGGATTTAAATAAAAAATAAGTGTTCATCTGGAAATGCATCATTAACAAGGTCTTTATCTACAACATGTGTCACCCTTGAAATAAAATCTGCTACAACAATCTGTTTACTAGGTTTATCAAGATGGTTAGATCAAATTCTTGTAAAAGTAATAATCATCTAATAATTCTCCCACTGACATCAATTGTTTTCATCAAATACATGATTTTTGCATGATCTATGTGTACAAAAACTGGATAGGTTGTTATGTAATATCGAAATTTATTAATGACATATACAACAACCAAAAACTCTTTTTATGTGACTATGTAATTCAATTCTACTCCAACTAAGCCTTTTTTATGATAGATTAAATGGAAAATGTTTATTTTTCTTCCTATTGTCAAGATTGCTCAAAGGGATTTATTAGAGGCATATGTGTGTATATGGAAGGGAAGATCCCATTTTAGCCCTTGTAAAACTAGGGTTGTCATGAGTTTCTATTTAATACAATCAAATGTTTTTTTCATTCTCCAGTCCAATTGAGCACAATGTATTTTATAAGTAAGGAAAACATGGGAGAGGACAATTTACCAAAATCCTTAATAAATCTTCTATAATAACCCACGTGGCTTAGGAAGCTCCTAACATCTTTTTTTAGGACTACATAGATTATGAATGACCTTAATTTTTGTAGGATTACTTGAATACCATGACAATAAATGTGATGACCTAAACTAATACCTTCAATCATAAGCATAATGAATTTTTCATTACTCAAACATAGGTTCATTTCAATGCATTTTTTAAACACATTATCTAATTTATTCAAGCCATCTTGAAATGCATCTCCATGTGGTGTAAAATCATCCATATATATTTCCAAGTTGTCATGTAAAAATTTTGCAAAGATGCTTAACATTTGACCCTTTGGAAGGTTGCAAGAGCATTACAGAATCCAAAAGGAAGAACTATATAGTCAAATGTATCCAAAGGACAAGTGAAAGTTGACATATTGTCTTGATCATCTGGATGAATGTGTATTTGGTTATATCCATTGAATCCGTCCAAGAAGGGAAAATATTGTTTCCAAGACAAAGCATCTAATACTTGGTCAATTAAAGGTAATGTGAAATGGTATTTTCTTGTGGATTTGTTTAGTTCTTTATAATATACACAAATCCTACACTTACCTCATTTATTTGGAACTATAACTAATGGTAATACCCACTCACTATAAAAAAATAGGGTAGTTAAATCCTACGTCTAAAAATTTATACAACTCAACTTTGACAATGTCTTTTAGTGTTGGGTTCATCATCCTTTAAGGTTGTCTAATGGGTAGGGAATCATCCTTGACATTTTAGTGTTGGGTTCATCCTCCTTTGAGGTTGTCTAATGGGTAGGGAATCATCCTTGACATAAATATGGTATCTATATATGTTTGGATGGATGTCTTTCATGTTGTTATAATCCCAATCAAAGGTTGCACTACTCTTCTTGAGGATTTCCAATAATTGCTATTCTTGGATAGAATTCATATTTTTTTTTCTATTTTGTTATGGTTTTCTAAGGAATGGTTTAATTACTTTTCTTAAAGTTTCTCTAATATCTATAGATTCTTCCAAAACTTGAGTAAAAGGTTTAGATTGTACCCTTTCATTTTCTTCCTAAATTTGTACAAAACTGGAATACATATTTTGCATAAAGTTTGAAATAACTAGACTTTTCTCTATGGTAGCTTATTTTCTTACTTTAATTTCCGGTTATATTTTGTAAGTTTTAAACGTGTGAAGTAAAACTATGTAGACGGGTTCTTAAGCAAAATGGAGATTAAACAATGGCACACACAGAGAGTATATAAAGATTTACTTTGGAAACCTTTAATGGGGAAAATCCAGCAAAACTTAGAGCCACGCCTCTATCTTTCTCATTGTGTTTTATTAACCATTCACAATACAATATTTATGTATTCTACAACATCCAAAACCCTAATCCATTAACTCGTATTAGTTTTAGATCCCAATCTTTTAACAAGGATTAGTTACATGTTTTCTAAAAAAATAGCTAAAAAAAATATTTTGTGGCATTGCCCTAAAGTCTGCTTCATGGAGCAGAAGACCCTACGACCCCCCTTGATCCAGCACCACACACTCGCTCGACGCATACGCACATATGTTCTATTGCTGAAACCCTTATTTTCTTCCTTTTCCTTTTTTTTGGTTTGATCTTTCTTTGCAGCTGAGAAAATGGCTAAACAAAAATATTTTGGTGAACAGTCGGAATCAAGATGCTCGAGAAAAGGGCTCTGATACCAATGTAGTGAACCAGCTGGTTCATACTACACATGAGCTATCTCAAGGACAAATAAGGATAATCCTTAATGGAATAAATAAATATATTGAGTAATTTTGAATATGATGATTTACAATGAGTGAATGACATAACTTATAGGCTTGATGGTGACTCTTAACATAAAGTCACATCTCTTGAAAAACTTATTCCTAATTATAATAATGTTAATATTAATTATTATTAAATATAGTATTGAACATTTTATGTTCACAATGTATTTTAGGGTTTTGCATGTTCATTCAGTCGGCTAACTGAGTATCCTTTAGTCAAAACTAGTGGTTGTGAAGTCATGATTCAGTGTAACTCAGTTAAGGAGAGTAAGCATGGCTAACTAAGGGTTCTTTGCTCTAGTTAAGCTTTACTAGACTCTCTTACATTGGATGAGCAATTTGAGTTACCTCTTGACGTAATTCGAATTGCCTTCATTTAAATATTGTTCACCTCCATTCATTCAAGTTAATGAAATACATCATTCTTTTCTTCTTATCTACTTCTATTTTTTGTGTAATGATCTATGATAAATCATAAGTTTATTACTTGATTAGTTTCTTGATGATTTGATTTTCACTATATATCTCTTTAGTTTATGTTCCTAGATCTATATGTTCAAATATCATAGGCACACACACATTACACAAATATTTACCCTAGAAACCATTAACTAGGAAAACCAACAAAACTTAGAACCGCACATCTATCCTTCTCATTGTGTTTTATTAACCATTCACAACACAATATTTAAGTATTCTACAACATCCAAAACCCTAATCCATTAACTTGGATTATTTTTAGAATTCATTCCCTTAACCAATATTAATTATATATTTTTTCTGAAAAAATAGTCCGGAGGGGCATTAGCGCCCACCTTGAATCTAGCACCACATGTGCATGTGATGCATATAACATAACACTAGAAGGAGTTGGATTGTAACATGATGTAACCTGCATGCAAAGAACATAACACATACCCAACATATTTGTTATGAGATGATGAATGCAAGGTTACTAACAGTGATTTAGTGACAAACTTTCCTGAGATTATTATTGTTTATTGTAAGATATTTACATTTATGTCTTCATTTATTAAGTAGCATTCTATTCCAAAAACAAGTGCATACTACATATAAGTAATTTTGTGTCCAGTTTCTAATTGCTTGTTCCAAGATAGAATAGATAGAATAGAACTACATTTTGCATTTAGCATTAAAACAATTTCATATTTGACATAAAACTTAGCGATGGTTTATTGGTCGGAATCCAAATGGGCTTTCCTATCCCAAACAATGCGAGGTCTAATTGGGACCACACATTGGGGAAAACCCCTATTGTTTGATAGGGTCATTTTGACCCGTCAACACATATGTTAGGTCATTTTGGCCCATCAACAAGTATGTTTTGTAGATGCATGCATGGTTTGCGAGACTTAGTAGCTACAAGAAACACCTTCTGGAAATCACTAAAAAGTTTCTATAGAAAATTGCAAATCGATATGGTGCATGAGTAACTACACGATCATCTAAGGAGCTTAATAGTTGGATCACATGTGACTTAGTATGTGTGAATCCAATGAAGCAAGCAAGACACGTGAGTATTCAACACTTAATGTCCATTGCTATGCATTTACTATCACTCTTACTTTCCCTATGCATCATAAGGGAATTGCATAGAAAGTTGACATAAAATTAGAAGAGATGTGAATAATATGCACCAAATGTCATAATGGAGTGATATAATATTCATCTATCCCAATACAATAAGTCGTATCGCTCCCTCTCCTAGGATCCCTAAGAAGGAGACTTATCCATCACCACTTACTCTTGGACCCTACCTTTATTGATGTAGTTCTTTTTCTAGTGTGACCAAATTCAAATCCTCATAACAATCTCAACGTCTTCCATCTTACTTTAACAACAATTGATCTCCCAGTCAAGCACATCATGTAGTTATGATACTATATTCTTGCATTCACCTATCTATGCCAGATATTGTATTTGCAATTAGACAAATCATTACATGATTAAAATTAAAGCTAATAGCACTTTCCTAGGTAGGGACTTGTTGATCAACAACTCACCTTGTTGATATTCTTCTCCTTTATAGTAAAGGTACTTTAAAAGATTTTGTTGTCTCACAAGAAATTAGACACAAATAAAAATGAAAATGTGTCAATCTTATAAGACTTGATAAATCGATTTTTAGTTTTTGTAGCTCAGATATGTACTTCTACATTGGTGATGTGTCCAGCATGTATATTTCATTCATAAGATACTCTCTATACATTAACTTTATTATATAAAGTCCTTTTATTGAGCCCATGGTGTTGGATGGACCATGGTATTGAGCCAATGGTATTTTCTTATTGTAAATTTATAAAAGGAGATCTAAGGAGAGGCATTCGACACATTCTCTAGATCTAGAATGCTCTTGCTTTTGAGAAAGGGGTTATTCTCAAGAGATGCAAGAGAGAGATCTTGGGAGATCAAAGAAGCCTTGAGATTGTGAGAATCTCAAGTAGGAAGTCTTGGGTTAGTGATTGAGCCAACCTGGGAGGTGTTCTATTATTCTAAGAGAGAGAAATTGCATCTATATAATCTTCAACGGAGGTTAAAAAACATGTCAAATATATCTTAGAAGGAAAATTTGGTCCATACATATTTGAGGGAGGAAAGTCCCAATGGAGCTGTTCATACAATACAGACAACACATAATTTTGTATAGTACGGATTATGTACAAATTGCAAGGAGATGCAAGATCGTACTCAACAATTCTGTACATAATTGTATGGATCTGTATGGCGTCCGTATAGGGTCGTACAACTATATGTCATGTTAGAATGTTGCCAATATCGTTGGGGAAGATAAGGTAGGTATTTTCCGTGGATTAGAAGGGTGTTGATGCTCTTCATTAGTTGATTTCCAGATCTAAGTTAAGTTAAACTGGCTAGTGTAATTTTTTATTAAATCTCTCTTGTAAAAAAAGAACAAGAAAAAAACACTTTGTTGGTTTTTCCCTAGGTTGGGGTTTTCTAGGGTAATTACTTGTGTCAAATCTGATAATTTTCTATGTATATTTTTGTTGCATATGAATTCTAAGAATTTCAGTGTGTTTACAATTATTATTCAATAGTGTATGATTTTCGGGGATAAAAATAATTGGATGTGTAAATAAAATATGAAATTAGAGGAAAAACTAACATGGTATCAGAGCAATAAACTCTGAGTTGCAGAAGATTGATTTGGGGCACAAGTGTTATCTACTGAGTGCAGATTTATTCTTCATCAAGGAGAGAGCATTACTGGTGGTAGCTAATCCATTGGACATAGATGGCCATTGGTCTCAGGTTTTAGGATTGGTTGGATGGATCATCTAATTATAGTACCTAGATGGAAAATATAACATTAGTGCTAGAGGAGAACGAGATCTGGGAGTTTGTGGATAAAATCCTCTCATGCCTCCTACTAATGCTACTCTTCATGTCTCCCATTAGAAGAAGGACGTGAAATCTAGAAGGAATGTTTTGGATGGGGTTAAGTATCATGTGCTTATTCACATGTCCGGAAAGAAGACCACCATGGAGATGTGTGCGGCTCTGACAAATTTGTTTTAGAGTGATAACCACAATAGGAAAATGGTGTTGAGGGAAAAACTTAGGAGCACCATGATGTTCAAGATAGATGCAATGACTTCTTATCTCACCACGATATCACAGCTTCATGATGAGTTAGCTGCAGTTGGAGAGACGTTGCCATAATCAAAACTGGTAGGGACAACTTTGAATGGATTTTCAGAGTAGTGGACTACCTTCATTAAGGGAGTTGTGTCATGGGAACATATTCCTAACAAGGAGAGGCTATGGTATGAATTATTCTAGAAAGAGACTCGAGAGGAGGCTCTGCGTAGTAGGAAACTAAAGGGTGATGGAAGGGCAAGTGGGATACCAAGTTGAATATTGAAGGGGAGGATCCCTCTCATGATGGGAAGAAGAAGGTCATGGGAAAATCCAAGTGTGTTGCATGTCACAATATTGGACATTATGTGAGTCAATGTCCAAGAAAAAAAAATGCAAAGAGAAGACACAAGTTGCAGCGTCAGTAGAGGTTGATGAGTTTACAACCAAGTTTGAGAAGGAATTCTCATTAGCTTCTTGTTTTTCTGGCACTAGTGTTAAAGGTGATTGGATTGAGGATAATGATGCATGGGTTGTGGAAAGTGGTGCATCTAGCCATATGACGAGGATGAGGAATGTGTTCCTTAGTGTTTAAGAGGTAGACTCAAACTGCCATATGGCTTGTGGGGTCGACACTATACATGCAGTTAAGGGTCTTGGAATAGTGTTATTTCAACTAGAGTTGGGAGGATATATGGATATGGCAGGAGTGGTGTATGTTCCAGATCTAAATATGAACTTGCTCTCAGTATCAACCCTGGAGGAAAAGGGGTATGGGGTTGTTTTATAGGATGTAGATGTACTCATACGGTCAGAGGGAGATACCCAAGATCCAACAATGATTCTTGGTGTCATACAGGTAAGTTGTACAGGTTGTTGGGTCAGCTTGTATGTGGGTCTAAGGGTATCTTTGATCGAGGATTGATTTCAGTGACAGAGAGTGAGTAGGAGACTCCAAAGATTGAGTTGATATAGGGGAATCAATATTCTAATTTGGAAGATGGGTGTGATAATTTTCCAATACTGTTAGGACTAACTGGTATGAGATGGCATTGATGGATGCTTAGGAATAGGTGGAGATTCCTAGGAGCATGGTTAGGAGGAACGGATCTTCAAAGAAGATTCCAAAGAAGATGGCAGGGAAGTATTCCAACTCAGAGGGAGTAGCTATAGCAGCAGATTATGTGGTGGGATTGGAGATAGATCTAGGTGGAGTTTCTTCTAGAAGTACCTTCCTCACTAAGAGGGAGTGTTAGTTTTTGTAGCTCATACATGTACTCCTACATTGGCAATGTGTCTAACATGTAGAATTCATCCAAAAGATACTCTCTAGACATTAACTTTATTTTATTAATCCTTTTATTGAGCCCATGGTTTTGGAGGGCCCATGGTATTTTCTTAATGTAAAGTTATAAAAGGATATCTAAGGAGAGGCATTCGACACATTCTCTAGATCTAGAGTGCTATTTATTTTGAGAAAGGGGTTATTCTCAAGAGAAGCAAGAGAGAGATCTTGGGAGATAAAAGAAGCCTTGATATTGTGAGAATCTCAAGTAGGAAGTCTTGGGTTAGTGATTAACCCAAGCTAGGAGGTGTTTTATTATTCTAAGAGAGAGAAATTGCATCGAGATAATCTTCAACATAGGGCAGAAAATAGGTCGAACAGATTAGAGAAGGCAGAGTTGGGAAATACATATTTGAGGGAGGACATTTCATATGGTCCGTATGGTAATTGTAAGGATTCGTACAACTTCCATACAAGTTCGTACAGTGAGGTTGTACAATAGTATGGCCTGTTAGATTGCTACCAAGATCGTTAAGGAATATAAGGTGGGGGTTTTTAATGGATTGGAAGGGTGTTGATGGTCTTCATCTATTGATTTCTAGAGCTAAGTTAAGCTTAACTTGTTGGTGTAATTTCTGATTAAATCTCTCTTGTAATAAAAGAATAATAAAGAAACACTTTGTTGTTTTTTCCGCGGGTTGGGGTTTTCTATGGTAATTAATTGTGTCAAATTTGATAAGTTTATGTGTATATTTCCATTGCATATGAATTAGAATTCCAATGTGCTTAAAATTATTATTTCAGTAGTTTATGATTGTCGGGGATAAAAATAATCGGATGTCTAAATCATATATGGAATTAGAGGAAAAACTAACATTGATAAGTATGGTTATTTTAAAATAATGCAGAATAATTGAGTAAGAATATATTTTGGTTGAGGTTAAATAAAATAAAATATTGAAAGACTAGTCTAACTTTGGATTCGAAGCAATAGGGATCAAAATTGAGTATTAATCCAACAAAAAAAATTATGAATGTTGATTTATTTCTTATAAATACAAAGTTGCAAACTAAATATAAAGGTATTTCAAAATGTTAGAATGGATATAAATTACTCATTTGATATTGTTAGACAATTGAGGATGTGTACCATGGACTATGTGGACGATGTTTTTTTTTAAATATAAATCTCCTACCTACTTAATAAGTTTCAATTATTTGAAGGATTTTCCATTGCACTAGTCAAGCAATACTTGAGTGTCATGAATATAAACATAATAAAATTATTTTCTACTTCTTATGATCTATAATTTTTGTGGATATTCCACTAGAACAATTTATCGTGCAACAAATCTTACAATATTATAAAATCTCTTATTCTGCAGTGTATTACTTTATATTTCAAATTTTAATATTACTACAAAATGCTTAAATAAACTAAAACTAAAATGAAAGAAATTCCAAGCTACTAACACACCATCCACACAATGAACACAAGATGTACTTGGGAAAACCTAATACCAGAAACTTAGTTAGAAAATGAGGCATGTGCTCTTGCTCTTTTCTTCTTAGTTATGAAATGAAAGTACAAAGAAAGTGCACTTGCCATGGAGTTTCCATGGACACTATGACCTACATGTTACTACAAGATCTACTACTTCCTTTGTTATGCTTCAATATGTTGGAACCAAAGGTTATGCAGGTTCACCACACCTCTTAATATTCTAGAGACGGTTAGTTGAAAGACAACATTTGACTAGCAGAGCAGTTGACTGGAGGCTCAACTAAGTGGTCGATTGATCGGTTGATTGAATGGTCAACGAGGCAATGGTCATCTTAACTAAACAGGTCAACTAATCGATGGGACATTGTGGATTTCCTAGAAAAATTTAGAACCGACGACCCTTATTTGTGGACCAGATCATCCTCACTTCAAGGAAGTTTGTTATACATGGAGACTATAAAAGAACAACCCTATGGGTTGTATTGATATCAATTATGTTGCTATGGAAGTTGAATAATGCATTGTGATGTTCTTTTTTTTTTAACAGAAACCGGAGAAGAGAAATATTTATAAAATAGTTGTGCACATTTATTCATTACAAAATGGAGAGCTTCATCCCATGCTCTATAATTTGCTGAAAATGTGAAAAGAAAACTTTTTCAACTTCATATCTATCAGTTTTTCTATTAGAATTCCTAGTAAAATCAAAGGCATGAGAGGGATAAACCATTAAAAATTGTCTATTTAACAATACACAAAAAAACATATCACTGAAAGAGGTAGAGCATCATTCCCGTAGCCCATGCAAACCCTGGACTTGTTGTTGCACTGAGGCTTCATCCATTGGAAGAGCGTCTTCATCTAGGGACTCCTGGTAGTCGCTACGTTGGATCATTTTGGTGATTTTCAACACTTCATCCTTAATGACATCCACATTTCCCATGAGCTCGAACAGGTTTCTCTCAAGGTCGTTTATGCGTGAGTCTTGACAAGCAAGATGTTGGGATATATATTTCATGTCCTCCACGGTTTCCTTATTCTCCTTGAGACCAACATAAGAAACCTCGAAGACCTTTCTAAGATTCAGTTTGAAATCATCGGCACTAGCTTTCAAATACGACATGGCCTCCCTAATTCCAACCATAACTCTGGAATGCTGGTAGCTTCCTATAGAATTAGTAGCATTGTTCGGGCTCTGCGCCCACCTGCAATCTTTCTTACAGTTCAGGGGGATGAGGGACATACCTCTCAAGTGGTTTCCAAGCTGCTGCATCTGAAGACCTGCTTGCCCCATCGCCTTCTCCTTATCTGCAATCTTGAAGCGAGACATCTTGTTCGCACGTGAGCCAAGAGGGGTAGAGTCTTGGACAAGACTCCCCATAAATGTGTCTGCCAAGTATTTGCGTGAGGCCAGGTGCTACAAGGACAACCTACATGCGTCCATGCCGTCCAAATGGAGGTCTTCCCATTGTATCTTAACTTTGAATGGGTGAAACAATTATAGGTGGGATTTGGAGTCCTAGGGGATTGGAATATGTCTATGCAAACCATCCTCATAGATTAATTCCCCTAAACCAAGCTTATCTCCTTTGTTTTCCAAGTGGTTCGTTGATCTATTGTCTTCTCTAAGGATGTGAAGGTAATTTGCCTCTTGAGAGAGGTTGAGTAATCCAATTCTTTGATGAATCCTTCTGCACCATGGAGATCCTTTGGCGTAACCGTTCCTCATTTTTTGAATGACTTGCCTTGAGTCTCCAAATACTAAGAGACTAATGATCTTTAAATTGGTGGCGATTTCCATACCATGAAGTAAAGAAAGCCATTCAACAACATTGTTGGATTTCTCTCTCAGTCCCCAGGCGTAAGATTTAACTATTTTTCCTCCATGGTTATAGATGACCCCCCCCCCTCTCACTTGTCTCCCCTGGGTTTCCTTTGGCTGCCCCGTCAAAGAACAAGGAGTGACTCTTCTGTGACATCCACCATTGATTGAATTCTTCTTTACGCATTCTTATCTCCCATTCACAATTGATCCTATTCTTGGGGATTTGGATAATTTTCTTTTTTACAAAATTTTGGGACCATAGGTCTTCCTTCAAGGAAAGTTCTTCCGAGTTCAGGAGAGTAATTCCTTTAGCATTGATGCTTTCGACAATTAGATTTATGGCTCTGTAAGCGACTTTGTTTTGGTCTGCCTTTTTTCCTTCAAATATACTTTTGTTTCTTGCTAACCATATTTTCCAAGAGACGTTCATTGGAACCATTTTCCATATCCTCTTGAGAGTACGTTTTTTTAGGATATTGCCCGAGGACCATTGTTTCCAGTTTTGTATCATTTCTTCAACTTGTTCTAGAGGAGAATAGTTATCACACAAAGGACCGACTACAATCTCCCAAACTTGTTTGGAGAAAGCACATTCCAAAAATAGGTGTTGGGATTTTTTGATAGAAGCTTTACATAACTCGCAGTGGGAAGGGCCTTCTATCCCTCTTTTAAGTAGATTATTAGTGGTGAGGAGCTTGTTATGGGAAATAATCCAGAAGAAACTTTTTACCTTGGGGATGCAGTCTGAGTTCCAAACCTTGGGCCAAAATTTGGACGCACGCTTCCTATTGAGTTTCACTAAGGTGTTGTACCCTTCCTTGACTGTGTAATGTCCATCATGCCCCCAGCCACGACTATCTTTGATTCGTAAATGAGCTGGTGCTTTCCTGTGAATTTGCGTAAGAAGGTGAGTGTATTCATGTATCAGGTTTTCCTGTGGATCCAAGGGAAACCATCCCTTCCAAGCTCTTGATATATTCCAAATAGATATGTCCTTCAGGGTAGTAAACCTTGAGCTTTGCATCCAATCCCGAATTCCAGCTAAGTCCAGATAGGAACCTAGAGGGAGGGAGCCAAGAATAGAATCTGTCCAGATTTTAATCCTCTTCCCATTCCACAGAATCCAATAAAGGATGTCTCTAATTAGACCAGCAAAGGCTTTGCAAAGATTCCATATGTTGGTGCCTTTCTCACTAAGTGGAGAGTCTATGCTTCCCAGTCTAGATTTTCTAATATACTTTCTCCTTATCACTTCTTTCCACCATTCCTTCTTACTAGGAATCAGTCTCCATATTAGTTTGGATCCCATATATTTATTCATCAGGCTAGGTTCCCTAATTCCCAAACCTCCTTCTCTCTTAGCCTCCTTTACTATGTTCCAGTTGACCAAATGGAATTTTTTTCCTTGGGTTCTCCCTCCTTGCCACAGGAATTTTCTGATTTCAATACTGATGTTGTTCATCACATTTTTTGGGGCCAAAATCAAATCACTTATAAAGACCGGATAGGAAGAAAGAACTGAGTTTATTAAAGTGACTTTACCTGCCAAATTTAGCCACCGCATTCCCCAAGATTGAATCTTATTTTTTTATTTTTTGGGTGACAATTTTCCAAGGTGCACTATTCACGTTGTTCCTGCTGATGGGAACTCCAAGATACTTGAAGGAGGTCCAATCTATATTATCCTTGACCCCCAAATCCACTACAAGCTCCCTTAGGATATTAGTATTGCAATTCCAACCATAAAGATTGCTCTTGTTTTCGTTGGTTTTCCCTCCTGTAGCCCAAAGATAGATATCTAGAATGTTTTTGAACTTCCTAGCTATTTGGACCGAAGCGTACCCCAGCAGAATAGTGTCATCTGCGAAGTGTGCATGATTTATTGGCTGAACTCCTCGAGAAATGATGATACCTGGGATGCGTACTTCTGTCATTAACCTATTGAGTCTCCTAATTAGAGTGTATGCCACAAGCATATAAAGGAAAGGGGACATAGGGCATCCTTGGCATAGTCCCTTAGGAAATTTTTAAAAGGTAAGTGGACCTTCCATTTACAAGAGGGGCTATCCAAGGTGACCCTATGCAGGATTGATCCATCTAATGAAGTTTGCAGAGAACTCAAACTTCCCAAGAACCATATATAGGAAGTCATGTCTAACCCGATCGAAGGTGTTGGAAAGATCAAGTTTGATCGCCATGCCTACCTCTTTCCTTTTCTGGCTGGAATGGATGGCTTCTTAAATAAGCAGAATGTTGTCATAAATTTTTTTCCCTGAGACAAAACCGCCTTGATTAGGAGAGATGGCCATTGGAAGATACTTCTTGAGCCTCCCAGAAATGGTTTTTGTGAGGATTTTATAGGAATCGTTATAGAGGGAGATGGGGTGATATATATCTATGGAGGAGGGATTTTTTTCTTTGGGAATTAGGGCTATAAACGAGGATTTTGTGGCTCCTCCTATGCGGTCCTTGTTTCTCATCTAATTCAACATTCTGATAAGGTATTTTTTAATAAAGGCCCAACTTTTCTGATAAAAGTGGATAGTGAAGCCATCAAGTCCTGGGGCTTTATCCGGATGAAGGGACCATACTGCTTTCCTCGCTTCTTCTTCAAATATCAGAGCACAAAGGCGGTCATTTTCTTCCTTCGATATGATATAGGGAACATCCTCACACATATGCTTCATTTCTTCCCTAATCACTTCTTCTTCTTCGTCATAAAGTTTTTCATAGAAGTTCTTGACCTCATTTTTAATTTCTAGTTGCTCTGTAATTTTTTCCCCGTTATCCTTATCCAGCTCTATTATGGTGTTTTTCCTCTATCTTTCTTTGCACTGATCATGAAAAAAGGTTGTATTCATGTCTCCTCCCTTTAACCATAAGCTTCTCGATCGCATATGCCATTCCTCTTCCTCTTTACTAGCAAGGTCTTGGATTTTCCTATCTAATTCTTTTTCTTTTACCAATATTTATTCTGTAACTGGATTTTCTTCCAGGTTATCTTGTAGTTTTTCCAAGGCTACTCGAGCTTCTTTATTTTCCGTCCCGAGGTCTTTATAATTTTCCACAACCCACCTTTTCAGGGCATGTTTAACATTTTTTAGCTTCGTCTCCCATATGTAGCTTGGAGAGAGGATTACATACTGTTCCTAAGCCTCTTTGATGGCCTCCATACAGCCCTCAATTTTCAACCAAACTGGGTTGAACCTAAACGACGTTGGGCCTAATTTTCTCAAAGAACTGAAGAAAAGAGCGATGGGCCTATGATCAGAGATAGCGACCGGCAAAATTTTTACCTCCAAAATGCAGGGTTTGGTGAGGAAGGTAGTACTTACCAGAAATATGTCGATCTTGGCGGCTATGTGTCCTGAGACAGATCTCTTGTTGTTCCAATTGTACTTCCCTTTTTTTGGTTTGATGTCTGTTAAGCTCCAAGAGTTTTGAAGGTCTTCCAGCCTTTCTCCAAAGGGATATCTGACTTTGGTGCCTCCTTTTCTCTCCTCGACCGAGATAGTTGCGTTGAAGTCCCCTACTATAATGCATTGGTTAGACAATATCCCTTCTCATTATGATGCTAGGGAGTTACAAAATTCTTCTTTTTGTAATGCAATAGTTGGCCCATACACATTCCCTAGCCAGATTATTTCATTATTCATTAGATCCTCAAGCTCAACCAATATCCAGGATCTATTGGTGATGAAATATTTGAGCCTGAAATGAGCTTTATCCCACCAGGTGATAAGACCGCCTGAAGCTCCTTCTGCACTGACTGCTTTACCTTCTCCATTTACCACTATTTTTCGCAAAGCTTGAAGACACTCTTTAGCTTGCATTTTGGTCTCCTATATCAAGAGGATTGTGGCATTCTCGTTTATCTTAATCTTTTTCATTGATTCCATCTTTTTTTGTCTCCTAATCCTCTACAATTCTAGGAGATCGCTTCCATTATTTCCTGGGTGGGGGGTGCTTTGTCCTTCTTTTCCTCTGTGGTTCCTTGAGTCTACTTTCCTATTGTTATCCTGATGTGTTGGTCTAAGTTGGTTTAATTACCCGCCTCTTTTTCTCTTGTTGTTTCATGCTCTCTTCAGAATCTATTGGGCTTCCGTCCTTTTTTAGTTTGAGGCTCCTCTTCTTCTTCTCTGCTTTCCGATGTGTCTTCCATATTTTCCCTATATTTAGATCTAGTCACCGAACCCCCATATCTTAGGGAGATATTAGGCCTGATATCCTCACGATGCTGCGTATGGTTTCCTTCCTTATCTATATTAATCATCTTAGGGTCTTTTCCTTAGCTCTTAGGGTTTCTTCTGAGTTTTTGTTTTCTTTGAGGCCGTCCTTGTTTTTCCCCCCTATTTGCTCTTGTTCTTCTTCACGATCCTCATTATTGAGAGCTTTAAATCTATTTGTACTGATATTCCTCTTATTTGGAGATTGCGATGGGTTAAGGGTTGTTTTGTTTCCTTTCTTTCTCAGGACTTTGTTCCATTCTTCTCCTTGTCCTTCTTCTAGCTCCTACTTTTTTTTATTAGGAAACAATCTTGCAAAGTGGCCATATTCATGGCATACTTTACACTTGAATGGGATTTGCTCATAATCTACTATCTGAAGGTGAGTCCAACCATCCATTGAAATATTGATGGCTTCTGGAAGACCCTTTTCTATATATACTTCAACGTAGATTCTTGCACATGAAAACATTAGCGGCTTAGGTTCAGATTTGTCTATGTATTTCCCGAGAGAGTTCCTTATTGCTCTCAAATCTTCATCGTTCTAGCAGTGAAGAGGGAGATGGGGAAACTTAACCCAAACTGGAACTGTAGTGGGAATATCTTTATCAAGGTCGAATGACAAGCCCCACTTTTTGATATACATCCCTCATGGTCCCATGAAATAAGGCCCATTTCTGAAGATCAGGTCTCTATCTTCATTTTTCTCGAACAAAAAAATGAAGAACCCTTTCCCGCAGAATATTTGTTGGACTTCTCCTTGGATTAATGGCCGCCAGTTATTATTTAGCCAGATCTTCGTGGATCTGGGAGAAGGCCAAAGGCCCGTGAAGTGGCATATTAATAATTTTTTCTGATAATGCAACAAATTTGCATTTAGCGGGGCGACGGAGGATAGCTTAACTTCTGGTACATCAGCCTTCTTAACAAATTTGGATTCGTTTGTCGCAGGGGGTTTAATTGAAGCGGGATAGGATGCCATAAGATAACGGAAGCGGTATTCCAAAAACTAGCGCCTGACTGTTGGATTTGGATCCAGAGGAAGGGGAGGATCCATCCAACCGGGATCTGACTGCCGCACAGAACTCTGTCACTCTTGAATCCTTCTCTAAGCCCTATGCATTGTGATGTTCTAATCATAATGCGTTGTGCTTAATTGTTGTAAACTATGTCTTTCGACACCACCCTTATTCTTGGAAAATTTATCCCTTCTCATATTCTCTTTTCTATCCAGTTGTTCAAAGGCGTTTTCCCAACACAATATTCCAGACATATATGGTTTGCTCAACTATGTAACAATAAACACTACAATAAGGATGGAATCCCTTCCTTTCTTAGTAGGGAAATGTTTAATATGGTTTGATAACATTCTAGGTTAGGGTTAGGATTTTTGCATGTCTCAACTGCCAATTAATGTTAAAGTTTTGGACCCTTTAGAATCTTCTTGAAAGTCCACACATGACTAGTTACACATGTATGAGTAATGTGATTTCACATGACATCCATTTCGTATCAAGGTAGTCAACATGATAGGTCAACTTATAAGAGGCATAACTTCCACATATGAAGTCTAATTTTTATGACCCTCCCTAGGGGTGTAATGTGGGGCCAAAGGATCCATTAGTGTAATAGTGGAGGCCATTTAATGTTGGACTAGCTCCACTATGTTTGTTACTATTAAATAAGGCCCATTATGGTAGTAAATAAATGTAATGGGACCTCATTAAAGAAGTTCCACACAATAGTTATGAAGTTAGAGCTGACATTAGTGGGGCTGGTGCAGTGGTCTTGTTAGACAGGAATCGAATGTTAAAAATTTGGATGAATTGTGGTAGGGGAACAAATACTAGGAGCAAACTTATTACTCTTTCGATGCTTTTATTTGTGGCTAAGGTCCATAGCATCCATATGCTCTAGATCTGGGGGGACTCAAGAGTAATCATCAATTGGGAATTGGAAGAATGCTCCCTCAACGTGCTTCAGCTTGATTACTGATTGAGGGACACTAGACGTCTCATCAATTTTTTAGGGTGGGTATACTTTGTCCATGTGTTTAGAGAATACAATTTAGTTGTTGACGAGCACTCTAAAAGGGATTTCTCTGCTCCGGAAGGCACTATATTTTTGGAGGACTGGTGTGATGACCAATTAATATCTCAGACTTAATTGGCATATTTATGAGTTTCTACGGTATCTTCTTAGTTTCATTTCATGGATGTGGGGATATTTTTGTCAATGCAACAGTTTTACTCTTTTTTGTTGTGCAGGATCCTAGAATTTTTTTGCAGGATCCTTGACTGTTGGGTTCTTTGGTTATGTTGGCAGTTCTTGTGGTTCAATTTTGGTTCTATGTCTTGACCTGTTGTGGCCTTCTTCGTCTACAACTTTCCTCTTTTGGGGGGTTGTGGATATAGTTCATGGGGTTAATTATCTGGATATGGACATGATGGTCATGTTGGATTTTGTTTTGAGGGGTGTTACAGGTTATTTAATTTTTGTGTTCACAGTTTGGCTACTTTGTAGTGAACTTTGTTGGCTATTTGGTCCGGCCATTGTTGGCCATATGTTTACTTCTTATGCCATGTTTGGATGTACCTGTTGTGGGACATTGTATCACTTATATTGTTTTTAATATAAATAGTATGTCCCTTTTCTTGTGAAAAAAATAAGAAGTTAGAGGTGTTGTATCATTTATAAACAAGAGCCACGAGGTGGCGATGTCCCCGACATTGCTAGTGGGAACATTGCCAAGCGCTTACGAAATTGTTTTGGCCTTATGTCTTTCCATCTAATGCATACTTAGTTCTTCCTTTTAAAAGAGGTACAAGATCCCAAACATTGTTCACCATTAATGAACAATACTCTTCAGTCATTGTCGTGTCTTAGTCTGGATGTCCAAAAGATTTTGCAATTGTTTTTTAGATCATGATTCTTTGAAACTTGAGCCAAAGAGGGGAGGCTCACAAGAACAATGAACATCTACGACGTTAATATGTAGAACCACTGACTACTTATCCTATTGTATGGTCCCTTCAAGGAAGTGGTGGTGGTTGTGCAGGTTCATGTTCAATGGACTCAATTAAAGGAGGGAGATATTGCGAAGGTAGATTGTTATCTTCACTTTCATCATATGAACAAGAAAGGATAATTTGATTGCTATTACAGAAGTTGGGAATAGAAGATGGTACAAATATTGAATTAGGTCCATAGTATGAGAGACCTTCATCAAAATAGACATATGTTCTAATGATATTTTCATTGCCTCTTATAGCTTCAAAATATCCAACAAAAATGCATTTCACTTTTAGGTTGTAATGCTTTCCTTTTCTCTAAGGGATGCGAGTTGATGCTTCATTGGCAAATACATGAGAGAGAGGGAGAGAAATAAAAAAATAAAGAAAATCATCATAAAAAAAAGAATAATATAAAAAGGAAAATGACAAAGGAATAATAAAAAAAAATGTTTAAAAGTTTATACTTCTAAATAAAATAGAAAAAATTAAAAATAAGGAAGGTAAGCAATGGAAAAGGATATCTATCTCAAAGAAATAAAACCACACAAAAGGAAAATAAAATGAAAGGCACAAAATGGGAAAAAAAAAGAGGATGAAGAGAGATAAGAAAAGAAAGATGAAAAATCTAGGGGAGGAACAATATCAAGAAAGGAAAGAACAAGAAGAAAGAGAAAAGAGGAACTAAAACCCATATTGAAAAAATGAGAGCGTAAGGAGTGAAAAGAGAGTAAGGAATGAGAAGTATGCAAAGAAAAACTAAAGAGAACATTATAAAGAAAGAAAACTAGTTCATGTCAAATTGCTAATCTTGGAGCAAGCCCTAGCTACAAGGTTTGAAACGTCGACCCTTAAGAAAATGTATTTGATATTTTCTGAAGCTATAACCACAATATGATGGACCACATAAGCTTAATATCTTCTATCTTGTTACAACAATATTTTCTCCCACAATATGATGGACCACATAAGCCTAATAACCACAATATGATGGACCACATAAGCTTAATATCTTCTATCTTGTTACAACAATATTTTCTCATTTCAAGCATATAATTTTTTTTTGGTTCAAATGGACATTGATGCAACATTTAATCATATTTTAGTGTTAATATTTCAGTTTTTGATCCCACCATTAATATTGTTTATTTAGATATAGTTATAGACAAATTTAAAAATCCCAACCATGATTACTTTTGTATGCAACTTTCTTTTGTATGCAACTTTATTTTTTGTATGCAACTTTCTTATGTCAATAATATAATGGGTTCACATTAACTTATTTGTTTGATATGCCATTATATATTTAAATTGTTTTTGGTGTTTAAATGGATTTACAACACAACATTTTAGAGTGTTTTACTTATTGTATAATATTGTTTTTTATAAGTTTTATTTACCAAAAATAAAATAAAAAATCATTATTAGTTCAAGAAAGTATTGTTGTCACAATTGAATAAAATTAAAGGGGATTTTTCTAAAGGAGATCATCTCCATATATCAAGGATATGGAACTCTGAAGAGGGTTACTAGTTTATTGAATTTGATTACTTAAAGTTATTTATATATGAAGTTACTTTTGTATATGTTAAATGGCTAAAAAACTAGGTTTTTGTTGGAAGATTGTATTTGGAAGTTTAAGTATATATACTAAACATATAATTTAACTCTACTTTAGCAGCAATATATTGACCTAGTTCTTTTGTAATGACGTATTAAAATGTATATTTTGATTTATCAAATGTATAGTTTATCTATTCAGAAAAATTGTCATTACAATGCTCATAAGAAAATTGATTCATTTCTTAAATGTCTATTTATCCACCATTCTTACTACTCATGAAGCATTGCAATGGATGGAGATATAAAAAAAATGTCACTTTGCATAGTTTAGTTTTTTGAACTTGACAAAAAACTAGCGGAAAAAAAACAAAATAAAATGGTTTTTTTTTTTATTTGATTTGTAAAATAGATGTTCATAAAGAATGCCTTCTCACCATACCTTATTTGTTTTCTCACCATACCTTATTTTTTTTCTTGTAGGTTGCACCCCAACTTAAATTTTATAGGTCATTGATCCATTTTCTTACACCTTATTTTTGCATTTTTTCATGGTTGCCCATTAATATAAATGTATTATTTGAATTGATCATCACATAGAATTAAACTCTATGAGTCTAATTCATAGACAACAAATGAATGAGAGAGCAATAATAAGTAGTTAACAATCAATTAAACAATTAACAAATAATCGATCTTTCTTCAAACACTATCAAATAAAAGAGTTTGTGTAATTTATGAAATTGATTGAATAAATTTGCAAGACTTTTCCAATATTTATTTGTAGAAAAATACCATATTACAAAATAGAGTTTGTGTAATTTATGAAATTGATTGAATAAATTTGCAAGACTTTTACAATATTTATTTGTAGAAAAATACCATATTACAAAATAGACATATATTAAAACGTAAATATATATATATGAGTTTAAAATCTTTAACAAGATAAAGTGTTTGTTTTAATGATTTAAATCACTTAAAAGAGAAATAAAAAATAAAATTCCATCCAGACCATGCCTTAAGCAAACTAAAGTTTGGTACAATATCAAACACGGCTATCTTGCCCATGTTAAAAGGCGACTGTATTTGCAATAGATTAAAAAAAACACATAAGTTAATTGTTCATACAAACTGAGTTCGACATAGCAATTGCATATTTTCTATGTTAGAACAAGGAAAAAACACTACACGTTAGTTAATATAGATAAAGACGGCAGCAAAACAACTTCAGCAATGTCAAAAAAAAAGATTAGATATCGCTGATGAAGGTGTTCAAGGCATAGAGAAAACTGGTCTAGAAGTATTATACAGTGTAAAAGGCAAGGAGGCAAAATGTCTTCGACAAAACAAGAAAATCTGCAGACATAGATCTGTTGTAGTGGCAGTATATCCAGTCTGCATCAAGATCTGTGGTACAATGCCCTGCAGCAAAGTCTGTTACACCAGTAAGATCAATCATATTGGAGTAGCATCTATAATGTTTTTCCCCCCTGCATGTGAAGTGTGCATTATTGTTAATGGAATTGGAGAGGAAATAAATGCAATTTTGACTAACATAAAATGTAGTAGATGTTAAAATGAAGGAAAGTGAATGTTCAAAATGCTAAGGCTGACACAAGTGTTTGTAAATTTCAACGCCATTGACACAACTGCTTGAAAATTTGACTGGCACAATGTTTGCAATCAAAAGATGACAAGGAACATAAAACAACCTGAAATGGTAATGTTTCAATGAGTGAGGGTCTTTATCATAGGTTTTCTGATAATTAAAAATTACAGATATGCATTTTTTTGTTTTCTTTGTCCTTGGATATATGTATAGGCATTTGCTATGTTGTAGATCTCAGGAAATAAATCTTTGTTTTCTAGATACAATATATAATACAGAACAGGAGATTGCAATGGATAAATCCTATGGAAGTTTGATGTAAACAGTAAGGAAAGCATTTGCAGAGGACGAAAAAAAACCTTAGCAATTAAAAATGAGCTACATTATTGGCAACCATAAACTCTGCAAGCAAATAAAACCAAACGATAAACATTATTTTTTCACTTTTTTTGCAAACCTATAAATTGCCAAAAAGAGATAGCACAGATCCAACCTGAATCGAAAAAAAAGAGGAAAAAACTGATGTCAATAGTGACCATGAAGCAGATTATTGGAAAAATATTATGAAGAGTATGTGTGTGCAAGTTGTAAATTACAGCAACTATGAGTGTAACAAATACAAATGAGGAGAGCCATTGCATATTTGAGTGACAAAAGCAAATTTGATTATATGAACCAATTATGTCTCTATAGCAAGACAATGCCAAGAGCATGAACAAAAACATTGATAAGTATAAGATATGCGAACAATAATGAGGAAATTTATGCTTCTCCAATGGTTTGAATCGAGAAAAGAGGCAGAGAACATTTAATTTGAGCAGGAACAATAATGGGTACTGGTATGAAGATGTATTTTACATTATTGTAGCATGTAATGTGACATATGTTAAATCATGTGCTGTTGTTGTTGAGGTTGCAACTATTTTGAGAACAAGTTTTATGAGATAGAGGCATAGACACATGCAAATGAAAGCCAATAGGGAAAAGAACTTGACGATTCAATAAAAAAATCATAGGGTATGGGAAAAACAAAATTTACTGTCGAGGCTGGAAATAAAAGTATGTGTTTTATGTTGCAAAAACCGGAGACAGTTTGAAACATATTGCAAAAGTGTGGTTGAATAAAACATTGAAATACACTATAGTCAAAACTTGTGCAAAGAACAAGAAGTTGGTCTTATTTTATTATGAATGATCTGTTGCTGATCATGTTTACTTTGCATGTTTTCAAGAAGGGAAAAAAGAGTAGAACATTGCAATAAACGAAGTGTCCGGATCAAATATACAAATTTCAGTTGCTAAGAATAATATTGCATAGACAAATGTATTTAGCATAGACATGAGACAATGTAAAATTGTTTTGTGGTACGCGGAATATTTCACTCGGAGAGGCATGGAGTTGTTATAGGTTATTTTCCTCTGTATAAAATAAGGAAAAACGAAGAGTCTGGAAAAGAAATTGACAGTATGCCAGATGATAGTGATCTTGTCATTTGTTGATGACTGTGTTTAGTAGTTAGGACATTTTATCGAATGCACTTTTGTAATTTTATGTACCTGTTTGACATAGGTATATCTGAAATGCTTTTTTTTATTTTTTTTTATTTTATGTACGATGGATTCTCTAAATTTAGCACATAAACTGATACCTGACGAGGGAAGAAGACATAATTTTTTCTAAGGTAGGGTTATCAAGTTATTTGGCAAGGAAAAAAATGTTCAACTGAACATGGTTGTGCAAAAACAATGGACTAGCTTCAACATACACACACATATACAATTGGAAATCTAGAATAGATAATGGTTCTGTAGACAGTAGAGGGTTCAGAAACAGTGAAACTGATATATCAAAAGAAAATACAACCGTTTCTGCACATTTGCAGAAACGGGAAAATGTATTTTTGTATTCCAACTTAAAAATATATATATATAAAAACCAGTGTTTTAGTTAGAGCACATACATACATACATACATACATACATACATATATATATATATATAAAGACAGTGGAAAATGGTTCAATGCAAAATCAAGAGATAGCTATATGTTTTCTTTCTTTTTTAAATTTTAGCATACCAGCAGAGAATAGATTGCATTCAAAAAATAGAATCGGGAAAAAAATGCAACGTACTTTTGAAAAAATCTTACTTTTTTTGCCAAAAAATCGTTGAATCTCTCAACGATTTTTTTCACTCTCCTGCATCGAACTCCACTATGAAATTGCATGGGAAAATGCAAGACAAGAAAGAAATAGCAAAAATAAAGATTTTTTGCCTCAATATCTACACAGTTGCCAAGTGGGTATGCAACAAACCAATAGACATCCAAATAGACAAGATCACTAGTTTTTTAAACAATGTCTATTATTGAAAATGACACTTCCAACTTCCAAGGTCTTTTGTGTTGTTTTTTTTCTTGGAAAAGTCACCAGCTCTTTTCAATACAGTGTGCTGGAAAACTCCTTTCTGTAGACAGACTTAGAATATCTCTGCAGAGAATATGTTGGCGTAGAAACTAATATGGATGTACATTTGTGAGCATTTGAAAACTGTTTTGATGGAAGAATATAAAAACAAGAATTCCATCCAGTGACAAGTCTTTGAAAGCCTAAAGCTTGTGGTGGTGCAAATTTTGCATAAAAAATATAACGTTGTCCACAAGACCACAAAGTGACCAATGGCATAACTAATTGTAGAAATATTTTACTTTACATATGGATATGGGAATGGGAACATTTTGATCGATTTCCTATGAAAAAAAATTACAAGACCATGAGCAGAACATTTGGATCAGAGTGATCGAAAATTGTCATTTCCACATACCCCAATCCTCAGATTCAATACACACTGAGCTTGTCTATATCCAGAAAATGCTACAAACATATATATATATATATATATATATATATATATATATATATATATATATATATAATGGAAGCATTATCATGGAAATGAACAAATTATCACGGAAAATTTCAAAGGTCAAGAAAATGAAAACTCTTTTACAAATGAAATTGCAAATGGAGAAGCTTGTAATTGCTTCTCTATCTAATAGGGGATTAAATGTACAAGAGAATGAATATAACATTTGCAAGAGAACAATCGAAAGCTTTTGTCCGCATAGACTGTAATTGCTAGAGACAATATATAGTGAATTGTTTATACATTCAATTTTTTAGAAAACAAACATAAAGAATACACACATACAAATACAATATAAGCAGTGGCATGGAACTAAGAAGAAGTATTCTGACAAATGGCAGAGACCAGGAAAATGACCATGTCTGGGGTAAACAATCTCTTAAGGGTGCTGACAATAAGTGTTGCTAAGAGGAAGTCCCTTTTCTAGGAACATTGGAAGGTCCAAACCTTTTAATTGGAATATCATATATGCATGTAGATGTATACACTAGAAACCAAAGATTTCCAAACCGGGAAATTGCCTAAGAAGGGTTTTTATAAAGAATGGAATTGGTATGCAGAGACAAGTAGCACTGGCACTGCACTATCAACACGTGCTATATACATATTGTACAAAACATTTCCATTGGCATCTGGAAACGAACACCACCATATTGTTTACTAGCCATGTCCCAGAAACTATTGAACAAGGAATCAAAACCAAGAACATTTAAAAATGGCTTTTTTTTTCTTTCGAATAGATCAATTCATAGTCAGTGCCATGCAAAAAAGGTTGAATTCCAAAATGGAACACACTTATGGTAAATCTGTCGTAAAAGTATTTTTTGCAGAGGCATTGCAAGTTCCTACCTTCTTTTGATCCCCTGGGCAGAGCTACACCACTCAACATTGAAAAAACAATGTGATCACATAATAAGAATGTATTGGAAGAGAACTATAGATAGATAGATAGATAGATAGATATAGTCATAAACCAAAAAAGTTAAAGTTTTGAAAACCGCTAGAAAGATTGCGAAAAAAAATGCCCCTGGTATTAGGAAATGAACACCAATACATTGTTTACTGGCCAAGTCCCAGAAACTATTGAACAAGAAATGAAAACCAAGAACATAAAAAGTTTCTTTCTTCTGAACACATCAATACACAACGACAAGTAACAACAACACAAAAAACTGCAAGTGCAAAATGAAAGACACTTATGGTAAGCACCTTTTAAAAGTCTCTTTTGGCATAAGCATTGGAAGTTCCAATCTTCTCTTGTCCCCTTAGGCAGAGTTGTACTATCCAGGATTGACAAAACAATGTAAATACATAATAACAATGCATTGTAAGAAAACAATGAAACAGTAAGGGAAGGGATTCTTCTTCTACATTGAGCCTCTTGTCGGGCCTGCATTCAAAGACTGACAAGCTCGGGAAGAGAGATTATTTGAAAGAGAAAAACTATATGGTTCCAAATCTATCCCACACTATGTTGCCAGGATTGAATATCTTTGATCACTCCATATGTTGTTACTCTTCCTAACTCGACAGCTAACCATGGGTTTTTTTACACCGAGGCAAGCATTGAAGAAACATATTATTGATGGCATGAGGACTTGACAATTTTCCAATGACGTCTACAATCCCAAGTTAAATAATACCTTGCCCAAGATACCTTCCAACAAGAGAAGCGACAACACATTACATCACCATATGTTAATCACTCTCTAGTCACATTAAATATAAATGTCTATGGTCACGAGGTTTAGAAATACGATATATATATATAGCCATTAAAAAAAAGCGAGTTCTGAAAACCGCTTGAAAGATTGTGGAAAAAAATGCGCCCGGTATTTGGAAATGAACACCAAGACATTGTTTACTAGCCAGGTCCCAAAAACTATTGAACAAGGGATGAAAAACAAGAAGATAAAATGTTTTTTTTCTTCTTTTGGACACATCAATACAGAGTGACAACCAAGAAACAAATTGTAAGTGAAAAATGAAAGACACTTATGGTAAGTGTCTTTTAAAAGTATTCTTTGGCAAAGGCATTGGAATAGGCAGAGCTATACTATCCAGAATTGATGAAACAATGTCCAGACATAATAACAATGCATTGTAAGAAAACAACGAAGCAATAAGGGAAAGGATTCTTGTGTCACATTGGGCCTCTTGTCAGGCCTGCATTCAAAGATTGACATGCTCGGGAAGGGAGATTGTCTAAAAGAGGAAAAATATATGGTTCCAACTTCCAAATCTATCCCACACTATGTTGTCACGATTGAATATCTTTGATCACTCCATATGTTGTTACGCTTTCTAACTCGACACCTAACCATGGGTTTTTTTCACTGGAGCAAGCATTGAAGAAAGATATTGATGGCATGATGACTTGACCTTTTGTCAATGATGTCTACCAATCCCAAGTTAAATAATACTTTTCCCAAGATACCTTGCAACAAGGGCAACGACAACACATTACATCACCATATGTTAATCAAAGTTGATAGTAAATACAATAACTTGTGAGGCCCGCGCACTATGTGCATCACAATATCATCTGATCCAAATGCACTATTAGGGGCATTCACCCATGCATTGACCAGAAATGTAGAAAAAATAAATAATAAACAATAGAGTTCTATGCAAAGGGGCACCGGAAATACCGAGGCCTACTTCATTTTCCTCTTTCAAGAACCGTAAGCACCTAAAGAGCATGGTGTGGATGCAATTTTTGTTTTTAGGATTTTGAACTTGTTAAGCAAATGACAAGGACTATAGAAGCAGAGCCAAAAATATTAGCACAATAACATAATAGGGCTAATGAACTTGTTATTTTCACCAGTTAGAATACACCACAATGTGACCGACTAGGACCAATTTAAACATGATTAATAGCACAACACTGCACCGTTCACAAGACAAATTCATTGATCTTGAATCATTGGTTCTATGAATTTATGGTCCAACCATGTTTTCTAAACTTCTCATCGAAGATGAGGTCTATGTACAAAAAAGAAACATATCTGACACATCTTCTAAAACAAATGTACAATCTGGGAATCCCCTCATTGTTTTGAACAAAACTTTGACCAATTGAGATCACTTTTTTTTGCAATGACAACACCTATTCCCAAGTTTCTTAGAAGTTGCACATCCATCGAATGGAAGCATGCGAGAAACTACAACCAACCCTCTGCCATAGTAATAAAACCAAATTCAAAGAGATTGCAATAGAGACAAAATCTGAAGATATGAATGCAAGAACTCTGACTAGACAAAAATATACTTGAATTTTTCATGAGCTGTTTGACCAGAGTCATTGTTAACATATAGATTAATAACAATCTACTATAGACCCTCCATATTTACCAATAGAACATAAATTAATTATTAAAATTGTCGATTGTGAAATTTTATTGCAATCTCACTTTAGAGACACATTTAAAACAAATAAACACAAAGCTATCAATTGTCAAATTTTATTTCAATTCCATTAAAATCTTATTTGGTTCTAAGACAATACCAGAGACCATCCACGGAAATCTTCCATAGCTCATAGATAATAAGAAAAGGAAAAAAAATACAAATATCCGGCTCCTAAAGGAAAAAAACAAAAAACAAAATAAATATCCTGATAGTAACCAAAAAAACATGTTAAATAAGTAACATGGTATTCAAACCTCAAATTCCCCCCTAGTAACAAGGATGTGAGGTCAAATAACATGGTTTTCAAATCCCAATTTTTTCCTGAGCAATAAAAATTGTTCAGATTTAACATAGTATTAATAATTATCTAAAGATCCAATTAGACATCAAATTGTATGAGATATCAAAAACACCATCAAACAAGGATGGGAGGTCGAAAAATGCACGGGGTGGAAGAGAACTGAAATAAAAATAGGTTTCAAGCCCACCCCCTCAACTGGAAAGGAAAGTACAATTGGCATTACAACGACATATGTAAATCGACAAAGAGACTATGTAAACTGCATCTACCTGCCGCTAGGGACCTTTCACAAAACAAACATCGTTTTCATCGTTATATGATGACAACGACTGCACCAAGTAAATGGGAAGATGAATTCATTTCTAGGCATGAATATAGTCACAACATGTCGCCATTGTCTGGACAAGTCCTTTCCGCACAAGCAACACAAGACTACACCTTTCACGCCACCTTTCAAGGTATGCACACGTGAAAATGAAAGGCCACTGTTCATGGCGATAGGGTCACCACAGTGGAGTTTTATTTAATTCGACCACTTCAGGGTTTACACATATAAGAAACATCGATATAGAATCCAACCGGAAAAAGACTGCTAATTTATCAATGAAAACCCGCATTGCATGGATTTGTTCAAACAATTACCACTTAAACCAGCCAATATGATTCCAATATTTCTCTAACATTGCAAACTATTCACAGACAGACCCTTGAGGGAACACCGACAAACTAGCAAGAAGCACAAGAAATCGAAAGACAAAGGGAATTTCCACTTGGCCCCAGAAAAACACCCCCAAAAAATATCTAAAGTGAAAGGTTTTGCAGGGCAAATCCCTGTTGGCGAGAAAACCAGAGCACAGAGCACAAAATTCAGAGTCCCAATCTTCTCACCGCACAGACGTCCACACCACCCAACACAAAAAATACTGAGCATAAAACAAATTCTGAAACAGAAAAATAAAAAAGGCCAATGCAGGTTTGCATCCACATGCACGGGTTGGGGGGACACAACAAACAAACCCTAATTAGAGGTCGACACATATAAATGTTTGAAAAACATGCTGGTATAAAACCCTAATGGGGAAGAAGACCTAGAAAACTCTGTGCAGGGAAACCTTTTAACAAGGGAAATATTTTTTTCTTGAAAAATACAAAGAAACCCTACTCCAAAGAAAAAAAACATTCAAGAATTTGTTTTGTTGCAGAGAAGCGAAAAAAAAGAAAAATAGTGGCGTACCTTTCCAAGCGACATGACGACCAGGCTGAAGACAGTGAATGCTGCTCCCCACTTCACAACAACCTCTCAAGCTTTCAACGAACCTCCATACGAATACCCTCTCGAGCTTTCGACGAACCTCCATACGAATACCAAGCACGTGCAACAGGAATATTGTAACCAGAAAAGAAGACGAAGAGCGCCAACAAACAAGTCGAACATGGATACTTAACAACAACAACATTTACTAGCACCGCCCAACAAATAGACCCACCCAAAATCCAAGAATGCTCTGAAACCAGATAGCGACTCCCCAGAGTTGACAGAAGTCTCAGAAAGCAAGTAAAATCACCGAAATGACACTAGCCCATTCCATAATTAATTTAATCACACAACCGCAAACCACCATTGCCGGCTGGACGAAAACCCCTACGCACCAAAGAGCCGAAAGTCATGGCCATCACTGTCGAATGACAGAATGAAACAAAAACAGACGTTGCTTTTAACAAAAGCAAAAACCCATTCCTGTACAAAAAACCAGAAACCCATTCCTCGTCTGGCACGGGAAAACCAGCCCGCGTGGAGGACAACCCACCATGCCAACATTTAAGAAACCATGACGCCATCGCGCCGCTGGCTCTTGGGGCGCAGGAGCCAAGGCACGCGTCACTGCACACGGAGCCAATCAAAACGCAGCAAAATAACACATTAAAATTTCGGAAATACTTTATTTTTTCGAAACAAAGGTTCCAACCTTTGCCCATAGTTCATTGATGAACAGTCACCCCGACTAATGCCTTTGGACGAAATCCTTTATGTCGGGGACATAATAAGGATGGAGTCCTCATGAGGGATTCGTGCAAAATAATATTGTATGTGGAGCTTAACTCATAGGAGCTTGCCTTGTTGAAGAGGCAAGTGAACATGAGTTGATTAGTCCATGAAAAGTGGACCTAGTCCAATTTACATTGAATGGCCTCCACTATTATACTAATGGGTTCTCCTACTCCCAATTACACCCCTAGGGAGGGTCATAACACTAATTGAGGTGATCTTCACAGCATTGGAAAACTCTCCATGGATAGAACAAGGAAAAGAGGTTGTGAGTTTCATTCTCATAGTTTTGACCCTAAAAATGGCATTTTAATGTCTCAATGGGCTCCATAAAATTCTAGACCTCGAATACCAAAGTGATACTTACCCATAAAATAACCCCTACAAACAGTAATTCCAATTTTCTCCATAAATATTGTTCAAAAAAATGATAAATTATATAATAATCTATTTTAGATCATCTTGAAAAAGCTTACTTGCAAATCTTATAATAATAATCCATTTTAGATTATATAGTAATATAACAATCCATTTTAGATTATATAGTAATATAACAATCCATTTTAGATTATATGGTAACCCTATATATGTTTATGTTGGTATGACAAAGCTTACTTACACAACGAGGGGTTAAGCTTCTCAAGGCTTTTTACTTAATGGTGCTTTTGTCACTTTCCTTATGTCACCTATAAAGCAAAGTAATAGTTTTTTATGCTTTATAGCTTACATAATGATTGGTTAAGCTTTCTCTAGGCTTTTTACTTGTGGTGGTGGTCAACTTAGTGTTTTATTAAATCTAATCCACAATTTAATAACTAAGTTTTACTGAATCTAATCCACAAATTAATGTTTATTAATGCCTTTGCACAAAATGTAGGTCTAATTTCATACGTGCATGTGTAAACTATGGTGTGTGGGTCCAATTTCATACGTGCATGTGTAAACAATGATGTGTATTACTTTTGGTTACCAATAGTCAAGAAGGTAAAGTTTATTGACCTTTGTGCCAATGTGAGTACAATTTTATCTGTGAAAAATTGCATTTATGCACATAGTACTTTAGTCACATAGTTCTTGTTTACAATGTTAGGAATATATTAAAGACTAGAGGATTATCTTCATCATACAATAAATACTTATTCTAGCGATACAAAGGAATCCTCACCTTAAGGTTCCAATATATATTGTTCAGTCTAGTTTCTTGGACTTTCTACAAGACCAATTATTATGATAAATTAAATACATAACAATGTATATATGATAGTTGACATCCATATATTCTTGAAAGGGGAAAATAAGTTTTCGGTCAATAGTGGATGGATGGGGTGTGAAGGAGGAGGGCATTTGACATGTTGAGTATATAAGAATTTAAAGTTTTATAGGTCATTACAGATTATTTGTTATTTGTTTAATTCTTGTAGATCAAGAATTAAGGGTGGGAGTTATCTAGAAGAGAATTAAACTTATTTACAAGATATTTAGGATGGTTCTCAGCTTTGTACAAACCTAATAACAACATTTTATGGATAAAAAAATCATTATTCGTCCAATCGACATTAGAACTAACCCTAATCTAAATTATAAACCCATCTTTCAAATATAGGAATTCCTAATTTTGTGTGTATATATATATATATATATATTAAGTTATGAAAAGTAACACCCATGCATGATATAGCATGCTAATAAACATTGACTAATTGTCATATAAAAAATTAACATAAACCACGATATGAAGTGGCTAGATTCAACTACCACAAAAGTTTTCCTATATGTGTTGTGTTGTTAATGAAATGAACAACCTAGAAAACGTTTGGCACATTAACACCATAAAAAACCTATGGCACACCCATTCCCATTCTAACGAAATTAAATAATAAAATTTTAACTTTTTTATTCCCAATGACTGTGATTGAATTAAATAAATTTTTGACTATTATAAAAATGTAATGCATTCCAAATAATTATTGAGTGAACTTTGTCCTGATGACCATTGACCTTTTAGTCCTTCAACATACTCACCAATTAAAAATAACCCAAATCACATGGAACATACAACCAATAGCTAAGACAAACTTATCAGATCACATCACATTCAACTTTATAACCAATACCTGACAAATTATTGTATTTTGAAACTAATGGCTAGATAATTGTCCCCCATATCATACCAAGTGTATTGACTTTTTATTTTGGAAATGTATATGGATTGTGATATTGCGACTTGACATTTAAAATGGAAATGATAGATATTGTTTGGTGGGTTCATAATTGGGGTAGAATTTATGTATTTCTATATATCAATATAGAGTTATTTTAACTTCCAAATAATTAAGATTTTTCGATATATAAATGTTTTATTATTTTATTTTATGTTACCTTTTTTTTTATATGAAATGCATTTATATCTTAAAAATTTGATTTGTATAGGTATTTGATAAATCTAGGGTAAAGTTAGATTTATGTTGATATTAGTTGTATGTAGGTAAGTGTGTATATATGTGTTTGAGAAAATCTCCCCCATATTAAATTGTGCTACTCTTATGTAATTATACTCGAAAATGGTATTAGGGTGTGTGGTTTCATGTAGCATTAACACTTGTGGATTAAATGGCTAAACTTTATATGAGATGTTGATGTAATGATGTGTAGTGATTTTAAAGTGTTGTAAATTGAAGAGTTTATCCAAAAATATTTATTTTCACCATATAAAATGTGAGTTTAGTTTTTTTGTATGCATAAAAATAATATAGAGTAATGTATATTATTTTATATTGAATTTATTTTATTAAATTTCATATATGGATTCTTGGTTGTAGTGTGAATATGCTTATTACTTGGATTTTCCTATTTAAAAAAAAAAACTAAAAATCTTGTATTAGCAATACTCCACAATATCTTTTCATCTATCTTTAAAATAAAGTCATTACTAAATTAAACATACTTAAAATGTTTTGGAATTATTTTTATAAGATAAATACTTTTCCCATCTCGGATGCGGGTGGACATAGGAAGGATGGGGCATGTGGAGGCATCATCCTAGTACGTGCTTGATCCAGAATTTAAGGTGATGAGACGTGGATTTCGGGTGAAGCGCGCTTAGGTCTTTATGAGGCAGACGGAGAAGGATAGATTTGGCGTTTGAACAGAATTGAAATCATGCGAGGACGTCGAGGAGTTAATGTTAATCGGTGTTGTGATAAGGAAAGGATTCCACAGAGGTCTAATCGATCTTTATTAAATATGGATTTGATTTTTGGCTCGGGGAAAATTGTTGAAATGCTCATTGCTTTGAGTGGAGTTGATATTCTTAATTGGGGAATGATTGGATCCGATGAGCATATCTCTAGGTTCTTGGGTGTCTCGACCTTCTGCTTTTCTGTGGGTGTTTGCGAGGAGTGGGACATGTTTGGAGCTAGAGGTGGTAATTGCATTTACTTAGCCGTGTCAAGGGGAAGAGGTTGTCGGGTGATGGAGACCATGGGGGGAAAGTCAACAAGGAGCGAAGGATAATAACTCGCCGGTGTTTAAACAAGCCACTCAGAAGCAACTTCAGGCTGCTTAAGGGACTCTATTGTATTAGTCCACTATGCCCTAGTCCATTAAGGAATAAATCATGAAGGTAGAAAAGGAGTTGTGGGTTGAGCTTGAGGATTCCAAGCCAGAGGAAGAGTTGGCTACTTTGGATGAGTGGATTCAGGATCCGGGTTCCACTCGAAATCATATGGCTTTGTATGATTGGATTGTGGCCTTATTCTGGGTCATGAAGGGCCCGATTGCTCGAGTCTTGATGGAGAAAAATGAGAAGGGTAAAGGGGATGAACAACTAGTGAGGTTTTGGAAAGAACAGTATGCCGACTCCAGGCTAATGCATTTGAAGAATGATTTTATTGTGAAGCAGCTTGGCATTCCTTTTGTTCTGAGGTCTTTTGGTACTAAGGTTGCTTCAAGTGCTCTGGGGTTGTTGGCGATGTCGGGAGCGGTTGGCGAAGGAGGTCGGGTTTCGTCTATCCGTAGAGGTGTGAACGATGATCCCCAGGTTTCAAGGACTTGATTATTTACATTTGTTGGCTGTTGTCTTTGAATGGAATCTTGGCTTTAGTTTTGTGAATGACTATTAGTGATATAGTTCATAGAAAATACTCTAAGCAGTTCCTAGGGAGAAGTAGTATTAAGCTCATGAAAGACATACAATTCCTCTTTTTTTTTTGCTCAATATGTTTAAGACTATTAACGCCCTATTTTCCCCTAAGGGGAGGGCTAGTTTTTTTTTTTTTTTTTTTTTGTGGTTTAGAGGTCTCGAAAAGTATAAACATGGAAGAAACTCTGCTGCAAATCCGGTTCCCTGCTTTGATGTAGTGTCTTGTATATCATCTTTTTAAGTTTAATATAATCTTTTCTTACTTAAAAATAAACTTGTCCCCTTTTATTACCTTCAAATTAAATATTTGTAAATTAAAACAAGTGAAAGGTAGTCAAACTAATATTTTAAAATACATTTAATGTATTTTAAAATATTGTAAAACAATTGGGTTAGAATATAATTTTGATTGATCATAATATATAATTAAAAGTTTTAAATTTAAAATTTAAATTTGAGATTATAAAGGTAAAACTAGACATTAAATCTAAAAAAAGTAAATATAAATTACTAACCTAATTTTGTAGTAAAACTTTATTTCTACTCACAATCTTGATCAAAACTAATAGAAATTTCAAGTATGTATGAGGAATGTTCCAACATGATCCACCTTTTATGTAAGTTTTATGCATAATAAAACCACGGGTTAGAGATTTTGTTCGATTTTAAATCAACCCAAATCACAAAAAAAAATCAATAGTTCAACATCAATTTAAAAATATGATATTATGTATCATTAAATTATGATAATTAATGGGAAATTTGATACAAAATTAAATGGCAATGGATGAGTCATTCTAAGTTCTTGTTAGAAAAAAAATCAATAGTTCAACATCAATTTAAAAATATGATGTTATGTATCATTAAATTATGATAATTAATGGGAAATTTGACACAAAATTAGATGGCAATGGATGAGTCATTCTAAGTTCTTGTTAGATAATTGGGATTGTGTGTGCATGATGTGGAAAGAACCTCTTATATTTTTCAACTTTTTGAAAAATACTCTTCACATTGAATGAATTAAGCAATATATATACACCACAAACACATATAATTGGTATTTCTTTTAATGCCTTGAAAATAATAAATGTATAGAAAATAATAAATAAAAATTATTATATTTTTCCAAAAAATAATGGGTAAACCGTCATCTCTAATTACAGAATCAAGAGAATGAAACTCATGATCTTTCTAACTTCGGAGAAAAAATCTCATATTTATTCATATTCATTTAAATTAACCTTCAAAACTAAATAAAATTTGTTACTTGTATATTTACAACTTACAATTAAAAACTAAACACTAAAATAAAAAGGATTCTTAATGTATAGTCACTAATACTTTTGTTTTTCACAATAATAATCACTAATACTTTATATAACTAAAAAAATAATAACACTATTAACCTTTCCTAAATTCTCAATAATAATAATAATAAATACCCATACTCGATCCACGCAACTTCATAAACATAAACAAATAAGCCTTTTGACCTTGTCAAAAAAAATTCAAATATAAAAATATAAAAGTGAATCTAAAACATACAACCAAAACATGGGACCAATCCCCACGATAAAGATGATTCCTCTCCCAATACCAAATTGTTATCTATTACTATTTAATATGATGTTTTGTGCTTACCAATTAACTTTCTCTTATATCACTTAGTTGGCAAGCTTATCCACTTCTTGCTTGCACACATTATGATAGTTGTTTTAAATTAGCTCACATGCAACCTATAACCAATAACAACATATAGCCAAGAGAAAATTAACTATTAAAAAATAACCCACATCACATGCAACTTGTAAACTATAGGCCAACAATTATTGTGTGTTGATACTATTGGCCCATGTGTCCAAAATTATATAATTGTTCCGAATGTCACACTGCGTGCAATGACCTTTACTTTAGTAAAGATAGCAATGAATAATGATAGGACCATTGACATGAAAAAGGGAAGGGAAGGCATGAATATTATTAGGTGGGGTTAAATGTGGTGTAAAATTTAAGTATGTGTATACATTATACTTCAAAGGGGAGTATGGTCTATGGTTTCATAGTATAGTGTTTGCCTAGATTCTATATGAGATGTTGATGTAATGACATGGAGTGTTGTTCTTTCTGTGTATGTATTATTCATTTTCATCAAATATTATTAGGTGGGGTTAAATGGTGTGTAAAATTTAAGTATGTGTATACATTATACTTTAAAGGGGAGTATCATGGTATGATTTATGTATTATTTATTTTCATGGGGTTAAATGGTGTGTAAAATTTAGGAAGGTGTATACATTATACTTTAAAGGGGAGTATCATGGTATGATCTATGGTTTCGTAGTATAGTGTTTGCTGACAGTGTTGTTTTTATTGTTTTTTTTTATATGTATTATTTATTTTCATCAACATATATATGTGTAAAAATGATTGTTTATTTTTTTAGTTTACAGTGATTTTTTAGGCTTAGGCTTTTCATAGAGTTTTTAGGCTTAGGCTTCTCATAGTTATTACCTTTTACTTTTACTTTTGTCGCTGGTCAACCCACTTTGTTTTTTAATAATGTGTAGTAAGACTCTTTGACATAAAATGTCGGTGTAATTTCACATACATCGATGTAAACAATGATGTGACATGATGTATATTACTTTTGCTACCCGTAGTCAAAAGAAAAGTAAAACAAGGTACCTTGGAGGTGCGGAATTGCAACTGCCACCTATGGTATAATGTCATTTTTTTTACTTAAAGTCAAAATATGACTTTTACATTCTGAAATATGTAATTAGACTTTTTAGAATATACCAGGAGTTAAAAATTGAAAGTTTTCCATGTGTAACTGATACCTTGTTCACAAAATGTGAATATGAATATAAAGAATTTTATTAATGATAAAAATAGATTTTGTAATAGATTTTTTGGATATATATCATGGGAATATTAAAAATGTTTTATTTTTTATTTTTTGAGTGGACATTTCACTTACTATTATGACATCTAATTGAAATTGCTATAGTTTTTTTTTTTTAAATTAATGAAATTTATAAATAATATTTTATTTATAAAAGACAAAGCAAAGACCTTTTAAAAATTATAATAGATGAAAATGAGTCATTTCATATAAGTGTTATACCATTAAAGTTGTATATTCGATTACATCTAATTCAGGTGTCCTTTTGACTTTTTTTCATCAAGAGTAGCTAAGTGTTTTTACAGTATGGGAGAGATATTGTCATTTGATAGCATTCACTTCAGCTAAGTGTTTTTGCTGGGTTTAAAACAAAATTATAACAATGTAGATTCATCTTAGTGTACCAAGTAAAACTAACATCATCATATGTTGTTCTGGAAATACAATTATAACAATGGAAATATTTATGTAATACCCCCAAGACTTTTGAATTATTTGATTAAATGTTTTTATTTGAGAAATATTCTCCAAACAATTATTTTGTAAAAGAGTTATAAAACTCTATACTCACACTCATGTGAGTGAATATTATGAACAAGAAATATTATTTTATTATTAATAGAAATAGACACTTGGAGCCACCACTTGAAAGAGGGGACACCATCATGAGACAATGAACAAGTGGATCGCAAGCAAGATATTTGGTATCAATCAAATCCAAGTCAAAAGCTCAGCAAGCCGACTAGATCCACAATCATAAGGATCAAGATATCAGCTTGAGATTTGATTGAGATGGCACAAGACCTGGGCAAAAATTATATAATGGTGCACTAAGAAGACACGAGACGTTGTGTGGTGGCTAGAGATAAATTGCTACTATGTTGAGGGCAAGTTGTTGAGTGCTCTCTCTCTGTTTGAAAGTCCATCTTTTGAATTTGCTACAGACTTTTGGGGAAAGTCTACGTTCATATTGGCTTAGCTAAGTTCATTGATCTATGGTGGTGATCCAGATCGAGGGTGAAGTTGGGTAAGTAAGCATGGTTGTCCTCTTCTACGGTTGGGAGGAACTAGGAAGCTTCAAGTGTTTTTTCCCCTTTTGATCTCAAGTAGGTTGTTTTATATTACCTTCTGTTTATTTGTTTGACAAATTGAAGAATTTATTTCTGCTACGCATTTATATTATGGATTGTTAGGAGTATAATGCAACCTGTTGTGAAATTACATTAGATATATGTAATGAATTTTTATGGGTATTCGAATGAATAGTTACGGATCTATGGCGTGATTGATGAGAAGTATAGAAGTAGTAAACGTTCAGTTTTTATGTGAATCGAATGGCTCACTAATTGAGATGTTAGTTATATATTACTGGTTATGTAATGGTTTTATCACTGGACTGTCCCAAGTCGAAACTCTGCAAAGCCATGGTCTATTTCATGATGAAGTTATGAAATGGTGTACTTGTAGTATTAAACATAAAGTACCGGGTCAATCGTAACCATCCTTGTGTCCAATCTTGGATTGAAATTAGAAATAGAGATCGATGGTCGGATCTAATTGCTAAACCGTAAGGATCTAAGAAGGTAGCATGATTATAGCCAACTGTGTATGTTATGTTTTAATATATGACGCCACAAAATCCTTATTTGATGATGGAAGCGGTAGAGATATATCGTAATAGTCTGGCATAGTTCTGGGTGTGAAGTTTCGATATAAGTATTTTATGGTGAAAATGCAGTCTCTGTCTAATAAAAAATAGTCCCGTGCTTGTATTATGTCCTGTTAAACACTATGTTGTTAGACCCGAACCAAACTGTGATCGAATGCTATCCAATATCAGTACTTATCTTAACACTGTTCTCCTAACCTTGATTTATCCTCTAAGTCGGGTTACCTTCAGATCGTGGCCATTGTTGATATCCATGACAATTATCATGACATAGAGAATCTTCGTATGGATCAATCAAGATATCAAAACCGATCATTATAGTCTGGTTGACTTGTTGATCCTTTGTTATGTTGAACACCAAGGCTTAATGCCTCATCCCATATTGAATCGATCCGTTGGTGAGTTGTAACTGACCTTTCATGAGTAATGCGGCTCAAAGTCTGAGATGTAGTAACCATCTCATGCCAATCAAATTTGTATGTAATTGATCCGTAGGGGTTTTGGGATAGAAGCGCTGAGCTGTGACTGTCCAAGGACTGCGAGAAATCAACAGCTAATTGCCATGGCGTAAACACTATAACTTAGAAATGACAATTGCATAATTGTTGGTCAAAGTTTTTTAACAGTTCGGTATATAAATAATGGTTTATGTACATAACTCCAGACAGTACATCTTTCTGCATCAAATAAGTTGTTAGTAAACTTATTTTTTACTGTAACGATGCAACATAAGTGGGAAAATAACTTATGTTTAACTCCTAGTTGGAAAACTATGTTGCTATCGTTGTTTTCAACGATTATCAATTTAACTTGTATGTCGATCCTCCTCAGTTTGGGTGGATCATGTCGAAGCTCTTAAATTTAATGTTCCACACTTGGTAGCTCTTCTATACCTTACCTTCATCCTCGTGAGATTCGTCCACTTTGTTTGTTCATGCTTCCCACGTTTATCGCTTGTGTGTCCCTTTTCAAATCCCTGGCGTCTAAGCGATGCTACTCTACCTACCTCTTGTTCAACGATTCGCTCGAGATATGGAATAGATTATGATTATTGTTAACTTTATATGCTTTAAATATTAGAATTTACATATTGTGTATGTACATAAACAAGGACCGATAATATAGATTAGTTTATGAGAAGAGATAAAATGGTTATATATATATATATATATATATATATATATATATATATATATATATATATGGATTGGATAAATGGATTAATGCACATAGATATATGGATTAGATTACGAAAAGAGATGAACTCATATATGAACGGTAATATCTTTTGCTCATATATACAGAGAGCTGAATACAAAAGCGGATCGGTTATCAAAAAACGCCTTGATGTTGGATATTGGGAAGACTGAGATAGAAGAAATAAGGGAAGGAACTAACTCTCTAGTGCAAGGATGATACTGAATATATATAAGCCTATTAAAAGAATGTTGTTTAGGAAGTAATGTTCTATTTTGTATCAGGAAGATGAAAAGAAGATGTTTATGTAATAAAGAAAGTCTCTTGTGATGTATTGATGTAAAGCTTTTAATGAAAGTCCTTCTTGGGTTATTCATGTTCATTCTCTATGGATGAATGATATTTTCCATTTGGAATATATATATATATATATGTATATATATATATAGAAAGAGAGAGAGAGAGAGTTTGTAATTAAAGTATTTTATACGTTTATCAAAAGGGCCTAGTGTACATAGATTTGAAGTTATCTTCGTTTTAAAAGATATATTAGAATTTTCATTATATATATATACTTGACATATGTGGAAAAGGCTTAGTATATTTATTAGTATATGATACTTTATATATTTGGGTATATCATTGTACTTATATATGTTGTGAGATGGAAAGTTATACAAATTGAACATGTTGAAAGAATTATGGTAGTTAGGTATTGAATAATTGATGTAGTTATTTTGGCTTGTGTAGCTAGAATACTACTCTTGTAAAACATTGTCATTTATATATTCTTTATTGACATTGGAGAGAATTGGAATTTAGGCATTGGGTTGTAAATTCACATAATTTCTAGCTCCTTCAAGTATTGTAAAAGTTTTTTCATTTTCCAAAATTTGGAATGTTTGGGTTGTTACAGTGTGGTATCAGAGCATAGGTAACAACACTCAACCTCATGGAGTCCATTTATAGTATGAGAATTTACTGACTATGTGTGTTATGTTGTTCTTCTTAATTGTATAGAAGAAAGTTGTGTTATTAAAACTACAGGAAAATGGTTGAAGGATGACCCCCCACCCCACCTATCTGGGTAGAACTTAATGAGGAAGAACAACATCATAATAATAATCACATTAACAACAACCAAAATGAGATTTTGCAAACAGTAAGGGATTTACAGGAAAAACTCCAAAATTTTAAAATTGAACATGAATGAGTAATGAGAATTCATGAATATTTAAATGGAGCTCTTTTATTTAAATTAACTGAGATATCTAAAGATATGGGTCAAGCACGCAGTAAAAAGAAACGTAAAAGAATTGATTCCTCTTCTGAACCTTTTTCCTCTAATGATAGCTATGTTGATAGCGAGTCAGATGATTCCAGTAGTAGCACTAAATGTAAACGAGGGAAGAAGAAAAAGTATAAGGATGAAATAACTGGTGAATTTAAGAAAATTAAGCCTCCCATCTTTGATGGTGAAGTAAAAAATGGAGAGGAAGTTGAGGCTTGGTTAACAGGAATGAAAAAGAATTTTACAATGTATAATTATTTTAAGTCAATGATAGCAAAAGTGGCCATATTTAATCTAGTTGGAAAAGATGAGATTTGGTGGAAGGATTTAAAGAAAGCTAAAAGAATTAATGAATAAAAAGTAAGCTGGAAATGGTTTAAGAAAGAATTTAAAAAATAATATCTTTCATAATATTTTTATGAGGGAAATGAAAAATAATTTATGAATTAAGACTAGGTCTGATGTCAATGCACAACTTTTGTACGAAGTTCCTATCATTAAGTTAAGATGTGTACACTACCTCACTGAAGAAAAACAAAAAATACAAAGATTCTTAAGTTGTTTACCAAGTTTTAATAAAGATAGAATGGAATTTGATAATCTAAAGACACTTTATGAAGCAATGAGAAAAGCTAAATTGGCCTACGATCAAACTAAAAATAAACATGAAAATCCAAATTTTAAGAAAAGAGAAGGTATGATTTTAAAAGAAGAGAGTTTAATCCCTTTAATAAACACAATAGTTACCAAAAGAACACTTTTAAAGATAAAAGACAACCAATTAGATATGAGTTTAAGGATAATTTCGTTAATAAGAAAAAATGAAGAAGTAAAAAGAGAGCCCTTGAAGTGTTGGGGATGTGGGGAAATTCACTTCTATTGAGATTGCCCTCATAAAATTGATGGTCAAAGCATTCACAGGGTAAAGGAATCTGCCATAATTGGAGAAGTTGCTTGAAATATTACAAAGATAAGCGCAACATTGAACAACCATTAAGCAGACTATCAACCTTCTATGATAGAAGTTGATGGTAAGATTTTTTATAAATCCATTTCTATTTTGATTGATTCAGGTTCTACTTTGAACTATATATCTCCTAAATTAGTAGAGATATGCAAGATGAAAAAACATGAGTTTGAAAAATCATGGCTAGTACAGTTAGTTACGGGAGCAAAAAGAAAAGTAACTAGTTTTATTCATAGTTGTGAGTTTTTCATGAATGATTTAGCTACAAAAGCATATTTAAATATTTTACCCTTGGGTTCATATGACATGTTGATTGGTATGGATTGGTTTGAAAAACACAAAGTTATACTAAAATGCTTTGAAAATACTTTTACTTGCATTGATGAACAAGGTAATCATAGGCTTGTTAAAGGTATTCCTATGAAGGTCTTTACTTGAAAAATATCTGCTTTACAATTAAAGAAATGTGCTAGAAAAGGATGTCAAATGTTTGTTGTTCATATAACTAAAAACTCTGATGAAAAATTCAAACCTAGATTGGAAGACTATTATATTTTGCAAGATTGTAAAGATGTCTTTCCATAGGAAATGCCTGGATTACCTCTAAGGAGGGAGATTGATTTTACTATTGAATTGGTACCTGGAGCAGTACTTGCTTCTAAGTCCCCATATAGAATGTACACACCAGAATTAGTAGAAATAAAAATGCAATTACAAGAACTAATACATAAAAAGTACATAAGACCAAGTGTATCCCCGTGGGGAGCACTAGTGCTTTTTGTTAAAAATAAAGATGGTACCTTAAGACTTTGCATAGATTATAGACAACTTAACAAAATGAATATTAAAAATAGATACCCACTACCTCAGATCGATGATATGTTTGATCAAGTACGGGGAGCTGCGGTATTATGAAAAAAATTGATTTAAGGTCTAGTTATCACCAAATAAGAATATAAGACAAATATATTTACAAGACGACATTCATAACAAGGTACGAACATTATGAATTTATGGTTGTACCATTCGGTTTAACTAATACTCCAACCACATTCATGTGTCTAATCAATAGTATCCTTCATAAATATTTGGATAAATTTATGGTTGTGTTTACTGATGATATATTGATCTACTCTAAACACGAACAAGAACATGAAGAACACTTAAAAATGGTTTTACAAACTTTAAGAGAGCATAAGTCATATGCAAAATTAAGTAAATGTGACTTTTATCAAGATAAAATCCAGTATTTGGGACATGTAATCTCTAAAGAAGGAATCTCCGTAGACCCTGATAAGATTAAGGCAATCATAGATTGGCCAGTCCCTAAAGATGTAACTAGAGTTAGATCCTTTATGGGGATCATGGGTTACTATTGCAGATTCATCGAAGGGTTTTCAAAGATTACCTATCCATTAACTTCATTACAAAAGAAACAAACAAAATTTGTTTGGTCTAATAAATGCCAAGAATTTTTTTAAAAACTTCAACATTTACTCACAACAACACCTATTCTAAGGATATCGGATCCATACAAAGACTTTGTTGTATGTACGGATGCTTGCTTAGAAGGACTAGGTGGAGTATTGTTACAAGATGATTATGTAATAAGTTATGAATCAAGAAAACTCAAGGAACATGAAAGAAATTGCGCAACACGTGACTTAGAATTGGTTGCAATAATTCACGCTTTAAAAATGTGGAGATACTATCTTATTGGAAGAAAATTTACACTAGTGTCTGATAGCATAAGTCTAAAGTATTTGTTTGATCAACAAAATCTAAATGCTCGCCAAGCAAAGTGGTTAGCCTTCTTGAGCGAGCATGTTTTTGAGATCAAACATATAAAAGGCAAGGAAAATAGAGTGACGAATGCCTTGAGGAAGAATGTTATCCCAAAATTTTCAGCTGCCATAAGCAGTTATAAAACAGATCTAGAAGATATAATCAAGGATGCATCTAAAAACGATGAAGAAATATCTAAAAATTAAGGAAAATTTGAAGGAAAATATAAATAGAAATGAATCCACAATTTTTTCTATGGGATTAAAAGACTTGTTAACATATAAAAAGTGGTTATATGTACCTAACTTTGAAGAAGTCAAACACTTTATCCTAAATGAATTACATAAGAAACCATATTTTGGACATCCGGGATACCAGAAAATGATAGCAATGCTAAGAAAAGATTATTATTGGCCTAATATGAAAAACGACACTGCTAATTATTCAAGTAGATGCCTTGAATGTCAACAAGTTAAAACTGAACATCATCATCCAGCTGGTTTACTTCAACCTTTACCCATTCCAGAATGGAAATGGGAAGTCACAAGCATGGATTTTATAACTAGGATGCCTATAACTGCTAAACAATATGATTCAATTATGGTGATTGTTGATAAATTAGGTAAAGTTGCACATTTTATACCAGTAAAGTCTACTTTTAAAGCAATAAATATAGCAGATATCTTTATGAAAGAGATTTTTCATTTGCATGGTATTCCTAGAGTTTTCATATCTGAAAGGGATGCAAAGTTTACAGGTAACTTCTGGAAATATTTATTTAAAGGTTTAGACACTCAATTAAGTTTTAGTACTGCTTACCATCCTCAGACAGGTAGGCAAACTAAAAGAACTAATCAAATTCTTGAAGATATGTTACATATGTATATGCTGGACAAGCCAAATAAATGGGAAGATTATTTACACTTAGTTGAGTTTGCTTATAACAATGGTTATTAAGCATCCCTTAAGATGAGTCCATTTGAATTGTTATATGGTCGGAAATGCCACACTGCTGTATCATGGGATAACCCTGTTGATAGGATTGTTCTAGGACCTGATATGTTGAAGGAGATGGAACAAATTGTTAAACAAGTACAACAGAATTTAAAAGTTTCTCAAGATCAACAAAAAATTTATGCAAATCTTAAGAGAAATCCAAAAGAGTTCAATGTTGGGGATCATGTATACTTAAAGGTAAAGCCAAAGAGAAGTACATTAATCTTGGGAAGATGTTCCAAGTTAGCTCCTAGGTATTGTGGACCCTTTAAAGTGCTAGACAAGATAGGGTCAGTAGCCTATCATCTTGCACTTCCTCCTTCTATAAAATTTCATAATGTTTTCCACGTTTTGTTATTGAAAAAATATATACATTATCCTACTCATATAATCGATTGGGTGGTGATTCGGGTAGAACCCAAGGGCGAGTTCCAGACAGAGCCTTTGCGTATCCTAGACAGGAAGGAGCTTATGCCGTGGAACCAAGCCATCACTCAAATAAAAGTGCAATGGAAGCACTTCAACCCTGAGGAGGCAACATGGGAAGTGGAGGATCATATGCGAGCAACATATCTTTCCATGTTCCAGAATGAGCAAGAAGACTTTGAATAAAGAACACCGAAGATAATGTTAAAAACAAGGCGGGGAGAAATGTAATACCCCCAAGACTTTTGAATTATTTGATTAAATGTTTTTATTTGAGAAATATTCTCCACACAATTATTTTGTAAAAGAGTTATAAAACTCTATACGCACACCCATGTGGGTGAATATTATGAACAATAAATATTATTTTATTATCAATAAAAATAGACACTTGGAGCCACCATTTGGAAGAGGGGACACCATCATGAGACAATGAACAAGTGGATAGCAAGAAAGATATTTGGTATCAATCAAATCCAAGCCAAAAGCTCAACAAGCCGACCAGATCCACAATTATAAGGATCAAGATATCGGCTTGAGATTTGATTGAGATGGCACAAGAGCTAGGCAAAAATTATATAACGGTGTACTAAGAAGACACATGACACTGTGTGGTGCATAGAGATAAATTGTTTCTATGTTGAGGGCAAGTTGCTGAGTACTCTCTCTCTATTTGAAAGTCCATATTTTGAATATGCTATAGACTTTTGGGAAAAGTCTGTGTTCAGATTGGCTTAACTAAGTTCATTGGTTTATGGTATTGATCTAGCTCGGGGGTGAAGTTGGGAAAGTAAGCGTGGCCGTCCTCTTCTACGGTTGGGAGGAACTAGGAAGCTTCAAGTGTTTTTTCCCTTTTGATCTCAAGTAGGTTGTTTTATATTACCTTTTGTTTATTTGTTTGACAAATTGAAGAATTTATTTATGCTACATATTTATATTCTGGATTGTTAGGAGTATAATGCAACCTATTGTAAAATTATATTAGATATATGTAATGAATTTTTATGGGTATTCAAATGAATAGTTACGGATCTATGGCGTGATTGATCGGAAGTATAGAAGTAGTAAATGTTCAGTTTTTATGTGAAGCAAATGGCTCACTAATTGAGATGTTAGTTATATATTATTGGTTATGTAATGATCTTATCCCTGGACTGTCCCAAGTCGAAACTCTGCAAAACTATGGTCTATTTCGTGATGAATTTATGAAATGGTGTACTTGCAACATTAAACTTAAACCGGGTCAATCGTAAGCATCCTTGTGTCCAATCCTGGATTAAAATTAGAAATAAAGATCATTGGTTGGATCTAATTACTAAACTGTAAGGATCTAAGAAGGTAGCATGATTATAGCCAATGGTGTGTGTTATGTTTTAATATATGACGCCAAGAAATCTCTCTTTGATGATGGAAGCGACAACGAAATATCGTAATAGTCTGGCATAATTCTAGGCATGAAGTTTGGATAGAAGTATTTTATGGTGAAAATATAGTCTTTGTCTAATAAAAATAGTCCCTTGCTTGTTTTATGTCCTGTTAAACACTATTCTATCAAACCCGAACCAAACTGTGATCAAATGCTATCCAATCCAATATCAGTACTTCTCTTAACACTGTTCTCCTAACCTCGATTTATCCTCTGAGTTGGGTTACCTTCAGATCGTGGCCATTGTTGATCTCCATGACAATTATCATGGCACAGAGAATCTTCATATGTATCGATTAAGATATCAAAACTAATCATTATAGTCTTGTTGACTTGTTGATCTTTTGTTATGTTGAAGACCAAGGATTAATGCCTCATCCCATAATAAATCGATCCATTGGTGAGTTGCAACTGACCTTTCACGAGTAATGCGTCTCAAAGTCTGAGATGTAGTAACTGTATCATGCCAATCAAATCTGTACGTAATTGATCCGTATGGGTTTTGGGATAGAAGCGTTGAGTTGTGACTGTCCAAGCACTACTACAAATCCAGAGCTAATTGCCATGGCATGAACACTGTAACTTAGAAATGACAGTTGCATAACTGATGGTCATGGTTTTTTAACAGTTCGTTATATAAATAATGTTTTATGTACATAACTCCAAACAAGACCTCTTTCTACATCGAATAAGTTGTTAGTAAAATTACTTTTGACTGTAACGATGCATCATAAGTGGGAAAAAAACTTATGTTTAACTCCCAGTGGGAAAACTCTGTTGATATCACTGTTTTGCAACGATTATTAGTTTAACTTGTATGTCGATCTTCCTCAGTTTGGGTGGATCCTGTCGAAGCTCTCGACTTTAATGTTCCACACTTGGAAGCTCTGCTATACCTTACCTTCATCCTCGTGAGATTCGTCTGCTTTGTCTGTTCGTGCTTCCCACGTTTATCGCTTGTGTGTCCCTTTTAAATCCCTAGCGTCTAATCGATGCTACTCTACCTACCTCTTGTTGAACAATTTGCTCGGGATATGGAATAACTTGTGATTATTGTTAACTTTATATGCTTTAAATATTAGAATTTACTTATTGTGTATGTACATAAACATGGACTGAGAATATGGATTAGTTTATGAGAAGAGATCAAATGGCTTAATATATATATATATATATATATATATGGATTGGATAAATGGATTAATGCATATAGATATATGGATTGGATTACGAAAAGAGATGAATGGTTTATAATATATATATATAAACCAGAGAGAGAGAGAGAGAGAGAGAGAGAGAGAGAGAGAATTTGCAATTGAAGTATTTTATACTTTTATCGAAAGGGCTTAGTGTACATAGATTTGAAGTTATCTTCGTTTTGAAATATATATTAGAATTTGCATTATATATATACTTGACATATATGGAAAAGGCTTAGTATATGCATTAGTAGATGATACTTTATATATTTTGGTACATCATTGTACTTATATATGTTGTGAGATGGAAAGTTGTACAGATTGAACATGTTGAAAGAATTAGGGTAGTTAGGTATTGAATAATTGATGTAGTTATTTTGGCTTACGTAGCTAGAAATGAATTTTACTACTCTTGTAAAACATTGTCATTTATATATTCTTTATTGAAATTGGAGAGAATTGGAATTTAGGCATTGGGTTGCAAATTCACATAATTTCTAGCTCCTTCAAATATTATAAAAAAAATTTCATTTTCCAAAATTTGGAATGTTGGGATTGTTACAATTTAAGATGAATTTATGATGATTAAAAAAAATTAAATAAAATAAATCACCATATTTCCATCTTAATTCCATAGTTTTAAGTAATATGAAAATTAAATTTTATTTATTTTTATCCTTCATCTATATTTATTAGATATAAAGTTAAAATCAATCCATACTAAATCTAAAAAATGATTATCATTTAAGAAGTGAATAAAAATTAGAAATGATAACTATTTCAAGCTCTCCTTTATTCTTAAGGAAATGATAAATAATCATACTTGGGCCTAACCACTTTATAAAAACAAAGTGTTTTGTCACTTTACTTGATCACATGGACAATGAGTTGCCAAGCTTATCAATTATTTTTGCTCGTGATAGTGATAGTTGTTTTAAACAAATTGGAGTAAAGTCCTTCCTTCCTCCATAATGTTAAACCATAACGTGCAAATACCTCTCCCACTTTGTGATTGGAGAGGTCCCTTATTAAAAAGTCTCAGTTTCTCATATAAACATCTCCACATACATCCAATGAGAATGATAAATAGTTTTCCATGATGCAACTCTTTTGTCCATTTCTCATATACACATCTCCACATACATCCAATGGGAATGATAAATAGTTTTCCATGATGCAACTCTTGTCTATAACTTGATGGATAGAGTCTTGAAGATGTGGGGCATGACTGGATGTTGAGTAAGTAAAAGTTACAGAAGGTGGGCCTACCAGAAGGGTATAGACATGAGTAAAGACAATATAACGTTCAACCAAAGAAAGCAAGATAGAGACCCTTGAAGTGGCTTAATGTCAATGAATTACTTGGAGGAGTTATAACACTTGTGTGATGAGGGGTTAATTGTCAACTTAAGGAGCAACATAGAAACCCTGCCCACATGGAATATATTTGACTTTCATGGGATTAAATTGGCTTATTCTAGCCATATAAATTATAAAAAATGCATGAGAATTTGAGTGAACCTAAGCCTTTGATGAGAGCATTGACTTTTTGGGACCTTTTCTTCCCCACTTGAGCTGTCTTGTACAAATTTGGCATTTAATATTAAGTAACACACATCACATGCAACATACGTTGCCAAACCTACTCAAACCTAAACATTAACTAATAAAAACAAATTTCACTTGAAACTTTCTCCTCCTTTAGTAATGGCCGGATTCCATCGCAATTATGGCGGATTTAATAAAAGTCGGTGCATGGCAAGAAAGTCAACGAATGCGCTGGCAGAGGAACAGATGTTGACCGTCCGATGGAATCCGACGGCCGAGATAAGGGGACTGGTGGAAGACAACTCTTCTCGCCTTCGGGTGCCTTGCGGGCGCGGCAAAGAAGCCACTGACCGGCCGTAGCCGGCGAGCGACCGGGTACGCCGGGATGGAATCCAGTCAAATCGTCTGACTTTACTTAAACCAGCAATTCTGTCGTTAGTGGAGTGACGTGTACGAAGGCGATTGGTGGGATCTTTGACTTAGTAAAGTTGGAATCCTCGGGTTCTGAGATTTTGACTCTGGGGTTTGAAGTTCAAGTAAATGGGGAAATTTAATCGGCTGCAAGAAGATAAGGCACGGGCTTCCGTTCGTTGTGGCTTGTTTATGCGGAGGGATGAATTCCGGTGGATTTGCCAAGAATTGCAGGGTATTTTGGCCGGAGACTCGCTGAAGATTCAAGAAGTCCCCAATGTAATTTGTTCCGTTTCTTTACTTTGAGTCTTTATATTTGCATTAATGGCTGAATATGGGGATTTGAAAGGGAGAATATCGTATTCATATGCTTGTTCATATTTATACAGTCTGTTGTTTGTATTTCTTGGATTTATTTTTTGATGGGTGTGTGTGATTCTTGAGATTTAGCGCCGAATAGAACGGATTCTGATCTTGGGGATTCGGATTATAGAGTTGTCAAACACGGTTGTTCAGGGGCTTTCTTGAAATGTCCATGCTCGATTCTGTCTGTTGGGTTTGGGTTCTGTCTGTTTGTTTTGGGGTTAAAAAGATTTAAAAAATGGAGCTTCCTCGTGAGTTTCGAACCTTCATCTCCTGCTAGGTTTAAGGTCTTGATTCCGGGGTTTTCGTTCTTGTTTTTTTCTCCCCTTTTCTTACCAATCCGTTTCTGTGTATTGGCAGTCGAGTGAATAGACATGGCCGTGGAGATGTTGGACTTCAGGAATTTCATGGAACGCGACGTGCACCAGGCGGCTTCTGCAACTCTGGAGAGCGTGCAGAATCTGATACAATTGATATCCCGACAGCGGGAAATGCAAGAAGAGGGGGAGAGCCGTTGTGGATCTGCTGCAGAAATGGCTGCAAATCGATTCAAAAAGGCCGTTTCAATGCTCGGAACCACAACCGGCCATGCTCGCTTCAGAAAAGCCCCGCCGGGATCTTCAGTTCCGGTTCCTCCTAAGCTTTGCCCCTCTTTCGAAACTGGGCATGCGAATATGTCTGCTTCTTCTTCTTCTTCTCAGGAAGCCTTGAAGGATTCCGAAGGTTTTATCTCCCCTGCGCCATTGAATAATAACACCTTGTTCCGTCCCACCCCGCTGCACGTCCAGGCCCCTGCACAGAACCCAGTCATGGATTCAACCCCTCAGCAGCACAAGATTTCATTATTGCCTATGAATTCAGATTACAGCTTCATGGGTTCCAGGTCCTTCAAAGAGTCCGTCATCTCGTCCTCGCCATTATCCTCCACTAACTCCTTCATGTCCTCACTCACAGCATCGGATCCCTGTGATAAAAGTTCTGTGCTGGTTCGATCTCTTAGCCCAACAGCCGTAGGTCGGCCCCCATTATCGTCCTGCAAGAAAGCCTGCATCCATGGAAAGCCCGACGATCTCTCAGGAAAGTGTAACACAACAAGCGGACGCTGCCACTGCTCTTCAAAACGCAAGTACGTTGTAGCAGCATTATTAATTTTGCTAATGGTTCCTCTGCACAGAGCTGGGGATCCATCAACTCCTCTATCTCATATGCATTCAATTTTGAATGTGCATTGTCATTTTTAATATGGACACTACCTCAGAGTCTCAGGACTTGATATGCACCCACTAAAACATACATAGCTATATTAGTTCATTATTCACATTATCACAGTTTTAACTTGCAGTGTTGGGTGTTTTAGAATAGTTTCTTATTTTCTTGCAGTGTTGTGTGTTTTGGAAGATTGTTTGAACTTAAAAATGTAGTCTTTTTTAATGAAACTTCAAAATTTCATATGGGTTTTGAGATTTGGTTGATGGAAGCATATAAATCTCAACATATCATATCATGATTTAAGTATACGAAAATCTAATTATTAAGTTCTGGAAGAATGTTTGATTTATTTTTTCTTATATGTCATTTCATATTGGTTTTGGGATCTAATGGATGGTACCATATAAAGCTTTAAATATGATGATTGGGTGTATGGTACCATATCACAATATTTTATACAATGATTGTTATACAAATAAAAGAATAGTAATCTCCTCCTAATAATGGTTAATTGATTATTGTTTAGCAGTTTTTGACTGGTTATCTGATAATCTGGCCACTACAGGAAGTCCAGAGTGAAAAGAACTGTCAGAGTACCTGCAATCAGTGCAAAATTGGCAGACATCCCAGTTGATGAATTCTCATGGAGAAAATATGGGCAGAAGCCCATTAAGGGCTCTCCACATCCAAGGTCTACTACTGTTACATTCTTTAGTGTATTTTTGGTTGTATATACTGATACTATTTATTTCTGTTCTCATGATTGTCTGACTGGTATTTTATGGCTTGGATCTTGCAGAGGCTATTACAAATGCAGCACAGTGAGGGGTTGTCCTGCAAGAAAGCACGTAGAACGCGCCCCTGACGATCCAAACGTATTGATTGTAACCTATGAGGGTGAACACAGCCATTCTCATTCTGTATCTGAAAACACAGGCCTGGTACTGGATTCGTGAAACCCATATACACAGAAAGGCATTAATCTAGCTTTATATTACGCTACAGAATACGCCATTATTCCAAGGGGATGGAGATTATTTATAGGGCAATTTCCATGGGCGTTGCATGCCCACTACAGCGTTTTGCAATTTGGTACGAGGCAAGATTAATGCAAAATCCATAAAACGGAGGCCTTTCTACGTAAAAAAACCATCCTAATTTTTGTAGAGACTCGACGAATATATCCATTTATTTCTCTGCTACAACATGTTCTGTACATCTTTTGTGAAGTCTATATAATTTCATTGCAGTTCATGGTTTCTGTTTTGTGTGATGTTTTATCAGGGAAATTAGAGTCTTAAAGAGAATTTTTATATGTGAATGCCATTATTCTGGTATGATTCCGTTATACGGTTTTGAAATTTCTATCTGATGCGCTTTGACGGGAATTTGACAAAGAGTTCCATAATTCACTGGTGTGGTGTGAACCATATTTGACAGGTGGGGAACTTTCCGTTAATTGGTGGTCAACCCATTAGAAAGGAATCACCATGCTAGAAAAAAACAACATTTTTGACGTGGCGTACGATTCTTAAAGATGAGTCTTATCTCTCAGATATAAAGAACGGTGAAAGTGAAAAAAATATTCTTTGGAATTCAACCAAACCCTAATCCAGATATTTACCATGGTCAAGATTTGAATCGTGGATGATGGTTGTTATTTTCAGTCATGGTTAAAGATGTTTGCAATAATTAGTTTAAATCTTTTATATTGTGGGCGGTCATCAATATAGTGTTATAAATTAAATGTTACTCATTGTTATGAATAAGTTATTTATTACTTGTTATGTGTGTAGTTGTAATCATCTGTGGTATATCTTTCAACTATCTGTTATTACTTACTTTTTTTAGTTGTTTGTCATAAACTATTCTTATCGTTATCCAAGTACATTTATGCATATTATCCATGCATATGTTTTTAGGTATTGGTCATCCATACATAAGCTACCAATTATTTTGTTTTTTTTTTAAATGTTTATTTCAAATACCAAGATCATAAAATCAATCTAAATACTAATCTACTAAAAACATACTTGTTAGTCCACCCCACATTCTAAAATATAAACACCTATAGATATAATTATTATAATTTGTTCCAAACATATTATAAATTTTATAAGAATCAATATGAATATTAAGATGTTATAGAGTCAAAAGGATTCAAGAAAGAGTTATTTAGAATCATTCTTTGTAAATAAAGTGGTATGCAAAAATTCATACTGACATAGTCTAGAATTTGCAGATAAGATTTTGGACTGTATACCTATAGTGATGATATATACTTTTTTATTTCTCTGAAATAACAAAAGTATTTTTTTTCTTTTTGAAAAAAATATGTATATTAAGATGATGTTCTTCATAATATAATATATAATAATTGATTGTGTAAAACGAATAAAATTATTATTTTTTAGTAATTTATTTTTTATTTATAATTTTGTTAATGTAATTGTTGATTATTTGCATAATGAATATATATATCTTAATGTTAAAATAGTTTTTTATTAATTAATATATTACATAACATGGAAAATATATAAATTCCATAGGAATGCTCATCTAGGTAGTAGATTTCTTACCAACATTACTGCTAATTAACATATTTTATAATTGTAAAGTCAATAGATATATCTTCATAAATATAACCATGCAATGGTACTTTCTGGCGTTAACTCTCCGTAGATCCCTTTGATTTCTAAGTAGTGTCCCTCCTAATAATATAATGGTTAGTTATTAAGTAGTGTCCCTCTTAATAATATAATGGTTAGTTATTAAGTAGTGTCCCTCTTAATAATATAATGGTTAGTTAGTTCTTAATGAAATGAAGAATATTATGTGTGCATTAATTGCATCTTCCAAGTTCTCATTAATGAATTGTTATTAGCATATAAATCCCAAACACACCCTTATGCCAAGGATAATGTTGAGCAATGTAGTGGCCTTCGAAAGCATAATAGCTCTCTTAGAATATAATTGGTTGGATGGTGGCATGATGAATGATCCTATTATTATAATGATTGAAATGTGAAGAATATGTATGCTTATTCATCTATCCCTTGTGCTGTCCTTCTAACATAAAAGTTAAGATAAACAAATTTATATATTATAAATATTATACGTTATTTGATATCTTAAAAATAGTTATCTATATAAAATATGGAATTGAAATAGATTTATTATAGTTATATTTTAATTATTTAAGTTTAATATAAATTATTTATTTGAAAAGTGAATGGTTTTTTATTATTGAATATTTTATTTTTTCAGTTTTTTTTGTTTGTGTATGGTTTGGGTTATGATCAATTCTGTAACTTATTTATACTTTCAATATGAAGTATAATATTTTTAATTGTGAAAAAATAGTGATAGGTTTTTTTAAACATTTAAAAGTGGTTTTTTTAAAATTTTAATTTATTGTAAAGATATTTTATTTTTATTTTTCATTTGTTTTTAAATACAAAATTAATAGTAATAATGGTTATTTTTATTACTTTTTAATTTATATTTATAAATATTAACAAAATGATAATGTATTTTAAACTATTTTTATTTCAGGTTATTTCTTATATACAAATCAATTACTGTATTTATTTTAAGTTATTCATAAATAATAATAGGTTATTTTTATTTCAAGTTATTTAACAAATATAAATTCGTTACTATTTTTATTTCAAGTCAATCACTATTTAGAGATGTAATGTTATTTTTATTTCACATTATTGTTATTTTTATTTCACATTGTTGGATTCATTTAGAGTTATTTCACTGGTGAATTTAAAGATTGATAATGATGGATGAAATTTAGGTTGGAATTTTTTTAGAGGAGTTTTTTATACACTTTTTTTTAATTTTTTGGTGAGAGGATTTTAGATTATATTATTGTAGAGATTAAAAAAGTAATATCTAATAAATTAATAGTAATTAAATATATTATATTAATGTTTTTAATAAAATAAAATAAAATAGAAAATAGAAAAAAAATTAATATATTTCCAACAAAACAAAATAAAATAGAAATTAATTTACAAATAGAAATGTGTCAAATTTGTAAACAATACCAATACAAAGTAATGGATTTATAAACAAGAGGATCTACAGGTGCAAGCTATCATGCACTTTTAGAATTATTACTTGGATCCTGAGGCTCCTGATGTGAGGGACCAAATACAAGTGATTAGGGATTTACCTCACTTCTTCTCAACTCAGGAGGGTGAGGCGGTATTCAATTAGGCATCATTAAAGGAAATCCATAAAGTATTGAAGGGTTTTGCCAAAAAAAAAAGTCCCGGTTCAGATGGCTGGACCGTGGAACTATTTCTGGAATATTTTGACATTATGGGTGCAGATCTACTAGCTATGGTGGAAGATACGAAGCTTATGGGAAGGATATCTGAGGCACTAAACTCTACATTTATTGCTTTGATCCCCAAATGTTCTGACCCGACATCTATTAATGAGTATAGACCCATTTCTTTATGTAATCTGGCCTACAAAATTGTCGCAAAGATTATAGCATTACGTATCAAGCCGGTCCTATCTACCTGCATATCAAAAGAACAATTTGCATTTCCGAATAATAAACAGACACTGGATGCGGTTGGAGTGGCACAGAAACGTTTCATAGCATAAAAATAAGGAATCTTAAGGCACTTATTCTCAAATTGGACCTTTCTCGAGCATATGACAAAGTCAATTGGGGTTTCCTTCGGTGGGCATTGATACAAATTGGTTTACCATGGAAGGCAATGAAGTGGATTATGGTTTGCGTAACTTCGATTAAGTACTCTGTCCTGATAAATGGAAGCCCTACTGATTCCTTCTCATGTTCTCGTGGCCTTAGAAAAGGCTGCCCCTTGTCTCCACTCTTGTTTCTGATAGTCATCAAAGGATTAAGTAGGATGCTAATCAAAGCCAAAGAAAATGCAGACGTTGTGGGTATAAAGGTTTCACAAAATGTAAGGGTAACACATCAACTCTTTGTTGATGATGTTATGCTTTTCAGGGGAGCAAGTTTAGCTGAATGGGAATGTATTAAGAAAATTCTTGATCTTTCCTGCAGATCTACTGGATTGGATATCAATGGTGGAAAATCTTTTTTCTTAGAGCACAGGGTAGATCAGTCATTGAAGCGGGACACACAAGATCTTATGAATTATGAGATGAAGGATATCGTAAATGAAACCTGCTACCTGAGTTTTTTCATCAAGACAAATGCATACATTATAAAGGATTGGTTCTGGATTTATAAAATATTTGATAGGCACATTCATCACTGGTGATGGTGTTGGCTATCCATTGGGGGTAGGGTAACCCTTGCCAAATCGGTTCTGCAGAACCTGGGGGTTTATTGGATGCCATTGAGTAAGTTACCTAAAACTATCCTATCAGGCATTAGGCGGAGAATCCATAACGTCATCTAGCCAGGAAAGGATACCCCTAAATTTGATTTAGTGGCCTAACATAAGATAGCTAGCCCTTTCGCAAATGGTGGTTGGTCAATAAAAAATATACATGCTTTCTCTTTGGCACTTTTGGCTAAAATTCTATGGAGGGCATTGATGGTGAATGGTTTTTGGGGAGAAATCATAAAAGATAAGTACCTCCGGGGCCTTTCAGTTCTACAGTGGGTTCGTTCACCTAATAGATGGGTAAAGATCATATCAAATTTTTGGGCAGGAATGATTTCAGCGTTCTTTATTATGGAAAATTGGATGGGATGGATCCTAGGAAATGGTCGGTAAATCCTATTGGGGGAAGATCCTATTTTGGGTGGCCCAAGTGGCTTTAGATTATCATGGAATCTATTAAGTGTGTTTGATTCTCGTGGAATTTTCTTTCTTCACCAAGCTATCTCAGCGGCACCACCAACCTTTCCTTGTCAAAACTGGATTACTGTAGAACATATTGGTCTTCGGGGTAATATGGCGGTGGAGTGGAATGTAAATACACATAGTTTATATCTTGGAAATGTTAGATTAGCGGAGATCGAAGACATCCTTTGTATGGTTGTGGAACTCATCATCCGAGGTCTTGATTGCCAAGCTGGCTTACGAGGCTATATTCTATGCCTCCTTGGTGAATCTGTCATGGTGGCACATATCGGTTTGGAAGTGGAAACTTCCCCTTAAGCTGAAATTTTTTATTTGGTTAGCCATGGCGGGTAAACCGCTAACATGGAAAAATTTGCAGAAGCGGGGATTCGATGGACTAAGCATCTTCCTTTTATGCAACTCTGGAGAAGACTCGGTTACCCACCTATTTATGGAATGCCATTTTTTATCACAGGTCTGGGGGTTTGTTGGATTGACGTATCCTTGTATCAGCGTTTGGAGTGGAGATTCACCTTAGGAATGCCTCCTTTATTGGTTCCATCTAAATGACAGGATGGGCGAGCTTGCGGTTTTTATATCATGGGAGACTTGGAAGGCTAGAAACCTTCGCCTCTTTGAAAACAAGCTTACTTATCCGTTCTAGTGTGCTAGGAAAGCAGTGGCGAGCTTAAAGGAATCTAAAGGTTATCTATTCTCCCCTGCGTAGAAAACCCCACACCCTCCTTCACAGCTCCTTTCTTCGGGGGTTTATGCTTGTTTTGACGGTGCTTCCCAGTCCTCTAACAGATTCTGTGGAGTGGGTGTTGTCATCTATTTGGCACATCATTGTAGGTATCTATTGTGGATGAACTGTGGCTGTGGATCTAATACAAAGGCCAAATTGGTGGCTTGCTGGATGGTGATTTTTTTTGCTAAGCAGTTGAAGATTGAGCTTACTCAGGTATCGGGGGACTCATTGATTACCATTAACTGGGTAAATTTTAAGAATGAGATTCATGCTATTGCTCTCTCTTCCTGGATTTCTTAGCTTCTTAGGCTCCTCCAGGACGTGCAGGGGATCCACTTTCTTCATATCTCTCATGAAGATAACACACAGGCGGACTTGTTGTCTAGGCGGGGTCTTATAGCCCAGGAAGGCTGTATTCACTTTGAACTCTGGGAAGATCTTCTGCTGAGGGAGTTTGGTTCTCTTCCACTCTTTCTGGTTTGATGGCTTTCCGTCTTGCTCCACCTTTGTGGCTCATTTTTGTAATACCTCCGCAATAGCGGAGGTATGCCGCTTTAGTATCTTCTATATCTTTTTCTATTTTTGTCTCTCCATTTCTGGATATCTTTATGTGCAATCGAGGCGTATGGGGATCTCCAGGTTTATGTGATCAGTGTGGGCTCTGGGCAGGGATGGACTCTTCTCCTTTGCTGGATCTTGGATTTGCTAGCCTACATATGGACTATTTATGCTATCTGTGCATGATGTAATCATTTTTCTTGCTAATCATATATACTATCTATAGTATAGAGTTTTTTTCAGAGCAAAAAAAAAGTAAGCAATACATCTATTTCAACTTTTAATCTATTACGAAACAAATAAATGTAATTGTTTGAAAAGTTCACAATTAATAATTTAATTTTAAATATCTTTGATTTTCCCATAATTACTAGGTCATAAAATGAGAAAAGAAATTCATAAAACTTATTTAGAATTATTTTTTCTTCTATTAGAACCTTGTACAAATTAATCTTTTTTCTAAGCTTTCCATCATGAGATTAAACACATTTTCTCATATTTTTTTTAGCATGTGGCAATATGAAATAATAAAATACACACAATATGGAAACAATAAAATACATCTTTGAAGTTTGTAAATCCATCTTCGATAATATCCAATATTTTAACTTTTTAACTTTTTTTACTCTTAATTGAATTAAAGTTTAATGTTAAATATTTTCAAATAATATATAAATACAATATTAAATAATTTTTATTTTTTTTTAACAGAAATGACTAACCAGTTTTTATTATATAAAAAGGAGAAAAATACATAGTAGAGACTGATCAGATTGCTCCCATAAGAGGAAGACATCCATCACACCAAGTTCATCATGTTCTAGTTGATAACTATCATGGTATCTTCCTGTCCTATGAAAACTATAACATCTTATGAATTGCCCTAGGAGGAGTATGCAAAAGTAAAACATTGCTAAGATGCTGCCTTTTACAAAAACTGGAATTTCAAACCTTCCAGGTTGCCAAAATTGCAGCTGGTGCCTATTCTATGAGTTCCAGAAACCTTATACATAATACTAAAAAGCATTAAAAACATAACATAACTAGAAAAATTCCAACGCATGACCAGAATCGACGAATAGCTACTGCAGACCAATATCCATGGCAGCGCCAGCAGAGTTCGCTACCCCATTCTTCTTTGTGCTGAGGTCCACGAAGTTTCCTGCATTTGCCATGAACTTCTGCAATTTCTCCACTTTCCTGTTGATGTCTTCAAGATCACTGCCAGAAACTTTGTGCTTACGAGCCTTGTGAGGATAAACTAGACCCAGAGTCTCTTCAAGGTGTTCAACTTTCTCAACAATGTTCTGGTTCTGAGATTTTACCTCAGAGTGAGTATCATACGCCAGATTGTAAAGGCGAGTTAAGACTTTCTTATACTCCAGGTTTTCACTACGAATCATCCTGACTTGCAGCTCCAGCTACTGCAAACGGTCCAAGAATTCCACTTCATATTTTGAAATGCTACGATTCCCATTCTGTCCATGCGAATTCCCAACCCCGGCATGCCTGCAACAAGGACCGAGCCCAAGGTTTCTCTTTGCTTCAGCCGACTCTCCCCTCATTTCCTCCGGCTGCAAACCCCAACTGCAACCGCCATTAGGGCCTCTCCCCAACTTGCAGCACCTTCCACATTTCAGGGTCACTTCGCCCCTTCCCTGAGGGCGCCCAACACCATGGTAAAACAAGTCACCCACTCCTTGAGGACACCCAACACAATGACGATCCATAATCTTGCCAACACATAAATAATTCAAAAAAATGAGCAGCAGATGCAAAGTTCTGAAGACGATGGAATGAAGTCTGGGAAGCATCTAGATGCAATGATATATCACAGCATCCATCCCACATGCCGACCAACTGGTGAGCTAGTTTAATGCCATAATTCAAGCATGTGAGAGCGGCATACGAGGAGTGAAGGGGCCGTTGAATTTCCAAGGGAGATTTCCCAAAAATTCAAAAAAATTGACACTCTAAAGTAATGAACCCAATGAAATAGAGGGAGCTAATAGAAGGGGGCATGAGCCCAAACACTAAGGACTAACCTTAGTCTAGGGAATCCATGAATTTTCCAAGGCATCATTGTTATAACTTAGAGAGCCATAGGAGAGCCTGACTCCAATATTAGCCATTCCATCAGCTTGTCCATTTAGTCCTTGCAGAATATGCAGAAAGGTAAGCTCATGAAAATCTTTGCTGATGCGGAGTAGGAGATGATGCATTTTTTAGGTAGGCTCTTTTCTTTTGCCGACTATACATCTAGATTCTCTGATAATGATTAAGGAGTCTCCTAAGACCGTAAGTTTCTTTATTCCCAAGTTGATAGCAATCTCCAATTCTTTGATGAGGCCAAGCCACTCCACTCCATTATTGGCCTTTCTTCCTATGCCCCAGGAAAACTCCTTCTGCTTGTTCCCCTTGGAGTAAAAAATTACTCCCTCGGCACCTGCCAACCCAGCATAATATTAAATAAAAATTAATTGAAGAAATATTTACAATTTTAGTGTACACAATCACTCCGCACATAAAATTTTATTGAAGATTTTAGAAACTCATTAAAATGTTCCAAATTACTATTAAAATGTCATAAAAATTACATGAAGTTGCTTTCACTATATGCATTTTTCCACATGTTTTTTTTTTCAACAGAAAAAATAAATTTCTTGTTATTCATGAGGGTGAATCAAAGAAATTTACAATATATCATATCCCGAGGATAAAGCTCTATCGTTCCATTTAATTTGTCAGAACATAACAACTATCACCAATCATATGTGACTAATCAAAACTATATTACTAATGCCTCCTAAAATCCAAAGTTCAAAATACAATGTAACACAGTCCACAAACTGTCCAGTACAAAATTAGATCCAGAATTATAGAAAAGTAAAAAACAAAGAGAGCATAAACTAGTAAAATATTATCTAATAGATACAATAGGTCTTAGTTTCTGGAGGCCTGAATTCATGAAAATGTGTTACCCGAAGAGTACCCTCTTTCAATAAAAGGCCTTTCTTTAAGAGACCATCAGCCCTGAAGTTGTAATAACGCAAAACATGCTTGGTGTTAAGGGTAACAAACTGAAGCATAAGAAGTCTGATCTTCCTCTTCCATTGATCAAGAGAAGCCACTGAGAGTTCACTAGATTCCATCGCCCATCCAATGATCACAGAGGAGTCACCATAAAGCTGAATATTGGAAATATGGATGGAGGATATAAAATGGAGAAGACACCAAAGAGCCAATAGCTCTGCACGAGTATTATTGCCCAACCCACAGCCCAAAGTCAACTCATAATAATTAGTATTGGAGATAATAAGGATACCACCAGCCCCACATCTTCCACACTATTCCGCACCATCAAAGAAACCATGTGGTCCAGAAACAACAATGGGTGGACCACTAATGGATTTGTTCTTATAATTAACCCTCTTTTTGAAGGCACCCAAAAGGATACACACCAAAAAATGAAGGGAATGATTGAAGTTAAAAACATATCCATCAAAAAATATACGATTATGTAGCTTCCAGATACCCCATATGAAGTAAATAGGAAAGGATATAAAATCACGCCTCACCTGATACCACTTGTGTAGCACATCTGCATTAGAATCATGATTCCAGCAAAAATCAATGCCCCATAATTCCGAAACAGTCGACCAAAGTTGCAAAGTGATCGGACATCCAGAAAATAAATGGTGCCCTGTCTCGGCCTCCTGAAAACAAAATGAGCAAACATTGGGCCCATATCCCCCCTTTCTGATATAATTATCAGCAGTCAATATACTGTTCTTAAAGGTGAGCCAAATAAAGCAACGCAGTTTCAGAGGCACGTTCCAGCTCCAAAGGCAGCAATACCACCACTGAATCAGACCTAAATGATGTTGCTCAACAATGGTTGAGTATGCATGTCCAGCAGCAATATCACCACAATCCTCCCGCCAACTCCACTTGAGAATATCCAACTCGTAGTTTAGTGCTATGCCAGCATGAGATAGCTTCAATATATACTGATTCCAATCGTTACCAGCCTCTCCCGAAAGACCAATCTCATAAGCAAACAACCAATAATTGGTGGACCCCGACCTCAATGGATTCTTAGCGTGGTTCAAGTAATAATAACCCATCTAATGGAGTAAAACGAAAGTCCCAGGCAGCAGAAGTTTGTCACAACCAAGCACTAATTTCACCCCCAACCGTACCAGGAATCCATTTCCCACTTGCCAACCCAAATGTGCCTGTAGGGTGGGGAAAGTCGCAACCAGTCCACACCAAATGTTTGAGGCACCCACCATCCGCATTGGTTGTTGTCTGATCCAAGCAATTACAGTCAAACCTTTAAGATATTTATCACACATTAACTGGATCCACAGACAAGAGTGAGTAAGAGCGCGCCACAAACTCTTAAGGTGTGATTCCCTGTAGCTCCAGTAAACATTACGGATTCTCCAACCGGCAGCCTCAAATGGTAGCACAATCAATTTCCATGCAATCAAATGACAGCTCGACTTCACCTGACGACCTGACCAGAGGAAGCTGAAAGAAATACTTCTAATCTTATTTAACAAAGCCACAGGAACCTTGGCCAAAGTGAGCTAGTAAATAGGAAGGTTAGCTAGATTGGAATTCAACAAGACAAGTCTCCCCCCCAATGACAAACAACGCTAATACCAACCATATACCTTCCTTTCAAACTGCGAAATAAGCCAATTCTAGTCCTGAAGGGTATAAGCATTGGGATTAAGGTTATACCCCAAATATTTGATGCCACCGTCCAGCTCTTTAAGCTCATAAGGAAAAATCCTACCTATAAGATCACCGGTCACAGAGATTAAATCATGGAAATATAAGCAAGATTTAGGAACACTGATAATCATACCTGAAGCCCTACAGAATAGGTCAAGTATACGCTTGTAATGCACCCATTCCTCATGATCACCAATACCAAACAATAACACATCGTCCACAAACATGAGATGTGTAATGTTAAAGTGTTTCGATACTTTGATTCCAATAATCTTACCAGTAGCTTTGGCCAGGTTTAGAAGTCTACTAAGGCCCTCAATCACCAAGAGGAAGAGGAGGGGTGAGAGGGGGCAGCCCTGTCGAATACCACAAGTACCCTTGAAAAAGGAGGTCGGGCAACCATTGACAAGTACTTCAAACTTACCGAGGAGATACACCCAAGGATCCAATTTGTGATCATTAAATCCAGTCCAACATTCAATAAGAGTAGCCTAAGGAAGGCCCAATCAGACTTACCAGATCTAGTTTGAGCACAATGGAAGGTAATCGACTGGTTTTTGTAGTATGTAATTTCTCCTTAGTAGTCCCGATAGCATCAAAGATCAAATGCTGGTGTAAAAACCCAAACTGTTCATAAGAGATCCCCCTTGATAATCCAGCCTTAGTACGATCTGCAATAACTTTAGAAACCAACTTATAGAGAATATTGCAGAGTGAAATAGGCCTATAGTCCTGGAAAGAGGATGGTTTAGTGACCTTGGGAATCAAGGAAATAAAAGTAGCATTGATACCTCCACTTATCCACCCAGTGATATGAGCTTCCTCCACCAATCGTACCATCTCATCACCAAGCAAGTCGAAAAATTGAAGATAGAATTCCACCGACCAGCCATCCAGCCTCGAACTCTTGTCCTTGTCCATTTTCTTAAGAATACCTTCAATTTCAGCTAAAGTAACTGATTTACCAATGACAACATTGTCCTCAACTGAAAAAATACAAGGCATACAGTGGATGACCTCCAACTGTTCTCGAAGATTGGGTACACAAGACTTAGTAAACAACTTCTGAAAGTGACCCACAATAGCCTTTTTGATCAACTCTTGAGAAGAGACAATAGTACTATCCAAATCCTCAATGTCCCAAATCGAATTGGTCTTCCTTCTCATAGTAGCAAATTTGTGAAAAAAACGAGTATTCTAATCACCCAATGTGATCCAAAGAGCCCGACTCTTTAATCTCCAGATTTATTCCTCAGTATGCAACAACAAAGCCTTTTCAGCTTCCATAGACTTCAACATCCTACCCTCAAGATCAGACTGGACACCAAATAGAGGATCCAAGTGATATTCCACAATACTTCCCTCCACCTTGACAAGTGCAGCCGAATGTTCCCTCTTTATCGAGCGAATCTAGGGGATAACAACAGACTTGAGCGATATAAGAAAAGCAGGAAGATCCACCATTGCCCTTCCACTAGGATTGGAGTAGAAAGAGGTCCAATGACCACACACCAGAGTAATAAAAGCATGTTCCTCCGCCCATACATGGCAGTATTTAAAAGGAAACTTATAAAGGATCAGACCATCCTGAATACACAGCAGAATCGGAAGATGATCCAATAACGGCGCTTGAACAATGCAAGAGCTATACCTGTCCACGGCTTCGATAAGAAACTCGCTAATCAAAAAACGATCCAGACGTTTTGCAACTAGGGCATCCCCACTTCTATCATTTTTCCAAGTAGGTAATAAGGGGACAGGCAACACATCGAATAGTCCATGATCAATGAGGAATTCTTGAAACAAAGATTGAAGAGGATCACCATGCGCCTTCAAACCCCAAATCTCCCCTATGTTCAATGTTAAGTTCAGATCACCAGCAATAATGACAAAATTAAGGTTCAAAATCCTAGTAGCCTCCAATAGTTCTGTCGATCTGTATAGGGCGCATAACAATTAAATAGCTGTAAGGGCACAGAAATTTCCTTGTGTCTCCCAATAAATAGGATACCCCCACACAGTATATAGGACCACAACGATAGAGACCTAGGGTTCCACGCTACAAGAAGGCCTCCCGAAAGGCCATCCGAGTCAACTAAGCAACATTCCTAGTCTGGAAGAAAAATCCGCAAAAAAGGAAGGGCTTTAGAACCCAAAGACATGGTCTCCTGAATGATAATAACATCGGGAGTAGTAGTAGTTAACAATCTGCGCAGGGTTAATGCTTTTGGGGCACCCCCAACCCCTCTAAGATTCAAGGATAAAATCAACATCAAGTTACCCTGGAAGTGACCACCACTGCTCTAAGGGGTCCAAAGGATTCAGACAGATTCTGGTGATTAACAACCTCGTCAGCCAACGGAGGAGCCCCCCGATCAATGTCAAAGACCAAGCTCGTACCACTGCAACGAGCCAAATCTTTATGACGCCTAGCCCTAGGTTTCTTACATAAAGTCACATTGGGATAACCATTGATAGTAGAAGGGCTCGAAGACTGTAAACCCTAGAAAAACGGAAGTGGGTTACTCAGTAAACCCTCAGAAAGTGAAAGAATCTCGAGCTGCGAAGGATCCGACCCCAAAGTGTCATTAAGGATCCGACCCCACATGTTTTTATTAAACTATTGTTAAAGTTACATGAATATGTTATGAGATTGCACACAATCTCACAAGTTTGGGTTAATTATTTTGTGCACTTATTAAGTTGTATATCCTTCCTCATTTCCATATTAAATTTTTAACATATTTTTTATTCATATTATAATGAAAAAAAATGTATAAGTTGATGTACTTAGTCAACTAAATATTATATTTTAAAAAATATTTGTTTAAATTACAAAAATATTTTAATAATTTAATATTAATATAAATTAATTAATTATACATAATATCAAGTTCAATTCATTTAACTTCAAAATTATGGACTCCACATTTATAATGACAATCTATTTTGAAAATTATAAGGTGACAATCTATCTTGAAATTTGAATGGTTTTACCAATTTTAAAGGCTTTACGACTTATCTCCTTTTAAAAGTATCTTTAATGGTTTTTCTCCTTATAAGTATATATTACCATTTGATGTTTCTTTCTTGTATGTGTGTTTACTTTTTCTATTTTTTCTCTTAGTGATCGTTTATTAAATTTTAATTTATTTATTACTATTTTTTTAAAAGAAAAAAAAGAGAAATTAAAATATAAAATATTTCGGATTTATATAAAAAAGAGATTGCTTAAGCTTCAAAAATATAATTTTTTTTTTCCAAAGAAAAAAACATATTTATTGATCATTTAAGAATATCGAATACATTCTATAAGTACATATAACACGATATCATACTGTTTTATAAACTTCATTACATTTCAAAATTAAAAACAAGTCTTCAGCTCTTCCAAAATTTGTTATGAAAATTATTTATAGCTGTTCAGATTTATCCATCTAGTTTCCAGTGAACCTTCACTTTTTGAGATAATTTTGCAACAGCCCTCCTCCTCATTCACTCCAGCTTTAGAGAGGCCATCGGCCACCTTCTTCAAAAATATAATATATAGAAGAAAGTATGTATAACTTCAAACTTGGGAAAATATAAACTTATATAAAAGAATGAAAAATAATTATAAATTCATTTAGTAATCAAAATATTTTTTAATATTTATCATTAATTTTTTTTCTTATAGGCCGACATTAATTCTTTACATAACTTTAAGTGACAACATTTCTAGTATCACATTTTTAAGATACTGAATTTAAAACATTTTACTACTCTCAATGCAATGAAATTATAGACATTGTATATTTTTTAATAATTATTTTATATCATTAAATTTTATATCCTCACTTCAATACTAATATAATATTGTTGATAATTTATGTTATATATTTTGTTTTTAACTAGTAATTATTATTAATATAATATTCATAAACCATTCATTTTAGAAAACTATACAACTTAGCAAACGTTAAACATTAAACACTCAACAATAAAGTAATAAATGATATCAATTATTATTCATATGATATTTACGAACTTGTTTTGAAAAAGACTATACAATAACTTGGAAACATTAAGCACTCAAAAATAAAATAAAGTAATTATAATATTAGCAAACATTAAACACTCAACCAATAAAGTAACAATTGAGCATAATTAATATTCATATGACATTTTATAATAACTTGGCAAACATTAAGCACTCAACAATAAAGTATTGTATAAGTTTTGATATATACCAATAAATGAAACATTATATATATATACATATAAAAGTATAGCTTAACCTAAACTTAAGTGATGTTCTGAAATTTAATGATTAAAAAATTATATAAAGCTAGTTTAATATGTAAGGGTTATGAAATTTATTCTTTGTAAGGGTTTGTTTTTATTTAATATTAAATTATATTTTAATTCATTTGTAAGAGTTTGTTTTTGTTTAATATTAAATTATATTTTAATTCATTTTTAATTCCAAATTATTGCAAAACAAAGTGTGAATAACTTGCATGATTGAGGAAATATAAATTTGTATTGAGAAGTAATTTTTTATGAATTTATTTTTTTATTAAAAACTTTACAATTATATTAATTTTTTAATATTTTCTTATAATTTATTATAATTTTAAATTGTATTCATAATATAAAGTTAATATATATTATCTATTTATTATATAATTTTATTTTATTTAAAAAATTAATATTATTTATAAATATAATTTTATTTTATTTAAAAAAACAATATTATTTATCTAATTAATAAGCTTATATATATATGTTAAATTTCAAATTATTATAAAATATTAAACATAAATCAAAATGTTCCAAATTATTGTTAAAATGTCATCACAACTAAATGAAGTTGCTCTCAAATTATGCACTTTCTCACCTGTTTTTGTTAAAACGTTATAAAATTTACAAGAATATATTATAAGATTATGCACATTTTGACATGTTTATCATAAAACATAATTATTGTATGACCAGCATAGATCCATCTCAAACCCGGATTTATTAAGCACCGAGAGGGTTCCAATTTCTTGAGATGTATTTCTTTTTTTAAATTTAAACTCAAGAAATTTGATCTCTCTTGATTGATAGATCTGGGTTTAAGTTTTAAGTTTTTATTTTATAAACGAGTACCTATTTTTTAATTACTTTTCATAATATTTTATTTTATGAACCAACATTAATTTTTTAATTAATGTTCTCTATATTTTTTTATGTTGTTTTGATTTCCATTATATAGTCATTGATTTCGAAGGTTTTTTTCAAACTAAAATACACGTCGTTACAAAATATATATTAATGGCCTACTTAATATATCATAATATATATTACTTTTTACATTTTAATACTTTTTATAAATGTTACATGTTACCTCCATCATACTATTACTTTTTACATTTTATTATATTCCAAAAAGTTACATGTTACATCCGTTACATGTTACAAGATCTCCCCCATACTATTACTTTTTATTTTTACATTTTATTATATTCGACAAACGTTACAAGTTACAAGATCTCCCCCATACTAGGCTATAGAGCGCCTCTCGGCGCAATTATTTACATTCATATTTTGTGGATTCTCTTTTATTTGTAGTTGTTATATTTATTAAAATTGTGAAAGATATTATTTAGTTTTAATATATTTTTTAAAATTATTATTATTTTATTAAATTTTATTTTAAATTGATTTTAATTTATTTTTCTTTGAAAAAAAAGCGTAATTTAGATTCATCTTTCTAGAGCAAAATTACATTATGTAGGTATCCACTTTTTCAAAACAAAAAGTGTAATGCTGTATCACAACGCTGGATCCATAAAAAAAATAGGTTCAACTACTGAACCCAAATTGTTCATATAACAGTGTCTATAACCCATTTTCCATTCATGATCGGAGATTAAAAAAAAAAAAAAACTTCAGTTTTATGCAAAAATCCTCATAGAGGCACTGGAAAAATAAACAGAATGTAATATAAACAGTGACATGAGTAGCAAAACTAAAAGGATGATATAACATAAGTGTAAAGTGTCCAAAGATCAAGGAAGCAAGACATCTTCCTCTATAAAACGACGATGATAGTACTCATGTTTGTCCCCATCCACGACTTCCTTTATCTTCCATAAACCCTAAGCCAGCTGCAACCCCGCCTTCGAAGCCCTGTCCGCCTCTTGGTTATTTTTCCTGTAAACATGTATGCAAGTAAAGGAATCAAATGTGTTCAATACCGCCCAAATGGAGTTTAAAATGTTTGCAAGTCTAAGGTTTTGACAAAAGTAAGTGCCAGAAATCCAATTGACGACATTCAGAGAATCCCCATAAACTGCAATGTTCCTACATCCCTTCTCATATGCAAAAGAAACAAGGAATTTCAGGCTCAGTAGTTCAGCAACATTGTTACTTCCAGCCCCAAGGCCCAACGACATCACGAAAAAATGGTTTTCAACAAGAAACAGGATAGCCCCACCCCCACACTGATTTAACTAAGATGCACCATCAAAAAAACCCCACGGTTGAGTTCTGTTAATAACCACAGGTTGGATATCCCGCACCTTTTGAAGACCTGATTTGGCACAGAAGGAGGGCAACAGACCACACCATGTTGTTGCAGTAATAGAAGGAGTGCAGAGTTTTTCATTAAATAAGTGTTGATTCCGGGCAATCCAAACTCCCCACAACACCAACGGTGGAAGAGCTCTAAAAGATTTAAGCCTGGGGTAATCGTACCAATTCTTCCAAGCAGTTAAAACAGAAACCCCCTCCCAACGACAAGGTGTATTTAGCAATCGAGAGCATTCCAACCAAACTGAGATGATATACGGACACAAAAGGAAAAGATGGCAGACGGATTCCCCATTCAGTTTGCACAAGATACACCAGCCTGGCCCCTGTTTGTTCCTCTTCTGGAGAAAATTCCAAGTTGGAACTTTATTCTCCAAGACACACCACATAAACAAACGAGTCTTTGGAGGGATATTAATCTTCCACAGAGGCTTCCACCACCAGACCGGTTCATCCAGAGCCTGATCTTCAGTAAGCTTCAAATACCCCCTCTTGGGAGTATAAACCCCAGCCGAATCCACATCCCAAACCAGCACATCGTCATCCTAAGACAGATATGGTCCCGAGTAAGAAACTTGATATACTTGGAAAGAAAATGTTCCACTTCCATGGGTAGGCCAAAAGAATTGGCCGGATGCTAGTCTGGGAAACCCAAAACCAACTCCCCTGGAGCAACGAGTTGATAAAGATACACCGGGCCAAAATGTTGTAAAATCTCCACTGCCTCCACTGGTAACAGGTGGTGGTTTTCACATCCGACCCACGGGTCCAGACCGATGCGGACCCGACATCCATTGCCCACATTCCAAACCAAATCCTTTTTTATGAGATCAAAGGACAAGACAACATATTTCCAAATAATCGACCCTCCCGAATGAGATCTCCCCAGGATTTTGATCCAATTCTCCAATGAGTCGGGAGCTATGTATTTTATAACCATTACCTGAGCGCAGAGACCACCACTCTTAATCAGCCGCCATCCTCCCTTGGCATCCAAATCATTAGAGAAAAATGTATATTCTTCAGACCCCAACCCCCCAAAGCCTTTGGAGTCGCAACCTTGTCCCAATGAACCCAGGGCGTAACAAAAGAATCGGCTTTTCCATTCCACAGAAAACGAGAGCAAAGATGACGAACAATTTCCAAGGTGCCCTTTGGGATCCAAGAGAGCGACATCCAATAGACAGGAATCACTTCCAAAACAGATTTGACCAGAACCAGCCTCCTCGCCCTAGAAAGCCACTGGTGACTCCAACAACTCAATCTCTTTTCTAACTTCTCAACTAGCCACTTCCAATCCATAGTTCTGTTGGAGTTGGGTTTCAAATTGAAACCCAGATATTTCAATCCATCATGTAACTAGAGGTGGGTATATGGTAAAAACCTGAGGATAGCAACCACCTCCACGTCATAGAGAAAATGAGTAGTAACAGTAGATTTTCCCATATTAATTTCCATCCCAGTAGCCTTAGAAAAGAGCTCCAAGATCTCCTTGAGCTAAAGTGCGTCTCGTTCAGAGCCCGAGCAGAAAATAAGGACATCATCTACAAATAGTAGATGTGTAATCTGGAAATCAAGGGCAATGCGAATCCCACTGAAAACCCCACACCTCCTGGCGTCCAAAATAACACAACTATGTCCTTCTACAACTAATAGAAATAACAATGGAGAAAGAGGACATCCCTGCCTGAGACCACGGCCCGAGTGAAAAAAAGGGGAGGCCGCTCCATTGATGAGCACAGAGAAATAAATAGTGGAAATGCAACTCATGATCCATCTGATAAAACCAATGTCAAAACCAAGATGAGTAAGAAGAAGCCTGAGAAAAATCCATCTTACCTTATCATAGGCCTTGGATAGATCAATTTTTAGCACAACCCCTTTCATATTTTGTGTTTTCATACTATGCAAACCCACTTGTGCCACTCCAATCGCTTCATGAATCTGTCGGCCTTCTAGGAAGCCAAACTATTTGTCGGAGATATGTTTAGACAGGATCCCATTGAGGCGTCTAGCAATGGTTTTGGTAATAATCTTGTAAATGACATTGCACAGGGAGATAGGTCTAAAATCGTTTAGTGAGACAGGAGAGTCAGATTTAGGAATTAGAGCGATGAAGGTAGAGTTAAAACAAGCCGGGATCCTTCCAGAGTTACAAGTATCTTCAACCACTTTCAGGAGATATTCTCCGAAAAAATCCGTGAGCTCAAGGAAGAATTCAATCGTCCACCCATCAGGCCCAGGACTTTTATCTTTCTGAAAGCTAGAGAGCACTTCTTTAAGCTCATCCTCCGTGACCGCATCCAGCAAAACCCGATTGTCCTACTCATCCACAAACCGAGGAAAGAGTTGTGCCACCCGAATGATTTCCTCCATGAAAACCTACTCAATAGCCTTAAAAAGATTACGGAAATGATTGACCCCAGCCTCAGCCATACCTTCAAAGGTATGCTGGAGTTCACCTAACTGGTTTTCTAGGCTCCAAATAGTATTGGATGAGCGCCTACCTTTCGCATAAGCATGAAAAAACTTGGAATTTTCGTCACCACTTTCCAGCCAAATGGCCCTGCTCTTCAGCCTCCAAGTATCCTTCTTATTAAGAAGAATAGTGTTCCTGCACCCTTCCAACCGAACCAATGAGTCCTTTGAAACCTGGTTCAAACCCCCTCTTGTCACCTTCATAGAGTAGCGCCAACTCTCCTTCAATCAATTTTAGTTCAGAATCCTCCCGCTGTTAAGATTCAATATGCTAAGACATAAAATATCAGCGTTACGTTCCATTTCACAACAATAGCATATACAGGATCACTAAAAGAACAATAAGCACAGCATAAACACAAGAGACAGATTTATCCTGGGAAACCCTCATGGGGAAGAAAACCCAACAAAGCTTCCTCAATATAGATGACCAGCAAATACAAAGATGTAAACCACAACCATGAGCTCCTTCTCCTCCAAAACAGATCTCTCTCTCACTTATGCGCTATTCACAAGTGAGTGCAATGTGTATAAATGAGGAACACACCTCCTCTATTTATACACATCTCCGACTTGTCTTTTACATTAACTAGGTCAGCCCTAACTTAACCACTGGGTAAAACACCCCATTACAACTGACTAGGTCGACCCCTATAGGGTGGTCTAATAATCCTTTGACCCACATAACACATACAGGGCCGACCCCCACTAGGGAAGTCTAATAACCCAAGTTACCACATTCCGACGAAGGAATAAACATCTTTGGATATACAATAAGGTCTTCATGGAGGAATGAAACATCTCCGGAATAATAAAGTACAAATATAATATTCTTAGAAGTTACAATATTTCAACACTCCCCCTTAACGAGAAGGATATTATAACAACATCTACAGGAGCAAGGAGTCATCAACATCATACATGATACATCTATAAATCATTGGAAGCTTTCTCAACATCATCAGTAATTCAAGCAGTTACTGGAACATCTTCAATACTGGAACATCAACATCTTCAGTACTGAGTCTTCATATTCTGTAGCACTCGAACAGTTATAGCAACATCAACATCATCATCTGGATCCTCATGATCATCAGCATCATCATCACACGATCATCAGCATCGTCATCTAAATCATCACAATCAGCAGCATCGTTATCTAGATCATCACGATCAGTAGCATCGTCATCTAGACCATCAGGATCAACAACATCGTCATCTAGATTATCACGATCAACATCATCGTCATCTAGACCATCATGATCAACAACATCGTCATCTAGATCATCACGATCAACATCATCGTCATCTAGATCATCACGATCAACAACATCGTCATCTAGATCATCATGATCAACATCATCGTCATATAGACCATCACGATCAACAATACAATAGTATCAACTGGATCCTCTCGATCAATAGCACATAGCAGCATACCCTGCAACACACATGATCTATTTATGGGATGATCAATCCCTATACATTTAAGACACCATATCATGTCTAGGGACGATGCAGTCCACTCGTCAACTTAGACAAAGTCTAAGGACCATTTTTCGAAGACATATGTCTACGGATCAATTTAGGGACCGAAGTCCGGGGATGATACAATCCCTCTCGTCCATTAGGGACCACAGAGACATAAGTCTGTGGATCAATTCGGAGACCGAAGTCCGGGGATAATACAATCCCTCTCGTCCACTAGGGACCACAGAGACATAAGTCTGTGGATCAATTCAGGGACCGAAGTCCAGGGACGATACAATCCCCATCACGTACATTTTGAACTAGTGGTTCCAAGATGATGCAATCCTCATCACGTACATTTTGAACTAGTGGTTCCGGGATGATGCAATCCCCATCACGTACATTTTGAACTAGTGGTTCCGAGATGATGCAATCCCCATTACGTACATTTTGAACTAGTGGTTCCGGGATGATGCAATCCCCATCACATACATTTTGAACTAGTGGTTCCGAGATGATGCAATCCCCATCACGTACATTTTGAACTAGGCATTCAGGGACAATACAGTCCTATCATATCAACTAGGTACCATATACTGACCTCATCGTCAGAACAAGTAGCCTCATCAACGATACAATATCCTCATCAATACAGTATCCACATCAATGATACAGTATCCTCATCAAGTATCCATATCATCGATACAGTATCCTCATCATCGATACAAGTATCCATATCATCGATACAATATCCTCATCATCGATACAAGTATCCATATCATCGATACAGTATCCTCATCATCGATACAAGTATCCATATCATCGATACAGTATCCTCATCATCGATACAAGTATCCACTGATATGAACCGTTACACCAAAACCCCGAGGTGTTAGTGAAGGCTGCCCACTAGGATCTTAACATCCCACCACGCTCCGTAGTCCAGACTCTGGGCTGGATGTGCGCCCGTATGGTGGTGTCCCCTTTGCGCCATACGAGCCTCCGACAAACAATGCAATGCCGACGTTGCCACCCTCTTTGTGACTTGAACCTGGGTATAGGCTCTGATACCAAATGATACGAACCGTTACACAAAAACCCCGAGGTGTTAGTGAAGGCCTCCCACTAGGATCTTAACATCCACATCAATGATAGAATATCCTCATCAATACAATATCCACATCAACAATACAGTATCCTCATCAAGTATCCATATCATCGATACAGTATCCTCATCATCGATACAAGTATCCACATAATCGACCTTACCGTCAATACAGGCAATCTCATCATCAGCGACCATATCACTCCCCCTTTCGAGGAGTGTCTTTCTGATCTACACCAAGCTTGTCTCAGAAATACTCAAACTTTACTTGAGACAGAGGTTTGGTCAACACATCAGCAATTTGTTCATCAATGCTCATATACTCGAGCTTGATAGCTCCTTTTTGCACCATATCCCATATAGAGAAATATCGGATCTCTATGTGCTTTGACTTATCATGGAACACTGGATTCTCTGTCATCTTGATACAACTCTGGTTGTCACACAGGATCACAGTGAGGTCCATCTCTAAGTCAAACAATCCTTATAACAACTTCCGAAGCCATAGCACTTCACAACTAGTAGAGAAAGCAGCTATATATTCTTCTTCAGTTGTATTGAGAGACACACTATATTGCTTCCTGCTAAACCATGAGATCATGGCAAATCCCAGACAATAACAACCACCCGATGTACACTTCCTGCCCAATCAGCATTTGTGTATCCATACAATCTGAAGTCACGATCTCCAAGATAACATAGACCAAAGTCTATCATACCCTTTAGGTACCTCATCACATGCTTTGTAGCTATCAGGTGAACACACCTAGGTTCCACTAGATACTGACTCAAGGTGTTCACAACAAAGCATATATCTGGCCTTGTACTTGTCAGATACATTGATGAACCAATAATCTGTCTGTACAGAGTCACATCAACTAACTCTAAGGATTCATCAGCTAGCAGCTTCAAGTTGGAACCCATGAGAGTGGCCATGGTTGTACATTCCAACATATCAAATCTTCTCAATATTTCCACAACATACTTTCCCTGGTTGAGAAAGATTCCTTCTGAGCCTTGCCATACTTCCAGACCTAGGAAGTAATGCATCAATCCGAGATCTTTCATCTCAAATTCTGTAGCTAGCTTCTTCTTGCTTTCCATGATCTATTTTCCCATTCCCTGTCAGAAAGACATCATCCACATACAATAATAGTATCATCCATAACCTTAAGGTAAAGGTTAGGATCAACTTTACTTCTGGGAAAGCCCAAGCTTGTCAAGAAACTGTCAATTCGCCCTTTGTGACTAAACATCATTCACACTCTGCATTGAGTGATCTTCTGCATATCTATCCGTGCCATCTCCCATCAGATGGGTCTACTGATATGAGCCTCAATATCATTCGAAATCTATGGTGATTTCCTTCTTGCATCCATGTCATCTGTATAAAGAAACCATCTTGAACCTTGTAGCAAGGGTTGAAATCCGCATCACCCATGGTGATCATTAAGCTCATCAAATGACTATCGATCCTGGGTACCCGTACATATATTTCTTCAATTGAATCCTGGGAGTTTTCTCGATTCACATTTCTTCTTCAATTACACCATTAAGAGAATGGTCACTTGGAGCAAACATCTCGTCATGATCCTCTTCCTCTTTCTAAGAGAATCTTCTAGCCACGAGCCTTCTACAATATGTTTGTTTTGTAAATCTTCTTGTTGAACATCGATCACTTGTTTTGTATTCATCATTCTTCATGATCTTTCCTACAAAACAAAGTCAATTGCATGATTATTAATACTTCATAATCATCAAATCATGTTGACATGATAACCTATTATGCATACAGATATGATTCACATAGTTATGCAACTATCTTGACCAGGACTTTGGCACAATACTTTTCCATATCCTATGTTCATACAGTGGCTATCTAGATGCCTTCCATCTCTACCAGAACATACTATCAAGAGTGTGCACAACTCTTGGCATGTCAGCAAAGAGGTTTCATTCTAGACAAGCAACAATGGAATGTTTGTCCAACTTACCAATCATATGTATATTAGTAGTATACTGTTCAATGCTATATGAATGCTTACACTTAGCATGATATATTCTAGGAATACAAATATGCATACAACTATTACAAGCAATATCATATACTATTCAGTAATTCGAATAACAATCCAAATACTTATATTTTTATGTATTGTGAGGTTGCCTCCCACTTGATCTTTATACGTCTTTTGAACTTCTATTCATTCTGTACCACTATACATGCTTAAGAGTGCACTAGTGTCATCCTCATGATCTCATACACAAACATACCTTCATTAGTATAATCTCAATACTATCAAAGCATTATAATTCTAAATAATCTTAAGTATGTATGGTCATGATCATTTCATACATAGGTATACTTACCTAAGATCCTAACAAAGTAGGATTCTAACTTGATATAGGAAAACATACCTGAATTATCAAGCCTGGTTATGTCTTAACATACCCAAACAATATCTTCTTTTTTTCTCTTCAATGATTTAGAGATCTTGTGCTAGAAGCTGCATATCTCATAGGTTAAGCATAGTACAACAAAGTCATACATACCTCGTAAGTAGAACTTCTATGTAATCAAGGATTATGGATGAGTCTTTGTCTTCATGTCATCATGGTCATGGAACTTGATTTGTCTTTCTTGATGTACCTCTATCTTGTTAGCAGACAACATCAACCTCATACAACACCACAGTGCATTAGTACAATCATATAACCCTAATCAATGAATGTCTTTTATCATTCACATGCATTCATACTTTTACTAGGGTGATAAGACAATTTTAACATTAATCAAGATTGTACTAACCTAAATAATATGAAGACAAACATATTATGAACTTAATCAAGAATCAGATTTCAAAACATACCTGTATCTCCTTAAGTCATACCTGTCGAGATTTCTTGTAGTCTTCTTATGTAAGGCCTTAGCCTCATCTCCCCCTGAAACTGGATCTGGAGCTCGATTAGGGTTTGTCAGAGAAACCCTAAAAATCCAAACTTTGACTTTCACACTTCTGAATGGATGGAAAGATGTGCCTTGCTGAGCTGATCAAACTAGCATACTTCAATTTTGAAATCTCCAAAATTTGACCCCTCAAAATTGCCTTTGAAACTTCTGGATCTTTCGGACAGGATCCTGAACTAGGGTTTGATGAAGCCCACCCTTCTGCACAATAAAAATATTCGATCCAAATCTCTAAGCTCTTATTTTTCTGAGGAGCTTCCAGCCGTGGTCACAGACTTCAAAAATTCCAACTTTTGCAGAAGCCCTAATTTTCCACCTTTCCGATCAAAATCCCGAACTAGGGTTTGATCAAGCCCACTCTTCTGAACAACCAAAAATTTCGATCTTGGTCTCTAAATATCGATTTTGATAAGGAGTATTCAGCCGTGGACTCCGATTACAAAAATTCCAACTTTCACCGAAACCCTAATTTTCCACAGCAGTGAAGATTCAAGAATAAAGGTGCTCAAAATCCAGATCTGTTTTGACAGAAATATGCACCTGATTGTTTATGGTGTAACTCCGAAATTACAAATCCATAGGGTCTGAAACGTACCAACCTATCATCTTTCCAACCCCATAGGTCTGACCTCAATTGGATTCTCTAACAGAGCGTTATGCCAAGTGTCGCAACGTGACCTGTTTATGGGATAAAACAGGAGAGCGAACTTGTACGGCGTTGCACGTGTCACTGGTTCAACTTCGGCCTCTGAAAAAAGTTACCTGAGATAGTACAGTCCGTTCACTACCTGTCACTTTTTACTAAATTTCATTTGGAGCTTCCTAGCCCAAGTTATGGCCTTTTTTCCTAGGTCACTTGATTATGACTGAGATCTGGAAGAGGCAAAAACCCTAACGTGTACTGATCATTACTCACAAAGTACAATGAATCTGAGGGTGTCCTTTCGAAACGAGGTACATGGGGATGTTATCTACGACCTGTAAATGTTTCAGATCCTTAAAATTCTCCAAAATGGATTTATAGCGAAAGTGCCACAATGACTGGTTTTTGCTATACAAAACCCTAACCTTCAAATTGTCGCAAGTGAAGCAAGTGTCGTAAGTGCCATACATTGCCTTCCTTCAGGTTAGCTCTGATACCATGTTAAGATTCAATATGCTAAGATATAAAATATCAGCATTACATTCCATTTCACAACAATAGCATATACAGGATCACTGAAAGAACAACAAGCACAGCATAAACACAAGAGACACAGATTTATCCTGGGAAACCCTCATGGGGAAGAAAACCCAACAAAGCTTCCTCAATATAGATGATTAGCAAATACAAAGATGTAAACCACAACCATGAGCTCCTTCTCCTCCACAGTAGATCTCTCTCTCACTTATGCGCTATTCACAAGTGAGTGCAATGTGTATAAATGAGGAACACACCTCCTCTATTTATACACATCTCCAACTTGTCTTTTACATTAACTAGGTCGGCCCCAACTTGACCACTGGGTTAAACACCCCATTAAAACTGACTAGGCTAACCCCTCTAGGGTGGTCTAATAACTCTTTGACCCACATAACACATACAGGGCCGAACCCCACTAGGGAAGTCTAATAACCCAAGTTACCACATTCCGACGGAGGAATAAACATCTCCGGATATACAATAAGGTCTTCACGGAGGAATGAAACATCTCCGGAATAATAAAGTACAAATATAATATTCTTAGAAGTTACAATATTTCAACACCCGCTGCCTTTTCTCAAAGGCCCACTGCTTAATGGGATTCTTGAATCTATTGATGTTTGCAGCAAACTGGAATCCCGCAGAGCAAGGGGCCCCCTCACTGAAAGGGATCCAAACTGATTTTACCACATCAAAGAAAGTCGGATCCTTTAGCCAAACCTTGTTAAACTTTAGTGGACTAGGCGGTTTACAAGGTCCATTCAGAATTTCTAAAAATATAGGAAAGTGATCATAACATCCACCACATCCCACCCACTGCTTCAAATGGAAGAACCTATCCACCAAGCGTTCCACCAATAGAAACTCGTCCAATCGTTTGGCCACTCGGCTATCACCAGCTTAGTTATTCCTTCAGGTAGGTCGAATACGAACTGGATCCAAGTCAATCAAATTCTTCTCAACCAACTTCATAGTAAAGTAATCCATAACAGCATCAATTTGAGCATGAGGACCCCAAACTTCTGCATGTCCCAAAGTGAAATTCAAGTCTCCACCCAAAATCATAGAATCAGAATTAATCAGAGATTTAGAAAAGAGTGAATCCCAGAAGGGGATACGCTCAAGATAAGGCCCATAGACATTAATAACCTCAAACTCACCCACAATGTCTAAAGCAGAAAAATTCCCACCCAAAACAAACTCCATCCCCCACAAATTAGTAACCTTCACCCTCGCTTCATTCCAGTCCACAACCAGTCCCCCAAACCGACCCCTGGCATCCGAGGCCTCAAAATTCCATTCCGAAAACCAACTTTTCAACCAAGAAGCAACAACATCCCCAACACCCATCGTCTCTTGTAGAAAAATGATATCAGGGTGTTCAAAATTGACCACCCTTCACAGCGTTGATTTTTTCGGGGGACCAGCAAGACCCCTATAGTTAAAAGACATAATTTTCATTTTCTGCCTTTTTTCTGGGCTCGCACCGCTCTAAGTGCCCATTCAATAGAAAGTTGTTTCCCTTCCAGCACATCCGAGAAAGCTTTAGTCTATGCCTTAGAGATGAAAGATTGTCGACCTCTGCCTTTTGTCCATTTCAACTTTACCTTCCCAAGACCTCCCAAGGATAGTTTAGTCGAGGAGCGAAGAAAATATCCAGAGCTAGAGGAGTCAGGGGGTGAAGAGGGATGGGAAGAGGGTACATACATGGAGAGGTTAGGATCAGGATCAGGGGGAGGAGAGAGAACCGATAAGGGAGACATGATGGCCTTACTCAGCGATGAAGGGGAGGGAGAAGTGGAAAGAGGCGATAGTAAATGGGAAGAGATGGTCAAATTCTGAAGACCCTCAAGCCAGTCGGGATCAGGAACAGAAACATTTTTAACGAAAAAATTAAAGGACTGAGTGTGGGAGGGGAAAGAAATACCTGAAAAGGAGGGCACCTGAAGATTCTGAGCCGAGTGCAGTCTACCGAAAACCTCCTCAAGTTGTGCCAATGGGGGACTATCTGAGGGAGGATCCTGTTCTTCATCCAAAACCTGGGGCTAGATCCCCTGTGGAGGTGATACTGGGGCTGAGAGAGAAGCCTTCTCCACTCCACCATGCTTCAGACGAAATCCACCAATAGTCCTCAACGACAATAAACACTCAGTAACAGGATTCCCATATTCATGGCACCTCCGACAACAAAAGGGCACATTCTCATAGTCCAACCTCTGCGGGAAGACATATGGACCCCAGCATAAATCCATTCCCTCTAGTAGACCATCCCGAACGTTAATACTTACCAAAATCCGAGCAACCTTGCGCTGTTTTGATTCCCTGAAAGAGTAGTCTACTTCAAGATAGGTACCCAGTACATTGCTAATGTTCATAAAATGTTCCTCCGACCAGTATTGAAGTGGCAACCCCGGCAACCTCACCCAAAGAGGAATAGTATCCATCTGCTCCCGACTTGCATCAAAAAGAGGATCCCAGTGCTTGAGAAAAAAGGGTGCATGGTCCAGGTTCCAGTTCTGACTCAGAACCCATAAAGTATGTTCCTCCTGGGTGAAATGAAATGCGAACCAATTCCAAGAAAGAGCCACCACCTCTGGAACATAGCCAAACTGGCCCAACCAGTGATTTTTAGCCCACCCCACCACTGACTTCAAAGCAAAGGAACGAATGTAAGCTTGACCCACCAGGGTTAATTTTGTCATCTCCAACAGGTGATGAAAACCAATGTCTTCCCCTAGGGTATAATTCACCCCCTTTCCCTTATTCTTCAACCACTTCCTGCGAACCTTCAGCTTGGAAAAAGAATCCCCACCATCAAGACCCCATGCCGACCTGTGAGCCGAATCCAAAACCCTGCATGCTGGAGGACTCGAGCAGCCCCGTTGTTTAGAGGTGCCCAAAATATCTGCCAGAAAACCGTAATCACTCAGAGAAGCAGAGCCAAGCGCAGAACCATCATATGTCGTCAACAAACCCCCTTCAAAATTATCCAAACCCTGACAGAAACCGGCCCCAGCTTCATGGAAAAAAGCATATGACTCACCCGGAGTCTGCTATGATGTAGAAGAAGTGTACAGTGGGTAATGAGGCCCCTCAAAACCCCACGAAGCCGCACCCGAAGAAACCGCTGCCGATTCCCCACCGGGAAAAAGATGCCCCTTCAAACTTTCTGGTGACCGAACAGTATTCTTGCTACCCATAGAGGAAAACCCAGTTGAATAAGGTAACGTCAACTGGTTTCCCGTATCATCCAGAGCACCCAACATGGATCTCACGTCCACCTTAGCTTGCAGACCTCCACCTGGAGAGGCCCAAATCTCGCTGGCCTCCAAATGGCCGCTACCATAATCCAACAAATCCTCATACCCCATCATAGGCGACAATAGTAGCAGTAAAAAAGAAAAAAAATGAAAACAGTGTAAAAAAAAAATACACTTGCGAGAAGGCCCAAAAAAAACCCCTACCTGACACAAAGACTGAGGTAGCTTGCCTACGTCATCCCTGCCATCACTGCCAAGCGTCACCTGCTAGAAATGGCCATCAGTGAGTGTCAAATGCCTGCACATCCACCTGCAAGCCCAGCCAATGGCGGCCAACCCTAGGCGCTGCCATCATTCTCCATCCTTTTCCTCTCAATCACTACAACCAACCTATCTACTATAACTTAACCTTTCAGAGATCCCTCCATGTCCTTAAATTTATCTATGTTATTTGCAAAGGCTACCAAAATTCCTCATTCAATTGATTCTAATATATTATAATATTTATATTAATAATAATGTATAAATTACTTTCATTAATTATTTTCTTTAAAAGAAAAATTCATGTATTTGATATTTTGCTAATGAAATCAAAATACACTTTGAAGTAGCTTTTTGGCCTACATCTAAAAATTTGTCCATGAAAATTGGCATTTGCATTTGAAGATTCTCATCTTATCACTTTCTATAGTCATATATTTCTAAACTCCCACAAATTTTACATATAACTTTTTCAAGAACATTAAAAAGTTTTCAAAACTATTATGAGGTCATTATTACTACCATTCAATTCTTTTATTACATTAAAAAGTAATAATTCGATTATATAGAACTTTGAAATAAAGAGATAACTTTTAGATTTAGATAAAGGAGGATTGGCAAGTGAAAAAGGTGAAATCGGTTTTACTAGATCTATGGCTCGCTATAATCATAACATCATAATAAACTTTCAATATAGGATTAACTGAACAACATCCCATGGATTGAAATCCTTTGTTTCCTGAATCTACATAATTCCTTCTTCTAAGTTGAGCGCTTCTTTAGATAATAGATCTACTTTATGATTAAAATCTATGTATATGTGTGAGAAAGAAATGGATTCAAATGATCATTTTAGCTCCACAATTATATTCATGATAGGTCGTAGATCCATCGATGTTTTTTGGATTTTACTATTGGACCAATCAATCACAAGTTTGGAATCACCCAACACTCGCAAGCTCTTACACTAGTTATCAACAATCACTTTTTTTTTTTTTTAACAGAAACAGGTAAGGGTTTGTATTAACAAAGGCTGTGCACAGCCATTCAATACATTGACAAAGTTTCAAACTCTGCATCTAACAAAGGAAAATTGCAGAGGTTTTTGGAGTCAGACTTCTGGAATTCTTTACTGTCAAAATTCATAAGAAGACTGCAGTTACTAGTGGGGTAAACCCTCACAAACTGTTTACATAATTTAAGGCAAAAAAACATTCAAAATTAACAGCTGGGAGAACCTGCATCAGGTAAATGCCATTATCCATAGTTCTGCTGGTTGACTGAAGCCGCCTCTGCCATTTCCAGGTTCACCATTGGAGCCTCCTGTGCATAGCTGCACTGCGTTTTGCAAACAAGAGCAGAGATATCGTTTTTCACACTGTCAATCTTCCCCATGAGTTCGATTACATTTCTGTCGATATCCTCCATACGCGATTCCAAGCAGGAAAGCCTGGAGTGGATGTATTTGTCCTCCACCACGAGTTCATCAATTTTATTATCAGTATTGCACACTGCAGAGTAGGTTCTGGACAGATAGACCTTAATGTCGGAGGTGAGGCGGCTCAAGGTGACAATCGCCTGCCTGACACCATCCATCTCGTTATCAACCGGAAGATTTTCTGCAAACAACACTGCAGGTTCCTGAAGACTAAGGTTTTGCAGAGCAGGGCCGAGGGCGTCGAATGGAGGGATGGCCATAGTGCAATTGATTTCTACAACCGTCACCTGGAGAGATAAATGCTCGGGCGTGAGAACAGTACCCGGCACATGATGTGAGGCACGTGGTGTGAGATGTGGAGCTCGGGCCATGCTATGGCGGTGGAGAGGGTGGAGTCCAACACAATGGTCGCCGTGGGAGTTTGGTGGGGAGAGTTTAAACCATGGACTAGTATGCCTATAACAATTCCAAGGTGGAGCGAGATTAAACCATGAGTCCATTAGGGAATAAAGTGATAGGATGGAACATTGTTTAGGATAGCATGCCCCAATTCTAACTTGACTCCATTGTTGGCCAGAGTGTCGGCATTGCCATTGAGATCCCTTAACACATGAAAGTAGAGTGTGTCCTTTGGGAGGGTGAGCCGTTTTATTCTTTTCTGTATTCTCCGATTTTTGTCAGTCTTTAAGGGAGTGCCATTGTTCATTGCTTGTATAACATGCTTGGAATCCCCAAAAACTTGAAGGCAATTCATGTTGAAGGTGACTGCTAATTCTAGAGAATAGAACAAGGCAAGCCATTCTGCTTGATTGTTGGTGCTAATTCCAAGTCCCCAAGAGAAATCTACTAATTTATTTCCTCCGGAATCAAAGATAACCCCCCCCGCGCCTGCCGCCCCCGTGTTATCAACAATCACTTTAAGCAATATCCAAAGAGAATATAAGTTTGCCTAATTGTTGGACCCATCCCAACTCCAAGCTTTGAAGAAAAATAATGGGAGTTGTCCAAATAGAAGATAGTCCATACTACACTAGATCCCAGAACCTCTTAACTAGCACCATCGAAAAATCCCCAAGGTTTAGTGAAGTCAATGCTTGACATTAAAAGAGATATGGGAATAGTTACTTTAAGAGCCTTTAAGCCTTCCCTAAAGGACAAATTGTTTTGGTGAGATAAACAATCGATGTCATCTTCCTTGCCATAAAAAATATTTTTATTCTTATTTATCCAAATACCCCAAGATACATATACCGACAAGGCTTTGAAAGCAAAGATCGATCTGTCAAGCATCTAAGATTCTAAGCATCACATCAAACAAGATTTATCCCTATGAAATTTAATGTTGAAAAATTGTTGCAACTCCCTCTACACGACCTGTATAAAAGAACAATCCAATGAGAGATGATTAATAGTTTTCAGAACATTTTGACACAAATAACACCAACCCGGTCATATCCAATTACACTTCTAACCATTATCCAAAGTTAAAATCATATTAAACAAAGCAAGCCACATAAAAATTTTAATTTTTAAAGGACATTTCAACTTCCACATTACCAACCACCACAATCATCGCTCTACTCCCCGATCCTCATTAATTTTTGCATTGTGTTACTGCTCAAAATAGCACCCACGATAAAGATGTGGATTACGGTCTAATGATTGGAAAGCATGGGAGAAGCTAGAGCCAAATGTCACATGAACCTAACTTCTTGAATGCTTTAGGATGTAACATCCCTCTTTTTCCCTATTCTTTTGTAAATAAAAATGTAACTGAGTACTTATTTCTGGTGAGAAGCTCAAGGCTAAGGCCCCACCAGTAAACTTTGTGATTTTTGTGAGTTATTTCATATGATTGTAATTTTGAATTCATGGAATTAGGAGATTGAAGTTTGTGATACAACTAAATGATAGGGAAAATGAATCCACTAGGGGGAGGGGTTAATGGTTGGGATGCCATGAGAACTCAGTTAGTGATGACAGGTGTCATCTTGGTGCCTCAGACACCGGAAGACAAGTAAAATGATTTACTTGTTAACCTTAAAACTTATATTTATTATCGTCATAGGACAGGGAGAATGGCTGCTCGTTGCAAATATTCTAGTAAGTTATAGGACTTATCCTTTAGTATGAAGATAACTTTTCTTAAATGATCCAATGAAAACTAAGAGATCATTCAATATATATATATATATATATATATATATGTATGTATATTGCTACATCCTGCGAATAAACATAAAAGAGATTAAAAGTTTCCTTCTACCTTCCGAGAACGAATAATTTCTTAGAAGATAAATGTGTAAATTATAGATTTATATGATAAAGCATATGGTAGTTATTATAATAATCAAACTTTTAAGATAAAAAAGGGTATATTAATATAGAAGCAAATACTTTTATATGTATGGGCAAGAGGGAGAGGCATAGTAATTGCATCTTGAAATAAAAGGTGAGAAAAATATATTATATATATATATATATACACAAAGAGCTATATGTGAACATCTCTCTGTATAAAAGGTGAGAAAAATATATTATATATATATATATATACACAAAGAGCTATATGTGAACATCTCTCTTTAGAGAGAATGTTACTCGACTCATAGACTACTCCTTTATTTAAGGAGCCGAGCCTCACCCTTAAGAATATGAGCTGAGCCGATCCTTTAAGAATATGGTGGACTTAACCTTCAATGCACCATCTTCTTCCTTTTTAGCGGGTTGTCTCCTTGTTGGAGTGGAGCGCCAATTAATAATATTCGCTTGTCTTCTTGCTGAAGATCAACATCAAGAAGAAAGCTTTAAGTATCTATATATAGAGTCGCACTTGAAATAAGGGAGCAACTCTCTCCCACGGTAGAACTGTTTTTTTGGGTAGTCTTGTACATAGTAATCTATGCATTGCTCTTTTGTTTTGACAGAATTTATAACTATGATTAGTGATTTCTGCGTGATGGTAATGCCTTGACAGAGCTTATATCTTGAATAATTACCTGTGCATGACAGTAATGCTTGACAGAGTTTATATTTTGAATAAGTAATCTTTGCAAGCTTGAGAGTAAACAAAGTTTCATTGTTAATCACTTGGATATCTCTTATCATTATGGATTTTGATGGATGAAAGAAATGATTCATATGGATATTATAGTGGTTGTTATTTTAAATAGTAATCTACTCCTTATTTATTAATGAATGACCTTGAGCATGAATAAGAGATATAACAGTAATAAGTTATTAATGGAGTAACAAGTGTTATCCAATTCATGAACTGAAAAGGAATGGTGTATGACAATTTAATCATGGAAAGTGTTACCTTGAAATACAAACAAGTTGTTTAGATAATTCTAATGTATGTTCATGTGAAGAGAAGGTATTTATTTTTACAAAAAGGTGAATGAGCTTGGGTTAGATTATTAACTAAGTATTTTCATAACTATTATATTAAGGTGTATGGTATTCTATTGATTAAAATTTTAAACCATATCATGACGAAAGAAAGGGAGAAATGTTTCGTATGTTTTCGTATATGTAAGAATAGTATTGTTGAGAATCTTCTTGATTAGAAATATTAGAAGACTAACATATTTGATTGATTGGATGACAAAAAGGAAAAACTTTACACCCATTTCCTCAACATTATAATGATGATATCAGGTGTGTTACAAAGTGGTATCAGAGTTGATGTTGCAACACTCAGGTCTATATGGGCTCAACATGAAATAGAATATATGACGTTTGTTGAACTAACATGTAATACCCCCATTTTGACTCTTAGGATATATTGTCTTTTAATGCAAATATTGTATACATGCGATGTATGATTCCTAGCATGGATCTCAAGGCCAAGGCCCCGCTAGTGAATGCTCAGCCCGATATTTTAAATTGTGCTAGCCATGTGCAATTAAGCCATAGAAATTGTAAAAATGATATAAATGATTACAATGCAAATAAAATACCAAGGGACTGGCTATGGATGCAACTAAATGAGGGGGATATGTATCCATTGGGGAGAGGTGAGGGGGTTGTGGGATTGAACCCTAGGCTTCCAAATGTCACCTTGAGAAGCCACGTTTGACTTTCCTAGCTGTCATTTATTTCTGCTGTAAGGAAGTACTTCAAGAAATCAGTCCATGGATTGATGGAGTATGGGAAACCCTAAAATTTGTAAGGCAGGGTATGGGCTCTATTTTGCTTGTCCCATAAGTCACCCTACCTCATGGGAATTCATTTTTCCTCATCCCTATTCCATGGTTGATCATTAGAGCTTCATTTTTTCATGGAGGACGCATGCCCAGCAGTGAAGAGAACTAAAAATCGTGATTCTGAGTTAAGCCATGTTCGGGAGTGCCAAAATCGCCCAGAAACTTTGTGTGGGGAATGAAATCCAATAGGGGATCCATCGATCTGAATCCAGGGGTGAATTTGAGAGTGCGAGACGCCCAAAAATTCAAGGAAAACCCTGATTCGGAAGCCCAAAAATCCAGTTGCGGGACAGAGCCTTTCGGCCGCAACCCTGAGGAGATCCAAGCGTGGATGACAGAACAGAGGTTGGAACTGCTTGATAAACCCAGTGAAGGTTGTTTGATTGAGTTTGAGATGTTTGTAGCTCTGTGGTTGAGCTCACTTGATTAGCTTCCTCCTCCCTTATATCTTGGCATGCTTGATAAACCCAATTGTGTGTTGTCTTAGGATGATTGTTGGTGTGAAACCAAGGCAGTGAGTAAACCTGGGTAGTTTCTCCTTAGTGGATACATAGCCCCAGATCGGGGTGGTCTGTGAGTGCTGAAATAATACAAGCTGGTCATAGACCTATGGTTGGGTTGGAACGTTGTAGTCCATAGCCAGTTGCTTGGAGATTTCATCTTAAAGATAAGTGTGCTCTATGGTTCAAATTATGCCCATTTTACATATATGCATGTTTTTTGTTTACGTCAGAATGCATAGATTGATCCAGCTGAATGATAGAACTGAATGACTATGCATTATGTTGTATATGCATGTGATGAAATGCTGGTAGATGCATTCTGGGTGTGTGTTAATATGGTTTAATTTTGCTGTGTATGTTATCTTACCATGATTCTGCACATCTGCATTCTTATTTTGTAATGCCATGAATTGTTCATTGATGAATAGGGATAACAGTTGTTAAGACCCAGAATGTTCAGAATGCTCGGTCATGGCTCTGGGGAAGAAATAGACACCCCCCTGTTGTGTTCATGTTCCCTCTGTGGGTCAGATGAAGAGAGGGGCCATGCCAAAGTGGATCAGAACTCTTTACAGAGTGGTATAGAGGTGTGGATGAGGTTTGGGGAAACATTTTGGTTGGATGAAGTACAAGTCAGATTTATTAGGTGTGGCATAGGATCACATTGTTGCATAGAGCTCGCCGAGAGATTTCCAACGATGCCATGTTTTCCAAAAATGGAGTTAGAATGAATAAGTTATCATCGTGAGAAGTTGGTAGTAACAAGGGTATATGGCCGACTTCCGACTCTCTGAACTCGCAGTGCGGATTGCGGAATTTGGAGGCGTGATTTCTTGATGTGGTGCATTAGAGTTCCTACTTTCCGAATCCCACATGGTGGATTGCAGATTATGGAATTCAGAGGGGTGATTTATCTGGAGTTGTGCAATTGGGGTTTCGACTTCCGACTCTCGCATCATGGATTGCAGATTGCGGAATCCGGAGGCGTAAATCTTCAGTGTTGCACGTTGTGGTTCCGACTTTCCGACTCCCACAAGGTGGATTGTGAATTGCGGAAGTCAGAGAGGTGATTTATCCAGAGTTTTGCATTTGGGGTTCTGACTTCCGACTCCCGCATCGCGGATTACAAAAGTTAGAGGCATGATTCTGCGAAGCTGAGAATTTGGGGGTTCTGACTTCTGACTCCCGCATCACAGATTGCGGATTGCGGAAGTCAGAGGCGTAAATATTCGGAGTTGCACGTTGTGTTTCCAACTTTCCAACTCCCGTAAGGTGGATTGCAGATTGCGGAAGTCAGAGAGGTGATTTCTTCGGAGTTGCGCATTGTGGTTTCGAATTTTTGACTCCCGCAAGGAAGATTGCGGATTACGGAAGTCGGAGAGGTGATTTATTAAGAGTTGCACGTTGGAGTTCCGACTTTCCAACTCCCGTAAGGAGGATTGTGGATTGCGGAAGCCGGAGGCATATTTGTTCGACGTTGTATATTTGGAGTTCCGACTTCCGACTCCCGCTAGGCGTATTGCGGATTGCAGAATTCAGAGGTGTATTTCTTTGTCGTTGTGTATTTGGAGTTCCGACTTCTGACTTCCGACTTGCAGCTTGCGGATTGTGATAAGTTGTTGCATCTATGTAAAAGTGCAGAGTTGCAAATTCTTTGAAAAAAAATTAGCTGGTTGTTTCTAAGGATCTCCTCCATCACCTCTAAAGGGCATGAAGGGGATCGGGGATGTTATAGAGTGGTATCATATCCCAAGGTTGCAGCACTAGGGCTTCTTGGGCCAAAGTAAGAGCTTACATGTTTGTTAGAGCTACGGAATGAACAAAGATCGTAAGGTGGAGATCGAGACCGAAAGGGATCAACGACTCGTACAACATTTCTCCCGTGTAAGTGGCGGGATGTTAACAAGAGCGGACGCAAAATTACACTGGAAAAAGGATTATTACCTTTGGAATCCTCCTTGAAGGAGTGAGACTCGACAGCCAATAGGTACTATCTAATCAACACAGAAAGGATGATTCAGATCGAGCTAGACATCTAGCCCTTTACCTGGCATCAATGTCGAACAAATTGCAGTGCTCATAAGTGCAGGAAAGTCCAAGGAAGGCCAAGTTGGACTTGACCATAATCGATGAAAGCAATGTTAGCAGCAAAGCATATGAGCATAGTGTAATGAGAGCTATTGCACTGATCAAGGAAGCTACATAGGGATGACAAGGGTTGAAGCTTAAAATTGGAGAATAATATCCAAAGGGAAATGTTGATAAAGAGGAAAATTTCTCACCTTAAACTATTTTTGTTTATAGCATAAGAATTGTATGCTTGGAAACTAGCAAGTAGGAATTTTATACATGAGTATGTGTATTGAATTGCTACTTGGTGAGAAAATCATAGCTAATGATTCCTTGTGTGCTTGCTAGAGAGGCCATGAAATTGGATCGGCTATGATGTGGAAGAGGAATTCCATGCTATGATGAGGGATTGGAAGGGGATAATTCCTTAACCCCTATCTTGCTATCGTATTTATATTTTATGAGATTCATATACAAAAAATTATGGCATAGGAATGCTGAAAATGCAAGAGATTAGATGGATAAAGTGAATATGCACTAGTTGGCATATTAATAAACATTGCACATTGTAGGGGAAGATGTTTGTGCATGTATATGATGTTTCATGTTGATAAATCTAGTGAATTTTTACATATGCAGTGAGCCACTTAAGCTAATTATTATGGTTGATAATCACCATTGGTGTTGGTATTGGTGATAGGACCAAAGACAACAGAAGCATGGCTAAAGATGTTGATGATGTTGTTGCATGTGACCAACAACCTTATGAAGAAAGGTTGGTGCAACAAATCTATGATCAAGAGCTTGATGGAAGGACTGTGCAGTCCTTGGTAAGAGGCCAAATTGATCAAGTAACCTCATATAATATTTGAATGGAATCCATACAGGCAATGTTTTATTTATGCTAATTGTATAAGTGTTGAAAGATAATGGGTAAGAATCCCTTCAAGCATGTTTTAATCATCATAAAGTGGTATGCATGTAAGGTTGAATGCATTTATGTGAATGCCATACCGCCATGATATGGTGAGGTATGGGGTAGTAAGAGAAAGGAGTCTCATACCACGTGACTGTTTAAAATTTAGACTGCATTCATGAGAAATAAGAGCATGCCATGCGTGAGACCATGAAGATGTTGGGTTGTGAAGCCTGTAGTGCTCAAAAAGTATACCATGAACTCCATATTGGTGTTAATATGGGATGAAACCTATTTTCCAACATGCAGGGAGTGAGTGAACTCCTAATGTTTTGTTCGGGTGAAGAAGGAAGGCACCCAAAGAGTTAACCAAGTGATTAGGGAGATGGTTGGGTATGGTGTTGAAGCATTGGCTAGGATGTCCAACTTACCATGGTAAGAAACCTGTGTAGGGACAAGAATGTTTAGATCAATGTTGTAGTGCATTGGGTACATTAAGTAAATATACATTAAAAGATTATGTAAATGTTGTAAATGTGCATGCATATGTGTGGGTGCACATGTTGAAATGCATTGTGTGAATGCATGGTTGTGATATATATGTTTCATTGCAATTATATAATAGATGAAATGATGAATTATTGTCAATTCTGAGATAATTTCATGAGTTGCTATGGATGTAGGAAAATGATTGCATGTAAAGGGTATTCATGTTTGATGGGATACCGAGATTCTATGTTGGGAGGACATAGTTGCATGAAATGATATGGTTGTGTAATCATGAGAATGGGAAGTTTATTTAAATGGCATAGATAATGTGATGGTATATTGCAATTTTATGGTGATAATGATGCACACAAAGTAGATGTATTTCATTATCTTTGAGACAATAACAACTGATAGTGTTTGAATTATTGAGTGTTATAATCCTGAGATCACTTCAGTGACTGTTGTAACAATGAAAATATTATATGCATGGATACTCACCAAGTGCTTGGTTGATTGAAATTTCAGATTACAGGTAGAAATGTCTTGGTTATGGCAATGTGGGTAAGTCCATAATAAAGACTGGAATATACCATGTGCAGAAGCAAAAAATTATGAGAAGGGTCTCATGGTTGTGAAATTTAATTTATGTACAGAACATATCGGTATCAGATTGTAAATTTCATATTTGCGATTTTGCTTATAATTACTAATGATTGTTTGGATTCTTTAGAATGGTGTCAAGAGGATGTATTGTAGGTGGATCTTCATGTTATGGTAGCGAGTGTAAAACCATAATGGACATATTTCTACCACTTACAAGAAGCCAAACAATATGAGGATGGACTCATGGTTAAATAAATCAAATTTCTATAGGAGACAGAATTGTAAATTCATATTTGAATTTGATTTTAATGCCATTGACTGGTTATGGAAATTAGATTTGAATCTGATTATTAATTTCATTGATTAGTTGACTATTTGTGAATTGTTTCAGGAGGACACAATGTAGGAAGACCATGTGTTATGGCCTGCAAGATCTAAATATCATGAGAAGAACCTCATGTTTGCGAAACATGGTTTCTATACGAAACATATTTGAGAAATTCTAATTGAAATTATTATGATAACATCTCATGTGAACTGCATGCTTGTGTATAATGCAAGTGAGATGGTGAAAATATGCCATTGGGGTAGATGCCAGCTAATCAAGCTGAAAATAAAAAGGAAATTCCAAGAGTGGCTTGGGTTTGTGAAACCCTGCAAAAATTTCTTACAGGTGCTTGTCTCTCTGTAGTACTATTAAACCCAGTAAGAGCATGGGTACTCAAGAGGATTGTATGGGAATTGGTAACCTTTCTATGCTCACACAAAAGAGCATTGGAAGGGATGGATATACCCGAGGGAATGTGTATCATAGAAGGGGTACCATCCTTGTGTTGTGTGAGTGTGTATTGTGGGGCCATGCTATCCTGCAGTCAAGTGAGTCACCTATGGAGTTCCTGGAGGGAACCATTGGTTTGCATAGGAGAAGGAGCCATGTGATTGTGTTATTTTGTCTTATTGACTGATAAACCCAGTAGAGATGCTGGTTTGGAAATGGTTTTTGTATGCTTGATAAACCCATTCAGAGAATTGGCTTAGCATATTGGTTAATGGAATACCTGATAAATGCAGTGAGTGTACTGGATTGGAATTGGTTATTTGAATGATGTGGCGATATTTGTATAGGCATAAAATCTCTATTGGTTCAACAGTGAGGACCTCCTTCCCCTACCCAGTACAACGCTAAGGGAAGGGGCGCCCGAGGGACTGTGCAACAGAGAAGGGGACCTTACTCGAGATGCGAGTGGAGGTGAGGTGGGTGCCGAGACTGGCTGGAACTCATTGAGATTCCTATGGCTCCGTAATAGAGCCCTTGATTTGGAAATGGTTATGGTGTAGTTTCCATCCATTGGCCTATTGACCTAGATGAAAGTGTTGGCTTGGTAATGGAGAGGGAAAACTAGGTATGGGACTCATTTGGCACCATAAATTCTTGGTAAATCCAGTCGGTGCACTGGTTGGGAATTGAATGTTGTGGAACAGCCTACGTGCTGGCCAAACATTCGTTATTGTATCCACAAGTGATCCAAGTCTTGTAATCAAAGAAGGAACCTGTGGAATAACGTGAAGACATCCAATACAGGTAATTGCAGGAGGAAAGAACCTTGAAGGCATCCTAAGGATGCATTTGGACATGTGAATTTCCTAGAATGCTCAGTATGAGTAGCAATGGAACATGGTGCTAGTGGACTTGTGTGGGTCCTAGAAGCCAAAGGTTCTGTAGGAAAACCTCGGGGAGGGGATCCCTGGTTGAGAATCCTTGGACAGAACTTAGACACCAAGTTTCATTGCCAAAACAAGGAAAAGGTGAGTCAGGCATTCACATTTGAAGTGAAAGAGACCAAGGAGCATGAAACCACAGTTGTGGTGGGGCTCCGGATTGGAACAAGATTAAGAGGGGGGGAATCTTACTCTTCTCTTTCCTTTTTAATTGATGCATTTTAGAGACATAAAATTGTTGAATGCATGTTATGGCTGAAATTTGATTGTGTTTATCTTGCTTGAAATACATTATGAATGTTGAATTAGTTAAAATTCCTTGTGAAAGGATGAACATGAATGAGTTCATTTGTATGTTGGACAAGCATGAAATGTGTGGAAGTCTTGTGGATAAAACATGAAATTCCCATGTCAATTGGGCAAGTAATTGACTAATATTAATGCTTATGTTATGCTTGGCCTAACAAGATTTGCAATGATGAATTTCACAGGTGAAAATTAAATCAATTGGTTGCAGTTGTTACAAGACAAGTGTTGATAGTAAGAAAAGTGTGAGCAACTATGTACATTGACCATGGCAGCAGACCAAAAGCTATTGGATTTGGATGAAAATATTCTTCAAACAATTTCCAAGACCCAAGAAAATCTTGAGGAAATGCTCAAGCTACACAGAATGAGATGAACCACAAGGTTTTGTAGGACTCTATTTGTCTGCAAAATGAGGTAAAAGGCATTGTGGAAGCTATCATCAGTGGAAAGGACAGCGGGTCAAGGAAGAGGAATTCATCCAATCAATCCATTAAGAAACACTCAAGCCTGGAAGACTCAAAGGAAATGGAGCAGGTAAAGAAAAAGAAGCCATTGAAATCTTAGAAATGTGGAGGAAATCATTGCCTCCGTAACTTCCCAACAAAGGATAGCAAGAAAGATAGTATCCATAAAGTTTCTAGACCTGTGGATCAACTGGAAGGTAAATAAAAGGAAGGGATTGTTGTGGAGAAATGCCCACATGTGGATATGGAAGGTCAAAGCCAGCAGGAGAAGCCTGTAGAATCCAAAGGACTTGGTCCTGAAAGATCAAAGTAAAAGATGAATTGCAAGACATACCTGCCACATTTTGTGAATTTTGGACATGTGTAAACTATGTGTAAGCATTCCTAAGTATTGGAAGACCGAGGACGGTGTTATTCTAAGGGGGAGGGGAATGTAATACCCCCATTTTGACCCCTATGATATATTGGCTTTTAATGTAAATATTGTATACATGCGATGTATGATTCCTAGCGTGGAGCTCAAGGCCAAGGCCCCGCTAGTGAATGATCAACCTGGTATTTTAAATTGTGCTAGCCATGTGCCATTAAGCCATGGAAATGGTAAAAATGATGTAAATGATTATAATGCAAATAAAATACCAAGGGGATGGCTATGGATGCAACTAAATGAGGGGGATATGTGTATCCACTAGGGAGGGGTGAGGGAGTTATGGGATTGAAACCTAGGATTCCAAATGTCACCTTGAGAACCCATCTTTGACTGTCCTAGCTATCATTTATTTCTGTTGTAAGGAAGTAATTCAGGAAATCAATCCATGGATTGCTAGAGTATGGGAAACCCTAAAATTCGTAAGGCACGATATGGGATCTGTTTTGCTTGTCCCATAAGTCACCCTACCTCATGGGAATTCATTTTCCCTCATCCATATTCTAGGGTTGACCATTCAAGCTTCAGTTTTTCATGGAGGATGCATGCCCAACAGTGAAGAGAACCGAAAATCGTGATTCTGAGTTAAGCCACGTTCGGGAGTGCCAAAATCTCCCAAAACCTTTGTGTGGGGAATGAAATCCAATGGGGGAATCCATCAACCTGAATCCTAGGGAGAATTTGAGGGTGCAAGACGCCCAAAAATTCATAGGAAAACCCTGATTCAAAATCCCAAAAATCCAGCTGCGGGACAGATCCTTTCGGCCGCAACCATGTGGATATCCAAGCGTGGATGACAGAGCGGAAGAAAGAGCATAGGTTGGAATCACTTGATAAACCTAGTGAAGGATGTTTGATTGAGTTTTAGATGTCTGTAGCTCTGTGATTGAGCTCACTGGCTTAGCTTCCTCCTCCCTTATCTCTTGGCATGCTTGATAAACTCAATTGTGTGTTGGCTTAGCATGATTGTTGGTGTGAAACCAAGGCTGTTAAAATTGGGTAGTTTCTCCTTAGCGGATACATAGCCCCATCTCAGGGGTGGTATCTGAGTGTTGAAATAATACAGGATGGGAAGAGACCTATGGTTGGGTTGGAACGTTGCAGTCCATAGCCAGTTTCTTGGTGATTTCATCTTAAAAATAAGTGTGCTTTGTGTTCAAATTATGCTCATTTTCCATATGTGCATGTTTCTTGTTTATGTCAGAATGCATAGATTGATCCAGCTAAATAATAAAATTGAATGCCTGTGCATTATGTTGTATATGCCTATGATGAAATGCTGGTAGATGAATTCTGGGTGTGTGTTAATATGGTTTAATTCTGTTGTGTATGTTATCTTACCATGCTTCTGCACATCTGCATTCTTATTTTGTAATGCCATGAATTGTTCATTGATGAATAGGACTAAGAGTTGTAAAGTCCCAGAATGTTCAGAATGCTCAGTCATGGATCCGGGGAAGAAATAGACACCCCCCTATTGTGTTCATGTTCCCTCTGTGGATCAAATGAAGGGAGGGGACATGACAGAGTGGATCAGATATCTTTACAGAGTGGTAAAGAGGTGTGGATGAGGTTTGGGGAAACATTTTGGTTAGATGAAGGACAAGTAAGAGGCATCGGGTGTGGCAGAGGATCACACCGTTGCATAGAGATCACCGAGATATTTCCAATGATACCAAGTTTCCAAAAATGGACTTAGGATGAGGAAGTTATCATCTTGACAAGTTGGAAGTAACAAGGGTATATGACCGAATTCTGACTCTCCGAACCTGTAGTGCAGATTGCAGATTGTGGCAGTCAGAGGACTGATTTCTTGGCGTGGTGTGTTGGAGTTCTAACTTTCCGACTCCCGCGTGGCGGATTGCGGATTACGAAATTCTGAGGGGTGATTTCTCTGGTGTTGTGCAATTAGGGTTTTGATTTCTGAATCTCGCATCGCGGATTGTGGATTGCGGAAGTCAGAGGCGTAAATATTCGGAGTTGCACGTTGTGGTTTCGACTTTCCAACTCCCGCAAGGTGGATTGCAGATTGCGGAATTCAGATAGGTCATTTCTCTGGAATTGTGCATATGGGGGTCCTACTTCCGACTCCCGCATCATGGATTGTAGATTGCGGAAGTCAGAGGTGTGATTCTGCAAAGCTGAGAATTTGGGAGTTCCAACTTCCGAATCCCGCATCACGGATTGCGGATTGCGGAAGTTGGAGGCGTAAATATTCGGAGTTGCACGTTGTGGTTCTGAATTTCCGACTCCTGCAAGGCGGATTGTGGATTGTGGAAGTCAGAGAGGTGATTTCTTCAGAGTTGCGTGTTGTGGTTCTGACTTTCCGACTCCTGCAAGGCATATTGCGGATTGCGGAAGTCAGAGAGGTGATTTATTCGGAGTTGCACGTTGGAGTTCCGACTTTCCGAATCCCTCAAGGAGGATTATGGATTGCGGAATTCAGAGGCGTATTTCTTCGACGCTATATATTTGGAGTTCCGACTTTCGACTCCCGCAAGGCGGATTCCGGATTGCAGAAGTCAGAGGCATATTTCTTCGACGCTATGTATTTGGGGTTCCAACTTCCGAATTCCGACTTGCAGGTTGCGGCTTTTGGATTGCGGATTGCGGACATAAGTTGTTGCAGCTATGTAAAAGTGCAAAGTTGCATATTCTTTGAAAAAAAAATTAGCTGGTTGTTTCTAAGGAGCTCCCTCATCACCTCTAAAGGGAACCGAGGGGATTGGGGATGTTCCATAACAAATTGATTTTTGTTTTGTATGTATAGGAGGAATGGACAAAGGAATGAACTAGATGAATTAATCTCCAAGTTATCCAAGAGGTGACCGAAGAGATAGAGAAATTAACTTTTATGATGAGGTATTTTACTGCAATACCAACCACATTGGTCGGATTGAAGTTTGTAAGTTGCAAGTAATACTTTCATTTTACTTTATCTTGAAGCATTCTTCCTATATGTTGAATATTGGAATTTGGATTGTAACATACTCGGAAAGAAGTATGGATGTTGTTCTAGAACTGTTTCTATACATACAATTATAGACAAGGGTGTCTAGTCGATAAAACCCTAGTCTTACGATTTTGTGAAAACGCAAGATAAGATGTTTGAATTGTTGAATAGAATAGCCATTTTAAATTGACATTATATAAAATATTGTAGACTTATCAGGGGATAATTTATTATATTCCATGAGAAGACATAGTTATGAGAAAGAACCATAAATGTTATGTACTACATTACAGAACTATGTCCATGGTTCATGACTGATGAAAATAATAATAAAAATGGAATGATATTAGAGTTAAATAACTCATGAGTGAGTGATGAATTCTAAAACGTCTTATTATATTTGTTTGGTTATAGGAGTGTATGGAAACTAAAACCAAGGCTTAGAAAAAAGAATTTCTCAAAAAAATTGACTGTATTATGAAGAGTTGCACTAACAATTGGCTTTTGGTAGATTCGCAATATCTACATGATTGTTGACAACAAAAGTAATATAAATGGTTGTTCATAAGATAGGGTTATTGGAAATCATATTGCAAAAAGTTTGAATACAGACCAACACTTAAAGACTAATTTACAATGGTAGTTAAACCATCAAAGCATATGAAATATTGATGAGTAAATAGGTGAAACTATTGTTGATGGATTGATGATATTATGTTGCGACTAACTGTGAAGTTCTAACAAATTCAGAGGACTTGGTGATGTTAATGAATAATGGAGCCACGATGAGAACCAAGTTTATGTGTCGCATGTTCTGAGTGACAGTGAATGCGGACCAAAAATAATATGATCATTATTAATGAGTCATAAAATAGAGAAAGACAATATCAAAAAGGAAAAAACACCAAGTGGCAAAATTGATTATCCAACTCTACTATGCTAAAAGAAATTTTCTGGACTCAAGCAAGAGAGCTTGAGTGGAAAAGAAAGAAATTTCCTGGACTCAAGTAAGAGATCTTGAGTGAAAAAGAGAAAGAGCCGGTGATCATCAATGGAAATACCTAGGAGCACCAATTAAAAATAACATCTAGAATACAGGACGTTGTTTGATGTTTTTTGAGAAGGAAATTTGTTTACTAGCAATCAAAAGAGGAGTAATCTCAAAAGTTTAAAGCCCATAAGAACAAACATAAATTGGTGACAGATATCAAGGGAGAGTTTTGTGTTCAACAAAGTGTTGCCAAAGTCCCAAAACTCAAGGGAGAGTTTTTTGTTCAACAAAGTGTTGTTGAAGTCTTTCATCTCCATGATATAACAATGGAACATTGGGTAAAAGCTTCCAAGTGAATGGGTTATTAGCTTCCCTAATGTTTAAATATTATGTATGCAAATAATACTATAGGTAATGAGAAATTCATCCAAGGATGAGGATGAATGTAAAGTTTGAAGTTGGTTTCTTGAAAATATATGATATATTGTTACTAACTTGTGAAGGAGGGGAATGTCCACCGCAAGTTAAGGACCAACCAAGAGTCCGAAAGTTGGAAGTGAAGGATATCCTCCAAAAGATAAGTAAATTATTTCTTTACCTATGCGTTATTTTCATTTATATTGAAAAATGATCATGTATTATGTTGCCTTATGGTAATAAGAGCACAAAATTCAATAAAAGAGTCTGGAATATTTTCCATGAATAGCAACAAAAGTGTGTTGCAAAAAGAACTTAGTGCTTACATTTTTATTAAAATTGAAAAAAGGTATGTTTATGTTATGTTGAATTTTCTTTGGAAGACATTGTGTGGGTTGTGTAAAGTACATGCCATGAAAATAAGAGGAGCTATAACGACATACAGGAAGTGTAGAAGCTCGAAGACAATTAAAAGTCGAAGATAAATAAATAAAAATATTCCCAACACCGAGGACGATGTTATTCTTAAGGGGGGGAGGATGTAACATCCCTCTTTTGCCATATTATTTTGTAAATGAAAATGTAACTGAGTACTTGTTTTTGGTGAGGAGCTCAAGGACAAGGCCTCACTAGTAAACCTTGTATGTTTTGTGAGTTATTTTATATGATTCTAATTTTGAATTCATAGACTTAGGAGGCCGAAGGCTGTGACGCAACTAAATGACAGGGAAAAGGAATCCACTAGGGGGAGGGGTTAATGGATGGGATGTCATTAGAAATCAGATAGTGATGAAGGGTGTCATCTTGTTGCCTTAAACATCGGAAGAGAAGTAAAGTGATTTACTTGTTAACCTTACAACTTATATTTATCATCGTCATAGGACGAGGAGAATGGCTTCTTGCTGCAAATATTCTAGTAAGTTATAGGACTTATCCTTTAGTATGAAGATAGCTTTTCTTAAATGATCCTATTAAAACTAAGATCGATAGATCTCTCTCTCTCTCTCTATATATATATATATATATATTTCTACATCGTCGAAAAGGATGCAAATAAACATAGAGGAGATAAACGTTTCTTTCTACCTTGAGAGAAGGAATAATTGCTTCTTAGAGAATAAATGTGTAAATTATAGATTTATATAATAACACATATTGTAGTTATTATAATAATCAAACTTTTAGGGGAAAAAAGGGTATATTAAGATAGAAAAAGTGAGAAAAATATAATATATATATATAAAGAATAAAGTGTTTGTCCTAAAATAACACATGCATAATATTAACACTTTTTAATTAAAATAAAAAAGGATATATATATATATATATATATATATATATATATATATATATACAAAAAGAGCTACATGTGAATATATATAACTAAGCCTTAGAGGATGTTACACGGCTCATAGACTACTACTTTATTAAAGGAGCCGAGCCTCACCCTTAAGAATAGGAGTCGAGCCTCACCTTTAAGAATACGATGGAATTAACCCTCAACACACCATATTCCTCCTTTTTAGCGGGTTGTCCCCTTGTTGGATTGGAGCGCCAACTAATAGTATTCGCTTGTCTTCTTGCTGAAGATCAACATCAAATCTAAATACCTTTTGAGTGACAATTGTCACTTAGGATCCGATGCTCATCTCTCAGGGGGATTTCACTAAGTGAGCGATAAAGCTTTGAGTATCTATATATAGAGTCGCAATTGAAATAAGGGAGAAACTCTCTCCCACGATAGAATTGTTATATATAATACCTTTTATTTATATTGTTGTTTTCTTTTTGTTGGGTAGCCTTGTACATTATAATCTATGCATTGCTCTTTTGTTTTGACAGAATTTATAATTATGATTAGTGATTTATGCATGATAGTAATGCATGGAAAGAGCTTATATCTTGAATATTTACCTTTGCATGACAATAATGCTGGACAGATTTTATATTTTGGATAAGAAATATGTGCAAGATTGAGAGTTTAGGAAGGCTGCAAGTCCAACTTGCTTGAAGCAAGATTTATATTTTATATATGTATCCTTTTAAGTTCAAACATGAACTAGGAAGAAGGGCGTATGCTCAATATTGTTGGGTGGTTCATTGTTAATCACTTGATAAAAGGATGGAGCTCTACTTTTAAAATCCAACGCAAAGCTTTGTCTACACGGTCCACTTTCATTTATTATTTATCTATTTTATCTAAAACTGATTGTGAGTCTCTTGGGAGATCGAATCCATCTGTAATTGTTTACCTTGTAATTTTGTTTAGCAACAAAAGGCTTGGATCCTTAGTGGTCCACTTTTAATTATTATCTGATCTATCTAAAATTGATCATGAGTCTCTGGGGAAATCGAACCCTTCTGATTTGGTTTACTTTGTATTTCACTTGACAAAGAAAGGCATGGAGCCTTAAAATACATCATTGTATAGACACTATTTCCCAAGATTAGTGTGGTCTCTAAAAGGGCACAAGCCCATCTTCCCTGCACGCTCTCATTTCCTTTCATGCCAAGTAAAGAAAGGGCAACTCCCTTGTGAGCGTATCTCTGTGGGTAATGCAACCCGTTGAAGTGTATAATATTCATATATATTGTGAATTTGGATGCTTGTGAGAGTAAGATTATATATATATATATATATATATAATTGTAATCCCAAAAGTGAATTGTGTGGGAAGGGTGCTCCTCTTGGAGGATACGAATCCAATTTGGATCTAAGAATTATTTACATAGTTGTCGGTTGACAGGCCAAAGGAGCGTGGCCCTGGTCGTGAATGTATTTCTTGCTTATATGTGTGTGTGTGTGTGTGTTTCTTGCTAGTGGTATATCGTGTTTCCAAGGAGGGAGAAACCCTAGGTTCATGGTGGGGTTTCTTGTTTTTACTTACAATATTATATTTAAATTATTGCAGTTACGGTTAAGGTGCAAATTTATTCTTGTACTCCTTGATTTAGGTGTATCTTGCTTGTATTTATACATATTAACTTATTCCATTGTGTGAGTTTGTTGGGAGGGGCGCATGCCATTCCAAGGTTTCCCTGTCCTTTTATTAGATATTTTATGAAAGGTTTCATGCAAAATACACGGCTAGAGGCTGTAGCCTCCTAACATTTAATCTAGGTTAGTATTTAATACTTCCTATATGTGTTGTTTTACTTAGTTTTGATATTGAGTTTGGGATGAACTCAACCTTCACCTGAATAGTTCCAGTGATGAGTATAGAGATAAACTCCTGTAATAATAGTATTTTCCAAATTATAAGTATTTAAGTAAGCCATACATGTAAGAAGTATGTTATTGAATTAAGAGAACAAGAGAAGCCTCTCGGTAAGGTGTTGGCTCAGGATGTGTTCTTTAGGTTCAGAGAGGCAGACAGACCCAGGTTCTGCATGGTTCAAGGAACCAACAAAACTCCTTTTCACTGGCCCTTTCGAAAACAGTCTGCAAGCAGACTGAGGTTTCACCCGAGGCGAAGTTATGGGGAGGTTGCGGAATCAGGTTTCCAAAACCGAGTGATGCGCGCTTCAACGGAATGGTGGACAATGTGAAGTTCTCCTTCTTTGCGGTACTTGCTTAAGCTATCGCACATCCAAGGACTGCGCAATGCGGGATGGCCACTTAACAACATGACAACACCACAGAGGACTGTGCTTCCTCTTCGTCAATCACACAACTTCAATATACTTGACTTATTGTAAGTTCATGCTTTCAACAAGCGTCTTACACTATAAACCTTGTAAACTTATATGATACAGTGAACTACACTGTAACTGCGCACTTCCGGTGTTGCGCTTCGGGGAGTTGCACTATACAGACTTCGCTGGCTAAGTGTTTACCCAATACTCAACTTATGCCTTCATCTGACTTAGAAATACTGGTGCATTCAACATTCATTCACATATGTCGATACTTAACATATTATTCCCATCATTATCCTTCTGGCAAATACATATAAAATCAAGAACACATGAACTCATAAACAGGCAATTAACCATTCAACATAAGCAAATACACAGATGCAAGCACATAATCAATCACATATTATAAGGATTTAACGTGGTTCACCCCCAGGATGGGAGATACGTCCACAAGAACTATTGTTATATTATCAATGGGAAGGGTACAACAGTTCCAGTCTGTGCACACAGCTGCAGACTCTCTTCTCTCTTCAGTAGGTCTCTGCGCACATAGCTGCAAAGCCTTTTTACAATATTTCTCTCAATAGAGCTCAATATTCAACATTAACCAAAAGAAGATTAACCCTTTCCCTTACAAAATGTGCCCTTTTATAGACTGTGCCCTTAGGTCATGTCTTTACATTCATGATGGGCTCAAAAACCCCAAGGTTCCAAAAATATGGTGCGGTTACCCCGCTAACCAGGACTGTTAGGCTCTGATAGAGACTCGTCGTCGTGGCCATCTTTCTGCACGTGGTCACGCCGCTTTCATCCCCTCTTTCAAGCGCATGCTGACGAGTCCCTTTCACCCCGCCGTTCCTTCTCTAACGGATTTGTGCGATTGGTTCACGTAATGCTTCCTTTTCCCGTGTGACTGGTCGCTTTCCTTCCGCACCACTCCTTACCCGCCTGCTGGGAATCATGGAGTATCTTAACCAAAATAGACCATCGATCGGTCTCACCGGAATTTACACCATTTTCCTTCTAAAACTTCTTCCTTGCCGGATCTTTGTGGAACTGGCTCTTCGCGGCACTGTATCTCTACAGCGCTGGTACTCCACAGCACAGTAACTTCGCGGTGCTCATTCTCTCACTCTGTCGATGCTGCACTGTGCTGTATCGTCGTAGCTCCCAAAACTGACTTATCAAAATTGGCTTACTTTGGCCATCTCCAACAGGCCCCTAACACTTACATGTGGCTCGTCCTCGAGCCACCTTCCTCTTCTGGTTCCATGAGTTGCGCTTCCTCTTGCGGAGCTATTTTCGCAGTGAATTCCTAGTAAGTTTCGCTTAGCTTCGCAACTGTATCCTTGGCATCCTGCTAAACTACTCTGACAGTCTCCAACACATATAGTGTTAAGTCTTCTTGAGTTTGTTCTTGTACTGATGCCTTTGCGTCGCGAAGTTCCTATAGTTTTTTTTCGATCTCTTGCGAGATTGCATGGGCTTCTCCTTGCAGGGGCTGTGACTTTTCCGTGGTGTTAGCCTCCCTTTCTTGCAAAACTATGATTTCCCTTTTCAATTCCTTCACTTCTGCAAATTGGCAGAGTCTCTCTCTTGGCAGTAAGGTCTTCATCTCCGCATTCAGCGTATCTAACTATGCTTGTTTTTCCTGCAAACTGGTTTGGACCTGCAGCAACTGAGGGTCCTCTTGCAGTGCAATAAACACTCTTGTTGCTTTGTCTAGCAAGTTTTGACACTTAGCTACTTCGCTAGATATGCTTTCTGCGGTAGCTTGCACTTCTGTTTCTCTAAGCTCTTTCTGATCCGATGGTGTCTTCGGGAGATTTTGTGCTTCCAAGGCGGCAAGATTTTCTTTATAATCAATCTCCATGTCTGTCATTTCAGACTTAAGATCACTGAATACCGAGCCGATCTTCTTTATAGTATCCGCAAGCTCTGGCTGCTCGTCGCACTCTAGTATATCTGTGAAAATTGAAGCGGCAGTCTTCTCTATTCTTCTCCGCTGCTCCTATTCGCTTTCGAGTGCCTTATCCTTCTTTGCACTTGCTTCCTGAAACTGTCTATATTTTTCTTGTAAGTCCTAGTGTGGGTTCAGAATGACCATATCTCTATCATGTATTTCCTCCACAACCTGTAGGTGCATATTATGTATGCCTTCAAGGGGTAGCATCGTAATATCAATATCCACGTGCTCTATCTTCTGCGTGCTAGAAGTTAATTCATCGCATGGTAACATTACACTTAGTGGGTCAATTCTAACGATGTGTGGTTTTGGTGGAATGGTTAAAGCCAAGAGCTTTGTCTTCTGCTGCGGCGTGGCACCAGATCTTCCCCCTGAGTCAGAATCACAAACCAAGTCTTTTTGGACTTGTTCCATCTTCGCAGCTATGTCTTGCAGCGTGGTGAGATCCTGTTGTAGGCTTGCTTGAATCTCCTCATTCTTGGTGTCTTTGAGGGCCATCATGTCTTCTAGATGCGCGATGACCCTAGATGCGATGACCTCATTATCATCATCATGAGGCCTTGATTATGATGGATCCCTGTTATACCTCTATATTTCACGGTGTCGCATCCCCATCACAACACATTTCGACGACACTTTCCCTACTGCTTTGAACCATCCAGAAGAGACAGATGATGAGTCAACCTTGAAGGTAAATCCACCCTGCCAAGTTTTGACCCACCTTGGACTCTATTTCCATACACTACCGCGCTCTGCCAGCTTGACAAAACGCGGCACAGTGCCGCGCTCTGTATCATTTGCAAAGCGCGGCACCCTTTTAATAGTTTTTGCCCTTGACTTATGGGATCTTGGATTTTCGAAGATGATGGAAGATTAGGTTCCTTGATTCGATCCCAACTCACCTCCTTCGATTAGAAACCCTGATCCACTTATCCCTCCTTAGATCCACCTATCTCTCTTGTTGGTTAACCTCACCATTCACTATAAAAGAGAGGCATGCCATTGGGAAGGGGGAGGACTCTTGAGAGCACCAAACTTATGGTCTTGCAGCATTGTGGAGATAGCTAAGAGGAGAAGACACTTGGAGTTGGAGGATTGGCTTGGGCATCAAGCACCCTTTGTAAGTAATCTTCAAGTTGTAATGGAATAACTTGTCTTGTTTTCCCAAATCATTTGTGTTAATCTTGTTTTAATCATGTGATTTGTATCTTTCATAGATTTAGATCCTAACTCATGTTTTCAGATTGTTAGAGAATAGTACATGCTTGTGTTTTGGTTCTATTGTTAACAGGTTTACTTGGAGCTTGGAGCAAATATCAAAGACAAGCGTTTGGATACAAGGTCAGTTAAATTCCTTTCTATTCTCTTCAGCATTTTAATTCTGAGATGTTTGTTAGATCTAGGGATTCAAGGTTGCATTTGTTTTGTCTGTTCTTAGCCTAGAGTTAGTTAGATCCTACTTTAGCCTAAGGGAGTTTTGGCTTATCCGTAGGGCAGAATTCCACATAACAAGAATGGCGACTCCGCTGGGTTTGATTACTGCTTGATTGGTTCAAATTCACAGTCAATTATCTTTGAATTATCAGTCTTTTGTTGCACTTCAAACCACCTTGAATTTTGGTCTTTTTTGACCCTTATTCACCCCTCCTCGCAGGATTTATCTCCCTGTTTAATTACTGAGTCCCCTGGGTTAGCAACAACCCTGAAAACTTGATTTTTTCTTTTCCAGTTGCGTTTTTTTCCCTCTTGCCACAGTGCCGCGCCCTCTTAACCACTTCCAGCGCGACATTTACACAGTGCCGCGTTCTAGGCATTCATACCAGCGCGACAGTTACACAGTGCCGCGCTTCAGGCAATCTATAGCCCGCGGTATTGTCTGCAAGTAGGTAAATTTTTTTTTTTTTATTAATTTTTGCTTGGTTTCCTGAGTTTCTCCCTGCCTCAGATAGTCTTTACTGTTGCCTGTTAGCATCCTGGTTAATTTCCAGTCTGTTTGGTCTGCTTATTACATGGTTTGTGAGCTTGATTGATTGATTGAATTAAGTGGCACTTTTGACATATTGGTCATTTTTCAATTTGATTGCATTTGACTTGGCTTTTCCCCACAACCAACTCAACACCACTGTCTTCTGTTACTGAACACTGTAGTTTTACAGTCATATTGTCATTATCATTTTCAGTAAATTAAAAAGATCATTGGTTGAGAGCAAATTTGTTGTTTAATTTGAAAAAGTCTAGTGGCATTTTGCATAGAGAAATGAACCATTAATTTTGCCATAAAAATTCTCAGCATAGAAGCATTGTAGATTGTAAAATCAGTACATTGAAAAGCGGGCATTCCCATGCTCGGAAACAAATGACTCAAAACATGGCTGCCGACCAATACATTGCAGATCCATGAGTACTGAGATAATGTAAACTGTGGACAGATCATGGCTACTATGAACAATCGTAGATCCATGAGACAGTAATGACACAGCCACGACCAATACAATAAGTGGATCTGTGTGACAATACAAGAGACATCTCCATCGCAGCCTGGACGCAGTCAAGATACAGTGATGCACCCAGGGTCTTCTACCCGATCGCATAAAGATACGAATCTAACCATGTGATTACAAGATGTTGAAGTCGAACATGGAAGAAACCATTTGATTACCGGTCAATGATGTGGACCGTTAACAAATGCGAGGGAGATCACCAATAATGACAATGATTCCCAAGGTATCAATAGTACATCTCAACGAAATGCGAATAAATGAGTTGATGTCGAGCATTCGAGAGATTGCTTGATCAGAGGTCAATGATGTGAACCTGCTGTCAAACACGAGGAAACCTGCCATTGAGGCATGCAGGTACCAAGGTACTAATGGTTGATTTCTAAGTCCAATTCCTGGATAGTGATTTGGTGTCGACAGGAATAGACTCGTCGAAGGTGGGCAATGATAATTCCCACATCATCGACACGAAATCGGCACATAGGATAGGATGAGGAAGTAATGGAATATGTACTGACACAGCGGAGGCCTGACACAGTGAATGACTCGATACAATGCAACCCTTTGAACATATAACGGCATGTAACAAGACTTAGCAGCAGGGATTATTGATAAATAGAGGATAGACACCGGATGAGTGGACTCGTGGCCAGGGAGACGACCCATAATGATGACTATGACTCAATGAAAGACGGATACCCCAAATATAGACAAGAGATGGACACATGCCATGTTCAAAGGTAACGACTGACAAGCTGCCATAGATAAACTTGACTTGTTCCCCCATATTTCCCCGACATGATGGACGAGTACCTCTTTCTTGTTTTACGAGCTTGAAGAGGATAACAGATGCTCGGTGTAGCTCATCTTGTGGATGAGTCCAATCTCACATATTTTACGAACCTGAGAAAGGAGGGGTTCGTCCCAAAGTGGGTCCTTCGATGTTAATATTTTAACGAGTCCAAGGAAGGAAAACTCGGTAGTTTTTCATATTTAGAGAGCCTGAAAAACTTAAAGGAAGCTCCATAATGTACTTTTTCGTAAAATTTAGTCTCTCGATCCCGAAAAAGTGTAAAACGATTCCCGAGAGAACTCTCCCAGCCGAGATTGACTGAGGTATACCTTTCTCGTAAATAGTCTAGACGGGCCGAAAAAGGGGTAACCTATCACCGAATAGACGACCTTTCAAATACTTTTACAAGTGTGAAAGAGTCAAGATCACTTGGCAATCTTTTCAATTTTAAGGAGTCTGAAAAGAGCTTAACTATGGACTCCTATGGTCTTTTTCGTAAAAATTAATTATTCTGGCCCGAAAAAAGAATAAAATACAACCAGGATAATACTTTCCTCATCGTTTAACGAGCATGAGTAAAGCTGACCGTACTCGACACCGTTTACTTGCGTTTGACAAGCACGACACAGGTGTGAAAGCGCTTGGAATCTTTTTCAAGTTTTAAATCCAGAGCACGAAAAAGATAAAGTGGGCTCAATATGAAGGTCAAACTACGAACAAATACCAGTATGAATGCATCCCATTTTTACCGCAGATCCTGTCAATAAATGCTCAAAAATCGGGCATTAGTAATATGAATAAGGGTTTATTAATTTTGAAATAGTAATCAATTAATTAAAAAATGTGAAAAAATGCTATATAAAGCATGGTAAAAATAGAAATTACTATTCATTTGTGATTTTTACCCAAAGAAGACATTTTTACCCATTTTGGAGCAAAATTTCAAGGATCGATACCGAGAGTTCTGGGAGACCATTTCGACCGCCGTCTGTGCCAGGTAAGAGTGCTTGAACTCCTCTTTCATTTCATGCAAGAAATTTTCACTTTTACCAGGGAAAAATTAATTTTTTGGCAAGCCCTTTTGGCAAGAATCGCCTGCCGTACTGCCGCGTGGGGACCCTATCGTGAAACGCGGCACTGTTCAACAGTGCCGCGCTGTAACTCCAAAAGGAGGCGCGGCACTGTGGACTGCCGCGCGGCATGGTGTCCTCCAGGCGCGGCACGTGCGAAAATTGAGTTCAAAAAATCAATTTTTCCTCAAATTTTTGCTGGAAGCAAGTTGTTAAATAGCCACTAATTACTTTGTTTGCCTTTTTGCAGGGATTTGCAACTTGTTTGAGGCAAAATGGTGAGTTGGAAAGAGAGGGAACATGAAACGGATGATTTTAGGGCCGAAAATCACTTACCCACCGTGACCGCATTGAGAGAATGTGGTTTGCTAAAGTTTTTCAAGACTAAAGGGATCCGCCAACAACCCAAACTACTTACTCACCTCATTCAATTGTGGGATCCTGATATCGAAGCTTTCCGAGTAGGAGAGCACGTGCTTGAAATTCAACTTGAAGACATCTACTTCCTCACGGGCCTCTCGAAAAGAGGGGCCCGGCCGAATCTTACCGGGTACAGTGCTTCAGACTCAAGCACGGATGATTTAATTGCTCGATATTGTCAGGTGGGTTCGAGTAAGAAGAGTGGGAAAGTGGCCATAAAAGAGGTCACAAGTCTTCCTTTCAAAACTTTGCTATTCACTATTACACGTGCAGCAGGAAGCGTGAGCCCACATCAGGCAACCCGCACACAGGTAAATCTCGCAGCAGAGTGCATGGGAGGAACGGTCTTCAACTGGTGTGATGCAGTGCTGTCCCATATGAAGGAACAGGTGCACAAATGTAGAACTGGGAAAAATACCCAGTTTGGCTATGGGAGTATCTTGGTCACTTTCTTCCTGGCAAGGGTGCCATTACTGCGTCCGCAGATATCTATGCATCCTCGCCCACCTACTGAGCCATGGATGGCTCGATGGAGCGACTATGCCGGGCGCCTTGGAGGGCCTCAGCGGCTAGCTTTTGGAGAGGATTTCTTCTCTTGGCTAGAGGAGCAGATAATCATGATCGACGACTATCCCTATTCAGGGGTAGATTTCCGCGAGGATATTGACTTGGCTTTGCCAGAAGATGATGACTGGGACAACTCTGGTATGACCTTCATGGATATGTATTTTTTCTTTTTGAATATTTAATTTTTAATGCTTTTTTAGAATGTGTAAAAGACTTCTAATGTATATTCGTATGCATGTTGCAGATCGTGGACCACAACGACCAGCTGGATATTCACCACTACGTCGTGGCGGTGTAGATCGTCAAGCTGATCCTGTCGAAGAAGAAGATGAGGATGAGGCAGGAGGTGTCCGGGACATTGAGAGGAACCTGCAGGTATTGACTCATGGTATCCCTGCTATGCGGATGGATGATGTCCCTTACCCCCTCCAGCGTCATACTGTAGGTGTACCTGGTCGTATCAGTCGACTTCTTCGCAAGGTGGTTCGAGCTGTGATGTGTTACCACCAGCGGCGGGAGGAGTCCGATGAGGGACGTGATAGGTCTCCTAGGTCTCCATAGATGGTCTTTAGATCTTTTTGCGGCATGTACACGATATGTAGGCTTTGAGGGCCAATTTTTGTATATGGGATTTAATCCCCAATTTTGTCTTTGACACAAACTTTATGTATTTTGGAAAAAACACTTTTATATACAGTGATATGGACCTATTTATGATCTAAATATTTACAATGACTTGTGCATTTTAATTTTTTATGATGTGTTTATGTATGGGCAAGATGCCAATCCAAAATGTAATTAGCCAATGAATCGGCAATACAATTGAATTCTCTCGGTATGTGTTGATATGTAATAAAATCAAATGACCGTTCCAAGAGGCGTACTCTTCGAAATAAACGAAGTAATGTAGGATCGCGAACTGTGTAAACACGGTTTAGATGAGAAACCACGAGTTGGGAGTCTAAAAAGACCGATAAGGAGTCAATCCCGAGTGAGGCAACCTCAGTTAAGAGACCAATGACTGCATGGTACTCTGCGATATTATTGGTTGCGGGACCTAAAAAAATGGCTCCTGAAGAAATTAACTCGCCAGTGGGGGAATAGATCACCCATGCTGCGGAAGCGAGATTCCGGGTATGTCGGCTTGCACCGTCAGCGAATCCAAAGTAGGTAGACATCTGCGCATAAAAGCACGAGTCAAAGTAAGAGTAGATACATAAGATCCACGCGCACACTAAAAATAAAGCAAAAAGCAAACTAAATACATTATGTACAAGAAGTAACCCGCGTGGGGTAACCTCATGCGTAGAAACGCTTGAGGTATAGCCCGTTGCGGGGCCGTGCCAATGGCGTACCATCACAGTCGACTAGTTCATAGGCTCCTTTTTCTAAGACACGTTTTATGATGAAGGGGCCGTACCACATAGATTCAAGCTTGCCTTTTCCAAGTTTGTCATGCATCTGATCATATGTAAGTACAAGGTCACCTTCATTAAAGATCCGAGGTTGAACGGATTTGTCATATTGAGCTTTGACGCGTTTTTTGTGAGCTTCATTAGCCAAAGCGGCGTCGCGGCGGGTTTCATCTAGCTTGGCTAGGTATAGAAACCGTTCTTCTTCGGAAGTAGTGTGTGGAAGTAGCTCTATGGCTATCTTGAGTGATGGAATTTCACATTCAATCGGGAGAATGGCTTCCAGGCCGTACACCAATTGAAATGGTGTAAACCCAGTAGCACTTTTCACTGAGGTTCGGTATGCCCACAGTGCTGAGAACAGAGCTGAGTGCCAATTGGATTTTTGGGTACCCACAATGCGCTGAATCATTCGTTTCAGGACCTTATTGATGGCTTCAACTTGGCCATTGGCTTGTGGGTAATACGGAGTTGAGTTTTCGTGGCGAAAACCCAGTTTGGCACTTAGTTCTTCGATCATATGATTCCTAAAATGGGAACCATGGTCAGTCACAATAGACTGTGGGACACCGAATCTAGCTATGATATGATTGAATATGAACTGCGCTGCTGTTTTGCCGTCTTCAGCATACGTAGGCATCGCTTCAGCCCATTTTGTAAAATAGTCCACAGCTACTATGACATAGCTATGCCCCCCGGCTGAAGTGGGCTTACAGTGCATAAAATCAATGCCCCATTTGGAGAAGGGGCCGACGGCAATAACAGGATGGAGTGGAGCAGGATGCGAGCGTGTTTTGTGATGAAAGAATTGACATGGCGGACACTTCTTGACTGTTTCAATGCAGTCTTTGAAAATCGAAGGCCAGAAGTATCCCGCTCGCAATATTTTCTGGGCCGTAGCCATCCCAGAGAGATGACCACCACATGCTCCAGCATGGCAGTCATTGAGAACGCGTTCCGCCTCATCTAAGGTCAAACAGCGTCGAAGGACAGTGTCGACACCACGCCGATACAAAGTATCGTTCACTATAAGGTAGTATTTTGCGTGATGTCTGATACGTCGTCGTTCATCGCGGTTGAGGTCGGGACGGAAGCGTTGGGTTTGGAGATATAAGAGAATATCCCCATACCACGGATCAGACGTGCTAATGAGGAACAATGATTCGTCGGGAAGAGAATCAATGGGCTCGGATTGCTCAGTAGCACGGGGCAAGTGACAAATTAACTCAGCGAAGACCAGAGATTTCTTAGACTTGGCTTTGACGAATTCCAAGTCAAACTCTTGAAGGATGACAATCCAACGGGAGTACTTGCCCCCAAGCACTTGTCGTGTGAGGATGTAGTACATTGGATTGAAATCGGCGATAACGGTGGTCCGGCGGAGTAAGATGTAGTGACGGAATCTTTGGACAGCAAACACTGTTGCCAGAGCCAGCTTTTCAACATGTGAGTAGCGAGTTTCAGAGTCGAGAAGACTCTTGCTGAGGTAGTACACCACATGTTCTATGCCGTTGTGATCTTCCTGGACTAACACCATACCAATGGTGGAAATCGAGGCTGCGAGATAAAGGATATAGTCCTGTGTGTAATTGGGGGGTTGAATCACAGGATCTTTAGTTAAGGCTGCCTTTAAATTGTCAAAGGAGCGTTGGGCTTCATCATCCCATATGAAGGGAACATTCTTCTTGAGAAGCCGCATGTAGCCTTTTGTTATCTCAGACAGATTACAGATAAAACGGCGTAGAAAGTTTGCATGCCCTTGCAAACATTGAAGTTCTGGAATATTAGTAGGTGAAGGCAGGGCTATGATAGCTGCTACCTTTGCGGGATCTAGACGTATCCCGTCTTTGGAGACTATGAAGCCCAACAGTTTTCCGGCTTCTACACAGAAGACGCACTTATGCGGGTTCAAACGTATATTGTAGCGCCGGCACCTTTCGAAAATGGCACTCAAGTGATCTGGATGTTCTTCCCGAGTTCGAGAATGAGCGGGAAGGTCATCGAGATATGGCTCTACGATATGTTTGATGTCATGGAATGCGTAGGACATCGCCCGTTGGAAAGTTGCCCCGGCATTTTTGAGGCCAAAAGGTAACTTCCGATATGCAAAGATCCCCCAAGGGCAGATAAAGGCCGTTTTGTGCTGGTCGGCTGGGAGGATATCGATCTGATTATAGCCAGAAAAGCCATCCATAAATGAAAAGATAACACTTCCGGCACAGTTATCGATGATCTGGTCGATAAACGGAGTTGGGTAGTTGTCTTTGGGACAAGCTTTGTTCAAATCACGGTAATCAACACAGACTCTAATCGTTCCCTGTTTCTTGGCTACAGGGACGATGTTGGATACCCATTCTGTCAATGGGACAGGATAGATAAAACCAGCACGCAAAAGTTTTTCAACTTCTGCTTTAATGGCGGCTGCCTTACGAGGATGAACGGGTCGAAGCTTTTGCCGAACAGGTCGGGCGCCAGGGAAAGTTGGAATTTCGTGGACTACAATCGATGGGTCGATTCCTGGCATCTCTTCATAACTCCAAGCGAAAACATCGCGGAAAGTTTTAAAGTAGGCATTATAGAACTCCGTCTCAAGAGGAGTACATGTTTTGCCAATGTGTACGTTTTCCACGATACCAGGCTTTACTGAAATATCAATGGGAGTGGTTGCCATAAGATTGGCCAAGTTGCCTTCAGAAAATACTTCGTCGAGGGAAGTGGGGAACTTGGTTTGAACCATCCCAAGTGAAGCACTGGATTTGGTGTCAGGCTCGAGTGACTGGATGGTGGGGAATGAAGATCGATGATGAAAATCTCCCCATGGTGGCTCATTACCGCACATAACCTCTATGATTGATTCGTCAGTAGGAAAAATCAAGTTGAGAGGATCAAACAATGGTGGGCGTGTATGAGTTTCAGTCGAGAGCTGTGCCACTGTGTGATCAGTAGAACAGTCGACCCAATCTGTGGCTGATTGGATCGCGTCATAAGATGCAAGGTTTCTGTTCAAAGGCATGTAATTGCCATAGCCTTGGATCTGAGTAGGACTCGGGATCACCCATGAATCATCGGACGGGGTGACATGTGATGAAATCATGTTGACTGGTTGAAGATGGGTTCCCAGTTCTGGAAAAACTCCAATGAGGGATGAATCCTTCATGAGACCAACACCTATGTCTTGGAACCGGTACCGTGGTTGATCCAATAACGGAACGGTATTGGCGGAGTTCGGATGGGAGTCTGGGATACAGTAATCCAATTGATCAATAGTGACAATTTTCCCTTCATGAGGAAATTGTACAATCCGGAAGACTGTAGATGCAATGGCAGTCATGGCATAGAACCAGTTCCGACCGAGTAGGAGGTTGTAATCCAAAGGTGCATCTACGACTTCGATGTGTACGGATACTGTTTTGCCCCCCAGTTCAACACCGATTGAGGGGATGAGTCCGTATGGTTGAAAACCATGTCCATCAAACGCTCTAAGAGTAGTGGGAGAAGTTGTGACCTCAGGCGAGCCGAGAGCTCTCCAGCAGTTCAAAGACATAATTGACGTGGAAGCACCCTCATCTAACACTGTGCGGTGGATAACATTTCCACGGATTTTCGTATGCACCTGGAAGGCTAACTGGTGAGAAAGCCTAGGTTTAGCGTGCTCCAAGTTAAACATGATGGAGTTTGAAGTATCTGGGTCCAATGCCCCCAGTGCTGAAAGTAGGGTTCTACGCTGCGTGGGGCAGTGTTGGAGAACCTCGAGAGTTGACATAGCGCAAGGTGCTTGAGCCAAATCTTCAACAATGTTGTAGTTTTGGGCAGCTCGCGCATTCGGATTGAATGTCGCCTTTCGTATGGTGCCCTTAGGTGGGCGTAGCACTGTGTCCATAAGTGGTCTCTCGATATGGAGGTGACCATTAGGGGGGGGAATAGGAATCGGATCTTCAACAGGAGACTTGCCTTTGGCTGTCTCCGATTGTTTGGTTGAACTTGGAGGATTGTCATATGTCTTTGAACGAGTGGTGATATTAATCTCCTCATTACTTGTCATTAGGATCTCGCGGTTTGTGGACGTCTCTCCACGGGAAGGATTGGTCGGGTTGCCCCCTTGTGGGGATTCTTGGGCAACCATTTGCTGTTGCTGTTGGGGGAAAGGGTCAGTTAGCACTGCCGGTCTAGAGGATCCTTTAACGAACTTATGGACCTCGTCCTTGTAGGGACAGTCACGCGTATAATGATCATGTTGACAAATCAAGCAGGGAAACTTAGCTTTCCGACGTGGTTTTTGATCATTCTGGGTAGGTTGTGGTTTGGAGTTCTCCTGCTGGTTCTTTTTAGGTTTACCACGATTGTTTTTCTTCTTTCCCCCGGAGGGTTGTGATGTAGATTGGACTGCATTCACTTCGGAGGAGACAGCAGGAGAAGTGGAAGTTTTTGAAGCGACCTGGGTAAAAGCGGGGGAAGCAGAAGCTTGTTGCCCCGTCGAGTTGGTAGCAGGCTGAGCCTTAACTGAACCAACGATACCATCAATGGGTGGTTCAGTAGTAGGCTTTGTAGGATCAGTGTGAATGCGGGAAGCATGTGGAAGAAGTTCGTGTAAAGTACCGGATTGAGTATATACTAAATCCATGTATTGTGCTGCCGAGATGGCTTGTTCTTCCGTAACAGGTCCGCGCATAGCAATATCTCTGGCTATGGGAGGCAAAAAGGATTTTGTAAACCAATCAGCAAGTAGCTGATCTGGAATAGGTGCCTTTATTAGCCTACGGCGTCTTCGCCACTCATGGATGTGATCCGAGATGTGTGTAGAAGTGGTTTGACGCAGTGAAGTTAGCAGTTCTGTTCCAGTCTCATATCGGATGGGAAGCTGGAAATGTGTCAGAAACTGCATAGCCAAAGTGTTGAAATCACGAAAAGAGTGTTGTGGCAGCTCGATGTACCATTTTGCTGCCGTTCCGGTAAGCGTACGTTGGAAGAGCCGAAGTCGGATGGAATCATCCATCAAGGAGTTTGATGAACACCAAAGATGGAAGGTCATCACGTGGTTCTTGGGGTCTTCCCCGGGCTTAGCATCGAACTTGGGAATGTCCGATGGTAGTTTGGCTGGGATAGGTGGCCAGTGAGGTTCATGCCATATAGGATCGTTAATAAGCCTCGACAAATCAGGTAGATCAAGTGTGGCCAAGAAGGGAAGCTGACGGTTGGTCTGCAGGTATGAGTAATAACCATGTGGTGCAGGGAACCCTGGAGGGCCTTGCATAGCATGCTGCTGTGTGTTATACCCATATGTGTTTCCCGCGGGATACTGCTGGAGGTTCTGCGGATAATAAGCCATCTGGTTAACCGGTTGATTGTAAGCAACTGGTTGGTAAGTGTTCTGCTGAGTGGGTATAGTACCCTGAGGCTGTTGATGCCCAGGATTGGTTGCTATTCCTTGTTGGGGAAAAGTTCCTTGGAATTGTTGTGTTCCAGGGATGTTGCCACCATACTGTGTAAGTGGAGGATTTCCCATAGCAGGGTTGGGGAGTGGCTGCGACGGTGGTGTCCATGGAATGCTCGTTCCTGCTTGAGGAACGAGTGGAAATTGAAGTGACGGGTTCCAAGGAGTTGTGGCAGCTGAAGGGTAAGGGAAGCCAGAATTCAAGTTGGGGGAAATCTGAGATTGCCCCCCAGCTTGGTTCCAGTTTCCGAAAAGTGAGTACCCCCCACTCTGTGGGATTTGATGATCCCAAGAAGGAAGCATACCTGACAGGGGTGGTTGAGAGTAAGGCCCGGTGGGAACACCGGAATAAGGTTGCCCACTGCCAGGTGGATTGTACATACCAAACTGAGTAGAAACTGCTGGTTGGGAAACTTGTTGGAGCGAGCCAATAGGTTGTCCGCCAGCAGTTAGGTTGGATGGCCCTATGTGAGGAGGCTGTAGACTGGGAACTAGGTTCCCAGCAAAAGGTTGTCCTCCGACTGGTTGGGTTGATGGCCCACCAGTGGGAGGTTGTTGACTAACAATGGGGTTCCCAACAAAAGGTTGCCCCCCAGCTGGTTGGGTTGATGGCCCACCAGGGAGGGTTTGTAAGTTGGAGTTAGGGACCATTGCAGTCGGTTGTCCACCTCCTGAAATAGTATAAATGGTGGCTGAAGGTGATCCTCCGGTCGAAACGGAAGATCCAGCAGTATGACTAGGTGTTCTTCCGCCGCTAGCTAAATATGATAGCATGGATTGGTCAACGGCGCCAAAAGTACCGATTAGCGGAGGCGGTCGTCCGTATTGGACAGGTGAGGACGGAGAAAAAACTGGGTTATCCCTCATAGAGTGTGCACCAAACATTGGTGATGACAGCAAATGTGGGGAATTTAGCCCAGGAGTATCAGCGTCGTCCATCACGTGTTCAATAATAGGAGGACCATCGAGAACTGGGTCCGAGTTCATATCCTGAAAAAGATTTTGGGGATCCGGCAGGAACCTAGGTGTAGTAAAGTCCGAAGGTCCTGAGCCGTCTGCAAAGGAATGATGAAATTCTGTGCTAGACGGAACGTTGGGATCCCTATAGTCAGAAGGACGAGAAACAGGGGGGTATCTGGACGCTGTCGAAAGCATTTGCTCTGTGTTGCGTCTAAATTGTGCCGATGCTAACGGAGAGTTCGCTAGGCTAACCATACTAGACTGGATGGAAGCCATAATTTCGTGTCCCGGTGGGATGTTGGGTAGATGAAAAGTGCGAGGTACGTTGCTAGAAGAACTTGTCTCCTGAGGATGAACACTGGGTAACGTAGTAATAACAGGCGGAAGTTCCGTCTGGGAAGTAATGAAGCCATAATCAGGTTCAAAAGGTGTGTCAGGTAGACGAGTATCTTCAACGATCTCAACGTAGCCGCCTGGGACTGAAATTAGGCCAGCTATGTCCTGGTCGGATCCTTCCGTGGTGCCAATAGATCCGTCTATATCATCGTGGAAAGTGTCTGATGGACGGGAAGTGTTGGCCTTCGGTAGAAGGATGACCTCTGGTCTAGTACTCTGGGTCGTGCTAGGTTCGGCTGCTGTAACTGTGCCCACTGTTATAGATAAATCTGGGATGACAGTGGGTGAGGTGACAGTGGAAGCCTCAGACATGCTAGTGGTCATAGAAGCTGCAATGGATTCTGAGACTGTGCTGTGTGTGGCAGTTACAGGCGTAACTGAAGATGTTGTACGTATCGGCGGTGGGATGTTGCCTCGACCAGCACCGCGGCCAGGAGGAGCAGGAATGCGTGATGCAGGCGGACCAGAAGTCCGTGGCGGTGGTGGTGGTGGAGGGCTTAGGCCCTGTTGTCTTCGTGATCTTCTTTGTTGATCTGACATGATGACAGGAAAATGAAAATCGGGGGCAGTACTGTATCTTGACTGCGTCCAGGCTGCGATGGAGATGTCTCTTGTATTGTCACACAGATCCACTTATTGTATTGGTCGTGGCTGTGTCATTACTGTCTCATGGATCTACGATTGTTCATAGTAGCCATGATCTGTCCACAGTTTACATTATCTCAGTACTCATGGATCTGCAATGTATTGGTCGGCAGCCATGTTTTGAGTCATTTGTTTCCGAGCATGGGAATGCCCGCCTCGGTGGTATATCTAACACTTTGTTTCCATTTCAGCTCCGTTCCGCTCTCCTCGATGCTATCTCTGCACATTTTATTCGTAAATTCTTTCGGCCATCAGTCCCTTCTGACCTCACACTTTAGGGGGCATCTGTTATACCTCTATATTTCACAGTGTCGCATCCCCATCACAACACATTTCGACGACACTTTCCCTACTGCTTTGAACCATCCAGAAGAGACAGATGATGAGTCAACCTTGAAGGTAAATCCACCCTGCCAAGTTTTGACCCACCTTGGACTCTATTTCCATACACTACCGCGCTCTGCCAGCTTGACAAAACGCGGCACAGTGCCGCGCTCTGTATCATTTGCAAAGCGCGGCACCCTTTTAATAGTTTTTGCCCTTGACTTATGGGATCTTGGATTTTCGAAGATGATGGAAGATTAGGTTCCTTGATTCGATCCCAACTCACCTCCTTCGATTAGAAACCCTGATCCACTTATCCCTCCTTAGATCCACCTATCTCTCTTGTTGGTTAACCTCACCATTTACTATAAAAGAGAGGCATGCCATTGGGAAGGGGGAGGACTCTTGAGAGCACCAAACTTATGGTCTTGCAGCATTGTGGAGATAGCTAAGAGGAGAAGACACTTGGAGTTGGAGGATTGGCTTGGGCATCAAGCACCCTTTGTAAGTAATCTTCAAGTTGTAATGGAATAACTTGTCTTGTTTTCCCAAATCATTTGTGTTAATCTTGTTTTAATCATGTGATTTGTATCTTTCATAGATTTAGATCCTAACTCATGTTTTCAGATTGTTAGAGAATAGTACATGCTTGTGTTTTGGTTCTATTGTTAACAGGTTTACTTGGAGCTTGGAGCAAATATCAAAGACAAGCGTTTGGATACAAGGTCAGTTAAATTCCTTTCTATTCTCTTCAGCATTTTAATTCTGAGATGTTTGTTAGATCTAGGGATTCAAGGTTGCATTTGTTTTGTCTGTTCTTAGCCTAGAGTTAGTTAGATCCTACTTTAGCCTAAGGGAGTTTTGGCTTATCCGTAGGGCAGAATTCCACATAACAATCCCTTGTGGCTTTCTATTTCTTTTTCTGGACTTGATCTGGCACTGACCTTCCGGGCTCCTTCCTTTTTCCTGCTAGTGACTCTTCAACAATCGTTGTTGGTATTGGATTGCTTTCGTCTGAGTCACTGTCAATGACCATTGGTCCTTCGACCTTCCATTTATCTAGCCATTCCTTCATGATTAGGTCGATATCTGCTTCGTCCATGTGATAGTTCCCTTGGAACCATTCTGGGTTCTTTTTATGTGCCTTTGCTGAAATATAAATGGAATGTATGTCAACTCAAAAATTTAAAGTACGAATATATTTGGATGTTACCTCTTTGGAGATGCACGGTGTACGAATAATGACATCGCACAGCTGCTTGTAGTATGTGAGGAATACTTCATTTGAAGCACGTTGTTGCTCCGGTAGCACATTTGCCTAGAGATTCGCATATCTGGTTCCTCAGCAGTCATTGATGTTACCAGTGAGACCAACATAATGCCTTGTCTCCTTCCATCCCACAAAGGAAAGAAAAACCATTAACCAACTGTAATGGAAAGCAATGCCATTGACCTGAGTTTCATGGACATCCTCCAGAAACTCGTTCAGTAAATATTGACACCAGTTGAATCTGCCTCCCTGTGCTGCCTTCGCACCGAAGTGAATTTCTCCTGCTGTTACTTCTGTCGGTCTTGCCTTCAGCAAGATTTTTCCTGCAAGCAGTTGTACTACAAACCTTGTAGCATCATCTTTCAGATCATCTGTGACAAACCCTCTTTTTCCTTTCGGAATCTAATATTCCTCCTTCATCTGCGCAGTGATATCCTTGTCTCTAGTTTTGACGACAAAGAACTTCTTAGGGTCTTCGCCTTGCTTGCTTAACCTCGTGATCCGATGGATCAAGTCTATGTTGAGGTCGACATTTCTATCCAACCAAAGGTAACCTTGGTGTGTGCGCAAAATCAGTGTGCGCACCACTGTATTAAGTTCGGGACTTCGGTCAAAGTGTGGAAGCCTCAGCATGTTTAGAAGCCTTGATTCCATAAATTCAGATAGCCAACTCTGCGCTACTAGCAATGGGTTGTTCTTTACGTCCATCTTCCAACACATATATCTGTCGAGTTGAAACTATGGGTACTTCGGCTCATCTGGATCCTTCTTCATTTGAAGTAAGCCATAGTCTTCGAACTTATAATCTGCAAGCTTACCCAACAAATTTGCTTCTGGTTTTACATGTCTAGACATGGGTGGAAGTGGTATGTCATACTTGCATTTTTGGCGAGCTTTACCGCCGGTACATCTACTGCGCGCGGTGAAATATACTCTGGGGTCAAGGTTAATGGAAGCTCTCTATCCTCTAGTGGAACTTCTGGTATCTTGGATCCCATTACCTTCACCTTTACTTTCTCGACTACGTATTCCTTACCCTTGCTTTTCATTTGTGCAGAATGTTGTGGTGATCGGCGTGAACCTTGGCCTTGTTCTGTGACGACCTTCTTCGCAGGGGTTCTCATTAACCCTTCAAGGTCGGTTTGTGTAAAATCCCTCACAGCCTGCTAGACTGTGGATTCTTTCTCAACTGTGGAATCGTAAGACATTCAATGGAATTTGCTCTGTAGACTCACGGAATCACTTAGTGCTCACTGTAAACAGACTGAGACTATGGCGTGCTGAAAAATTTGAAGGCTTCAGTAACGCCCACAAGTCCAGTGTTGATGGTATTTATAGGCGCAGTTAGGCTTAGGCGCGCCCATAAACGGCTAGATAAACATTAATTGATTATTCCCGTTGGCCAAATACGCCGAGGATTTCGATCCTTTCCCTCATTAAATGCTTCAGAACAACTAATTTTGCGTTAAATACTCAAGCGACGTCGAAAAAATCATTGTATAACGACTAGTTTTCAGCTCTAATGGCTATTTTGAGGTGTTGCGTCGAACTGCACTGATTGATACCCTTATGATCAGCACAGTTCACTGCGCGGTGCTACTTTTCTTCATATTGGTCGTCGCATCCGTCCTGTTTATTTTGATTTGCGCGACTGCCTTTTGAACTTCGCAACTACACGTTTCTAGTTCTCTTATTTTGTTTTTTTTTTCTCTTTTTTTTTCCTTCTGCTCTGCGCAGATACATTTCACTCAGTGTTCTGCGAAGTAGGACTATCCCGATAGGGTTTTAGTCTACTTCCATTAACCAATCCAGGTAGGTTGTCTCCAGCTAGCGTGGCTAACTGAGCTGCACCACCGTTAGTAACATGAATAATAGTATATGGGCCAAGCCAATGCATTTTAAATTTGCCAAAAAATTTCATGAACTTACCATCATACAGGAGGACAAGGTCTCCTACCTGGAATATTTTGTGCTTGATATGGCGATCATGCCATGCTTGTTCTTTGTTCTTCTGCACTTGCTGGTGAAATCCTTCGATGAAGCGATCCTCCTCCAATCCAACCAAGTGTAGAAGCCTTTCTTGCAATGTTTCTTCATCAGCCATGTCTGTGAATGCAACAATCCTTAAGCTTGGTACAATGTACTCCATAGGCATCACATCTTCCTATCCATAGACCAATCTGAAAGGTGTATGGCCTGTCAACTTCTTGCAAGTTGTTATGTATGCCCATAACACAGCTGGAATGCGTAGATCCCAATCATCCATGTTTTTGTTGCATACTTTGGTCAGCACATTCTCCAGTACTTTGTTAAATGCCTCAATAGTTTCATTGGCTTGAGTATGGTATGGTGTACTCCTTTGATAATAAATGTGGAACTCATCAGTAAGGGCTTCAATAGTTCTGTTCAAAGAGTGAGTTCCTTGATCACTCATTAAAATCTTTGGGCATCCAAATCTGGCAAGGATGTTCTCAAAGATGAACTACACGGTAGGAACTGCGCTACAGTCCTTCACTGGTTTAGCTTCTACCCATCTGTTGAGATAATCTGTCGCGGTGATAATGTATCTCGCATCAGTCCTCTTTCCTAGTGGGTTGATCGGTCCCACGAAATCAATTGCCCATTTGCCAAATGCCTGTAGAGTCAATTGTGGTCTTAATGGAATTTCAGCTCCTCACGATGGCTTTCCAGTCCTTTGGAAAACATCGCAACTCTAGCAATGTTCCTTTGAATCTTTGTGTAGTGTGGGACACCATAGCCCTACTCTTAATATATTCTGCGCGGTAGCTCTACCTGCGTAGTGACCTCCAGAGACACCTGAGTGTGCCTCATCCAAAATAAACGGCTTCTCATGCTCTAACACACATCTTCGCAACACTTCATCTGGTCCCAACTTGTATAACTTCCCTGCGATGATAGTGAAGTCTGCTGCTTTAACTACCAGTTGCTTCTTCTGATGCGTAGTAGAGTCTGTGGGTGCCAATCCCGTAGTAAAAAATTCGACGATATCCTTGTAATAATCATCTACTATCTGTATGGAAAATAACTGCGCATCAGGCATATTGTCTTCAAGATTGGTGGGTTCTTCGCCTGACTCAATCCTTGAGAGATGGTCAAGTCCAAGGTTTAGTCTATCTGGCTTAATAATGATATCAAAGTCATATTCTTGGAAAAGTAATAACCATCTGCAGATTCTCCCCCCTAACACTGGCTTATTGACCAAGTACTTCAAAGCTAAATGGTCAGTGTACATGGAGAAGTGCGCATCCAGCAAATAGTGTTTGAATTTCTGGAGTGCGTAAACCATAGCTAGACCTTCTATTTCTATGGTTCTGTAGTTCTTTTTAGCTAAAGATAGCTTTCGGCTTGAAAATGCAATGGGGTGATCAATGCCCCCTTCAACTGGTTGAGCGAGCACAATGCCCAACGCTATAGATGAAGCATCAACATGTACATGAAATGGCTTGTTCCAATCTAGAAACACAAGGATCGGCGCAGTTACCATTTTCTCCTTTAGTGTATCTAATCCATTCTCACATTCTGCATTCCATATGAACCGCGCTTCTTTCTTCAGAAATTTCTCCATTGGCACGGTTATCTGCGCATAACCCTTGATGAATTTTATGTAATATTCGGTGTGTCCAAGCATTGTGCGTAGCTTCTTAACTGAGTTAGGTGTAGGTAAATTCACAATCGCTGCGATCTTCGCAGGATCAACCATCAATCCTTGTTTACAGACAATGTGTCCCAGCAGAATTCCATAGGGCACACAAAATATACATTTCTTCAAATTCAAAGAGATTTGATGTTGTCTACATTTTGATAACATCATTCGTAGGTTCTCATAATGGTTCTTCAATAAACCAAAGACAATCCAATCATCAAAATAGACTTCTAAGAACTTATGGATAAAGTTCTTAACTACTACAACAACAACTCTAGAAAAGATGGCAGGTGTATTCTTCAGCCCAAATGGCATAACTGTATACTAATATGATCCCCATTCAGTAGCAAAAGTGGTCTTATGCCTATCTGCTGAATCTATTCTAATCTGATGGTATCCAGAAAATCCATCAGTGAACGAGTAGGCCTCATTTCCTCCCACATTGCCCAATACTTCATCTGTAAATGGAGTAGGAAATGGGTCATGCAACGAAGCATCATTCAGCTTTCTCATAGATTCTTATTTCTCCTCTTGTCTTCTTGTCTTGGATAACCATAGGACTTATCCATTCGGATTCTTCCACTTGCTCAATGATCCCTGCATCAAGTATCTTGTTGAGTTCTGCCTTGACTCATTCTTTGTATCTAGGATCCATTCTATAAGGCCTCTGTCTGATAGGCTTCGCGCCTGGCTTGAGAGGTATCTTCATCACTCCCAAGTCGCCCAAAATGCCTTTCATTTCGGCAAACTGCATCGGAAATAAATCCTGATATTCATGTAGAAGATCTGCGATCTGCGCGACCGTTGAATCATCCCAGTAATCTCCAATTTATGCAAACTTTGGCTCTTCGCTTCTGACAATGTTAACTTTTCTTGTTTTTACAGAGCCGCTCATATCTGGAATTTCTAGTGGAGGTCCCTCTGACATAAAAACTTGCATAGGATGTATTCCCTTAAATTTTGAAATGATTAGTTATAAAATTCATTTGTATTTACTATATCTTTCTACATGATCCTCTATAGATTCTTCAACTCTTCAAAATATAGAAATATCAATATCATTTACATGAAGATGCTAACAAGGTTATGATTTTAAAAGGGGAGAAGAGGTGATATTGTAATACAAGAAGAACCAAATTGTATGGAAAAATTTATTATCTAAGAGTTACGAGAAAATAATTATTTAGGTTTTTGACAAAATATACTATATATTTTAAAAGGATTAAAAAAATGTATAGAGGTTAGAGTTTCTCCAAGGATGGAGAAAATTTCAAATGGAGCAGAGTACCTGTAAATTATGTGACAAAATCAATATATATAAATCAACACTTACCACTCTATACGAGTCAATCACCTAAAAATATCCTTCATTCTACGAACAATCGTGAATCTCTTAAATATGAGTTTATGGTTTATTACATAAACAATTACATATGATTTCATGGATCGGGTTAATTATTTAGTGATTCTAATGTATAAATGTCTACAATATAGTATTATGGTCACGTTTTACTAGTTGAAAGGTCCAAACTTTGTTTCCCCATATATCCATAGTAGTAGAGGAAGGTGTAAGTTTTGGGTTATGTAGGTCAATAGTAATGGAAGTTACAATGACTTACATTTAGTGATGTAATCTCGAAATATTCAAGCTTATTTTCTGTAGTCTAACTCCATGTTCAATAAAAATAATTTTAAATTTCAAATTATGCAAATTATTTACTCATTCTTCCCAATATAAATTCATCACAAATCTATTAAACATGGTTAATACATATAATTAATCTATGTACATTCTTAAATACACCATGTATATCTATAATTAGAACATGTAGGTATTTATCTGTGACATATAGGTCCTTAATTTATGCTTGAAGATATAGTTAAGTTGTCTTAATCTCCAAATATACCATTTAGATATTTGGTGGAAACGCGAAGATGGGTTACACTTTGGTAAGAATCGGCCGCTGAAGAACCATAGCGGAAGTTATTCAGCCGAATAACTTATTATTTATTCGGCCGAATAACAATTAACGAGCCACCGTTAGACCTAAAGGTGGCCTCGATGTGTGTGTGAGGTTTTAGCCGGACGGAGAAAACGCACAATTATTCGGCCGAATACTTATTCGGCCGAATAAGTATTCGGCCGAATAATTATTTGACCGAATAATTATTCTGCATAAAAACTCGGCCGCAGCCATTGTTTGTCATTTTCGGTGGATTCCGTGGACCCCTTTGGCGCTATTGGTGGTCCCGCCTCCGCGTTACCAGTCTCGTCTGTCACCCGTCCACCCGCTCTTCCGTCTAGGTTGTTGACGTCGAACTCCGCCACCCGATTCCTCGCTGCTATGTCACTTCTCCGCCACCCTGCGTGTCAGGATTTGCTCGGCGGTTCGTCGTTGCTGGAGTGTTAGGCCGCCAGCTTCTGCCTCCATTCGCTTGTCAGCCACTCTCTGTTTCCCCCATCCGCTCGTATGCAAGGTTCTGCCTCTGTCGCTGGGTCGTATTTCTGTTTGGACGTTTGGACGCTCTTTGGAGCAGTCTCCGTCTGGACATCTATAGGTTTAGCGTGCATCTGCACTTCTGTTGGTGGAGCTTTGGCGTTGGAGTGTTCTGCTATGGACGTTCGCACAACAGTGAGGTGCTGTAGTTGGGGACCTATCGACCCGACGGTGTGCAGAGGTAAATCTTTTGGCATATTTAATTTGTAATTGTTTATTTTTTTCTTCAAGTTTTTTATTTAATTTGTTATTGTTATTGCAGGTTTTCTCTTCTTGGCTGCTTGGATCGTTTCGTTTCGGCTGTTTAAAATTCCTCTTGGGGCTCTCTTCGGCCAGATCTAAACTCGCCTGCTTTCGTTTCGGCTGCGTCTACAGAGATAAGTAGAATTTTTTTTTTAATTCAAGAGTTAATTATTGGTTTGAAAAGTTTTGAGTTTGTCCCAGAAAATGAACTCTGCCCAATTGGGTAGAGTTCATTTTCTGGGACAAACTCAAAACTTTTCAAACCAATAATTAACTCTTGAATTACTTAGAATTTTCTAGGGCAAAGGTAAGTAGAATTTGTTTTTTTAATTCAAGAGTTAATTATTGGTTTGAAAAGTTTTGAGTTTGTCCCAGAAAATGAACTCTCCCAATTGGGAAGAATTCATGGAGTCTGCCCAATTGGGCAGAGTCCATGGACTCTGTCCAATTGGGCAGAGTCCATGGACTCTGTCCAATTGGGCAGAGGTCAATTGGGTAGAGTCCATGGACTCTGCCCAATTGGGCAGAGGTCATGAACTTTGATCAAATCATATGTTGAAAATTATTTAAATTTAAATATAAAATAGGAATATATTGAGTGTTCAGTTAGTTAATTTTGTTAAATTGTTGATTTTTCTTATGTGTTTAGAAATGAAAATAAAAGTAGGACTGTAATTGTATTTGCAAATGATATATCCCATTTATATATAGGCTTGTTTTATTTGCTGAACTCTGTCAACATGGACATGGACTGAGTTCATGAACTCTGTCTACGTTAACAGAGTGTAGAGATCAATATATTAGTTCTATTACAAACTGTGTTGATGGATAGCTATAGATACAACGAAACTTTAGACGATTAAACTCTACTTTTGATACAACAAAACTTTAAAATTGACTTTAGGTACAACAAAACTATAGACATGAATAGACTTTAATTTAGATGTACTATGAAATAACAAAAACATTTAGAAGATTGGTATAGTAATTTTTATACATCTGAACAATAATAGTCAGTCATTTTAAAAACTATTAGATGATATTATGCCACAATGGTCTTGATTTTTATCCTTGTAAAGGTGGCGATTCTTGGTATTATGTTTTTCTTTGGTTGCAACATGGCAAACTTGGAGAACATAATACCAAGAATCATTACCGTTATCAGGTTGAAATTGAAAACCATTGTGGAACATGGCAAATTTGGGAAACATGTCATTTAACTCGAAACATAATACCATGAATGGTCAATGTTTTTTTATTCTATGGAATAATGAAAATATTTGTAGATATAATTTATGTTTAAAGTATTAAAATATCTTGATTAAATTATTAATTTAAGAAACTAAAGACCATTATCGAACATGGAAAATTTGGAAAACATATCAAACTCGAAACATAATACCATAATACCATGAATTGTCAATTTTTTTTATTTTATGGAATAATGAAAATATTTGAAGATATAATTTATGTTTAAAGTATTAAAATATCAATTAAGTTATTAATTTAAGATTTAGATTAAAAGTTAAAACAGGTTCATGAACTCATTCTTTGACATAAAGAAATGAACCCTTCACTTAGTATTTAACTATATTGGTTCCATTCATTTTAAACATCAAAAACACTTAGAACATTGGTACATTAATTCTTCACACATCTAACAATATTAGCTATACTCTTTTTAAGAACTATTAGATGATATTAAGTAAATCTAGGTCCTTATTAAATAACTTAGTCTCTTTAGCAGCTAGGTTTTAGAATTTGTAGAATTAACATGTAGGATTTCAATATGTAATTAGTTGATATTTGTGCAAGTGTAGACATTATATATCAAATGGAAAGAGAGGATTCTTTGAGGCGAAAGCGTAGGAGGTCTTCACAAACTTCTGGGGTTGGTGTTACAAGTGATAATCGGAGGTTGTCAACCTCCCCTCGGGATTCTAGTTTATTGTATAGTTCATATCGACGAGGTGAAAGGGGTACAAATGATTCCCCTATATCTTCTGTGGGAGAACGTCGATCTCGGCCCTCTATTGGTATATGAATATCGATCTTTTAACATGTACATGCAAATTGTTTTTTTTTGTACGCAAAAATTGTATTTGTGTTTAAACAGAACTTTGTTTTTATTTGAAGCAGAGCATGGTTCAAAATATGCTTGTAATTATATAGGGAGGGAGACAGAGCAAGCAAGGGAGACGGATGAGGGTGCAGAACAAGGTTCTCAAGAGGCTCATCATTCTACACAAGGTGATGGTGGTCGAGCTAGGACGCAATATGTTGAATTAACTGAGGGTTGTACACCCATTACAACATATCCATCTGATCTACCTCGGGAGCTTCCATGGGAAAGTGGTGTTCATCAAATGACTCTTGAAAGATGTAGATCCCACTACGACAAGTTGAAAAATTATTTGTCTACTATGGATCTCCCTCTAGAGAGTAAACAAAGTTTGGAGATTGTTTTGGGATCATTGCAAAACTTCATTCAGGCATATGAGAATCTCGGACCAACTACAGATGGTTTTGTTGATTTGATACGAAGACGAAGGGAACAAGTGATGGGTCCAGACAAGTGGGATGTTGTGAAGGAGAGAGTGACGAAAGAACAGGACAAATCAATGTTTAACTTCAAAGAAGGTCTAAAGCAAGAAATGTTGAAAGTGTAATATTTCAAGCATCCTGATCTTGCACATCTACTCTATGATCGGTTTCTCGCAGCCTATGGTCGGTTTCCATGGAACGATGAGGTTTTTCAATATTTTGCTAGATTTTTTTATGCTGAGTTTTTCTTAAATATGAAGCCAGCCTATACCGATGTTCATTCAAAATTTTATGGAGTTGGAAAGGGTCGAATATATAATCGAGAAGGTGCTCTTAGAGATCCTACAACTCTTCGACCTCCACCCCAGATATCTCGCCCACCTAGGTTGGTGGCATTAAGATCAGAGATAGAGCCCACATCTCAACTTGGGATAGCTGCAAGGAATTTTGTTGGCGATGGTTTATCGTCAGCATTAGTTGGAGTAGATGTGGGATTGGTTCGAGAAAGGGCTCGTTTTGCTATTCGTCAAAAGTTTGTTTACAAAACTAATGACGAGATAGATGGAATGAGCATTGAATATTTCAGGGCATATGCCAAGGTTTGTCACGACCTAGCAGCAAATATTATATCCAATGACACATCGAGTTTGGGAGAGGTTTGTTGATTATGATATGACTTGATCTTAATTAAATATTTTATTCATTTTGAATTGAATTTTTTTGTTACATTATATGAATGATAAATTATGTTTTTTGATGTAAAGTAATAGGTACATTATGTAAATGTTTAAATTGGTTGCAGTTTTCAAAAATGATGAATGAACATTCTTTCCATGTTTCAACTAGTGAAAATCTAGAGAATATTCGAGAGGTACATATTTATTATTTACATATTTGTAATTATGTTTGAACTTGATATATATATATATATATATAGAGAGAGAGAGAGAGAGAGATTTTAATTTTAATTTAACTATGCATCTTATTGTTAATTTGACTTATCCATGCAGGTTTCTTTAGATACGAACTTTATAAATGATTTACCATCTATTGTGAGCTAATGTTTTTTTAATCTTTTTGTTTTAGTTTTAAGTTAATTGGCACAGTAATTTTTTTGGTTTGCATTATGTTTTATTTATTAATACAATTTAAATTTTAGGGGAGAGATATAGGTTCTCTGCTTCATGCAGCAAATATTGGCAAGGAGGTAATTTTGTTCACTGCTTTAATATTGTTCTCTGCTTTAATATTTTAATTTTTATGGATTTAGTTAAAATTTGTTCAAGTAATTTATGAGATTCATAAATTGATTTTATACATGTTGCAGCTTGGATCTCTTAAGTCTTTTGGAGGCAAAGGGAAAACTCCTTTGGAGGATGGTGGTGGACAAGCATTTGGAGAATTTGATGTAATATTGTTAATAATTGAATTGTTTTTTGATATATAAGTTTAATATTTTAATTTTCTGAATATAGTTTAAATAATTTAAATGATATTCATAATCTGTTTTTATACATGTTGCAGGGTGGGTTGAGTCCAGGGGGAGGCCCTAGTGGAGGATAGCATGGTGGACATTTTTTTTTTATAGCATGGTGGACATTTTTTGTTGTTGTTGATATGCATAGATTGCAAAGATTTGTTTTGGACATGTCGAGGAGATTTATTTTTGGACTAGATACATATATGTACATTGAACTTGTATGTTCATGAGCATTTTTTTGAGGATTATATACATGTTCTTTTAACTTACATATTTTGTGAAACTTGGTTTAAATGATCTAAGTTTATTTTTGTTTATTTAGCATATTTGGTGTGATTTAAAGGTTTAGAATATGTACTTGCATGTTTAAATGAATGAAGAATATGTAAGAATGAATGTTAAGAACATGATATTCTTGAATATTATGAAGTTTAGGAATGTTAAAGGAAGTTTAAAAATGGATGAACATAGGTTTAAAGTTCATGAATGAGAAAGTTTTGATTGAAACATGAATGAATGTTAAAATTGAATATATTAAGAACATGAATGTTATCTTTGAATGTTAAGAAGTTTAGGAATGTTAGAAGTTTTGATGAAAATATGGATGAATTAGGAAGTTTAAAAATGAATGTTAAGAACATGAATGTTAGGAAGTTTAGGAATGTTAGAAGTTTTAATAGAAATATGGATGAACTAGGAAGTTTATGAATGTTGTGAAGCTCAAGAATGTTCTAGGAAGTTAGGAATGTTATTTAAGTTTTGATGGAAATATGGATGAACTAGGAAGTTTAAAAATGAATGTTAAGAACATGAATGTTATCTTTGAATGTTATGAAGTTTAGGAATGTTAGAAGTTTTGATATAAATACATAGATGAACTAGGAAGCTTAAAAGTGAACACATGTTGAGTTCAAATTTTAGGAATGTTAGGAAGTTTAGGAAAGTTTGAAGTTTTGATGGAAATATGGATGAACTAGGAAGTTTAAAAATGAATGTTAAGAACATGAATGTTATCTTTGAATGTTAGGAAGTTTAGGAATGTTAGAAGTTTTGATAAAAATATAGATGAACTAGGAAGCTTAAGAATGTTATGAAGCTTAGGAATGTTAGGAAGATTATGAATGTTATCTAAGTTTTGATGGAAATATGGATGAACTAAGAAGTTTAAAATGAATGTTATCTTTGAATGTTAGGAAGTTTAGGAATGTTAGAAGTTTTGATAGAAATATGAATGAACTAGGAAGCTTAAAAGGGAACACATGTTAAGTTCAAATTTTAGGAATGTTAGGAAGTTTAGGAATGTTAGAAGTTTTGATGGAAATATGGATGAACTAAGAGGTCTAAAAATGAATGTTAAGAACATGAAAGTTATCTTTGAATGTAGGAAGTTTAGGAATGTTAAAAGTTTTGATAGAAATATGGACGAACTAGGAAGCTTAAAAATGAATATGTTAAGTTCAAATTTTAGGAATTTGTTAGGAAGTTTTGATTGAAATCTGAATGTTAGGTTTAAATTTTGATAGGAATGTTAAGAATGAATGTGATGGTAAAAATGGATGTTAAGGAATTTATGATAAAGTGAAATGAATGAATGAATGTTAAGAAGTTTTGATAGAAATATAAATGTTAAAAAGTTTAAAAATGAATGTTATCTGAGATCAAAGTTCCGGAATTTGTTAGGAAGTTTTGATTGAAATATGAATGTTAGGAAGTTGAAAAATGGATATTATCTGTTCAAATTTTGATATGAATTTTTAATTAATAATTTTTATTTTCAATGTCCAGGTACATTTGATGCGGTCGAAATCATAGCAAATGGGAATAACGATTTTTTGTTTTTTAATCATAAGCAAAGATTACAGGATTGTGAAGCTTGTGCTAAATTAGAGCAATGATTTTAAACAACAATTTGATGAATTTTCATCGATTTGTTGTAAATAATCATTTATCTAATTTAGCATAAGCTTCACAATCCTTGAATTTTTTCTTGTGATTAAAAATCAAATGATCGTTGTCTCCATTTGCCATGATTTCAGTTATGTGAACTTACACAAGCGGTATTTTAAATTAAAGATTCGGGGCAGAGAGTAACGACAGCCACAGATCCGTTATCTCATCCCTTAAGAGGTCTAATAGACATATGGGGACCCGAATAAAGTATTTCAGACAAAATTAAGACAAATTTTACACATTAAGGTTTTCATTACCAAATAATTTTTGAATTCAAATTTCAGCATACTAGAATACGATCATTTAAACTCTTATAATCCAGTTCCTTTCAAGATCATAGACATAGAAAGAAAAAAAGATATTGTACACAACATTTGACAATGACATCGACAAAACCATTGATCTATTAATTTTAAATATATAGTTTTAAAAACATCGCAATGGAATGTCGTCTTCAATTATCCGTTCATGGTCATATTTGGACAGTTTCCATTTTTTATTTTTTAATTGTTTTTTCAATGAAACTTGAACCAATCTTATTCGAGATGCACATACTAAATAGCTATATTGACAACATATAACATCAGGTTCATAATCCTGAAAGTAGACATAATTTTGAGTCATATGGGTCTGCTGAAAAAAATAGCTCTTTAAAATGATGGATCCTCTCTCATATGTATATTTGTTGTCATTGTAGTCTTCCAATAACTTCATTTTTCCTTCAGTGCATCGCATCAAATAATACTTCACATTTTCGTTGTTGTCTACAAGTGCAATCACAGCAAAAACATCTCCTGTGCAAATTACAATTGATGTCAGTATTTTTAATTCAATTAAATTGACTAATATACATGTGTATAAGGTGAAGGACAAGAATGAACAATCGACAAAACAGTGGTATTTGATCATTACCTTCTCTAACAAGATCTGAAATTCTGTCGCCATCAGATGATATTGCTATATCTTCTGATTCTAATTCTTCTATGCTTGTTAGTGGCATTTTTCCTTTAGGATTAATCTCTGTGTGTTTCCAATGTTTTACGTAGTTGTTCGTTATGTTTTCACAAACTTCTGTAGATTCTATATTTTCAGTGAAAATATGACAAAAGCATGTTGCTTTCTACTGTCAAATGCATAAATGTTTTGGAAGGCTTTTGTTTGAATAGAGTGAAAATCTCTAGTCCCTTGTATGGTGCTAGCGTCGTATGGTATTGATCTATTTATATCTTGGACCCCAACATGCCAAAAAAACCTAGTACACAAATGACAAATTTTGATGTTAGGTACATACTTTTTTTTAAATTGACAATAAAATATAAATTAAAACATTTGTGTGTACATACCTACGCACATTTTTTGATTGTTGATTATAATCATGGTTTAGATGTGATTTACACCATTGGACAACCTCTGCAGCTGAATGGAATCATGCAGAACTGTGGTTCATTTGCCATCTTCGAAGTGCTCTTTTTACGCATGCTCCTGCACCGTCATGTTCACATTTTCCATGACCAGTTTCAAAGAAATTCCAGTGATGTTTAATGTTCAATGCTTTATGAAGTCGACATAACCAATAAAATGATCGTAAAGATTTAAATTGTCCGGCACATCCATCCGACCATATCCAATGCTCATTGAATTTAATGTTACGTTCCTTTAGTGAATTGTAGAAAATACTTTCAATACAATGCTAAACAAAATGTGTATCGTGTGTACGATCGTCCCTGATATAAAAGTGATATACTTTAATCACATCTCGATTGTCACACGTGCTTTCAATGCCATCAACATCCTGTTGAGAATGTCTATATAAAACATGGACAAATATTGAAACTTGGTCAGAATGATAGTATTCACTCTGTATCTCTTTTTGTGCAGCAAATGTCTAATTTTCTGTAAAATCAACCACTGACAAAATTGTTCCTGGTGGAAAAATTTCACGAGACTGTTTGAATTGAAGGTCTTGCCATCGTGCTCTATGTGAATGCTTGGTGTATTTATAAATTTCACTTTCGAATCTCTTGAGAAAATCTGCCACGCCTATTTTATCTTCTCGCAAATCAATCATTTTGGAATGTACATCACTAGTACTTGTAATGTATTCATATCTTCTCCAATCAATGGTGACATTTGACAGTGAGTGATCAGTATCGATAGGATATTTATTGTGGAATAAAACCAAATTTCCACAACGATTACAATGTTTTCCATTGACACATTTCTTATTATAAAATACTTCATCGTGATTTCTCTCGCATAGGGTTTGAGATATGAATTCACGTATTGTGGGCGGAGGTGGTGAATTTGTCCAAAACATTTTACCAAATTCAAGAAATGTGTCGTAATATAATTGGAATTGCACATGATAACGGCAACAACATGTGTCACGGATAGTAATAGGTCTAACATACCATGGTTTTAGTTGCACAAATGTAGTGATTGACACATTAATTCCACGATGATCTTTCTTGAATTTATTGAACAATTGTACTTATGTCATATCCATTATATGTTTTGGACTACTTACATATACTCCTCGTGATACTCTTTGTCATATTACATCTCTTGAATTTGGTGAAACTCGAGCATGTGTCAACCAATATTCTCGTACAATATCTTTAACACCTGCTCTCATTCTATCTTTGTAAGGTTGTCTACAAATAATTGCCCAGCAAACAAGTTCATCATTTTCATCTATTTGCATTCTGAATTTGCTATGTCTGTATAATGTCTTTCTTGAGGTTCCAACTGCTTTTGCTAGCTTTGTTGTCAAACGTTTTTGTTTAGTACTAGTCGAAATAATTGTTGTATGAATTGATCTTCGTGCAGCACTAATGTCTTTCCTAGATTTTTCAAACTTTTTTATTGCATCACCTATATTTTCTATCACATTATGTTTTAATTTCGACTCTTTGGTCGCCTTGTGAATACCCAATAATGATGTAGCATCTTCTAACTTCTTGGTCACTAATAAACATCTCAAAATTTGTGCTTATCCTGTTGCTGAATAATTCTTCAGAACATCATCATAAATTTTTTGAGCCCGATATCGTGCAGCGTGTATGGGTATTTTTTTTTCATATTTGTTGCAATCAACGTTTTCTAACGTTTCATCATCAATGGTGAAAGTACATATACATCAAGTTAAATTTAATTTAAAACATGTATCCAAAAATACAATTCATTATAAAAAATGAATTTGGAAAATACATGATATATACATACCTGGTCTAATTTCTAGTTCTTGAACTTGATCTTCGATATTGACTTCATCGACAATAGTATGTAAATCACTATTTACATCTTCAACGATGGTTTCTTCAACTTCAATTTGTTCCTCTTGTACTCTATTTTCAATTTCCATTTCATCAACATTATCATGTAAAACTGTATTTGTATCTTCAATAATCGTTGCTTGCGTTTCTGCAAGGCTTGCTTTGTTGGCATGATATTTAAGTTTTTTCTTTTCTCTATTATCATCATCATCAGCACGTTTACGATCATATTTTCTTTGACGGTTTCTCTTACTTCCCATGATTGTTTAATCTATAAATGATAAATTAAACAATCATCATTTTATTGTAAAAAACCAAAATGAGGATTTAAAAACAGTTACGAAATTTATAAACACATGAACTGAAATTTACTTCACCTTATCAAAATCTTGTAAGAGTCTTTTGAAGAAAAAAGTCTTTGGAAACAAGTTTCCTTTGAAAAGAACCTTCTTTGAATGAAATAAGAACTCTTTGACAATAAATCACCTTTGAAAAAACCCATTGGAAAAGAATAAGAACATTTTCTAAATAAATCTTTTTTGTAAACACACTGAAAAAAAATAAAAAAATTCTTTGAAAAAATACCTGGGAAAAAGATTTCTTTGTAAAAACCCTTACAACGAAATAACTTTTTTGCAAAAATAACTTTGGAGACTTTGAAAAAATCCGTTTTCAAATAAATAAGAAGGAAAAATACATCTCCTTTGTAAAAATAACTTAAAATAAAATCTTATTTGCAAAAATGTCTTGGAATAAAAACTCTGTAAATGCACACTTTGGAAAGAAACATTTGCTGAAAAAACTCATTGGAAAAGAATAAGAACACTTTCTAAATAAATCTTCTTTGTAAATCCAAAAAAAAAAAAACTTCTTTGAAAAAATGCCCGGGAAAAAGATTTCTTTGTAAAAACCCTTGCAACGAAATAACTTTTTTGCAAAAATAACTTGGGAGACTTTGAAAAAACCCATTTTCAAAGAAATAAGAAGGAAATAAACGTTTTTTGAAAAATACTTAGAAAAAAAAAACCTTTGAAAAAACTCATTTGAAAAAATCATTTTCAAATAAATAAGAAGGAAAAAGACAACACCTTTGAAAAAATAACTTGGAATAAAAACTCTCTAAAATCGTCATTTTGGAAAAAAAAAAAACCTATTGCAAAGAAATAAGAAGTGTAAAAGCTTGGAATAAAAACTTATTTTGCAAAAATGCCTTAGAAAAGCAATCTTTCAATGTATTCCTTAGAAAGAAGTAACAAAAAAAATACTTCATAAAAAAAACTCCTTAGAAAATCCTTGGAAAAAAAACCCATTGCAAAGAAATAAAAAGTGCAAAAAGCTTAAAAAAAATACTTCATAAAAAAAACTCTCTTTGCAAAAAAAACTCCTTAAAAATTCCTTGGAAAAAAAACCCATTGCAAAGAAATAAGAAGTGCAAAAAGCTTAGAATAAAAACTTATTTTGTAAAAAGTTTTTTCAATGTATTCCTTAGAAAGAAGTAAAAAAAAATACCTTATAAAAAAAACTCCCTTTGCAAAAAAAACTCCTTAGAAAATCCCTTCAAAAATATTCTGACCAGAAAGTATGCGAACTTAAAATGTGCGAAATTAATTGAAGTATTTAGTTTTATTTATATAAGTTTAGAAAAGAAATTTTTTTTTTTTTTTTTTTTTTTTTTTTTTTTTTTTTTTTTTTTTTTTTTTTTTTTTTTTTTTTTTTTTTTTTTTTTTTTTTTTCTGGCCGACGAGATTTTTTTTACATTTGGTTATTTGGCCAAATAAACTTTGATTAAATTGACGTCGCCGTTACGGAAAACAATTATTCAGCCGAATAATTATTTGGCCGAATAACCTCTGAAACCTGAAAATCTGATTGTTTCTCACAGTTTTCAGGTTTCTCCATTTTCGGAAGGTAAAAATTATCTCTTACACTATAAAGCGACTGTCGGACTTGATACCATTAGTTTCGTTATTGAATCTACTTTCCGAATATATAGATTTCTTTATGTATAGGTAAGATCTGATATTTGTAATTATTTGTTTTCTTAACAGGTGTTGAGTTTAGTTTCATCTATTTCAAAATGCGGTGAAATGAAAAATCCATAACTTTAAAAATACACCACGAAAAAAATTGAGAAAACTATGGTGCAGTTAATTGGCGTGTCTACTTCAAAAGGGTATTCATAGAATTTTTAGTTTTATATTCAGTTGAGAGAAAAGTTTTGCGACAAAAAATATGTTGAAAATCGACAAGGTTTCCCCATTGATCGAATTCAAATAAATATAATAATTAGTGTATAGATCCATTTGCTACAAACTTATAGTCATGCAGTAGTGTATTGTGTGTAGATTTTCGTAGCATATTTGTTTTTGCAAAAAACAAGTTTAACAATGATTTTACGTGTCTGACAAAACATGGTTATTTTGTAGTCCTTTCATTTTATAAGAACACACTGTCAAACATTTGTCGAATCGACATATCAAATCTCAATATAAAAAATTGAAAAAAATATGGATAGCAAGCTAACATAATTCTCTAAAAGTTTGTTTTTTAGTGAAAAATGAAATTCCAAACAAAAATATCACTTCTATTCGTCCAAAGATGGAAAACATGAAAAATTCAGAATTATTTTCTCACGGAACCCCCCAAAATAGACACCCATCTTCATGGATTCACCGTTATGACCTGTGAACTAATTATTTTACAACTGTGAACTAATTATTTTACAACTGTGAACTAATTATTTTCAATTGTGAAATATGAATTTATTTTCCAACTTCTCGACTATCTCAAAGTTATAAATAAATTCCAAATTGAGATCATATTATATTATTTAAGGATACAAAGTGATGTGATTGGTTTCTCAAGAGTAATTGGTTTAAATTTAAGTTATGCAAAGTAAAAATGAATCCAATAGCATTTTATTATAAAAGTAAAAGTATAGTATTTGGTAGGATATGTTTATTACTATATTTATAGTAATATTACACTTGTATTAAATCTATTAAGAAAGATATGGATGGTGCCTTTAACCATTAGAAGATTATTTATTTATCAATTCAATTAGTCTCCCATTATTAACTTTTACTCATCATTTTCTTACAAAAAGAGTGGAGCACTCTCACCTTTGGAAGAGGTAGAAGGGTTGAGAGTTGAGTAAATATTATATTGGAAAAAATTTATATGTAGTGTTATGATAATATGTAAGGATTATGCTAAGATTATGCACCATAGGAGGTGATATTGTATACATCGTAGTAATACCAATATGATTGTGACGCCATAAATAATATCATTGCCATAGGAGCTTATAATCCAAACTAAGTTGTACTATTATATAGCAACACTTTGCTATATTTTCTAATGGATCTTGGTTGAGAAAATCACAGTGGTTGCACTATTACTCAATAGTCTGTTAATCATACCATTTCCATGATCATCCTTTCTATGACTATAAAACAATTTCATGAGGGTGTGTAATAGTGGAAGGTCTATCTTAGGATTAAAAGAGTAGCTAACAGGGAGGAGTTTTAAAAAGTCAGATGAATTATGGAGATATTGGAGATAAAAGTGGTTGTCTCATACTAGTTGATCTCTATAGTGTTGTGGCACCTTGTGAAGAGTTGCCCAATGTGATAATTGATCATTTGAGCTTGTAATATAGCATTAGGAAAGTTAAACGCAATTGGCATTTAAAAGTAGGTTTTGTCTTAGTACTCGGCATTCAATTATTATGTGGATGTTTGCCAATTACTTGCAAATAATTATTGATTATTTATATCTATGGTTTGATGCATTTATTAAAGATAATTTTGTGATGATAGACACATTTAAATCAAGGAATTAATATCATGATTATGTTTTTATTAATTGTTGATTCCACATGAACAACATATTCATTGTGGTTATGCTCAGATCCTAAAAGGAAATGAGTCTAGGTAGATGATAGAATATTCTATTCTAGTCATACTACACTAAATAGTAATGTGGTGAGGGTAGCGCCATATTATGGTAAAGAGTGGTATAATCCTTTTATGAATTTTTTATGTAATTGTAATGATACATTATATGTGATTGCTTTATTTAAAATATACAAATAATTGTAAATAATTCTTTAAGTCGTTATGAAGTTCACAAGGCATGTGTTTTCTTCTTAATACAAGGTGTGTGATATGAACTAGATGTATCTAGTGAATAGAGTGAAGTATTATTGTAGTAAGTTATGATATGAAATTTATGTACAGTGTATATTTTCCAAGATTTAAGATATATAACTTATAAAAAAAATATAAAGGGAAAAATATATCAAAGTATTTCCAATATTTTCAAAGTTTGAGAGATTCAACTTGTTAATACAAGAGACATATAGTGACTTATAACACTCAATATTCACCTTTGGAATGTAAATTGTTAAACTTATGTTATTTTGTTCAATATCATACTAATTTATGGATGCTTGTTGATCTATGACTGTGGTGATGATGTTTGAAAACGAAAAAGGAAAAAGAGGTTGAATATTTTACTAGATATTTTTTTAAGATATCTCATATTGAATTTTAGATGGAGATGGCCCGTCAAGGATAATGAGGACATCAACCATTCAAGAAGGGAAGAATGTCATGTACCAATTTCCCTCTCGAATAAATAAAATAAGAGTTCTTGAAAATACAAACAAAATGTAAAAAGTAAAAGTAATTAGTTATTTTGTGGTTGTGTAATAACAAAAGGTTATGATGTAAAAGTAAAGGGTTGTTACTTTTGGTAATGAAGCCTTCATTTTTTATTTTAATTGGACTTTGGACATTGGCTTGGGGGAAGGGAGGAAATTGGGAATAAAGGTGTTTGTGACAAGAGATATCAGGAATAAAGGTGCTCGTGACCTATGAGATACCTTGTATTGTAATACAGGAGAGTGAACCTGGCCAATTGGTTATATGTGGGGCAACTTAGTGTTGATTATAATTCTCAGCTGCGAGCAAGGAAAATTCTGGCAGTTTGGTTGTGAGAAGGGAAGATTCTCGTATTGACCTCTCTGGAATCCAATCCAAGTGTTACTAGAGATAATTCCTTGCACTTGTACTTCATTTTAAAATAATAAATACAATATTATTTCCTATTGTTGGCTATGTTGAATTAATTTATTATATAATGTATTTCTACAATGTGTTGAATTTCTTGAATAATACATGTATATGAAAATACACATTTATATTGAAAATAAAGTAGAATGATATTGTACATGTTTTCATTTTATCAAATATGAATTTAATATGAAATTTGAGAGTAGGGAATAATACCCTCACACGATGAGTCAGATCCAAAATTTTGGGTGTTGTATTTTGACAGATCCAATTCAAAAGAAGGTTGAGGTGTTGTTTTCATCCATACTGATCCACAAGGCAACAAAACCTAATCGCTTGTAGACTTGAATTCGAGTGCACTAAAAATACTGCAGAATATGTAGCGCCAATTCAAGGTTTAAGAAAAGTTATCGATATGAATTTTAAATTTTTAGAATTTTTTGGTGATTCAGAGATTGTTGTCAAACATGTATGAAAATCAATCAAATTTGTCTCTAATCATCTAAAAAATTACCAACAGGAGGTGTAGAAACTAATTGGTAGTTTTTCTTCTTTTAATATTATTTATATACCTTGAAATCATAGCTACAATGTTGTCATGCTTGCAAATGTTGCTTCTAGACCGATTCCATCAAAGGGACTTTCAATTAACGAGTTTTCTATTGATTTTTTTTCAGAACTTCCATACCATATAACTTGACAAATTGGAGGGTGTTTGACAATGACAAACATATTATTAATTTTATCACCCTCAAAGACACCTTTAAGGACTCATCCATTGACAAATTGTAACATGATAAATATTTGAAAAGTCTTACTGAACCTCCTATAACCAAGACGAAAGGGATAAAAAGAACCCATTACAGCTGCAACCTCCTTCAACATTCTTTCTTTGAAATGATTGGGGCCCCTCCTTGATTTTCTTTCACCTTGGGATAAGTTTGGTGTTCTTCAGGTTTAGAAAAGTATTGTTTGAAAATCCTCCCCCAGACCTCGAGAGAAATGACTTAAATTTTTTCTAAGTTTCCCTATTTCGGGATATTTTTCTCATTTTTTGTGTTTCGGTGAAATTTTATGAGTTTTTCTATTTCGGTGAGTTTTGATGAGTTCTCCAATGTATCATCCCTTTTCCAAAATTTCATCAATGTTTCTCCCGGTCATTTTTTAAACCACAAAGTGCTTCTCAACTCAAAAAATTTCGCCAAAACGGTTCGGCCAATCTTGGAAAGTTAAGCCGAAAATATCGATAAAACTCGTCAAGATTCATTGAAACGCTTTGGTAGAACTTGTTAAGAATCATCGAAACACTTTAGGGAAAATCTGTTAGCTCACCGATAAAATTGGTTTCCGACCGTCGAAACACTCGGGAGATTTGATTTCATCAAAAATCATCTAGATCCGTTGAAAAGCATCGGTGAAACTCGTCAAGATCCATCGAAACGCGTCAGCGAAACTCGTCAAGATTTGTCGAAACACGTCGAAAAAACTTGTCAAGATCCACCAAAATGAATCAGCGAAACTCGCTAAAAGTTGTCAAAGCACTTTGATGTGACTTCCTCAAACCCACTGAAAATCTTGTTTTCACTCCCATCACTTTGATGTGACTTCCTCAAACCCACTGAAAATCTTGTTTTCACTCCCATTTTAACCACGTGTTTGACCCAAAGTTAAAAGGGAATTAACCTTGAAGCTATAAATAGAAGTTTTACCCACCTCTATTTCACTGTGTATTTTTCCTCTTGGTCGTTGTGCACACGCTATTGTGTACACTTCCCTAATATGTGTGCACACATCTAGATGAAGTTGAGCTAGCGCTATGACGGCCTGTAGCCAAACGTGATATTCCACCTGTCTACAGGCCACCAAGTGTTTTTCTTTCGTGTTGAGACCATCTCTGATTACCAAGTTGGTTATCTAAGATATGGGTTTTTCTTCGATGCCCTACGATTTCCACATAGTAAAACCAACGTCCCTCCTCTAGTTATTGATAGCATGGGAAAAGTATTTTATGGCCCTATTATACCCTCTCACTCATGGTTGTTGTTAGCAAATCTCAAGGGCCAAACCTTAGCCACGCTTTTCTCTTTCCAAAGGAAGGTTAAATCCATCGAGGTTTCCCATTTTCCTTCTGGAGAAAGGGTTGTTTTTTTTTCCCTAATCATCTGTGATGCCTTGGAAGGGGATTCTGCGCCCATAACCAATTGATCTATGGAAGCCAAGGTTTTGATGGCATTGTCCCTAGGCGAACTTGCATCCCCTCTTTGTGCCTATCAAATTGTCTGATCCCTTGTCCATTAAGCTGAGAACACTGGTTGAGCAACGTGTCTTCCCATTATTACCGATTGCATGGCGGGAAGTTGAATGTCAAGATTGGAACATTGAAATCATAAACCCTCATACAGATGACAAAAACTATGTTGATTCTAAGATGTTTGGGGCCACCTGTTCATGAATGGATTTATTTTTGCTACTGTGGCCATTTCTTATATCTTCATTTACATTGACTAATCATGTTTTAGTTCATTTGTATGTGATGGATTTATATCCCATGGAAAATAAAGTTGTTCATAATGGCTTGCAGGATCCTACAATTTCGCGATGAAACACAAGGAAACACCCTAAAGCTATGCTAGAGATACCTTTAAACGATGAACAAGTTGAAGAAGTTTCATTACAAATTCAATATGATGACACTCAGAGTACAAATGGAGTTGATCCGGAGTACAAGTGGGGTGAAATGTATCAGTTATTCAACCATGAGGAGTGTCAGGGCGTCGGTATCAAAGAGGTACTTATTTACTAGAACATTAAAAGATTTGGCCTTCACAAAGCGGCAGCAAGAGACGAATTATTCCCTTGTGCAGAGGTGATAGGTGTTACACCTTAAATTGACACCTTAATTTGTCATGCTTGGTTTTCATGCTTCATCACTCAGAAGCATGGTTTTTATGCTCCATAAAGGTGTTTGTGCCCTTCATCATGTGGTTAGTTCACTCCATAGACCAATTTGGGAGATAATCCTATCGTTTGGGGGTCGAAACCCACTTTCCTAAACCCTAGATTGAGCCTTGGAAGGGAATTATTGCCCCCCTCCCCTTGTTCAAGGAGGGATAATTCCAGGAAGCTAGTGTTAGAGTAGCATTAATTCCACTTTTTATCCCTCTGTGGCCTTCCTTGGGGGAGAGATCATTTTTCCTCAATCATTTGGGTTGAATCAAGGACCAAGATTTGGATGAGATTTTGAAGGGATAAGCCCATCATTCGAGTCACTCCCTCCTCCATTCTAAGTAACCCTAATCTCTCATGATACAATATATCCTCCCTTGATCCAATCATTACTCCAAGTAGTTTGGCCTCCCTAATCCTATAAATCGAGCTCATTCTTTGGATTTGAAACATGGAAAGAAGGCTTGGACATGCCATCCTTATGCTAGTTTGATTCTCAAAGGATCTAGAAGGAGATATTGGAGGAGATGTTGCTAAGTCAAGTATAACTTGTAATGTACTTCTTTATGGCTTTCCATTTAGTACAAACTTGCCCTATTTCTCCCAAATTCATGTCTTTCATGGTGAATGTATGAATTTGTCTATATTTTGATAGTTGGATATTTTTTTATACATTTTTTTCTTTGGAGAAGGTTTTGTCATGTGCTAGTGAATATGTCCATAAGCCTAGATCTCAAGTCTAGGAGCTGGATCAAGCTAGGAGCAGTGAGAACAACCATCGAAAGTGAGGTAGGTCATCTATCTCCTTTAATTTTTCCATAGCTTGTTTGCTTGTGTATGAACTATGTCTAAGAGGATGTTAGTGTCCACTTGTTTACTTCTATCTTGGATTGGGGAATAGGGAACCACTTCATAATCCAAGAGAATTTCTACCTATCCATAGGGAGAATTTTCTACCATAGAAACTGGCGAGCATGCTAGGGACTTTCCCTAGTTTCACTAGCCCTTTGAGTGCTTGTTTGGATGATTGAATCTCTTCAAATTTGCATTTTATTTTCAATTATTTCCCTTCCTAATCATCATTAGGAATTCCTTTGGGTCAAGAACTCAAGACACCTTCTGATATGAGCAAGAAGAGTCATTCATTTGACTTTCAAGGACTTTATCACCCCCCCAAAGAAGCATACAAAGCAATAATTCCAATTTACACCTCCCTGGTAGTTGTCTAGGGAGTGATAATTTCCATTTTATCACTCCCTGGTAGCTTGCCAGGGGGCGATATTCCCTTTTTATCACTTTGTATGTGACCTCACAGGGGCAATATTCCTCTGTTTGGGGCTTTGTTGGGCCTTTCTTGCTTGGTTTTGCTTGGTTTTTGGCCTCAAAAGTTGTTGTGTGAGCCTTTGTTGCTTGATAAAAGCTATGTATGCCTTTGAATTGAGTGTTTAATTGTTTTTTGTATTCCTATTTGGTCCCTTTCTTTCCTTTCCAATGTTTGGATGTGTCACATCAACCTAGGCCAACTTGATCCTTCGTTGAAGCTCGCAACCTCTCTGATTTGATTCCTCTAATCCAGTGGTATTCATACCTCTCTAACCTTAGTTATAAACCTCCCAAAACTCATTTAGGTGTGTTTGGGCCTATTTTATTGTGTTTGGAACCAATTTGGTTGTGTTTGGGACCTACTTGATTGGTTTGGGATTTAAAGTATGTTGTTTGGGACACTTGCATTTTGGTTCTAATTTGGGTGAAACATTGATCGCTATTGAGCCCAGGAACACTGTATCCATATCACAACTCTTCATTGCCACTTTATTTTGCTTGGATTGAACATAAACTGTTTCAAAAAGACCTCTTTTCATTGTTTGTTTTGCAAGTTGGATAGTTGGGTTTGTTGCAAGTAGCAAGCTTTGAAGGTCTTTGTGATATCCAAATCCTTTGATATTTGATAGTTTGGGTGGATTGTTGGTCTTCTTTGGATTCTTTGGTATTACTTCATTTAAAAAAGTCATTGGAGTCCTTTTATTTCAAAATTGCAACAAAAAATTGTCTTTTGAAGCCCCTTACGCAATTTGAAAGCTCTTGAGAAGAAAAAACTTTACTTGTGTTATTTACTATTAGATCTATTGCAATTGACATGGAATTTTGTTAATAGAAACAAAGAATATTGTATTTCAAGCTTTGAATTCAGGTTGTAAGCGTTTGAAAAGTGAAAGTTTGCTTCATCTTCTTTTATTTTACAAGTCTTTACAAGAGAAATCAAGTCTTGTGGATTGGAACAAAGAAGTTTATTTTGAGTCTTTTAATGCAATTTAAGGGTCTTTGAAAGCAAAGTTTGTCTCCATTCCTTTAGTTCTTTTGCAAATAGCATTGAATCCTTTAGATTGAAATGAAGTAGTACATGTTTCGATTTTTTGTAGAAGTTTTTTGAAAAAACAAGAAAAAGTCTTTCATTTTTTGGTGTTTGTTGAAAAGGATTGTCTTTTATTTGATTGTGTATTTCGGAAGATTGTTTGTTTGGTTTGGTGTTGCTTTCCTCATTCATTGAAAAGATAAGTGGAAAAATTAATTGTGCATTGTATGAAAAGCGAAAAAAAATTGCATTTCATTGGGTGTTTGCATTGAGAAGAAGAACTCATCTCCCTTGCTTAGATAGAGTTCATCGAAACAAAATCTTTGCATTTGCATTTAGTTGCATGGTTTGGAGTCAAGTTATCATACCATAAGTTTCATATTCATGTACCCTTTGAGTAAAAAACTTCCTTAAAATCAACCAACGCGCTAATAAAATCAATTTGACTTTTTATTTTATAGCACATCAACAATAGTATAGGGATTAGAGCTTTTGGATTAGGAAAAGTGAGTAAACTATCCAAAAGATACTAAAATGAGACTAGGAACACTAATGAAAGAAAATCCATTAGTATCATGAAGTGCTTGTTGGGAAAGCTCCTCTAAGACATGATTCAAGCGGTAGGATAAGTAGACAAGAGTGCTCGAACCGGTCCCCGACATTCTCTCTCGGTGTGGTTATGCGAGTTAGGGAGTAATCTTAGTAGTGGCAAGTCCTTGGGATGACACTATTATCTGATTTGATTTGAATCTAATACATTTGTCTTACGTTCCCTGCCCATTCACAAAATCCCTCTCCCATGACCATTCTGCCCAACCACCAAAAGTGAAGTGGTAGACATAGTTGCTTTTAGTATATTCCATCTAAAAAAGATAAATACATGTTCACTATTTTTGCCTTGCCAAAAAGACTAATTTTGTCATGTAGATTGCATTCTACTCTAAGGGTCCTCTTTTCTTGTAGCACCCTACAAGGTTCTAACATTGTAACAGATGCTATGATGTTTATATAAATTTACTACAATAAGGATTTAGAGTACTAACAACAACATGCAATTTCTATTTGTGTTGTTGTTCACTGTAATTTAGGCTAAGAAATAAATCCTTTGATGTGATTTTCAAATAGAATCTATAGCAAATAATATGAAGCTATAAAGATAAACTTCAAGCATTAAATCTGAATTATATTGAGCAGATAACTAAAACATATTTCCAACAATTTATTCCCAGCTTAAATTATAGCAGAAATTCACAGCTTAACAAGAAGGAAAATACCCATGGGGTGTAGAATAGATGGTGAATGGGTGTAGTGTTAAGGCACTCCTTGTGTAAGGTCGCACCGGTTTGAAACTCTGTGGGTACGAGCCTTACAACAACAACAAAAATTGTATATCAAATTATTATTTCCCCCCATGATGGGTGTGATTCTCCACAGGTCACGCGAAGTGATCATGTATAACCTTCCAGGTTGGTGGAGGGGGAGACCATGCAAGCTAGCATGTGTCCACCCAAAAGGTCTCAGAAACACGCATCTCCCTCTTGCCATTATGATTTTTTTTCGTCTCATACTGTTAGTTTTTCATCATTTAATTCAATATTATCTAGGATCTTAACTGAGAGAACAACATGTACAGCATATCAAACATAAGAGACAAGAGACACAAAGCATTTCACCAGGGAAAACCAAGAAGGTGAAAAACCCCGCAACTTCCTCAAAGATAGAATGAGCACCAATACAAAGATCACAAAGATCAAACCCCAAAACAAGATATAGTCTCCTAGCAGCTTGTCCTCCTCCACTCGTGCGCACTCCTCATCTCTCTCACTAATGTGAAGTGAGTGAGTGAGTGAGTGAATGAATAAATAGAGAGGTGCTCCTCTCTATTTATACCTTACCTTTACTTACCTTTTACTCTAATTGGGCTGACCTCCCTTAAGAGAGTCTAATAACCCATTACCACTTGTCACTGGGCCGACCCATTACCACTTGTCACTAGGCCGACCCCACTAGGGTGGTCTAATAACCCTTTAACCCATACTGGGCCGACCCCTCTAAGGTGGTCTAATAACCCATCAAATATAAGTTACGACACTTACAATATAACTTGCGACACTTCCAATTGGAGGAATAATACATCTTCGTTGGGGATATAATAAAGTACAAATATAATATACAAGTGAATATCTTCTGAAGTTACAAATACATCAACACTCCCTCTTAACTAGGAAGGTATTCTCTTGACACAGGTCATCAATACATATCGGCACAAGTCTTCAATTCTGGAGTTGGATCATCGTCACTGGATCACGGAACATCATCGTTATTGCTGTTGTACTCGTCATCTCGATCACTGGTGCTATCTCTAAATTCTTCTCGTCATTGGAAGTTCTACAGAGCCAACCCTTTTTCATGCCAGATGTAGGCCTAGCCTCCTATAGGTCTTCATCATCTCTACGAGCAGCCTGATAGAGGTGGAATCTCATGATTGATTATGTGCCTCTGCAAATCCTGACAAGAGCATCCTAGGATCCTTTATGTGCCTTAGCACGACCGGAAATATCTCCCAAGACTGATTACATGCAGCCTCTGCAAAACATGACAAGAGCATCCCAGGATCCTTTATGTGCCTTAGCACGACCGGCAAGATCTCCTAGGACTGATTACATGCAGCCTTCACAAAAATTTAAAGAGCATCCCAAGAACGTTTATGTGCCTAGCACGATCGGCAAGATCTCTAAAGAGCATCCCAGGAAGTTTACGTGCCTAGCACAACCTATCAGATCTCCAAGACTGATTACATGTGAACAGGAAAAACCTTAGAAGAGCATCCCAGGAACGTTTATGTGCCTAGCACGACCGGCAAGATCTCTAAAGAGCATCCCAGGACTTTTACGTGCCTAGCACAACCTATCGGATCTCCAGGACTGATTACATGCCTCCCTTGCAAAACCTTGAAAGAGCATCCCAGGACTGATTACGAGCTTACTGCTCATCCTATCGGATCTCCCGGGGAGCTATTACATGATACTGCACAACCTGCCACATATCCATGGCCTCGAAGTATCACCCTGATACTCATGATCAACCTGATCATCCTCGCACGAAGCATCATCCCGATGCTCATGATCATACTAATCATCATACAGTGCATCATCCTGATGCACATCATCATCACGTGATCATCTTAATCATCATCATAGCATCATCCCGATGCATATCATCTGGAGCATCGTCCTGATGCTCATCATACATGATCATCATCATAGCATCATCCTAATGCATATCATCTGGAGCATCGTCCTGATTCTCATCACACATGATCATCCTGATCATTATCATACGTAGCATCATCCGTAGCATCGTCCCGATGCTCATCACACAACACTTACATCCACAGCCATGGGAAGGATCCTCCTACCACCATGCTTGGAATGGATCCTGCAAATGTGTCCCACCACTTCCTCCTCGAAGTATCTTCTATCTGAAGAATACCAAGCCTATCTGAAGAACACCAAGCCTCTCTCTGGAGTACTCGAACTTCACTCTGGCTAGTGGTTTGGTCAACACATCTGCAATCTGCTCATCCATCACAACATACAGGAGCTTCACTGCTCCTCTCTGCACCATATCCCTGATATAGTGATACTTGATCTCGATGTGCTTCGACTTGTCATGGAACACCGGGTTGTCAGACAACTTCACACAACTCTGGTTGTCACAGAAGATACAAGTAGCATCCAATTGGAGATCAAACAAATCAGACAGTAGCTTCCTTAGCCATACTGCCTCACAACTAGCCGAACAAGCTGCGACATACTCTGCTTCGGCTGTACTCAGTGCTACGCAGGATTGCTTCCTGCTAAACCAAGAGATCACACCTGATCCCATACTGAAGCAGCACCCCGAAGTGCTCTTCCTATCTGCATCACTGCCTGCCCAATCTGAATCAACATAACCCTCCAGGTTAAAATTTTGATTCGCATCATACTTGAGCCCATAATCAACCGTACCCTTCAAGTACCTTAGAATATGCTTTACAGCAATCAAGTGAACATGTCTAGGATCCGTTAGGAACTGGCTCAAGGTGTTCACAGCAAAGCAAATATCCGGTCTCGTGTTCATCAGGTACATCAAGGACCCAATCATCTGACGATACATCGTGGCATCAACCGACTCTGATGAAGCATCACTCAATAGCTTCAGGTTCGATGCCATAGGTGTGGCCATGGCCTTGTAGTCCCTCATCCCGAACCGCTTTAGGATCTCTACTGCATTCTTCCCTTGTCCTCGAAAGATTCCATCTGTACTTTGCCACACCTCCATACCTAGAAAGTAATGCATCATACCCAAGTCCTTCATCTCGAACTCGGCAGCAAGATTCCTCTTCGTGTCGCCAATCAACCTATCTCACCTATCACAAACAAGTCATCTACATACAGTAGGAGTATCACAGGATTTCCTCCCTCAACCTTGTAGTAAAGGTTGGAATCCGCTTTACTCTTGGTAAAGCCCAAACTAGACAGGAAGTTGTTAATCCTGCCATACCAAGTCCTGGGTGCTTGTTTCAAACTGTACAAGGCTTTCTTTAATTTGCACACATGTGACTCCCTGTGACATGTGTCTCAAAACCGAGTGGCTGCTCCACATACACTTCCTCTTCGACTACACCATTCAAGAAAGTTGTCTTGGCATTCATCTAGTGTATTTTCCACTTCATCACTGCAGCCAGAGCAAGTGTTGTTCTGATGGAAGTGTATCTGGATACAGGTGCAAAAGTTTCTTCGTAATCTATCCCTTCTTTCTAGGAGAATCCACGAGCCACAAACCTTGCCTTGTATTTCTCTATGCTACCATATGCAGCATGCTTGATCTTGTAGATCCACTTGGAAATCACAACAAACTTCCCTTCTGGTCTTGGAACCACATCCCAAACATCATTCTTCATGATCGACTGGTATTCCTCGACCATGGAATCCTTCCATTACTGCATCCTTGATCCTGGGAACTTCAGATTCTTCAATATCTTCAATAGGTGGTTTTCTTGAACTTCGTCGCTAGAACAAATGCTGTTGTCCTTCTTTTGTAGGTGATTGTACACGATCTTTCCTACAAGTCAAATTAAATTGCATGATTAGAAACTTCTCATATTTTTCAAAACAAAATCTTACACATACGGACATATGTCATACAATCATGCAATTATCTTAGCCAATGCTTCAATACAACATTTATCCATATCCCATAGCTTTCTAGATGCCTTCCATCTCTACCAAAACATTGTTAAAAGTGTGCACAACTCCCAACATGTCAGCAAAGAGGTTTCATTCTAGATAATTAGCAATGGAATGTTGTACAGTACCATAGGCCACTTACCCATTACTTGCATATTAGTAGTATCTTGTTCATTAATGCAACTTTTCTAAAATGCATAATGTACATCCTAAATCTAGGAACATAAGTATGTACATGAATGAACAACATCATTTAAGTAATAAGAAATGACAATTCAAATACTTATCTTTGTTTGCTTGTTGGGTGGACTCCCTCTCAATCTTTGCTTCCTTACAGGAATTACTGGAGTGTTCTCCCTCTTGATCTTTGCTTCCTTGCAGGAACTACTGGAGTGTGCTCCCTCTTGATCTTTGCTTCCTGGATTATCTATCTTTGAACTTATATCCATCCTGGACCACTATGCATGCTTAAGTGTGCACTAGTGTCATCATTGTGTCATCCTCAAGATCTCATACATAATCAGACATTCATTAGTATAATCTCAATACTACCAAAACATTGTGATTCTAAATAATCTTAAACATGTATGGTCATGGTCATTGCATACACAATTAATTTTTTACCAATGTTAGTATTTAAGGTTTCAGGGAGGACTTCTTTTACTCATGCATATTCTTATTTGACCATAGGACTCTTCTAGTTTGTCATATCATTAATCAAACTAAGAAGCATAATACGCATAAACCCATGATTACTCTTCATGAGGACTCTTCATGAATAATCGTTATCAATCATACAAACGTATACTTATATGAGATCCTAACACAAGGTAGGATTCCAACTTGATATATGAAAAACATACCTAGATTATCATGTTTGCGAGTTATGTGTAACATACCCAAGCAATGTCTTCTTTGTTCTCTTCAATGATTTAGAGACCTTGTGCTAGTAACCTGCATATCTCATAAGTTAACCATTGTAGAATCAAATTATACATACCTCGTAAGTAGAGATTCTATGTGATCAATGGATATGGATGAGTCTTTGTCTTCATGTCACCATGGTCATATGTTCTTGATCTAGAACTTGATTTGTCTTTCTTGATGTACCTTTCATGTTAGCGGACCACATCATCCTCATACAACACCACAGTGCTTTAGTACAATCATAAGTGTCATAACCCTAACCAATGAATGTCTTCTATCATTCAGATGCATTCATACTTTTACTAAGGTGATAAGACAATTCTAAAATTAATCAATGATTGTACTAACCTCAATAATGTGAAGACAAGCTTAAACATGAACATATTTCAAAACATACCTGTATCTACTCAAGTTATACCTGTCGGGATTGTTTGTAGTCTTCTTATGTAAGGCCTTAGCCTCATATCCCTCTGGAACTTGGGACTTCTTCACTTATGTAGGTGTCCAATTCATTCTCTTCTAGGATTAACCCAATCCACTTTGATTTGTTGAAACTGGATCTGGAGCTGGCTAGGGTTTGACAGAGAAACCCTAAAAATCCAAACTTGGAATTTCAAACTTTTGTCTAGACAGGGAGATGCATTTGACTGAGGCGAGCAAGTTGGTGTGCTCATATTTTGAAAACTCCAAAAATTGACCCTTCAAATTTGACCTGCGAATTTCAGATCTACAGCTTCTGTCAAAATCTGGTTTTCTAGTCAAAATCCCAAACTAGGGTTTGATAGAGCTCAGGGTTCTGCCCAACCAAAAAGTTTGATCTTGGTCTCTAAATTTCGATTTTGCTGAGGAGATCAATCCCATGCTGAGAGAACTCCAAAATTCCACTTCTGTCAAAATCCCTAATTTCCTACAGCAGTGACGGGCCAAAAATGAAAATGCTTAGAATCCAATTATGTTTTAACAGAAATATATGCTATATTGTTTCTGGTGCATCTCCAAAATTTCGTATCCTCGGGGTCTGAAACTTCTTGTGGTAGCATGACCTGTCATCTTTCCAACCCCACAGATCTGATCTCAAATGGATTCTCTATGAGATAGATATGCTAAGTGTCACACCATGACCTGTTTATGGGATGAAACAGCATAGCGAACTTGTACGGCATGCCACGTGTCATTGTTTCAACTTCGGACTCTGAAATTAGGACCTGTGAAACAATAGTTTGTTCCCTAACTGCCACTTTTTACGGAATTCCATTTGGAGATTCCTAGCCCGAGATATGACCTCTGTTCCTAGGTCACCTGTTTAAGGATGCATTCTGGAAGAGGCAAAAACCCTAACTTGTACGGATCATATCTCACAAAGTACAACGAATCTGAGGCTGATATTCTGACACAAGGTACATGAACATTTCATATTCGTCTTGTAAAAGTTTCAGATCCTTAACCTTCTCCAAAACTGATTTATAGCGAAAGTTCCACGATGACTAGTTTTTACTATATCAAGCCCTAGCTTCCAAATTGTCGCAAGTGCAACAAGTGTCGTAAATGCCATACAATGCCTTCCTTCGGGTTAGCTCTGATACCATGTTAGTTTTTTATCATTTAATTCAATATGATCTATGATCTTAACTAAGAGAACAACATGTACAACATATCAAACATAAGAGACAAGAGACACAAAGCATTTCACCGGGGAAAACCAAGAAGGTGAAAAACCCTGCAACTTCCTCAGAGATAGAATGAGCACCAATACAAAGATCACAAAGATCAAACCCCAAAACAAGATATAGTCTCCTAGCAGCTTCTCCTCCTCCACTTGTGCGCACTCCTGCTCTCTCTCACTAATGTGAAGTGAGTGAGTGAGTGAATGAATAAATAGAGAGGTGCTCCTCTCTATTTATACTTTACCTTTACTTGCCTTTTACTCTAATTGGGACGACCTCCCTTAGGAGAGTCTAATAACCCATTGCCGCTTGTCACTGGGCCGACCCCACTAGGGTGGTCTAATAACCTTTTAACCCATACTGGGCCGACCCCTCTAAGGTGGTCTAATAACCCATCAAATATAAGTTACGACACTTACAATATAACTTGCGACACTTGTAAATACAAATGACAACACTTCCAATCGGAGGAACAATACATCTTTGTTGGGGATACAATAAAGTACAAATATAATATACAAGTGAATATCTTCCAAAGTTACAAATACATCAACATGTACAAGCAATTGGGGAATCTCCTGTCCAACATTCAGTTCGTAAGGTCCTCCTATGTGCGAGTATTCATGGTGAATAACTCCCATCCTAGCCATCTCTCCACGGATGAATGCATCATGAAGTGGTTTCTAATTGGGAAGAGTCGATAAAGGAACCTTTACAAAAATGGTTTGGATAGTTCCCTTGGTCGTAGAAGTTCTTGGTATTGTCGTAATTGGGTGACTCTATGGTGTATCCCTCTCCATCGTCGTGAGTGCTTCTCTGTCTGGAACTCTCTCGACCCCCCATCTACAATGGTGTGAACCAAGGTGACTTAGAAAAAGACTTTTAAAGGCCCTTGGGGGGAAAATATGCCTCGAACCATAATGGATATGAGGAACGCCCAGGGCTACTTCAAGCAAAAGGTGAAGCCGGAAACTAGAGTGCATGTCTTCGGAATGGAAAACCATCTTCACATCATGGGAAAAAATCCAACCTCTAAGTAGTTAGTGTAAGATTTGGGGGGCATGGTAGAAAACTCGGGCTCCACCAGGACCCAAGAAACCCATTACACTCGTAACTTAGGTATGATGTGGAATATGAAGGCCCTTTTCAGTTTGTCGCTAGAAGACTTCATGGAAGGAAATTTTCAAGAAGAACCCAACAACATTCCTTTGGTTGCTTGGATTGCTAGTTTGGAGTAGGGGTTGCAGAAACTGGCTCACAACCAATTAGTTGTTGATGAAAGGATTAATGTCAAGCTTAATGCTTTGGAAAAATATTGACTGGAAATACTTTCAGTCGAGCGCCTTAATCAAACACCTTGGCCTCGCAGTTGATATTCCACCACTGCCCTCACGCCTATCAATATGATGTTGCTTAGTCGGTCAAGATTGGGCCTCCAGGTGCTCACTGTCCAATCTCTTGTCCTATCCTCATTTTTTATAATGATTAGCTCTGTTATAGAATTCTATGGTGTTAAAATAGGTCTAGTTTATGGTTTAGACAATCCCGTTTTTTATATTTTGTACATAACACCCAACCTGTGGGGATCCATTTTGAATCATCTCTACAAATTGTTAGTCCTCATATTTTCAGATATTTTTCATAAACAGTCGCAAAACAGGAGTAACAATCCAAACAGTTTCATACAGACTCAAGATGTGGCTATTTTGAAAACCTTTATCTTATAAAATTTTCTTAGTTTAATATAAATTCGAATGTTACAAAAAAAACAGTAAGGAAATACCTCTATCTTCCATTTAATCTTACTCAATGTAATGCAGTCCAATATCCTTATATTTCCACTTGCCCAAACTAGACTTAATCCTCCCAACCAGCTAAGACCAACCTATTCCGCTACCTAACTCCATTAAACCTTGGCCTTCCTATCCTTCCATGCCTAAAGCTCCAAGAAAAACAACAATCAACAGACCAAAATCAAAATAGTCCATAATCAGTCCAATACTTCCAATAGATCCAAAATAGCTTAATCTTATTTTCTCCTTCAAGAAACGTTCTTCCAAAATAAAACGACCTCTTGGCATCCACACTACTTCCTCCTCCCTATTTATTTAATTTGCATCCCCATGTCGCCAAGTCTCCTCAACCCCTCTCATTAATGGGCCATCAGCTTTCCCTTCTAGATTTTAGAAAAAATCTTTAAAAAATAAAATAATAATAAAATATAATGCAAAGTTTTTTTTCTTATGTTATTGTTAGCTTATTAATTAAATTTGACATCTTCCATCAAAATTTATGACAACCCACCATACCCATTTAGTTCATCATACCAACCAATAATCAAAGTCATCAATAACTTAATTTAGTAATCAATACATCAAGTAATTGTACAAGTGTACATGCACAATGTATGTATGCATAGCTAGCTTATACATATCTTGTGTGTGTACTAACGATAAACAATCACTAGCTCTAATTCATAATTCATGTATGTTCACAACCAAGCATGTAGGACTAAATCAAGTAAATGCATCATCCAATTATCGTTACTAACCAAATTACAGTGATTCATCAATCATTGATCATCACACTTAATTATCATAAGTGAGTCCAAACAAGTGTTCTAAACACAGTTGGAACCAAGTAAGGAAATAAGAATGGCACATCTAATCCCAAGCAATATTCTCAACTAACTATGAATCATCCTTCTTCATTAACATAATTCCATCTTCCACATCCTATAATTTCCTATGTTGCAATATACTAAAGTGTCAACTATATTGACCTAACTCCATGTATATAACCCGAAGGAAAAAGCATAGACTATATCAGCCTACTTCCCTAATAGGAAACCAATGGTCTGTTGGCACTATGATTCAGTTGTCATTGATGGTTGGAAAGCAAACAAGGCGGGTGACTCAAACCATACCAACTTCAGTTTACTAAAGTTGCGACTGATTTTGAAATACAAGAAAAGAATGTTGTTAGACAACCTGCAACTCAGACAAGCTGTGACTTAGACAAGCTGTGACTCAAACGGCTGCAACTCGGACAGCTATGACTCAGACAAGCTGTGACTCAGACGGTTGCAACTCAGACGGTTGCGACTCAGACAGTCATGACTCAGACGGTTGAGACTCAGATGGTCGTGACTCAGGTAGCCGCGACTCAGACGGCTGAGACTCAGACGACCGTGACTCAAACAGTCGCGACTCAGACAAGCTGTGACTCACAAACATTTATTTATTTATTAATTAGTCAGTTACAGCGTGTAAGTTCTGGAAGTCAAAGAGACAGTTCAATTTTCGAATTGGGAGTTAAAGAGACAGTTTCAATTTTTAGAATTGGAATATCTGGAAGTTAAAGAGACCGAGGCATATAACTTCAGCATCTATAAAAAACAATTGATGAGAACAAAATCAGTGTGAGAATTGAAAGGATGAAGAGGAGTGGTTGCTGATGAAGCTGTGATTCGAAGAAAACAATTCATAACAAAAATGTATGGCTCGATTTAATGAAGAACAGAATGCCTAGAAACTCAAGCTGTAGCAGCACAGAACAAAAATGAAAAGGGTATGTACTGATATATCTGAACCAGTGTGATATAATTGACTGAAAAATTCTTAACAATTTAGAAGAAAAATGTGTGGCTCGATTTAATGAAAAATAGAATGCCCAGAAACCCAAGTTGTAGCAGCCCAGAACAAAAATGAAAAGAGTATGTACTGATATATCTGGACCAGTGCGATATAATCGACTGAAAAATTATTACATAGGGTGGAAGGAAGGTGCTAGGGAGGATTGATTTCCTCTGTAAATCAGGTTGATGCTTGAATATTGGGAGTGGGTGCTTCCCTCTAGTGGATGCTAGAAAAACATGAGAGTTGGTGCTCTCAACAAGTTGCAGCTTGTTAAATAGAGGTTGTAGCCTCATCTTGAGTTGGTGCTCAAAGATAATTGATGTACAGGAGTTAAAAACTACTTATCATTCTAAGAAGAAGAGGTTTTTTCCCTTTATGGGTTTCCTCATGAATATATGTATCTGTGTACATCATATGTGTGAATGATGATTACTAGTTCTTTGCTTATCTTATTCATTATCTTGACAATCATTTTGTGAATGCTACTAAAATTTTAAAAGAAAAGATAAACTGTTTATTGTTGTCATAATTACAATTGATTCACCCCCCCCTCTCAGTTGTAACATGGTCACCATCACACATCTAGGGGAGCATGGCTTAACACAGCCCTTCCACGACTCCAATTTTCGAATAAATGGTTGTCAACACCTCCGCCCCTCCTAATAAAACTAGATTCAATACCCTATCATCAACCATACAATGTCATTGTTGTTCATAGAACTACGTCGTCAAATAATCAATTTGGATAATTGTGCTTCTTGTAAAAACCACACTTACACACATATCATAGCAATGCTTGAAACCAATAATTAAATCTCAAAATAATGCTTAATAGAATGCCATCGCTCTCTCGATGTCCACAACATCAATGTTACCTTAGTGCTACATGATTTCACTCTCTCTTAGCCCATAAATCTATAGGGTTAACTTACCAAAGCACATAATTATGCATAACCATATAATTATTTTCATGCTATTAATAATGTTACAAATTGGCATTTTAATGCAAACATGTTTGTTTATCATCTTTGTTGTATCAATTATCCATTTACAATATAAATTGAATGGGCATCCACATACTAGAGTTTCCTTTCCTTTTAAATATGCATGCTTAAAGGAAATCGTATAATTGTCATCATTAATAACATAAACAATAAAACCCGTACATTAAATTTGCATATAGTTAGATCCACATGTCCTCGGAATATAGTTCTATCGATGTAGTTGAGTTCAACAGATAGCAAGATAAACCATAAAGTAATTTAGCTATTAGAAGTCCAAATATGGGGTGTTATATTTCTTAATAAGACTTTACATGATTTCAACATATGCCATTGATGATAGAACTTCATAAATGCATGATTGATATAATTGCACCTTCATATGTAATGTGGACTCTAATCCCAATGTGTTTTATTTCACACTCTAACTAGCCTTCAATCTAACACTACTCACTACTCATGATAGGCAAGTTGCAATGATGGTAGTGTATTAACCTAACTCCATTTCCTTATTATTATATCAAGGGGCACATTTCATATCACAACATAAGAATGTTAGTTGGTTTTGAAGTTTCCTTGGTATATGTTAGATGATATATTAAGACAACCATTGAAGGAAGCAAACTAGTGCACGCCTTTATTCCCTCTTCGATTGCCTCACTATGATGATCTTTCTCTGTTGTAAGGGCATTCAACTTCCTCTTATGCCTTCAAATGTGCCAACTCTCTATGATTCATGCAAAGGCTTGTGATATATGAAAGTGGATACTCAATGTCTAATCATCAAAGACATCATCATTTTTTACTTATGTTTTCATGATAGTCCCCAAACTAGAATGTAAACTCTATACGTATTATTCTATGTATGTTCTTTGATTTGTGAAACAAGAACTCGAGTTCAATTGGTAATACATGGTTACTCCAATCATTTCCCAATGTTGTTATCATAGTAGCATAATTCAAGTACGAATACGGACACGAATACGATTTGATATGGAAAAAATACATAATAAAAAAATCCAATACGAATAAAATACGGAAGTAGACTTCTTATATATAATACTTTTAATTAAATATATAAACCAAGTTAGCATAAATGTACATTAAAAACCATTAATTTTTACAAGAAAGTAATAAATTGAATGTTATTTATATTTCATCATAATTAAATAATTAAAAATTAGATTTTTAAATTTGGTTTTTAAAATTTACTTTTCCATTATTAAGAATCTATATCCATATCATATCTATACTGAATATTCGACGAATTCGAATTGCTCCGAATTTCCGTACGGGAAATACCAATACGGCTGAATTATACTACTATGGTTGTTATACATTATATGGTGTGTCAATGTTAATTGTCGTGTTAATACATGTTGTGCTTGGTTTATCTACTATCATATCATTAGCAAGAACTGTTATGCTTGGTTTATCTACCATCATATCATTAGCAAGAATTAGTGCAGCATGCTTTCTTTCTATAGTGATGTAAAAGTCATGAATTTATATTCACATCTGGAAATGAAAGACATTATTGGTCGTTTATATAGATTTCTATTTAAAACATTGAAATTAATAAACGGCTCTTAAAACACATTACTACCGCTATGGGTAGGAAGAACGTCTCTTCTTCCAATGCATTGGGTGATAAATAGTTCGAAATTATAATAAACTTTTGACATTGATAAGAAAGAAAAACACCATAGAGGCCTCACTCTAAGCAAAGGCTTCATCAAAATCATTTGTTTGACAATTTCAGCAAATCTAGATACATTCTTACATCCATTTTGTCTTACTACTAAAATTACACAATTTCTGCATTGAACAACAAAACTCTGCTTTATTTCTGTTCAGGTTCATAAGAAAAGCATCAACAACAACGTTGCTTTGCACCACCTAGTTTCAACATTAACCATTTACCAAATTTTGTAGATACTGAAAGTGTAGTAGGGAGTGCCAAAGTAGCTATTCCAAGGATGGTGGATGGAGACTAACCCTATGAGACCAATTGGAGACACCCTACGAGAGCAATTGAAGCTAAGAATCCCCAAGCAAAAGTTCACTATGTACTTTAGACAAAAAAAATTGGCAAGACCAAGCAGTAAACGAGTTTATTTGAGCAAATCGCTTTTGTTTATATGAAGTGATGAATTATTTCGTAAATTAGCTACTATCGTGATTTATGTACCACAGGGAATATGCAAAATAGGTCTGAACGAACAACTTTCACTGTGATTGAAACGGAGGAAGTTTGGAGGTTGTCGGAAGAAGTAAAGAAATGGTTGTGATAATTGGAGTTCAAAGAAAGCCAACATCGTAAAATCTCCAGTGTTTGCCGACTTTGTTGGAAAGGTAACATAGTAGAGGACGGCGGAGGAATTCCCCCAAAAAATAGAAATTGGTCGTGCTATATGAAAACTTAGCACAATTTTTCAGAATGAGAAGTAGTAAATTGCAAGTTGCAAAACATAACTCCATACCTAATTGCAAGCCAAGGGATCCCCACAAAAATTCTAATTTGCAAAATGATGATCAGAATTCTTATTTGTGGGATAGAAACGGCTGAAACACCTTGCAGAATCGGTGGTCTGCAATTGAAGAAGAATCTATGGAGAAGCGACCAAACTAAACAGGACCACATAGAAATATAGATTGTTCTGTATCCAACCGGCATGTATAACAAATAAAAATTACCCAGTAAAGTATATATCTTGCTAAAAGAAAAGGATTACCCAGTAAAGTAAAGTACATAGCCGGTGGTGTTGCCCAAATGAGATAGGAGAGTAAGGAATGTGGGTGGAATGGCCTCAATTTGAAAGCCAAGTAATAAATTGCTACAATATGATGGGTTAGCTAGCTTTGCCTACCAATGGTTGGCTTTAGTCACACTAAATCAATCTTTGCGGAATCTTTGGTGTATCAGTTGCTTAAATTCCAGTTACTAATTTTGACGATCCTGTAGAATACTGTCTAGCCTTTGGGCTTGTTTCTTGTTGAACTTTTCCTTGTTAAAAATCTAAACTATAGCAGGTGGATCACAGAACAAGCAATATAACAGTTTCCTTTTGAGAAGAAATAGAATTTTACGTTAGAATAAAATAAAAGAACTGTAGATACAGTAGGGAGGAAAACTAAGAGGGATATCGAACAAGATTGATGTTAACCCTTGGAGGATTTTGTGCTTTATTTTCAACTACAGAGCAGTACATTAATTTGATTGTAATGTAACAAATTCGAAAGACCTGATGTTTGGACAGTTTTAATAAATAATGATTGAACCTTGATGACGCTTGAAAAGATGTACCAAGGCCAGGGATGAAAAAAATTCTACAACTCTTGTACAATTACAAAACAACACAAATAAATAACAAATTTTGCAAGGACAGTGAAATCTTGGATATTTAACAATACAATATTTTGTTCGTGAATTTCTTCCATTCACTATACCATGGTCTATTCTGAGTAGGCTTTTGCAGTCCAGTGAAAAAGCAAGCCAACTACTTTCAAGTGCTAAACACTTCGAAAATATGGGTAAATTTCTAACACCTGACAAGCAAAGCACACCAAATTGTTGGAATGGCAATTATGCTGGCTCAATTGTATGTGCAGTAACACAAATGTTAATCTAAAGTCATGAATTGCAGAAGGCACGGAGTGTGTCATCAAGTGTCTTCCGATCATAATCTCCTGTAAAGACACAGTTACCAAGTGGTCCTTTGAGCAGTATAAGTCTTAGCAAACCATCTGCCACCTTTTTATCTACCTGCAGACAAACAAAAGGCTCTTCTAGTTAGATTTCAAGTATCTACCTAACAAAAAGCTTAAAATCACTTGCAGAAAAAGTGGCAACAATATTCATTTCAAAAGTTCTTACCGCCATAATACTTTTGAATTTGTCTACAGTCATTTTCTCAGGTGGAGCAATAGGAAGCTTCGCTTGCTTAAGCAACTTAAGTATTCGCTTTGGCAAAGTGTCATCAATCCACCCAAGCCGATACGACATGTCTGCTGCCATAACCTGCAAGAGGTAAATATCTTTGTTATTATTTGAAAATATCTTCAAATTTAATCCAACAAAAATGAATCAAATTAGGTTGTGTTTGCTTTACCGTTCCCGCGGCAACTGCCTCTCCATGTAGCCATCCTCCATAGCCAATACCATTCTCTATAGCCTGTATACGGAAAAATGCAGGAATAATTATATACAACATTGCCATAATAGAACAAGAAATCCTACGACCGACTTCTCAATTGTAAGGTAAAATCAAGCATGCATAATGAGAGAAATCAAAATGGATATGCCGCCTGACACAAACAAGATCAAATCTTTGAAGATGCAGGAAAAAATTGAATATTTTTTAGCTTTATAAACTCACCTTAATTCTTAGGCAATCTACAGATTATATATTAAAAATTTTAAATAAGATGTGATTTAAAACGACACTTCACAAATTTGAAAGATTTTATTGAAGGTGTTTGAGAAGAATAGGGTGGTGAGTAACTCACAGAAAAATTTAAGATAAAATATATATTATCTTTTATATCCATCAGTAATGATAAATAGCTCTGGTTTTTGAAAAAGCGGGCCACTTGCTTTTCCAATTCTTGGCCTTATTTCGCTCCTTTATTAATTTCTCCTTTTTAATTAACTTCTTTACTATTTGGCCACTACTATCAGATTACTTGTTTTATTATTTTGACGGTGATGTCATTTCACAAGGAAGAAAAATTAATTTTGATTGTTTTTCCATAAATATACAATGTTACTATGTGAATACTCTGAGGAGCAGCTTATTTCATAATTTATGGTGACTCTGTAATTTATGTTCAGAACATCTTTATGTGAACAATGACATGGAAGGGTGGAAAGAGAAAACAAGAACCCACTGTAGCTTGAAATGGCGTTTTGAACTTAGCCATATATTCCAATTACGGTTCCTCATGCAGCGACACATTAGCGTTCATTGGCTTTATATTACAGTAACGCAGCTTCAAAACGAGTTATATTCCTCCTTTATTTCCACATATAACGTGTAGGGCTCTATGCTCTTCCTTATTCTTCAAATAATTTAAACGAATGATAATTTAGTAGATTATTGAAAAAGTCACTTTTGATTTTTGATGAGACGATGTGTGAGGACATCTGTATAAGGTGGTTGGTTTCAGATCTTTCAGTGGTGTTAAGATTTTAGTGAAAGTGTCACTTTTGATTTTTGATGAGACGATGTGTGAGGACTATACAGATTCTGTATAAGGTGGTTGGTTTCAGATATTTCAGCGGTGTTAAGATTTTACTGAATGTGTCCTTTTTATTAGTGAATGGAAAGGAAATGGGAAAGCATATGTATTATTAAGGAGAATGAAAAAATGTAGAGGCGAAATGGGGGGAGCTGAGAGAAGTTTTCTGGCTACTATCTAGATAATGGTCACAGGTGGGTCGATCAGATAAAGTTCTGATACCAGTTGTGATGTACCTTATGGTACTCACAGAATGCCACAGGCATTCATAACTAAGAGCCCAAAGCCAAATAGTCCAAAGGACAAAAAGTAAATATAATAACAGTAAAAGTTACAATGATATATCATATGCAGTCAAGAAGACTAATATAAATAATACGGGTACCCAAGAGCATGAATACCCTAATGGACACGACTACACAAAAAATATTGAAGTGTAAAATAGTAATTACGTGTATCACAGTACAAACATTAACTGCTTGTTAGTTAGGAATATAAATAAATGAAGGTCACTGCAGTTGGATGAAGAGGTAATTATCCTTCCATGTAACAAAATACTGAAGTGTATATGCCAAAGGATAATGTAGGGTATATTTTTTCAGATATGCATCCTTTCAAACTCTTTTCAGATATGCATCCTTTCTTCGGAGTTTGACATCATGAAACTAAGAACACTGTATGTAGAAATCTTTAAAAAATGCAAAAGATCCAAAACTCCCTTAAAGAATAGAAGACTTCCTTCCAAAGTACGTTCACCTTCTGCCAAATTTGGACCCTAAAGAAGAAAAAATTGACAATATTGGCATACTCATTCCCAATGAATTGATATATCATACTCAAAGCTGAAACTCGGAAAAATAAAAATCTGCCAGAGCATTGTACATTATAAGCATGTTTGACTCTTGAACTTCTATTTTCTCTCTTCACACGCACATGTATGCATCTACATACGTATATATGTATTTATATATATGTGCATGTGTGTGAAGAGAGAAAAAAGCTAAAAACCAAATATACTTTTATAGAGAGAGAGAGCGCTATGATGAATGATCTAATCAATAACATTAAATTGCAGTGTGTGAAAATCAAAAAGCGAGAGAAAGAGAGATTGTAAACATACATGGCCAAACGTATGTCCTAGATTTAATGTGGCTCTTACGCCACTCTCTTTCTCATCCAAGGACACAACTTCTGCTTTGTTCTCACATGAACGCTTGATGGCATAGGCCAATGCACTTGGATCCCTACAAAATGTCTTTTAGAATTAAATGAATCTTTAACTAGGATCCAAAGTTGGATCTGTTTGAACATTTGCGTGGTCAGGGAATTAATAATACCTTGCTAGCAAAGCCTCCATGTTCTTTTCTTGCCACTCAAAAAATGCAGCATCACGGATTAGACCATATTTTATAACTTCTGCAATACCTGAAGCTAATTCTCTATCTGGTAATGTACTAAGTGTATCTGTGTCTACTAGTACACACTGAGGCTGAAAAAATGCACCAATCAAGTTCTTTCCCAACGGATGGTTTATTCCTGTTTTTCCCCCAACTGAAGAATCAACCTGGAGTCACAGGTGAAAGAGCATTAAATGTCTATCTACATATATACATATATATATATATGGGATGGTTATCCAAAGGTAAATATAAATCATAAGATAAGAAGCGAGGGTGATAAAACCTGAGACATCAGTGTTGTCGGAATTTGAATAAAATTTACTCCACGCAAGAAGGAAGCAGCAGCAAAGCCGCACATGTCACCAATCACACCCCCTCCAAGAGCAATAAATGTACAGCGTCGATCCAGTCGTGTCTCAATAGCTTTGTCAAAGACCTTCATAAGAGTCCCCTGTATACATCCACCCAAGGAAGCACAATCAAAGACAATAAGAATATAATGCATGATGCAGAGCTGCTCGAATGAAAAACAAAACATAGAATACAAGACAAAAAATTGATATGCAGCCAAAACATCTGCAAGGATAGCACCTGTATCTAAAATATAAGTCTCTCCACCCTTGAAAATAAAAGAGAAAAAATAGAAGCCATCTTGAAATCAGTATTCTAGACTGCAGAGCATTAGCACATACACAACAGATGGTTGTAACTTGTCGTCGATTAGACTTCTTGCAAGGTAAAAGATCAAATATGTGGTACAATCGAGCATATTTATTGTTTTAACTCAGTTATAAGGATAATTTCAAGAGGTAAAAATATTAAAAATTTAATAATGAAATTTAAAATTCAACTGCACTGTAATAGTGAATTGCACTTGAGAGCGGGAACTCTTCAATTCGAAAGCAGTCCATGAAGAAGGTATATTCTAATGTGATACTATTAAAATAAATGATGATCAATGGCAGCCTAGAGAATCTTAATTTAGTCTTGCAACTTTTGATGAAGTAGTGCCTTCTGCCTATATTTGCAACTGCAACAACATTTTAATACATATACAGTAAAAATAAAAAATCATTAAAAAGCTAAAAAACCAAATTCAGCAAAACTCTTATAGAAAATGTAAGGAACTTAAAACTCAACACGGCATCAAAGAAGCATGTACATAAGTTTGAAATTCTTTACCAGGCAGAAAGGAGATGCACTTTGTGATAATACCCCATTTTGCTAACCTTAGTAAGTTAGTTGTACATAGCTTTATATGTAATAACGTGTGAATACCTTGTAATTTTGGTTTGGAGGCTCAATGGTGTAGACTTCATATAAAGGGACTCATAATGTGGCAGCACCCGTCCATGCCTTCCCAGTCCACAAACAAGCACCCACTTGATCCCATTTCAAATTTCAGCTGTTAACAAACCAAATTCACCATTAACAACATAGATCCGGCTTCCAAAAGAACCCCAGCATACTATGTGTTACCCTTTGAAAATGCATGCTTCCTTTCGCATTTTCATGGGCCTTTATTCTCTCACCGAGCACAGCAGAAAACCCTTGGCGTTCAGTAACAATTACAGATTGATAGAGACATTACAAAGGTACATTGCCCCAGCAGATTCCATTCTGGCACACTCGGTACAATTGAGGGGAGCCCTAGAATAGGAACTCCCTTCCATATTAGGGTTCGAGAGCATGATTTATGGCGAATTAAGGGGTCAAATACATCTCAAAGAAAGAATGCCATACACATGGGAGGTCAAGAGCATGAAGGATGGTAGGGAACGCAAACAAGAGGATGCCCAAAACATAACAGGTGGTAAGGAAAGAGGCTAGAAGAGGAACACCTCATCTTTGATGAGGCCATGTGGTAATGGAAGTACTTGTTTGGTCAACGGAGGTCACTTTATGAGCAGCATTCCACTTCAAGGGAGCATTTTGGTTGCTTGATCATGAGTCTAACCCCTTGTAGGAGGGACGTTTTGTGTAAGAAACAATTTAAAGCATATTAAAGTTACTTTATAGGGCATTACACATTATCCAAGGTGGATTCCACATATTTGGAGGCATGTTTCACATTTGAGACATTACACTTTACACTTTTATAAACTGTTAACAGGTTTTTCCAGCCTCATCCAAAACATTACACTTTGTTCGAAGCAATGTTCTACATATTTCAAGAAAAGCCCTTTGTATAAGGTCATGCCATGTGGCATAGTTGATATTGTCTAACCCCTTAAGGCTTAAACAAAGAATAAAGGCATACTCTAAAGAAGTAGAATGATGACATGTGCAAGTGGACCTATGCAAGCAGCAAAAGTGAATGAGGTCCCAAGTCAAAATTGGACTAATAGGCCTAGAGAACAACAAATAAAACATCATCTTCACTCATGAAGAAGAGCACTAGGGCTTATGTGCTCTACAAGAGGTGCGCTAGGGTTTAAGAGGCCCTAATCACCCATGAAGAGAGCCTAGGGAGGTGCTTCGAATAGGAGGATACTTTCTATGGATTAAAATATTATTTTCACCTCTTTAAACCCTAGATGGATAAAACCCTAATTTGAGAGGGAGGAAGGTATAAATTGAGAAAAGATTAATTTGATAGAGGCATGGTTGGAAGTGCAAGAGTTCCCCTCCAAGCTTATTGAAGATCCTTTCGGAGGAAGAAGTTAAGGGGTGTTTCAATGTTACATTCTTCATCTTTCATAATCTTTCTTTGGATGATTTGATGGCTGGAATTACTCATACAAATCTGCTAGTATAATCTTTGAAGAAGGGCAAGTTTGCCCCAACAAGAAGATGCTAGGGTTGAGGTGAAACCATCCCTTTGCCTTGTTGTAATCATTGTGTTTATTGAAGGGCATTTGCTTCTATAATTTCATGGTTAGAATCATTCACTCTATTTTTTTAGGGCTGCCCTAGCTAGGGTTGAAGGTTAAGTTGGCATGTTTAGGCCCTCTTGATCTTGTGGTGAAATCACACTTGAAGAATGATGTAATGTTGGTTGTTTGTTCCATAAAGGTGTCCTACATTTGTCCAATTCATTTATAATTTCATATGTGGTTGTCCTTCATGAATAACTTCAATTATTCATGGCCGCACATTATTACTTGACTAATTTTGTACTCGTTGTGAGAAGCAACGATCCGAAATGGGTCAAGATAATTTGTCACCTATTTGGAGCTTTTGGGATCAAAAGATTGGATGAATTGGCTTGTAGGGCCCATTTAAAGGGGCAGGTCCCACTTTTAGATTGGGGTCAAAAAACCGTCTTAAGCCTTCCAAGGCCATTTTGAGGTTTTAAACGTCAGTTTTCACCCGAAAAACAATTGGAGGGGTTTTTTTCATTATACACACTGATACCTTTCCAACGATGCAAGAATCGCCTCAATCGAAGTCCATATGAAAAAGTTATGCTTCCCGCAAGTTGACCACCATGGTACCAAGTGGATTCCACGTCAACTCTCATTTCTTGCACATGTGGACTTTAAAGAACATTCTAGGAGGTCCAAAACCCTAACCCTAAATGGGAATCGAGGCACGTACAAACCTTAAAATAAACCCTAAATGGCTATTAGGCTATGTTTAATAACAGGCTATTAGGAAAAGAAGGGGATGCCATTCTTTTGATGTATTGTATTGGGCCATAGTTGAGCAATAGCACTGGGGAGTCGATATTAGAGCAGAACATAGGAGATAGGAGATCCTATAGTAGCCATTCTAGCCGCAGAGTCATACGTAACTCCATAGAGAGTGCCATTTCCTTTGTATTTGCAATTTGGCATAAAGAGCAAGGCATAGTCCTCATTTGTCGTTAGGTTTTTCCCCATAGTGGGTTTTCCCAGGGTATATCTTGTGTTATTGTGTGGATTGTGTACTTATTTTCTCTAGTTATTTCTCTTTCAGTTCCATTGTATTTAGTATTTTATGGAATTAAATTAACACAATGAATTAAGTTGTAAGATTCGTTGTGATGAACTGATCCAGAGGAATATCCACATCAATTTACGAATCATATTGTTATCAGAGCAGTTTTTCTTTTGGGTTTTGTGGGTAATCACATGATCTAGTAGTTGCTGAAAAAAAAAGCCTTCAAACCCTAGCCATGGCGGACGAGTATGTTCAAGGAGAAGCAAAAGATTATGAGCAACGATTTTCAACACTCGAAATACAAGTCGCCAATATCTCACACAAGATGTCAATCCTCATGGTGGCTCTGGAGAGGAAGTTCGGACCTTCAGGAGATTTTGGATGCTCTAACTCAGATTTCAAATCTGATGGGAAATCAAAAGATAAAAGTGACCCAAAAAAGGAGTCGACAAAAGATCCCGAGAGAGCAGTCGAGTTGCAGTACCAATATTCCTTCCCAATCTCTCTTCAAGATGGAAGCGGAAATCAACATCAAGCCATATCAAGGTGAGATCGATGCTCTAAAACTGAATCATTGGTTGCAATGATTGGAGGTTTGTTTTAGCATCCATCAAATAGTCAAGAATCAAAAGATCTCATTTGCTTGACTGAAGTTAAATGGCCATCCATTAACTTGGTGGGAAAGCCACACGGAATCACTTAGGCTGGAGGATGATCCGCCAGTAACTAAGTGGGAGGACTTTAAAACCCTCATCAAGCCCCAATTCTACCCGATCGGGTATGTAGTGGACAAGTGGATCCATTGGCATTACTTCAAGCAAAGGCAGGGGCAGAGTATGCAAGAATACACCATCGAGTTCAAGAAGATGGCTATCATGTTGGGTATCTCACCCAAGAACCCAGATGTACTCAAGTATCTGGAGGGTTTACATAGTCACATTCAGAGGCAGGTGATGCTCTTAAAGCCCAAGTCAATTGATGAAAATTGTGTTAGAGCACAGTACTTGGAAAACATCGGCCAAAAGAAAGGACAACCAAGTGGTTCAAAACAGAAAGAGGGACAAGATGCTACCAAGGAGGGGAAGAAGAAGTGGAAGGGAAAGGAGAAGAAGACTACAACCACGGCACATCAGTGCAAGGATCCGGAAAACCACTATAACCATTGTAACATCGATGGTCACACTAAAGAAAAGTGTTGGAAGCTACATCCAGAGTTGAACCCCAAGAACCGAAAGAAGGATTCCAAGAAGAAGAACCTTCTAGCCATGGAGTCAAGCAAGGAGTTAGAAAGCAACTTGGATGTGGATGAGAAGATTATATGTTCCACAATGCAGAAGGAGGTGAATCTGAGTAGGATTCACCCTAAGGAAGAGAAAGAGATGACGAAACTCTTCCATATCAAGATCCAGGTCAAGAAGACCAAGATCGACACTCTATTCGAGTATGGTTTGCAGGAAAACCCCATAGCAGAGGATCTAGTAAATAAGCTTGGACTGTAAGTACATAATCATCCCAGTCCCTACCCATTGGGATGGGTAAATAAGGATGCAAAACTCAGAGTCACAAAATAGTGCAAGATCAAGTTTGCCATAAGTCTTGAGTATGTTGATGAAGTGGAGGTAGATGTAGTTCCCCTGGATGTTTGTGGTGTAGTGTTCAGAAGCCCCTACATGTATATGAGGGATGTGATCTTCATGAGGAGAGCCAACCAATACCGCTTGATCAAGGATGGGAAATCCTTCATTATCAATGTGCTGAAAGGTAAATCGAAGATCTCTCTGGTAAGTGACAACCAAGCAAAAAAGTTGATGAGTTCAAGTAGGAAGTTTGTATTGCTTTTCTTAAGAGGCAATCAGCAAGAGGGTGAAATGATAAAAGTAAAGACATCCCTAGAGGGATGTACCAAAGAGCAGAAACACCAGTTGGAGAGCCTTTTGCAAGCATACAGAGAAGTGTTCCAAAAGCCTAAGGGGCTAGCTCCTAAGAGGAAGGTGGAGCATGAGATACAACTATTGTTGAACATCAGACTGTATAGGCAGTCTGTCATAGAAGCAGATGAAGTGAAGAAGCAACTGCAGCAGTTGTTGGAGCAAGGCATGATCCAACCAAGCACCTCACCTTGTGGGTCACCTATCATCATAGTACCCAAGAAGGATGGGACTTGGAGGATGTGCATCAACAACAGATCCTTGAACAAGATTACACTCAAGAATCAGTACCCACTTCCCAGGATAGATGATATGTTGGACCAATTGCAGCATGCCAAGTACTTCACCAAGTTGGATCTCAAATCGGGATACCACTAGGTGCGAGTGAAGGAAGAAGACACCTAGAAGGCCGCCTTCAAAACTAAGCAAAGTCTATATGAATGGTTAGTAATGTCGTTTGGTTTATGCAATGGACCAGCTACATTTATGCATTTAATGAATGATGTATTACGCCCTTTCTTAGATTCGTTTGTTATAGTGTATCTAGATGTATATCTAGACGACATATTGGTTTATAGTGCTACCTAGGAAGAGCATATCTCACATCTCAAGCAGGTGTTAGAGACCTTGAAAAAACATCAACTACTGGCAAACCTTAAGAAATGTGAATTTGTTCAGTATTCCTTGGTGTATTTGGGGTATATGATTAGTGAAAGAGAACTTAAGATTGACCATACAAAAATGGAGGCCATCACTATGTGGCCTACTCCTACAAATGTCACTGAAGTTAGGAGCTTTTGGGGGGCAACACAATACCTTCGAAAGTTCATAGCTTCCTTTTCGGCTATGGTGGCACCTCTCCATGCCATAATAGCCAACAATAAAGGATTCCAGTGGGGTAAGAATCAACAGAAAACCTTTGAAGAGCTCAAGTGAAAGATCAGTCAGGCACCAATTCTTGCATTGCCTAATTTGCAAAAGCCTTTTGAATTGGAGAAAGATGCAAGTGGGTATGCCATGGGAGCGGTTTTGATGAAAGGAGTAAGGCTAGTATGTTATCATTCTGAAATGTTTCGTGGGGGAGTCCTAAACAACCCTACCTACGATAAGGAACTATATGCCCTAGTTCAAGTTGTTAAGAAGTGGAAGCACTACTTGATGGGAAAGGAGACCATCATTAGCATTGATCACCAGCCACTGCAGTATTTGCAAGCCCGGAGTAAGCTACAACAAACCAAACATTATAAGTGGATGGGATTCTTACAACAATTCCATCTAATAATCAAGTATAAGAAGGGTAGTACAAACAAGCTGGCAGACATTATCTCAAGGCCACCTACAACCAAGATTACAATTTTGGGAACTCTTAGAACTGATAGAGAGAAATATTTGAGAATGCAGTTAAAAGAGAAGCAAGCAAAAATAAAAGATAGGGACACAATTAATTGCTGGTTTGTCTGGACTTGCATATGAATGGTGGTGTTGGCATATGGATTCTTTCACTCATGATGCATACAAGGAGGAATACACAGAAGATGAGGACTTCCAAGAGGTATTTCAGCAGATACAAGGCCAATTCCATGTAGAAGAAGGTGACATCAAGGTTGACTATCATTCCCAGGATGGGTTATTCTACAAGCTGGACAAGCTTTGTGTTCCTAAAGGCGAGAGATTGCAACTTATCAGAGAGGCACACACCTCCAAAGTTGCAGGGCATTTTGGTGTAGGGAAGACAGTTGCAAACTTACAGAGGTATGTTTACTGACCTAAAATGCAAGAACATGTAGCTCGATTTATCAGAGGACGCATACTTTGTTGTACAAGAAGCCCAACAATAGGAGGCAAAGGTCTATACCATCCCTTACTTGTTCCTATGACACCATGGGAGAGCATCTCCATGGATTTTGTGAGTAGTCTTCCAACCACTAGGAAGGGACGTCACTATTTATCTGTGGTAGTTGACAGATTCAGTAAGATGTGCATTCTTATGCCTTGTAAAAAGACCATTAAAGTACAAGAAGCAACAAACATTCTTTGAACAAGTCTAGGTGCACTTTGGGATACCAAGAAGCATCATCTCAGACAAGGATACTGAAGCATCATCTCAGACAGGGATACCATATTTCTCAATACATTTTGGACTACACTTTGGGAAAAGATGGACACTAACTTGAAGAGATCTACGGCATTCCATCCATAGACAGAAGTAGTCAACAAGATTTTGGTACACCTTTTGAGGGGTTATAATCAGAAGCATCCAAAGACTTGGGATGAAAATGTGATCTACATCCAGCACTCTTATACCAAAGCAGTCCACAATTCCATTGGGAAGTCCCCTTTTGAAACTTGTTTTGGATACTTGCCACCTTCACCTCTAGATGTTATTTGTGGACAGCAAGGGGAGGTGAGGGAAGACACCACAGGTGAAGTAGTAAGAGCTGAAAAATTCATTGATAAGATTAGGTAGATCCATTTACAAGTACAGGAGGCACTGAAGAAGTCATAGAAAAAGTACAAGGCAAGACATGACCAACACAGGGTTGAAAAATCATTCAAAGTGGGATATAGAGTATGTTTACACCTAAACAAGGAAAGACTACAAGGTCCTGGTAAGAAGATCAAGTCTCTGAGGTACGACCCTTTTGAGGTATTGGATAAGGTGGGAGATAATTTCTATAGGCTCAGTCTACCCCCATATATGCGCATTTACTCCATAGTGAGTGTGGAAAATCTGAAACCCTGTGAACCTTCCATGTTGGATCAGGAACCTGAGTAGGTCTTACCTTCTATAGAGGACTTAGCCCCAGAGCCTCAAGCAGAGTTAGCAGAAGACACAGTGTTACGGAAGAAGTCCGGAACTACCAAGCGGGAATAGTATGAACTCTGGCAAGTGGGGTTGAAAGGACAACTTCCAGGCAAGGCTAAATTGTACTTCAAGGAGAAGGTAGAGGAAAAATTTCCTCACCTCATTCAATAAAAGCGTTTGGGGACCAAAAGCCTCTCAAAATGGGGAGGTGTGATCTGAAATGGATCGATGTATAATTTGTCACCTAATTGGAGCTTTCGAGGTTGAAATATTGGATGAATTGGCTTGTAGGGCCCATTTAAGGGGTAGGTCTCACTTTCAAATTTGGGATCAAAAAATCATCTGAAACCTTCCAAGGCCATTTTGAGGTTTTAAACGTTAATTTTCGCCCGAAAAACAACTAGAGGGGGTTTTTTGCATTATACACACCAATACATTTCCAAAGGTGCAAGAACCACCTCAATCGGAGCCCTATGAAGAAGTTATGCCTCTTGCAAGTTGACCTATCCAGTTGACCACCATGGTACCAATTGGATTCCAAGTCAGCTCTCATTTATTGCACATGTGGATCTAGTCACGTGTGTACTTTCAAGAACATTCTAGAAGGTCCAAAACCCTAACCCTAAATGGGAATCGAGGCATGTACAAACCCTAAAATTAACCATAAATGGCTATTGAGATAGTTAAATACCGGTTGTTAGGAAAAGAAGGGGGTGCCATTATTTTGATGTATTGTATTGTTCCATAGTTGAGCAACATCATTAGGGAGTGGATTTTAGAGCAGAACAAAGGAGATAGGAGATCCTGTAGTAGCCATTATGGCTGCAAAGTTATAGGTAACTCCATAAAGAGTACCAATTTCTTTGTATTTGCAATTTGACATAAAGAGCAAGGCATAGTCCTCGTTTGTGGCTGGTTTTTTCTCCATAGTGGGTTTTCCCAGGGTATATATTGTGTTAT